>CM051462.1:177204022-179604022 GCA_028095005.1 Rhynchospora pubera
CATAAAATTACTTAGATGTTATCACCTTCGTTAGGTTACGGACTGTCAATGCGTGTGTTGTCACACCAAATGCTGACTCGTGCTACACCAGACTGGCCTACAATGCCCACTGGCTGTGAAATCTCTAATAAGCGTGAAGCAGTGTCACACAACGTCCATTGGAGTTGGGTAACGCTGTGTCACAATGTTGTATATATAACGCTCAGTAGCGTTGTACAATGTGAGGTTGAGAAGACTTGAAAATTATTTTGTTCCTCCTACTAGAACGTTATGCAATGCTCTAGCTAGAAAGTTACTTATCGTCATTGTGTAATGCTCTTCAGCGTTGCACAATGCTTGAAAATTGCATGGCCTCCTCCGTTGTTTGGACCATGCATTGGCTCCAAACAGCGCAATATACATGCAAAAGTTGCAGGTATCGTGTGACAACGCCAAACAACATTGTGTAACATTAGTGTTGTGTAACGTCAACCAACGTCGCATGACAAACTGTTGAACATGTCAGGTCTGTTTCTCACCCAACTATTATAGGTCATTGTGTAACATCCTCCAGAAACTGTCGGAGCATCCCTTTGGCTATACACTCCTTCATTGTGTAACGATATAGAACGTTGCACAACACTCTGCCAATCTATAAAAGTTATCTTTACCTCTCTTTTTTCAGATTTGCAATATTTCAGTTGCTGATGCAATTAAGATAATTGTAGACAAATTAGATTTAGAAGGTAGTTAACTAGTACTCAGAGACAAGAGTCGATAACTTTACATCAACAAATTTGTAGATATATACCCGTCTCCTTCTTCTGACAAAGTTAAATGGGTATTGAATACAAATAGTAAATATACCACTAAGTCCATGTATCAGTGGCTGGAGCATGATGGGGTAGATATGTCATATAATAAAGTTATTTGGAATCTTAGATTACCCATCAAAATAAAGTTTTTTTATGGTTGTTATGTAAGACACGGTTACTTACAAGAGATAATCTAGCGCTTAAGGGCTGGGAGGGGAATCCTAGTTGCTGTTATTGTAGTGTGGTTTAGAGACAATTGATCACCTTTTGTTTGGATGTCATCAAAATGCTAGAGTGTGGGACTGGATTTTGAAATCATTACATATTGATACCAGGCCTCATTGTTTAGAGGATATGTATGATATTATTGATAAAGCAAGGAAACCACAGATACCTGTTCGTATATATTTGGGTTTTTCCTGATTTTTGATTTGATGATCAATTATTGATGGTGGCAATTGATCTTAGTACATAAAATCTTAGGCTCCGTTTGGATAGGTGTGGGAAGAAGGGAAGAAGGGAAGAAGTGGAAAGAAGTATTGGAAAGTGTGTAACTTTGTGAAGAGTTTGAATTGTTTATAATTTTTTTTCTTCCTTCTTCCTTCTTCCTCCTTCTTCTTCTCTCATCCAAACGGAAGCTTAGGAACATAAGCTTATACTCGTTAGGCGACCAAGTAAGAGTCAAGACCAGTAGATACCTGTGCATAAGAGTATATCTCGTGTCTGATTCCTTTCCCAGCTAAACGATCAGCTAAAATATTACTGCTTGTATGTTTTTTTGTCAACAACAGCTTTTTCTAATGAAAAGAGGAGGGGAAGAGATATATCGGGGTCCAATCGGACCAAATGGTTCTGAATTGATCAAGTATTTTGAGGTAATTCCATGGACAACCACCCTGAAATAATGTAGTCGTTTCAATCAAAAACAAATCATATGCGTTTTCTGCCATAACCAGAGGATACCTGTGGTAAAAATAAAGCACGGATATAATCCTGCAACCATGGTTCTCAAACTCGAAATCGGAATCGGACTCGGACTGTTGGTCATAGGAAACGAATCGGATGACTCGGTGTTTACCTCTAAAAAATGCTGCAAAAAAAAAAAGAGAGAGGGGAGAATGGAGTTTTATAAATACATTGCCAATTGGTTCTGGCATATAAATCACCGGATACGACTATAACGGAGCACCGTAATTAAAACAGGACGCGAGACTGACCCATAACGAAATATCAAATCTGTTTCGGCCCAAGCCCAGTCCAATCCTAAAATCCAATTGGGCCTAGCAAAAAATAAAAAAAAAAAGAAGAAAGATGGAGCCATATATTTGGGCCGGCGGGGCCCAAGTTACATAAATTTATCCTATCGGATCGGATCCAAACAAACTGAAAACCCGAAACCCGAACCCATTCAGTAAAAAAAAGGAGAAGAGAGACAGGTGGCGATTGCTCGTTGGTTCATCATCGTGGGTCCTGTCCTTTCTGTTATTGAAAGAAAAGGAGAGGGTGACAGTACAGACAGACCTGAGGAACGAACATGATGATCGACTGAAGCCCCGCCTTCCGCCGACGTCGCACGCCGCCGCGACCCCAACAAAGTACACCGTCGCACAGAGGGCTCCATCACGACTCTGTCGACATCAAACATGGGAATTGTCAGACGGCGAATTTGGTAAATGACAGGCACGATGTGGAAATTGGGAAAAACGTAAATACAAAATTACATGGCGAAACTATCAATTGAAGCACCTGAGACGTTGCAGTGGCTTCGCAACGAAAGAATTGTATGACAATTGAGGTTAATTACGAAAGAAAGAGAGAGATTGCTCAGAACCTCGACTGACAGAAATTATGCGTATGACGGAACTCCCACTAAGCAGAGACGCTCATGTTACAGGAGAAATAGAAGCCTTACAGAGATGATAGGCGATGAAAAGGAACTTCAAAAGAGGAAAATGCATGCATAAACTGACGAGAAAGTAAAAATCTCACGACTGGAGGGGTCCAGTACAGAAAATAAGCAAAGGAATAACAGAAAAGGGGTAATGGAGGGCATAGCAACAGTCTACTATCTGGAAAAGAGGGGCTAGCACTGTGTAGATTCCCTGCGCATAACCAACACAAGGAGAAATGAATACATCTTCTTTGATCATAGCCGTTGGATGAGTAAAGCATGAGATACTTTTGCCCCTCATAGTACAAGGCACTGATCAGGAGGTGACAAAAGCATTGAATGAAAAAAGAGGCTCATGGAGGTATGCTCTTTGAGGTAGATATGCATCTCACCGCATATCATCTAGTGGATGGACAGATGGTGAAATTAAAACTCACCCCTTTAACACTGGATGGGATCAGATACTGCAAAAGGAAGAAAACGCAAATTATTGATGCAGCGCGTGGGTCTCCTCATGGTGGGCCCCAAGGGCAAATCAGTAGTAAGCATAAGAGACAAAGGAATGTAGTGCATACGTAACAAAGAAAGAACATAATATTCCCACCTTACCCTTCCTTCATAGCCTTACAAACCTATAATTAGGCTAAAATGGGTCAGATTAAAGACATAATTGAAGAACATGAGAGTGTATTAGCGCCTCCCCAACGTTTAGAAGAGAAATTAAGGAACAATTTGATGGATTGGTGGCCAGATAGACATAGGATGAAAGGAAACATGAGTAGGCTCATAACATGCAATCATCAGAACTGGAACACATAATCTGATAGTTAAATGTTCCTTCATATGTGCCAAATCAATTGGTCCCTCTCAACCAATAAAAAATCGACAACACCTCTAGTTCTGACAAAAAGAGAACCCCTCTTACTGGAAATGAAACAGCAAACACCAAAATTGATTCACCAAATGAAACCAGCTAGTTGATCACAGGTAAATGAAACATCAATTCCACTTTTACCCCTCAAAATTGGGACCAAATGTATGCGAGTTAAAAAAGATTAGTGGAATTGCATGAAGGCTAGGGATAGTTCCAGTCCAAAACTTATAAGAAACACAAATAAAAGCGAATGGAGAAAGAAAAGAAACATGGTACCTAGCTACAAATAGGGGTTCAGAATTTGATCCCCTCCACAAGAACATCCCAACCACTCACTGCCTATGAAGGCAAGGATGAATGCCACCTGCATACTCCCATCTTGGCGCCAAATCACTGCCTCCTCCCCAAGGCATAAAGAGTAGTGAAGTTGAACCTTACCCATCATCTAGACACAGGGACCCACCTGTCAGGGAAATGAGTAAAAGGAAGTAAAACACTGTGATGTTGCCTCATGGATGACTGACCAATGC
Source organism: Rhynchospora pubera (assembly GCA_028095005.1). Classification (NCBI taxonomy): domain Eukaryota; kingdom Viridiplantae; phylum Streptophyta; class Magnoliopsida; order Poales; family Cyperaceae; genus Rhynchospora; species Rhynchospora pubera. Next base: position 177,208,112 of record CM051462.1, read on the forward strand.
CAAGTGTCAAAGGATGATTGAAAGGTAAACAAAATAGTAGAAATCACCAAGTGAAGAAAGGAAACAAGAAGGAAGTCGGTTTGCCATTTGAGCATCTCCACCATCCATCAAACTCCAAAGGTCTGAGATGTGCCACATGTCAGGTTGCTGAGAAGAGCAAACCCTGGAAATTCCCTATAAAAGAAGCTCCTCTTGAAGAAGAAGGGAGGCCAATTTTAGACTAGTTGAAACTCTGTCAATTTAGAAAATCAAGTTTATTTGCAAGGTAATAAATGTAATTTTCTGTAATGGCCTCCAAAAAAAAAAAGAAGAGAAACATGAAAAATTATTGAATGCATTTATGATGTTCCTTTTTTATTTCTGCTTCTGTTGTTTATGCTTTAGAGTTTGCATCAATGAGTAATGGGGAGCGTGACCTAGATTCCACCCCCATGAAAGTTGATTGTATTTTTAGCATCATGCATGTAGGGATAGTTGGCATCAGTATAAGTCTTTGTTGTTAGTGTGCAACCAGAGATCAGTGGTTCCATGGAGAGTGTGACCTAGACTCCACCTCCAGGGATGCTATGTTGATTTCTAACTTCTATCTTCGTCTTAATGAATAAGTCATGGTTATTGTCATGGTATTTCTGAGTTTGTCATCCATACAGTCCATGGTCCAAGTTTAGTAGGATAAGCCTTCATCATAGTGAAATAGTCAAGTCTAAGCTGGAGTAAAGTTTTTTTTTCTCTTCAAAAAAGAAAGCATTAAAGGCATAAATGTAAAAGGAAAACTCTCTTCAAAAATACATATAGGAATCTTGTTCCTTTTGGAAAGTGTGTTAACATCATATAATATATATAACGTAAAAAGAAATATGTTATTGATAGAATAGTTTCTTCCCTCTGACTGAGGAAAAGGTTGAAAAGGGCTTCTCAAAATTCGCTTGTTTAGAGTCAAGGTTTTTTATTGATTAATAAGATCAATGACAAATTTCAAAGTTACATCCTCAAAATAGATTTTAAAATCGTGCATGCTAGGAGAGGCAGTAACATAGTATAATTGCATCCCTTTTTTGTGCTAATGTCTCAGAATAAAATGTGTAATAGGATAATTCCCTTCTAGTTTCTGGTCAGGGGTAAGTTTGGAATTAAAATGTTCATGTCCACAGAATAAAGGTTTATGTCTCACTTAATGAATGATGGATATCATGAGCATATCACAAAATTGTCGGGTAAACTCTCCTTCAATACTATGCACATTGAATGAAATGATGGTATAGCGAAATAACACTTAAACCAAAAAAAAAAGAAATAAGGTGACAGGAATGAAGTCAGGAGGCCTCAAAGTTACTTCATACCATTTTGCATTCAATCATACTTGTTAAGTGTGTGAGTCCAAGCTATTCAGTATCAGTAATTATCCAAGGTTCACATTAAGTCCGTCTGGTTATGAAGCAAGTAGATGTGGAATAAAATGTGCAAAGCTGTATCGATATAAAGGAAAAGGAAGCAGACCAATTCCCACATAACAGCAATCTAGGAAGTTGACAAAGTCAAGTTGTAAAAATAAAAATAAAAATAAAAAAAATATACTTGAAGTTAAGAGGACTCTGTGAAATGAAGAAATGCTAGGTGTCAAGGTGAAAAGGATGACGTTGGCCAATGTTAACATCATTAGCTCAAATGTTTTCCAAGTAAATATTATGGCCTTGGCTTGGCCCCAAGCCGAAAGTCATACAAAATCAACACTCGGAAAAAAAATGTAAAAGTGAAGTGTCTCCTGACAAAGCATAGTTCCTTAAAAGCAAAACAATTGATGGAATAAAAGAATATGAAAGACTCACATATGAAGTCTGGTTTCCCCTCTTTGACAGACTAATCGCGAACTCAAAAGGTGTTTGTTTCAAAATTGGAAAGAGATGTATAAAATTGAACTTACAAATGATTGAAGAGTGACCTTGAGGTGCCCTACAGCATCCCTGCAAAGCCAACCTCACCTCCACTCCTCGATAATCAATCGTCACAGCCATGACTTCTGGCCCAAATTACGTCAAGGTCAAGACACACCTTATCGTCGGGGATGCCCCAATTTCTTGGTAAGAGAGGCCTTAGGATCCCTTCACGATGCCCATCAATCTGGTCACAGATACTAGGACCGTCGGAATCCTCTGCTGGCGCCACCAACGGAGATATCCAGTTCAACGGGAAAGTGTCAGAACTTGTGCCAACGAAGGAGGGAGGGAGATACATGAAGATTTTGCGTGAACCTGTTGCATTCGAGGAGCTAACATCGACACGATAAGCTAATGGATCGGATCCAGATCTAATCTCGACTCGTTTGGCGCACGGGAGTAGGTGTACACCAAGTGGCTTGATCGGATCCCGACCCTCAGCCCCTCTCTGATCCACTGCGGCGCCTGGCGTGAAACAGATCCCTGACGACATAACACACACAGCAAAAGTCACAACCAATCAGAAAATTGGTGAAGCAGAAGACTTCAAAAATACATTAAAAATAGCTAGATTGCCGGAAAAATTCTCATAAAATATTAAAATGTCAAGAAAAATATGAGAAATATTTTGATGAATTATGCTAAAACACCAAAGCACAAATTTCTCTTTTAAGGGATAATAATAAATTTATATTTATATAGTTAAATAAAAAAAAAGAAGCAAAGCAAAAGAAAATCATTTTTGCACATTCTGTGTTCTGGACAGCAGGTACTTTTGAACATTCTGTGTTCTGGACAGCAGGTATTTTTGAACATTCTGTGTTATAGACAGCAGGTACTTTTGAACATTCTGTGTTCTGGACAGCAGGTACTTTTGAACATTCTGTGTTCTGGACAGCAGGTACTTTTGAACATTCTGTGTTCTGGACAGCAGGTACATTTGAACATTTATGTTCTGAACAGCAAGTACATTTGAAATTTCATGTTCTGAGCAACAGGCACAATCAAACAACAAAATTCGCGAACAAAATTGAAATAACAAAAAGGCATTCAATAAAAATTTAGAAGTGCAAACTTACAAGTCCAAACCCAAAAGTTCAACTGGAGGTTGAGAATCTAAAACTCAAAAGTTGCAACTCAAAAGTCCAATTCAAGGTCCATAATGCAAAAATTCAAAAGTTCAAGCCTTAAACCAAGACCGAAAATGCTAGCTTAAAAGCGCAAGACTTAAAAGTTGAACTCAAAAGTTAAAATCTCAAAAGTGCTAGCTTAAAAGCGCAAGACTTAAAAGTTGAACTCAAAAGTCCAAAATCCTAAAGTGCAAATTAAAAAGTCCAAATCTGAAACTGACACAAAGTCAAAATAACACAAAGTCTAAATGACATGAAATCTAAAAGTGACACAAAGTCAAAATGGCACAAAGCCTAAAAGTGACTCAAAAGACACAAAGTCAAAAGTGACATAAAGTCTTAAAAGTCAAAAGTTCGTCCCTTCGAGACTGCATCGCGTTTCGCCTTGAAGGAGACACCCTCCTGATATTCAGATTGAGATAAGGAAAAGTCAATTCTGAATTATCACTGAAGTTCCTGTCAAGAGAAGGCATAGCGCATCTGTACTCGTGACTTGAACGAAAATCCAAAAAACCCTCAAGTTCCTCAAGCGATTGAGAACTGACCTAGAATACCCTATTTTCTAGCGTTGGACTCAAATCTAACAGCCTGCTTCTACAAGTTCACGGCATGTTTGACCAGAAGCAGACTAAAACCTGATGCCCAGATGACCAGAAGAAAGTCAATCAGTGGCCATCACCCAAGTTCCTGTCAAGAGAAGGCATAGTGCATCTGTACTCAAGGCTTGAACGAAATCCCAAAACTTCTAAATCCCCAAACGATTGAGGATTGATCTAGGATACTAAATTTCCTAGTATCGAACTCAAAAATCTCTGTAACGGCACTAAGCCTGACACAGCAAAGTAAAAGCAACATAAATGTCTTAAAATGTGAAAATAAAGAATTAAACCACATCATTCATGTGTTGCATGGCTCTGTTAAAATAGCTGCCTTTCTGCATTGTTTTCTTCTACCTTGAAGCTCCCTATCAAGACACAAGACACTATCCTTTTTACTTAAAATGGACTTCAGCCACCTATGATATCTAAACTTTGATTATCCCGATCTAGAGGTGCTCTTGGCTCAGTTCGTAACTGAGTCCGGAGGTAATTAACAGTAGGGGCTTGCGCCTACTGGAAAAAAAGGACCTACGACAAACAATCAACTCTCGAGGTACTTAGAACCGCATTAGTGCCCTTCGCTCGTTCGGAATGGGCAGTAACGACGGGTCTCAAGATGCTCGAGGGGTATCTGATCCGCATTTTCTTCGCCCCATAGAGGACTATCTGATCTTCCGTGGTCGGACTGGAAAAAGTGCGAGACAGGTTCTGGCACGCCCGGTGGGACATTTTTCTCCTCTCATCAGGGCATAATCAAAGTTTAAATGTATAGGTGGAATTAAGTCCATAATATTCAAAGAAAAATACTAATGATTGACTCTAAGTTCTCTCCATTGCAGGAATCATGTTCACCTGGAGTCAAATCGTGAAGGGCGAACGTCTTCGCCACAAGAAGGCAGCAGCAGCCGGGACTCTCTATGTGCCCGTTCAAGCTGTCGTGCAAATCTCTCCCGTGATGCTTGCTGGTGAAGCATCAGTGAAGGTCTCTGGAAAGCCTGTCCTTAACCCCAAAAAGGGTCGGGCGGCAAACACCCATGTCAAGGGGGCAACAGCCCCAAAACTCAAAGAACAGAAGAGGACTAGGATCTCGAGGGCCCAAGCTCTCCACCTGGTCCAGCAACCTGATACCATCACTGATCTGTCCCTCAGCAACACCTTCGCCCCCCTACATGTGCTCAAAAAAGGAGGCGAGGCGATGCGCCTCAGAGAGGATTGGGAGCTCCCCATGTACGCCCCAGTCTCTGAGACAGAGAAAGTGACCCACCCAAAACACAAGGCAGTAGAGGCCATTCACACGGCCTTCAGAATTGTCAAAAGATCCCGCAAATCCCGCAGGATTGTCACTGCAATCCCTGCCAACCCCAACAAGCCGTCCATCAAGGACAGGCTCAAGTTCCCGGCGCACCAAAGACTCCGCTTTCCCTACCGCGAGGACAACCGAGAGGGAGACGCGGACTATAGCGCGTCAGAAAAAAGAACTGTGGCCCACCCGCCTTCAGTCTTCGACCGGCTTACCTTTCCATCACTCCAACCCAACGCCCGCTCAATGAAGGCCAGAGGAAAAGTGAAGAAGGTCTGGAAGCCCAAGCAACCGGAACCCATCCCCGCTCCCAAACAAAATACAGGGGGCACCAAGCGATGGATGCCAAAAGAAAAAGATACCTCTCTGGCTAGCCAGGTGGCGGGTCAGATGATGAAAAATAAAACCAAAAAGAAATATGTGATGAGGAAGAGGCGGAATGCTGGTTCTGTCTCGACATATCATGTGTCAGTTGATAGTGACGATGATGACAAAGAAACGGCGGAAGTCCGCATGGTTGGAACAGGTTCCCAGGAACCGCCTCACTCTGAAAGTGTCCCTGTGGAAACACGAGGACAGAAAGGAAAAGCTTCGGCATCTAAACCTCCCAAACGGGTAGGGCGGCCCAGGAACCGCAGCCCGGTAGTGGAGGAAATTGTCCAGCAAACCACTGACAACATTGCAAGTGATGAAGAAGATCCAAGTCCGGACCATGGAAGTTCCTCTGAGGATGTTGATGAGGAAATTGAAATCCTCGAGGAAATATCTGACGAGCTGGCCCAGCTTCGCAAGGAGTTGGAAGAGAAAACAAAACAACTTGAGCAACTCCGGGTGGAGAACGCTCGGGTAACTGCGGCTTGCGCCGCAGCCCAAAAACACCTAACCAAAAAAGGGGTACGACTAAATAGTGTCGTCTTAAACAGTGATATACCTGATTCAACCGATACCAAGGAAATGGCTCCTAAACAAAAATCCAAAAACAAAAAGAAAACCAAGAAATCCCACTCTAAAATAGTGCGGGAAAAGGATAGCAGCTCTAGTGAAACCTCTGAAGAAGAGTTGCTTGAAAGAAAGGAAACTAATGTCATTGACCCTGAGGCCATAATGGAGAAAATGCAAAGGGCCATGGATCAGAAACTGCAATCTTTAGGGATTGGGGGCACTCAATTGCCCGTCAATTTCACAGGACGGCCTTACCCTGCAAGGTTTGACCAGCTGGATTACCCGAAGGGACACGTAGTGCCGAAATTCAGGGTGTTTGATGGGATTGGAAACAAAATCACCCCAAGTCAACATCTGTCACATTTCATAACCTCCTGTGGAAACACTGCTCGGAGGGAGGAATGGCTACTAAGGCAATTTTCACAAAGCCTGTCTGGAGTAGCATTTGACTGGTATGCCTCTCTCGAGGCGGACAGTATCAAAAGCTGGAAAGAAATGGCAAACGCCTTTTGTGCAAGGTTCAGGACGACTCCGCATCGGGTCTCCGTCACTAATCTAGTCAACGCCAGACAAAAACAAGGCGAGTCTGTCTCCGACTATGTGTCAAGGTGGGAAACCATGTACACAGGATGTCAGTCCAACATAAGTGAATCTGAGGCGGTGCGTATGCTTCTGAACAGCATCCATGTACCGATGAAAGTATGGATGGTGGGACACAATGTCACCACCTTTGAACATTTGGTAGCCATGGTTGCTCGGTATGAGGAAGTGGAGCCTGAAATGAACTAGCTATACTATTCCACCAAGGAAAAAGATAAAGAAAAGGGAAAGAAGCTGGAAATCAAAACAACAAAGGCAGTCAAAGCCATCACTAACCAGGCTGAAGGCACTGGTAGTGCCCAATGGGGAAAGAATGGCGAAACGAAGGACGGAAATCCACAGTCCAGGGCTCAAAGGCCAACACTCAGGGAGCTGAAAAGCAAACCTTACTCATTCAAAAAGGAGAAAACTATGAGACTGTTCAAGCAAGCTATGGAAGTTCTCGAGGTTCGATTGCCCCAATGCAAAAGGCCCGAAGAAGAAGACAAAGTGAACCACCCTAATTACTGTGTGTATCACAGAGTTTTGGGTCATAACATAGAGGATTGCTATGTCTTTAAGGATTGGCTCGAACAGAAAATCCAAGAAGGAGCAATCTCCCTCCATGATGACGCTAGGCAGGAACCGGCTCCTCATGCCATCTCAAACGGAACCCCAAGTGCCAGCTCTCGTCGTGTCTCGGTCACTACTGACGGAAAACCGCCCACGACATGGAGCGTATATTTGAGCAAAAACACCAGAAAGAAGTTGAGAGCCTTGCAGGCCGAACCTCAACTCAAATGGAAAAGCCCTATCATGCCAGTAGTCCCAAAGAGACTCAAACCAATGAAAACACAACCGAAACCAATGACCCGTAACGCAACAACGGGTAATGTGAGATCTAGACAGGCGTTCTGGAGGAAAACCTCTCCCGAAACCGTCGAAGATCCCTATGTTCAAGAAAAACCAACACAAACAACCCTCGCTGATTTCATCTCCCCCAAAGTCGCTGCTCAAATTAGCGGACAAGTGTGGCAGGAGTTGAAAGGCGAAGGAAAAGAAAAGAAAGAAGAGGAGTTCTGGACGGCAGCGTGCCACCATGTCTCAGGTAATGAGGAAGAACATGAAGAATCCTCTAACCAACAGGAGCCGGCACAAGCAGACACCAGACCCTCCGAAACCTCAACAACAAATGAACAAAACCCTACTGAGTCGTCATCCAGCTCAGTCCCAACCCAACGTGCCTGGTCGACGGTCACTGTTCAACTTGTGACCCAATCAGGAAAGAAAAAGAAAGAGATCCTTGAAATAAAGAAATTGGATAAGGCCCTCATCCGCAAAGGAAAGAAGCCGGACCGAATGACCCTACCTTTCAAGATCAATGGTCAAGATCACAAAGTGTTTGTAGACATTCATGATGAATGTCTAGATTCAGAAGGTATCCCAAGCCTAAAGAATCTGGGGTTCAACCTTGTTATACCAAAGAAAAAAGGAGAATCTGGGATTCCACCAGAAACTATTGCAATACTAGCAGAGCATGTGTCTGAATTGATGAAACAAGCCATTGCCGTGACTAGTTTTTTAAGAAACCAAGTAAACAAAGAGGCTTCCACCTCCACCGATACCCAAGATGCCCAAGATATTCCCGGTTTCACTGACGAAGAATACGAATGGTCTGATCCAGACCCTCCCAGCCAAGATGAAAGCTACGATTTTGGTAGCAACTTTGACAGTGATGAGGAAAGAGGAGGTGGTGACTCTGGTGGAATCTCCTGCAACGCCATCTCAACATCGGCAACAAATACAGACCCGGCGGATAACCCGGGAGAAAAAGAGGAAAAGCTCACTAAAGAAGAGGAAATAGAAATGATTGCGCAAATAGAGAAGGCTACACAGGCCATTCTCTCTTCCGCGGTCACAAACCAAAACCCACAAGAAGATGATGATGCCTTCTATGAGGCGCTGGAGGGATGCCAGCCGGCCAGTTACAGGAGGATAAAAATATACATGAAAGCAAGGGAACAATGTAGGGACCTCTCCTACTGGTGCGGTCAAACAAACCTTCATCCCATCCTGGAAACAGAAATCGCCTTAAACCCAGCTTGGTGGATCCAAGAGCTCATACATGGCGATGATGTGGACCAATTGCTAGCATCATGGCTGGCAAATAGGTTCTGGACCAAAGAAACACCTCTCAACATCTCTAAACAAAAAACCCATGAACCCGCAGAGCACTGCAGATACCTGAGTGATGCCGGGGAATCAGAAGAAGAAGCTGAGGAAGAAGGCGATGATTCACTACCACACATCTCTTTCAATGGTGTGGCGGAGTATGTGGACTTTTTGATGCAACTAAAAACTCAAGAGCCTGACTTGTTCCAACAGGAATTAAGGGTTGACGAGGAGATAGAAAACATGTCAGACTCCGATACCTATGAACAACAAGTTGAAAATATGGCCATAAGGAAAGCCGCGGTGGATATTGTGGTGCAAAATGAATGGGACAAGAAAGACCCAGACCCAAACCACCCTACAGATTTTGAAATCATGCGTGCACACTTGGCAAACACGGAGGACTCACACCTCTGGGAGAATATTGAGGTTACTGAAACTGACCTCGCGGAATATGAAAACAACATGGGTAGCCAAGCCCACCTCAACCAGAACAGTCAAACTTTCCTGGCTGAGGAGGACCAGGCTAATGAATTCTCCCAGTACCTCAGGAACCTGAGAATCTCAGACCCGGTCGGCTACCATGGTGTGCTAAACCCTGAAAATCCTCAACAATATCAAAGATATGAAAGGCAAGCCATAGCCAGGACCGTAGAGGAAATAGCTGATGAGACGGGGCGCGAGGAAGGAGAAATAAGTCCAGAAGCAACCCCACCAAGAACCACTCGACGCCGCAGATCCAGGAGGATTCGGCGCTCCAGGCATACATCAGGCCCCAGGGCCGAGGTGACATTCCCCACCCAAATAGAAATAGTTGAGACTTCCAACCAAGTCGATACCACTCAGGGTGAGTCATCCCAGCAAGCCCCTGAAGAAGAAGAATACAATGAACATGACAGCCTGGTAGAGTGGTATGTGTCTGAGCTCAGGGAACTGAGAATCACAGACCCAAGGGCCTTCCGCCGAGCTACCCACCCCAAAGATCCAGATTTTACGGAGGAATTTGAAAGAGAAGCCATAGCAACCGTCCTAAAAGAGGTTAACAAAGGCAAAACTCCCCAGTGCTCTGACTCTGAAGATAGCAGAGGTTCTCCGCGATTCTTCTTCTGCGGAAAAACATCTGATGGAAACGCCCAAAATAGCGATAGCGATGAAGAAGAGGCAGAAAGGGAGCCTGAGGTGGAATCTGATCATGAAGAACCTCAACCAAGCACCCTCCAAGGAAGTTCAATCCTGATGGCCTCTGGGTCTGGTCCGCCGGCCGACATAACCTCAGCATTTGAAGGGTTGAACATCTCACAAGCAACCAGGATCCTTTCCTACATGGAACATCTGAGACGGGAAGACCCTGCATTCCTAAACTTCATAGCCCAGCACGCTGAGATATTACAACAACCAGGGGCCAATTATGAAAGGCTCAGGAGAACCCATCCACGGGAAACCGCCCGTTTCCGGGCACAAATAGAAAGGCTGTACAAAATCTCAAATGATATTGACAATAACAGTAGTGATGATGACGGCTCTGATACTGGAAACTGCCGTTACATCAGCGGTTCAGGGTCTGATGACTCTGAGTCCGAAAATTATGATCACCGTTCCGCCCGAATTGCAGCTTGGACGGATGATGATGAACCTTCCTTAAAACCATGTAATAAAAGAAGACAACAAGGAAGAAACGCTCGCATGACTGTCCGGCCACAACCCGAATGGGATGAAAATGCGCGGCGTGAGCTGGAACAAGCCATCGCTGAAACTGAGGCCATGACAACCAGTGAGCTCATGAGAAACCTAAGGGTAAATAGCGATGATGATACTTATTGTCCCACCGAGGATGATGAGGAAGAGGTCAAGAGCCCTAAAGCCCTTAGAGTATACCAAAGAAGAAAGAAGTCAGCAAATGAGAAGGAAATAATAACCTATCAAAGAAGAAACAAAGGAACCAACAAAGGAAAGAACAAGTTGCTCAAAGGCGAATCCTCCCGTGATGACGCCACTTGTCATCGAGTTGGCCATCATGATTCTGACAAAGGTGAGCCCTCGGAAGTGCCACAACCGCAGGCCGAAACCACAGAAGAAAATCAAACTAACCCAGAGGAAATGGCATATGACTATGAGATCGTGCTAGATCCTGCTGAACAAATGAACCCTGCCGATCTACAAGGACGGCAACCAAGAATGGTAAACCTGGATATCCATATTCCTAACATTCCGGGCCAACCTGACCTTACTCTCGAGGAGTTGGGGGAAATAGTGCGGCAAATGGTCAACCAGATCTGGGAGGCCACGGCCACTGAAGAAGCAGATGGAGAAAATGAGCCCGCTGAACCAGAGATAGAGGAAAATGCCGGCACTGAACGGGGGGCAGCTGCCACCTCTACTGAAGACCAAGCTGAAAATACCGCCCCTTCAAATCAAAACCAAGAAGAAAACCAAAACCAAAGCTCTGAATTATGCCAAGGTACTTCTGAAAATTGTCGGACAATAACTGTGAGTGAGTCCGACACAGATAGCGAGGAGGAGGAATCTCCAGCAACCCAAGGTGATAGCTCACAAAGTGAACCAAAACTCACTCAAAAGAAAATAGCCAAGCCAAAAGAAAGCCCGTTTAAATCACGCGCGGCGGACAGCTCAAGAGAAATAGCTCAAGAAGTTGCAACAGATGGCCCCGCCCACCACACAAGGTCAAAGCAAGCACAACCGAGCATCGCTTTAGATAGGGGGCAAGTCCAACAACTATCAAAAGAAGATAGCGCTGCCTTCACTTTGAGGGAAAAGCGTCAGCTCCTAATAGACCTGGATTTCTGCACAAATGCTCTGAGAAGGATGACCAGGCAAAATATTGAGATACAAACCTTAGTCGAAACCCTGATAGCCAGGCTAAAGACCGAGCGAAAGGAAAGAATCTCGATGGAGGCGGAACTCAAAGCATTGAAAGACCGCGCCCAGAAACAGGGGGCAGGTCAGAAAAAGGGCATGAAGTCTGACCATGCTACCTCAGGCAACTCAGGAAACCTCCCACAAAGAAGGGGAGAGGCCGGCATTGTCATCCAAGAGGGACAAAGGCCAAAACCCAAAACTAATCATTCCCCAGGAAAAGGGAAAGGGAAAGCCAATGCAGAAGACCACCACCACAAACCAAAGCACCTCTGGTCCCGTGATAACTCGTTCGGGGGTCCTGAAACAAGTCGGCAAGAAAGAGGTGAGAGTTCGCGCACGCGGGCGTGCCCTCCCACCAGATATGAGTCTGGCCATATGAGACACAGAAGTGCCAAAACCAATTCAACCCAACAAATAAAAAATAGACAAAACCACTCAGGGCAATACCATATGAAAATGAAATTGGTTAAGCTCGACAACGCTTCCCCTTACAACCAATTACCACATAAAATCAAGATAACAGGAAAACTGAAACCAAAACATGGAGGTTCCAATGGGCACTTCAGACACAGGAACCGTGTAAACCCTTGGGAGATGCCAGAAGCTGAAAATGGGGCACTCCGGGCACAAACCATAAATAGACAACCAAAACCATATAAAGCAAAGAAAGAAAATAATGCCGGAAGAAAGGCGTACTGCCGATACCACCAAGTCTGGGGGCACTCCAGAGAGGAATGCCTGACATGGTCTTGGAATGACAATGACCCGTCAGATGAAGAAACAGAAGACGAAGTGTGCCGTGCCATAACCCGGGGTACAAGCTCTCAAACCTATGACGAGGAAACTGCCTCTGAATGTGAACATGATACTGAAGGGGAACTACAGTACAGTAGCCCAGAAGAGGAGCCTGTTGTACTGGCGATCAACTCCGCTGCAGTCAGACCACTGGGAAGTGATACTGACCAAAGCGAAACAGAGGAAAGAGAAATCAAATCACCACCAAAACCAAACAAGGTGTCCAACCTAGTCCGGCAGGTCTCTACTAGAATCCGACCAAACATGAAAAACCACTGCAATGTCAGTCTGAGATCGGGCACTAGGATACCTGAAAGACAACCTCCCAGGGAGATAACCAACAGTGAAATAAGGAACAGAAATAATACAACAGCAGAAAGCGAAACAAGGTCCGATAACAGACCTAAAATGTCCGTGGGAGATTACAATGTGGTCGCTCATTTGCGGAAAATCCCCTCACTGCTCAGTGTCTTTGATGCTTTGATGGTATCTCAGGAGCTGCGTGATGCCTTAATTTATGCACTACAAAACCCTGCCAGCTTCCAGGCCTATTTTGCCCAAGAAACCCGCGAGGAGGTGGCACAGATCGACCAGGAACCATACATTACCTTCACAGATGAGGACCTGATGGCGGGCACAGCCGATCATAATCGACCCTTGTATACCACAGGCACCATCTATGGCCGGAAAATCAACAAAGTCCTCATTGATCCCGGATCCTCAATCAGCATCATGCCATTAAAAACGCTGGTACAGCTGTCGCTCAGCATTAAAGAAACAAAGAAAGATAAAATCCGGATCCACGGGTTTAACCACCAATACCAAAAGGCCCTGGGCTCCACAGTGATCGACATCACCTTTGGGAACCTGGTCACTCCAGTCAAGTTCTTCATCATCGAAGCTGATACCACATACAAAGCACTGTTAGGGAGACCATGGCTCCACGCCAATGGATTGGTTCCCTCTACCCTGCACCAGTGCATTAAATATGTCAAAGACGGAAAACAATACGTGATTAAAGGAGATGATCAGCCATTTGAGGCACACGAAGCCGAATTGGATGATGCTAAATACTACAAACCCAAGTCCGGAAAGGGGGCAGCCACCAAACAAGGAAAGCTCTCTCCTGAAACCGTGAAGGAAGCAGTCAAAAATGCTGTGCTCAAAGCGGCCATAAAGTCACAAATGCTCTTGGGAAGTGATAGCGAGACGGGATCGTCGGAAGGCACGGCCGAGGACGTTAACATACCCGCTCGAATGCAACCAAATTATTCTAGTGGGGGTGAGGAGCAAAGTACTCTGTCCATAGAAATCCTACCCCTAGAGCACTGTAAAGACCTAACACCTCGGGAAAGTGAAGAAGTCATCCCGTTCAAAACCTTCACTGTCCCACCCAAAATAGAAGAGCTTGAAACAGGGCACGTTGTTCATCCCAGTATACAATTTGTCAAAATGGGAGAAATCGAACCTCAAAATAAAGAGTTAAACTCCGAAAACTGGGAACAATGGCTTGTAGAGGAAACCAAAAAGACGGGGATTCCCCCTCAGCTTCAAGACACCACCAGCACACGGTTGGTTGAATTGTTCCGTAAAGCACAATGCTTAGAACCCATTCCTGAAAGGCGAGCAAGAATGTTCTGAGACATGTGGAATGGCTACTCTAATGAAGTCGTAAAACTCAATGGGAAGATTGCTAACACAAGGGGCTTAGGATTCGAACCTCGAACCAAGGGCTCAGGGTCAAACACTCCTCAAAGGCCACGACAGCACTCTTGCCACCGCATAACAATCACCGAAATCAAGGAAGGCGAAATAACCCCAGATGAAGGGGAATCTTCAGAAACAGAACAATTTATCCTAGCAGCCAAAAACGCGCCAAAGGAGCTAGAAGAAGGTGGTCAAAATACCATCGATAAATTGAAAGAAATCAACCTAGGAACTGAGGAAAATCCAAAACCTACGTTCATTAGCACCTCCCTTCCTCAGGGGATGCAGGATGAACTGACCAAACTGCTGAAGGAATATCAGGATTGCTTCGCATGGAGCTACAGTGAAATGCCCGGGCTAGATCCAGCAATAGCAGTTCACAAGCTCAAAATTGACAAAGAGCTCAAGCCAGTCAAACAAGGACCCCGGAGAATGAGGGTCGAATTGGAAGAAAAGGTGATAGCCGAAGTCAAAAAGCTCATCAGTGCTGGATTCATAAGGGAAGAAGAAACGCCCGACTGGGTGGCCAACATTGTCCCAGTAAAGAAAAAGAATGGACAAATCAGAGTCTGTGTCGATTTCAGGGATTTAAACAAGGCTTGCCCTAAAGATGACTTCCCTCTGCCAGTGACAGAAATCATAATAGACCATACCTCGTCCCACGGAATATACTCCTTTGTAGACGGATACTCAGGATACAACCAAATCAAAATGGATGAGAGTGACCAAAAGCACACTGCCTTCCGTACCCCAATTGGTATTTACTGCTATAAAGTCATGCCTTTCGGCCTCAAAAATGCAGGAGCCACATACCAAAGAGCCATGACCAAAATCTTTGACGACCTCATACACAAGGTGGTAGAATGCTATGTAGACGACCTTGTTGTGAAGTCCCATACCCATGAACAACACTTAGAGAACCTGAGGCTGATGTTTGAGCGGCTAAGACAACACACGCTGAAACTCAACCCCCTGAAATGCGCCTTCATGGTGTCATCAGGAAAATTTCTAGGCTTCGTGGTGCGGCACCGAGGCATTGAAATTGATCCTGATAAAATCAAAGCCATCCAAGAACTGTCCCCTCCACGGACACTCAAACAACTCCGGTCTCTCCAGGGGCGCATGGCGTATATTAGGAGATTCATAGCCAACCTGTCAGGCAAAATCAAGCCTTTTACCAGGCTCACCAAGAAGGATGTCCCCTTTAAATGGGACGAAGAATGCCAGAAATCTTTTGATGATATCAAACAATATCTGCAAAAACCTCCTGTGTTAGCGGCGCCTATCCAGGGAAAACCTCTAATTCTCTATACCACCGCCCTGGACGGGTCTCTGGGGGCATTACTCGCCCAAGAAAATGAACAAGGGAAAGAAAACGCCCTGTATTACCTCAGCAGAATGCTTGTGGGGGCAGAACATGCATACACACCAATCGAAAAGCATTGCCTAGCCTTGATCTTCGCAGTAAAAAAGCTCAGGCATTACATGTTGGCCCATAAAGTCACATTAATCTCCAAAACTGACCCATTGAAGTACCTCATGACCCGACCTATGCTTACTGGAAGGCTGGCAAGATGGGCTGTGGCTCTAATGGAATTTGATATAACATATGCACCCCAAAAGGCTATCAAAGGACAAGCACTAGCTGACTTCCTAGCTGCTCATCCCATACCTGATGATTCCCCACTGGCGTGCGACTTCCCTGATGAGGAGGCTATGCAAATAGAGGAAAATGAAACTTGCTGGAAGCTATACTTCGATGGGTCATCCTCCATCCAGCCAGCAGTCAAACCAAACTTGCCAAAACGGCAAGCCGGTGTAGGACTGGTGTTTGTCACTCCAGAGAAAGGCATTCTCCGACATGCTCTAAGCCTAACCGAACCATGCACAAACAATGAAGCTGAATATGAGGCCCTGATAGCTGGACTTGAAATTGCCCTTCAAATGGATATTGAGCGGTTGGAAGTCTATGGAGATTCTCAGCTTATCCTGAGTCAGATCGAAGGCCTCTTCAAAATAAGAAAACCAGAATTGGTCAAATACCATGAAAAGGCCCTTGAGTTGATGGCCAAGTTTACATATATTACCTTCCAGAAAGTTCCAAGGTCACTGAATGGTAAAGCAGATGCATTGGCTAGATTGGCTAATGAATTCAGTGACCCAAGCCAGGAAGAAATCCAAATCCTTGTCCATCGCAGGAGATCCTTGTCCCCTTGTCTCCCGCAGGAAAGAAACGAGGAAGAAGGAACCCTGTTTACTGACATCCGAACACTCGAAAGGGAACATGAAAAAAATGGAAGGAAATCACACAAGTCATGACAACCGAGGGTTCGAACCAAGAGGACTGGAGGCAGCCCTTTGTCGACTACTTCCAGCAAGGAAAATTACCTTTGAACAAGGCCATTAGGGAACAAATCAGAAAAAGGGCCCTAAGGTTCGTATATGTGAACAGCACACTTTATTGGAGATCCTATGAAGGATCATGGCTTAGATGCATATCGAAAACCGAAGCCAACCAAGTTATGCAAGAAATTCACTCGGGAGTATGCGGAGCCCACCAATCAGGCTCTCGGATGCGAGTGCAAATCAAACTGATGGGCTATTATTGGCCCACCATGATCAATGACTGCGAAAACTTCTCCAGACAATGCCATATGTGCCAGATTCACGGAGATTTCATACACCAACACCCAAATGCGCTACATCCAACAGTAGTGTCATGGCCTTTCGAAATCTGGGGAACAGATATTATAGGCCCTATAGACCCACCAGCCTCAAATGGGCACCGCTTCATATTGGCCGCTACGGATTACTTCTCCAAATGGGCCGAAGCCAGGTCATACCGTGAAATTAAAGCCTCCGATGTGGTCAGGTTCTTTACCACTCAGGTTCTTTATAGGTATGGAAATCCAAGGAAAATAATCTCTGACAACGGGACGGCCTTCAAGAATGCCAAAATTGATGCCTTCGCCGATAAACACAAAATTGAATGGAGATATTCCTCTGTCTACAACCCAAGAGCCAATGGACTAGCGGAAGCCTTCAACAAAACATTGATCAAGATCCTTCGCAAAACCATTGGAGATAATCAAAGAAACTGGCATGAAAAGCTGCATGAAGCACTGTGGGCATACCGCATCACTCATAAAACAGCAACCCAAGCTTCGCCCTATTCCTTGGTATATGGGGCAGAAGCAGTCCTACCAATCGAGGTGGAACTCCCGTCACTGAGAGTAGCTATGGCAGCACAAATCCCTCTGACTAAACAAACGCAGCTGAGGTTGCAAGAGTTGGACGGAATGGATGAAAAGAGACTGGCAGCTCAACAAAACTTGGAGTTATATCAAGCCAGAATGACGCGAGCTTATGAAAAGCTATCAAGACCCAGAACATTCAAGAAAGGAGAACTAGTGCTGGTTTTGAGGCGACCTATCCTCGGCCGACACCATGGTCCTAAATTTGCACCAAATTGGGAAGGCCCCTATGTCATAGAACAAGCATATGAAGGTGGAGCCTACCTACTCGCAGACTCAAATGGAAAACATCCTGTCTCCTCCATAAATGGGAGATACCTGAAGAAATATTATGGACAAAACTACCCCGACGTTCCCACAACCCACCAAAGCCAAAGGAAGAGCGGCCAACAAACCGACTGGGCAGACAATTGTGAGGCGGTCAACCACCTCTTCACTTAGGTAAAAAATCCCTCACGTCCCACCGGGTCAAGGCTCGACAGGGTACTCCGTTCTTTTGAACACTATGGGGTATCCCTGAGTCAAAACCCTAAAGTAATAAATTGACCTTTAAATAAAATAAACCCTTCAAAATTTCCTAAAATGACCCTAAGTCGAAATCCTAAATGAAATCCAAGTCCAACAAAAAAATACATCTTATTCCAAAGCATAAAAGCATGTGACCAAAAGAAACTAGACCAAGCTAAAATATAGCTCAAATAAAAAGTTAAAACCAAATCTCCCTAAATATTCTCAAATCCCTAAATAAAAAGGCAAATTTCAAAGTCCAAAATCCAAAACTTCTGAAATATACACAAAACATTCTGTCCCACCGGGCCAAAGATAAAAGGAGTGTTCTGTCCTTATGGACATTCATAGAACATTTCCTTTACAAATGGCCTACACCCCGAAGTATGACCCTAAAAAGTCTTGTGCTTTGTCCTTAAGACGAAGTACTAGGTGCCTGTTCATCTCACCGAACTAAAGGATGAACAAAAGTTCCGTGTCTTGAACTCTAAATTAAGACACAAACGGTGAAACTTACCAAACGGTGAAACTTACCAAACGGTGAAACTTACCTAACGGTGAAACTTACCAAACGCTGAAACTTACCATGGGATTAGTCAAAACCACATCCTCAATAGTTACAGATTGAAAAAAGACAACCTGTCTATTCAAAATGTAATCCTTGCCAAAACCTACCAAAAAATGGATGAAGACCAAACCAAACCTGAAAGCCCCTCTGAAAACGGAAAATACCACGGCTGATGTCCGCCAACCATGTCAAGGAATAGGCCTCATAAATTCTAATACCCAGAGGGGTCCATGGTCGTGTTGGGCCTTAAACCACCGACTACGGTATGTTCCTAGCTGCCGTACCCAAAGAGCCAGGAGAAAACCCTATCTCACCACATCAAAAGAGTGATGTGGAACAGACAAGTCCCGACGGTACGTCCCTCATCACCATACCAAAACAACCAACAGAAAATGATGCACAAAATCCCACTGCGTGCTATACCCAGAATGTCTATTCTACATGTCAGAGCGGTAATATGGAGCAAACAAATCCCACCGGAATGGTCCTAGCTACCGAGGCAACAATGTAGAACAGACAAATCCCACCGGTATGTTCCTTGCTGCCATAACCAAAGAGCAGGGAGAATAACAAAAAGTATCTGTCCCACTAGCGATATCTGATGTCGCTACTTATGATAATCTAAACCAAATCACTAATAAACCTCAACAGATGTCCATAAATCAAGATCAACAGACCAAAAGCTATTGGGGTTCCAAATCGCCCTAATCAAGTCATAAAAAATCAAAATACCAAACATAAACCATCCAAAATTACCACAGTTTGAACAACAACAAAAAATCTACTAAGCGAAGCAACAAAGCAACGAAACCAAATAACCAAACATCCGAGACCTCTTCACATCAGAGGCACAGGAGGCGCCTGAGCTGCGGCCATCGCCCCTGCAAGGGTCTCCAAAGTGTTATGAATTGACTGAAGCACTGCCTCGACATTCTCCAGTCGCTGGTCTAGCTCCTTAAAACGCTGGTCTATGTGTTCCTGGAGCGGAGAAGATTCTTCAATGGCTGAGCCATCTGGAGAAGGGGGAGAAGCCTCTCTTACCGGACTATACTGATTCACAGCAGCAAACCTATGAAGGATATGACTGTTCACCGGGTAGTTGGGGTCAGGGACCAGAGTGCCATGAGCCATCTCCACCCACCCAAAGGAAGTCAGATCCAAGAGCAGGTTGCGCGGGTACAGAATAATCCGCTCAGTGATTGGATTCCCCCACAGTGTCTCAGGCAATGGAATCTGAGCCCGCTCTATCAAGGCCTCAACTAAGCTTCCATAAGGCAAATGGCCCTTGGGAAACCTCGTGACATGATGCATGTTTTGGAGGATGAGGCTGGGAAGATTAGCTTTCCCGCGTTTGAGGAGCAATAAGCGAAGGTAGAACAAAGTCCCTGGGCGAGTCAAATCTGACAACTCACCCTGAGGAAAAAGGATGTAGCTGATAATCAAGAAAAATAACCTGAAAGGAACATATAAACTCCATGGTCATGAACCTATCCTTCAGAAACAAACGAAAGAAACAAACAAAACAGAAACACACAAATAGCAAAATTACCGATGAAGCGCGGGCAGATGCATAGTAGAGACCAGT
This sequence comes from Rhynchospora pubera, assembly GCA_028095005.1. Lineage (NCBI taxonomy): Eukaryota > Viridiplantae > Streptophyta > Magnoliopsida > Poales > Cyperaceae > Rhynchospora > Rhynchospora pubera. The sequence continues at coordinate 177,228,061 of CM051462.1, forward strand.
TCAGAACTTGCCTCAGATCTGGGTATCTTGAACCACTCGCAGTGGCCCCGGTATGTCCCTTGCTCACGAGGCCAACTCCCGAAGGCATAAACTGACAAGCCATTTAAAGTATCTGCGGCACCGATCAAGACAGCCAAATCCTCAACCCCTACATAAAAAAGTCTGCCAAAAAGATAAGAAGAAGCAGAAGGAATGCCATGATGGTCAAAGGTGACACGGAGATTGGCATAAAATAACTTGGTGATATCCGGATGGTAAGGAGTGTCGAGCCTTGATAAGCCTTGAAGACTCCAGGCATTAAGCCACCCTGTTATCAAACTCATATAAGGGGTAGTGAAACGCCCTTGAGAATGAAAGAAAAAACAGGCGGAAACTTCACGCCCCCCTTCACCAATGTTACTTTGATAACATTCAAAAGCCTCGTCGTCCCGGAACAGATAGCGATTGCCTGGGTCATACGACCAGTTAGGCTTGGAAGGTGGTGCGCCGTGGACAGAGGAACTACCCTCATCTCTGGGACGTTTAGGATTCCTTGGATCTATGACGCCAGCCATGGAAAACGGGATCAGAGAAAGAAAATTCAGAAAGAGAAAATGATACGAATTACGTGCATACGATGCCTTATATATAAATGAATTAGGGCACCAGAGAACGTATGTCTTCTCAAACTTGCTAATAAAGGTGAGAAATCAAAAGGCGTGGCGGTTTACAATGAAAGAGCACAATCGCTTCGCGATCCAAGGGTTTTTATGAACAAAATTGATGAACCCAATGATATCAAGAAATATAATATCCATATCCATAAACCAACTACAATCAAATCCAAAGAGTCATACAAACCCAAGAAAGGTCCAAAACATTACATAACTAAAAGCCCAACAGCTACCAAGTCAGGGACGGCCAACTGAAACCAAGTCCAAAACTAAAACATAATAAAAAGAGAGATACAAAGCGCTAACGTGCCATAAAACTCCAACCCCTACTCAAAAGAAACCCATCATCGACTCAACCTCTCGAGAGGCGTCCGCCACAAGAGAGGCAAAGCAAGGAAGGGCTAACACTACTCCTGTGCAAGCTCCCTCCGAATCATCATCAGAATCCACACCTCTCTGACGAGCCGACATCTCAACTATCGGCTCAATCAATACCGTGTCCGGGGAGGAGACAAAATCCATCATAGCTGTAGAAGATGAGCCTGCGGCCGGGGAAGGACCAGTGAGGAGGGCCTCCCACTCTACACAATCCAATACCATCTCGTCTAGTGAAGCTGGTACCGTGTCGAGCTCAGGAGAGAAGAGATCCTCGAGAAGCTGAACCATGCGATCATCCATGGGGCCACCAGAGATCGGGTCATCTAGGGAAGGATGGCATGAGAAGATTAGGAAAAGAGATAGCAAATATAATAACCAAACAAGTCACCGACAGATACCTGTTGAAGCGGGAACCAAGGGCGAAGCATCATCCTGAACCTCTAACTCCATATCAGGAATAGGGCCCCTGAGAAGCTCGTCTACACTGATGAAACTCCGAACAGACAATTGATGCATATGACAAAGATCCCCCAGTCCAAGAGCCCATAACTCAACACCAAAAACCATCGTAGTGTAGGGGAGTCGACCTGAATCAAACGAAGCCTATGAAGCAAGAAATTAAAAGAAAATCAGATGAAAGCTGAGTAAATAGATGATACCTAAACCGCGAAGTGCCAAGGGAATGACCGGTGTCGGAGCACGCTCACAAGTGAGGACAGTAACGGCAACGATAGCCAAGGAATCATCTGGAGTCGGGAGGTCACTATCCTGAATAAACGAAGCCGGAGAAATCAGGCTGGGGCGCAGGATCTCCTCAAATGGCACGTCGATTGCCTCGACTTGAGCTTCCTCCATCTCGACCTCTTCCACAATGGGCTGAGGTTCAGCATGTGAGGCACTTCCCCAACCCAAAGAGCCTAGAAAATCTGAAACAACATGTAAGTCATGGTGCTAAATAAAAAAAAAGAGAAAAAAAAAGAAGAAAAAAAAAGGGGGAACGAAGACACATACCTGAAGGGAATGAAGAGGAAGGAGGCTCCATGGGGAAATCAGAACTTAATTCCTCACCTGTCCGACGGCGGATTACATACTGCCCCGACTCCTCTGAAGGATCCGGACTTTCACGACAACGCTTTTTGAGTTCGTCTCTGGCTGCCTCTATCGCCTGCTGCTCTGGGTATTCTGGGGAAGGACAGGAACGCACCGGACTGAGAACGTCTCTCGTCTCAGGAAGAGCATCATCTGAAAACAAAAAGAAATAGGGTAAACGCTGGGAACAACAAAATCAGCAAAGAAAACAAAATGTGATGTGACATGACCAAAATACCTAAAAACATCAAGAGATGCTCATAGCTGTCTGGCCCCTGCATAGCAGCCTGAAGAAATCCACCTGCTGAGGCACGCTCAACTCTGAAAAGGAAATGACCAAACTTCCATTTTCCAAAACCTGCACACAGAAAATCACCGAATGAGCATACAAAACCATAACCAAACAAATGAAACAAAGTAGGATATTCAATAAAATACCTGGAAAGGAGCCATCGAGGGGCACAGGAGGCTCAACATACTCCGTAACCTGAGATGAGCCTGTCAGACAACTGTCAACCCCATATGAGCCTCTGAGGGGTCTGAAACCACCAAGAGAAGCATCCAAGCCTGGAGGCACAACACGAGAAGATGGGTAAACCCTCTCCCTCAATATCTCAGCACTCAAGGAGTGAGGAACCCTAGCCCATCCTCTGAACCAGCGATCATGATCGGCGGTCATGCGCCCCATCCTCTGCGGACCAGGAACAACACATCTAATCCCAGTCCCCAACCGTAAGGAAAAAGCGGCCAAATCAGCACAATAGGCCAAAGAAACGCTACTGGGAGGGTCAGAAAGCGCAGAAGAAGGAGTATCCTGATCATACCCAAACTGCCAAGCGCACTTCTGAGGACTGTACACCTCAGAGATAATCCTCGCACCTAGTCGGATGATCAAACAACCCTCTCTGATGCTAATGGCATAATCTCTAGAGCGCTTGTTTCTGCGAGAAAGCAACCTCAGCGGAACTCCCTTCTTAGAAGGCTTCGAATCCTCAAACTCATACATCTTATCCGTGTTTGAAGGCCAATTACCTGTGAAGGCCTCAGGACGATAATTGGTGATGTAACGGTCACTCTTGGCAAAAAAGTAATGAGCAGTGAGCTGATCGGGAGGATGAACTGAGGAGCCAGCGATGAGACTAAGGGCCGGCATCGAACTCCGCACACCGCGCGAAGTAGATGAGGAATAGCACTCACTCCAATACACGTTGAACCAACCATGTAATATGTGTAATGGCATAGTGACATAGGCCCTGGAGGGATCTCTGGAGGAAGTAAGCTCTCGCATGGACCGATATGTATTCACCAAAGCTGCTGTGGCTAAGGACACTTTATGACCCCGGGCCAATGCATTAGCTACTACAAAAACCCCTGGCCGAATGTACCCCACGGGCTCAATGACAACTATGAAGTAGCACAGCCACCATGCCAGATAGGCTGTCAGGATAGTCTCATCATCAAAAGCATGAGAACTCAAATCCTCCCATGGAACACATCGATCGGGAACATAAGTCTTATCTAAACCAGGCACCACAGGCTCCAAAGGACTAGCGAACCCTACGGCCTTTTCTCGCGGAACCTTATCCACGAAGTAACCAACCCAATCCTTGAAAGGCACATCACGGCTCAAACCCTGGAGAGAACGGGTCATGGCTATCTCATAATAAATCCTAAACACAACCCGTAGAGAATCCTTGTGGAAGAAATCCCCATGTCTGTCCATACCATAAAGCTCAAACTCTGGTGGAATCCTTTCCTCATAAAACAAACCCGCCACGGGAACCCCAAGCAGGCGAACCATCTGGTTCAAGTCAATGGTAGCGTTGCGATCCTCAAGAACAAAAGTGTTATCCATGTAATTCCAGTTGGTGGCCATGGCCCGAAGACTGACTGGATCCCAAGTATACCTAAACAAGGCCAATGTAACTCCTCCAAATATCTCTAACTCGGTCAGTTTCGGCCCCATATGCCCCATCATGTAACGGGTCCACTCAGTCTGCCCCGGAACCCAACGGAGCTCACCCTGAACATTCAAACCCCCAGGACCCCAAGGGATAACATGACCCTCTGTCATCTCCATACTCAACAAATGATAGTCTGAGGAGGAACCAACCCGTCCGGTAGGACCCAGAAACAAGCCCTCAAAAGAACAAACCCCGCCAGCACGGCGAAACTCACCACCAGGCACAAAGGAATCATAGGCAAGGCTGTGAGAACGTACCTCTGTAAGTGAAGATGGGTCAGGCCTCAAATGAGGGTATGTGTGATCAGCATACAGAGGAGAACGGTCATGCCGAGGTAACAGCCCATGAAAATTGTCCCTCCCGTGGAGAATGACACGTCGCCACTTGGAATAAAGATGCTTGTAGATTCCTTGCGGGTCCAGATAACACTTGATGTATGAATCAATCGCCTCGTCAGAAGGCCCATACACACCATTCCTGACTATGTCAAACCGAGGCACTGTGCTGTAAATCTCCTCAACGGGCCCTGTACCTCCTGCATGTAACCAAAATCATGTTAGAAACTCAAATACCTCTGAAACGAAAAGGACACCAGAGCAAATCGTTCCACATCCAAGTTTCACAATCTGCTCTGGTGGGGGGCATTTGTTTACCTCTAAAAAATGCTGCAAAAAAAAAAAAGAGAGAGGGGAGAATGGAGTTTTATAAATACATTGCCAATTGGTTCTGGCATATAAATCACCGGATACGACTATAACGGAGCACCGTAATTAAAACAGGACGCGAGACTGACCCATAACGAAATATCAAATCTGTTTCGGCCCAAGCCCAGCCCAATCCTAAAATCCAATTGGGCCTAGCAAAAAATAAAAAAAAAAGAAGAAAGATGGAGCCATATATTTGGGCCGGCGGGGCCCAAGTTACATAAATTTATCCTATCGGATCGGATCCAAACAAACTGAAAACCCGAAACCCGAACCCATTCAGTAAAAAAAAAGGAGAAGAGAGACAGGTGGCGATTGCTCGTTGGTTCATCATCGTGGGTCCTGTCCTTTCTGTTATTGAAAGAAAAGGAGAGGGTGACAGTACAGACAGACCTGAGGAACGAACATGATGATCGACTGAAGCCCCGCCTTCCGCCGACGTCGCACGCCGCCGCGACCCCAACAAAGTACACCGTCGCACAGAGGGCTCCATCACGACTCTGTCGACATCAAACATGGGAATTGTCAGACGGCGAATTTGGTAAATGACAGGCACGATGTGGAAATTGGGAAAAACGTAAATACAAAATTACCTGGCGAAACTATCAATTGAAGCACCTGAGACGTTGCAGTGGCTTCGCAACGAAAGAATTGTATGACAATTGAGGTTAATTACGAAAGAAAGAGAGAGATTGCTCAGAACCTCGACTGACAGAAATTATGCGTATGACGGAACTCCCACTAAGCAGAGACGCTCATGTTACAGGAGAAATAGAAGCCTTACAGAGATGATAGGCGATGAAAAGGAACTTCAAAAGAGGAAAATGCATGCATAAACTGACGAGAAAGTAAAAATCTCACGACTGGAGGGGTCCAGTACAGAAAATAAGCAAAGGAATAACAGAAAAGGGGTAATGGAGGGCATAGCAACAGTCTACTATCTGGAAAAGAGGGGCTAGCACTGTGTAGATTCCCTGCGCATAACCAACACAAGGAGAAATGAATACATCTTCTTTGATCATAGCCGTTGGATGAGTAAAGCATGAGATACTTTTGCCCCTCATAGTACAAGGCACTGATCAGGAGGTGACAAAAGCATTGAATGAAAAAAGAGGCTCATGGAGGTATGCTCTTTGAGGTAGATATGCATCTCACCGCATATCATCTAGTGGATGGACAGATGGTGAAATTAAAACTCACCCCTTTAACACTGGATGGGATCAGATACTGCAAAAGGAAGAAAACGCAAATTATTGATGCAGCGCGTGGGTCTCCTCATGGTGGGCCCCAAGGGCAAATCAGTAATAAGCATAAGAGACAAAGGAATGTAGTGCATACGTAACAAAGAAAGAACATAATATTCCCACCTTACCCTTCCTTCATAGCCTTACAAACCTATAATTAGGCTAAAATGGGTCAGATTAAAGACATAATTGAAGAACATGAGAGTGTATTAGCGCCTCCCCAACGTTTAGAAGAGAAATTAAGGAACAATTTGATGGATTGGTGGCCAGATAGACATAGGATGAAAGGAAACATGAGTAGGCTCATAACATGCAATCATCAGAACTGGAACACATAATCTGATAGTTAAATGTTCCTTCATATGTGCCAAATCAATTGGTCCCTCTCAACCAATAAAAAATCGACAACACCTCTAGTTCTGACAAAAAGAGAACCCCTCTTACTGGAAATGAAACAGCAAACACCAAAATTGATTCACCAAATGAAACCAGCTAGTTGATCACAGGTAAATGAAACATCAATTCCACTTTTACCCCTCAAAATTGGGACCAAATGTATGCGAGTTAAAAAAGATTAGTGGAATTGCATGAAGGCTAGGGATAGTTCCAGTCCAAAACTTATAAGAAACACAAATAAAAGCGAATGGAGAAAGAAAAGAAACATGGTACCTAGCTACAAATAGGGGTTCAGAATTTGATCCCCTCCACAAGAACATCCCAACCACTCACTGCCTATGAAGGCAAGGATGAATGCCACCTGCATACTCCCATCTTGGCGCCAAATCACTGCCTCCTCCCCAAGGCATAAAGAGTAGTGAAGTTGAACCTTACCCATCATCTAGACACAGGGACCCACCTGTCAGGGAAATGAGTAAAAGGAAGTAAAACACTGTGATGTTGCCTCATGGATGACTGACCAATGCCAAGTGTCAAAGGATGATTGAAAGGTAAACAAAATAGTAGAAATCACCAAGTGAAGAAAGGAAACAAGAAGGAAGTCGGTTTGCCATTTGAGCATCTCCACCATCCATCAAACTCCAAAGGTCTGAGATGTGCCGCATGTCAGGTTGCTGAGAAGAGCAAACCCTGGAAATTCCCTATAAAAGAAGCTCCTCTTGAAGAAGAAGGGAGGCCAATTTTAGACTAGTTGAAACTCTGTCAATTTAGAAAATCAAGTTTATTTGCAAGGTAATAAATGTAATTTTCTGTAATGGCCTCCAAAAAAAAAAAGAAGAGAAACATGAAAAATTATTGAATGCATTTATGATGTTCCTTTTTTTATTTCTGCTTCTGTTGTTTATGCTTTAGAGTTTGCATCAATGAGTAATGGGGAGCGTGACCTAGATTCCACCCCCATGAAAGTTGATTGTATTTTTAGCATCATGCATGTAGGGATAGTTGGCATCAGTATAAGTCTTTGTTGTTAGTGTGCAACCAGAGATCAGTGGTTCCATGGAGAGTGTGACCTAGACTCCACCTCCAGGGATGCTATGTTGATTTCTAACTTCTATCTTCGTCTTAATGAATAAGTCATGGTTATTGTCATGGTATTTCTGAGTTTGTCATCCATACAGTCCATGGTCCAAGTTTAGTAGGATAAGCCTTCATCATAGTGAAATAGTCAAGTCTAAGCTGGAGTAAAGTTTTTTTTTCTCTTCAAAAAAGAAAGCATTAAAGGCATAAATGTAAAAGGAAAACTCTCTTCAAAAATACATATAGGAATCTTGTTCCTTTTGGAAAGTGTGTTAACATCATATAATATATATAACGTAAAAAGAAATATGTTATTGATAGAATAGTTTCTTCCCTCTGACTGAGGAAAAGGTTGAAAAGGGCTTCTCAAAATTCGCTTGTTTAGAGTCAAGGTTTTTTACTGATTAATAAGATCAATGACAAATTTCAAAGTTACATCCTCAAAATAGATTTTAAAATCGTGCATGCTAGGAGAGGCAGTAACATAGTATAATTGCATCCCTTTTTTGTGCTAATGTCTCAGAATAAAATGTGTAATAGGATAATTCCCTTCTAGTTTCTGGTCAGGGGTAAGTTTGGAATTAAAATGTTCATGTCCACAGAATAAAGGTTTATGTCTCACTTAATGAATGATGGATATCATGAGCATATCACAAAATTGTCGGGTAAACTCTCCTTCAATACTATGCACATTGAATGAAATGATGGTATAGCGAAATAACACTTAAACCAAAAAAAAAAGAAACAAGGTGACAGGAATGAAGTCAGGAGGCCTCAAAGTTACTTCATACCATTTTGCATTCAATCATACTTGTTAAGTGTGTGAGTCCAAGCTATTCAGTATCAGTAATTATCCAAGGTTCACATTAAGTCCGTCTGGTTATGAAGCAAGTAGATGTGGAATAAAATGTGCAAAGCTGTATCGATATAAAGGAAAAGGAAGCAGACCAATTCCCACATAACAGCAATCTAGGAAGTTGACAAAGTCAAGTTGTAAAAATAAAAATAAAAATAAAAAAAATATACTTGAAGTTAAGAGGACTCTGTGAAATGAAGAAATGCTAGGTGTCAAGGTGAAAAGGATGACGTTGGCCAATGTTAACATCATTAGCTCAAATGTTTTCCAAGTAAATATTATGGCCTTGGCTTGGCCCCAAGCCGAAAGTCATACAAAATCAACACTCGGAATAAAAATGTAAAAGTGAAGTGTCTCCTGACAAAGCATAGTTGCTTAAAAGCAAAACAATTGATGGAATAAAAGAATATGAAAGACTCACATATGAAGTCTGGTTTCCCCTCTTTGACAGACTAATCGCGAACTCAAAAGGTGTTTGTTTCAAAATTGGAAAGAGATGTATAAAATTGAACTTACAAATGATTGAAGAGTGACCTTGAGGTGCCCTACAGCATCCCTGCAAAGCCAACCTCACCTCCACTCCTCGATAATCAATCGTCACAGCCATGACTTCTGGCCCAAATTACGTCAAGGTCAAGACACACCTTATCGTCGGGGATGCCCCAATTTCTTGGTAAGAGAGGCCTTAGGATCCCTTCACGATGCCCATCAATCTGGTCACAGATACTAGGACCGTCGGAATCCTCTGCTGGCGCCACCAACGGAGATATCCAGTTCAACGGGAAAGTGTCAGAACTTGTGCCAACGAAGGAGGGAGGGAGATACATGAAGATTTTGCGTGAACCTGTTGCATTCGAGGAGCTAACATCGACACGATAAGCTAATGGATCGGATCCAGATCTAATCTCGACTCGTTTGGCGCACGGGAGTAGGTGTACACCAAGTGGCTTGATCGGATCCCGACCCTCAGCCCCTCTCTGATCCACTGCGGCGCCTGGCGTGAAACAGATCCCTGACGACATAACACACACAGCAAAAGTCACAACCAATCAGAAAATTGGTGAAGCAGAAGACTTCAAAAATACATTAAAAATAGCTAGATTGCCGGAAAAATTCTCATAAAATATTAAAATGTCAAGAAAAATATGAGAAATATTTTGATGAATTATGCTAAAACACCAAAGCACAAATTTCTCTTTTAAGGGATAATAATAAATTTATATTTATATAGTTAAATAAAAAAAAAGAAGCAAAGCAAAAGAAAATCATTTTTGCACATTCTGTGTTCTGGACAGCAGGTACTTTTGAACATTCTGTGTTCTGGACAGCAGGTATTTTTGAACATTCTGTGTTCTGGACAGCAGGTACTTTTGAACATTCTGTGTTCTGGACAGCAGGTACTTTTGAACATTCTGTGTTCTGGACAGCAGGTACTTTTGAACATTCTGTGTTCTGGACAGCAGGTACATTTGAACATTTATGTTCTGAACAGCAAGTACATTTGAAATTTCATGTTCTGAGCAACAGGCACAATCAAACAACAAAATTCGCGAACAAAATTGAAATAACAAAAAGGCATTCAATAAAAATTTAGAAGTGCAAACTTACAAGTCCAAACCCAAAAGTTCAACTGGAGGTTGAGAATCTAAAACTCAAAAGTTGCAACTCAAAAGTCCAATTCAAGGTCCATAATGCAAAAATTCAAAAGTTCAAGCCTTAAACCAAGACCGAAAATGTCAAACTCAAAAGTTAAAATCTCAAAAGTGCTAGCTTAAAAGCGCAAGACTTAAAAGTTGAACTCAAAAGTCCAAAATCCAAAAGTGCAAATTAAAAAGTCCAAATCTGAAACTGACACAAAGTCAAAATAACACAAAGTCTAAATGACATGAAATCTAAAAGTGACACAAAGTCAAAATGGCACAAAGCCTAAAAGTGACTCAAAAGACACAAAGTCAAAAGTGACATAAAGTCTTAAAAGTCAAAAGTTCGTCCCTTCGAGACTGCATCGCGTTTCGCCTTGAAGGAGACACCCTCCTGATATTCAGATTGAGATAAGGAAAAGTCAATTCTGAATTATCACTGAAGTTCCTGTCAAGAGAAGGCATAGCGCATCTGTACTCGTGACTTGAACGAAAATCCAAAAAACCCTCAAGTTCCTCAAGCGATTGAGAACTGACCTAGAATACCCTATTTTCTAGCGTTGGACTCAAATCTAACAGCCTGCTTCTACAAGTTCACGGCATGTTTGACCAGAAGCAGACTAAAACCTGATGCCCAGATGACCAGAAGAAAGTCAATCAGTGGCCATCACCCAAGTTCCTGTCAAGAGAAGGCATAGTGCATCTGTACTCAAGGCTTGAACGAAATCCCAAAACTTCTAAATCCCCAAACGATTGAGGATTGATCTAGGATACTAAATTTCCTAGTATCGAACTCAAAAATCTCTGTAACGGCACTAAGCCTGACACAGCAAAGTAAAAGCAACATAAATGTCTTAAAATGTGAAAATAAAGAATTAAACCACATCATTCATGTTTGCATGGCTCTGTTAAAATAGCTGCCTTTCTGCATTGTTTTCTTCTACCTTGAAGCTCCCTATCAAGACACAAGACACTATCCTTTTTACTTAAAATGGACTTCAGCCACCTATGATATCTAAACTTTGATTATCCCGATCTAGAGGTGCTCTTGGCTCAGTTCGTAACTGAGTCCGGAGGTAATTAACAGTAGGGGCTTGCGCCTACTGGAAAAAAAGGACCTACGACAAACAATCAACTCTCGAGGTACTTAGAACCGCATTAGTGCCCTTCGCTCGTTCGGAATGGGCAGTAACGACGGGTCTCAAGATGCTCGAGGGGTATCTGATCCGCATTTTCTTCGCCCCATAGAGGACTATCTGATCTTCCGTGGTCGGACTGGAAAAAGTGCGAGACACTCGGAAAAAATCGGGTGACTTGGATCAGAAACTTGGATTTTTTTTTAAAAAAAAATCATATTTCATGCCCTAAAAATAAAAAAAAATATGAAAAAAAATTGGAACAAATTATTTATTCAAAAATAAGTTAATAACTCAAATATTTGAAGAGAAAAAAATTAACTATAATATAAAATAATATGACTTCATTTTTTTTAGAAATAAAATAAAAAAAATAAGTAGAGTTTTAATGATTAAATAAAATATATTTTAAAAAAAAAATTTAAATGAATATAATTCCATTAAAACATCTTAACATATTAATTAGAATCGTAGAGAACGAAATTATCATTTTTTATATGTTTTTGGATCGATTTTTGGATCAATTATCATTTTATTATAAAATTATTTCACTTCTGATTAATCTGGAACGTGTGATCATATTTAAATGAAAAAAATAAAAAAATGCAGAAATGGAGCTGTCCATTGTAGTCCCTTCCCCTTCTTCTTCTCTTTCCCGTTCCCAAGTCGGGAATATTGTTTCCTCCGAGCAATTAAATCCCCACGTAACCAGCTGCCATGGTGCTTTTCCTGGCCACCTGACTTGATTTCTCCACCCTAGCAACCTTTTCCGGTGTTCCTGTACCCCCCTTCACCTCTCTCCACAGATGAAAACATATGTTGCATGGGTACGGATACGACCGTACCCGGTACGATTCGGGTACGGCGATACGAAAATTTTCAAAAATCTTCGATACGAGTACGGCGATGTATCCTTATATATATTTATATATTTACATATATAAATTATGTATCCTTATATTTATATATTTATATTAATCATTATTATTTCTATTTATATTAATATTATGTATAATCTACATACAATGTACTAATCATTATATTGTATAATAAGTAATAAATTATTATCAATCATGATTCATAATTAATATTTGGAAAACATAAGCCTCAAGCTGGGATCGTCCTAAGTCTCCATGTAATTGGCATGTACTCTTTTTGATTGAATGAAAGTTTCAAGTGTTGCACCAAGGCTTTAAATACCCAAAAAAAAAATAGTCTCCACGTGCATGGTGGTCCCCACTCCCCATCCCCATATGTTAAGTTTAAATTTAAAAAAAAAAGGACTACACAACTGGTGTACCGTTTCGTACGAGAGACAAATCGGACGTACCCATCCGTATCGCTGACCGTATTTGTTGATTTGACCATATTAAAATATTCGGTACGCCACGTGGCATAGTCGGTTCGTACCGGTGTCGTACCGAAGCCGTATCCGTACCTGGTACCGGTACTCCTGCATTTATGGAGTACTGAGGTAACATAGATGAAAACCAACATTAATGGTGTCCCAACCCGATTCAACTCCAAATCGCCAGAAATCGGATCGTCCTCCGCCGAGTCCGTTCCGAATCGCCCGAGTTGACTCGGACTCGGCCGAGTTTTTGAACCATGCCTGCAACATAGATGCTTGAGGTGTGTACATGATATGGGCGTTAGGAAAAAGGAAACCAACAGACTTAGACAATTTCTAATTATTTCCATATTATTTATTTCCAAGTTTTAATATGTTGTATTAGAAAATGTATTAGGGTTTTGATTATTATGCAACTATACATCAAGGATTCAACTGTAATGGAAAGGTAGAAAAGAAATAAAGAATTAGTCTTCTTCTCCAAGTCTCTCTCTCTTGTATTATGTTAGGTCAGAACCACGACGAGGAAGGGAGCTCGTCGAGAGAACGAATCAAATAGTCAACCCTCTACCCACAATTTTAACTTAAGATCAGAGAATCACATCAATTTGGTATTAGATTCCATGGCTGCTGTTCTTGGAGCTTCTGACCTCAAAGAAATCAAAGATATGTTTGTAGCTTTGCTCAAACGCCAAGATGCACAAGACCAGAAAATAACAACAATTCAGGCCCATCTAGCAGAGTTAGACTCACGCATCATCATCCGTGAAGATACTTCTGAATCGACAGGTACATGCAACAAGGGTCCTACGAGCGTTGATGCTGTTGTGCCCCCACGTTACCATCGTGTGGAGTTTCTGCTCTTTGACGGTTCTGATGAACCACTTGAATGGCTCTGTCGTTGCGAGCAATATTTTCGTGGTCAACGTGTCCCTGAGGAAGAGAAAGTTTGGTTGGCAGCACACCACATGACAGATGTTGCTCAACAATGGTATTATAAGATAGAACGTAGCGAAAGGATTCTTAATTGGCTGCAATTTAAAGAAGCATGTCAACTCCGATTTGGTCCCCCCTTTCGCTCCAACCCAATTGATGTGAATTTTCTAGCTTTAGAATTATACCCTATTTTACTCAAATTTGTATCGCAAGCGCACGATAATCGTCTAAGTATTTAGGGGTCGAACCACAAGGACGGATGTTTGATAACCAAGTTTCAATTTTTATTTAATCTACTAAACTAGAGGTTTGCAGGATGATGTAGGTTGGTCACAGAGTTAACAACTAATTTAAATCACTATTTAATAAAACAGATTGCAGTTAAAAGTCGATTAATTGGCTAATTAGAAGTTAGGAGCTTAAGGCATGCTGATTATTTCAGTTTATTCCAGTCTCAGCGGTCCGCTGACTTTCGTAGCGGCCCGCTGAAGTGGACTCAGGTCGCTTGATAGACCAACTGGTCGCTGGCTACTTAGCGGGCATAGACCACCTCGCTGGTTCACTCAGCGGCCCGCTGGTGTCAAGCTGAGACTATTACTTAGTTGATTTAAACGTTGCCTTGTGTATAGGATTGGGTTATTGTTGAAGTGTTACAGATTAAACTCTCGTTTTAGGTCTGGGATTCAATTCAACTAACTTCAAATCTATCAAGTAGATCTAAACTTCAACTTTCGTTTCGTGGTCTAGTTTCTACGGGTTTATACCTTTCTAACCGATGAATTATTAATCTTTCGCTATTAGAAAAGACTTATAACTCTCGTTAGTTAGTCTTGGTTCAATCTTTCGATTATAAACCTTCAAGTTGATACAATTGATGTCAAATACTTAGATTAATTTGGACTTAACTATCTTACTAATGAAGCAAGGCCTATACTTGATGGATACGTGCAAACTAACCTAAGCAATTAAATTTCAATCAGATAAGCAATTTAAGAAAGGAAATAAAACACAACATGCAACCAAGAAATCAACTAAAATAACAATATCAATTCATAAACTTAAAGGTTCACTGCCATGGCCCCTAAAAAGGTATCTACTCGCGATCAGACATAGATCACATCAACAAAGTATCAAAGAGAAAAGATAACATAAGAAAGAAATAAAGTTACAATAGAAAAGCAACTCGATCCCTATCTTTCTGTCTTCTGCTACTCGACAGCGGTTCGTAGGTGGATCTAGCGACCCGTTGGACCTGTGCAAAACTGTTCTCATTTCGCCCAGAAAAACTCCGCTAATTCCAACCCCCCCTGTCTTCAACGCTTTCTCTTTATATAACATACATTGGCGATTCTCTAAAGGTGGAGGTTGTGCAAGTAGAGGCTCTAAATTTGGCGTAGACGGTTGTGGAGGAGATAGCAAACATCTTCCAGCGGCCCGCTGCCAAGTCTAGCAGCCCACTGAAGTCTTCTGTATCGCCAGTCAACATCTGCTACCCGCTGCCTCGCTGTGGGTCGCTGATCAGATCTGTGGGCCGCAGGTCTATTCTGAAATCGCTCCAAATGTCGTGTCGAGTAGCCACATCGCGTAGATCCTATACAAAATGAAGCAACCATGGCAGTACCTAACTTCTAACCTAAATTAGCAATTAAACATTAGAAAAAACACATAAAATCAAGAAATTAAGACCTATAAATGGTTGAAATACTAGGTACGAAAACCATTTATCACTAATCACAGAGTTGTCTTTGCTACATTAATCTGGCTCTGTTCAGGATTACACCAAGGACTTCTATCGAGTCCTATGTCGCACTGAGCAACTTGCACCAACACATGAAATCAGATTATTCTTGTTAGGGCTGTCTGAAATAATTAGGTCAGATATGGAGATGCAAAATCCAATCTCTTTAGAGACAGCGATCGGTTTGGCATGTGATTCTGAGCGACATTACTAGATTTTATGGGGCTCTGGTTTGTTACCCCGTCCACCTGAGCAATTGTTGTCCGTGCAACTGGTACGAGCTACATCACTTCTTCCTAAGCCGCCTGAAGTACTGACCCTACCCGCACCGTCGAGAACTGAACCAGATCACCGCAGTTTACGCCACCTCACACTAACAGAGATGGCTGAGAGACGTAAGAAGGATTTGTGCTTCAATTGTGATGAATTTTATACAAGGGGCCATAAGTGTAAGCGGTTATTCTGGCTAGATGTCATGGATGATGAACAAGCAGAATCGTCATTGTTGGATTCCAACGAAAACACCTAACAAATATTGATAATATCCACAACCATTACCTTTCTTTTCAGCTTGAGGACAAGCTGCTTCTCATGGAGAGAGAAAATGTCATGGGCGTTAGGAAAAGGAAACCAACAGAATTAGATAATTTCTAATTATTTCCATATTATTTATTTCCAAGTTTCACTACAGGAGAGTGTTTCGGTTGCATCGGGCGCCTCCATGCTAGAGAGGGCTTGTTGCATTGACAAGCGGATGCTACAGACCAGTCGCATCGGCCAATTTCCGATGTAGCTGGCTTCGATGCTGACGATTCAATGGCATCGACATTTTGGTTGCATCGACATTAAATTGATGCAACTAAAATCATTAGTGCATCTGCCTGCTTGTTGTTTTGTATTCGAATAGTGCATGCTATTAGTTTTGCTAGCATCGATTAAGTGAATGGCAGTATATCTTATTTGCATCAAATAATTGTTTACCCAATGCAATATAGACCATGGATTGATTATGATCTAATTTAATCAATGGTCTAGATTGAACAACGAGTTAAAATTTTAAACATTTTGTATAGACATGTTAGCTTTCGCTGGCGGAGAGGAATTGCGCTGGGTTAAAAACGTTGTTGGCGAGTTCGATTCTCTACGCTCTCTTTCCAAAAATCTTTCAAATTTTCGCAGGAAAGACCAAATTAGTACTAAAACTCAGAAAGGAAAGCATTTACGTCTTTCCCCTTTGGCAATTTCCTCATTCTATCAATAAGATCCGTATCTCTTCTCAATTAAAGAAAGGATTTACGGCTAGGGTTTTCAATTTCCTCAAAGTTTCATTTTGCCGCTCGCATAAAAAAAGAATTTCCTCCTTCCCCAGTCAAATTGCAGAACTTCGTGTCCTCTTCAGTTCCCGCTGCTGTTAAGGTTAATATTTCATTTTGATGTGATTCATTTTACCTTTTTGTTTTGAAATGGAAATTTTATATGAGATTTTGAATGATTTACTCCTTAAGTGCTAAGGTTGCCTTTGTCTTTTACCTAGCAGAAATTTTTTGAATCGATTTGTTGAAATTTCTTGGGATTATTTTTGTTATTATCTTTTACGAGCATGCAGGAAGGGTCCAAGATCAGAAGACTTTCATCAAATTTGAAGCTTGGAGTTCCAATTTTTGTTCTGGAGTTTTCAATATCTTCAGACAAGGGTTGTATATTGCTGCCATTAAATCCTCTCTTTTTTTTTCCTTTTCTTTCGTGTGCTCTTGCTTGTAATTTTAAAAGATGGCAATGAATTCTACTACTTGATTTGTATTTTTGAGTACGATTTTTTTATTTATCTTGATATTTATTCAGATACCTATAGACTACCGTTTCATTAAACCAAATTGATTCGAATTGTTACGAATTAGAAAGGTATAAAGAGTCTCAATCTCACTTCCGAATTTTTTATTTTATGCTATGCTTTCATAAACAAATAGTCCTTTTTGTAATCTCCCTTTCATTTATATTCGATCTCAAAATCTTAATTGGTTATTACGACAATGTCTTAATTTAATTACCTTATGTCAGCAAGAGTTTTCATTTGGGTAATTATTATCTTCTCTTTAGATTTTTTATTATTTGGGAATAAATTACTAAGTAAGTGTGCTTCAATAGCACAAAATTAAATAACAACAATAAAGTGATAAAGGAGAATTAGCGAATGGGAGATTCTGCAATACTTTATAAAACTTTGGAAGATGATTTATCTCATATTTTTTCACTTTTCTTATTAGTTTCTTTTTAAATGCTTTCAGGATGAAGATATTGCAAGACTGCTGCAATAGCATCAACCTACCAGTCAAGTTGGAATCCATTAGTAGGTAAACTCATCCAGTTTCATAACTTTTAATTTATTGTGCATTTTAACTCGCACAAGGGATTTAATTTTGTATCCAATAAAAAAAACAAAATGAAGAATATAAACAACAAATGAAGATTTACAATCAGAAAAAGCTGGAAGGAAAGAATACAAACAACAAATGAAGATTTTAAATCAGAAAAATCTGGAGGGAAAGACCTTCAAATATTTTCCACAATAATTAATTCAACTGATTTGGAATGATACTATATGGGTGCATTTTCTTTTGTAATTTAGGTAATCCCTCTTGAAAAAGAAAGACCAGAACAAATTGCTAAAGCAGGAAGCCTTTAATTGCTTATAAGAAATATGAGGAAAGTAAGAACATTATAAAGGTACCACCGTACCAGTATTATTTTAATATTAATTGAATTAATTACTCAATTAGATTTGTGTATTTACATTTTATAATTTTTTGTTGAATCAGAAAACTAAGGAAAATTGATTGAAGAGGAACCAAAAGGATGAGAATGATCCAAGCAAAGCCTAAGAAGCCAGCTTCTTTCATTCTATTGAAATTCTCATTATGAACTTATATATGGTACTAATAATAATACTTGAAATTAATTTAAAAGTCTGATAATATATGTTCTATTATATGATTCCAATATAGAAGCAAAGGAAGCATTTGCCTGTTGAACGTCCTGACACAATGTATTCTATCATCACCGTTAAATGGAAGGCAAACTGGGTCAAATGAATAAAATAGAATTAAATTGAAGCTAATTTCTGAGTTATTGTTGAGAGTATCGGTTTTGTTTTGTAGTAGTTGAGTAAAGAAGAAAAATAGAAATGGAATGCCAAGGCAATGGAAGGTATGGCCGAGTAGAACCAATCCAAACCAAAGGCATACACAAGATTATTATTATTATTATTATTATTTTGACAAGCTAGGTAGTGGCATACAAAAGATTATTGTTAGATTTTTTAGAAATTAATAAGTTAAATCCATTTTTTTTATTATTTCTCAATAGAAGTAAAGTCGAATTCTACAAGGGTGATAATTTTATGGGAAAAAGGCTGTGTAACTTGTGAATTTTAAGTCTTATTTTTATTGTTTTTGCTGCAAACTTAGTTGATGATAGTTTTACACTCGGAGCCCGGTATTTGATAAAGAAATGTAATATATGGAATGGTAAGTAATATTAAAAGAATTGTTTACATTTTCAGTTAAGTAAATATATTTTTTAGGTAAGAAAATTTGATATCACATTAATATTTGATTTTATACATACTATTAAAATACCAAGTATTGGAAGGAAAATATTAGTGTGAACATTTCTATAAAAATAAACTTATGTTTTATAACTTTGACAATAAAAGTGTTTTACTTTCACAAACATCCTTTAATTAGAAAATGTATATATTAAATGTTTTCTA
The DNA here is from genome assembly GCA_028095005.1 of Rhynchospora pubera. NCBI lineage: Eukaryota > Viridiplantae > Streptophyta > Magnoliopsida > Poales > Cyperaceae > Rhynchospora > Rhynchospora pubera. The sequence continues at coordinate 177,246,992 of CM051462.1, forward strand.
AAACAAATTAAAGTTGTCAACAACTTAAACCATAGCTTGGATTGTAGGAACTCATCAGAACATCTTCTTTCACAATGTTTTCTAAATGGAATTCTATCAAAATTTTATAAAATACTTCTTTTAATATAATAATATATTTTAAAACAGAATCCATTTTCAGAAATCCTAAGTCCAACTTTCCTTAGATCAGACTTTAAGTTCCTTAATAAATCTCCAGTCTCCAAGTATGGTTTAGTGAACCAAAAACCAGAACGGGTAGATCGTTAGAATAGATTTTTGACGTGAGTTTCTTTCGTCGGGTGCATCGCAAGACTTCTCCAGACAAGTGGACAACTTCTACCTTGAGCACAAGACTGAAGGAACTAGTCAGGACTCCATCGATCATTCTGAGGAGTAGTCGCTCTGCCTCTGACTTTTCCAAGTGTGGATGTCTTTTTATGACTGATGTGGATGTCTTAGGTTTTGTTTAATCCTTAGTTAGTAATTAGATCATTAACTAATTGTGTGCATATCATGTCATTAACATTAAGCAAACAATTAAGAGCATCTCATTAATTAAAGATTACTTTTTCATATATAGGATATGCATTCATATTAATGAAGTGATTAATAAACTTAAAAGTGTCTTAAATAACCACTTCCAACTGGTGCGGATCAGGATAGTGAAAAAATGATTACAATACAACAAACTAACAAAGCACAAACAAAACACATCAACCATTTCAATAAATAACAAAATTATTTCATTCCCATCTTATATTGGAGGTAATTCAACTTCCATTTCATTAGTACTATCAAACCTCAAGGGGTCCAATAGATATCATCACTTATTAGGTATACTAATGAGGGACATACAATTTTCGTGATAAACAATTTTTTCTCGCACAATTCAAGGAAACATAAATAAAGTCTGTATAACAGCCTTTATCAAGAAACAACATTACACAATATTTCTTGAACATATCATAATGTGGAAAAGCTGAGCCATCTTTAAACCCAGAATTAAACTCATATGAAATAAATAATGACACATAACACGTACAATCCATATATTTATTTCATTGGATCAAATCATATGCTATATTCAAGTAACATACACATATGCAATTAAGTTGGTAAATCCTTACCTATGATTTGTATAACTTAATCAGTACTTAATTTACGTACTAATTTTTTTTATAATTAATGTTTCTTGTTAATTATCGATTATGAATGTTTTAGATTTATTATTGTCATTTAATAAAACATGAAACATAGGGATCCACAATCTTATTTATTCAATAAGATTGGATTATACATGGTAATTACGCATACAAAGTGAAAATATGATAAAATAATTAAATTTAAGTAATTTCATCACAATAATCCACATTTAAACTCTTTATACTGTCCAAATTAAGATTCATATATTGTTTATTAAAAAAAGATTGGATTATACATGGTAATTACGTATATAAGATACAAATAATGTAATTTCTAATCTTTTTATAATTAATGTTTCTTATTAATTATTAAGATTGTGGACGATTTTAGATTTATCATTGTCATTAAATAAAACATGAAACACGGATGGGTGAGTATGAGGCTAAAATTGATGAACAAACTAGTTCAACCAAATGTGTTGATTGTGATAGGTTGAACTCTATTGTTGATGCCACCCATGATGCCTTGGTTAGGAAAGACGATACCATAGAAACCCTAAAAGTAGATGAGCTTACTTCTAAGGTGGGTGAGTATGAGACTAAAATGAAGGAGCTTGAAAAACAACTTGAAAAATCAGTTTTAGCTCAAGCCCCTAAAGTGGATTTGAAGAACCTTTTCAATGGTCAAAACCTCATGACAAGTCCGGTCTTGGTTACCAAAAGCCTTATCAAACCAAGAAAAAGAATTTGTCAAACAATAATGGAAAACAAGTTGCACAAAACACACAATTTAAAAAACTTAGGAATTCTCGTGATAATGCACATATGTACCAAAGGAAACCTAGAAACACTAGAGTGCAAAACAAAAAGAATTTGCAAAATCAAGAAAAGAAGGTTTTTGTTCCAAACGCATCCAATAAAATTTATTTTAGAGGACCCGATGGATGGTTTTATGAATTTAAAGAGCAACATCTTTCACAAAACCACAACGCTCAATCCAATAAGCATCAAAAGAATGTTTCCCAACATTTCCAAAAGGATCGCAAAAAGGATTTTAATGCCTCATCCAATGATCCTAAAAAGAAGGTCGAATACCTTAGAGCCCATTACTATTCTCATTTTGTCAAGGGTTCTACCATACCTAAACCAACCAATGCATTTTGTAACTATTGTTGTCAAAATGGACATATCTCGTTGGAATGCAAACTTAGGAAACCAAATTGTGAGTCCAAAGGTTTGTACCTCTAGTGGTACAACTAACGATATGGTAACCAATGTGACCTAAATACCAAGTTTACCCCCGGTCCTATAAGCCAAATATTTAGGGGGAGCCTCTTTATGTTCATTTTTTTGTTGTTTGAGAGGTTAAATTTGGTCACACTACTTTGGCGCAAGCCCCCTGCTGTTTATTACATCGGGAATGACCACGAGAACCTCTGATTAAAGGATTCAAAGAATTATATGTCTAGGCTAAAAGAGTTGTGAAATGCAACTTGTTGGGTGATTAAGCATGTGAAATTTGTTTATGAGATTTTTATGGTAAGTTAAGATTTTAAATATTAAACCCAACTTGAACCATAATGGTAATTTACCAAGCAGTCCATTAGTCGATCAAATACCGTTTTATTTTGGAGTTGAGATATTTGTTCTCATTTTTGACATTGATTTAGGATTTGAGTTATTTGTTCTCGAATCCTATGAAGTATCAGGTTCTAAGTACAGAGCATATTGTTGACTCAAAAACAAAGAGTTCGCAAAGTTAGGATCAAGAGTATAACCGCACTGGTCACTCAGGCACAATAACTTTGCAATTTGCACGTTGAATACAAAGCGGGCCGCTGATTCATGTGACGAGGGAAACTTATGATCAAACTGGGGTTTTGGTCCAGTTCACTACGGGAAAAAGGACCTTCTGTAACGGCACTTCTGTAACGGTTTTTGAAATAACCGTTACAGAATAGTGAGGCATTAGGCGGAAAAATTGGCGCCACAAATCTGTAACGGTTATTATGAAACAACCGTAATAACATTTCCGTCATGGTCAGGAAAAAAAATGCATCAAGCTTCTGTAACGGTTGTTGGATAATAACCGTTACAGATTTCTAATATTCTGTAACGGTTATTATCCAGCAACCGTTACAGAAAAGAAAAAAGAAATATATAAATATCAACCATCTTTTGTAACGGTTATTAGTAAATAACCGTTACAGTAGGTTAACGTTTTTTTTTATTTTTTATTGATTCTGTAACGGTTATTTTTAATAACCGTTACAGAAAAGTTCTGTATTTAATTAGGTCTTCTTCCCATCCCAACAAACTCACAGCTAGCGCCGCACTTAACTCTTTTCTGATCTTCTCATTTATTGCGATTTGTGGTGTCCTACTTCACTCCAAAAAAATAGCAAAAATTTTCTAAAAATTCTGAAAAAATAATAATTAGAAAGAGAATAAGAAGGAGAGCAGATTTAAGGTAAAAAAAATTAATTTTGAACCGTATCTTTTATTTTTACATTTTTTTCTTATTTATTTCGATTTTTTCATTAATTCATGGTTATTTTTGTTTTTTTATATATTTTAAGATCTCATTGAATAGGAGAAGATCTTACATCGGCCGGATAAGTCGCACGATTCAACGGATCGGAAGTCACACGATTGAAAGTATATATTTTCATGAACTTCTCTTTTTTTAAATTATTTGCATTTGGTTAATAATTTGCATATATATATAGGCATGGATTTTGTATTGTCATATAGGAACCAAATACCGGAACTCAACTGAATTTAGGTCATTGCCCGTCCGAGATTAATCCATTAGGGATTAATCTCGGATAGTACTCCCGGTCGGGAGTACTGCTCTTTGGATACGATCTGTCTCATTTAGGACAGCGAGTTGTACGTTAGATTCAATGTGTTGTCTGAGAAAGTTATATATTAAGCCATTCATATCTTCGTAAGTTTCCATTTCTGAATTAAGTTAAAGCATGATGAGATTTTTCAAATTAAAAAATATTAGATTTTGTTGTTTTAAATAATATTGCATGCAGGGTATACAAGCGGTATTTAGTGGAAGCCGGAAGATATAGCCAAAAGAGCAGAACAGGATTTGATTGGTACCGAATTAAGGTACAGAACTTATCAGTTTAAGATATTATTTGTTTGTGAAATTGAAATTAACTAAAAAAGATTGTGTTTCTTTTGTTGAAATCTTAATTAGGGACCGATACAAAGGGGCGGCACAGAGTGTGGATATTTCACAATGCTCAACATGAGGGCGATATTAAGTAGTTGGACTACGGTCGGAGAATTCCCTGAGGTAATGTTAAGCCGATTTATTATTTTAGGATTTTATATTTTTATTGGTTTAGGGCTTAGGGTTTACAAAATTATTTGACTTTATCAATTGTTAATGATCAAATTGCAGTATATCGAGCCGGTTGGACAACCATATAATAACGAAGACGTTGATGCAGTCGTTTCGGAGGTTATGGACTTCATGTATGGGGTATTATTTTAGGAAAATTTTGACTTGATTTGGTGTTAACTCTATGTATAGTTACTTTGTTAATTTTTGCTACATATTGATATATGTTTTGTGCTTGGTATATATATGTGACATCTGATATATGCATGATATATGTTTGTCTGCTGCATGTTGGATTGTATAATGTAAATTGGGTACCAATTTGGTACCAATTCGGCTAGCAAAACTGGGCTAGCCTATAAAACAGGCCAAATTCAAAAAAAAAAGAAGGTCTTTTGTAACGGTTATTAAGGAATAACCGTTACAGAATTCATAATTTCATTTCTTTTATATCAACAATATCTGTAACGGTTATTCCTTAATAACCGTTACAAAAGACTGGATTCTGTAACGGTTATTAGATTATAACCGTTACACTGGATCTAAAAAAATAGTAAAAATGTATTTCCGTCAATTATAGGATAACGGTTATTATATAACAACCGTTATAGAAGCCAGTCTTCTGTAACGGTTGTTATCTATTAACCGTTACAAATGTTCTCAATAAAACCGTAACCACATTTTCCGTCCACTATACCATAACGGTTATTAGATAATAACCGTTACAGAAGCCATTCTTCTGTAACGGTTATTAGATAATAACCGTTATAGATCTGTAACGGTTATTAGACATTCTGTAACGGGGGCTACTGTAACGTTACGTGTACCGTTACAAATGCCTTTTATTAACCGTTACAGAAGTCGAAATTTCGCGTAGTGGTTAGACCGCTTCTGATTTAATTTGGCACTTGTTCTAGGTATAACTTGAGTTAATTTGAACTCAAATTATAATTTGATTTCATTTTTGTTAATTTGAATCAATTTGGATTCAAATTATGTTAGTTCGAGACGATTTGGAGCCTCAAACTAAATTCTAGATAAATTGAGTGTATTTGATACTCAAGTTAGTTTTGATTTGGATTTGACACAATTTGAGTCAACTTATACTCAAATCGAAATTTAATTTGGTTTGCTTTGTATTTGTGTCAATTTGAGTTAATAACTCAAATCAGAATTTTACCATAAATTTCAAACATTGAAGCCGCACAATTTCATTTTGGTCTTGTGGACTCTTAGAATTTCTAAATAAATTTTCAATTTAATTTGAATTTCACAGGATGCATTATGATGAAAATGATCAAAGTCGGATTTGGCCAATCTTTAGGGGTATGTTTGGATAGGCCGGGAATAGGGAATAGGAATAAGAAATTTTGATTTGCGTGTTTATTCTTATTCTTGTGCAAAACAAACGGCATAAGAATAAGGAATTTGGGCCCTTATTCCTATACTAACAAAACCATAGTATAAGAATAAGGAATAAGGATAAGCACGCAAACCGAAATTCCTTATTCTTATATCCTATTCACGTATTATTCCGTTGCATCTAAACACACCCTAGATGATTTTGACATTAAATGATCAGTGAAACTGAAATCTTTAGAATTTTCTGAGCTTTTAGACATTTCATTTGAGGTTTTCGAATTTTCTGTGAATTTTAATACATTTTGACATTTGGACAATTTATAAATTTTCTGGACAGGACCCACCAGACCACTAATCAGTTCAAAATTAGAAAAGAGTCTCTCTGTTTCACCAAAAATTATGAAACCAGAATCATTTGAAAGAAGACTCAGAGAGGATTTTCAGATTTGAAAATAGACATTCAGAGGGACTTGATTTAATTTTTGTATAATTTTTAAACATCCTTTTGGTTGCGGTTTTGAATTTTAATTTTATGAAAGTTTTCTGAGATGGTTACTGAAATTTTCATCTTTTTGTTAGTTTTTCAAAATTCATAAAAATTGATCTTTCCATCCTTTTGTCTTGAATTTTTTTACAGAATGTGTGTTTCAACTTGCTTTATCTTCAGTACAATTTTCAATCAATTTTCTTCAACCATTTTAGAGAAAATAATATTTTTGTGTCCGATCAAATTCTGGTATAATTTTGGCAGCATTTCTTTCTAGTTTTCTTTGTAATTGAGTTATTGATCTGATCAAGGACGACCAAAGCTGGGCTAAGGATCCATTGAACAGATTTTGAACCATTACACATGTTCTTCCCGTGCTTAGCGCAGTCCAAACATGGTAATAACCAAACAACAAATTAATTATCACTTTTAATAACATGTTTTACCATATTTAAACTATTATGAACAGTTTAAACACGGTAATAAAACTGAAATTATTTTGATCATCAAATTTTCATGCTTAATTTCAGATTTTATTCACAAGAAAGAAAGAAGAAAATATTTCAAATAGATAAAACAATAAAAAGAAAGGACAATGAATTAACAACACAATTGCAATTGCTTTCAATAAAACAAATTACAAACCTTGATATACCTTTCTTACAATCTCTTTAAGCCTTCTCTCTATTTTTTTATTTTACAGAATTTTCTCTCTTTTTTTTTGGAAAAATAAACAACCACACCTTTTTTCTCTCTCTCCTTTTTTTTTTTTTGAGATGCAACTTCTGGGGTATTTAAAAGCCTCTAGACTTGGGAGAGGCGGTTCTGGAGATAGTTATCATAACCCCCTTCTTTTCAAATTAAAATGCACAGCCCAAGAGCCTCTTCTTCACGCTGCTTCAGCCATTTCCGAATTTGTTTCCTCTCCATTACTTTAGAAAATGGACAGGTCCATTTATCGAATTTCAGCAATAAATGATTTCTTGTTTTAATTATTTGAAGATGTTCCCAAAATCATTTTCGCATAAAATTTCATGGATATGCTCAGAAAATTACAAAGAATTCAATAATGCTAAATTTTTTTTAGACCATTGAAATAATTTTAATAATTTTATGAACGTTGTGTCATTTTGTCGCATTTCCATCGATTTGAGCATCTTTTGAAAAATTTTAGTGGTCAACAGTAATACCACCTTTTTTTTGAAGAAAAACAATGGTCAAGGTCCTGCCTTAAATTGAATTAATAATAAAAGTTTTTACAAAAAGTTTAGTAAGAAAGGAAAGTAAAGTAAAAAGAAAGGAAATTAAAAAGGTACACCAAAGGGGTCCAGGGAAGATATACATGAAAAGGAGAAAGAAGGATTATTTTGCAAAGAACTTTCATTCCAAGAGGACTTCTGCAAGAAGATCAGAGACTTGCTTGGCAATATCTCGGAAAATTCTGCAGCATCTCTCCCTCTAAGTTACAAAAAACATAATTGCAAATAAGTCCCTGATAGTAGCATATATTGTAGAATTTTGTAGAATGGCAGTGTGAAGTAATGGAGTTGCAGAATCAAAAAAATCTGATGCTCACATCTTGACAATTCAACAACATATCCCTTAAGGATTTGAAGAAGAGACATGAATTGAAGAGATGATGAACTGATTCACTTTGACAACAACAAAGAACACATCTATTTGGTAAATTCCAACCCCTCCTTTGTAGATTGTCCAAAGTTGCAATTTTATTCTGAAACATAAGCCAGAGAAAAAGTTTGAACCTTGGTGGGACCCTGAGCTTCCAAATAGATGAAAGAGGTGAAAATGGCAAGGGTGGCAGGTAATGAGTTTGTAGAGTGAGCTTGTGGAGTAAAGTCATGTATTATTCTCCAACTTCCAAAGAACCCCATCAGTTTCAGTATCTAGCAAGCCATTTAGTAAAGGAGTCACTAGCAATAGTAGAGAGGAGAGTTGGTCCAAAGCAATAACTGAGGTGTAGAGCAGAGGTGAAAAAAGAGGAGTTGTGGCATTAAAGCTGACTCTAAACTGATGAATAGAGATGAACTTATCAATAGCAAAAGAGAAGAGCTCAGGAAAAAAATATTGTAGAATCTGTGAATTCCAGTTGTGCTTCCAGAACAAAATGCATTTGCCCACTGAAGGTTGAAAAGTCAAATTTACATCCAAGTAGTGTGTTAAAAGTTTGAGGTTTGAAGAGATTTTACTGTTATAAGGATATAGAGAAAGAGAAGAAGATTGAAGTGTGGAGACCAAAGATTTCCAAAGAGAAGAAATTGGAGATGACCATTTCCATTACCATTTAGCTAGCAAGGCCTCATTGAATGTTTTCAGATCTAAAACTCCAAGTCCCCCAACTCTTTTTGGTTTGATGACAGAGTTCCAGGAAATCATGACTAATTTCCTTTTATCAGAATGGACCCCATGCCAGAGAAAATTCATCTCAAAGAATCTAACTTTTTGATCAACCAAGCAGGAAGCTTGAAGACGGTCATGAAGTAGGTTGGCAAAGAAGAAAGACAAGCATTGATAACCAGCAATAGAGAGTAGAGATGAAGACCAGCCTAGAAGTTTGAGTTGAAATCTAGAGATCAGTTGTTGATAGTCAGCTCTCACCAGAGGCTTGTCAGAGAGAGGTAGACCCAAATAGGTTAGAGGAAAAGTTGCATTTCTACAGTTCAGAATAGTAGATAAGGATTGAGAAATATCAACTTGGCAGAAAAGTGTTAGCAAGTCTGATTTGTCTGAGTTTAAATTTAGCCCAGAACAACTGCCAAAAACTTGAAACATAATTTTAATGAAAGTGGCTTGTTGAACAGTTGGCTTGAAGAAAAAGATAGCATCATCAGCATGGAATAAGGAAGAAAACATATTGTACAGGGGCACAAGAATGACACCCAAACAGTTCAGTTTTGCCACCTATCTCGAGAGGAAATCAAAAGCTAGTATGAAGAGATAAGAAGAAAGCGGATCTCCTTGGCGCACACCTCTTCTCAAGACTATTGGTTTGCCAGCAATTCCATTGACAACACTCTGGAAGCACCTTGAAGAACACAACCTAAAACAACTGAGATGAAAGGTTGCTGAAACCCTAAAGCTGATAAAACTCTAGCTAAGAAGCTCCAAATAATGGTGTCAAAAGCTTTGTGTATATCAGCTTTAAAGATAGCAAGAGGAGTTTTGGTTTTTGGAGCAATGATGTATGATCTCTTTAGCATAAAGAAAGTTCTCTGAGATGGCCCTTCCTTGCATGAAACCAGTCTGATTGTTAGAAATGAGGGAAGAGATGAAGGGAGTCAATCTAAGAGTTAAAATCTTGGATAAGATTCTCTGCAAGGAATGAATGATGCTGATAGGCCTAAAATCAGCTGTGGAAGTATGATGCTCAGATTTAGGTATGAGAGCAACGATTAAAGAATTTTGAGGATGAAGAGTGGAGGAATGCATGGCAACATTGAGAGTAGAAGTGATCTCAGGAGCTAATTCTTCGTTAAAAAGCATTGAAGAAATCACCAATAAAGCCATCAGGACCTGGAGATTTATTTGATTGTCAGGAAGAAATAACTTCACACACTTCTTTCAAATTGGAGCAATCAAAGAAGAGAAGTCAGTGTCAGAAGGAGTAGAGTAAAGGCAATCCAATTCAAAATTTGTAGCATTGGAGGAGGTGGAGCCCATCAAACTACAAAAAAAGTTAAAGAAAGCTAGTCCCTAAGTTTTTTTTTATCAGAAACAGCAGCTCCGTCAATTTGAATTGTCTGAATGTAGTTTCTTCTTTTGTATTAGAAGCCTTGACATAAAAGAAAATGGTATTTTGAATCCCTTCCAATCTCCATTTGAAAGAAGACCTTTGCTTCCAAATAACTTCTTCAGTAGCAGCAATCTCATCAGGACCTGGAGATTTATTTGATGGCCAGGAAGAAATAACTTCACACACTTCTTTCAAATTGGAGCAATCAAAGAAGAGAAGTCAGAAGGAGTAGAGTAAAGGCAATCCAATTCAAAATTTGTAGCATTGGAGGAGGTGGAGCCCATCAAACTACAAAAAAAGTTAAAGAAAGCTAGTCCCCAAGTTTTTTTTTATCAGAAACAGCAGCTCCGTCAATTTGAATTGTCTGAATGTAGTTTCTTCTTTTGTATTAGAAGCCTTGACATAAAAGAAAATAGTATTTTGATTCCCTTCCAATCTCCATTTGAAAGAAGACCTTTGCTTCCAAATAACTTCTTCAGTAGCAGCAATCTCTGTAAATCTTCTCTTTAACATGCACTTTATTAACTTTTTTAGTAGAGTCAAAGATCTAACCTTCATTACTCTATCACATCTCAACTGAAAATTCCTAATTACACAAGACTGCTCCCTTACTTTGGAAATTATGCCCTTAGCCCAAAGTCTAATTTCCTTAGTGAGAAAAGAAAGTTTATCATTAAAGAGTTGAGGAGTATTAGCTGTACCAAGAGAGAACCAAGCATTCAGTACCAAGTCATGAAATTCAGGTATTTAAGGACAAAAGTTTTCAAACCTGGAGCAAAGAGATTTAAAGAAAAAAGAAACTGTGACCTCCCTGAGTCAGTAGATGTAAAAAGTGGTGAGCTTGAAAGGAGAGCCATCTCTATTGAAAGAGAAGTCCAAAGTACATGCTTAGTGGTAAGAGAGGCAGTCACTACAAGAGAGATGGTCTATTGCTAGATTTGCTAAAATTTTTAGATAGATTTTTTTTGTTAGTGTTGGACTTTGTTCTATTGCTAGATTTAATTGATGCACTAAAGTCTAGCAACTTTTTAGCAAGACTTAATTTTCTATTAATAGGTACTAAAAAATCTAGCAATTTATTTTTGATAGACTTTTGAATCTTGCAATGTTTAATGTAGCGATTTTTTACTTAAAAATTTTGAAAAAATAAAAAATTCGGTCTACATGGAGATTTCAATAGGGAGATCATATTTGACAGTTCGGATCGGTCATTTTGATCTAGATCTAGGAGTTTTGGTCGCGACTCACCGTAGCTAAACTCTCTCTCTCTCTCTCTCTCTCTATATATATATATATATATATATATATATATATATATATGATGCAATTGTTTTTTCTTCTATACAGCGGAGGAGTTTGGCTTGCCATATCTCAAACCGTACTTAGGCAAAAATGAAAGCTTTCGACAAGGAGCAAACTTTGCTGTAGTAGGTGCAACTGCTCTTGATGATACATTCTTCAAGCAACACAATATTACAACAAGCAAAAGTACATCAAGAAATTCATTGTCATCTCAACTACAATGGTTTGAAGAGTTGAAGCCTTCGCTATGCCAAACACCTAAGGGTTTGTGACAAATGGCTTTCTCTATCTGTATGGCATATGCATGTAATACAATGAATATATATATACTTGTATGTAAATATTACTGGACTAACTGGCAATATCATCGTAGTGCAGAATGTAGAGATTATTTTGGTAGATCTCTCTTCATTCTTGGACAAATTCAAGGGAACGACTACTTTATCATGCCTAGTTCTTTAAGTGTGGAACGAATGATGTCTTATTCTTCAGCAATTATTCAGACAATCGCACGAACAATCAAGGTTCTTATAAACAACATAAAGTTGACAAAAATTGCAAATGATAAGCACTATTTTTTGAGAAATGCTAGAATCAAATTGGTATGATTGGAGGGTTATGTTAAATCCAATGTTATCTCAAATTGAAAACATCAAATGACCGATTCGAACTGTTCCATTTTAACTTCATATTAAAATCTCCATCCTGACCAAATTTATATTTTTGCTTTGAAAATTTTTACTACTTTTTGTGTTTTAGGAAATATTCAATCTAATTAGTTTTGAACCTTACAATAATAAATTTTTTTACAAATTTAGAAAAACTAAAAAATTTGGTCCACAATGATATTTCAATATGAGAAACACATTGAGCACGGTTTGCATTGATCATTTGAGCTTGAATTCAATATCTAAATCAATTTGATGGAGCGATCTATCAAATTCAGCTTGGTCGTATCCAAACTCTTATTTTCTCATTGAATGTATGTGCAAATTATATTTTTAGGTAGTCATGATAAATGTATAAAATTTATTTATATGTATCAATTCTTAATCTTCCAATAGGAACTTATTGATCAAGGTGCAAAGACAGTGGTAGTGGCAGGGAATATTCCAATCGGTTGTCAACCGAAATATTTGATAATTAATGGGAAAAGCAAAGGTCACTCTTCTTATGATCCTAGCACTGGATGCATCGAAAAATACAACAGACTATCTAGACATCATAACTCCCTTCTACTTAAGGCGATAAAAAAACTTCGGATCAAGTATCGTGATGCAAAGATCATATACGCAGATATTTACAAACCTATTCTTGTCATACTTTAAGATATCCTATATTCCCTCAAAAAAGGTGAGAACTCTCTCATGCATTCTAATTTTTTGGGTTCAGGATTTACATCCAAACCACTAGTTGTTTGCTGTGGAACCAGTCATGAATTCAATTGGCCCGGCCGTGAATACAATTGGGACCTACTTAGACTATGTGGCACACCGAATGTTACTGCTTGTCAGAATCCATCAACATATGTGAATTGGGACGGCCTGTGCTTCACTGAGGCCACCAACCGCTATGTTGCCAATAGTTGGTTAAAGGGTCCCTATGCCGATCCACCGATACTTGATGCTCATACAAACTAATTAAATTTACTAGCTAGGGCATAAATATTTTTTACCGATATCATCTATTTCCTTAATTCGTTTAAAAGTAAATGAAAATCACGTCATTCCTTATATGGAGGTATTTTATCGATGCATCAATTTATCTTGTGGTGGATTTATAGAATTAAGAAAATATATAGTTGTGTTGTCAAATTAAGTTATTTTCAATGCTTTATGAAGGTACCATTATCGAATATCAAAGTCAGTTGGAATTAACAAAAAAATTTTAATATCAAAGGATTACACTGAATTTGCTAGTGAATTTATAATTTGTCACCAAGAAATTGTTATGCTTCCAGGAGCATAGTTGTTTTAGTGATAACATTGTTGTTTTAGAATGCTTGTTGACTTGTAGTAGCTGCTCGATATTTTCTAATTGAGTTGACATAGGAGTTTAGGATAATTAATGTTTGATGAGTATAGGCTCCGTTTGGATGCGTTGAGAATAAGGTAGGAAGAAGGAAGAAGGGAAGAAATTTATTGGAAAAGGGTAAATTTATTGGGAAGTGTGTAACTTTTGTGAAGAGTTTGGATGGTTAGGAATAAATTTATTGATAAAAAATGGTTATTCCTTATTCCTTATTCCGGGAAGAAGCCATCCAAATGGAGCCATAGAAACTTCATTTTATGTTGGTTTTCTCCTTGCTCTTACAGACTGCAGTCTAATTTTTGAATGCTTTCTTTTTGCATGTGATGATAAAACAAAGTTACTAATAAAACAAAATTTTCATATAGTAACACATTGTTTTAGAATACTTGTTGACTGTGTTGTACGTAATTAGAGGCCTAGAGGGGGATTTAATAGGCACAATTTCAAGTTCTAAAGCGGTTTGGACACAAGTAAGCACACAAGCATAAGTAATGTAAATAATAAAGAGAGAAAGAGAGATTGAAAGCGATGTGATTACGAATTTCTGATCCGTTAGGAAAGACTAGTCTTAGTCTATGTTTCCGGGGATTTTGCTACCACGAAAAAGTGCGCTCCGTTCAATTCCACCAAGAATAGATCTACAATATCGAACCGAATTGGTTCATTACAAAAAACTCGAGGTGGATCGGTCTAACCTCTAGGCTAATCAAAAATCACAACAAGAATTGAAGCTCTCAACTAAGACTCAACAATTTGGCTAATAGAACCTATGGGCTTGATTGAGCCATTTTAATCTCAATGATTTTTCAAAGTAAATGCTCAAGAACAAGATTTAGCTGTTTGGATCTCAAAGAAATAATTTTTGCAAGGTTTCAAAAGTGTCAAATCAGTTCCAAAGGGCTGGTATATATAGAGGGCGTCAACTGCTCCAAAATAGTCTAATTTTTTCTGCAACGTTTCCTAACACCACATAGCGTTGTACGACGATGCTTATTGTCATTGAAAAATCAAACAAATATTTTATATTACCGTTGATGATTCCAATTATCCATCCAAAACTTGACCTTCTTACCATTTCCAATAGTGTATTGTCAATGCATGTTTACTAAATGTGCATAATCCATCACCTAGTCCCAGAAATAGGATTTATGTTTTTTATTTGTACCAAACGCACCATGTTTACTGTCTGTCCTGTATCGACCGTGTTCCTAACGGTTCTCATCACTATGGCCGCTGCTCTTGCATCCAGCCCAGATGTGGGTTCATCCATGAATATGATCGATGGATTGGCGACCAATTCAACTGCAATAGTTAGTCTCTTTCTCTGCTCAACAGATAGCCCATTGACCCTCAGCAACCCAACTAGAGCATTGCGGATTGGTGTCAACTCAACCAGTTCCAATACTTCTTCTATGAGCATCTAAGTAATTTTATGCATAGCATAGTATGTCATTAGCATATTTATGGTATACTATGCATAAAATTACTTAGATGTTATCACCTTCGTTAGGTTACGGACTGTCAATGCGTGTGTTGTCACACCAAATGCTGACTCGTGCTACACCAGACTGGCCTACAATACCCACTGGCTGTGAAATCTCTAATAAGCGTGAAGCAGTGTCACACAACGTCCATTGGAGTTGGGTAACGCTGTGTCACAATGTTGTATATATAACGCTCAGTAGCGTTGTACAATGTGAGGTTGAGAAGACTTGAAAATTATTTTGTTCCTCCTACTAGAACGTTATGCAATGCTCTAGCTAGAAAGTTACTTACCGTCATTGTGTAATGCTCTTCAGCGTTGCACAATGCTTAAAAATTGCATGGCCTCCTTTGTTGTTTGGACCATGCATTGGCTCCAAACAGCGCAATATACATGCAAAAGTTGCAGGTATCGTGTGACAACGCCAAACAACATTGTGTAACATTAGTGTTGTGTAACGTCAACCAACGTCGCATGACAAACTGTTGAACATGTCAGGTCTGTTTCTCACCCAACTATTATAGGTCATTGTGTAACATCCTCCAGAAACTGTCGGAGCATCCCTTTGGCTATACACTCCTTCATTGTGTAACGATATAGAACGTTGCACAACACTCTGCCAATCTATAAAAGTTATCTTTACCTCTCTTTTTCAGATTTGCAATATTTCAGTTGCTGATGCAATTAAGATAATTGTAGACAAATTAGATTTAGAAGGTAGTTAACTAGTACTCAGAGACAAGAGTCGATAACTTTACATCAACAAATTTGTAGATATATACCCGTCTCCTTCTTCTGACAAAGTTAAATGGGGATTGAATACAAATAGTAAATATACCACTAAGTCCATGTATCAGTGGCTGGAGCATGATGGGGTAGATATGTCATATAATAAGGTTATTTGGAATCTTAGATTACCCATCAAAATAAAGTTTTTTTATGGTTGTTATGTAAGAGACGGTTACTTACAAGAGATAATCTAGCGCTTAAGGGCTGGGAGGAGAATCCTAGTTGCTGTTATTGTAGTGTGGTTTAGAGACAATTGATCACCTTTTGTTTGGATGTAATCAAAATACTAGAGTGTGGGATTGGATTTTGAAATCATTACATATTGATACCAGGCCTCATTGTTTAGAGGATATGTATGATATTATTGATAAAGCAAGGAAACCACAGATACCTGTTCGTATATATTTGGGTTTTTCCTGATTTTTGATTTGATGATCAATTATTGATGGTGACAATTGATCTTAGTAAATAAAATCTTGGAACATAAGCTTATACTCGTTAGGCGACCAAGTAAGAGTCAAGACCAGTAGATACCTGTGCATAAGAGTATATCTCGTGTCTGATTCCTTTCCCAGCTAAACGATCAGCTAAAATATTACTGCTTGTATGTTTTTTTGTCAACAACAGCTTTTTCTAATGAAATGAGGAGGGGAAGAGATATATTGGGGTCCAATCGGACCAAATGGTTCTGAATTGATCAAGTATTTTGAGGTAATTCCATGGACAACCACCCTGAAATAATGCAGTCGTTTAAATCAAAAACAAATCATATGCGTTTTCTGCCATAACCAGAGGATACCTGTGGTAAAAATAAAGCACGGATATAATCCTGCAACCATGGTTCTCAAAGTCGAAATCGGAATCGGACTCGGACTGTTGGTCATAGGAATCGAATCGGATGACTCGGAAAAAATCGGGTGAAATAAGTTAATAACTCAAATATTTGAAGAGAAAAAAAATATGAAAAAAAAAATAAAACAATATGAAAAAAATTAGAAGAAATTATTTATTCAAAAATAAGTTAATAACTCAAATATTTGAAGAGAAAAAAAATTAACTATAATATAAAATAATATGACTTCATTTTTTTAGAAATAAAATAAAAAAAAATAAGTAGAGTATTAATGATTAAATAAAATATATTTAAAAAAAAATAATTTTTAAATGAATATAATTCCATTAAAACATCTTAACATATTAATTAGAATCGTAGAGAACGAAATTATCATTTTTTATATGTTTTTGGATCGATTTTTGGATCAATTATCATTTTATTAAAAAATTATTTCACTTCTGATTAATCTGGAACGTGTGATCATATTTAAATGAAAAAATAAAAAAAATGCAGAAATGGAGCTGTCCATTGTAGTCCCTTCCCCTTCTTCTTCTCTTTCCCGTTCCCAAGTGGGGAATATCGTTTCCTCCGAGCAATTAAATCCCCACGTAACCAGCTGCCATGGTGCTTTTCCTGGCCACCTGACTTGATTTCTCCACCCTAGCAACCTTTTTCGGTGTTCCTGTACCCCCCTTCACCTCTCTCCACAGATGAAAACCTATGTTGCATGGGTACGGATACGACCGTACCCGGTACGATTCGGGTACGGCGGTACGAAAATTTTAAAAAATCTTCGATACGAGTACGGCGATGTATCCTTATATATATTTAGAGGCTCATATATTTATATTTTTACATATATAAATTATGTATCCTTATATTTATATATTTATATTGGGGGTTGCTAGTGTCAAACATATAGGACACGTACACTTGTCCAACGCGATGAAATTTTAATTTTTAAAATTGAAATGGCCGATCCAAACCGTACAAATTGTTCTGTGTTATAAAATCTTCATGGAGACCAAATTTTATATTTTTTCAAAATTTTTTACTATTTTTTTGGAATTTTACAATATGCTCAATCTAAAAAGTTCTGAACCCTTCAATTTTGAAAATTCGAAAGAAATAGTTAGAAAATATGAAAAAATATAAAATTTGATTATCAAAGATATTTTAATATAGAGATCATATTGAGCGGTTTGGATCGACCGTTTGAAATTTTAATGTGCTACGTTTGGATCGTGTTTGACGTCCTATATGTTTGATTCTAGCATTACTCATTTATATTAATCATTATAATGTATAATCTATTATTATTATTATTAATTATTATTATAAGCCTCAAGCTGGGATCGTCCTAAGTCTCCATGTAATTGGCATGTACTCTTTTTGATTGAATGAAAGTTTCAAGTGTTGCACCAAGGCTTTAAATACCCAAAAAAAAATAGTCTCCACGTGCATGGTGGTCCCCACTCCCCATCCCCATATGTTAAGTTTAAATTTTAAAAAAAAAGGACTACACAACTGGTGTACCGTTTCGTACGAGAGACAAATCGGACGTACCCATCCGTATCGCTGACCGTATTTGTTGATTTGACCATATTAAAATATTTGGTACGCCACGTGGCATAGTCGGTTCGTACCGGTGTCGTACCGAAGCCGTATCCGTACCTGGTACCGGTACTCCTGCATTTATGGAGTACTAGAGTAACATAGATGAAAACCAACATTAATGGTGTCCCAACCCGATTCAACTCCAAATCGCCAGAAATTGGATCGTCCTCCGCCGAGTCCGTTCCGAATCGCCCGAGTTGACTCGGACTCGGCCGAGTTTTTGAACCATGCCTGCAACATAAATGCTTGAGGTGTGTACATGATATGGGCGTTAGGAAAAAGGAAACCAACAGAATTAGACAATTTCTAATTATTTCCATATTATTTATTTCCAAGTTTTAATATGTTGTATTAGAAAATGTATTAGGGTTTTGATTATTATGCAACTATACATCAAGGATTCAACTGTAATGGAAAGGTAGAAAAAAAATAAAGAATTAGTCTTCTTCTCCAAGTCTCTCTCTCTTGTATTATGTTAGGACAGAACAACGACGAGGAAGGGAGCTCGTCGAGGGAACGACTCAAATAGTCAACCCGCTACCTACAATTTTAACTTAAGATCAGAGAATCACATCAATTTGGTATTAGATTCCATGCCTGCTATTCTTGGAGCTTCTGACCTCAAAGAAATCAAAGATATGTTTGTAGCTTTGCTCAAACGCCAAGATGCACAAGACCAGAAAATAACAACAATTCAGGCCCATCTAGCAGAGTTAGACTCACGCATCATCATCCGTGAAGATACTTCTGAATCGACAGGTACATGCAACAAGGGTCCTACGAGCGTTGATGCTGTTGTGCCCCCACGTTACCATCGTGTGGAGTTTCTGCTCTTTGACGGTTCTGATGAACCACTTGAATGGCTCTGTCGTTGCGAGCAATATTTTCGTGGTCAACGTGTCCCTGAGGAAGAGAAAGTTTGGTTGGCAGCATACCACATGACAGATGTTGCTCAACAATGGTATTATAAGATAGAACGTAGCGAAAGGATTCCTAATTGGCTGCAATTTAAAGAAGCATGTCAACTCCGATTTGGTCCCCCCTTTCGCTCCAACCCAATTGATGTGAATTTTCTAGCTTTAGAATTATACCCTATTTTACTCAAATTTGTATCGCAAGCGCACGATAATCGTCTAAGTATTTAGGGGTCGAACCACAAGGACGGATGTTTGATAACCAAGTTTCAATTTTTATTTAATCTACTAAACTAGAGGTTTGCAGGATGATGTAGGTTGGTCACAGAGTTACCAACTAATTTAAATCACTATTAAATAAAACAGATTGCAGTTAAAAATCGATTAATTGGCTAATTAGAAGTTAGGAGCTTAAGGCATGCTGATTATTTCAGTTTATTCCAGTCCCAGCGGTCCGCTGACTTTCATAGCGGCCCGCTGAAGTGGACTCAGGTCGCTTAATAGACCAGCTGGTCGCTGGCTACTTAGCGGGCATAGACCACCTCGCTGGTTCACTCAGCGCCCCGCTGGTGTCAAGCTGAGACTATTAGTTAGTTGATTTAAACGTTGCTTTGTGTATAGGATTGGGTTATTGTTGAAGTGTTACAGATTAAACTCTCGTTTTAGGTCTGGGATTCAATTCAACTAACTTCAAATCTATCAAGTAGATCTAAACTTCAACTTTCATTTCGTGGTCTAGTTTCTACGGGTTTATACCTTTCTAACCGATGAATTATTAAGCTTTCGCTATTAAAAAAGACTTATAACTCTCGTTAGTTAGTCTTGGTTCAATCTTTCGATTATAAACCTTCAAGTTGATACAATTGATGTCAAATACTTAGATTAATTTGGACTTAACTATCTTACTAATCAAGCAAGGCCTATACTTGATGGATACGAGCAAACTAACCTAAGCAATTAAATTTCAATCAGATAAGCAATTTAAGAAAGGAAATAAAACATAACATGCAACTAAGAAATCAACTAAAATAACAATATCAATTCATAAACTTAAAGGTTCACTGCCATGGCCCCTAAAAAGGTATCTACTCGCGATCAGACATAGAACACATCAACAAAGTATCAAAGAGAAAAGATAACATAAGAAAGAAATAAAGTTACAACAGAAAAGCAACTCAATCTCTATCTTTCTGTCTTCTGCTACTCGACAGCGGTTCGCAGGTGGATCTAGCGACCCGTTGGACCTGTGCAGAACTGTTCTCATTTCGCCCAGAAAAACTCCGCTAATTCCGACCCCCTATCTTCAACGCTTCCTCTTTATATAACATACATTGGCGATTCTCTAATGGTGGAGGTTGTGCAAGTAGAGGCTCTAAATTTGGCGTAGACGGTTGTGGAGGAGATAGCAAATCTGGCTGGCTATTTTTGTCTGTCGGTTAACATCTTCCAGCGGCCCGCTGCCAAGTCTAGCAGCCCACTAAAGTCTTCTGTATCGCCAGTCAACATCTGCTACCCGCTGCCTCGCTGTGGGTCGCTGATCAGATCTGTGGGCCGCAGGTCTAGTCTGAAATCGCTCCAAATGTCGTGTCGAGTAGCCACATCGCGTAGATCCTATACAAAATGAAGCAACCATGGCAGTACCTAACTTCTAACCTAAATTAGCAATTAAACATTAGAAAAAGCACATAAAATCAAGAAATTAAGACCTATAAATGGTTGAAATACTAGGTACGAAAACCATTTATCACTAATCACAGAGTTGTCTTTGCTACATTAATCTGGCTCTGTTCAGGAGTACACCAAGGACTTCTATCGAGTCCTATGTCGCACTGAGCAACTTGCACCAACACATGAAATCAGATTATTCTTGTTAGGGCTGTCTGAAATAATTAGGTCAGATGTGGAGATGCAAATTCCAATCTCTTTAGAGACAGCGATCGGTTTGGCATGTGATTCTGAGCGACATTACTAGATTTTATGGGGCTCTGGTTTGCTACCCCGTCCACCTGAGCAATTGTTGTCCGTGCAACTGGTACGAGCTACATCACTTCTTCCTAAGCCGCCTGAAGTACTGACCCTACCCGCACCGTCGAGAACTGAACCAGATCACCGTAGTTTACGCCACCTCACACTAACAGAGATGGCTGAGAGACGTAAGAAGGATTTGTGCTTCAATTGTGATAAATTTTATACAAGGGGCCATAAGTGTAAGCGGCTATTCTGGCTAGAAGTCATGGATGATGAAGAAGCAGAATCGTCATTGTTGGATGCCAACGAAACACCTAACAAATATTGATAATATCCACAACCATTACCTTACTTTTCAGCTTGAGGACAAGCTGCTTCTCATGGAGAGAGAAAATGCTATGGGCGTTAGGAAAAGGAAACCAACATAATTAGATAATTTCTAATTATTTCCATATTATTTATTTCCAAGTTTCACTACAGGAGAGTGTTTCGGTT
Source organism: Rhynchospora pubera (assembly GCA_028095005.1). Classification (NCBI taxonomy): domain Eukaryota; kingdom Viridiplantae; phylum Streptophyta; class Magnoliopsida; order Poales; family Cyperaceae; genus Rhynchospora; species Rhynchospora pubera. The sequence continues at coordinate 177,268,529 of CM051462.1, forward strand.
GCATCGGGCGCCTCCATGCTAGAGAGGGCTTGTTGCATTGACAAGCGGATGCTACAGACCAGTCGCATCGGCCAATTTCCGATGTAGCTGGCTTCGATGCTGACGATTAAATGGCATCGACATTTTGGTTGCATCGACATTAAATTGATGCAACTAAAATCATTAGTGCATCTGCTTGTCGGATGCAACTGCTTGTTGTTTTGCATTCGAAGAGTGCATGCTATTAGTTTTGCTAGCATCGATTAAGTGAATGGCAGTATATCTTATTTGCATCAAATAATTGTTTACCCAATGCAATATAGACCATGGATTGATTATGATCTAATTTAATCAGTGGTCTGGATTGAACAACGAGTTAAAAGTTTAAACATTTTGTATAGACATGTTAGCTTTCGCTGGCGGAGAGGAATTGCGCTGGGTTAAACACGTTGTTGGCGAGTTTGATTCTCTACGCTCTCTTTCCAAAATTCTTTCAAATTTTCGCAGGAAAGACCAAATTTGTACTAAAACTCAGAAAGGAAAGCATTTACGTCTCTCCCCTTTAGCAATTTCCTCATTCTATCAATAAGATCCGTTTCTCTTCTCAATTAAAGAAAGGATTTACGGCTAGGGTTTTCAATTTCCTCAAAGTTTCATTTTGCCGCTCGCATAAAAAAAGAATTTCCTCCTTCCCTAGTCAAATTGCAGAACTTCGTGTCCTCTTCAGCTCCCGCTGCTGTTAAGGTTAATAAAGTGCTAAGGTAGTGCTAAGCTTCAAATTGCTATTAGTTTCATTTACGTTTCATTTTGTCTTCCCCAGTCAAAGTGCTAAGGTTGCCTTTGTCTTTTACCTAGCAGAAATTTTTGAATTGATTTGTTGAAATTTCTTAGGATTATTTCTGTTATTATCTTTTACGAGCATGCAGGAAGGGTCCAAGATCATAAGACTTTCATCAAATTTGAAGCTTGGAGTTCCAATTTTTGTTCTAGAGTTTTCAATATCTTCAGACAAGGGTTGTATATTGCCGCCATTAAATCCTCTCTTTTTTTTTTCTTTTCTTTCGTGTGCTCTTGCTTGTAATTTTAAAAGATGGCAATGAATTCTACTACTTGATTTGTATTTTTGAGTACGATTATTTTTATTTCTCTTGATATTTATTCAGATACCTATAGACTACCGTTTCATTAAACCAAATTGATTCGAATTGTTACGAATTAGAAAGGTATAAAGAGTCTCAATCTCACTTCCGAATTTTTTATTTTATGCTATGCTTTCATAAACAAATAGTCCTTTTTGTAATCTCCCTTTCATTTATATTCGATCTCAAAATCTTAATTGGTTATTACGACAATGTCTTAATTTAATTACCTTATGTCAGAAAGAGTTTTCATTTGGGTAATTATTATCTTCTCTTTAGATTTTTTATTATTTGGGAATAAATTACTAAGTAAGTGTGCTTCAATAGCACAAAATTAAATAACAACAATAAAGTGATAAAGGAGAATTAGCGAATGGGAGATTCTGCAATACTTTATAAAACTTTGGAAGATGATTTATCTCATATTTTTTCACTTTTCTTATTAGTTTCTTTTTAAATGCTTTCAGGATGAAGATATTGCAAGACTGCTGCAATAGCATCAACCTACCAGTCAAGTTGGAATCCATTAGTAGGTAAACTCATCCAGTTTCATAACTTTTAATTTATTGTGCATTTTAACTCGCACAAGGGATTTAATTTTGTATCCAATAAAAAAAACAAAATGAAGAATATAAACAACAAATGAAGATTTACAATCAGAAAAAGCTGGAAGGAAAGAATACAAACAACAAATGAAAATTTTCAATCAGAAAAATCTGGAGGGAAAGACCTTCAAATATTTTCCACAATAATTAATTCAACTGATTTGGAATGATACTATATGGGTGCATTTTCTTTTGTAATTTAGGTAATCGCTCTTGAAAAAGAAAGACCAGAACAAATTGCTAAAGCAGGAAGCCTTTAATTGCTTATAAGAAATATGAGGAAAGTAAGAACATTATAAAGGTACCACCGTACCAGTATTATTTTAATATTAATTGAATTAATTACTCAATTAGATTTGTGTATTTACATTTTATAATTTTTTGTTGAATCAGAAAACTAAGGAAAATTGATTGAAGAGGAACCAAAAGGATGAGAATGATCCAAGCAAAGCCTAAGAAGCCAGCTTCTTTCATTCTATTGAAATTCTCATTATGAACTTATATATGGTACTAATAATAATACTTGAAATTAATTTAAAAGTCTGATAATATATGTTCTATTATATGATTCCAATATAGAAGCAAAGGAAGCATTTGCCTGTTGAACGTCCTGACACAATGTATTCTATCATCACCGTTAAATGGAAGGCAAACTGGGTCAAATGAATAAAATAGAATTAAATTGAAGCTAATTTCTGAGTTATTGTTGAGAGTATCGGTTTTGTTTTGTAGTAGTTGAGTAAAGAAGAAAAATAGAAATGGAATGCCAAGGCAACATAAGGTATGGCCGAGTAGAACCAATCCAAACCAAAGGCATACACAAGATTATTATTATTATTATTATTATTTTGACAAGCTAGGTAGTGGCATACAAAAGATTATTGTTAGATTTTTTAGAAATTAATAAGTTAAATCCATTTTTTTTATTATTTCTCAATAGAAGTAAATTCGAATTCTACAAGGGTGATAATTTTATGGGAAAAAGGCTGTGTAACTTGTGAATTTTAAGTCTTATTTTTATTGTTTTTGCTGCAAACTTAGTTGATGATAGTTTTACACTCGGAGCCCGGTATTTGATAAAGAAATGTAATATATGGAATGGTAAGTAATATTAAAAGAATTGCTTACATTTTCATTTGGCACTAATTATTGTATAGTGAATAAAAAGGTATGCGTATCTTGCCTCTGTAATACTTCAATATTCCAATTGAGAATTTGTCTTTAAAGCTATTTTTCAATCTCCACTTCCGGCATCCCAACAAAGATGCTGATTTTTTTTATCTTTTTGATACGTCTTTTTAAGTGGAAAAAATAAATATACATGTCCTAAATTTCTGCTGTACTTAAAAAAAATACTGCCTTTACTTCCGTACAAATGTCAATATTATTGTTTTTATTTTTCTGTCGTTGCCTTCCATCAAAATGCAATTTCTTGAAGTTAAATTTTTGGCTTCTTCCTCTTAAATCTTGCTAACCTTCCCTTGCAGTAAAAACAATTTTTGGTAATTTGAGAAGTGCACGCATGCTATTATTGGCATCTTTAAAAAATTTTGAAAGTTAATCATATAATCATTTATTTATTATCATATAATCATATAATCATATAATCATTTATTTATTAATATATAATATATAGTATATTTTATGCAGTGAGAAACTATATATTCTTTTAGGAGAAAAAATGATACACAACCTTAAAATTATTGTAAAAACCCAAGTTGTGATTTACAGATAAGCTTGAATAATATGACATATTTGCTTTGCTTCACTTAGTCTGCACGGAAATTAAATAAGCATAAATAAAACGAAATAAGCCAACACAATTCCTTAACTTTTATGATAAGTTGACCAATATGTGCCATTATTATTATTACTACAGTATGTATTAATTTTGTGTGCTTTTTATTAAATGCAAAATATAACTATTTCCTTCTATAATATATATCTATTTATTTGGTAATGCAAAATTAATTGAAAACGTATTAACTCTTAAATATGCTGTTTGAACGTTTTTCTCTATCACTTAATTAAGTTGCTGAAAATATATAGGGAAACATATAAATAATGGAATCGTGATATTGGGGGCAGGCGCCAATTCCACCATATATTTGGAATAGCACGATTTTAACATGCCAACTATGCCAACAATATCTCTGCTTATTAAAATCTCCTAAATTTGGAAAGTTGCCCTTTCATTAGTTATTAGACAAATAACAGTAACAAGAAATATTAATTTTCACACTCATGGCACGTTCTGATTTTTAATAAATTAAAAAAAACATTGATTTCCATACAATTAGTCATATCCCAATTGTTTGGTCTCTCAAAAAAAAAAGTCTACAATAAATTAAATTATTTTTTTAAGTTGTTTATATATTAAAATTATCGTTTAATTTATTTATTATGCCCACACATTAGGTGGGCGTTTATGTAGCAATATTTGGCATGATTTAGTGTATGTCTATTTAGCATTGGGATATATAAGAAAATATAATTTTTCATATTCTATGATTAAATATGCAAAAAATATGCATACTATAATGTCCAATGATACATGATTTACATGTATCTCAATGATCTGGAATTTCAAGAATATCACTGGACTTCTACAATTTCGGCAATAATTCATGAAGTTGTGAACAACCCACAATCAAATAGATTAAAGTCCACCCGCACATTGAGCGGACATTGCTGCTAGTAAAGTCTAAAAAAAACATTAGTTGATGCTGCAAAATGGTTAATTTTAAGTAATAAATTTTGAATAACAAAATACACGTTATTAAGGTTGGTATAAGTATTTGTAAAATAATTAATTTAAAAGTAAAGTCAGTAAAACACCAAAACACCTAAATAATAACTTTTGAATATCTTAAATTTTTTAAGTTATGCAATATGAACTTAATCTAATTGATATAATTTTAAATTGTTTCTGTAGAAGTCAGTTTAGTAATATATTTTTTAGGTAAGAAAAATTGATATCACATTAATATTTGATTTTATACATACTATTAAAATACCAAGTATTGGAAGGAAAATATTAGTGTGAACATTTCTATAAAAATAAACTTATGTTTTATAACTTTAACAATAAAAGTGTTTTACTTTCACAAACATCCTTTAATTAGAAAATGTATATATTAAATGTTTTCTAAAACAAATTAAAGTTGTCAACAACTTAAACCATAGCTTGGATTGTAGGAACTCATCAGAACATCTTCTTTCACAATGTTTTCTAAATGGAATTCTATCAAAATTTTATAAAATACTTCTTTTAATATAATAATATATTTTAAAACAGAATCCATTTTCAGAAATCCTAAGTCCAACTTTCCTTAGATCAGACTTTAAGTTCCTTAATAAATCTCCAGTCTCCAAGTATGGTTTAGTGAACCAAAAACCAGAACGGGTAGATCGTTAGAATAGATTTTTGACGTGAGTTTCTTTCGTCGGGTGCATCGCAAGACTTCTCCAGACAAGTGGACAACTTCTACCTTGAGCACAAGACTGAAGAAACTAGTCAGGACTCCATCGATCATTCTGAGGAGTAGTCGCTCTGCCTCTGACTTTTCCAAGTGTGGATGTCTTTTTATGACTGATGTGGATGTCTTAGGTATTGTTTAATCCTTAGTTAGTAATTAGATCATTAACTAATTGTGTGCATATCATGTCATTAACATTAAGCAAACAATTAAGAGCATCTCATTAATTAAAGATTACTTTTTCATATATAGGATATGCATTCATATTAATGAAGTGATTAATAAACTTAAAAGTGCCTTAAATAACCACTTCCATCTGGTGCGGATCAGGATAGTGAAAAAAATGATTACAATACAACAAACTAACAAAGCACAAACAAAACACATCAACCATTTCAATAAATAACAAAATTATTTCATTCCCATCTTATGTTGGAGGTAATTCAACTTCCACTTCATTAGTACTATCAAACCTCAAGGGGTCCAATAGATATCATCACTTATTAGGTATACTATTGAGGGACATACAATTTTCGTGATAAACAATTTTTTCTCGCACAATTCAAGAGAACATAAATAAAGTCTGTATAGCAGCCTTTATCAAGAAACAACATTACACAATATTTCTTGAACATATCATCATGTGAAAAAGCTGAGCCATCTTTAAACCCAGAATTAAACTCATATGAAATAAATAATGACACATAACACGTACAATCCATATATTTATTTCATTGGATCAAATCATATGCTATATTCCAGTAACATACACATATGCAATTAAGTTGGTAAATCCTTACCTATGATTTGTATAACTTAATCAGTACTTAATTTACGTACTAATTTTTTTTATAATTAATGTTTCTTGTTAATTATCGATTATGAATGATTTAGATTTATTATTGTCATTTAATAAAACATGAAACATAGGGATCCACAATCTTATTTATTCAATAAGATTGGATTATACATGGTAATTACGCATACAAAGTGAAAATATGATAAAATAATTAAATTTAAGTAATTTCATCACAATAATCCACATTTAAACTCTTTATACTGTCCAAATTAAGATTCATATATTGTTTATTAAAAAAGATTGGATTATACATGGTAATTACGTATATAAGATACAAATAATGTAATTTCTAATCTTTTTTATAATTAATGTTTCTTATTAATTATTAAGATTGTGGATGATTTTAGATTTATCATTGTCATTAAATAAAACATGAAACACGTATGGGTGAGTATGAGGCTAAAATTGATGAACAAACTAGTTCAACCAAATGTGTTGATTGTGATAGGTTGAACTCTATTGTTGATGCCACCCATGATGCCTTGGTTAGGAAAGACGATACCATAGAAATCCTAAAAGTAGATGAGCTTACTTCTAAGATGGGTGAGTATGAGACTAAAATGAAGGAGCTTGAAAAACAACTTGAAAAATCGGTTTTAGCTCAAGCCCCTAAAGTGGATTTGAAGAACCTTTTCAATGGTCAAAACCTCATGACAAGTCCGGTCTTGGTTACCAAAAGCCTTATCAAACCAAGAAAAAGAATTTGTCACACAATAATGGGAAACAAGTTGCACAAAACACACAATTTAAAAAACTTAGGAATTCTCGTGATAATGCACATATGTACCAAAGGAAACCTAGAAACACTAGAGTGCAAAACAAAAAGGATGCTATGCTTTATTAATTTCTTTGTAGGCGATCTTAGTAACGAATCATATCTACGATCGAATGTGAATTATGTTGAAATTGAAATATGAAAATAAAATATGAAATCTTATTGTGATAAGGTTACGATTGTATAATTCAAATATATTATCTCGTTGAGCCTGTGTTAATTCATGGACCTATTCAAACACCCATAGGTTCTCTCTCTTATTACAATTGTCATTAACGATTGACCACTCTATTAATCCTATAAATAGAGCATTCTTGTTCGGTGAGCGCGGCTAAAATTAAAATGTTTTTAAATATAGAGTCTCTACTCATTCCATTATATCGTTGATCCCATAATTTATATCCATTCTTTTGAAGTTCATATCTAATCCGCACTACTGCTACAAATGAAGCGCACGACTCTTATCATCCTTTCCTTGCTTTTGTTTCTGGAGCCAATTCAACCAACTCCATCTCATAAATTCAACTCCATATTTAGTTTCGGTGATTCTTGCACTGACACCGGTAACGCAAATGTGCTGGCTAAGAAGCGCTCATGGTCTTCATTCACTGACAACTTGCCTTATGGAATGACTTTCTTCCGCCGACCCTCCAATAGGTTCTGTGATGGTAGATTGATTGTGGATTTTCTCGGTATCTCTCAATTCTAATTTGTATTTTTTTAAACACATTTTAAAGTATAATTTACAGAACAAACGTGTATCTATATAGACATTTATTTTATTTACTATGATCAAATTAGTGTAGGCATGACACTACATGCACATGTAGAACCAATCGTCAATTTTGATTATTTTTTCCTGCATATGCCCTTTTTGCAAATTTATTTGCGGTGCTTTTTGATGACATTAAATTTGACGGTACCTTATGATCATAGAATCTCAAATATAAGCTATCATTATCACTCCTTTAGTTATCCTCAATGTCTCAAACAAAAGGATTGTGTTTCAATCAAAATAATAGCATTGATATATGAGGTGGACTAAAATCAACCACGACTGACGGGTGAATCCATCAGCCGCGATTATATCTCAATTTTTGAGGTTCAGATGGCTAATTCGAACTGTCCAATGTGTTCTACATATTGAAATCTTATATCGGAGATCGAATATTACATTTTTCTGAATTTTATTTACTATTTTTTTGAGATTTTAAAAAATCGTTGTTATTGAACGGTCCATAACTGTTTAGATGAAGAATTTTAAACTACCAAAAACATACTAAATAATTTCAGAAAAATGTAAAATGTGGGTCTCTAACGAGATTTCAAGATGGATGACACATTGAACGGCTCGGATCGACTGCTAGAATCTCGAAAATCAAGATTTAATCGTAGCTGACGGTCTCATTCGTCAGTCATGACTGATATAGTAAATCTATTGTGAACCATGATGCACATAAGGTTTCGTGCACTATGACCGTTTTAGTCGATGGTTCCACAAATTGTCAATCTAATTTAACCAACCCAATCTATATATTGAAATCTCATAGAAAACAAAATTTTACAATTGTTGAAATTCTCTCTCTCTCTCTCTCTATATATATATATATATATATATATATAAATCATGGTTCACAATAGAAATTCTCTTTCTCTCTATATATATATATATAAAAATCATGGTTCACAATAGAAATTCTCTCTCTCTCTCTCTATATATATATATAAAGAGAGATTGACTAAAGTATACTCCAGCATACAGATAGTCCGTATTCTGGAGTCGTTTTTCAAAATCTAAAATGCATACAGTCGATACGAACCTTTCAAATTATTCTCCATATTGAAATCTCTTAGGAAACCAAAATTTATATTTTTTCAATTTTTTTTGCTATATATTATGCTATTTTAAAAGTTGTAAAGGAGTATTTCTGACCCTTCAATTTGAAAATAGCATAATATATAGCAAACAAATTCGAAAAAATAAAAAAATTGGACTTGAAGGATATTTTTACATGGAGAACAACTTGAACTATTTGGATCGACTGTTTGAATTTTAAATTTTAAGAAACGAATCTAGCATACGCGTTTGATCCGTATACTGAAGTATACTTAAACATTTGGATCTTTAATCGTTGTTGGTGTCGAAACCTTACTTTTTTCTTATATTTTAATTAGAGTATGTAATTTTCCATTAACAATGATTTAACAAAATCAGAAAAAAACATATAAAAACTTTAACAAATTAAAATTTTAGTTCAAATGTTTAAATGTTTAATCCAAATATGAAGTTCAATGTGAAGTTACTCGAAATATGAATTTCAAAATGTGAAGTTATTCAAAATTTTAAGCGGAGGACATAGAAACTTTAACAATTTATTTTATTTCAATTCGTTACTCGAAATATGAAGTTCAAATGTTTAATCTAAACCACTCAATTTGTTCTTCGCATTAAAATCCAATCAGAAATCAAATTGTCATTTTGTTCTGATTTTTTTACTATATATTTATTATTTACAAATTGGAGAGTTTATAATTCTTCAATAATATGGTTTTTTTTTCAAATCAGTGAAGTTAGTAAAAATATATTGGAGAGTTTCTAGTTCTGACAATATTTCAATGAGAAAAAATAAATCAAACTATTTTGATCACTTGTTTGGATCTGGAATTTTGATGGAAATCCGAAGTAAAAACTACCCATTAATTTCACAAAAATGTTGGAACATACACATATATATATAGTAATATGGTTGGATATTTTGCAATGTAACCTGCAAGTTTAGGCACATATTTAAAACTTGAATTTTGAATGATTGATCTAAACGGCTTAATGCTTTTTTTTCTTCTTATACATATATATAGGCAAATATACACAATATATATATATATATAGAGTTTAGCTACGGTGACTCGCGACTCACGGACTCTCCGGTGAGTCGCGACCAAAACTCCTAGATCTAGATCAAAATGACCGATCCAAACCGTCCAATATGATCTCCCTATTGAAATCTCCGTGCAAATCAAATTTTTTATTTTTTCAAAATTTTTAAGTATTTTTTTCGGATTTTTAAAAACTGATGTTTTTGAATGGTTCAGAACCAATTAGATTAACGATTTTCTAAAATTTCAAAAAAATACTTAAAAATTTTGAAAAAATAAAAAATTCGGTCTACATGGAGATTTCAATAGGGAGATCATATTTGACAGTTTGGATCGGTCATTTTGATCTAGATCTAGGAGTTTTGGTCGCGACTCACCGTAGCTAAACTCTATATATATATATATATATATATGATGCAATTGTTTTTTCTTCTATACAGCGGAGGAGTTTGGCTTGCCATATCTCAAACCGTACTTAGGCAAAAATGAAAGCTTTCGACAAGGAGCAAACTTTGCTGTAGTAGGTGCAACTGCTCTTGATGATACATTCTTCAAGCAACACAATATTACAACAAGCAAAAGTACATCAAGAAATTCATTGTCATCTCAACTACAATGGTTTGAAGAGTTGAAGCCTTCGCTATGCCAAACACCTAAGGGTTTGTGACAAATGGCTTTCTCTATCTGTATGGCATATGCATGTAATACAATGAATATATATATACTTGTATGTAAATATTACTGGACTAACTGGCAATATCATCGTAGTGCAGAATGTAGAGATTATTTTGGTAGATCTCTCTTCATTCTTGGACAAATTCAAGGGACGAATGATGTCTTATTCTTCAGCAATTATTCAGAGAATCGCACGAACAATCAAGGTTCTTATAAACAACATAAAGTTGACAAAAATTGCAAATGATAAGCACTATTTTTTGAGAAATGCTAGAATCAAATTGGTATGATTGGAGGGTTATGTTAAATCCAATGTTATCTCAAATTGGAAACATCAAATGACCGATTGGAACTTTTCCATTTTAACTTCATATTAAAATCTCCATCCTGACCAAATTTATATTTTTGCTTTGAAAATTTTTACTACTTTTTGTGTTTTAGGAAATATTCAATCTAATTAGTTTTGAACCTTACAATAATAAATTTTTTTACAAATTCAGAAAAACTAAAAAATTTGGTCCACAATGATATTTCAATATGAGAAACACATTGAGCACGGTTTGCATTGATCATTTGAGCTTGAATTCAATATCTAAATCAATTTGATGGAGCGATCTATCAAATTCAGCTTGGTCGTATCCAAACTCTTATTTTCTCATTGAATGCATGTGCAAATTATATTTTTAGGTAGTCAAGATAAATGTATAAAATTTATTTATATGTATCAATTCTTAATCTTCCAATAGGAACTTATTGATCAAGGTGCAAAGACAGTGGTAGTGGCAGGGAATATTCCAATCGGTTGTCAACCGAAATATTTGATAATTAATGGGAAAAGCAAAGGTCACTCTTCTTATGATCCTAGCACTGGATGCATCGAAAAATACAACAGACTATCTAGACATCATAACTCCCTTCTACTTGAGGCGATAAAAAAACTTCGGATCAAGTATCGTGATGCAAAGATCATATACGCAGATATTTACAAACCTATTATCGACTTTATAAGGTTTCCACAACGTTATGGTAAGTTATAGATTCAACAATTCTTGTCATACTTTAAGATAACCTATATTCCCTCAAAAAAGGTGAGAACTCTCTCATGCATTCTAATTTTTTGGGTTCAGGATTTACATCCAAACCACTAGTTGTTTGCTGTGGAACCAGTCATGAATTCAATTGGCCCGGCCGTGAATACAATTGGGACCTACTTAGACTATGTGGCACACCGAATGTTACTGCTTGTCAGAATCCATCAACATATGTGAATTGGGACGGCCTGTGCTTCACTGAGGCCACCAACCGCTATGTTGCCAATAGTTGGTTAAAGGGTCCCTATGCCGATCCACCGATACTTGATGCTCATACAAACTAATTAAATTTACTAGCTAGGGCATAAATATTTTTTACCGATATCATCTATTTCCTTTCTTCGTTTAAAAGTAAATGAAAATCACGTCACTCCTTATATGGAGGTATTTTATCGATGCATCAATTTATCTTGTGGTGGATTTATAGAATTAAGAAAATATATAGTTGTGTTGTCAAATTAAGTTATTTTCAATGCTTTATGAAGGTACCATTATCGAATATCAAAGTCAGTTTGAATTAACAAAAAAATTTTAATATCAAAGGATTACACTGAATTTGCTAGTGAATTTATAATTTGTCACCAAGAAATTGTTATGCTTCCAGGAGCATAGTTGTTTTAGTGATAACATTGTTGTTTTAGAATGCTTGTTGACTTGTAGTAGCTGCTCGATATTTTCTAATTGAGTTGACATAGCAATTTAGGATAATTAATGTTTGATGAGTATAGGCTCCGTTTGGATGCGTTGAGAATAAGGTAGGAAGAAGGAAGAAGGGAAGAAATTTATTGGAAAAGGGTAAATTTATTGGGAAGTGTGTAACTTTTGTGAAGAGTTTGGATGGTTAGGAATAAATTTATTGATAAAAAATGGTTATTCCTTATTCCTTATTCCGGGAAGAAGCCATCCAAATGGAGCCATAGAAACTTCATTTTATGTTGGTTTTCTCCTTGCTCTTACAGACTGCAGTCTAATTTTTGAATGCTTTCTTTTTGCATGTGATGATAAAACAAAGTTACTAATAAAACAAAATTTTCATATAGTAACACATTGTTTTAGAATACTTGTTGACTGTGTTGTACGTAATTAGAGGCCTAGAGGGGGATTTAATAGGCACAATTTCAAGTTCTAAAGCGGTTTGGACACAAGTAAGCACACAAGCATAAGTAATGTAAATAATAAAGAGAGAAAAAGAGATTGAAAGCGATGTGATTACGAATTTCTGATCCGTTAGGAAAGACTAGTCTTGGTCTATGTTTCCGGGGATTTTGCTACCACGAAAAAGTGCGCTCCGTTCAATTCCACCAAGAATAGATCTACAATATCGAACCGAATTGGTTCATTACAAAAAACTCGAGGTGGATCGGTCTAACCTCTAGGCTAATCAAAAATCACAACAAGAATTGAAGCTCTCAACTAAGACTCAACAATTTGGCTAATAGAACCTATGGGCTTGATTGAGCCATTTTAATCTCAATGATTTTTCAAAGTAAATGCTCAAGAACAAGATTTAGCTGTTTGGATCTCAAAGAAATAATTTTTGCAAGGTTTCAAAAGTGTCAAATCAGTTCCAAAGGGCTGGTATATATAGAGGGCGTCAACTGCTCCAAAATAGTCTAATTTTTTCTGCAACGTTTCCTAACACCACATAGCGTTGTACGACGATGCTTATTGTCATTGAAAAATCAAACAAATATTTTATATTACCGTTGATGATTCCAATTATCCATCCAAAACTTGACCTTCTTACCATTTCCAATAGTGTATTGTCAATGCATGTTTACTAAATGTGCATAATCCATCACCTAGTCCCAGAAATAGGATTTATGTTTTTTATTTGTACCAAACGCACCATGTTTACTGTCTGTCCTGTATCGACCGTGTTCCTAACGGTTCTCATCACTATGGCCGCTGCTCTTGCATCCAGCCCAGATGTGGGTTCATCCAAGAATATGATCGATGGATTGGCGACCAATTCAACTGCAATAGTTAGTCTCTTTCTCTGCTCAACAGATAGCCCATTGACCCTCAGCAACCCAACTAGAGCATTGCGGATTGGTGTCAACTCAACCAGTTCCAATACTTCTTCTATGAGCATCTAAGTAATTTTATGCATAGCATAGTATATCATTAGCATATCTATGGTATACTATGCATAAAATAACTTAGATGTTATCACCTTCGTTAGGTTACGGACTGTCAATGCGTGTGTTGTCACACCAAATGCTGACTCGTGCTACACCAGACTGGCCTACAATACCCACTGGCTGTGAAATCTCTAATAAGCGTGAAGCAGTGTCACACAACGTCCATTGGAGTTGGGTAACGCTGTGTCACAATGTTGTATATATAACGCTCAGTAGCGTTCTACAATGTGAGGTTGAGAAGACTTGAAAATTATTTTGTTCCTCCTACTAGAACGTTATGCAATGCTCTAGCTAGAAAGTTACTTACCGTCATTGTGTAATGCTCTTCAGCGTTGCACAATGCTTAAAAATTGCATGGCCTCCTTCGTTGTTTGGACCATGCATTGGCTCCAAACAGCGCAATATACATGCAAAAGTTGCAGGTATCGTGTGACAACGCGAAACAACATTGTGTAACATTAGTGTTGTGTAACGTCAACCAACGTCGCATGACAAACTGTTGAACATGTCAGGTCTGTTTCTCACCCAACTATTATAGGTCATTGTGTAACATCCTCCAGAAACTGTCGGAGCATCCCTTTGGCTATACACTCCTTCATTGTGTAACGATATCGTTGCACAACACTCTGCCAATTTATAAAAGTTATCTTTACCTCTCTTTTTCAGATTTGCAATATTTCAGTTGCTGATGCAATTAAGATAATTGTAGACAAATTAGATTTAGAAGGTAGTTAACTAGTACTCAGAGACAAGAGTCGATAACTTTACATCAACAAATTTGTAGATATATACCCGTCTCCTTCTTCTGACAAAGTTAAATGGGGATTGAATACAAATAGTAAATATACCACTAAGTCCATGTATCAGTGGCTGGAGCATGATGGGGTAGATATGTCATATAATGAAGTTATTTGGAATCTTAGATTACCCATCAAAATAAACTTTTTTTATGGTTGTTATGTAAGAGACGGTTACTTACAAGAGATAATCTAGCGCTTAAGGGCTGGGAGGGGAATCCTAGTTGCTGTTATTGTAGTGTGGTTTAGAGACAATTGATCACCTTTTGTTTGGATGTAATCAAAATGCTAGAGTGTGGGATTGGATTTTGAAATCATTACATATTGATACCAGGCCTCATTGTTTAGAGGATATGTATGATATTATTGATAAAGCAAGGAAACCACAGATACCTGTTCGTATATATTTGGGTTTTTCCTGATTTTTGATTTGATGATCAATTATTGATGGTGACAATTGATCTTAGTACATAAAATCTTATTACGCTCCGTTTGGATAGGTGTGGGAAGAAGGGAAGAAGGGAAGAAGTGGAAAGAAGTATTGGGAAGTGTGTAACTTTGTGAAGAGTTTGAATTGTTTATAATTTTTTTTCTTCCTTCTTCCTTCTTCCTCCTTCTTCTTCTCTCATCCAAACGGAAGCTTAGGAACATAATCTTATACTCGTTAGGCGACCAAGTAAGAGTCAAGACCAGTAGATACCTGTGCATAAGAGTATATCTCGTGTCTGATTCCTTTCCCAGCTAAACGATCAGCTAAAATATTACTGCTTGTATGTTTTTTTGTCAACAACAGCTTTTTCTAATGAAAAGAGGAGGGGAAGAGATATATTGGGGTCCAATCGGACCAAATGGTTCTGAATTGATCAAGTATTTTGAGGTAATTCCATGGACAACCACCCTGAAATAATGTAGTCGTTTAAATCAAAAACAAATCATATGCGTTTTCTGCCATAACCAGAGGATACCTGTGGTAAAAATAAAGCACGGATATAATCCTGCAACCATGGTTCTCAAACTCGAAATCGGAATCGGACTCGGACTGTTGTTCATAGGAATCGAATCGGATGACTCGGAAAAAATCGGGTGACTTGGATCAGAAACTTGGATTTTTTTTTTTTTTTAAAAAAATCATATTTCATGCCCTAAAAATAAAAAAATATGAAAAAAAATTGGAACAAATTATTTATTCAAAAATAAGTTAATAACTCAAATATTTGAAGAGAAAAAAAATTAACTATAATATAAAATAATATGACTTCATTTTTTTTAGAAATAAAATAAAAAAAATAAGTAGAGTTTTAATGATTAAATAAAATATATTTAAAAAAAATAATTTTTAAATGAATATAATTCCATTAAAACATCTTAACATATTAATTAGAATCGCAGAGAACGAAATTATCATTTTTTATATGTTTTTGGATCGATTTTTGGATCAATTATCATTTTATTAAAAAATTATTTCACTTCTGATTAATCTGGAACGTGTGATCATACTTAAATGAAAAAATAAAAAAAATGCAGAAATGGAGCTGTCCATTGTAGTCCCTTCCCCTTCTTGTTCTCTTTCCCGTTCCCAAGTGGGGAATATCGTTTCCTCCGAGCAATTAAATCCCCACGTAACCAGCTGCCATGGTGCTTTTCCTGGCCACCTGACTTGATTTCTCCACCCTAGCAACCTTTTCCGGTGTTCCCGTACCCCCCTTCACCTCTCTCCACAGATGAAAACCTATGTTGCATGGGTACGGATACGACCGTACCCGGTACGATTCGGGTACGGCGGTACGAAAATTTTAAAAAATCTTCGATACGAGTACGGCGATGTATCCTTATATATATTTATATATTTACATATATAAATTATGTATCCTTATATTTATATATTTATATTAATCATTATACTGTATAATCTATTATTATTATTATTATTAATTATTATTATAAGCCTCAAGCTGGGATCGTCCTAAGTCTCCATGTAATTGGCATGTACTCTTTTTGATTGAATGAAAGTTTCAAGTGTTGCACCAAGGCTTTAAATACCCAAAAAAAAAAAATAGTCTCCACGTGCATGGTGGTCCCCACTCCCCATCCCCATATGTTAAGTTTAAATTTTAAAAAAAAAAGGACTACACAACTGGTGTACCGTTTCGTACGAGAGACAAATCGGACGTACCCATCCGTATCGCTGACCGTATTTGTTGATTTGACCATATTAAAATATTTGGTACGCCACGTGGCATAGTCGGTTCGTACCGGTGTCGTACCGAAGTCGTATCCGTACCTGGTACCGGTACTCCTGCATTTATGGATCACTAGAGTAACATAGATGAAAACCAACATTAATGGTGTCCCAACCCGATTCAACTCCAAATCGCCAGAAATTGGATCGTCCTCCGCCGAGTCCGTTCCGAATCGCCCGAGTTGACTCGGACTCGGCCGAGTTTTTGAACCATGCCTGCAACATAGATGCTTGAGGTGTGTACATGATATGGGCGTTAGGAAAAAGGAAACCAACAGAATTAGACAATTTCTAATTATTTCCATATTATTTATTTCCAAGTTTTAATATGTTGTATTAGAAAATGTATTTGGGTTTTGATTATTATGCAACTATACATCAAGGATTCAACTGTAATGGAAAGGTAGAAAAAAAATAAAGAATTAGTCTTCTTCTCCAAGTCTCTCTCTCTTGTATTATGTTAGGTCAGAACCACGACGAGGAAGGGAGCTCGTCGAGGGAACGACTCAAATAGTCAACCCTCTACCTATAATTTTAACTTAAGATCAGAGAATCACATCAATTTGGTATTAGATTCCATGCCTGCTATTCTTGGAGCTTCTGACCTCAAAGAAATCAAAGATATGTTTGTAGCTTTGCTCAAACGCCAAGATGCACAAGACCAGAAAATAACAACAATTCAGGCCCATCTAGCAGAGTTAGACTCACGCATCATCATCCGTGAAGATACTTCTGAATCGACAGGTACATGCAACAAGGGTCCTACGAGCGTTGATGCTGTTGTGCCCCCACGTTACCATCGTGTGGAGTTTCTGCTCTTTGACGGTTCTGATGAACCACATGAATGGCTCTGTCGTTGCGAGCAATATTTTCGTGGTCAACGTGTCCCTGAGGAAGAGAAAGTTTGGTTGGCAGCATACCACATGACAGATGTTGCTCAACAATGGTATTATAAGATAGAACGTAGCGAAAGGATTCCTAATTGGCTGCAATTTAAAGAAGCATGTCAACTCCGATTTGGTCCCCCCTTTCGCTCCAACCCAATTGATGTGAATTTTCTAGCTTTAGAATTATACCCTATTTTACTCAAATTTGTATCGCAAGCGCACGATAATCGTCTAAGTATTTAGGGGTCGAACCACAAGGACGGATGTTTGATAACCAAGTTTCAATTTTTATTTAATCTACTAAACTAGAGGTTTGCAGGATGATGTAGGTTGGTCACAGAGTTAACAACTAATTTAAATCACTATTAAATAAAACAGATTGCAGTTAAAAAGTCGGTTAATTGGCTAATTAGAAGTTAGGAGCTTAAGGCATGCTGATTATTTCAGTTTATTCTAGTCCCAGCGGTCCGCTGACTTTCGTAGCGGCCCGCTGAAGTGGACTCAGGTCGCTTGACAGACAAGCTGGTCGCTGGCTACTTAGCGGGCATAGACCACCTCGCTGGTTCACTCAGCGGCCTGCTGGTGTCAAGCTGAGATTATTACTTAGTTGATTTAAACGTTGCTTTGTGTATAGGATTGGGTTATTGTTGAAGTGTTACAGATTAAACTCTCGTTTTAGGTCTGGGATTCAATTCAACTAACTTCAAATCTATCAAGTAGATCTAAACTTCAACTTTCATTTCGTGGTCTAGTTTCTACGGGTTTATACCTTTCTAACCGATGAATTATTAAGCTTTCGCTATTAAAAAAGACTTATAACTCTCGTTAGTTAGTCTTGGTTCAATCTTTCGATTGTAAACCTTCAAGTTGATACAATTGATGTCAAATACTTAGATTAATTTGGACTTAACTATCTTACTAATCAAGCAAGGCCTATACTTGATGGATACGAGCAAACTAACCTAAGCAATTAAATTTCAATCAGATAAGCAATTTAAGAAAGGAAATAAAACACAACATGCAACTAAGAAATCAACTAAAATAACAATATCAATTCATAAACTTAAAGGTTCACTGCCATGGCCCCTAAAAAGGTATCTACTCGCGATCAGACATAGAACACATCAACAAAGTATCAAAGAGAAAAGATAACATAAGAAAGAAATAAAGTTACAACAGAAAAGCAACTCGATCTCTACATTTCTGTCTTCTGCTACTCGACAGCGGTTCGTAGGTGGATCTAGCGACCCGTTGGACCTGTGCAGAACTGTTCTCATTTCGCCCAGAAAAACTCCGCTAATTCCGACCCCCCTGTCTTCAACGCTTCCTCTTTATATAACATACATTGGCGATTCTCTAAAGGTGGAGGTTGTGCAAGTAGAGGCTCTAAATTTGGCGTAGACGGTTGTGGAGGAGATAGCAAATCTGGCTGGCTATTTTTGTCTGTCGGTTAACATCTTCCAGCGGCCCGCTGCCAAGTCTAGCAGCCCACTGAAGTCTTCTGTATCGCCAGTCAACATCTGCTACCCGCTGCCTCGCTGTGGGTCGCTGATCAGATCTGTGGGCCGCAGGTCTAGTCTGAAATCGCTCCAAATATCGTGTCGAGTAGCTACATCGCGTAGATCCTATACAAAATGAAGCAACCATGGCAGTACCTAACTTCTAACCTAAATTAGCAATTAAACATTAGAAAAAGCACATAAAATCAAGAAATTAAGACCTATAAATGGTTGAAATACTAGGTACGAAAACCATTTATCACTAATCACAGAGTTGTCTTTGCTACATTAATCTGGCTCTGTTCCGGAGTACACCAAGGACTTCTATCGAGTCCTATGTCGCACTGAGCAACTTGCACCAACACATGAAATCAGATTATTCTTGTTAGGGCTGTCTGAAATAATTAGGTCAGATGTGGAGATGCAAAATCCAATCTCTTTAGAGACAGCGATCGGTTTGGCATGTGATTCTGAGCGACATTACTAGATTTTATGGGGCTCTGGTTTGCTACCCCGTCCACCTGAGCAATTGTTGTCCGTGCAACTGGTACGAGCTACATCACTTCTTCCTAAGCCGCCTGAAGTACTGACCCTACTCGCACCGTCGAGAACTGAACCAGATCACCGTAGTGTACGCCACCTCACACTAACAGAGATGGCTGAGAGACGTAAGAAGGATTTGTGCTTCAATTGTGATAAATTTTATACAAGGGGCCATAAGTGTAAGCGGCTATTCTGGCTAGAAGTCATGGATGATGAAGAAGCAGAATCGTCATTGTTGGATGCCAACGAAACACCTAACAAATATTGATAATATCCACAACCATTACCTTACTTTTCAGCTTGAGGACAAGCTGCTTCTCATGGAGAGAGAAAATGCTATGGGCGTTAGGAAAAGGAAACCAACATAATTAGATAATTTCTAATTATTTCCATATTATTTATTTCCAAGTTTCACTACAGGAGAGTGTTTCGGTTGCATCGGGCGCCTCCATGCTAGAGAGGGCTTGTTGCATTGACAAGCGGATGCTACAGACCAGTCGCATCGGCCAATTTCCGATGTAGCTGGCCTCGATGCTGACGATTAAATGGCATCGACATTTTGGTTGCGTCGACATTAAATTGTTGCAACTAAAATCATTAGTGCATCTGCTTGTCGGATGCAACTGCTTGTTGTTTTGCATTCGAAGAGTGCATGCTATTAGTTTTGCTAGCATCGATTAAGTGAATGGCAGTATATCTTATTTGCATCAAATAATTGTTTACCCAATGCAATATAGACCATGGATTGATTATGATCTAATTTAATCAGTGGTCTGGATTGAACAACGAGTTAAAAGTTTAAACATTTTGTATAGACATGTTAGCTTTCGCTGGCGGAGAGGAATTGCGCTGGGTTAAAAACGTTGTTGGCGAGTTCGATTCTCTACGCTCCCTTTCCAAAATTCTTTCAAATTTTCGTAGGAAAGACAAAATTTGTACTAAAACTCAGAAAGGAAAGCATTTACGTCTTTCCCCTTTAGCAATTTCCTCATTCTATCAATAAGATCCGTATCTCTTCTCAATTAAAGAAAGGATTTACGGCTAGGGTTTTCAATTTCCTCAAAGTTTCATTTTGCCGCTCGCATAAAAAAAGAATTTCCTCCTTCCCCAGTCAAATTGCAGAACTTCGTGTCCTCTTCAGTTCCCGCTGCTGTTAAGGTTAATAAAGTGCTAAGGTAGTGCTAAGCTTCAAATTGCTATTAGTTTCATTTACGTTTCATTTTGTCTTCCCCAGTCAAAGTGCTAAGGTTGCCTTTGTCTTTTACCTAGCAGAAATTTTTGAATTGATTTGTTGAAATTTCTTAGGATTATTTCTGTTATTATCTTTTACGAGCA
The DNA here is from genome assembly GCA_028095005.1 of Rhynchospora pubera. NCBI lineage: Eukaryota > Viridiplantae > Streptophyta > Magnoliopsida > Poales > Cyperaceae > Rhynchospora > Rhynchospora pubera. The sequence goes on from CM051462.1 coordinate 177,289,452, forward strand.
TGCAGGAAGGGTCCAAGATCAGAAGACTTTCATCAAATTTGAAGCTTGGAGTTCCAATTTTTGTTCTAGAGTTTTCAATATCTTCAGACAAGGGTTGTATATTGCTGCCATTAAATCCTCTCTTTTTTTTCCTTTTCTTTCGTGTGCTCTTGCTTGTAATTTTAAAAGATGGCAATGAATTCTACTACTTGATTTGTATTTGTGAGTACGATTTTTTTATTTCTCTTGATATTTATTCAGATACCTATAGACTACCGTTTCATTAAACCAAATTGATTCGAATTGTTACGAATTAGAAAGGTATAAAGAGTCTCAATCTCACTTCCGAATTTTTTATTTTATGCTATGCTTTCATAAACAAATAGTCCTTTTTGTAATCTCCCTTTCATTTATATTCGATCTCAAAATCTTAATTGGTTATTACGACAATGTCTTAATTTAATTACCTTATGTCAGCAAGAGTTTTCATTTGGGTAATTATTATCTTCTCTTTAGATTTTTTATTATTTGGGAATAAATTACTAAGTAAGTGTGCTTCAATAGCACAAAATTAAATAACAACAATAAAGTGATAAAGGAGAATTAGCGAATGGGAGATTCTGCAATACTTTATAAAACTTTGGAAGATGATTTATCTCATATTTTTTCACTTTTCTTATTAGTTTCTTTTTAAATGCTTTCAGGATGAAGATATTGCAAGACGGCTGCAATAGCATCAACCTACCAGTCAAGTTGGAATCCATTAGTAGGTAAACTCATCCAGTTTCATAACTTTTAATTTATTGTGCATTTTAACTCTCACAAGGGATTTAATTTTGTATCCAATAAAAAAAACAAAATGAAGAATATAAACAACAAATGAAGATTTACAATCAGAAAAAGCTGGAAGGAAAGAATACAAACAACAAATGAAAATTTTCAATCAGAAAAATCTGGAGGGAAAGACCTTCAAATATTTTCCACAATAATTAATTCAACTGATTTGGAATGATACTATATGGGTGCATTTTCTTTTGTAATTTAGGTAATCGCTCTTGAAAAAGAAAGACCAGAACAAATTGCTAAAGCAGGAAGCCTTTAATTGCTTATAAGAAATATGAGGAAAGTAAGAACATTATAAAGGTACCACCGTACCAGTATTATTTTAATATTAATTGAATTAATTACTCAATTAGATTTGTGTATTTACATTTTATAATTTTTTGTTGAATCAGAAAACTAAGGAAAATTGATTGAAGAGGAACCAAAAGGATGAGAATGATCCAAGCAAAGCCTAAGAAGCCAGCTTCTTTCATTCTATTGAAATTCTCATTATGAACTTATATATGGTACTAATAATAATACTTGAAATTAATTTAAAAGTCTGATAATATATGTTCTATTATATGATTAAAATATAGAAGCAAAGGAAGCATTTGCCTGTTGAACGTCCTGACACAATGTATTCTATCATCACCGTTAAATGGAAGGCAAACTGGGTCAAATGAATAAAATAGAATTAAATTGAAGCTAAAATAGAATTAAATTGAGAGTATCGGTTTTGTTTTGTAGTAGTTGAGTAAAGAAGAAAAATAGAAATGGAATGCCAAGGCAACATAAGGTATGGCCGAGTAGAACCAATCCAAACCAAAGGCATACACAAGATTATTATTATTATTATTATTATTTTGACAAGCTAGGTAGTGGCATACAAAAGATTATTGTTAGATTTTTTAGAAATTAATAAGTTAAATCCATTTTTTTTATTATTTCTCAATAGAAGTAAAGTCGAATTCTACAAGGGTGATAATTTTATGGGAAAAAGGCTGTGTAACTTGTGAATTTTAAGTCTTATTTTTATTGTTTTTGCTGCAAACTTAGTTGATGATAGTTTTACACTCGGAGCCCGGTATTTGATAAAGAAATGTAATATATGGAATGGTAAGTAATATTAAAAGAATTGCTTACATTTTCATTTGGCACTAATTATTGTATAGTGAATAAAAAGGTATGCGTATCTTGCCTCTGTAATACTTCAATATTCCAATTGAGAATTTGTCTTTAAAGCTATTTTTCAATCTCCACTTCCGGCTTACCAACAAAGATGCTGATTTTTTTTATCTTTTTGATACGTCTTTTTAAGTGGAAAAAATAAATATACATGTCCTAAATTTCTGCTGTACTTAAAAAAAAATACTGCCTTTACTTCCGTACAAATGTCAATATTATTGTTTTTATTTTTCTGTCGTTGCCTTCCATCAAAATGCAATTTCTTGAAGTTAAATTTTTTGCTTCTTCCTCTTAAATCTTGCTAACCTTCCCTTGCAGTAAAACCAATTTTTGGTAATTTGAGAAGTGCACGCATGCTATTATTGGCATCTTTAAAAAATTTTGAAAGTTAATCATATAATCATTTATTTATTATCATATAATCATATAATCATATAATCATTTATTTATTAATATATAATATATAGTATATTTTATGCAGTGAGAAACTATATATTCTTTTTAGGAGAAAAAATGATACACAACCTTAAAATTATTGTAAAAACCCAAGTTGTGATTTACAGATAAGCTTGAATAATATGACATATTTGCTTTGCTTCACTTAGTCTGCACGGAAATTAAATAAGCATAAATAAAACGAAATAAGCCAACACAATTCCTTAACTTTTATGATAAGTTGACCAATATGTGCCATTATTATTATTACTACAGTATGTACTAATTTTGTGTGCTTTTTATTAAATGCAAAATATAACTATTGCCTTCTATAATATATATCTATTTATTTGGTAATGCAAAATTAATTGAAAACGTATTAACTCTTAAATATGCTGTTTGAACATTTTTCTCTATCACTTAATTAAGTTGCTGAAAATATATAGGGAAACATATAAATAATGGAATCATGATATTGGGGGCAGGCGCCAATTCCACCATATATTTGGAATAGCACGATTTTAACATGCCAACTATGCCAACAATATCTCTACTTATTAAAATCTCCTAAATTTGGAAAGTTGCCCTTTTATTAGTTATTAGACAAATAACAGTAACAAGAAATATTAATTTTCACACTCATGGCACGTTCTGATTTTTAATAAATTAAAAAAAACATTGATTTCCATACAATTAGTCATATCCCAATTGTTTGGTCTCTCCAAAAAAAAAAGTCTACAATAAATTAAATTATTTTTTTTAAGTTGTTTATATATTAAAATTATCGTTTAATTTATTTATTATGCCCACACATTAGGTGGGCGTTTATGTAGCAATATTTGGCATGATTTAGTGTATGTCTATTTAGCATTGGGATATATAAGAAAATATAATTTTTCATATTCTATGATTAAATATGCAAAAAATATGCATACTATAATGTCCAATGATACATGATTTACATGTATCTCAATGATCTGGAATTTCAAGAATATCACTGGACTTCTACAATTTCGGCAATAATTCATGAAGTTGTGAACAACCCACAATCAAATAGATTAAAGTCCACCCGCACATTGAGCGGACATTGCTGCTAGTAAAGTCTAAAAAAAACATTAGTTGATGCTGCAAAATGGTTAATTTTTGAATATCTTAAATTTTTTAAGTTATGCAATATGAACTTAATCTAATTGATATAATTTTAAATTGTTTCTGTAGAAGTCAGTTTAGTAATATATTTTTTAGGTAAGAAAAATTGATATCACATTAATATTTGATTTTATACATACTATTAAAATACCAAGTATTGGAAGGAAAATATTAGTGTGAACATTTCTATAAAAATAAACTTATGTTTTATAACTTTAACAATAAAAGTGTTTTACTTTCACAAACATCCTTTAATTGGAAAATGTATAAATTAAATGTTTTCTAAAACAAATTAAAGTTGTCAACAACTTAAACCATAGCTTGGATTGTAGGAACTCATCAGAACATCTTCTTTCACAATGTTTTCTAAATAGAATCCTATCAAAATTTTATAAAATACTTCTTTTAATATAATAATATATTTTAAAATAGAATCCATTTTCAGAAATCCTAAGTCCAACTTTCCTTAGATCAGACTTTAAGTTCCTTAATAAATCTCCAGTCTCCAAGTATGGTTTAGTGAACCAAAAACCAGAACGGGTAGATCGTTAGAATAGATTTTTGACGTGAGTTTCTTTCGTCGGGTGCTTCGCAAGACTTCTCCAGACAAGTGGACAACTTCTACCTTGAGCACAAGACTGAAGAAACTAGTCAGGACTCCATCGATCTTTCTGAGGAGTAGTCGCTCTGCCTCTGACTTTTCCAAGTGTGGATGTCTTTTTATGACTGATGTGGATGTCTTAGGTATTGTTTAATCCTTAGTTAGTAATTAGATCATTAACTAATTGTGTGCATATCATGTCATTAACATTAAGCAAACAATTAAGAGCATCTCATTAATTAAAGATTACTTTTTCATATATAGGATATGCATTCATATTAATGAAGTGATTAATAAACTTAAAAGTGCCTTAAATAACCACTTCCATCTGGTGCGGATCAGGATAGTGAAAAAAATGATTACAATACAACAAACTAACAAAGCACAAACAAAACACATCAACCATTTCAATAAATAACAAAATTATTTCATTCCCATCTTATATTGGAGGTAATTCAACTTCCACTTCATTAGTACTATCAAACCTCAAGGGGTCCAATAGATATCATCACTTATTAGGTATACTATTGAGGGACATACAATTTTCATGATAAACAATTTTTTCTCGCACAATTCAAGAGAACATAAATAAAGTCTGTATAGCAGCCTTTATCAAAAAACAACATTACACAATATTTCTTGAACATATCATCATGTGAAAAAGCTGAGCCATCTTTAAACCCAGAATTAAACTCATATGAAATAAATAATGACACATAACACGTACAATCCATATATTTATTTCATTGGATCAAATCATATGCTATATTCCAGTAACATACACATATGCAATTAAGTTGGTAAATCCTTACCTATGATTTGTATAACTTAATCAGTACTTAATTTATGTACTAATTTTTTTTATAATTAATGTTTCTTGTTAATTATCGATTATGAATGATTTAGATTTATTATTGTCATTTAATAAAACATGAAACATAGGGATCCACAATCTTATTTATTCAATAAGATTGGATTATACATGGTAATTACGCATACAAAGTGAAAATATGATAAAATAATTAAATTTAAGTAATTTCATCACAATAATCCACATTTAAACTCTTTATACTGTCCAAATTAAGATTCATATATTGTTTATTAAAAAAGATTGGATTATACATGGTAATTACGTATATAAGATACAAATAATGTAATTTCTAATCTTTTTTATAATTAATGTTTCTTATTAATTATTAAGATTGTGGACGATTTTAGATTTATCATTGTCATTAAATAAAACATGAAACACGGATGGGTGAGTATGAGGCTAAAATTGATGAACAAACTAGTTCAACCAAATGTGTTGATTGTGATAGGTTGAACTCTATTGTTGATGCCACCCATGATGCCTTGGTTAGGAAAGATGATACCATAGAAACCCTAAAAGTAGATGAGCTTACTTCTAAGATGGGTGAGTATGAGACTAAAATGAAGGAGCTTGAAAAACAACTTGAAAAATCGGTTTTAGCTCAAGCCCCTAAAGTGGATTTGAAGAACCTTTTCAATGGTCAAAACCTCATGACAAGTCCGGTCTTGGTTACCAAAAGCCTTATCAAACCAAGAAAAAGAATTTGTCACACAATAATGGGAAACAAGTTGCACAAAACACAATTTAAAAAACTTAGGAATTCTCGTGATAATGCACATATGTACCAAAGGAAACCTAGAAACACTAGAGTGCAAAACAAAAAGAATTTGCAAAATCAAGAAAAGAAGGTTTTTGTTCCAAACGCATCCAATAAAATTTATTTTAGAGGACCCGATGGATGGTTTTATGAATTTAAAGAGCAACATCTTTCACAAAACCACAACGCTCAATCCAATAAGCATCAAAAGAATGTTTCCCAACATTTCCAAAAGGATCGCAAAAAGGATTTTAATGCCTCATCCAATGATCCTAAAAAGAAGGTCGAATACCTTAGAGCCCATTACTAGTCTCATTTTGTCAAGGGTTCTACCATACCTAAACCAACCAATGCATTTTGTAACTATTGTTGTCAAAATGGACATATCTCGTTGGAATGCAAACTTAGGAAACCAAATTGTGAGTCCAAAGGTTTGTACCTCTAGTGGTACAACTAACGATATGGTAACCAATGTGACCTAAATACCAAGTTTACCCCCGGTCCTATAAGACAAATATTTAGGGGGAGCCTCTTTATGTTCATTTTTTTGTTGTTTGAGAGGTTAAATTTGGTCACACTACTTTGGCGCAAGCCCCCTGCTGTTTATTACCTCGGGAATGACCACAAGAACCTCTGATTAAAGGATTCGAAGAATTATATGTCTAGGCTAAAAGAGTTGTGAAATGCAACTTGTTGGGTGATTAAGCATGTGAAATTTGTTTATGAGATTTTTATGGTAAGTTAAGATTTTTAATTTTAAACCCAACTTGAACCATAATGGTAATTTACCAAGCAGTCCATTAGTCGATCAAATACCGTTTTATTTTGGAGTTGAGATATTTATTTTCATTTTTGACATTGATTTAGGATTTGAGTTATTTGTTCTCGAATCCTATGAAGTATCAGGTTCTAAGTACAGAGCATATTGTTGACTCAGAAACAAAGAGTTCGCAAAGTTAGGATCAAGAGTATAACCGCACTGGTCACTCAGGCACAATAACTTTGCAACTTGCACGTTGAATACAAAGCGGGCCGCTGATCCAGGTGACGAGGGAAACTTATGATCAAACTGGGGTTTTGGTCCAGTTAGACCGCTTCTGATTTTATTTGGCACTTGTTCTAGGTATAACTTGAGTTAATTTGAACTCAAATTATAATTTGATTTCATTTTTGTTAATTTGAATCAATTTGGATTCAAATTATGTTAGTTCGGGACGATTTGGAGCCTCAAACTAAATTCTAGATAACTTGAGTGTATTTGATACTCAAGTTAGTTTTGATTTGGATTTGACACAATTTGAGTCAACTTATACTCAAATCGAAATTTAATTTGGTTTGCTTTGTATTTGTGTCAATTTGAGTTAATAACTCAAATCAGAATTTTACCATAAATTTCAAACATTGAAGCCGAACAATTTCATTTTGGTCTTGTGGACTCTTAGAATTTCTAAATAAATTTCAATTTAATTTGAATTTCACAGGATGCATTATGATGAAAATGATCAAAGTCGGATTTGGCCAATCTTTAGGGGTGTGTTTGGATAGGCCAGGAATAGGGAATAGGAATAAGAAATTTTGATTTGCGTGGTTATTCTTATTCTTGTGCAAAACAAACGGCATAAGAATAAGGAATTTGGGCCCTTATTCCTATACTAACAAAACCATAGTATAAGAATAAGGAATAAGGATAAGCACGCAAACCAAAATTCCTTATTCTTATATCCTATTCACGGCTTATTCCGTTGCATCTAAACACACCCTAGATGATTTTGACATTAAATGATCAGTGAAACTGAAATCTTTAGAATTTTCTGAGCTTTTAGACATTTCATTTGAGGTTTTCGGATTTTCTGTGAATTTTAATACATTTTGACATTTGGACAATTTATAAATTTTCTGGACAGGACCCACCAGACCACTAATCAGTTCAAAATTAGAAAAGAGTCTCTCTGTTTCACCAAAAATTAAGAAACCAGAATCATTTGAAAGAAGACTCAGAGAGGATTTTCAGATTTGAAAATAGACATTCAGAGGGACTTGATTTAATTTTTGTATAATTTTTAAACATCCTTTTGGTTGCGGTTTTGAATTTTAATTTTATGAAAGTTTTCTGAGATGGTTTTGGAATTTTCATCTTTTTGTTAGTTTTTCAAAATTCATAAAAATTAATCTTTCCATCCTTTTGTCTTGAATTTTTTTACAGAATGTGTGTTTCAACTTGCTTTATCTTCAGTACAATTTTCAATCAATTTTCTTCAACCATTTTAGAGAAAATAATATTTTTGTGTCCGATCAAATTCTGGTATAATTTTGGCAGCATTTCTTTCTAGTTTTCTTTGTAATTGAGTTATTGATCTGATCAAGGACGACCAAAGCTGGGCTAAGGATCCATTGAACAGATTTTGAACCATTACACATGTTCTTCCCGTGCTTAGCGCAGTCCAAACATGGTAATAACCAAACAACAAATTAATTATCACTTTTAATAACATGTTTTACCATATTTAAACTATTATGAACAGTTTAAACACGGTAATAAAACTGAAATTATTTTGATCATCAAATTTTCATGCTTAATTTCAGATTTTATTCACAAGAAAGAAAGAAGAAAATATTTCAAATAGATAAAACAATAAAAAGAAAGGACAATGAATTAACAACACAATTGCAATTGCTTTCAATAAAACAAATTACAAACCTTGATATACCTTTCTTACAATCTCTTTAAGCCTTCTCTCTATTTTTTTTATTTTACAGAATTTTCTCTCTTTTTTTTTTGGAAAAATAAACAACCACACCTTTTTTTCTCTCTCTCCTTTTTTTTTTTTGAGATGCAACTTCTGGGGTATTTAAAAGCCTCCAGACTTGGGAGAGGCGGTTCTGGAGATAGTTATCATAACCCCCTTCTTTTCAAATTAAAATGCACAGCCCAAGAGCCTCTTCTTCACGCTGCTTCAGCCATTTCCGAATTTGTTTCCTCTCCATTACATTAGAAAATGGACAGGTCCATTTATCGAATTTCAGCAATAAATGATTTCTTGTTTTAATTATTTGAAGATGTTCCCAAAATCATTTTCGCATAAAATTTCATGGATATGCTCAGAAAATTACAAAGAATTCAATAATGCTAAATTTTTTTTAGACCATTGAAATATTTTTAATAATTTTATGAACGTTGTGTCATTTTGTCGCATTTTCATCGATTTGGGCATCTTTTGAAAAATTTTAGTGGTCAACAGTAATACCACCTTTTTTTGAAGAAAAACAAGGGTCAAGGCCCTGCCTTAAATTGAATTAATAATAAAAGTTTTTACAAAAAGTTTAGTAAGAAAGGAAAGTAAAGTAAAAAGAAAGGAAATTAAAAAGGTACACCAAAGGGGTCCAGGGAAGATATACATGAAAAGGTGAAAGAAGGATTATTTTGCAAAGAACTTTCATTCCAAGAGGACTTCTGCAAGAAGATCAGAGGGTTGCTTGGCAATATCTCGGAAAATTCTGCAGCATCTCTCCCTCTAAGTTACAAAAAACATAATTGCAAATAAGTCCCTGATAGTAGCAGATATTGTAGAATTTTGTAGAATGGCAGTGTGAAGTAATGGAGTTGCAGAATCAAAAAAATATGATGCTCACATCTTGACAATTCAACAACATATCCCTTAAGGATTTGAAGAAGAGACATGAATTGAAGAGATGATGAACTGATTCACTTTGACAACAACAAAGAATACATCTATTTGGTAAATTCCAACCCCTCCTTTGTAGATTGTCCAAAGTTGCAATTTTATTCTGAAACATAAGCCAGAGAAAAATTTTGAACCTTGGTGGGACCCTAAGCTTCCAAATAGATGAAAGAGGTGAAAATGGCAAGGGTTGCAGGTAATGAGTTTGTAGAGTGAGCTTGTGGAGTAAGTCATGTATTAATCTCCAACTTCCAAAGAACCCCATCAGTTTCAGTATCTAGCAAGCCATTTAGTAAAGGAGTCACTAGCAATAGTAGAGAGGAGAGTTGGTCCAAAGCAATAACTGAGGTGTAGAGCAGAGGTGAAAAAAGAGGAGCTGTGGCATTAAAGCTGACTCTAAACTGATGAATAGAGATGAACTTATCAATAACAAAAGAGAAGAGCTCAGGAAAAAAATATTGTAGAATCTGTGAAGTCCAGTTGTGCTTCCAGAACAAAATGCATTTGCCCACTAAAGGTTGAAAAGTCAAACTTACATCCAAGTAGTGTGTTAAAAGTTTGAGGTTTGAAGAGATTTTACTGTTATAAGGATATAGAGAAAGAGAAGATGATTGAAGTGTGGAGACCAAAGATTTCCAAAGAGAAGAAATTGGAGATGACCATTTCCATAACCATTTAGCTAGCAAGGCCTCATTGAATGTTTTCAGATCTAAAACTCCAAGTCCCCCAACTCTTTTTGGTTTGATGACAGAGTTCCAGGAAATCATGACTAATTTCCTTTTATCAGAATGGACCCCATGCCAGAGAAAATTCTTCTCAAAGAATCTAACTTTTTGATCAACCAAGCAGGAAGCTTGAAGACGGTCATGAAGTAGGTTGGCAAAGAAGAAAGACAAGCATTGATAACCAGCAATAGAGAGTAGAGATGAAGACCAGCCTAGAAGTTTGAGTTGAAATCTAGAGATCAGTTGTTGATAGTCAGCTCTCACCAGAGGCTTGTCAGAGAGAGGTAGACCCAAATAGGTTAGAGGAAAAGTTGCATTTCTACAGTTCAGAATAGTAGATAAGGATTGAGAAATATCAGCTTGGCAGAAAAGTGTTAGCAAGTCTGATTTGTCTGAGTTTAAATTTAGCCCAGAACAACTGCCAAAAACTTGAAACATAATTTTAATGAAAGTGGCTTGTTGAACAGTTGGCTTGAAGAAAAAGATAGCATCATCAGTATGGAATAAGGAAGAAAACATATTGTACAGGGGCACAAGAATGACACCCAAACAGTTCAGTTTTGCCACCTATCTCGAGAGGAAATCAAAAGCTAGTATGAAGAGATAAGAAGAAAGCGGATCTCCTTGGCGCACACCTCTTCTCAAGACTATTGGATTGCCAGCAATTCCATTGACAACACTCTGGAAGCACCTTGAAGAACACAACCTAAAACAATTGAGATGAAAGGTTGCTGAAACCCTAAAGCTGATAAAACTCTAGCTAAGAAGCTCCAACTAATGGTGTCAAAAGCTTTGTGTATATCAGCTTTAAAGATAGCAAGAGGAGTTTTGGTTTTTGGAGCAATGATGTATGATCTCTTGAGCATAAAGAAAGTTCTCTGAGATGGCCCTTCCTTGCATGAAACCAGTCTGATTGTTAGAAATGAGGGAAGAGATGAAGGGAGTCAATCTAAGAGTTAAAATCTTGGAGAAGATTCTCTGCAAGGAATGAATGATGCTGATAGGCCTAAAATTAGCTGTGGAAGTATGATGCTCAGATTTAGGTATGAGAGCAACGATTAAAGAATTTTGAGGATGAAGAGTGGAGGAATGCATGGCAACATTGAGAGTAGAAGTGATCTCAGGAGCTAATTCTTCGTTAAAAAGCTTTGAAGAAATCACCAATAAAGCCATCAGGACCTGGAGATTTATTTGATGGCCAGGAAGAAATAACTTCACACACTTCTTTCAAATTGGAGCAATCAAAGAAGAGAAGTCAGTGTCAGAAGGAGTAGAGTAAAGGCAATCCAATTCAAAATTTGTAGCATTGGAGGAGGTGGAGCCCATCAAACTACAAAAAAAGTTAAAGAAAGCTAGTCCCTTAGTTTTTTTTTATCAGAAACAGCACCTCCGTCTATTTGAATTGTCTGAATGTAGCTACAAAAAAAATTGCATTTTTTAGATCGTCTCGTAGCTGCCATTAGTCGATTTCATATGCACATGATTTCTCACTATCTTGATTAACATATTAATCACAATCTAATTTAAAATGTAAAAATAATTTTTGAATCAGCCAATGATCTTTCTCCCATTTCTGTTATATATTACATTCCAAATTTCTACGGTAATTATTTTCATCATCTGTCTACATATTCCATATTTGTTCATTTGATCAATTCCTTGCTTTAATTGGCCGATGATGTTGACTCAATTAGAATATATGGAAAATATGACTCTAATTGGAGCCATGAAATAAATAGAATTACATCAATACTTAAATAGTAATAAATCCAACGTCATTTAATATTTTCTGCTAGATATTTTTCTTGCTAATTCCATTGAGTACATCTTAAAATTGTTTTTCTCGAAGGCAAATTAAAAAATAATCAATAAACACATTTGACCATATTTGATTTGGTCCATTAAATGCTTAAGTTTCCATTTTTAATTGGGGAATTTTATAATTTTTTTGGAAAATAAATCTGAAGATTGTGTGGGTATATATTTTTGGAATCTTTACAAATTTTTGTCGATTCTTTACATATTTTTTGTCGATATATTCATGGAATAATGAACAGTAAAAATCTAAGAAAACATGCAATTTATTCAGCACAACCTGCAAATAATGATTTCTAAGGTGTATTTTAATCAAATAAAACCATTCTTTTCTTGTGCGATATAGTTTTGGAGAGTTTATTTATCAAAATTATACATATTTGGAACAAAATTTCAGATTTTGTAAAATTTCTTACTACAAGCAATAAATTTGCGCATCAAGAATTTGTTGGGTTTCCAAATCAACATTTGGACATGCTTAAGCTCATTGTCCAATTACATTTAACAAATTTCTCAATCAATATTGAAATAAATGATTCGACAGCCAAGTATCACAGTAAAAGTTCAAAATATATAAATCTGTACTATGACTATCACATACCACCTACTACCCATAAATCTGATTTCATGGTTTATCAGTATTTTTATAGAACAAATGAAATTATTGAGGATAGCTACACAACAGTTAAGATGGATGTCCTAATTTGCACATTTCTTTCTGTGTGAGTAACCATTATCACTGGTTGTCCCAATTTTGCTTACTCACTATTGCTTTCATTTATGTTAACCCCATAGTGTACATGAGGAATTTTTTTAAGTAAATAACTTCTTATGCCTCCATAATTATCATGTATTGGTGTATGCCTACCTAGAACAGATTGTCACAATACAATCTCGTACTTTTGTTCAATTATTAAAAGGGAGCGGAGGAACTCTGTTATAATATGAATGCATAGAATGCAAATAATTGTAGGATCTGACAGAAACACGATAGTAATTTTTTCCCTCCAAAATAGTAGCCAAATGCCATGTTTCAGTTTTAAGAAAACGAATAAATAAATTACAAAGGTAATTATCTCTACTGCAACAGACAAAGTAATAAGAAAAAAACATTCACGTATTTTGACAACCTAGTCCCTCTACGTGAATACCAGTACCACAAATTGGTACCATTCCCGAGTATTCTATTAACCTACAACATAAGCAGATCAAACGAATATAAAAGCACAAACTGAAACATATATATACATAGAAGTACTTAAAAAAGTACTTATATATAATTTAACAAATTAAAATTTTAGTTCAAATGTTTAAATGTTTAATCCAAATATGAAGTTCAATGTGAAGTTACTCGAAATATGAATTTCAAAATGTGAATTTACTCAAAATTTTAAGCGGAGGACATAGAAACTTTAACAATTTATTTTATTTCAATTCGTTACTCGAAATATGAAGTTCAAATGTTTAATCTAAACCACTCAATTTGTTCTTCGCATTAAAATCCAATCAGAAATCAAATTGTCATTTTGTTCTGATTTTTTTACTATATATTTATTATTTACAAATTGGAGAGTTTATAATTCTTCAATAATAAGGTTTTTTTTTTCAAATCAGTGAAGTTAGTAAAAATAAATTGGAGAGTTTCTAGTTCTGACAATATTTCAATGAGAAAAAATAAATCAAGCTGTTTTGATCACTTGTTTGGATCTGGAATTTTGATGGAAATCCGAAGTAAAAACTACCCATTAATTTCAAAAAAATGTTGGAACATACACATATATATATAGTAATATGGTTGGATATTTTGCAATGTAACCCGCAAGTTTAGGCACATATTTAAAAATTGAATTTTTAATGATTGATCTAAACGGCTTAATTCTTTTTTTTTCTTCTTATACATATATATAGGCAAATATACACAATATATATATATATATATATATATATATATAGAGTTTAGCTACGGTGAGTCGCTACTCACGGACTCTCCGGTGAGTCGCGACCAAAACTCCTAGATCTAGATCAAAATGACCGATCCAAACCGTCCAATATGATCTCCCTATTGAAATCTCCGTGCAAACCAAATTTTTTATTTTTTCGAAATTTTTAAGTATTTTTTTCGGATTTTTAAAAACTGATGTTTTTGAATGGTTCAGAACCAATTAGATTAACGATTTTCTAAAATTTCAAAAAAATACTTAAAAATTTTGAAAAAATAAAAAATTCGGTCTACATGGAGATTTCAATCGGGAGATCATATTTGACGGTTTGGATCGGTCATTTTGATCTAGATCTAGGAGTTTTGGTCGCGAATCACCGGAGGGTCCATGAGTCGAGACTCACCGTAGCTAAACTATATATATATATATATATATATATATATATATATATATATGATGCAATTGTTTTTTCTTCTATACAGCGGAGGAGTTTGGCTTGCCATATCTCAAACCGTACTTAGGCAAAAATGAAAGCTTTCGACAAGGAGCAAACTTTGCTGTAGTAGGTGCAACTGCTCTTAATGATACATTCTTCAAGCAACACAATATTACAACAAGCAAAAGTCCATCAAGAAAGTCATTGTCATCTCAACTACAATGGTTTGAAGAGTTGAAGCCTTCGCTATGCCAAACACCTAAGGGTTTGTGACAAATGGCTTTCTCTATCTGTATGGCATATGCATGTAATACAATGAATCTATATATACTTGTATGTAAATATTACTGGACTAACTGGCAATATCATTGTAGTGCAGAATGTAGAGATTATTTTGGTAGATCTCTCTTCATTCTTGGACAAATTCAAGGGAACGACTACTTTATCATGCCTAGTTCTTTAAGTGTGGAACGAATGATGTCTTATTCTTCAGCAATTATTCAGACAATCGCACGAACAATCAAGGTTCTTATAAACAACATAAAGTTGACAAAAATTGAAAATGATAAGCACTATTTTTTGAGAAATTCTAGAATCAAATTGGTATGATTGGAGGGTTATGTTAAATCCAATGTTATCTCAAATTGAAAACATCAAATGACCGATTCAACTGTTCCATTTTAACTTCATATTAAAATCTCCATCCTGACCAAATTTATATTTTTGCTTTGAAAATTTTTACTACTTTTTGTGTTTTAGGAAATATTCAATCTAATTAGTTTTGAACCTTACAATAATAAATTTTTTTACAAATTCAGAAAAACTAAAAAATTTGGTCCACAATGATATTTCAATATGAGAAACACATTGAGCACGGTTTGCATTGATCATTTGAGCTTGAATTCAATATCTAAATCAATTTGATGGAGCGATCTGTCAAATTCAGCTTGGTCGTATCCAAACTCTTATTTTCTCATTGAATGTATGTGCAAATTATATTTTTAGGTAGTCAAGATAAATGTATAAAATTTATTTATATGTATCAATTCTTAATCTTCCAATAGGAACTTATTGATCAAGGTGCAAAGACAGTGGTAGTGGCAGGGAATATTCCAATCGGTTGTCTATCGAAATATTTGATAATTAATGGGAAAAGCAAAGGTCACTCTTCTTATGATCCTAGCACTGGATGCATCGAAAAATACAACAGACTATCTAGACATCATAACTCCCTTCTACTTGAGGCGATAAAAAAACTTCGGATCAAGTATCGTGATGCAAAGATCATATACGCAGAATTTACAAACCTATTATCGACTTTATAAGGTTTCCACAACGTTATGGT
This sequence comes from Rhynchospora pubera, assembly GCA_028095005.1. Taxonomy (NCBI): domain Eukaryota; kingdom Viridiplantae; phylum Streptophyta; class Magnoliopsida; order Poales; family Cyperaceae; genus Rhynchospora; species Rhynchospora pubera. The sequence continues at coordinate 177,305,195 of CM051462.1, forward strand.
AAGTTATAGATTCAACAATTCTTGTCATACTTTAAGATATCCTATATTCCCTCAAAAAAGGTGAGAACTCTCTCATGCATTCTAATTTTTTGGGTTCAGGATTTACATCCAAACCACTAGTTGTTTGTTGTGAAACCAATCATGAATTCAATTGGCCCGGCCGTGAATACAATTGGGACCTACTTAGACAATGTGGCACACCGAATGTTACTGCTTGTCAGAATCCATCAACATATGTGAATTGGGACGGCCTGTGCTTCACTGAGGCCACCAACCGCTATGTTGCCAATAGTTGGTTAAAGGGTCCCTATGCCGATCCACCGATACTTGATGCTCATACAAACTAATTAAATTTACTAGCTAGGGCATAATCCATCCAAAACTTGACCTTCTTACCATTTCCAATAGTGTATTGTCAATGCATGTTTACTAAATGTGCATAATCCATCACCTAGTCCCAGAAATAGGATTTATGTTTTTTATTTGTACCAAACATACCATGTTTACTGTCTGTCCTGTATCGACCGTGTTCCTAACGGTTCTCATCACTATGGCCGTTGCTCTTGCATCCAGCCCAGATGTGGGTTCATCCATGAATATGATTGATGGATTGGCGACCAATTCAACTGCAATAGTTAGTCTCTTTCTCTGCTCAACAGATAGCCCATTGACCCTCAGCAACCCAACTAGAGCATTGCGGATTGGTGTCAACTCAACCAGTTCCAATACTTCTTCTATGAGCATCTAAGTAATTTTATGCATAGCATAGTATGTCATTAGCATATTTATGGTATACTATGCATAAAATTACTTAGATGTTATCACCTTCGTTAGGTTACGGACTGTCAATGCGTGTGTTGTCACACCAAATGCTGACTCGTGCTACACCAGACTGGCCTACAATACCCACTGGCTGTGAAATCTCTAATAAGCGTGAAGCAGTGTCACACAACGTCCATTGGAGTTGGGTAACGCTGTGTCACAATGTTGTATATATAACGCTCAGTAGCGTTCTACAATGTGAGGTTGAGAAGACTTGAAAATTATTTTGTTCCTCCTACTAGAACGTTATGCAATGCTCTAGCTAGAAAGTTACTTACCGTCATTGTGTAATGCTCTTCAGCGTTGCACAATGCTTAAAAATTGCATGGCCTCCTTCGTTGTTTGGACCATGCATTGGCTCCAAACAGCGCAATATACATGCAAAAGTTGCAGGTATCGTGTGACAACGCCAAACAACATTGTGTAACATTAGTGTTGTGTAACGTCAACCAACGTCGCATGACAAACTGTTGAACATGTCAGGTCTGTTTCTCACCCAACTATTATAGGTCATTGTGTAACATCCTCCAGAAACTGTCGGAGCATCCCTTTGGCTATACACACCTTCATTGTGTAACGATATAGAACGTTGCACAACACTCAGCCAATCTATAAAAGTTATCTTTACCTCTCTTTTTCAGATTTGCAATATTTCAGTTGCTGATGCAATTAAGATAATTTTAGACAAATTAGATTTAGAAGGTAGTTAACTAGTACTCAGAGACAAGAGTCGATAACTTTACATCAACAAATTTGTAGATATATACCCGTCTCCTTCTTCTGACAAAGTTAAATGGGGATTGAATACAAATAGTAAATATACCACTAAGTCCATGTATCAGTGGCTGGAGCATGATGGGGTAGATATGTCATATAATAAAGTTATTTGGAATCTTAAATTACCCATCAAAATAAAGTTTTTTTATGGTTGTTATGTAAGAGACGGTTACTTACAAGAGATAATCTAGCGCTTAAGGGCTGGGAGGGGAATCCTAGTTGCTGTTATTGTAGTGTGGTTTAGAGACAATTGATCACCTTTTGTTTGGATGTCATCAAAATGCTAGAGTGTGGGATTGGATTTTGAAATCATTACATATAGATACCAGGCCTCATTGTTTAGAGGATATGTATGATATTATTGATAAAGCAAGGAAACCACAGATACCTGTTCGTATATATTTGGGTTTTTCCTGATTTTTGATTTGATGATCAATTATTGATGGTGGCAATTGATCTTAGTACATAAAATCTTATAGGAACATAAGCTTATACTCGTTAGGCGACCAAGTAAGAGTCAAGACCAGTAGATACCTGTGCATAAGAGTATATCTCGTGTCTGATTCCTTTCCAAGCTAAACGATCAGCTAAAATATTACTTCTTGTATGTTTTTTTGTCAACAACAGCTTTTTCTAATGAAAAGAGGAGGGGAAGAGATATATTGGGGTCCAATCGGACCAAATGGTTTTGAATTGATCAAGTATTTTGAGGTAATTCCATGGACAACCACCCTGAAATAATGTAGTCGTTTTAATAAAAAACAAATCATATGCGTTTTCTGCCATAACCAGAGGATACCTGTGGTAAAAATAAAGCACGGATATAATCCTGCAACCATGGTTCTCAAACTCGAAATCGGAATCGGACTCGGACTGTTGGTCATAGGAATCGAATCGGATGACTCAGAAAAAATCGGGTGACTTGGATCAGATTCTTGGATTTTTTTTTTAAAAAAAAAATCATATTTCATGCCCTAAAAATAAAAAAAAATATGAAAAAAAATTGGAACAAATTATTTATTCAAAAATAAGTTAATAACTCAAATATTTGAAGAGAAAAAAATTAACTATAATATAAAATAATATGACTTCATTTTTTTAGAAATAAAATAAAAAATAATAAGTAGAGTTTTAATGATTAAATAAAATATATTTTAAAAAATAATTTTTAAATGAATACAATTCCATTAAAACATCTTAACATATTAATTAGAATCGTAGAGAACGAAATTATCATTTTTTATATGTTTTTGGATCGATTTTTGGATCAATTATCATTTTATTATAAAATTATTTCACTTCTGATTAATCTGGAACGTGTGATCATATTTAAAAGAAAAAAATAAAAAAAATGCAGAAATGGAGCTGTCCATTGTAGTCCCTTCCCCTTCTTCTTCTCTTTCCCGTTCCCAAGTCGGGAATATCGTTTCCTCCGAGCAATTAAATCCCCACGTAACCAGCTGCCATGGTGCTTTTCCTGGCCACCTGACTTGATTTCTCCACCCTAGCAACCTTTTTCGGTGTTCCTGTACCCCCCTTCACCTCTCTCCACAGATGAAAACCTATGTTGCATGGGTACGGATACGACCGTACCCGGTACGATTCGGGTACGGCGGTACGAAAATTTTCAAAAATCTTCGATACGAGTACGGCGATGTATCCTTATATATATTTATATATTTACATATATAAATTATGTATCCTTATATTTATATATTTATATTAATCATTATAATGTATAATCTATTATTATTATTAATAATTATTATTTCTATTTATATTAATATTATGTATAATCTACATACAATGTACTAATCATTATATTGTATAATAAGTAATAAATTATTATCAATCATGATTCATAATTAATATTTAGAAAACATAAGCCTCAAGCTGGGATCGTCCTAAGTCTCCATGTAATTGGCATGTACTCTTTTTGATTGAATGAAAGTTTCAAGTGTTGCACCAAGGCTTTAAATACCCAAAAAAAAAAATAGTCTCCACGTGCATGGTGGTCCCCACTCCCCATCCCCATATGTTAAGTTTAAATTTAAAAAAAAAGGACTACACAACTGGTGTACCGTTTCGTACGAGAGACAAATCAGACGTACCCATCCGTATCGCTGACCGTATTTGTTGATTTGACCATATTAAAATATTCGGTACGCCACGTGGCATAGTCGATTCGTACCGGTGTCGTACCGAAGCCGTATCCGTACCTGGTACCGGTACTCCTGCATTTATGGAGTACTGGGGTAACATAGATGAAAACCAACATTAATGGTGTCCCAACCCGATTCAACTCCAAATCCCCAGAAATCGGATCGTCCTCCACCGAGTCCGTTCCGAATCGCCCGAGTTGACTCGGACTCGGCCAAGTTTTTGAACCATGACTGCAACATAGATGCTTGAGGTGTGTACATGATATGGGCGTTAGGAAAAAGGAAACCAACAGAATTAGACAATTTCTAATTATTTCCATATTATTTATTTCCAAGTTTTAATATGTTGTATTAGAAAATGTATTAGGGTTTTGATTATTATGCAACTATACATCAAGGATTCAACTGTAATGGAAAGGTAGAAAAGAAATAAAGAATTAGTCTTCTTCTCCAAGTCTCTCTCTCTTGTATTATGTTTGGTCAGAACCACGACGAGAAAGGGAGCTCGTCGAGGGAACGACTCAAATAGTCAACCCTCTACCCACAATTTTAACTTAAGATTAGAGAATCACATCAATTTGGTATTAGATTCCATGGTTGCTGTTCTTGGAGCTTCTGACCTCAAAGAAATCAAAGATATGTTTGTAGCTTTGCTCAAACGCCAAGATGCACAAGACCAGAAAATAACAACAATTCAGGCCCATCTAGCAGAGTTAGACTCACGCATCATCATCCGTGAAGATACTTCTGAATCGACAGGTACATGCAACAAGGGTCCTACGAGTGTTGATGCTGTTGTGCCCCCACGTTACCATCGTGTGGAGTTTCTGCTCTTTGACGGTTTTGATGAACCACTTGAATGGCTCTGTCGTTGCGAGCAATATTTTCGTGGTCAACGTGTCCCTGAGGAAGAGAAAGTTTGGTTGGCAGCATACCACATGACAGATGTTGCTCAACAATGGTATTATAAGATAGAACGTAGCGAAAGGATTCCTAATTGGCTGCAATTTAAAGAAGCATGTCAACTCCGATTTGGTCCCCCCTTTCGCTCCAACCCAATTGATGTGAATTTTCTAGCTTTAGAATTATACCCTATTTTACTCAAATTTGTATCGCAAGTGCACGATAATCGTCTAAGTATTTAGGGGTCGAACCACAAGGACGGATGTTTGATAACCAAGTTTCAATTTTTATTTAATCTACTAAACTAGAGGTTTGCAGGATGATGTAGGTTGGTCACAGAGTTAACAACTAATTTAAATCACTATTAAATAAAATAGATTGCAGTTAAAAGTCGATTAATTGGCTAATTAGAAGTTAGGAGCTTAAGGCATGCTGATTATTTCAGTTTATTCCAGTCCCAGCGGTCCGCTGACTTTCGTAGCGGCCCGCTGAAGTGGACTCAGGTCGCTTAATAGACCAGCTGGTCGCTGGCTACTTAGCGGGCATAGACCACCTCGTTGGTTCACTCAGCGGCCCGCTGGTGTCAAGCTGAGACTATTACTTAGTTGATTTAAACGTTGCTTTGTGTATAGGATTGGGTTATTGTTGAAGTGTTACAGATTAAACTCTCGTTTTAGGTCTGGGATTCAATTCAACTAACTTCAAAACTATCAAGTAGATCTAAACTTCAACTTTCGTTTCGTGGTCTAGTTTCTACGGGTTTATACCTTTCTAATCGATGAATTATTAAGCTTTCGCTATTAGAAAAGACTTATAGCTCTCGTTAGTTAGTCTTGGTTCAATCTTTCGATTATAAACCTTCAAGTTGATACAATTGATGTCAAATACTTAGATTAATTTGGACTTAACTATCTTACTAATCAAGCAAGGCCTATACTTGATGGATACGAGCAAACTAACCTAAGCAATTAAATTTCAATCAGATAAGCAATTTAAGAAAGGAAATAAAATACAACATGCAACTAAGAAATCAACTAAAATAACAATATCAATTCATAAACTTAAAGGTTCACTGCCATGGCCCCTAAAAACTTATCTACTCGCGATCAGACATAGAACACATCAACAAAGTATCAAAGAGAAAAGATAACATAAGAAAGAAATAAAGTTACAACAGAAAAGCAACTCGATCTCTATCTTTCTATCTTCTGCTACTCGACAGCGGTTCGCAGGTGGATCTGGCGACCCGTTGGACCTGTGCAGAACTGTTCTCATTTCGCCCAGAAAAACTCCGCTAATTCCGACCCCCCTGTCTTCAACGCTTCCTCTTTATATAACATACATTGGAGATTCTCTAAAGGTGGAGGTTGTGCAAGTAGAGGCTCTAAATTTGGCGTAGACGGTTGTGGAGGAGATAGCAAATCTGGCTGGCTATTTTTGTCTATCGGTTAACATCTTCCAGCGGCCCGCTGCCAAGTCTAGCTGCCCACTGAAGTCTTCTGTATCGCCAGTCAACATCTGCTACCCGCTGCCTCGCTGTGGGTCGCTGATCAGATCTGTGGGCCGCAGGTCTAGTCTGAAATCGCTCCAAATGTCGTGTCGAGTAGCCACATCGCGTAGACCCTATACAAAATGAAGCAACCATGGCAGTATCTAACTTCTAACCTAAATTAGCAATTAAAGATTAGAAAAAGCACATAAAATCAAGAAATTAAGACCTATAAATGGTTGAAATACTAGGTACGAAAACCATTTATCACTAATCACAGAGTTGTCTTTGCTACATTAATCTGGCTCTGTTCAGGAGTACACCAAGGACTTCTATCGAGTCCTATGTCGCACTGAGCAACTTGCACCAACACATGAAATCAGATTATTCTTGTTAGGGCTGTCTGAAATAATTAGGTCAGATGTGGAGATGCAAAATCCAATCTCTTTAGAGACAGCGATCGATTTGGCATGTGATTCTGAGCGACATTCCTAGATTTTATGGGGCTCTGGTTTGTTACCCCGTCCACCTGAGCAATTGTTGTCCGTGCAACTGGTACGAGCTACATCACTTCTTCCTAAGCCGCCTGAAGTACTGACCCTACCCGCACCGTCGAGAACTGAACCAGATCACCGCAGTTTACGCCACCTCACACTAACAGAGATGGCTGAGAGACGTAAGAAGGATTTGTGCTTCAATTGTGATGAATTTTTGTCCGGCTCTTTTTGACGGATTTCCCCGTTTGAGAAGGAAAACAAAAAGAAGGATCGGATCAGATATCCCCTCGCAGGCCAAAGCCCCGACCACGGGCGCCTCCCATTAAAGAGATGCTCGCTCGCGCGGACTTATGTTCCTCCGAGAGTTGATTATTTGGTGTAGGTTCTTTCTTTCCGACGGGCGCAAGCCCCCGCCGTTAATTACCCTGGTTACTCTCCTAGGCACCTCTGGATCGGGAATATCAAAGAATATACTCTGCAGACTGTTAGAGAATTGTCAATAAAACAATTAGTATCATGCATATGCATATGGGCATTTTGTGAATGGTTATGCTTTGATGCTCGTCATTCGTTTTTATGATAGCTCTTCATTGGGGGTTGTATCATGTGTATAATCGAAATGCTCCTTCTTTGATGATATTTCGCACATGTTTGCTTTCATCGTTTTTTTTTTATGTTATTTCCTTTTTAGGTGGTTTCATCAGTTGTGATTTTATCAGACGGGTCTGGAGCTGTCAGAGTTCTTTTATCTGACGAGACATTGGGTGATTTAGATTTTGGTTCTTCAGTATCCTTGGTCAGATGGGCTTTGAACCGTCGGAACTGTTTTCTTTAGTGATCGAAACACAACGTCGTTGAGAGTGAGATCATGGGATCACTCAAACACTACGGAGTTTGGATCCGTCAGCAGATCTAGCCAGGTGGGCTTTGGGTCACCAGAGCTACTTTAGCAATCATGATGGTGTGGCATCTTCAGTGAGGTCGCGGGATCACCTGGATGTCACAGAGATTTGGGTCCATCAGTAGATCTTTGTCAAGTGGGTTTTACGCCATCAGGACTATTTTAACAGTCAGGACAGAGTGTCATCGAGAATGAGGTCGTGGGATCACTCAGATGGCACGGGGCATGAGTCCATCAGTAGATCTTCGTCAAGTGGGTTTTATGCCATCAGGACTATTTTAACAGTCAGGACAGAGTGTTATCTATAGTGAGGTCGCGGGATCACCTAGATATCACGGGATACGGGTCCATCAGTAGATCTTTGTCAAGTGGGTTTTACGCCATCTGGACTATTTTAACAGTCAGGACAGAGTGTCATCGAGAATGAGGTCGTGGGATCACTCAGATGGCACGGGGCATGAGTCCATCAGTAGATCTTCGTCAAGTGGGTTTTATGCCATCAGGACTATTTTAACAGTCAGGACAGAGTGTTATCTATAGTGAGGTCGCGGGATCACCTAGATATCACGGGATACGGGTCCATCAGTAGATCTTTGTCAAGTGGGTTTTACGCCATCAGGACTATTTTAACAGTCAGGACAGAGTGTTATCTATAGTGAGGTCGTGGGATCACTTAGATATCACGGGATACGGGTCCATCAGTAGATCTTTGTCAAGTGGGTTTTACGCCATCTGGACTATTTTAACAGTCAGGACAAAGTGTCATCGAGAATGAGGTCGTGGGATCACTCAGATGGCACGGGGCATGAGTCCATCAGTAGATCTTCGTCAAGTGGGTTTTATGCCATCAGGACTATTTTAACAGTCAGGACAGAGTGTTATCTATAGTGAGGTCGCGGGATCACCTAGATATCACGGGATACGGGTCCATCAGTAGATCTTTGTCAAGTGGGTTTTACGCCATCAGGACTATTTTAACAGTCAGGACAGAGTGTTATCTATAGTGAGGTCGCGGGATCACCTAGATATCACGGGATACGGGTCCATCAGTACATCTTTGTCAAGTGGGTTTTACGCCATCAGGACTATTTTAACAGTCAGGACAGAGTGTCATCGAGAATGAGGTCGTGGGATCACTCAGATGGCACGGGGCATGAGTCCATCAGTAGATCTTCGTCAAGTGGGTTTTATGCCATCAGGACTATTTTAACAGTCAGGACAGAGTGTTATCTATAGTGAGGTCGCGGGATCACCTAGATATCACGGGATACGGGTCCATCAGTAGATCTTTGTCAAGTGGGTTTTACGCCATCAGGACTATTTTAACAGTCAGGACAGAGTGTTATCTATAGTGAGGTCGCGGGATCACCTAGATATCACGGGATACGGGTCCATCAGTAGATCTTTGTCAAGTGGGTTTTACGACATCAGGACTATTTTAACAGTCAGGACAGAGTGTCATCGAGAATGAGGTCGTGGGATCACACAGATGGCACGGGGCATGAGTCCATCAGTAGATCTTCGTCAAGTGGGTTTTATGCCATCTGGACTATTTTAACAGTCAGGACAGAGTGTCATCGAGAATGAGGTCGTGGGATCACTCAGATGGCACGGGGCATGAGTCCATCAGTAGATCTTCGTCAACTGGGTTTTACGCCATCAGGACTATTTTAACAGTCAGGACAAAGTGTTATCTATAGTGAGGTCGCGAGATCACCTAGATATCACAGAGGAGCTGTACGTCTAGGAGGGTATCATAGAACCTTCAGAGTGCAGCATTTTGATTTTTTTGTTTGGATTTGGACTTCAATTTCAATCACCGACGGGATTTGGATTGACTTGAACTTCATGCTTTCTTCTTCTTTTTTTTTTTGGTTCTGATATCAGGATTCCATATCTGTGGCCTAGCGGCTGGCTCCTGATGAGATCATGTGCATACTTTTCTTTTATTTTTGGATTGCGATGGAGACTCCTCATCTGAGACCTAGTGGATTAGGTCCTGAAAGAGTCACATTTGGTCTTGTTTTGGGATTAAGACTCCATTTCTGAGACCGAGCGGTTGGGTCCTAGAAGAGCTTTGGTTATAGTTTATCTTCTTGACTTGTTGGAAATACGTGGCCCATACTTCCTTTGATTATCAATGTCGGATGAGAATCTTCTGAAAAACACATCATCTTTGTCGTGGATGAGTCTCAATTCCGCCGAATCCCTGAAACTAGACAATCTTTTAAACATTTTACATTAACGGGGTTTCTGACGCCCGTAACAGATTCATTTCTCTTGGGGCATGACAGAATTACGCCATGAGCATCTATTCTTTTCATGGCCTCGATTTCAGAGATTTCTTCCTCTCATTTATCTGAGTTTTCGGTGATTTTCGATGAAACGTTTAATGTGGCGATATACTGATCAAATATAAGTTTCGTGTTTCGGATGATTTAATTGGGTTTGGAGGGTTTTTTGACCATGATATTTAGTAAAAATGGGTTCCTCATATTTTTCTGGATTTATAGGAATTTGGTTTGGATTTTTTCTGAGCCTCCCATGATTTTTGGTGAAGTTTTGAAGTTTTGACGGATTCTGATCGAGCCACGTCAGCACTGCTGCTCATGCACACGGATGGCTGTATATGATGTGGTCAGGGACCCGCCACACGTCAGGAGCCACAGGAGACCCAGCAGCTTTGAGGTCTCTTTAGAAATTCTTCTGTGGACGCGGTATTTTCAGTTGATGTAGAGAGGGACTTGGTGGGGGCCACAGGTCTGTGTCTCATGAAATAAGCACTGAGTCTATTCGGGGGTCCCTTCTTTCTACGCTCCTTATTTCTCTCCTCTTCGTTCGATCGATTCGATGAACACCGGATGTCCATGGCTTCCTCATCAATCGTACTTCAAGGCTAAGAGAAGGAGAGAGCCTTGCGAATCCTGTGGAGGATCTTCGAATGGAACATCTTGAGGCCTCGAAATAAAGCCTGTCCTTCACTGTACTCGGCCATGGAGATAGGCATTGCTGCCCTGCGAGTTGGAGGCAGCGTTTGGAGGCCTGACGGAGCATCATTAGGTAGATGTATTCGTTCCTTCTTTCTCCTCTTTTGGTGATGGAGGTTTCTGCATGATTCACCTTGGTTAATTCTTCATTTCGCTATAGGCTCGCCAGGTATTCGATGAAATGCCTGAGAGAGGGGTTGTCTCTGCCATGTTCAGCCATCAAAGAAGAAAGCTGGCATAGATTTGAGAAATGGGGACAGCAATAGGAGATTATGCAAACGCTCCGAGAGGTAAGTATTACTACTGTTGCTTTCAATTTGCTCAATGGCGACACCTCAGCGCTAAATTTACTTTGATCATGTCTCTATTCCTTCATGCTCACCAGGTGTTTGATGGAATGCATGGGAGAAGCTGTGAGGGAATAATCGGCCATCAGTGCCGTTCGGTGGCGGTGGAGATTTAAACTCGATTTCCAGAGCACCGTAAGGATGCAAAGGGATATGAGGTGGCCTTTCGACTTTTTGGGAGATTTCGTCATGACAGTTTCGAGCTCGACGATCTGAACATGCCACAGGTTAGGGATGAGAGACTCATGGGTTTCATGGAGCCTTCTTGTCGACTTGATGCAATGACTGCCTTCTGCCGTTCTTCGCTATGGGATGGGACACCACATCTTCAAGAGGTGAGAGACTGCAATTACGAGTGTACAGGCGCCATGAGAGGTAAATGCTTGAGTCTCTCCTTTGTCTGTATGATGGAAATTCCTCAGTATAAACATTTTAAAAGCAATGGCTCCCTTTTTTTTTTGTGCGCCCATCAGGTGTTTGACGAAATGCTTGAGAGAATCTCCAACATTTTTTACTTGGTGAAAGCGGATTGCCTGGGTATAAGCATGACCTCAGGCAGCAATGCATGGGGATGGGTTTAGGCCAACGACTTCAATTGGAACGACTCCCCTTCTTTTTGCTGTGATGAGTTAGTCTCACCACACATCATGCCTTTTTCACAGGGCATTAGAGAGAGCCTGCCATAGAGAATCTCCAAGTCCAGGATGCATCTCCCTCTTTCTTTTACTCGATCTGGGGTATTGCTTTGATGCGATGCCTTCATGCCTTTATTTTTTTGTGTGCTCATCAGATATTCGATGAAAAGTCTGAGAGGGGCTGTGAATGAACAATCAGCTGATATTGTTACGTCGTGGCAGTAAAGACTCAGGCATGACTCCTGGAGTATCCTGGAACCATCGAGAGGTGTTATATGACTTCAATTGGAGACATGGGTCTCTTCAGAGCGATATCTGGCCTTGAGTTATGCTGAGTTTTGGCAGCATGAGACGGTGTCGATAAATCGACGGCCTTTCACAGTTATACTTGGCTTGGCATTCCTCTGGAGCACCAGGAGAGCATGTGGCAGTTGCTGATTGTGTTGAATTCATATTCGAGAGTTCCTTTCGTAGTGCAACTGGGCGGGAAGGCCATGTAATGGTGGTGATGCCTGAATACAGAGGCGACCTCGAGAGGATGGAGTCAGATTCAATTTGGATCAATGACTTTGATTTGTTATGTATAGCCTCGAGTTGGATTGAGTCTGATGGGGTGCTGTTGATGAAGTGGTAGCTACTGATGTTTGCATCTTGACTTAGCACGATTTTTGAAGCATCATGGGGATGCCATCAAATGTCTCATGACTTCAATTTGAAGGATGGTTTACTCTAAAGGTGGTGCTTGGCCTTGAGTTGTACTGATTTTTGACAACATGAGGTGTTATCGATGAATTGGCTATCCTCCATAGTTGTGTCTGGTCTGGTTTGATATACCTCTTGAACATCATGAGAGCATGCGGTCATAACTAGTTGCACTAATCTAATGACCGAGAGTCTCCTTTGGATCAAATTTGGTGAAGATGTGAGCCTTCAGGACTTGGCATTCTCTGAGATTGAACATGCTGCATAGGTGTGAGCACTGTGGTGGTTAAATGTATAGAAGATGGTGGTGTCAGCATCTTCTCAGGTTGGCAGTAAGGGTATGGCATCAGCTTGATCTTCTCTAAGGTCAAATTCTTCTCTCTCTCTTCTTTTTGTTTCTGGGTAGCATTGGATTTCAGCATATTTATTGCAAGGTGGCATGGAATTTGTGAACTTTCTTTTTATTTTGTTGGCAGCACTGATTTTGATCAGTTGGCACCATAAGTGTGGCTTGGATTGACCCTCTGAGGTTAGATTCTTTCCTTCCTTTTTTATGGGATATGATGGGGGAGGTAATATGGTATGGGGATTGGTTTTAGGTGGTTAGGAGTTGATAAAACTTTCTGGCAGCATGCCGTCTAGGTGAGGTGGTTTCAGCAGGGCAAGAGGGGGTATGGCTAAGGCTTAATGGCTATGTAGAGATGTGAGGTAGAGAGGGTAATTGAGGTAGTTTAGTGACTGTTATTAGGACTAGGTTTAAGTTGTAATTAGGGCATGATGAGGGCTGTTTCATCAAGGGATTGAGGCATGACAAAAATTGGGCAGCATAACGGCTTGGTCTTAGCATGCAAGAGGCACACCATGAGAATGGTTTTGCTTCAAATGGTCTTCAAACACAGGGAGAGTATCCCTCCCCTGAATAGCCTCACTGCATTCAATCCACGAGATGTATCCACTCTCTGGATGCCATCATGGTTTGAGTAATGGGTTGCAAGATGATCTATGACTTGTCAATTCTTGATAACCAGGGCTGCTTGGCATGGCTTTCAGAGCATCATGGATGTATCTTATGGTCACTGGTTGTGAAGGGAGACCATATGGCATGGGATGGTACCTGCTGTCCTGAAGGTATTTCCTTCTCCTTTTTTTGTTCATTTTTTTTATTTACAGCTTATTTTGTGTGCCTTCTTGATTTATGTAAGAGAAAATGATGCAGGCGCAGATTACTTGTGTGCATATGATACTTCTTATTAATTGTAATAAATATGCAACAGAAATTAAAGCCAAAGAGAAAAGAAGAAACAAAACAAAAAAGTTTAGTGGACACATAAAGTTTAAAGTTTTATCATGCCATTATTTATTTCATCCCCTCACCTTGTATATGCACACATGTTTATGATTATAATTTCTTTCTTTTTTTTTTATTCAAAGGTGAATTAAGGGAAAGAAAATTGGTGTGCAGCCTTATTTATATAATGCAAATATGATACATGACAAAACAGTTTTATTACAATGCCTTCTTATGATACAGCATACAGACCAAGAATATAAGTGTGTCTCTCCCTTTTTTTTATTTATCTTTTATGTATCTATAATTCATTTGTTTATCTAATGGACATGTATAAGGCTAGTACAAATGCAGACTACCTAGATATGCATAATGTATTTCCCTTTTTTTACTTATAGAAGCCATGTAAACAAAATTGAAGTGAAAGGTAAAGAAAAAAAAAAAAAGCTTCATGGAAATATGATTGCAGAAATATACACATCTTTCTTTAGTATTTGTTAAGTCATGATAATGTGTATGCCTATGCAGTCCCTTTTTATATGAAAGAAGAAAGTATGAAAGTAAGGATGAAATAACAATTGTAAGAAGAATGCTAAAATAGCCAAAATATGCCATGAAGCCTCTTTGGGTGAGGGATGAACATGATTTAGAGGGAAAGATATAAAATATGCAAAGAAAGAAAAAGAAAATAAGAGTTCTCTGGACTTCACAGCCCATGAACTTTAGTAAACTAATACACCCATGCGCACCATGAATTGGTGGCTGGGTCAAGCACAAAACTGCTCTCAAAACGACAGATGGAGAATTTAGCACTTTGTTATTGATTGAACAGAAGATGATTACAAGCTAGTTCTCCTCTCTTGCAGCTTGAACTACAAAGTCTCCTTTTTGCTTTTTATTGTAGCTATCCTAAACTAACTCTCTTCTTTTTTTTGTTTTACAGAATTTTATATTTTAAAGTGCGTGTGCAGTTTGGAGTGTTTCTTCAGAGATTTTTTGCTCAGAGTTTTCTCTCCTTCCAACCTAACCTCTTTTGCATGGTGAGGCTGCCTCCCTATTTATAGAAGGGGTCAAAGGCATTCTGGTCTTTACACATTTCATTTTCTCTTCTTTTTTTAGCAGCCCAGTCTTTAATCCTGTTTGTATAAGGCCCATTTTCCATTTTTTTCTTTGCAGTATTTTGGGTATGATACTTGCTGCAGGAGGTGTCAACTCAGCATTTAATGCAGCTGCAGATATGATTCCCTCTACTCCTCTCCACTGTGCTTGAGGTATTCTTGGTATTTCTTCCCTCATTTGACTTTACTGTTCCCTCACAGTAGATACAATTTTGTTTGACCTGCTTGTGTTATGAGATGGAGTATGTATACTTCTACTCTTCTCCTGTCTTTTGTTATCAATACGACAGCCTCTTAGTCCATATATACTCCCTCTTGCTTCCTTATGTGTCACTCTTCTTCACACTATTCCCAGGTTACTCTGTGTAAATGAAGATGGGATTTTCTAGGAGCCCATAACTACATGGTGATTCTCTTTCTGTTTGCTTATTCACTTCTACTCCCTTCATGTGTTGACCAACTCTGGTCTTTTTATTTCTTTTCCCTTTTTGTTGTCGCCACTTCCTGGGACAGTTTCTCATTCTGTGCCATAACCCCACATGTTTTTTTTTATATGACATCTAAATGATTGAATCATAACTGTTTCTTCTTCTCCTTTTTTTTTTGCAGGTGCATCCTTAACTGATAATATCTAGCAGGTAACTTTATCTGCTCTATGCTTTCTTCTTTCTCTTTTTTTTGTTTCCTGAGTCAACCCCATGCTAAATGTGGCTTTTTTTGTCTTCATTGCCTTAATGCACAATTGATATAATCATTCGTCACAAAGATATGATGTTGATGCTTTCATTCCCCTTTTTTTTTCTTAGCACCTGGTTTGGTATGAGCTCAATAATGACAGTTTGTATACATTTTTTTTTTTTTTTTTTTTAAAAAAGTCTCATTATTCTACTTTAGTCTCTTGGCCTTGTTATTTTGCCTCTTGACTTGGCATGATGTTTATCCACGCATACTTTCTTCCTCTGCATTATTTCAAGTTTCTTTTGATCAATGTGGTCCCACTTCTCAGAGATTTAGCATTGGTTTCCCTTTTTATGCAAATATGATATTTGCACATATTTTGTTCCAAAGGTTTCACCATTTTTTTTATTAGAGCATTGTTATCATTTCTCTTTGCTTCTTCTGACCATTCCATTTCTTTCTTTTGCAGTGATTTCTTCTCTTCTTTTCTTTAGTCTGCATCTCCTTTTGGCTGCATTCAATTCCCCCCCCCCCCAGAAAAGGAGTATTGTACGGACCAGGTGAGGTATTGACTCCCTAGTACTTGCAAATTTATTTCATTTTATTTCATTCTTCTGCTGTCCAGATTTTATGAGACTTGATTGTCAACTTTTGTTATTTGCAGATCAAACCTTACTGTTTACACTAGTCTGGGCAGAGTCTCTGGGTCTTGAAGCATTAATTGGTATGTACAATACCTTGTTGTAATAGCGCATTTGAGTTCTGGGCCATCCCCCTTTTTTTTTTGCAGCATTTCGCCCATCATTATGATTTGCACGATCTGTGTATATTATTGTTTTGTAATAGAAGTAGTCATTGGATTTCTTATAAACTATCAACATGGGTGGTAAGCAGATGGCTTGCTTTTGAACTTTGTACATGGCTCGTTCTACCTGAGTTTTGTATTTCTCATTAATTTGTCACGCCATGATAGATTGATCTCTCAATTAAGCTTTAATTTATCAATTATTTCCCACATTGATTTAATCCAAAACTTAATAAACATGATGGACTTAATCTTTCCATCCAGAGCGTGTCAATCTAATTTCTTTAGTTGCGATCGATCGGCATGGAGACGGCAACCGAGGCCAGTGTCATCCAACTCTTCCCCCCTTTTTTTTTACCGCTTTTAAGTGGTGTTAAGCGTTCTAATAACGGCTAGGTAGATTGCCAAAACTAAGCCCGTAGAGTTTAGTTAATCGGGAGAGAGATCTGACAAGTGGGGTCTCTTCTCATACAGTTTGTATTCCGTTATATTCACCAGGTGCCGCTAGCGTTAGTTGGGCTGCAGCCAATAAAGCTCTTGTAATTCATGTAAAAATTCACCTATTCTTCTCTTTTTTTTTTTGCTAAAGCCCAAATCATTTGTATGAACTGAAAATTATCATCGTAATAAAAGAGAAGATATCTCAACTTGCAATCATAAAGTTTCCAATATACGGTCTGACAATCCTGTAGCATCCCATAATATCATTTGCAATCACAGCTCTTCCATTTTTTATTTAGCTAATGACTTTCGGACATCTCTTGAATTTGTCGTGAATTTTCAGGGGTCAACAAATGCCCCCCGCCAGAGTAGATTGTGAGAGTTCTGATTCGAACGATCTGCTCTGGTGTCTCTTGATTTTAACATCTCTCTCTCTCTCTTTTCTTTATGATAGTATGTCTAATTCCTCTTTCTTCTCCTTTTTCTATCCCCTTTTAGCATGAAGAGTTTTGATCCAGCCCGTGGATTTTCCTTTGTAAGGTCCTCTCCTTATGGGCCTTCAGATCAAGAGATTAATGACCATATCCGTCAGTTGGACCCAGACGACCAGTACCAAGCCCTTCATCGTCATTGGAGGGATCGCATGTTATTGGACAGAGATATTTATAGAGGATTGTACATTCGTCAGAAAAGGACATATTTCAAGAAAAATCCCAGTGGTTTTGAACCTGTTTCATGGACTTTCTCAAGGCGGACTCAGATTGTCACCCATTTTTCTGAAGCGGGTAATCCTTGGAGTGGGGTTACTCGCGAGAGAGAATGCATTTTTCTCGGCCCTGTGGGCCGGCCTGATCCGTCACCAGTTCATTTATTGAGTAATGAAATGATGGCTGGCAGGGTTATGCCTTGGTCTCCTGATTTCCTCCGTTTACGGGGTCATTTAGAAGTGAACCGTGGTCAAATCGAGTGGACCAGATATGTGTTGTCTCACATGAGCGGTTTATTGAGACAGGTCCATCTTTATGAAGGAGTCTTCTTATCTCTTTTTGACTATCCACACGATCCAATCTTATTTCGAGCCTTTGCTACGAACTGGAACTATCTTACCAATACTCTCTTTCTGGCTGACCGAGAAATGACGATTACTATATGGGAGATGTCTCAGTTGACTGGCTTTCCTATTTTCGGTCGTCCTTATGAGGAATGGGTCCCTTCTGATGTTGACCTGTTCGGAATCCGTTCGAATGGACAACCTCGCCATCCAGATTCTCTTCGTCAGATGTTTGATATTTATTATGAGATTGCTGCAGCTCATCCCAGAGATGGTTTTGACCCTATGGTTTCTTTTCGAGATTGGATTAGATTCTTCATGAATCGTGTGCCGTCGGATCGTAATAGGCAGAGTTCTTTTGCCAATCCAGCCGACCCATTTGGTATCGGTCGAGCCACTTTAAACGTTAACACCATAGATTCGGCTGTTGACTTTGAGAAACTTAGCTCTCGAATTTTAGATGATGAGACTATTCTCACAGCATTTTTAGCTTGGTGGATTTGTCATTTTGTGGTCGTGAGTCGACCTGCTGGATATATTCGCCCCGGAGTCTTTATAATGGCTAATGCTTTAGCTCGCGGGATTCGAGTCTCACTAGCCATTCCTGCCCTGGCTACTGTTTATAGATCTTTGAGAGAGGTTACTATATCTCGTGACCCTTCAGTTTCTCATGCAGCTGTGCCATTCCATTTGATTGTCGGTTGGTTGTATGCTTATTGGAGGGATTTTCACGGGGTGGTTATGCCTATTAATTTGACCAAACGGTTGCCCTTTTTAGCTCATCTTGCTGGGGCATCTGTCTTTCCTCCGGATCAGATCAGAACCCACTTCATTTTTTGGGGGCGGGGTCGTACTGTTCCACATACTTGGCCTCGAGTGTTTGTTAGGGGCCTACCTGCCTCTTCTGATGAGGGTACCTTCGTCAAAAGCGACCTTCATGTTTCTAAGAGTGATTGGGCTATTTTTATGGCGTTTATGGTTAGTTTTAGAGAAGGGTTCGTTCCACACAGACAGGATGACGAGATTTTCATGGAGCCATACTGTCCACAGCGTGTGGCCTGGCAGTTTGGATTAGACCAGGGGATTCCTTCTTTTACCACACCATTACGTCCGCCACGGGTGTCACTGACGTCCTTTAGTAACTGCTGGTTGTCTCTCCTTGGTATTGGTGCTGAGATTAGTTTTTTCATCCCACATCCTTCTCGGATTGGTCATATTACCACACGATACTTGGAGTGGTATCGTGATCAGATTGGTACTTATCATTCCCTGAGTGAGGGAGATTTGAGGAAATATATATACTCATTGGATCGCTCTTTGAGGAAAAGAAGGAGGTATGACACATTGGTTATTTCAAGAAGTTCGCACAGATTCCCTGGTCCGATTGACTTACAGGCCTGGCGCGGGGTGGCAGGGAGCTTAGGTTTCTTGCCTCGCTCGACCCCTACTAGTGCTTTTTATTCTTTGGCTAGGGGAGTTCCTCGAATTGACAGTTTGCCTTCAGAGTCATGGGTTGGTGTTTCGCCCCCTGCCCGTATAAACCCAGGGACTCCTGGTAGGATCTGAAAGACCTTCCTTCCCTTTCTTTTGACTTGTAAGAGATATTCATCCGTGTTTTTTTTTTGCAGGAGCTTTTACGATGACTGGTTCATCTTTGTCGGGTCAGCTGGATCCAGAAGCGGGTTCTTCTTCTGTTCCTACTGACAATGCTCCAGTTGGCATTGCTGCAGGTTTTCTTTTGATTTCTTTTGATGAGTTTATAAGAAGGCTTCTATATATTTTTTTTAGGGGTTCTGTCTCCAGGGCACAGCTTTTCAGGGGAGGTGTACCTTCCTTATTCTGACGAGGAGAAGGAGAGAGAATTGCAAGCCTGTCTAACTCGTGTTTCCCCATCTTACGAGCATTTAGTATTACAGGTAGGAGATGAGATGGATATCATTCCCATGCCCTCTTCTTTAGTAGCAGATGTAGAGATTTCAGCTTCTGTGATTCCTTCGTTTGCCCCAGTCGTCACAGAGGCATTTGTTACTGAGTATACCGCTCTTCCTATTGTCCCAGTTGCCACAGAGGCATTTGTTACTGAGAGCACAGCCCCTTCTGTTATCCCAGTCGCCACAGAGGCGTTTGTTACTGAGAGTACAGCTCTTCCTGTTGTCCCAGTTGCCACAGAGGCGTTTGTTACTGAGAGTACAGCTCTTCCTGTCGTCCCAGTTGCCACAGATGCGTTTGTTACTGAGAGTACAGTCCCTTCTGTTTTCCCATTTGGTCTGTCTGATATGATCATTCCCACCGCTCAGAGCATGATCCCAGAGGTTCCAGCTACTGGTGACGCGGCCTTGTTTGATACTTTTGCATTCCCAGAGATGGATGAGGTCCCTGATGGTGACCTTTACTCGTTTCTTATGAGTTTTACCGATGGCGTTGGTACTAGCGGTGATATTGCCAGTTTTCTTGGTCCTGCTCACCCAGCTGATGGTGTTGGTTTTGTGGCAGGTATTTTTTATCGAGAGGCCTGATAATGATAAATTTTGTTTGCACCGTTTATTATATCTTTGTTTCACCATTTTCAGATGCCCAGTTTTCAGCTCCTGAGGGGTTTGGCGTGCCAGACATTCCTCCTTTACCTGACTTGCCTCTGCCCTCTTTAGGTAACTTACTCAATAATTGATACTGCATGTATATTCCTTGATAGTTTGCAAATTATTATTGACTCCACACCATATCACAGATTTTGACCAAGTTGGGACCGACGAGATGCATCTTGGGGAGGGTATGGCTGGTGTCAGCGCAGATGTGCTTCTTGAGTACGTTGCTTTAGGCTTACTTGGTTAGTTTGATTTTTTACGCTTCTCTCTTTCTTTTCATTTCTTCACTCCCTTTTTTTTTTTGACAGCATTATTTATTATTTGCAGATGCCTTCCCAGGTGATCCGGTGATCCCTCCAGTTCCTTTAGCACCGATCGTCCCAGTTGAGGTTCAGCCCCCTGAGTCACCTTCTGAGTCTACTGCCTCGACTGCCGATATTGCCACGCCCGCCACACAGGACTTTGAGGCAGTTCCTCGTTCTCCTGGTGCTTAGGCTGCCATTTGGTTAGACACTTGCATGTGTCGTATGTATTGCACGTCCCTCTCTTATATGTTTGTATTATTGTAGGGTGTTGCATTCTCCTTCTTGTATTGTTACGGAGAGATGCACATGTTTACCTTATGGCATTGTATTATTTGTGAGATCTCAGACTTGGATGTAGGTATCCAGATTATGCTGCTTATCAGCTTGGATTTTATCAGACCATATTATGTAGCTTTTGTGTACCAGTTTGGTCTTCTCGTTATGATTTGTCTTCTGTCTCACATTTTGCAACTTCAATTTGCAACTTTTCTTTGCGAGTCACGTTAACGGTTGTTTCGCTTCGTCGAGTTTTTTAACAGTTATTCTTGGAATTTACTGTTCCAACGGTCATCTTGGTCTTTTCTTAAGAATAACGGCTATATTGTACCGTTTTGCGTGCATCTTTCTCCAACGGCTACCTCTTTTTTCCTCTTTAAATTTCTTCACCATTCATTTCTATTTTATCCTTCTTTCTTGAAATTATTCTCTCTCATTTTTTTTACTGCTACATGGCTAGTCATAACAACCGTGCTGAAAACGGTGCAGTACCAGAGTCAGACTCTTTTGTAGAGAATTCTGAAGAAATTGAAGAAGTTGCAGAGGATGCAGACTTGGAAGTTGATCGTGTAGTTGGTGATGCACTACAGGACACGATGAACAACTGGTCTCCAGATTATGCATTGCAACAGGAGCGGGCATATTGGAGGCCGCTTCCTTCATATGACTGGGGAACCACTTCGGTTTCAACCCCTTTGGAAATTCATGAAGACCAATGGTGGCTCTGTATCCATTTCTTTTGGCTTCCTTTGATTATTGGTATTATTGCAGTGCTGCTTTTGGTGCAACTCTTGCATGAGTGATGCACATAGTCGGGAACTAAGTCTGATGTAGGTTATGTTGTGCCCAACTATATATTTTTTTTTTCTTTATGAGGTTTCCGTGTAACATGTTTCGATACTGTTAACACGATACAATTATCATATTTCTCCTTTATTGTTTTGTTGGATGAGCCGAAATGTATACACCATTGTGCACGATTTTGGGTCGGTCCATGCGGGATTTCTTTGACCAGGGATTTCTAAAGAAATGCCCCCTGTATTTGGCGTAGGGGAATCCTTTCGTTTTTTTTTTTGCAAGGGTTTGCCGCCTTGATTTTTTTGGTTTGATTTTGGTCAAGGCCCAAAATTTCCAAGGGCCTCTCTTATTATTATTATTCCTTCTTGCTTTGGATTCGGCAGAAGGTCCCATCTGCCAACATTAGCGGAATATTTTGGAAAAAGAAGCGCCTTAGATTGCCTTGCGGAGGGGCGACTTGCGGTCAGTCTCTTGGGAAAAGACACTGCTTTCTTTGCAGATTTTTACCAAGGATCATGCCAGGCAGCTACAGATGTGGGTTTCCCTCCTTTTTGATCCAACGACTTCCTTGTCGGTTCTTGCGTTAATTCAACGCATCTTTTGTCTGGGGGGACACCCATCATTTCTTTGTCTGTCATCACACTCGACTTGCGTGTGACATGCGCAATTTCCTTCAGGTTGCGTCTGACTTTGCATTAAAGGGGATTGAATGCTACTGTGCGCTACTTATGTATATATAAGGGGGCAACGCACCAAGGCATTCATCGGTAAGCCTAACAAAACTCCCAGCTCTTTGTGGCGAACCATATGGCTTTCATGGCTGACTTCTTTTCTAAAGTGCAAAGGTTTTTAAGCACCATAGTGCTGCCATGGATATATGAGAACCCCTATTTGCTGATTTACTCCTTTTTTGGGCCCCAGAAGGTGACTATATGTGTCAACTCCGGCGGCGTGCCTTTTTCGAAAGTTTGTATATCATGGTGGGTTCTGATTATTCAAGAATTGTTGATCATTTTCATGCCGCGTTACCGACTTCGAATAATAGTTACGAGCGTCCTCGTAATCCTCTTCTTCCTTTCTCAAGGCGTCCCCCATGCTCATTTTACATGAGCCGCCGCCTCACCCCCGCTTAGCTGAAGCTGCTCCGGTTTGTTTGAGCCTTGGAAGTTCGGGTGTGATTGAATTTACGGCAGCCTCATCACTGAGACCGAGCGCGAGTCTCTTCTGCTATTTTCTTTTGCTGTTTTTTTTTTTTTTTTTTTTTTTTTTTTTTCATGGTCCTGCTTGGTATGTTGCAGACCCAGGAAGCATGTATTTAGATTTGTAGGCGGTATTATGGAGGTTGTATTTGGCATCTTTTTTTTTGTTGCTTGTAATCTTTGTGAACAAAGTTGGTCCCCCCTCTTTTTTTTTTTTTTTTGGGTTGTAGATTTCTCGTTCTAATCAATGGTCATACGGATTCTCATTTGGTTGAATGCTAATCCGACTTTGAATTCTATCACCAAACGAAATGCTTTATAAACATTCAATTTGAACAAGGCATTCCTTGATGCACTGCCTTCAGGGACGTAAAGCTTCATTTGCTCCTTGTTCTTGTAAAGGGAGTTGATAGCCCTCAGGAGTAACTCGAGAGTCACCGAGTCACTGCACACGGCATTCGTCATAGTGCTAATTTTGGTTAAGGCCCAAAATTTATAAAAGCCTCGTTCATCTTTTCGGGTCCGGTAAGATGAATGACAACCGGTGTCAGTTGCTCATGGCGCATTCTGACATAATTGACCATTTTTTTTTTTTTTTTTGTAGATTTTGATTTGTGGAATTTTTGGAGTTTGGGAATTTTTTATGGAAGAAATGCCTTATGGGCGTTCAGTCAGAACAAGACATTCCTTAACATATTGCCTTCAGGGACATAAAGCTTCAGTTGCTCCTTGTACCTGCAAAGAAAATTGTTAGCCCTCAGGAGCGACTCGAAAGTCACCAAGTCATTGCACATGGCATTCGTCATAGGGCTAATTTTGGTTAAGGCCCAAAATTTATGAAAGCCTCGTTCATCTTTTCGGGTCCGGTAAGATGAATGACAACCGGTGTCAGTTGCTTATGGCGCACTCTGACATAATTGACCATTTTTTTTGTAGATTTTGGTTTGTGGAATTTTTAGAGTTTGGAAATTTTTATGGAAGAAATGCCTTATGGGCGTCCTTTTAGAACAAGACATTCCTTAAAACATCGCCTTCAGGGACATAAAGCTTCAGTTGCTCCTTGTACCTGCAAAGAAAATTGATAGCCCTCAGGAGCGACTCGAAAGTCACCAAGTCATTGCACATGGCATTCGTCATCGGGCTGATTTTGGTTAAGGCCCAAAATTTATAAAAGCCTCGTTCATCTTTTCGGGTCCGGTAAGATGAATGACAACCGGTGTCAGTTGCTTATGGCGCACTCTGACATAATTGACCATTTTTTTTTTGTGGATTTTGGTTTGTGGAATTTTTTGGGGTTTGGGAATTTTTATGGAAGAAATGCCTTATGGATGTTCATTTTGAACAAGACATTCCTTGAAACATTGCCTTCAGGGACATAAAGCTTCAGTTGCTCCTTGTACCTGCAAATTGATAGCCCTCAGGAGCGACTCGAAAGTCACCAAGTCATTGCACATGGCATTCGTCATCGGGCTGATTTTGGTTAAGGCCCAAAATTTATAAAAGCCTCGTTCATCTTTTCGGGTCCGGTAAGATGAATGACAACCGGTGTCAGTTGCTTATGGCGCACTCTGACATAATTGACCATTTTTTTTTTGTGGATTTTGGTTTGTGGAATTTTTTGGGGTTTGGGAATTTTTATGGAAGAAATGCCTTATGGATGTTCATTTTGAACAAGACATTCCTTGAAACATTGCCTTCAGGGACATAAAGCTTCAGTTGCTCCTTGTACCTGCAAATTGATAGCCCTCAGGAGCGACTCGAAAGTCACCAAGTCATTGCACATGGCATTCGTCATCGGGCTGATTTTGGTTAAGGCCCAAAATTTATAAAAGCCTCGTTCATCTTTTCGGGTCCGGTAAGATGAATGACAACCGGTGTCAGTTGCTTATGGCGCACTCTGACATAATTGACCATTTTTTTTTGTGGATTTTGGTTTGTGGAATTTTTTGGGGTTTGGGAATTTTTATGGAAGAAATGCCTTATGGATGTTCATTTTGAACAAGACATTCCTCGAAACATTGCCTTCAGGGACATAAAGCTTCAGTTGCTCCTTGTACCTGCAAATTGATAGCCCTCAGGAGCGACTCGAAAGTCACCAAGTCATTGCACATGGCATTCGTCATCGGGCTGATTTTGGTTAAGGCCCAAAATTTATAAAAGCCTCGTTCATCTTTTCGGGTCCGGTAAGATGAATGACAACCGGTGTTAGTTGCTTATGGCGCACTCTGACATAATTGACCATTTTTTTTCTTGGTGGATTTTTTTTTGGTGGGGGTTTATTTGAGATTTTTTTTGGTGGATTTTTTTTTTGACTTATGGTGAAATTTGGGCTCTGGTGGAGGATTTTGTTTTGGTGGAAAATTGCTTAAAGTTTGCGATTTTCCGGTCGGAGGGTCGTCGACATTCTTATTAAATTTGCCTGTCTTAAGGGACCATCACGAGGGACATTTTTTGTCGTTGCCCCCTGACACATTTGACCGTTCTCTGGAATAAAGCTGATCCATCGGTAAGTGGCATATCCTCGAGCCTTGGATCCTCTGTTGGTCTCCTGAATCTTTGTCGGCCACGAGGCGTCCTTTGGATTTGACGTCTCAAGAGCAGGCTGGCGTGCCTGCCTTCCCATATTTGGCCCAGAGGCTCGGACTTAGGCTTGTGTACTTTGGGTTGGGTTTGGTTTATCCGACCCTACGTATCTTCCTTAGCACGAGTCTGGCTTATATATAGAGTTTATTTCCCTTTTGATTACTCATCACCACTTACTCAGTTTTTTATCCAGAGTAGTTCTCTCATGGATTCTCCTTTAGTCCAATCTAGAAAACATCGGCCTCACTTGCCTGCACTCGTGCTTCCCGATTGGTCTTATGGCCCGCAAAACCGTTACCTTTTCCGGGACCGTGAAGCCTTTGAGCATCATAACGTGGGTACTGTGGACAGATCCGTGGTCCAGTGCTGTTATTTTGACCCCTTGGGAAGGCTAGATAGGGAACATTCTCGCCTTCTTGCTAGTTGGGCTGAGTTTTGGAGATTGCGAAAGTTGGTTGGCCGCCAATCTTCATACCACCCTGAGATCACCCGCTTGTTTTATGCCAATTTTCGCATTTCGTATAACCACAAGAACGTGCCTCAGGCTTCCTCTTATCTTTTTGGAAGATACATTCCTTTAGGGCTTAATGAGCTTGCACAATTTCTGGAGACCTCTGCAACACTTGATGGCCTCCCTGTTTATACGTACGTTTGCTGGCCCCGTGACTGTGAAAGTCGTTCTGCTTACAGGCGTTGGTTTAGGTTTCGAGCAGACCCCATCAATGGGACAATGTGTACCTCGTCCCTCCCTGCTCTGCATAGGTCACTTTTTATACACCCTCTTTTTATTCAAGATTCTTGCTCCAATTTTTCTTAGTTGGCCTTTTCTTTTTTTAGCAGGGTTTTATTTGCGATGATTACCCACATTCTTTTGCCTCAGAGTGACTTCACCAATTTCACGAGCTCCGAGACCCTTTTTTACCTGCGTCATTTAATCGCAAGAGATAAGAAGGTTAATGTGGCACACGTCATCCTCCGGCATATGCATCATGCGTCTGAGTCTCCGCGTGCACCGCTGCCTTATGGGCATTTGGTGGAGGAATATATGGTTGCGCTGGGCATTCCCTTGCCAGAGAAGCTGTGGGGAAAAACTGTCTCAGGTTGTGATCGAGCATATCCCCGTAACTTGGTGGGCGACCTTACTTCTCTGGGGTGGGTTGAGAGCTCTAGCGGGAGGTTGATCCCTGACCCTAACCACGTGGTGAATGATTACATTCTGACAATTGGTGCAGCTCCTAACCAATACGGGCCTCCACGGGAGGGATCTCCGCCATCTGATGCTGAGTCTAGCACTAACGGTCCCAAGGTTTCTTTGTCTCACTTTGACAAGAGGTTTGATGATATTTATGCTTGCCTTGGGACTATGGAGAAGAAGATTGACACAGTTCTCGCTGTCCTTGGCCCAAAAGTTCTGAATGTCTCCCAAGCTGCCAGCTCATCTAGAGCCATGGCAGTATTGCAAGGCACACCCATGGCAGGGGGTATGGATATGTCCCAGGGCGTAGGCTCGGACGAGGAGGTGGACACAACCATCAGGCTCTGAATATTTGGGGTTGGTTTGTGAGCTTGATTCCTTTTCCAGTTTTCAGCTTAGGTGCTTGTACTTAGGAGAGGTGTTTTATTTTGGGGTTTATGGTGAGGTTCCGAGGTTGGTCGTCATTGACGCTGGGTAGTCGTCGGGTTCCTTCTTTGTGGTATTGGGAGGCAGTTTTCTTCCTTTTTTTTGTTTCAACATAAACGTCTGTTTTTGTTGATGTAGACCTTGAAGACAAGGGTCTGGTGCTTCGAGCAGCTGGCATGATTGAGTTTGTTTTTCGCGTGGTACTTTGGTGTTTTGGGGGGGTTTAATGGAATTGCTGGGAGTGCTTATCCAAGTTGGGAGGTGATGTAACTTTTTTTTTTGAGATGGTCACTTTGAGTTTGGAAAGAGGGTAAGGGGCGTAGGGTCCCCCTTCTTTTAGCAAATGTAAAGGGGAATGAAGCTTTTGGTCCGTGGTGTAGTTTTGGCACCTGAGGAGAGGGTGCTTTTGTAGCCAGCCTTGTTGTATCTATGTACAAAGGGTTTCTTTCTCTCTCTTTTTTTTTACATATGTACATTACTATATACATATTTATGGTTTTTTAATAACCGTTGTATTCATACATGCGCCTTGTCCCGAGGTATCATTTTTCGGGCAACTCGCTTAGTCTTACTTGTGTGGAGCAAGATCTTGTAGAACGTGTTCTGGAAGTAATACCTCTCCATTTTGGTATCTCTTTTCTACCCAATCTTTAAATACAATGCAATCCTCGATGGTATGGCCCAGGACTCTATGATATAGGCAAAAATTTGGTTTGTCAGAGTGTTCCTCCTCCTCTGGACGCTTTATTTTTGGTAAGAGAAGACCAAACATCCTCGCCATATGAAAAATTTCACGGGTTTTATCTTTCCGAAAAGAGTAAGGCCTTCTCTTTCGCTTGGCCCATGTTTTGAAATTGCGGCTTCCACCAAGGGGTTTAGTCGCTATAGTCGTTGCGGGCATGATGTGGGCATCCTCAATTTTGTTCTTTCCTTTTGCATGACTTAATTTATTTACTCTTTCAAACATGAGTGTTATGTCCCCTTTAAAGATCGGGTTTCCGTATTGAGCATAGGCGTTTCCTTGCCAAGCCATATGACTCGTAAATGGTCCATCTCTATCTGGCTGGGCTTCGATATGAGTTGCTTGATGAGGACTACTAGGTGTTGCTTTCATGACCCCCGTTGAGGCACCGCCACATACGTTTGAGCAATGGACTTCTTGCATTTTGCCTTCAACAAATGACTTATAATCGGGGATTTCGCTTTTGTCGAGGCATGCCCTCGGATCATATTCAAAAAAATGTGGCTTGATATTTCTCCCCATTACAGTAGTTGTATTGTTGTTATTTGCTCTCCGCGTATCTTCTAACATTTTTGCCATTGCATTATTTTCTTGCCATAGTTTGCTTATCTCTTGGTGCATTTCGGCATTTTCTTGCCATAGTTTAGTAAACTCATGACAAAAATACCTCCTTGCATCATGGAATGAGGTCACTGCCTGATGTAATTTAATATTCTCTTGTTGAAGCGCCATGATTTGCTCCTCGTGCATTTGCAACCGCTTGATGAGATTCACCATATTGTGTTGTTCATTATTAATGTTAACAGCTGGGGTTTCTGAACTTGTATTATGCCCCCCGGGTGAGATCTCAAAAATTTCATGCTCAAACTCTGATCTGATTTCTTTGATTTCTTTCTTTTTGTCACATACATTTCTCTTTGAGGGTTTATCATCATGTGTGACGTGGGGCTCCACACTATTGTGTGTGCCGATATCAATCTTTTCTTCGTGTACTTTCTTTCTTCTTATTGATTTTCTCCTTATTTGATCTCTCGGGATACGACTTCCCATGCCACCTTCTCGGCTTGACCAGGTTTTGTCATCTTTTTCAGAGATGTTGGAGATGCGCCTCTTCTTGAGAGGCTTCCACTTTGTTTTGTCTTCATAAGGGACTTTCGTTTGAAGACTCATTCGTTCAAACATTTCTTGGAGGCAGGAGATTGTATCACTCTCCCTCTCGTTAGTGTCTTCATTTGACTTGATTTCCGGATCCTGTTTGAGACCCTTTTTATTGTCTATGATTTCGACCACGTATGGGAGTATTATTCCTTCTAGCTCAACCTCCTCCTCGGACCATCTTTTGGGCATGATATCGGTTACACGCGTGGTTGTACCTTCTTTAAATGCGCCCTTTCTTTCAATATTCTTGTTGGTTTCCGCTTTAGAGGGGTTGCCTCTAAATGAGCGGTTGTGAACCATGGTCGTGTTATCTTCAGAACTACCTTGGTCACAAGTTTCAATAGGTGTTTTTTCTGTATTCCTTCGTGAACCTTGACCGGGTTCCTCTGAGTTCTCACTGTCATAGCCATCAATTGAAGATGGCAACTCCTTCAGATTGCTCTTAAGCGTGATCATATTTACGAACGCCCGCCTAGGGAGTCTCGCCATTCTTTCTTCTTGGAAATTTTGCCTTGGTGGCATGACACCGAATTGGGATTCTCTTAGCAAGGATCGCCGGCGTGAATTTACACGACTGAGTTGGCCTTCTATTTCTACCCAAGTTTGGAAAGCAGGACATCTTCTTGTAGTGTGCCCCCTTTCTTGATGATACAGGCAAAATTTGGAGTGATTCACATCTGCGATTCCTTGAGCGCACCAGTCCAACGGAGGGTGTTCTTGTCTTCGTGGTGCCCTCCAGAATGCCGGAGGCGGTTGCCTGTGAGCATTGTGCTGACCTCTCCTTCCTCTGACTGGTAAAGCTGCTAATCTGTCATAGTGACCTTGAGGTCGTGCATCATTTGGGTTCAGTCGTTGAAAAGGCATGTTTCTCGGTATTGCCCCAACTCGGACTTCATTCCGGCTGGATCCTCTTGGCTGCCTTTGAACAGTCTCTTCCCTTATAATAGAGTCCACTCGAGGCATGCTCAGCGGATGTGCTCTTCTTGTTGGAATGACATTAGGCAGGGTTCGGGGCGGAGCCTCCTTTCCTGAGCCTTTATTTCTCGGCGTCTGAAAAGATGGAGTTTGTTCTTGCCCCCTGACTCCTTGGGCAGCATGCTGAGGCTTGTTCCTTAAGTTTTGAACCGTGGGCCACTGTTCCTTCTTTCGAGATTTTTCTGTCGTAGGCCTAGCACTTTGCGCCTTTTCCTTTGGGATCCTTGGGGGCTGGCTTTGCCTTATCTGTGTGGCGCTTGGCGTGTTTTGTGATCCAGTTTCTTCTTGTAAATCCTGAATTGACCCCTCGCGAAGTTCCTTATTCTGCACACCGCGCCCCGTTTTCTTTCGACATTGTCTTTTGTCTTTTCTGCGGTTGGCATCATTTGGTAGCCTCAGGGAGTCGTAGGAAATCTCCGACCCTGTTTTCTTCATATCCTTGCCCCCATATTTATCAGGGGTCACGAGGCTTAGAGTTTCCTTCAAAGCAGTGAGCATTGACTCGTTTTGTTGATAGATCATGGTGACTAAGCTATTATATTGGGATAGCTTTTTCTTGATTTTTTGCATGTCTCTATCGCACGTCCCAATAGGCATCTTGCTTTTGTCTTTTCGTGGACTCTCATCAGGTTCACGTATAATAATCCCTTTGCTTCGTGCTTGAGGCATATCCTCGGATGCAGCTTTTTCAGGTAACATCAGAAATTCATCCTCGCTTTCTTCACTTCCTGGATGGGACAGGGGCGGAAGATGTGATTCTTTCTTGCTTTTAGATGACTCTCCTTTCTCTTGGTAAAACACCATAGTTTCTGCATCATTTCTGGGGAGAAGGGATGAGCAGGAAGTTTTATTTGTCTCATCTTCTAGGGTTGGCTCCTCCGACGAGAGTTCATCCTGTTTTTCACTTGCTGCTGCATCGAGGTTTTCAGAGATGACACAACAATGATGGTTTTGAACATTTCTCCGATTGTAAGAAGAGTCGCTTTTTTCATCGTCAGCATCACTGATGGTTGAGTTTCCTTCTAACTCACTTACTGCATCATGCAACTCTTTTTCGATCAATCGCAGCATCTCGTCAACCACCTCAGGTTCGAATTCAAGCATGCTTCCTTGATGTTGCTCACAGGCCATTATTCGGATTTCGGGCTCATCTGAGTCTGGCTCCAAGATTTCTAATTCAATAATTGTTGGACCCAGGGATGCTAGTGTTGATTCTGGCTCAACAGAGATATTGAGCTCGAGAGTATGTTCTTGTTGGGCAGGGCTGTCATGATCAGCTTCCAGTTTGGTTGCGACGTCTTTTCTGACAGCTGTACTGCAACATGAGCGCCTTGGGCACTTCTTTTTCCTTATATTGCCCTTTCGTAATGAAAATGGCTGCGATTTTCGGCATCGTGGGGTCAACTCTGAGTGAGCCACTCTTGCTTTCCTTCGCCGATAGACCTTTGGAGATCTGGGAATGTCGGTCTCCGAGGGTGACTGATTTAGGTCAGTCCCCTGGCTTGCTTGTTTTCCTTCAAGGTGTTCAAACATCTCATTCTGGATCATACTCACCAATTGTTGGACATCTTCTTGGATTTTAGTAGCCAACAGGAGGAGTCGTGTAAATTTCGCCTTCTGAGCACCGCCCGAAGGTTGGACACAGGGATTGTCACATGTATCCATACTCCTGATTTTGACCATGTTGCAAGAGTGCCTTTCTTCGCTTCTTGGTGTTTGGTTAAGAGAAAGTTTGTTCATGATATGTGGAGGGATGAAATGGGCTAGGGTTACGGCTGTCGGTCGCCCCTGCTCATAAATCTCCTCGACTCTCTTTGTTGGTGGCTTAATTCCTGCAATTCTTTTAATTGTGGACAGTTTCATCATGGGCTTCTTCTTTTTCTTGATATCATTTGCGGCAACAGTTATTACTCGAGGCGAGGGGATTGGTGCTACCGGAGCCAGTTCGCCTTGCCACTTAACTCGAGGCTCTTCCTGGAGCCTTTTCAGCATTTTTCGAGTTTTCTTAGATAGATGTATCGTCCAGGGATTTGGAGCTATTTTATTTTCCGCCTGCTCGTGATGAGTTATCATATTCACCGAAAAATGGGGAGTTGGAGTTTGCTGAGCTGCTTTGGGAATTTTAAATTCTTTATTTTCTATCTTCCTTTCTAGCCAATGCCAATCTTTGAAAACATAACAATTCTCCAAAGTATGCCCCAGTATTCTGTGATATAAACAAAAGTTGGGGTTGTCGGATTTGTCGGCATCTTCTGGGCGCTTGCTTGGCGGTAATTGCATCCCCTTTTCTGAGGCGGATTTGAAGAGCTCTACCACATATTCCTTTTTAAAAGAGTATGGTTTGCTCTGTCTCTCGCGCAAACTCATCCGATTCGGCCTCGATGACTCAGGAGGATCATCTTGCTTTTCCACCTGATTCACCCTTTCAGAGTCGGTGTTTTGGCTCCCAATCGCTCCAGAATTCCTAACCATTTTTGCTTCGGCCCTCTTGTAATTCTCCCTTCTTTTCTCTTTTTCAATGCGGGGCCCTGCTGGCGGATTCCATCCTTCTTGGTTCAGCGTTTCATACTGAGATGCCAACGTGACCAACCTTTGGAAGGTGGTTATCTGAACTGGTAACAGATGGGATCTGATCCACACAGGCAGATTGTTTATGATCATCTTGACCTGGTCAGATTCTCTCATCGGAGGTTGGCAACGGATGCTCAGGTTCCTCCATCTTGTTATGTACTCCATGATTGATTCTCCTTTTTTTAATTTTACCGCAACCATTTGTATCATGGTGATTTCTTCGGTAACAACCATGAATTTAGAACAGAAAGCATCTGCCATTTCATCCCAGGAATGCACACTATTTTCCTCCAACGAGGCGTACCACTCGAATGCAATCCCCGACAGACTTTGTGGGAATTGTCGCAAGAGTAATGCCGGATTATCAGCAGTGTCACCACACGCCGTCAGGAAGTGTATGAGGTGTTGCTCTGGGCTTACTTTGGTTCCCGCTCCGTCAAACATACGAAAGCGAGGTATGGTGTATCTCTTCGGAAAAGGCTCTTTATCAAAGTGTTTCGGGTAGGGCCGGCCGATCCCTTTTCGGGGTCGCTCAGATTCTCCCATATTAAGATCCTTGATTTGCTTGCGGATCATTTCTTGTATGTCCTCATTGGTCACAGTGAGCGCCTGTTCCTCAGAGGAATAACTTCGCCTCATGTTTTGACTTGGTGTTTCTGGTAAGGCATAGCGGCCTACCCTTTTCTTATTTTCTTCATTTCTTGTTGGCTTTCTTGAGGGTTCTTCGGCACAAATTCTTGTATGGCCCTTCTTATGATGCCTCGCCTCGTTTTCTCCTTCAGAAGTATCTGACATGGCTTTCGCTCTTAGCCTTGCCATTTCTTCACAAAGAGTTTCCATTTGATGGTTCATTCTTTCAATTATTTCTTGGAAGTGGGCGATCATATTATCTTTTTCGTCCTCAGAGCTTTCTTCCTCTGAAATTTCTTGATCAGGTTCAAGCTCCTTGTCGCTATTTTCAGCCTCAACGGTGGGGCCAGAGGGTCCTCCTGTTTGGGCGGTCATTTTCTTGGACCTTGTGGTGGTACCGGCCACAGGCGCGGGTGCCTTTGGTTTAGTTGCTGGCCTTCCTCTACCTTTCTTGGTAGTTTTGGCTCCGCCGGGGTCCCCCTTTTCTGTCAGCTTTTCAGCCTCAGTTTGATCGTGTTCGCCTTTGCCATCGTCGAGTGCATAGGTTTCTTCCATTTCTTCAGGATCCCCTATTGTGCCCACCATGTGCACGGCAAATGAGTTCTTTTGGCCTTTCTTTCGCCATTCCGTCTTGTTACGATGGGTTCTCGCGGCCTTATTAATTTGTGACTTAAGAACTCCCAATTCTGTTTGTAAATTTCTCCGGAATGTCGTCTTGACTTCTCCAGTGTTATGATTTCGTACCAGCGCCTTTTGCCATTTTTGGGGCAGGACCGTCTTTTCTTTTGGGAAGGTCAGCCTTTCACGCACAGAGAGGGGTTTCTCTTCTGAAAAGACTAATCTTTCATGCACGGGGCGTTGTTTCCAACTACGTGCATTTCTGCCACCCTTCTTGGCCTTCTTGGCAAACTGTTTTGCTGCCTCGTCTTCAGGGGTGGGAACATGAGACACCCTCTTCCAGTTAGATCGTCGGTTCAGGGTGCGTGCCTTCTTTTGGTCAGAGATGACACGGTATGCCTTGTAGATTTTCTGGGCAGCAGTGAGCTTTTTGGTCTGGCGGGTGATTTGTGCCGGGACCGTCTTGAAGCGGGCCGGTATGTCCCTCCAAGCCATGAGGCGAGTATTAGGTGCCTTCCATTTTAGACTTCTGAGTGGCGCGAATGAATTACGCACCGGCAAGTTGGGCTCTGCCACCAGACTATTCTGATATGCCTGCAGTGCTCTGATTTCAGAGACCTTCACCCTCTTCATGGGTTTGGGCGTCGGTCTTGGTATGTTGTTCTTTTTCTTGGATCCGCCTCGGTGTTTGCTTGCCTTAGCCGGAGCCACAGCGATATTCGACAGGGGTTGATGCACCTTGCCTCCAGTGATGGTGAAAGGTACACTTGCTTGCATCATGGGGATGGTGATCGAGATAGACCCGACCATAATCACCTCGGTTGCGCCCCTTTGGTTCTTGCTTTCCTTGCGTGCCATCTGATTCCTGCAAAAAAAGAGGTGCCTCGGAATCATGGTTAACACATTTGATAAACTTGTGACAATATCTCTCCTTTTTTGTCTGCGTGTTTCATATTCTTTGATATTCCCAGATGAGAGGAAAAAGATGTCCCACCGGGCGTGCCAGAAACCTGTTCGGCTCTTTTTGACGGATTTCCCCGTTTGAGAAGGAAAACAAAAAGAAGGATCGGATCAGATATCCCCTCGCAGGCCAAAGCCCCGACCACGGGCGCCTCCCATTAAAGAGATGCTCGCTCGCGCGGACTTATGTTCCTCCGAGAGTTGATTATTTGGTGTAGGTTCTTTCTTTCCGACGGGCGCAAGCCCCCGCCGTTAATTACCCTGGTTACTCTCCTAGGCACCTCTGGATCGGGAATATCAAAGAATATACTCTGCAGACTGTTAGAGAATTGTCAATAAAACAATTAGTATCATGCATATGCATATGGGCATTTTGTGAATGGTTATGCTTTGATGCTCGTCATTCGTTTTTATGATAGCTCTTCATTGGGGGTTGTATCATGTGTATAATCGAAATGCTCCTTCTTTGATGATATTTCGCACATGTTTGCTTTCATCGTTTTTTTTATGTTATTTCCTTTTTAGGTGGTTTCATCAGTTGTGATTTTATCAGATGGGTCTGGAGCTGTCAGAGTTCTTTTATCTCACGAGACATTGGGTGATTTAGATTTTGGTTCTTCAGTATCCTTGGTCAGATGGGCTTTGAACCGTCGGAATTGTTTTCTTTAGTGATCGAAACACAACGTCGTTGAGAGTGAGATCATGGGATCACTCAAACACTACGGAGTTTGGATCCGTCAGCAGATCTAGCCAGGTGGGCTTTGGGTCACCAGAGCTACTTTAGCAATCATGATGGTGTGGCATCTTCAGTGAGGTCGCGGGATCACCTGGATGTCACAGAGATTTGGGTCCATCAGTAGATCTTTGTCAAGTGGGTTTTACGCCATCAGGACTATTTTAACAGTCAGGACAGAGTGTCATCGAGAATGAGGTCGTGGGATCACTCAGATGGCACGGGGCATGAGTCCATCAGTAGATCTTCGTCAAGTGGGTTTTATGCCATCAGGACTATTTTAACAGTCAGGACAGAGTGTTATCTATAGTGAGGTCGCGGGATCACCTAGATATCACGGGATACGGGTCCATCAGTAGATCTTTGTCAAGTGGGTTTTACGCCATCTGGACTATTTTAACAGTCAGGACAGAGTGTCATCGAGAATGAGGTCGTGGGATCACTCAGATGGCACGGGGCATGAGTCCATCAGTAGATCTTCGTCAAGTGGGTTTTATGCCATCAGGACTATTTTAACAGTCAGGACAGAGTGTTATCTATAGTGAGGTCGCGGGATCACCTAGATATCACGGGATACGGGTCCATCAGTAGATCTTTGTCAAGTGGGTTTTACGCCATCAGGACTATTTTAACAGTCAGGACAGAGTGTTATCTATAGTGAGGTCGTGGGATCACTTAGATATCACGGGATACGGGTCCATCAGTAGATCTTTGTCAAGTGGGTTTTACGCCATCTGGACTATTTTAACAGTCAGGACAAAGTGTCATCGAGAATGAGGTCGTGGGATCACTCAGATGGCACGGGGCATGAGTCCATCAGTAGATCTTCGTCAAGTGGGTTTTATGCCATCAGGACTATTTTAACAGTCAGGACAGAGTGTTATCTATAGTGAGGTCGCGGGATCACCTAGATATCACGGGATACGGGTCCATCAGTAGATCTTTGTCAAGTGGGTTTTACGCCATCAGGACTATTTTAACAGTCAGGACAGAGTGTTATCTATAGTGAGGTCGCGGGATCACCTAGATATCACGGGATACGGGTCCATCAGTAGATCTTTGTCAAGTGGGTTTTACGCCATCAGGACTATTTTAACAGTCAGGACAGAGTGTCATCGAGAATGAGGTCGTGGGATCACTCAGATGGCACGGGGCATGAGTCCATCAGTAGATCTTCGTCAAGTGGGTTTTATGCCATCAGGACTATTTTAACAGTTAGGACAGAGTGTTATCTATAGTGAGGTCGCGGGATCACCTAGATATCACGGGATACGGGTCCATCAGTAGATCTTTGTCAAGTGGGTTTTACGCCATCAGGACTATTTTAACAGTCAGGACAGAGTGTTATCTATAGTGAGGTCGCGGGATCACCTAGATATCACGGGATACGGGTCCATCAGTAGATCTTTGTCAAGTGGGTTTTACGCCATCAGGACTATTTTAACAGTCAGGACAGAGTGTCATCGAGAATGAGGTCGTGGGATCACTCAGATGGCACGGGGCATGAGTCCATCAGTAGATCTTCGTCAAGTGGGTTTTATGCCATCAGGACTATTTTAACAGTCAGGACAGAGTGTCATCGAGAATGAGGTCGTGGGATCACTCAGATGGCACGGGGCATGAGTCCATCAGTAGATCTTCGTCAACTGGGTTTTACGCCATCAGGACTATTTTAACAGTCAGGACAAAGTGTTATCTATAGTGAGGTCGCGAGATCACCTAGATATCACAGAGGAGCTGTACGTCTAGGAGGGTATCATAGAACCTTCAGAGTGCAGCATTTTGATTTTTTTGTTTGGATTTGGACTTCAATTTCAATCACCGACGGGATTTGGATTGACTTGAACTTCATGCTTTCTTCTTCTTTTTTTTTTTGGTTCTGATATCAGGATTCCATATCTGTGGCCTAGCGGCTGGCTCCTGATGAGATCATGTGCATACTTTTCTTTTATTTTTGGATTGCGATGGAGACTCCTCATCTGAGACCTAGTGGATTAGGTCCTGAAAGAGTCACATTTGGTCTTGTTTTGGGATTAAGACTCCATTTCTGAGACCGAGCGGTTGGGTCCTAGAAGAGCTTTGGTTATAGTTTATCTTCTTGACTTGTTGGAAATACGTGGCCCATACTTCCTTTGATTATCAATGTCGGATGAGAATCTTCTGAAAAACACATCATCTTTGTCGTGGATGAGTCTCAATTCCGCCGAATCCCTGAAACTAGACAATCTTTTAAACATTTTACATTAACGGGGTTTCTGACGCCCGTAACAGATTCATTTCTCTTGGGGCATGACAGAATTACGCCATGAGCATCTATTCTTTTCATGGCCTCGATTTCAGAGATTTCTTCCTCTCATTTATCTGAGTTTTCGGTGATTTTCGATGAAACGTTTAATGTGGCGATATACTGATCAAATATAAGTTTCGTGTTTCGGATGATTTAATTGGGTTTGGAGGGTTTTTTGACCATGATATTTAGTAAAAATGGGTTCCTCATATTTTTCTGGATTTATAGGAATTTGGTTTGGATTTTTTCTGAGCCTCCCATGATTTTTGGTGAAGTTTTGAAGTTTTGACGGATTCTGATCGAGCCACGTCAGCACTGCTGCTCATGCACACGGATGGCTGTATATGATGTGGTCAGGGACCCGCCACATGTCAGGAGCCACAGGAGACCCAGCAGCTTTGAGGTCTCTTTAGAAATTCTTCTGTGGACGCGATATTTTCAGTTGATGTAGAGAGGGACTTGGTGGGGGCCACAGGTCTGTGTCTCATGAAATAAGCACTGAGTCTATTCGGGGGTCCCTTCTTTCTACGCTCCTTATTTCTCTCCTCTTCGTTCGATCGATTCGATGAACACCGGATGTCCATGGCTTCCTCATCAATCGTACTTCAAGGCTAAGAGAAGGAGAGAGCCTTGCGAATCCTGTGGAGGATCTTCGAATGGAACATCTTGAGGCCTCGAAATAAAGCCTGTCCTTCACTGTACTCGGCCATGGAGATAGGCATTGCTGCCCTGCGAGTTGGAGGCAGCGTTTGGAGGCCTGACGGAGCATCATTAGGTAGATGTATTCGTTCCTTCTTTCTCCTCTTTTGGTGATGGAGGTTTCTGCATGATTCACCTTGGTTAATTCTTCATTTCGCTATAGGCTCGCCAGGTATTCGATGAAATGCCTGAGAGAGGGGCTGTCTCTGCCATGTTCAGCCATCAAAGAAGAAAGCTGGCATAGATTTGAGAAATGGGGACAGCAATAGGAGATTATGCAAACGCTCCGAGAGGTAAGTATTACTACTGTTGCTTTCAATTTGCTCAATGGCGACACCTCAGCGCTAAATTTACTTTGATCATGTCTCTATTCCTTCATGCTCACCAGGTGTTTGATGGAATGCATGGGAGAAGCTGTGAGGGAATAATCGGCCATCAGTGCCGTTCGGTGGCGGTGGAGATTTAAACTCGATTTCCAGAGCACCGTAAGGATGCAAAGGGATATGAGGTGGCCTTTCGACTTTCTGGGAGATTTCGTCATGACAGTTTCGAGCTCGACGATCTGAACATGCCACAGGTTAGGGATGAGAGACTCATGGGTTTCATGGAGCCTTCTTGTCGACTTGATGCAATGACTGCCTTCTGCCGTTCTTCGCTATGGGATGGGACACCACATCTTCAAGAGGTGAGAGACTGCAATTACGAGTGTACAGGCGCCATGAGAGGTAAATGCTTGAGTCTCTCCTTTGTCTGTATGATGGAAATTCCTCAGTATAAACATTTTAAAAGCAATGGCTCCCTTTTTTTTTTGTGCGCCCATCAGGTGTTTGACGAAATGCTTGAGAGAATCTCCAACATTTTTTACTTGGTGAAAGCGGATTGCCTGGGTATAAGCATGACCTCAGGCAGCAATGCATGGGGATGGGTTTAGGCCAACGACTTCAATTGGAACGACTCCCCTTCTTTTTGCTGTGATGAGTTAGTCTCACCACACATCATGCCTTTTTCACAGGGCATTAGAGAGAGCCTGCCATAGAGAATCTCCAAGTCCAGGATGCATCTCCCTCTTTCTTTTACTCGATCTGGGGTATTGCTTTGATGCGATGCCTTCATGCCTTTATTTTTTTGTGTGCTCATCAGATATTCGATGAAAAGTCTGAGAGGGGCTGTGAATGAACAATCAGCTGATATTGTTACGTCGTGGCAGTAAAGACTCAGGCATGACTCCTGGAGTATCCTGGAACCATCGAGAGGTGTTATATGACTTCAATTGGAGACATGGCTCTCTTCAGAGCGATATCTGGCCTTGAGTTATGCTGAGTTTTGGCAGCATGAGACGGTGTCGATAAATCGACGGCCTTTCACAGTTATACTTGGCTTGGCATTCCTCTGGAGCACCAGGAGAGCATGTGGCAGTTGCTGATTGTGTTGAATTCATATTCGAGAGTTCCTTTCGTAGTGCAACTGGGCGGGAAGGCCATGTAATGGTGGTGATGCCTGAATACAGAGGCGACCTCGAGAGGATGGAGTCAGATTCAATTTGGATCAATGACTTTGATTTGTTATGTATAGCCTCGAGTTGGATTGAGTCTGATGGGGTGCTGTTGATGAAGTGGTAGCTACTGATGTTTGCATCTTGACTTAGCACGATTTTTGAAGCATCATGGGGATGCCATCAAATGTCTCATGACTTCAATTTGAAGGATGGTTTACTCTAAAGGTGGTGCTTGGCCTTGAGTTGTACTGATTTTTGACAACATGAGGTGTTATCGATGAATTGGCTATCCTCCATAGTTGTGTCTGGTCTGGTTTGATATACCTCTTGAACATCATGAGAGCATGCGGTCATAACTAGTTGCACTAATCTAATGACCGAGAGTCTCCTTTGGATCAAATTTGGTGAAGATGTGAGCCTTCAGGACTTGGCATTCTCTGAGATTGAACATGCTGCATAGGTGTGAGCACTGTGGTGGTTAAATGTATAGAAGATGGTGGTGTCAGCATCTTCTCAGGTTGGCAGTAAGGGTATGGCATCAGCTTGATCTTCTCTAAGGTCAAATTCTTCTCTCTCTCTTCTTTTTGTTTCTGGGTAGCATTGGATTTCAGCATATTTATTGCAAGGTGGCATGGAATTTGTGAACTTTCTTTTTATTTTGTTGGCAGCACTGATTTTGATCAGTTGGCACCATAAGTGTGGCTTGGATTGACCCTCTAAGGTTAGATTCTTTCCTTCCTTTTTTATGGGATATGATGGGGGAGGTAATATGGTATGGGGATTGGTTTTAGGTGGTTAGGAGTTGATAAAACTTTCTGGCAGCATGCCGTCTAGGTGAGGTGGTTTCAGCAGGGCAAGAGGGGGTATGGCTAAGGCTTAATGGCTATGTAGAGATGTGAGGTAGAGAGGGTAATTGAGGTAGTTTAGTGACTGTTATTAGGACTAGGTTTAAGTTGTAATTAGGGCATGATGAGGGCTGTTTCATCAAGGGATTGAGGCATGACAAAAATTGGGCAGCATAACGGCTTGGTCTTAGCATGCAAGAGGCACACCATGAGCATGGTTTTGCTTCAAATGGTCTTCAAACACAGGGAGAGTATCCCTCCCCTGAATAGCCTCACTGCATTCAATCCACGAGATGTATCTACTCTCTGGATGCCATCATGGTTTGAGTAATGGGTTGCAAGATGATCTATGACTTGTCAATTCTTGATAACCAGGGCTGCTTGGCATGGCTTTCAGAGCATCATGGATGTATCTTATGGTCACTGGTTGTGAAGGGAGACCATATGGCATGGGATGGTACCTGCTGTCCTGAAGGTATTTCCTTCTCCTTTTTTTGTTCATTTTTTTTATTTACAGCTTATTTTGTGTGCCTTCTTGATATATGTAAGAGAAAATGATGCAGGCGCAGATTACTTGTGTGCATATGATACTTCTTATTAATTGTAATAAATATGCAACAGAAATTAAAGCCAAAGAGAAAAGAAGAAACAAAACAAAAAAGTTTAGTGGACACATAAAGTTTAAAGTTTTATCATGCCATTATTTATTTCATCCCCTCACCTTGTATATGCACACATGTTTATGATTATAATTTCTTTCTTTTTTTTTTATTCAAAGGTGAATTAAGGGAAAGAAAATGGGTGTGCAGCCTTATTTATATAATGCAAATATGATACATGACAAAACAGTTTTATTACAATGCCTTCTTATGATACAGCATACAGACCAAGAATATAAGTGTGTCTCTCCCTTTTTTTTATTTATCTTTTATGTATCTATAATTCATTTGTTTATCTAATGGACATGTATAAGGCTAGTACAAATGCAGACTACCTAGATATGCATAATGTATTTCCCTTTTTTTACTTATAGAAGCCATGTAAACAAAATTGAAGTGAAAGGTAAAGAAAAAAAAAAAAAAGCTTCATGGAAATATGATTGCAGAAATATACACATCTTTCTTTAGTATTTGTTAAGTCATGATAATGTGTATGCCTATGCAGTCCCTTTTTATATGAAAGAAGAAAGTATGAAAGTAAGGATGAAATAACAATTGTAAGAAGAATGCTAAAATAGCCAAAATATGCCATGAAGCCTCTTTGGGTGAGGGATGAACATGATTTAGAGGGAAAGATATAAAATATGCAAAGAAAGAAAAAGAAAATAAGAGTTCTCTGGACTTCACAGCCCATGAACTTTAGTAAACTAATACACCCATGCGCGCCATGAATTGGTGGCTGGGTCAAGCACAAAACTGCTCTCAAAACGACAGATGGAGAATTTACCACTTTGTTATTGAT
This sequence comes from Rhynchospora pubera, assembly GCA_028095005.1. Taxonomy (NCBI): domain Eukaryota; kingdom Viridiplantae; phylum Streptophyta; class Magnoliopsida; order Poales; family Cyperaceae; genus Rhynchospora; species Rhynchospora pubera. Next base: position 177,347,339 of record CM051462.1, read on the forward strand.
TGAACAGAAGATGATTACAAGCTAGTTCTCCTCTCTTGCAGCTTGAACTACAAAGTCTCCTTTTTGCTTTTTATTGTAGCTATCCTAAACTAACTCTCTTCTTTTTTTTGTTTTACAGAATTTTATATTTTAAAGTGCGTGTGCAGTTTGGAGTGTTTCTGGTCTTTTCACATTTCATTTTCTCTTCTTTTTTTAGCAGCCCAGTCTTTAATCCTGTTTGTATAAGGCCCATTTTCCATTTTTTTCTTTGCAGTATTTTGGGTATGATACTTGCTGCAGGAGGTGTCAACTCAGCATTTAATGCAGCTGCAGATATGATTCCCTCTACTCCTCTCCACTGTGCTTGAGGTATTCTTGGTATTTCTTCCCTCATTTGACTTTACTGTTCCCTCACAGTAGATACAATTTTGTTTGACCTGCTTGTGTTATGAGATGGAGTATGTATACTTCTACTCTTCTCCTGTCTTTTGTTATCAATACGACAGCCTCTTAGTCCATATATACTCCCTCTTGCTTCCTTATGTGTCACTCTTCTTCACACTATTCCCAGGTTACTCTGTGTAAATGAAGATGGGATTTGCTAGGAGCCCATAACTACGTGGTGATTCTCTTTCTGTTTGTTTATTCACTTCTACTCCCTTCATGTGTTGACCAACTCTGGTCTTTTTATTTCTTTTCCCTTTTTGTTGTCGCCACTTCCTGGGACAGTTTCTCATTCTGTGCCATAACCCCACATGTTTTTTTTTATATGACATCTAAATGATTGAATCATAACTGTTTCTTCTTCTCCTTTTTTTTTTGCAGGTGCATCCTTAACTGATAATATCTAGCAGGTAACTTTATCTGCTCTATGCTTTCTTCTTTCTCTTTTTTTTGTTTCCGGAGTCAACCCCATGCTAAATGTGGCTTTTTTTGTCTTCATTGCCTTAATGCACAATTGATATAATCATTCGTCACAAAGATATGATGTTGATGCTTTCATTCCCCTTTTTTTTTCTTAGCACCTGGTTTGGTATAAGCTCAATAATGACAGTTTGTATACATTTTTTTTTTTTTTTTTTTAAAAAAAGTCTCATTATTCTACTTTAGTCTCTTGGCCTTGTTATTTTGCCTCTTGACTTGGCATGATGTTTATCCACGCATACTTTCTTCCTCTGCATTATTTCAAGTTTCTTTTGATCAATGTGGTCCCACTTCTCAGTGATTTAGCATTGGTTTCCCTTTTTATGCAAATATGATATTTGCACATATTTTGTTCCAAAGGTTTCACCATTTTTTTTATTAGAGCATTGTTATCATTTCTCTTTGCTTCTTCTGACCATTCCATTTCTTTCTTTTGCAGTGATTTCTTCTCTTCTTTTCTTTAGTCTGCATCTCCTTTTGGCTGCATTCAATTCCCCCCCCCCCAGAAAAGGAGTATTGTACGGACCAGGTGAGGTATTGACTCCCTAGTACTTGCAAATTTATTTCATTTTATTTCATTCTTCTGCTGTCCAGATTTTATGAGACTTGATTGTCAACTTTTGTTATTTGCAGATCAAACCTTACTGTTTACACTAGTCTGGGCAGAGTCTCTGGGTCTTGAAGCATTAATTGGTATGTACAATACCTTGTTGTAATAGCGCATTTGAGTTCTGGGCCATCCCCCTTTTTTTTTTGCAGCATTTCGCCCATCATTATGATTTGCACGATCTGTGTATATTATTGTTTTGTAATAGAAGTAGTCATTGGATTTCTTATAAACTATCAACATGGGTGGTAAGCAGATGGCTTGCTTTTGAACTTTGTACATGGCTCGTTCTACCTGAGTTTTGTATTTCTCATTAATTTGTCACGCCATGATAGATTGATCTCTCAATTAAGCTTTAATTTATCAATTATTTCCCACATTGATTTAATCCAAAACTTAATAAACATGATGGACTTAATCTTTCCATCCAGAGCGTGTCAATCTAATTTCTTTAGTTGCGATCGATCGGCATGGAGACGGCAACCGAGGCCAGTGTCATCCAACTCTTCCCCCCTTTTTTTTTACCGCTTTTAAGTGGTGTTAAGCGTTCTAATAACGGCTAGGTAGATTGCCAAAACTAAGCCCGTAGAGTTTAGTTAATCGGGAGAGAGATCTGACAAGTGGGGTCTCTTCTCATACAGTTTGTATTCCGTTATATTCACCAGGTGCCGCTAGCGTTAGTTGGGCTGCAGCCAATAAAGCTCTTGTAATTCATGTAAAAATTCACCTATTCTTCTCTTTTTTTTTTTGCTAAAGCCCAAATCATTTGTATGAACTGAAAATTATCATCGTAATACAAGAGAAGATATCTCAACTTGCAATCATAAAGTTTCCAATATACGGTCTGACAATCCTGTAGCATCCCATAATATCATTTGCAATCACAGCTCTTCCATTTTTTATTTAGCTAATGACTTTCGGACATCTCTTGAATTTGTCGTGAATTTTCAGGGGTCAACAATTTTATACAAGGGGCCATAAGTGTAAGCGGTTATTCTGGCTAGAAGTCATGGATGATGAACAGGCAGAATCATCATTGTTGGATGCCAACGAAACACCTAGCAAATATTGATAATATCCACAACCTTTACCTTTCTTTTCAGCTTGAGGACAAGCTGCTTCTCATGGAGAGAGAAAATGTTATGGGCGTTAGGAAAAGGAAACCAACAGAATTAGATAATTTCTAATTATTTCCATATTATTTATTTCCAAGTTTCACTACAGGAGAGTGTTTCGGTTGCATCGGGCGCCTCCATGCTAGAGAGGGCTTGTTGCATTGACAAGCGGATGCTACAGACCAGTCGCATCGGCCAATTTCCGATGTAGCTGGCTTCGATGCTGACGATTCAATGGCATCGACATTTTGGTTGCATCGACATTAAATTGATGCAACTAAAATCATTAGTGCATCTGCTTGTCGGATGCAACTGCTTGTTGTTTTGCATTCGAAGAGTGCATGCTATTAGTTTTTCTAGCATCGATTAAGTGAATGGCAGTATATCTTATTTGCATCAAATAATTGTTTACTGTCACATTAGTTTTTTTTTCCTGTTGTTTGAATTTCTGAAAGTTAATTATGCATTTTATATTATCTAGAGATCCGACACTAAAATTTCGAAAATAGTATTTTGAGTTCTAAATATTTTCTAACATTTCTCATAAATTTCCCTACACATAAGAATAAATGTTTAGAGAAAGAAAATTAATTATTAATTATTGTTTAAATTACATGGCCGAATGCAACTTTTATGTATATACATGTTCATTCATATTTTTCTTTTTATATGTGCGCCACATAGTTAAAGTGTTTCCATAGTTTATTTGAGTAGGTAAATAGATAAATATTTTCCTTAGTTAAGTGTTGACCTAATGGACCAGTATTATTCAATTGTGAACCGACATAGGTCCTTTGAATATTTGACCAAAGAGATAAAGATGAATGTCCTTAAGTCCTTGTGTCTCTTCCCCATTGGTGCACGTAAACACTTCAATACACTACGGGAAAAAGGACCTTCTGTAACGGCACTTCCGTAACGGTTTTTGAAATAACCGTTACAGAATAGTGAGACATTAGGCGGGAAAATTGGCGCCACAAATCTGTAACGGTTATTATTAAACAACCGTAATAACATTTCCGTCATGGTCAGGGGAAAAAATGCATCAACCCTTCTGTAACGGTTGTTGGATTAGAACCGTTACAGATTTACTATATCCTGTAACGGTTATTATCCATCAACCGTTACAGAAAAGAAAAAAAGAAATATATTAATATCAACCATCTTCTGTAACGGTTATTAGCAAATAACCGTTACAGTAGGTTACATATTTTAGCACTAATTTTATTAATGTTTTTATGATTCTGTAACGGCTTTTTTTTATATTTTTATGATTCTGTAACGGTTATTGTTTAATAACCGTTACAGAATAGTTCTGTATTTAGGTCTTCTCCCCATCCCAACAAACTCACAGCTAGAGCGCCGCATCACTTAACTCTTTTCTGATCTTCTCATTTATTGCGAATTTGTGGTGGTGGCTTCACTCCAAAAAAATAGCCAAAAATTTCTAAAAATTCTGAAAAAATAATAATTAGAAAGAGAATAAGAAGGAGAGCAGATTTAAGGTAAAAAAAATTAAATTTGAACCGTAATTTTTTTTTTTACATTTTTTTCTTATTTATTTCGATTTTTTCATTAATTTAATGGTTATTTTTGTTTTTTTATATATTTTAAGATATCATTGAATAGGAGAAGATCTTACATCGGCCGTATAAGTCGCATGATTCAACGGATCGGAAGGCACACAATTGAAAGTATATTTTCATGAACTTATCTTTTTTTAAATTATTTGCATTTCGTTAATAATTTGCATATATATATATATATAGGCATGAATTTCGTATTGTCATATAGGAACCAAATACCGGAACTCAACTGAATTTAGGTCATTGCCCGTCCGAGATTAATCCATTAGGGATTAATCTCGGATAGTACTCCCGGTCGGGAGTACTGCTCTTTGGATACGATCTGTCTCATTTAGGACAGCGAGTTGTACGTTAGATGCAATGTGTTGTCTGAGAAAAATTCGGCGGCATTTCCCTTGTGTTCCCACGGATACGTACGCACGAGCAATCGTATGTTGGCGTATTCAGGGAACATAAGGGGAAATGCTGCCGAATTTTTCTCAGATAGCACATTGCATCTAACGTACGCTCGCTAATGAGACAGAGTATCCAAAGAGCGGGCTAGGATGGTGACCGGTCCGAAAACCTAATATGACAAATTGGTCCGAAACCCTAATAATTTGCATAAATTTTATTGTTCAGATGGATCGGACGTGGATGTACTCAAGTAATCGATGCTCGTCTACATTTTTTAGAGGACTTGAAGAATTTATGGTTTGTGCTAAAGAGAATTTGAAAATGAAAGAAGATGATAAAATGTATTGTCCTTGTCGTGTTTGTCAGAATTTGTTGAAGTGGTCTAATTTTGAAGAAGTGAAGGCTCATTTGATTATAAATGGATTTCAACCGGATTATAGTCGGTGGACACTCCATGGAGAGAATGGGGGGGATAGTACTAGCACAAATGTATTGGATTCTGTGTATGAGGAAGAAAATGTATCATTGGATGATGAAATTGATGATGTCAATGTATTTGATGATGAGAATGTAGATGATGATAGAAATGTAGATAACTCAGAATTTAATGCCGATTTAGATGAAATTGTGAACAATGTGGATGAAAATTTTGTTGATAATGTTGAAATTTTTGGTATGTTACGTGAAGAAGATAAAATAGCTTTATATCCTGGTTGTGAATTGTCAAAACTTAATGCTGTTTTCAAACTGTTCAATCTTAAAGCCAAAAATGGATGGAGTGATGCAAGTTTCACATCTTTGCTCAAACTATTACATAAAGAATTTCTTCCAAAAGATAACCAGTTGCCAGATTCAATTTATAAGGCTAAAAAGATGTTATGTCCTTTAAAAATTGGAGTTGAGAGAATTCATGCATGTCCAAATGACTGCATATTATTCCGGAATGAGTACGGAGATTTGCATAAATGTCCAAAGTGTAATGCGTCACGGTATAAACCGAGGGACGATCAAATTGAAGATGAAGGTAGTAAGGGACCAGCTGCAAAAGTGGTGTTTTATCTACCAATAATACCAAGATTCCAGCGGCTTTTCTCTAACGCGAAGGATGCCAAATTGTTAAGATGGCACGCAGACTGCAGGAAAAAAGGCGATGGCATGCTCAGACACCCAGCAGACTCTCCAGATTGGATAAATATAGATATGGAATTTGAAGATTTCGGCAGTGAACCTAGAAATTTGAGATTGGGTTTATGTACAGACGGGATGAATCCTTACGGCAACATGAGTAGCCGGCAGACTACATGGCCGGTTTTATTGTGTATTTACAATCTTCCTCCCTGGCTATGCATGAAAAGGAGATACATGATGATGCCCTTGTTGATTTCTGGTCCCAAGCAACCAGGTAATGATATAGATGTGTACTTGGCTCCATTAATAGATGACCTTGGTGAATTGTGGCAGAATGGAGTGAAAATATACGATGCACACTCTAGAAGTGAGTTTAACCTCCGTGCCATGATATTTTGCACAATCAATGATTTTCCTGCATACGGAAACCTGTCAGGGTATAGGAATAAAGGAGCGAAAGCGTGTCCTATTTGCATGGAAAACACCCATTCTGTGTACTTGAAAAACTCCAGAAAAAATGTTTACTTGGGACACCGGAGGTTTATTAAGAACCGCAATCACCCTTACCGTCGAGACAAGGAAAGGTTTGACGGTACTGTAGAAAAAGACAAGGCCCCAATACCGTTATCCGGTTCAGGGGTGTATCGACAGGTGAAGGACATTAATGTAAAATTTGGTAAGAAATTTGCAAATGAGATACCCAAGGGGATATGGAAGAAGAAGTCTATATTCTGGAATCTTGAATATTGGCAGAGTTTGGAGATTAGGCATTGCTTAGATGCGATGCACATAATAAAGAACATATGTGAAGCTTTGATTGGTTGTATGTTGGAAATTCAAGGGAAAACTAAAGATGGCGTAAATGCGAGGAAGGAAATGGTTGAAATGGGGATCCGGCAAGAACTAGCGGCACAAGATAAGGGAAAAAGTCGAACTTGGCTACCTGCAGCACAATTTAATTTATCAAAGCAAGAGAAGAAAAGCTTATTAGAATGCCTGAAATCTATTAAGGTTCCTACTGGTTATTCCTCGAATATATCAAGAAAGGTTTCTATTAAGGACAACAAATTACTTGGTATGAAGTCACATGATTATCACGTCCTACTGACCCAGTTACTTCCGGTCGCAATTAGAGGAATTCTAAGGGAAGAAGTGAGGAAAACCATCACTAAGTTGTGTTTTTTCTTTAATTCCATTTGCTCTAAAGTGATTGATCCGAATAGTTTGGACAAGTTACAAGAAGGTGTTGTACTAACCCTATGTGAGCTGGAGATGTACTTTCCGCCATCGTTTTTTGACTCCATGGTGCATTTGACCATTCATTTAGTTAGAGAGATAAAAATGTGTGGTCCTGTATTTCTACGATACATGTATCCTTTCGAAAGAGCCATGGGTCAATTGAAGGGGCTTGTTCGTAGCCGATCTAAACCAGAAGGAAGCATAGTGGAAGGATATGTGGCCGAGGAGGTTATTGAGTACTACACCGATTATTTGCAGGATGTACAACCAATCGGTCTTCCAAAGTCTCGACATGAGGGTAGACTTGAAGGAAAAGGTTATATATTAACTTCCAATGTTCACCTTATTTAGCACAAATGTTCACTGTTTACCTCTAATTTTTGCCACATAAGAAAATTCAACAATTCACAGACAATTAAAATAGGGCCCATGAATGCATGACGGGTCCAGATTCTCAAAGGCAGGGGGTCAATTTTGTAAAGCCAGAAGACGTGCAACAAGGGATGCTTAAATAAATTAATTACGTGAATTATTCTATGAATCTTAGAAAAATTCATTTAATTGGTTTAAAATTCTTAAAAATGGAAAATTCATGACCATGGGAAGCACGGAATCAAATTATTGCTCAAATTCCAGAAAATGGATGGATCCATTGTCCATCAAAATGGAGTGGAGCTTTAGCCAATTGAATAGGAAATGGAAACAAAAGATGGGAGATGGGCCGCAAGAAATAAATGGAAAAAGGGAGCCCACTATTGAAATTCGAAAGCCCATCGCACCTTCTCCCGTTCTCCTCTCGGATCCGCTCACAATCCCCACAAGTCAGGCGCCTCAGCTGCTCACACGTGGAGCGCTCCAACTGGCTCTCCCGCATCTGACCTCACACTTAACAGAAAAGAAAAGAAAATGAAATTGAAAATCGGAGAAGGAGAGCTCCGTCCCTCTGACAAACCCCAGTCCGGCGAACCCCGCCACCATTTCTGGAATTCTTAGTACCGCTGGAAAGCTTGTGTCGAGGAGAAGATAACGATACTAATATTTATCCCTCTCGTTCTCTGAATACTTCGAATTTTTATCAGAAGGGTTGCGAGGCGGTGCAAAGAGGAGCATGAAATTAACGCAACTGAATTGATTAGAAACCAAATTGCTTGCTTGCACAGCTTTATGGATATTCTGAGAACACGAAAGTGCTATCAATTTGGGTCTAAGTCAAGCCGTGAGGTGTAAGCACCAATTGGTGGCACGGCTTGGTTAAGTGCTGGTCAAACCTTGACTAAACAATGATTAGCAACTTAATTGATGGATTAAACATGTTAAACACGGTTGTGAGATGCTCTAATGATAGAATGTAAGTGACGAAATGGTTTTAAATCCACCGGAGAGGCAATTACTTTCGGCTGAACTTGAGAGGAACAAAAAGTGGAAATGATGCAAATATGCTCACTGGTCCCCCCTCTACAACTACTTCTCCTCCACAAATTAACTTGAGACGTGGCTCATTCATCTCCATCTACTCTTGTTCGCAATTACTTACCCCTCAAGCATCTTGGTTGATCATTGGATGGGAATTAAAGGCCTGAGATGCAACCAAATCGAAGAAGCTCCTGTGAAACCCTAATCAAATTCCATACATGCCGCCTCCTTTGTAATTGATGCTCAACCATCATATTACAACCAACCCTTGGATGAATGCCAACACAAATGCTCCATCTGGCGCCAAAGGATTGAGATGGTAAAACAACAAAAGCAAATATACTTTTTCTCACTCAATTGCCACATAGCATATGGCCCCACATGTCAAGAGAGATTGAAACAATGACTGAGTGCCCCATCATCTCTAATGCGTTTTTAGTAGAAGTAAACAAAATTTGGACTGCCAAGCTTAAAAGAGAATCTGATTGGAGTTGCATATGAGGTAGCAGTGGCTGCAATTCACCCATCACCAAAGCAAATAGCTTACATGGCGCTAAGTGAAGAACAGTAAGTTAAGATGGCAAGCCACTGTGTCAAGGCTGATGCCATATGGCAAATAACCATTGGAAAGTAAGTGGAATAGTAGAAACCATGAAGTCAAGGAAGAAAATGAAAAGCAAGTCGGTCTCAAATTGATGCATCACTACCATCCATCACACTTCAAAATTTGAAGATGCTGCCACGTGTAAAGCTGAAGAAGGGCATGAACCCTAGAAATCACCTATAAAAGAAGCCTCAGATGGAAGATGAGGGGCGGCACTATGGAGAAACACACTAAGGTGCTGCCAAAAATCGTTTTAGACTTGTTTTAAAAAAAAGAGAGCTTTTGATAGTTGATTGTTTTCTGTGTATTAGGAAGAGGTAATAAGAAATCCCACTGTATCTGTTATGATTCTGGTGAAATGAAAATCCGAATTTCTCTTTATTTCTCTTTGTCTCTAAGTTCATACGCTCCTAAAGAAAAAAAACTAACTTGTTTTCAGAAAGATTTGAATTCCTTAATTGAATGTAGTTGTCTTGTTACTGTGTCCCGACTAAGCACCTCAAAAACAACTTTACTTACCCTCTTCTTATATGGTTATTTTTTTTTTTTTTTTTGTGTCATGATCCCTCTTCACTCCATGGTAAAGGAGTTCTTCAACTACAAGGAAGCTGCAACTGTGATGAAGCTACAAGACTGGCAGCATGGTGGTACCTCTAAGGGTTTGGTTGTCAAGAACGCCGACCTGGTATCACCTTGTTGCCATGGTTCATGATGATGCTCATTGGTTCCCACAAATAAAGTCTTAAGGCCTGCTATGGTTTGATTGTCAAGAACGTCGGCCATAGCATGGTTCAAAAGAAAAAAAGAGACAATAATAAAGTAACACAACAACTAGTTATGCTGTCAAAAAAAATGAAGAACCCAAGTTTACATAAAGGCATAGATATCAAAAATCACACCCAAAAGTGCATGTTGGAGTCCTTTATTTCATGAAATTTGTGTCCTTACTCATGTCAGTACCTCCTAATAAAAGACATAGTGAATAGTTCCCCTCTTCATTTCTGTTTTAAAGTAGGTCTGAAGTGGAAGTTCATGTCCTTAGAATAAAGGTCCTTATCTTACTAAGTAGACATTAAACACCATGAGAGCTGCATCCTTAGGAAAGTTTTTAGGGTCATATAAGAATCATATAATAATAATGGCATAGTGGGTCTGCATCTAAACATGGAGAATAAATTGTAGAAATGAAGTCAGTAGGTGTTAAAGTTTTATTATTGTTACATCTTCTTGCTATATGATTAGTATGTCCTCCAAAAATGTGTACAATTGCATTCCCTAAGTTAAAGTATTCATGGTTTCAGTTCAGGTCATCCAGCACTAGTAACCGAATAAGTTTGTTTGTTATGAGATAACTTTACTTTAAGTGTCAATAAACTAAATTCAGTGGATATATGGAATTGTGCCAGCATAAACAAGGAAGAGGAAAGGAGACCGATTTCAATATAAGACCAATATGTGAAAGTAAAAGATCATCGAATGAAAACTAGGCTGCATGAAATCAATTTTAAAAAAAAAAGCATGAATGCCAAAGTGATACAAGAAAGTATTTAAGTTGAGAAGGTGCTGTAAAATGAAGAAATATCAGGGGCTAAAGTGAACAAGATGGTCATGCACATGTGCCATTGGTAAACACCAGCAAGAACAACATCACCAGTTAAATTGCGTTTCAATTGTTTGAATAATTAAATGTTGTGATCAGGGTTTGACATCCAAAGTTGAAGTTGCATACGTTTAGTAAATTGGATGAAGACAAAAGAGGAAGCCAAGAGTCCTGTATTTAAATATAAATTATGGTAACCGACATGGTAAAATAAAAAATATGAGAAGAAAGTAAAATGTAAACCATGGGTTTGTATAACAATTCGTGGAACAATTCACACATGAAATGAAATCAAGTCAGTTTTACTTCGAAGTTTATCAGACCAAAGCCAATGATGAAAAGCATATTACCTCAAATTAGGAAGTGCAACATAAAATTGAAAGTATAGGTGACTCCATAATGCTCTCGAGATGCCTCACAGTACCTTCGTTGAGACAGTTCACCACTGCTTCCCGTCAATCAATTGCTATTTACCATGGTCGCGGACCCAAATCAAGTCAAAGCCAGAGCTCTCTGAATTGATCAACGAGGCCTCAACGGACGGCAGAGGAGACCTCAGTGGACCATCACGACACCTTGAAACTTAGTTCCAGTCGCCGGGAAGCTCTACTGACACCATCAACGGAGGCCTCCAGTCGAACGGAAGAGCGTTACTCTAACAAAGGAAGGAGGGAGATGAATCGGAATCCAGCGTAGGCGTGGCGTACCAAGGCAGCGACGCTGACTTGCGGAGTCCACTAATCGAACCCAGATCTAATTCAAACTCATCTGGTGCATAGATGCGTCCGTGAACCAAATGACTCAGCCCACTCAACCTCAATGACTCAGTGATCTTCTGTGGCGTTCATCCTGTAGCGAGTCCCTGACGAACATAACAGCAAAACAGCAAAATTGCAACCAATCATAAAATTCTGCAGAACTGAAAACTTCAAAAGTACATTAAAAATAGCTAGAAAATCAGAAAAATTCTCATAAAATATCAAAACATCAAGAAAAATATGAGGAATATTTTAATATATCATGTCATGCGAAAACACTAAAGCACAAAATATTTTAAAATTAAAGTTTAAAAGGATGACCATAATGGAAAATAATAAATTTACATGGTTAAGTAAAAATTAAGTTCCTTAAGGAAATAGAATAAAATCATTTGAACATTTATGTTTTGGACAACAGGTATATTTGAACGTTTTATGTTCTGGACAACAGGTACACTTGGACAAAAAAAAATGTTCTAGACAACAGGTACAATCAAACACTATAGTATGCAAACAAACCACAAAAATATCACAATAAAGATAAAAATATATATAAATTCAAAATGCAAACTCAAAAGTCCAAAGTGCAAATTTAAAGGTCCAAATTTAAAATTTCAAAATAAAAAGAAAGTACAAACTCAAAAGTCCAAAGTCAAAAGTCTAAACTTAAAAGTGTGAACCTTAAAGCGCAAACTCAAAAGTCCAAATTTAAATGTCCAAACTCAGAAGTTTAAACTCCAAAAGGCAACTTAAGAGTGCAAATTTAGAAGTCCAAATTCCAAGAGCAAAACTCAAGAATTCAAACTCAAAATTCAAAACTGAAAAGTCAAAAATCCGTCGACTAGGCGACTAGAGGAAAAATCAACCGACGACAACACAAGAGTTATTGTCAAGAGGAGGCATAGTGCATCTGTACTCGAGACTTGAACGAAAACCCCAAAAATCTCTAAATCCCCGAACGATTGAGGACTGATCTAGGATACCCAAATTTTATAGTATCAAGCTCAAAAAAATCTGAGTGACGGCACCAAGCCCAACCCAACAAAGTAAAGTCAATCCAAGGCGACCCAAAGTGTCTCAAAACTGTGACCAAAGAATCTGACCTAGTGCAATAATTTTCATTGTTCATGTTTGATATTGAATGTTTTCATTACATTATTTCAATTCTTGACTATTTTGTGTTGCCTTCATTTAGACCCCACTAAACGCTAGTCATCAAAATAAAATAAAACTGACTCCGATTGCTTTTAATGCCTAATCATTTGATTATTCCCGATCTAGAGGTGCTCTTGTCTGATTCCCAACTCGGACTCAGACCAGAGGTAATTAACAGCAGGGGCTTGCGCCTGCTGGAAGGAAAGGACCTACACACAAACAATCAACTCTTGAGGTCCCTAGGGTCGCATTGCTATCTTTCGTTCGTAAAACGGGTAGTGGTGTTCGAATTCTAGGGGACTAAAGGGGTATCTGATCCGCATTTTCTTCGCCCCATAGAAGGCTATCTGATCTTCCGTGGTTGGACTGAAAAAGTGCGAGACAGATTCTGGCACGCCCGGTGGGACATTCTTCTCCTCTCATCAGGGAATAATTAAAGGATTAAGCATGAAAGTACATAGGAGTCTATTAAATTTCATGTTACATACTAATCTCGAGTTCTCTTCATTTTAAGAGGAACAATGGTGACTTGGTGCCAAATTGTGACTGGAGAACATCTCAAGAATGGTGGTGGCTCCATGGCCGGGACTCCCCAAGTGCCCGTCCAAGCTACCACAAAACTCCAAATGGTGATGCTCGCTGGTGGAACATCTACTGTTGTCTCAGGAAACACCACCCCATGCAACCAGAAAGGGAAAATGCCAATTCAACATGTGAAAGAGGCTCTTGCTCCTAAATCAAAAGGAACAGAGACAAGGACTAGGCTCTCGAGGATTCAAGCCCTCCACCTGGTCCAACAACCAGACACCGTCACTGACCTGCCTCTTCGCAACACCTTCACCCCCCTGCATGCGCTCGAGAAGGGAGGAGAGGAGATGTGTTTCAGGGAGGATTGGGAGCTTCCCATGTATGCCCCGGTCTTTGAGATGAAGGAAATAACCCACAAGAAACATAAGACAGTGGAGGCCATACATGCGGCCTTCAAAATAATCAAAAAGTCTCGTAAGTCCCGTTGGATCGTCACTACGGTCCTTGCCAACGCTAAGAAGCCGTCCGTAAAGGATAGACTAAGGTTCCCAGTGTACCAAAGGCTCCGCTTTCCCCATTATGAGGACAACCGAGAGGGAGATGCGGACTATAGTACATCAGAAAAGGAGAATGTGGCCAACCCGCCTTCAGTCTTTGACCGGCTCACCTTCCCGCCGCTGCAACCCAACCTCAAGTCTGTGAAGGCCGAAGGGAAAGTGAAGCAGGCCTGGAGGCCCAAACAACAAGAACCCATGCCAGCTCCTAAGCAACACGCAGGGGGCACCAGGCGGTGGGTCCTAAAGGAAAATGATATTTCTCTGGCTAACCAAGTGGCGAGTCAGAGGATGAAAGACAAAAGGAAAAGAAAATATGTGGTGAAGAAGAGACGGAATGTTGATTATGTCTCGATATGTCATGATGATGAGGAGTCAGTGGAAGTTCACATGGTAGGGACTGGTTCTCAAGAGCTATCCCACTCTGAAAGTGTCCCCGTGGAAACACGAGGGCAAAAGGGAAAGGCTTCAGAATCCAAACCTCCCAAACGAGCAGGGCGGCCTAAAAACCGCAGCCCGGTAGTGGAGGAAATTGTCCAACAAACCGGGGATAATGCAACAAGTGATGAGGAGGATCCGAGCCAGGATCATGGAAATTCGTCTGATGAGGAAATAGAAATCCTTGAAGAAATGTCTGATGAAGTGGCCCAGCTTCGCAAGGAGCTAGAGGAAAAACAAAGGCAACTCGAGCAACTCCAGCTGGAGAACGCTCGGGTCACAGCAACATGTGCTGAGGTCCATAAGCATATAGTTAGAATGGGCGCACGGCCAAATCGTGCGGTCGTAAATAATGACACACCCAAACCAACCAACATAAAGAACTCAACACCTGAACCAAAACCAAATCCGTCGGTGGAGAGCTCCTTTACTCCACTGATGATTGCCAAGGAAAAATTCTCGGTCGCCCAAATCCAAGCGACCTGGGAACTGCAAGTTGGAATAATGAAAAAAGCAATTGCATCTATGACTGCAAACCATGAAGCCTCTGAGACGGTAAAAGATAAGCAAAGGAAAGAAATAACTAATGTACCGATTCCGCCTGACACTCAGATTATGAGCCAGACGCATCAACAAACGAAAACTTTACCCTTCCCTCCCAGGAAATGGGAAAATCTACTTCAATTAAGCAACACACCGGGGGCAGCCTCCCCGAGGAGCAAAGGAAAATTCCTCACATACTCACAAAAAAAGGATTGATATGTCCCTTCCAGAAAACGGAGAAACAGGTGCCAAAGGAACTACATAATGGGGGCAACTTTCTTGAAGGACAGAAGGAAACTTTTTCCATACATATTAAAGGGGGATTGGTACACCCCTCCCTGAAAATAGGAGAACAAGTGAAGGTAAAGCGAAGCCTTGGGGGCAGTTTTTCTAGAAAGCAGATGAAAATCCTTCCCATACCTACCAAAAATGGATTGGCAACACTCTCCCGGAAAACTAGAATGCACGTGCTTAATGAACAAGAAATGCAGGGGGCACACAACCGATGTGCTAGGCTGATGACCTCTAAACCTCAGGGATCGAGAATACGAAATATGTGGCATGAAGCATTCGCCTCACAAACTTCTGGAGTAAGGATAAGGCGAAACCCTCAGTACAAAACAAGGTTGACAGTTTCATGTCAGTCGGATCCAAAAATCATATGGAATGATCGAGGACTCGAAGGATGCGCCACTGTTCGTATGGTAAGCGCATCAGAGGAAGAGGTAGATTCTGACGACAGTCACACTACAGCAACCAAAACCGATAACCAAAGAGATACCTGGAATACTATTAAAGAAACTCAAACCCAAGAAAATAATGAGCAATCAAAGAATGTGCAAGCCTTAATCCAAAATCCCCTCTTCGAAAGGTCTCTATGGGAAAAGATGATAGATACCTCCAAAAGTCAAGATGAATTTGAAACTGGTCAAAGCAAATCCTTAGGAGACAATTTCGCGAAAAGGGAAGTGGAAGATTCAAATTCAATCTGTATGGTGAATTCTGACACTAGTAACATACAAGAACATGAAAGCCATATGGTGAGAACTAAAGATCACATGAAAAGGAGCTCATCACTTAATAATAAAAGGAATGTGAGTTATCGCTCTACCCAAAGGGATGACAAAAAGTTGGTTGCGCCAAAACAAACAGACGAAAGCTCAGAAAATGAGGGTGAAAGCTCTAAGTCGGGGGCATCATCTGATGGCGATGAGACTGTCCAAAAAAGGCAGGAACTCGAGCGGATGGATCGCCAACTAGAAGAAATTCAGCAAGAAAATGCTCGTCTATCCAATTGGTGCTCCAATGTGCAAGATTCCCTTACCAAAAAAAGATTATGGCATAATTCCCTTCCTAAAATAAGTGATCGACATCCTAAGAAACCTAAGTCCGTGAAATTCAATAGTGAAGAGCCAAAAATGAATGATACAAAAACAAAGACCAACTGTTTGGAGAACAAACCCATACTAAAACATTGCAAAGAGCCCATAAATACCTCAGGTGACTCTTTTGAAAAACTTGGGATAACTCATGAGGAAATTGAAGAGATGATAAGCCGACGATTGCAGAAGGCAGGGTTAGGCCCTCCTGCTCGTTCCAAGGAAAGATTTGGTAATCCATACCCAAAGGAGTACGACTTGGTGCGTTATCCTCCGGGTTACATAATCCCAAAATTTCCATTGTTTTATGGTGTGGGAGCTGAGACAAGCCCAG
Source organism: Rhynchospora pubera (assembly GCA_028095005.1). NCBI lineage: Eukaryota > Viridiplantae > Streptophyta > Magnoliopsida > Poales > Cyperaceae > Rhynchospora > Rhynchospora pubera. The sequence continues at coordinate 177,363,619 of CM051462.1, forward strand.
AAGAACATCTAGCGCGATTCAAAACCTTATGTCAAGATACAGCGCAAAATGAAGCACTTCTCCTGCGCCAATTTTCCCAGAGCCTAATAGGAGTAGCTTTCAAATGGTATGCCTCATTAAAAGAGAATAGTATTCAAACTTGGGGAGACATGGAGGAATCCTTTTGCGAGAGATTCACAATAACACCCCAGAGAATTACACCAATGGAGCTGACAAGCATGAAACTCAAGGAAGAAGAGTCTCTCTCGAACTACATTATGCGATGGAGAAATCTAAATGATCAATGTTATCCGCGGCTTCAAGAGTCTGATATGGTGGAATTGTTGGTAAAGAACATTAGTAAACAAATTCCACTAATGGGGCCACTCTTAGTAATGAACAAAGCCACTACGTTCAGAGCCTTGCTTGATACAATGGAGAAATACCAGGACCTTGATATAACTGGGTTGTTTCGACCCCTCAGGAGTGACCAAGAAGAGGTTGACATGACTCGAATGGGCAAGAGTGATACACAAATCAAGAAGGCCAGAAATATGGAAGCTTCCAGTAGTTGTGGTTATGAAGTCAACTTCAGGAAAACAAATAATGACAAGAAGGTCTTTCCCAAGCCCAGAAGACCATCCCTGATGGAGCAAATGAGTAAACCATATTCTTTCAAAGTAGGAGAAACCAAAAGACTCTTTTATCGGGTCTTAACAAAAGGGCTTGATCTCCCGCCAAGCAAACGACCCGAAGAAATGAGAAACGTCCATGATCCTAACTACTGTCCATATCATAGGGTCATTGGACACCCGATTGAAGAGTGCTACAAGTTCAAGGATACTCTTGAAAGGACGATCCGCAAGGATGAGTTTAACCTACCTAAGAATGCCCGCCAAAACCCTATGCCTCATGTGCAAGTTAGTGAAACTGAAACCGATGATGATGATTCTGATGATGGAGAGTATTCGTCGACGACTTGTAATATGATTTCTCATGTTGAAACATGCGAAGAAATTCCTAAAAGTGGTTCAAGGCCTCATAGCACTAAAACCCAAGGGCTCCCAGTCTCAACAACATCTTCTAAGCGAGATAGGCTGAGGAAGCAACTCGAGCTATGTAATCATTGGATTACGTTGCTCCCTCAGCAGGTTTCGGCACCTCTTCAAGGGGATGAAAAATCACACCAGGCGAAAGTCGCAGGAATATCCATGCTCCAGCAACAAAATGGTGAAATACATGAGCTCTTGAGAAACTCCAAGGAAAAGAGCAAAGTTTCCCGTGACAGTTCAACAAAAATTCAACAAAGGAAAGCCGAATCCAATATAGAATACATGAAAAGGTGTGAAATTTTGATGGAATCACGGTCACAAGATGGCCATACTGAAACAAACTTTGAAAACAACCAAGACAGAAAGGGATATACCAAAACAACCGAAGAACTACAGACATCATCATCGGGAGCGATCGCAATGGTCGAAATGCCCGGTAAAAGCTATGAGTTCACCACATGTGGCACATGTCGCGCAAAGACTGGGCTCCTATAAGTTTTTTAAAAAAAGAGCCAGGGGAATAAGGGGTTTTCGTAGGAAGTTGAGGAGTGAACCTGGATATGAATATACCCTTAACTTTGAAATGCATGCCAAAACCTCATAACCCTCACACTAAACAAAAAAATCCAAAACCAAATCTCTGAAGAAAAATCCAGACCAAAATGCTGTACATAAAGAAACCCTTCAGCATCCAGAATTCGAAATCAAGAAAATCTACAAAGGATCTCGTCAAAACCCAACCATTGTCTCAGAAAGGGTGTTATTACAAGAGACAATGAGACACCTAATCTGAGAGTAACAGAAGCTCAAAACACCCCAGCCAAGAACAAATATGCTAAGGCTAAACCGGGGGCAAGAAAACCTCAAATCTCTCAAGCCATGGAAAAAGATGTCAAAACTAAACTGGAATATAGACCCATAACCGAAACATTGATAACCCATTGGATGGATGAAAGTAAAGAGAGGCTTGCAAAGTCTCCATTTAATTAACCTTGAAAATCATATCAGACTTCCACAGTCCTGGTAATATTCCAAGCCGTGTCAGACTTTCACAGTTCTCATGGCGCTCAAAATCATATCAGACTCACACAGTTCTGGTAATGTTCCAAGCCGTGTCAGACTTTCACAGTTCTCATGGCGCTCAAAATCATATCAGACTCCCACAGTTCTGGTAATATTCCAAGCCGTGTCAGACTTTCACAGTTCTCATGGCGCTCCAAATCACATCAGACTCACACAGTTCTGGTAATGTTCTAAGCTGTGTCAGACTTTCACAGTTCTCATGGCGCTCCAAATCATATCAGACTCACACAGTTCTGGTAATATTCCAAGCCGTGTCAGACTTTCACAGTTCTCATGGCACTCCAAATCATATCAGACTTTCACAGTTCTGGTAATGTTCCAAGCCGTGGCAGACTTTCACAGTTCTCATGGCGCTCCAAATCATATCAGACTCCCACAGTTCTGGTAATGTTCCAAGCCGTGGCAGACTTTCACAGTTCTCATGGCGCTCCAAATCATATCAGACTCTCACAGTTCTGGTAATATTCCAAGCCGTGTCAGAATTTCACAGTTCTCATGGCGCTCCAAATCATATCAGACTTCCACAGTCCTGATAATGTTCCAAGCCGTGGCAGACTTTCACAGTTCTCATGGCGCTCCAAATCATATCAGACTCCCACAGTTCTGGTAATATTCCAAGCCGTGTCAGACTTTCACAGTTCTCATGGCGCTCCAAATCATATCAGACTCCCACAGTTCTGATAATGTTCCAAGCCGTGTCAGACTTTCACAGTTCTCATGGCGCTCCAAATCATATCAGACTCCCACAGTTCTGGTAATATTCCAAGCCGTGTCAGACTTTCACAGTTCTCATGGCACCCCAAATCATATCAGACTTCCACAGTTCTGGTAATGTTCCAAGCCTTGTCAGACTTTCACAGTTCTCATGGCGCTCCAAATCACATCAGACTCACACAGTTCTGGTAATGTTCTAAGCCGTGTCAGACTTTCACAGTTCTCATGGCGCTCAAAATCATATCAGACTTCCACAGTCCTGGTAATATTCCAAGCCGTGTCAGACTTTCACAGTTCTCATGGCACTCCAAATCATATCAGACTTTCACAGTTCTGGTAATGTTCCAAGCCGTGGCAGACTTTCACAGTTCTCATGGCGCTCCAAATCATATCAGACTCCCACAGTTCTGATAATGTTCCAAGCCGTGTCAGACTTTCACAGTTCTCATGGCGCTCCAAATCATATCAGACTCCCACAGTTCTGGTAATATTCCAAGCCGTGTCAGACTTTCACAGTTCTCATGGCGCCCCAAATCATATCAGACTTCCACAGTTCTGGTAATGTTCCAAGCCGTGTCAGACTTTCACAGTTCTCATGGCGCTCCAAATCACATCAGACTCACACAGTTCTGGTAATGTTCTAAGCTGTGTCAGACTTTCACAGTTCTCATGGCGCTCCAAATCATATCAGACTCCCACAGTCCTGATAATGTTCCAAGCCGTGTCAGACTTTCACAGTTCTCATGGCGCTCCAAATCATATCAGACTCCCACAGTTCTCGTAATATTCCAAGCCGTGTCAGACTTTCACAGTTCTCATGGCGCTCCAAATCATATCAGACTTCCACAGTCCTGATAATGTTCCAAGCCGTGTCAGACTTTCACAGTTCTCATGGCGCTCCAAATCATATCAGACTTTCACAGTTCTGGTAATATTCCAAGCCGTGTCAGACTTTCACAGTTCTCATGGCGCTCCAAATCATATCAGGCTTCCACAGTTCTGGTAATGTTCCAAGCTGTGTCAGACTTTCACAGTTCTCATGGCGCTCCAAATCATATCACACTCCTAGAGTTCTGATAATGTTCAAATCATATCAGACTTTCAAAGTTCTCATAGCTCTCAATATGATATTAGACTTCTACAGTTCTGATGACTCTTCAAACCATGTACAATCAATGAAGCCGAATACAAAACCTTGATAGTCAGGTTCGAAATAGCTCTTCAAATGGGTATTGAGCAGTTAGAGGTCTATGGAGATCCCAACTCGTCCTAAGCCACATCGAAGGCCTTTTCAAAATAAGGAAAACCAAAATTGGTCAAATATCATGAAAAAACTCTTGAATTGTGGCTAAGTTCACACATATTACCTTCCAGAAAGTTCTGAGGTCTCTGAATGGCAAATAGGGTACTTTGGCCGGGCTAGCCGATGAGCTCAGTGATCCAAACCAGGAAGAGATCCAAATCCTTGTTCACCGCAGGAGACCCTTGTCCCCATGTTTTCCACAGGAAAGAAATGAGGAGGAGGAAACCATATTCACAGACATCCTAAACCTTGAAAAGGGATATGAAAAGGAATGGAGAGAAATCACACAAGTCATGACAGTCGAAGGTACAGATCAAGAAGATTGGAGGCAACCCTTTCTTGACTACTTCCAACAAGGAAAATTACCTGAAAATAGGACCATTAGGGAACAAATCAGAAAAAGGGCCCTAAGGTTCGTATATGTGAACAACACACTTTATTGGAGATCCTATGAAGGATCATGGCTTAGATGTATAGCGAAAGCCGAAGCCCACCAAGTTATGCAGGAAATTAACTCGAGAGACAGCGGGGCCCATTAATCGGGCTCTCGGATGAGACTCCAAATCAAACTAATGGGCTATTATTGGCCCCACCATGATTAATGACTGCGAAAACTTCTCCAGACAATGCCATATGTGCCAAATTCATGGAGATTTCATACACCAACACCCAAATGCGTTACATCCAACAGTAGTGTCATGGCCCTTCGAAATCTGAGGAACAGATATCATAGGTCCCATTGACCCACCAGCCTCAAATGGACACCGCTTCATATTGGCAGCCACACATTACTTCTCCAAATGGGCCGAAGCCAGGTCATACCGTGAAATTAAGGCCTCTGACGGGGTCAGGTTCTTTACCACTCACATTCTTCATAGGTACGGAAACCTAAGGAAAATTATCTCTGACAATGGGACAACCTTCAAAAATGTCAAAATTGATGCCTTTGCCGACAAACACAAAATCGAATGGAGATATTCTTCTGTCTACAACCCAAGAGCCAATGGACTGGCAGAGACTTTCAACAAAACATTGATCAAGATCCTTCGCAAAACCATTGGAGATAACCAAAGAAACTGGCATGAGAAGCTGCATGAAGCATTGTGGGCATACCGCATCACTCATAAAACAGCGACCCAAGCCACACCCTATTCTCTAGTGTATGGGGCAGAAGCAGTCCTACCAATCGAGGTAGAGCTCCCGTCATTGAGAGTAGCCATGGCAGCACAAATCCCTCTGACTAAGCAAACGCAACTGAGGTTGCAAGTGTTGGACGGAATGGATGAAAAGAGACTGGCAGCTCAACAAAATTTGGAGTTATATCAAGCCAGAATGACGCGAGCTTATGAGAAATTATCAAGACCTAGAACATTCAAGAAAGGAGAACTAGTGTTGGTTTTGAGGCGACTTATCCTCGGCCGACACCATGGTCCCAAATTTGCACCAAATTGGGAAGGCCCCTATGTCATAGAACAAGCATATGAAGGCGGAGCCTACCTACTCGCAGATTCAAACGGAAAACACCCTGTCTCCTCCATAAATGGGAGATACCTGAAGAAATATTATGGACAAAACTACCCCGACGTTCCCACAGCCCACCAAAGTCAAAGGAAGAGCAGCCAACAAACCGACTGGGCAGATAATTGCGAGGCGGTCAATCACCTCTTCACTTAGGTAAAAATCTCTCACGTCCCACCGGGTCAAGGCTCGACAGGTGCTCCGTTCTTTTGAACACTATGGGGTATTCCTGAGTCAAAACCCTAAAGTAATAAATCAACCTTTAAATGGAATAAACCCTTCGAAATTTCCTAAAATGACCTTAAGTCGAAATCCTAAATAAAATCCAAATCCAACAAAAAAATACATCTTATTCCAAAGGCTTACGACCAAAGAAACTAGACCAAACTAAAATATAGCTCAAATAAAAGATTAAAACTAAATACCCCTAAACATTCTCAAATTCCTAAATGGAAAAGATAAATTTCAAAGTCCAAAATCCAAAACCTCTAAAATATACACAAAACATTCTGTCCCACCGGGCCAAGGAAAAAGGAGTGTTCTGTCCTTATGGACATTCATAGAACATCTCCTTTACAAATGGCCTACACCCCAAAATACGACCCTAAGAAAAAAAGTCTTGTGCTTTGTACTTTAAACAAAGTACTAGGTGTCCGTCCATCTCACCGAATTAAAGGATGAACAAAGTTCTGTGTCTTGAACTCTAAATTAAGACACAAACGGTGAAACTTACTACAAAAGTTTTGTGCCTTGTGCTTTAAGCAAGGTACTAGGTGCCTGCTCATCTCACCGAATTAAAGGATGAACAAAAGTTCCGTGTCTTGAACTCTAAATTAAGACACAATGCGGTGATCTGTCCATCACACCTACCCAAAAAAGATGGCCAAAGTCTTGTGCTTTGTCCTTAAAACAAAGTACTAGGTGCCTGTTCATCTCACCGAACTAAAGGATGAACAAAAGTTCTGTGTCTTGAACTCTAAATTAAGACACAAACGGTGAAACTTACCAAGGGATTAGTCAAAACCATGTCCTCAACAGTCACAAATTGAGGAGACAACCTGTCTGCTCAAAATGTAATCCTTACCGAAACCTACCAAAAAAAAATTAAGACCAAACCAAACCTGAATTCCCCTCTGAAAACGGAAAATATCACGGCTGATGTCCGCCAATCATGTCAAGGAATAGGCCTCATAAATCCTAATACCCAGAGGGGCCCATGGTCGTGTTGGGCCTTAAACCACCGACTACGGTATGTTCCTAGCTGCCGTATCCAAAGAGCCAGGAGAGGAAAAAAAAACCATCTCACAACATGCAAGAAGTGATGTGGAACAAGCAAGTCCTTACGGTATGTTCCTAGCTGCCGTACCCAAAGAGCCAGGAGAAAACCCCATCTCACCACATTAAAAGAGTGATATGGAACAGAGGAGTCCCGACGGTACGTCTCTTACCGTCATACCAAAACAACCAACAGAAAATGATGCACGAAGTCCCGCCGCGTGCCGCACCCACTCCGTGCCATACCCAGAATGTCTATTCTACATGTCGGAACGGTAATATGGAGCGAACAAGTCCCACCGGAGTGGTCCTAGCTACCGAGGCAACAATGTAGAATAGACAAATCCCGCCGGTATGTTCCTTGCTGCCGTAACCAAAGAGCAGGGAGAATAACAAAAATAACTGTCCCGCTAGTGATATCTGATGTCGCTATCTGTGACAATCTGAACCAAATCACTAATAAACCTCAACAGATGTCCACAAACCAGGATTAACAGACCAAGAGTTATTAGGCTTCCAAATTGCCCTAATCAAACCATAAAATCAAAATACCAGACATAAATCATCCAAAATTACCACAACCCAAACAACAACAAAAAGGAACATACGAAACGAAGCAATGGACACAACAAAACCAAATGATCAGACATCCGAGACTTCTTCATATCGGAGGCACTGGAGGCGCCTGAGCTGCGGCCATCGCCCCGGCAAAGGTCTCTAAGGTGTTATGAATTGACTGAAGCACCGTCTCGACATTCTCCAGTCGCTGATCTAGCTCCCTAAAACGCTGATCTATGTGTTCCTGGAATGGAAAAGATTCTTCGATGGCTGAGCCATCTGGAGAAGGGGGAGAAGCCTCTCTCACCGGACTATACTGATTCACAGCAGCAAACCTATGAAGGATATGACTGTTCACCGGGTAGTTTGGGTCGGGGACAAGAGTGCCATGAGCCATCTCCACCCACCCGAAGGAAATCAGATCCAAGAGCAGGTTGCGCGGGTACAGGATAAGCCGCTCAGTGATTGGATTCCCCCACAGCGTCTCAGGCAATGGAATCTGAGCCCGCTCCATCAAGGCCTCGATTAAATTTCCATAAGGCAAATGGCCCTTGGGAAACCTCGTGACATGATGCATGTTTTGGAGGATGAGGCTGGGAAGATTAGCTTTCCCGCGTTTGAGGAGCAATAAGCGAAGGTAGAACAAAGTCCCCGGGCGGGTCAAGTCTGATAATTCACCTTGAGGATGAAAGAAAAAGCAGGGAGCAGCTTCACGATTTCCTTCACCAATATTATTGTGATAACACTCAAAAGCCTCGTCGTCACGGAATAGATAGCGGTTGCCCGGGTCGTATGACCAGTTGGGCTCGAAAGGAGGCACACTCTCAATAGAGGAGCTACATTCATCCCTAGGGCGCTTGGGATTCCTCGGGTTTATGGTGCCGGCCATAAGCAAAAAAAAAAGGGAAGTGCGTAAATTTGGAAGGAGAAAATGATACGGGTTACGTGCACATGATGCCTTATATATAAATGAATTAGGGCACCAGAGGGCGTATGTCTTCTCGAACTTGCTAATAAAAGTGAGAAATCAAAAGGCGTGGCGGTTTACAATAAAGGAACATAATCGCCTCGCGATCCAAGGATTCTTAGGAACAAAATTGATGAGCCCAATGACATCAAGAAATATAGTATCCATATCCATAAACCAACTACAGTCAAGTCCTGAAACCATACAAGTCCAAGAAAAATCCAAAATACCACATGGCTAAAAAGGTCCAACCACAACATCAAGAAACAATTAACTAAAACCAAGTCCAAAACTAAAGTCCAACCTAAAACCTCAAAACTACCAAGTGCAGTAAAAGAACCATAAAAAAAAAAAAAACATAGAACCCATCGCCAACTCAATCTCCTCAGACGCGTCTGCTGCAAGGGAAACAAAACAAGGAAGGGTCAGCACCACGTCCATGCGAACCCTCTCAGAATCATCATCGGAACTGACATTTTCCTAGAATGATAAAGTAACACAAGAAGGGAAGTGACATAAAAGTGAGGCCCAGAGTAAATGAAGAAAGGGGCACCAGAGCAGGTCGTTCGACTCGGATTCCTCACAACCTACTCTGGTGGGGGGCATTTGTTTACCTCTAATTTTTGCCACATAAGAAAATTCAACAATTCACAGACAATTAAAATAGGGCCCATGAATGCATGACGGGTCCAGATTCTCAAAGGCAGGGGGTCAATTTTCTAAAGCCAGAAGACGTGCAACAAGGGATGCTTAAATAAATTAATTACGTGAATTATTCTATGAATCTTAGAAAAATTCATTTAATTGGTTTAAAATTCTTAAAAATGGAAAATTCATGACCATGGGAAGCACGGAATCAAATTATTGCTCAAATTCCAGAAAATGGATGGATCCATTGTCCATCAAAATGGAGTGGAGCTTTAGCCAATTGAATAGGAAATGGAAACAAAAGATGGGAGATGGGCCGCAAGAAATAAATGGAAAAAGGGAGCCCACTATTGAAATTCGAAAGCCCATCGCACCTTCTCCCGTTCTCCTCTCGGATCCGCTCACAATCCCCACAAGTCAGGCGCCTCAGCTGCTCACACGTGGAGCGCTCCAACTGGCTCTCCCGCATCTGACCTCACACTTAACAGAAAAGAAAAGAAAATGAAATTGAAAATCGGAGAAGGAGAGCTCCGTCCCTCTGACAAACCCCAGTCCGGCGAACCCCGCCACCATTTCCGGAATTCTTAGTACCGCTGGAAAGCTTGTGTCGAGGAGAAGATAACGATACTAATATTTATCCCTCTCGTTCTCTGAATACTTCGAATTTTTATCAGAAGGGTTGCGAGGCGGTGCAAAGAGGAGCATGAAATTAACGCAACTGAATTGATTAGAAACCAAATTGCTTGCTTGCACAGCTTTATGGATATTCTGAGAACACGAAAGTGCTATCAATTTGGGTCTAAGTCAAGCCGTGAGGTGTAAGCACCAATTGGTGGCACGACTTGGTTAAGTGCTGGTCAAACCTTGACTAAACAATGATTAGCAACTTAATTGATGGATTAAACATGTTAAACACGGTTGTGAGATGCTCTAATGATAGAATGTAAGTGACGAAATGGTTTTAAATCCACCGGAGAGGCAATTACTTTCGGCTGAACTTGAGAGGAACAAAAAGTGGAAATGATGCAAATATGCTCACTGGTCCCCCCTCTACAGCTACTTCTCCTCCACAAATTAACTTGAGACGTGGCTCATTCATCTCCATCTACTCTTGTTCGCAATTACTTACCCCTCAAGCATCTTGGTTGATCATTGGATGGGAATTAAAGGCCTGAGATGCAACCAAATCGAAGAAGCTCCTGTGAAACCCTAATCAAATTCCATACATGCCGCCTCCTTTGTAATTGATGCTCAACCATCATATTACAACCAACCCTTGGATGAATGCCAACACAAATGCTCCATCTGGCGCCAAAGGATTGAGATGGTAAAACAACAAAAGCAAATATACTTTTTCTCACTCAATTGCCACATAGCATATGGCCCCACATGTCAAGAGAGATTGAACCAATGACTGAGTGCCCCATCATCTCTAATGCGTTTTTAGTAGAAGTAAACAAAATTTGGACTGCCAAGCTTAAAAGAGAATCTGATTGGAGTTGCATATGAGGTAGCAGTGGCTGCAATTCACCCATCACCAAAGCAAATAGCTTACATGGCGCTAAGTGAAGAACAGTAAGTTAAGATGGCAAGCCACTGTGTCAAGGCTGATGCCATATAGCAAATAACCATTGGAAAGTAAGTGGAATAGTAGAAACCATGAAGTCAAGGAAGAAAATGAAAAGCAAGTCGGTCTCAAATTGATGCATCACTACCATCCATCACACTTCAAAATTTGAAGATGCTGCCACGTGTAAAGCTGAAGAAGGGCATGAACCCTAGAAATCACCTATAAAAGAAGCCTCAGATGGAAGATGAGGGGCGGCACTTTGGAGAAACACACTAAGGTGCTGCCAAAAATCGTTTTAGACTTGTTTTAAAAAAAAGAGAGCTTTTGATAGTTGATTGTTTTCTGTGTATTAGGAAGAGGTAATAAGAAATCCCACTGTATCTGTTATGATTCTGGTGAAATGAAAATCCGAATTTCTCTTTATTTCTCTTTGTCTCTAAGTTCATACGCTCCTAAAGAAAAAAAACTAACTTGTTTTCAGAAAGATTTGAATTCCTTAATTGAATGTAGCTGTCTTGTTACTGTGTCCCGACTAAGCATCTCAAAAACAACTTTACTTACCCTCTTCTTATATGGTTATTTTATTTTTTTTTTTTTTGTGTCATGATCCCTCTTCACTCCATGGTAAAGGAGTTCTTCAACTACATGGAAGCTGCAACTGTGATGAAGCTACAAGACTGGCAGCATGGTGGTACCTCTAAGGGTTTGGTTGTCAAGAACGCCGACCTGGTATCACCTTGTTGCCATGGTTCATGATGATGCTCATTGGTTCCCACAAATAAAGTCTTAAGGCCTGCTATGGTTTGATTGTCAAGAACGTCGGCCATAGCATGGTTCAAAAGAAAAAAAGAGACAGTAATAAAGTAACACAACAACTAGTTATGCTGTCAAAAAAAATGAAGAACCCAAGTTTACATAAAGGCATAGATATCAAAAATCACACCCAAAAGTGCATGTTGGAGTCCTTTATTTCATGAAATTTGTGTCCTTACTCATGTCAGTACCTCCTAATAAAAGACATAGTGAATAGTTCCCCTCTTCATTTCTGTTTTAAAGTAGGTCTGAAGTGGAAGTTCATGTCCTTAGAATAAAGGTCCTTATCTTACTAAGTAGACATTAAACACCATGAGAGCTGCATCCTTAGGAAAGTTTTTAGGGTCATATAAGAATCATATAATAATAATGGCATAGTGGGTCTTCATCTAAACATGGAGAATAAATTGTAGAAATGAAGTCAGTAGGTGTTAAAGTTTTATTATTGTTACATCTTCTTGCTATATGATTAGTATGTCCTCCAAAAATGTGTACAATTGCATTCCCTAAGTTAAAGTATTCATGGTTTCAGTTCAGGTCATCCAGCACTAGTAACCGAATAAGTTTGTTTGTTATGAGATAACTTTACTTTAAGTGTCAATAAACTAAATTCAGTGGATATATGGAATTGTGCCAGCATAAACAAGGAAGAGGAAAGGAGACCGATTTCAATATAAGACCAATATGTGAAAGTAAAAGATCATCGAATGAAAACTAGGCTGCATGAAATCAATTTTAAAAAAAAAAGCATGAATGCCAAAGTGATACAAGAAAGTATTTAAGTTGAGAAGGTGCTGTAAAATGAAGAAATATCAGGGGCTAAAGTGAACAAGATGGTCATGCACATGTGCCATTGGTAAACACCAGCAAGAACAACATCACCAGTTAAATTGCGTTTCAATTGTTTGAATAATTAAATGTTGTGATCAGGGTTTGACATCCAAAGTTGAAGTTGCATACGTTTAGTAAATTGGATGAAGACAAAAGAGGAAGCCAAGAGTCCTGTATTTAAATATAAATTATGGTAACCGACATGGTAAAATAAAAAATATGAGAAGAAAGTAAAATGTAAACCATGGGTTTGTATAACAATTCGTGGAACAATTCACACATGAAATGAAATCAAGTCAGTTTTACTTCGAAGTTTATCAGACCAAAGCCAATGATGAAAAGCATATTACCTCAAATTAGGAAGTGCAACATAAAATTGAAAGTATAGGTGACTCCATAATGCTCTCGAGATGCCTCACAGTACCTTCGTTGAGACAGTTCACCACTGCTTCCCGTCAATCAATTGCTATTTACCATGGTCGCGGACCCAAATCAAGTCAAAGCCAGAGCTCTCTGAATTGATCAACGAGGCCTCAACGGACGGCAGAGGAGACCTCAGTGGACCATCACGACACCTTGAAACTTAGTTCCAGTCGTCGTAGTCGCCGGGAAGCTCTACTGACACCATCAACGGAGGCCTCCAGTCGAACGGAAGAGCGTTACTCTAACAAAGGAAGGAGGGAGATGAATCGGAATCCAGCGTAGGCGTGGCGTACCAAGGCAGCGACGCTGACTTGCGGAGTCCACTAATCGAACCCAGATCTAATTCAAACTCATCTGGTGCATAGATGCGTCCGTGAACCAAATGACTCAGCCCACTCAACCTCAATGACTCAGTGATCTTCTGTGGCGTTCATCCTGTAGCGAGTCCCTGACGAACATAACAGCAAAACAGCAAAATTGCAACCAATCATAAAATTCTGCAGAACTGAAAACTTCAAAAGTACATTAAAAATAGCTAGAAAATCAGAAAAATTCTCATAAAATATCAAAACATCAAGAAAAATATGAGGAATATTTTAATATATCATGTCATGCGAAAACACTAAAGCACAAAATATTTTAAAATTAAAGTTTAAAAGGATGACCATAATGGAAAATAATAAATTTACATGGTTAAGTAAAAATTAAGTTCCTTAAGGAAATAGAATAAAATCATTTGAACATTTATGTTTTGGACAGCAGGTATATTTGAACGTTTTATGTTCTGGACAACAGGTACACTTGGACAAAAAAAAAATGTTCTAGACAACAGGTACAATCAAACACTATAGTATGCAAACAAACCACAAAAATATCACAATAAAGATAAAAATATATATAAATTCAAAATGCAAACTCAAAAGTCCAAAGTGCAAATTTAAAGGTCCAAATTTAAAATTCCAAAATAAAAAGAAAGTACAAACTCAAAAGTCCAAATTCAAAAATCTAAACTTAAAAGTGTGAACCTTAAAGCGCAAACTCAAAAGTCCAAATTTAAATGTCCAAACTCAGAAGTTTAAACTCCAAAAGGCAACTTAAGAGTGCAAATTTAGAAGTCCAAATTCCAAGAGCAAAACTCAAGAATTCAAACTCAAAATTCAAAACTGAAAAGTCAAAAATCCGTCGACTAGGCGACTAGAGGAAAAATCAACCGACGACAACACAAGAGTTATTGTCAAGAGGAGGCATAGTGCATCTGTACTCGAGACTTGAACGAAAACCCCAAAAATCTCTAAATCCCCGAACGATTGAGGACTGATCTAGGATACCCAAATTTTATAGTATCAAGCTCAAAAAAATCTGAGTGACGGCACCAAGCCCAACCCAACAAAGTAAAGTCAATCCAAGGCGACCCAAAGTGTCTCAAAACTGTGACCAAAGAATCTGACCTAGTGCAATAATTTTCATTGTTCATGTTTGATATTGAATGTTTTCATTACATTATTTCAATTCTTGACTATTTTGTGTTGCCTTCATTTAGACCCCACTAAACGCTAGTCATCAAAATAAAATAAAACTGACTCCGATTGCTTTTAATGCCTAATCATTTGATTATTCCCGATCTAGAGGTGCTCTTGTCTGATTCCCAACTCGGACTCAGACCGGAGGTAATTAACAGCAGGGGCTTGCGCCTGCTGGAAGGAAAGGACCTACACACAAACAATCAACTCTTGAGGTCCCTAGGGTCGCATTGCTATCTTTCGTTCGTAAAACGGGTAGTGGTGTTCGAATTCTAGGGGACTAAAGGGGTATCTGATCCGCATTTTCTTCGCCCCATAGAAGGCTATCTGATCTTCCGTGGTTGGACTGAAAAAGTGCGAGACATTCACTTAAAGCACAATATTTGTTCACCTTATTTAGCACAAATGTTCACTTAAAGCACAATATTTGTTCACCTTATTTAGCACAAATGTTCACTTAAAGCACAATATTTGTTCACCTTATTTAGCACAAATGTTCACTTAAAGCACAATATTTGTTCACCTTATTTAGCACAAATGTTCACCTTTCAGGTACAATTGGAGCTAGTACTCATATACCGGATCTTGCAATGAGAACCAAAGCACATATGAAAGTTCTCCAACATCTTGCTATTGTGGCGCCTTACATCAATGAACATCTAATCGAGTTACGTGAACAATACCCTTCTTACACCGAAAACTTGATTACCATAGAGCATGAAATAAAATTTGTCCAATGGCTAGAAGATAAAGTCCAGTCCCAGTTGAAAGAAGGAACAGAGGTCGATGAAACCGTGAAATGGTTATCCAGACGTCCTGATGCCGTGGTCGAGACATACCAAGGGTATGACTTGAATGGATTTACCTGTTACACAAGGAAACAGGATGGTAAAAGTGCCGTGCAAAATAGTGGAGTCACTGTTGTAGCTTTATCTAGTGATAATGTTAGGTTGGCTACTTATTATGGGTGGATCGAGGAGATTTGGGAACTAGATTACCTGAAATTTAAGATACCCTTATTCAAGTGTGCATTGATCGACAACGGTCACGGTGGAGTTAAAAAAGACAAGATGGGGTTTATAACTGTTGACTTCAATAAAAGGGCTTATCGAGACGATCCGTTTATACTTGCAAATAAGCAAGCAATGCAAGTTTTTTACATTCAAGATCCGGCGGATAAGAAAAGACATGTTGTGCTTCAAGGTAAATGTTCATCTTATTTAAGTACAAATGTTCACCTTATTGAGTACAAATGTTCATCTTATTTATTACTTGCCACTTTCAGGAAAAAGACGTATTGTCGGTGTTGGTGATGTCGTAGATGAAGAAGCATACGACCACTTCGAGGAAATATCTCCTTTTTCTATCGGTATCGACGATACATCACAGCCAGTATCGATCAGTTATAGGCGTACAGATAACACTGAAGGCGTGTGGGTCGATACGCGGAGGAAAAAAAAGAAAGTAGCTACATAATCACATGTGAGTTAAAAAACTAATATAAATTATTCTTAACATATATGTGCTAAATTGTTATATATGTTAATATTTTTATTTTTATTTTTGCAGGTCATTAATTGGTGAAATTTAACATATATGTGCTAATTTATTTTTAATTTTTGTTTAACATTCTAAATTGTTGAACTTATTATTTAACATTTTGTTGAACAATATTATTTAACATTTCAAAATTATTATTTGTTGAACTTAAATGTAACAGTCAGTCAAAATCACTTAATTAAATTTTCAAAATTACTTAACCAACACCGACAATCAGTCAAAATCACTTAAACAAACAAAAAGTTAAAAAAAATAAAATTAAACTAATCTGTAACGGTTATTAGCTAATAACCGTTACAAAATGTTATATATATAAAAACGTTTGGACTTCTGTAACGGTTACTAGCTAATAACCGTTACAGAAGAGGTCTAATCTGCAACGGTTATTAGCTAATAACCGTTACAGAATGTTATATATATAAAAACGTTTGGACTTCTGTAACGGTTACTAGCTAATAACCGTTGCAGATTAGTTGAACCTTATTAAAAACTCATCCTGGCTTGACAGAAGCAAAACCCCTAGCCTCTCATTCTGTCGCTCTGTGACTCCCTCTCTCGACAGCTCTCGCGCCTCTCCCATATATCTCAGGTAATCCCTCTCTCATCTTCCTCTACCTCTCCCTCTCATTCTGTCGCTCTCTCTGACTCCCTCTCTCCCCTTTATAGCTCTCTCTCTCGATCGGTCTCTTTATCCGATATCAAGCAACACTACTCGGCTCTCTCCCCTCTCTCTCAGGTAATCCCTCGCTCTTTCTATTATTCACTCGATCTGTCTCTCTCCTCTTCACAATTAATGATTGGCGGAAGGACGTTTCAAAGGAAACCAGACTTGAGTTGTGGTTGGACATCAAGGTGAATAAATTTTCACTTAAATCATCTAATTTAAATTTCTATGCTACCAATTAACTAACGTTTCGTTATGTTTCAGAAAATGTTCAACATCGAAGATGATAAAGCCATGAACAATACTCTCAAAGCGATGGGCATAAGTCACAGGGCTTATAGAAGTAGGATTGCTGAGGAGTACATCACAAATGCCGATCCAAACAATCCAAAAAATCCATGCGATAAACACCCAATCTCACAAAAGGAATGGGAAGAATTTTTCAAGAAAAGGACGGGTGTAGATTTTGTACAAAAGAGCAACAAAGCGAAGGAGTTGAGAAAGAAATGGAAAGAGCCTCATAGGATGGGTTCCACTGGCTATAGAGGAAAAAAAGGTTCATGGAAACCTACAGACAAGATTGTCATACCCGGAGATTCTGAAGGGGCCGGTTCCACGAGCATTACCATCGGCGATTTGGAACCGAGGAGTCAAAGGTATTTCATGGGAAGGACTGTGGCTACGAAGGATAAAGGTACTTACACATGTAAATACTTATTATATATGCTAACTTCAAATTCTGTTTTGTGATTATTAATAAGATTTGTTTGTTGCTTGTTAGATACTTACACGTTCCATAGCTCTGATTTGTCGACTATTGAGGCATTCAGTCGATTGAGTGCCATGTCTGGTGAAATCAATTCCGGGTCAATACCGGAACAAGAAATCTTAAATCGGGCGGTTGACAGGCCAGAACATCCAGGAAGAATCAGGGGATATCCTTTATGGACCAAGAAGGAAGATGTGTATAAAAGAAAGCCTAGAAAGGATGCGCATGAAGGATGGATGGCACCAGACCAGATTGAAGAATTGATGAGCAGGGTTGCAGCTGAAGCCGCTGAGAAAACCAAAAGGGAATTGATTCACTCCGAAGAGATAATGAATGCGGCGAGACAAGAAGCTTTTCATGTAATCCTTTTTGACAGTCAAAATGTAATCAAAATGAATGAAAACTATTATTCATCATCCGGTTGCTTGATAATTTTCAGGAGGTGAAACAATGGTTGGCCAGTAGCGGATTGCAGTTTCAAGCACCGCAACAATTTGTGACGCCGTACCAGCCATTCGTTGAAGCTGAGGTAGACTCAGGAATACCAAACGAGCAGTTATTCCGAACAGTTGCCTCAAGCTATATGCCTCCGGATCCGAGAAGCGTTGTTCACGTTCATATTGATCACTTTTCTCTTTTCTATTTAGATTTATGTTTGGCTTAGCATTAGGGTTTCTGATCGAACTGAATTTCAGGAAGAAACGTCGTGCAATCTCTTTTCCCTTGATCATCTTAACCAGAAGATTTAGGTGGCCGAGGGATATATTATTCCGAGTGTTGTTGGTCAGATCGTACACGGCGTGCCACTAACTGATCAACAACTCTATATCCATCTTCTCCGAGTAGGCGATAATTTTCGTTAGTGGCAAGTCCCAGGTAGGTCAGATGAGCTATTAGGAAATAATATAGGAGGGCGATTCCCATGGCCGTCATTTTTGGTGGAGATAGGCCACAAGGTATCGTTTTATTTAATTATGATAATTTATTTCATCCATCTCTATTAGAACTCACTAATTAATTATGTGATAACATTGAATGCAGAGTTTGATAAAAAAGAAGCCAGATGCGAGCAAGGCGGTGGCGAAAAAGGTGATCGAGAGTCCAAAGGTTCCAAGTGCAGGTTCATCCAAAACCTAATTAGTTCAATTGATTGTTTCAGGGTAGATTGTTGCTCAACGTCGAATAATCTATTCTTTTGTGTCTGATTATTTCAGGGTCGATTGTTGCTCGCGATCCACTACTTGAGCAGGATGCAATTGAAAAGCTTACCCCATCCGAACGAGAATTGTATGAACTATTGATGCTCCAACCAGAGCATGAGAAAAATTTTGAGTTGCATAAATGTGATGTTTGGGGTACACACAGCGGCGAGGTTAAGTTCAACGTTGAATTGTGCGACATCCTCCAATGCTTTAGAAGAGAATCTCTAAACATGTCGATCGTCAAGTTGTACTCTTGGTATGAATTTTCAACCTTTAAAATATTTTTTTAAAGTACCGTATTCAATTGGAGGTGAAAAATGTATGAATTAATATCCGTGAGTGTAGGTTTTGGATGAATGAACTTTCAGAGGGAGAAAACAACATCGCCGTATTAGATCCAGAGATGTTGACTGCTCCTAAAATCAAACAAGAACAAAACCAAGCTGCGGACTACTTGATGAAGTCATTCGCGCAATATTCATCCAATTACATGGTTCTGCCTTATTTACAAGAGTAAGGACAATTATAACTAATAAAATATCAATTATCTCGTTTACATGTTTGTTTCATTTTCATGAAAACAATAATCTCTATTCTTGCAGCTTTCATTGGGTCCTTCTTGTTATTAATGTCGAGAAGCGCACCGTTCAAATAGCAGATTCTATCGAGCGCAAGAATCCAAAGATATTGATTAAGGGATTCATAACCCAGTAAGTTTTCGTTTCGAAATGAAATTTTGATATTGAGATAAGGACTAAGTACGGTTCTATTTAAGCTATTAATGATATTGTATGCAGGGTATACAAGCGATACCTTATGGAAAATGGAAAATATAATGCAAGGACCCGAACAACATTTGATTGGTACAAAATTCAGGTACGAGACTTAAAAAAATATATTAGCTACCTAGGGTTTCTGAAACTGTGCAAAATCTTAACTATCTTTCTTGTTGGATCTTTAATTAGTGTCCGATACAAAAGGGCAACACAGAATGTGGATATTTCACAATGCTCGCCATGAAAAACGTATTATCTTATTGGATAGCAATTCAGGAAATACCTCATGTAAGTAACTTATTCTTTTAACTAATAACATTTGATCAAACAATTAGATTTTAGAATTTCATGATCTAACTAATAATATTTTTGACTTGTTTATCATAATATGCAGATGATCGAGCCGGTTGGAGTACCATACAACAAAGAAATGATTGATGGTGTCATGACAGAAGTTATGGACTTCATGCAAGGGGTATTATTTTGATTAAAATGTGTTATTTTATGACTTGCCATGTTTGATTATACTTGTGATATATGCAAATACTTTGTTTATTGTTTGTGTGATATGCATGATTATATATGTTTGATATATGTGTGCTTTGTGATATATATATATGCTGCATTTGTTAATGTAAATTCGGTACCAATTTGGTACCAATTCGGCTAGCAAATTGGGGCTAGCCAATCAAACAGGCAAAACTCAAAAAAAAATTAAGACTTTTGTAACGGTTATTAGATAATAACCGTTACAGAATATTATAATTTCATTTTTTTTTTAATTATAAATATTATCTGTAACGGTTATTAGATAATAACCGTTACAGAATCAAGTCTTCTGTAACGGTTATTACCTAATAACCGTTACAGAAGTTCTCCAAACACCACACCTTCCGTCCACAATACCATAACGGTTATTAGACAATAATCGTTACAGAAGACTGGATTCTGTAACGGTTATTACCTAATAACCGTTACAGAAGTTCTCCAAACACCACACCTTCCGTCCACAATATCATAACGGTTATTAGACAATAACCGTTACAGAAGACTGGATTCTGTAACGGTTATTACCTAATAACCGTTACAGAAGTTCTCCAAACACCACACCTTCCGTCCACAATACCATAACGGTTATTAGACAACAACCGTTACAGTAGCCCCCTCTTCTGTAACGGTTATTATCTAATAACCGTTACACATGTTCTACAAAAAACAGTATCAGATTTTCCTTTGAGTATACCATAACGGTTATTAGATAATAACCGTTACAGAAGAGGGGGCTACTGTAACGGTTGTTGTCTAATAACCGTTATAGATCTGTAACGGTTATTAGACATTCTGTAACGGGGGCTACAGTAACGTTTCGTGTACCGTTACAGAAGTCTTTTATTAACCGTTACAGAAGCCAAAATTTCGCGTAGTGATAATTACTGAGCATTTAAAATTTCGGCTGGGAATAAGATCAAAGGAATAGAAGTGGGACGTTGAACTCTTGTATATAAACATACATGACAACCTCATTCCTTTCTTCTATGATGAGCGCACCAAAAAGGTTTAGGAAAAATCAAGAGAAAATTAAGAAAAAGTTTGAGTAAATTGTTATTTGGTGGCAACGTGCAACACAACCAAGTGAAAAGGTGAGGTCAATTATCATATATCTTTTATCTGAGATTTTTACTTTAATTTCTTTAATTGAATGTTCTAATATAATTATGAGTAATTAAAAAGGGATTAGTAAAGGAATTTTGGAGAAATTAAGCGAGTATTAATATATTATCTAATCATATCGGATTTTCTTTCAAAATTAAATTGTCTTCTTTTTGGTAAAAGCTTATATGGATTGGTTATCACCTGATTTAGAAGGATATGTTGTTATATCACTAGAGTATGAGTTGGACTTGGTTAAACATGACATGTAGCTCGGGATTTAAGTGTACTGACATTATTTCATATTTTTATATTATCTTTTAGTTCAAATTAAAGAAATATCTAACATAAAATTTGTTTGTCAAAATTATATTCTAAGTCTCAATTAACTATTAGTTAGATGATATGTGGGCCAGTAGAAACGTTGGTAAATTAAAACAGAAACAAAATACAGCAACCTTAAATAGCCATATTATTATAATTTATAAATTTGATAAATTATTGAGCTTACTTTAAGTAAGCATGTATAGTTTTATATTTTTCTAAAAATCGCATACAATATATTAGTTTATTAAAACTGGGATTCGAATGAATTATTTTCTTAATAAAATTTGATCATTATTTAAGTAGGAATTTAAATAGAATTTATTTTGTCTAGATTCGGGAAGTTGCTTATCGGAACCCAGGGTAGCCGATACGACTGAGGATCTGTAGATTGTCGTGCTCTTGCTTGTTTTCTTCATTTTGCTTTTCAGGTGCGGATTCCACACAACTTGATTACATGTTAGAAATTATTTACGCATAAATGCATCGCATACTTTGAACTGATAATTGCAAGCATATTTGGATTGTATCATATGACTTATATTATTTAATATTATTATTGCATGTTGAAATGGTTCCGGATTGAATGGATTATGATAATTGTTGGTACTCTTGTACGGTGAAATGACACTGGTTGGGTTGGGCATTGGGGTAGCTCCCTGACGTGCCAGTCTCCGTGAGTAAGCGCTTATATCCGTGGTCTGACAGTGTTCACGTAATTAGTACCATTTGCTTATCTATTTGTCTGAATTAGTGATAATTGTATGGTATCGTATACAATATATGTTCTATTGTATACTCAGTCTTCTCTGATCAAGGAGAGATGGATCCTTCGGGATAATTCAGTTCTGTTTTGAATGATCGATATTGAACCAGTCCCAATATTAGATAGTTTACCAAGTTGAACCGACACTTTTGTTCTACCATTTGAATGTGATAGTTCAAATTGATTAATGTGTCGGATTTATTTGCATTGCATTTTCATATTGCCATCTTATTATGTATCACAAAATGTATTGATATTTGACTTATACAAATTGTGTGTTTTTCTTCCTTAGTCGGTAAATAGTTCCGAAGCATGTAAGATTGTTCGTGTGGCTGGAACTGAATACCGCACTGAGATAAATTATATTTATCTCATTCTTTGCTTTTGCATTGTTTCCATATTGGTTGTGGGTTCCAGGTTTTGGACTGAGCGACGGGCTATGTGGTGAGGAGTAGACTAGACCCTTTGGTACGCAACTTGTAGTATGTATCAATAAAATGTATGCTTAACTTGTTGTAAGACCTTATTCGGCTTGTAAGAAGTCATCGAGCTTCTAGTCGAATTAAATTTATGTAAACAAATATTTTGTATTTTGGTATGACTGGTAGTGTATCAATAATGTTGACTTGTATACACTATCCAATGTAACATATTTATTAAGATCTTAGATGGCTTGCTATGAAGTGTTACTACATGTTACTTTTGTGTTTGGTATTAGTAAGCCTTACAGATGTGTGTTGGCTAACATACATCTGTGGCGGCCGTGGCGACTCTGGATTCAGAGTGTTGTCATTGATGACCCTGGATTCGGGGTGTCACAGCTTTAGTGGTATCAGAGCAAAGGTATAGAAACCGAACCAGACTTGCTAAGTTGAGTGGGGTATGTCTAGTGGGATGTGAGACCTAATTTATTTTATGTTTGTTTTCTTGTATTGTCTTGATTTGATGGTATAGGTTTTCATTTAGAATGGATCGTCGTGAGCGTCGTGAAAGGCGAGCAGGTCGTAGGGGTTGCCCCCGTGGCAGGCCTCGCCAGGATGCGGGGAGTGATGCCGGATCTGAGAGTTCTGATGTTGGATCTGGACCCGAAGTTTCGGCTCGGCGTGGTCGTCGGCCACAGCAGGCAGGAATAGAAGAGAGGATAACAAATGCTATTACGCAAGCATTTCAAGCATTGACTCGAGGCCAAGGTCATGGTGATCGTGCTGCCCAACCACCTATTGTTGAGGATCCATTTTATCGTTTATATGACACTTTTAGCCGACTCGGACCCCCTCGATTTTCGGGCGGTAATATTGCGGCAGCTGAAGAGTGGCTTGCTAGCGTTAAAGATAAGTTTCGTATTTGTCGGGCTCCAGAACAACACTGGGTCGAGCTTGCAGTACATTTCTTGGAGAATGCGGCTCGTTTCTGGTGGGATAATACCAAGATAAACTTCCAAGGGGCTCAGGACGCAATACCTTGGGAGTGGTTCTAGGAGCAATTTACGGAGGAGTTTGTGGGTGAGCTAAGGGTTGAGGAGATGAGACAACGACTTGTGAATCTTAAGCAAGAAGGTCGTTCAGTGGCCGAGTATACTGCCGAATTTGTCAGTTTGTCCCACTATGCCCCTGACATCCGTAGAGACGCTAAGCATTATCGCAGACAATACATAACTGGTTTGAGGCCAAAGATAGCAGCAGTGGTGGACGATCCTGCAAAACAGGATATTCGGGCGGTAATGACTTATGCAGCTCAAATGGAAGTGCACTATAAAAGGGAACATGAAGAGCAACAAGCTCGTAATGTACGACCTAGAATTGAGAAAGGACAGTCCTCAAAGAACGAAAAAGGAAAGGGGACGGTTACTAAGGAAGTTAATGGTCCAAAGTTTTGGTGTAGGACATGTAATAAACCACATCCTGAAGAAACATGTCATGTGCGTCGCCAATCTTGCTTCAATTGTGGTAGCACTGATCATTGGAGGAAAGATTGTCCACATCCACCGAGGAGTGGACCATTTAAAGGGAGTGGCAATGAAGCCCATTCACAAGGTAGGGGTCGTGGATATGGCCGAGCAACAGACAAAAATAGTGGTAGAGGTTATGGCAGAACTGGAGGCCAAGCAGGTACAGGTGGTGGAAGTGGTGTCGGGGTACATGCGGTGGAACTCGACTATGAAGACTAAGGCAAATATGACGACGCAGAAGAAGTACCACTGTCCACAGCACCAGAAGAATTGTTGACAGGTATTGTTTCCGTTTCCGGACACTTGGCATTTGTTCTTTTTGACACTGGTTGTAGTCATTCCATTGTGTCACGAAATTTCGTCAAATCTTGTGGTTGGGATATTGAGGTTATAAAGGGAATATCCAGAGTGCGTACACAGCTCGGACAGTTCAATCAAGTAATCTCAAGTTGTCGAGACTTGAAGGTACTAATTGCGGGGCGTGAATTGACCTTGGATGCCTTGGTTCTAGAGATTTCAGGTTATGATTTATTGTTGGGTTTTGATTGGCTCGTTAGACATCGAGCTGTAATTGAGTGTGCAAAGCGACGAATTCAATTTCATATAAATCACACTTCTAAACAAAATCTTCAATTTCGAGTTGCTGGAGATCTGATTCCGTGCATCTCTGTTGTTGAGGCGAGACATTTACTTGAAGCGGGTTGCACGGGTTACTTAATCGATGTGATGGCTTGTGGGAGCGAGCAACCAGACATCTCTACTATTCCGGTTGTCCGAGAATTTCCAGATGTGTTCCCAAATGAGATTTCAGGTATACCGCCACAGAGGGAAGTGGAGTTTGGAATTGAACTAATACCAGGCACAAAGCCAATTTCAAAAGCACCGTATAGAATGGCACCGGCCGAGTTAAAAGAATTGAAAGTTCAATTAGATGAGCTTATGGAAAAAGGATTCATTAGGCCTAGTGCATCGTCGTGGGGTGCACCAGTACTATTTGTGAGTAAGAAAGATGGAACTTTGAGACTTTGCATAGACTACCGAGAACTCAACAAGGTAACTATTAAAAATCGATACCCATTACCTAGAATTGATGATCTCTTTGACCAATTACAAGGTTCAACTGTGTAATCAAAGATAGACCTCCGAACTGGTTACCACCAAATGAGAATTAAATCCGAAGATGTTGAAAAGACTGCATTTCGCACAAGATATGGACATTACGAATACTTAGTAATGCCATTTGGCTTGACGAATGCACCAGCAGCATTCATGGATTTAATGAATCGGGTATTTCGGGATTATTTGGACAAATTCGTGGTAGTTTTTATAGATGACATCTTGATTTATTCTCATTCGCATGAAGAGCATGCAGTTCACCTGAAAGATGTATTGACGCGATTGCGGGAACACCAGTTATATGGAAAATTACCTAAGTGTGATTTTTGGTTAAACGAGGTGGCATTTTTGGGGCATGTGATTTCAGTTAAGGGACTGTCTGTTGATCCCGGAAAAGTGCAAGCAATAACTGAATGGGAACCACCAAAGAATGTATCAGAGGTGCGTAGTTTTCTCGGGTTGGCCGGGTACTACAGACGATTTGTAATGGGATTTTCAAAGATTTTTCGACCTTTGACCCAACTACTACATAAAAATGTTCCTTATATGTGGGGTAATAAGCAGGAGGCAAGTTTTAGAGAACTAAAGGAGAAATTAACAAGTGCACCTGTTTTGGCAATGCCGATTTCAAATAAAGAATTTGCAGTTTATACAGATGCTTGCCGGCTAGGATTGGGATGTGTTCTTATGCAAGAGAGACATGTTATTGCATATGCATCACGACAGCTCAGGCCTCACGAAGAGAATTACCCGACACACGATTTAGAATTAGCTGCTGTGATTTTTGCATTAAAAATCTGGAGACATTATTTATACGGAGCACCGTGTAAAATATACACAGATCATCAAAGTTTAAAGTATCTTTTCACACAAAAGGAATTAAATTTGCGACAAAGACGGTGGTTGGAATTAATTAAGGATTACGATCTAGAGATTTTGTACCATGAGGGGAAAGCCAATTTGGTTGCTGATGCCTTAAGCCGTAAAACTAGAGTCAATGCCGCAACTTTAATTACCTCTCAGCCAAAACTTGTGGAAGAAATGCAAAAACTCCACTTAACTGTGGGGATATCGCAAGAATTAACCCTTGAATATATAAACCGAAACCTCACCGAAACAACTCCAAATATCGCAACCTTGATCCTTTTTCTCTCTACACTAGAAATTCAACCTGACTTATATAAGAAACTCAAGTTAGAACAACAAAAAGATAAAAATTTTCATAAATTTCGAGAAAGGATACAAGAGAAAGGAGAAGATACTTTTCAGGTGGACGAGAATGGAATTTTGAGATTTGGTAACCGAATTTTTGTGCCGAATGACTCAGAACTAAAATCATTGGTATTATCAGAAGCACATGAGTCAGGATACACTTTACATCCTGGTGAGGTGAAAATGTATAAGGATTTAAAAAAGCAATTTTGGTGGCCAGGCATGAAGCGAGAAATAGCTGGGTTTGTAGCTCGATGTCTGGTGTGTCAACAAGTAAAGGTTGATCGCCGAAAAAGTGCTGGTCTTTTACAACCTTTGAAAAGGCCAAGTGAGAAGTTTGAGTCCATCACTATGGATTTTGTTTCTGGCTTTCCAAGAACAAAAGGTCGAATGGATAGTATATGAGTGATTGTGGATAGATTGACTAAAGTGGCACGGTTTATACCTATACGATCAGATATGGGAGGTAGAGAATTAGCCGAAATATTTTTAAAAAGTCTATATCGGCTACATGGTTGGCCAAGAGAGATTGTATCAGATCGGGACAGCCGATTTACATCACATTTTTGGGGAAGTTTTCAAAAAGCTATGGGAACTAAGCTTAGCTTTAGCTCTGCACACCACCCTCAATCAGATGGACAATCAGAGCGCACTATTCAAACATTGGAGGATATGTTACGTGCATGTGTTCTCAGTTTTGGTGGTGCTTGGGTTGATTACTTATATCTAATTGAGTTCGCTTATAACAATAGCTACCACTCAAGTATTGGAATGCCACCATATGAAGCTTTGTATGGACAACCCTGTCGAACACCATTGTGGTGGAAACTGAAAGGTACTTATATGCCAACAGGACCTGAAATGGTATCGGAAAATAAGGAGAAAGTGAGATTAGTACAGAAAAGACTCAAGGCGGCTCAAGATAGACAGAAGAAATATGCAGATGTCCATAGACGGCCGCTAGAATTCAAAGTTGGAGACCAAATATGGATAAAAGTTTCGCCTAGGAAAGGAATCCATCGTTTCGGGATTACTGGAAAGTTAAGTCCTCGATACGTTGGACCTTTTAACATAAAAGAGAGAATTGGATTGGTGGCTTATAAAATTGATTTACCATCGAGTTTAGCTCGGATACATCCAGTTTTTCATGTCTCACAGCTCCGTAGGTACATCTATGATCCATCTCACATACTCGATCAATCAAATCTTCAACTTGAGCCTGACCTATCTTATGAAGAGAGACCCATTCGTATCCTTGATACTCGAGTCCAACAGCTCCGTAGCCGAACACTTCGTTTCGTGTTAGCACAGTGGGACCGACACTCTGAAAAAGAAGCAACATGGGAGCATGAATCCGAGATGAGAGAACGTTTTCCCGAATTATTTGACGTCTCAGGTACGTATTTGGTTCAGAGGACTGAACGAGGTTTTAAGGGGGGAGGGATGTCACATTAGTTTTTTTTTTACTGTTGTTTGAATTTCTGAAAGTTAATTATGCATTTTATATTATCTAGAGATCCGACTCTAAAATTTCGAAAATAGTATTTTGAGTTCTAAATATTTTCTATCATTTCTCATAAATTTCCCTACACATAAGAATAAATGTTTAGAGAAAGAAAATTAATTATTAATTATTGTTTAAATTACATGGCCGAATGCAACTTTTATGTATATACATGTTCATTCATATTTTTCTTTTTATATGTGCGCCACATAGTTAAAGTGTTTCCATAGTTTATTTGAGTAGGTAAATAGATAAATATTTTCCTTAGTTAAGTGTTGACCTAATGGACCAGTATTATTCAATTGTGAACCGACATAGGTCCTTTGAATATTTGACCAAAGAGATAAAGATGAATGTCCTTAAGTCCTTGTGTCTCTTCCCCATTGGTGCACGTAAACACTTCAATAATTACTGAGCATTTAAAATTTCGGCTGGGGATAAGATCAAAGGAATAGAAGTGGGACGTTGAACTCTTGTATATAAACATACATGACAACCTCATTCCTTTCTTCTATGATGAGCGCACCAAAAAGGTTTAGGAAAAATCAAGAGAAAATTAAGAAAAAGTTTGAGTAAATTGTTATTTGGTGGCAACGTGCAACACAACCAAGTGAAAAGGTGAGGTCAATTATCATATATCTTTTATCTGAGATTTTTACTTTAATTTCTTTAATTGAATGTTCTAATATAATTATGAGTAATTAAAAAGGGATTAGTAAAGGAATTTTGGAGAAATTAAGCGAGTATTAATATATTATCTAATCATATCGGATTTTCTTTCAAAATTAAATTGTCTTCTTTTTGGTAAAAGCTTATATGGATTGGTTATCACCTGATTTAGAAGGATATGTTGTTATATCACTAGAATATGAGTTGGACTTGGTTAAACATGACATGTAGCTCGGGATTTAAGTGTACTGACATTATTCCATATTTTTATATTATCTTTTAGTTCAAATTAAAGAAATATCTAACATAAAATTTGTTTGTCAAAATTATATTCTAAGTCTCAATTAACTATTAGTTAGATGATATGTGGGCCAGTAGAAACGTTGGTAAATTAAAACAGAAACAAAATACAGCAACCTTATATAGCCATATTATTATAATTTATAAATTTGATAAATTATTGAGCTTACTTTAAGTAAGCATGTATAGTTTTATATTTTTCTAAAAATCGCATACAATATATTAGTTTATTAAAACTGGGATTCGAATGAATTATTTTCTTAATAAAATTTTATCATTATTTAAGTAGGAATTTAAATAGAATTTATTTTGTCTAGATTCGGGAAGTCGCTTATCGGAACCCGGGGTAGCCGATACGACTGAGGATCTGTAGATTGTCGTGCTCTTGCTTGTTTTCTTCATTTTGCTTTTCAGGTGCGGATTCCACACAACTTGATTACATGCTAGAAATTATTTACGCATAAATGCATCGCATACTTTGAACTGATAATTGCAAGCATATTTGGATTGTATCATATGACTTATATTATTTAATATTATTATTGCATGTTGAAATGGTTCCGGATTGAATGGATTATGATAATTGTTGGTACTCTTGTACGGTCAAATGACACTGGTTGGGTTGGGCGTTGGGGTAGCTCCCTGACGTGCCACTCTCCGTGAGTAAGCGCTTATATCCGTGGTCAGACAGTGTTCACGTAATTAGTACCATTTGCTTATCTATTTGTCTGAATTAGTGATAATTGTATGGAATCGTATACAATATATGTTCTATTGTATACTCAGTCTCCTCTGATCAAGGAGAGATGGATCCTTCGGGATAATTCAGTTCTATTTTGAATGATCGATATTGAACCAGTCCCAATATTAGATAGTTTACCAAGTTGAACCGACACTTTTGTTCTACCATTTGAATGTGATAGTTCAAATTAATTAATGTGTCGGATTTATTTGCATTGCATTTTCATATTGCCATCTTATTATGTATCACAAAATGTATTGATAATTGACTTATACAAATTGTGTGTTTTTCTTCCTTAGTCGGTAAATAGTTCCGAAGCATGTAAGATTGTTCGAGTGGCTGGAACTGAATACCGCACTGAGATAAATTATATTTATCTCATTCTTTGCTTTTGCATTGTTTCCATATTGGTTGTGGGTTCCAGGTTTTGGACTGAGCGACGGGCTATGTGGTGAGGAGTAGACTAGACCCTTTGGTACGCAACTTGTAGTATGTATCAATAAAATGTATGCTTAACTTGTTGTGAGACCTTATTCGGCTTGTAAGAAGTCATCGAGCTTCTAGTCGAATTAAGTTTATGTAAACAAATATTTTGTATTTTGGTATGACTGGTAGTGTATCAATAATGTTGACTTGTATACACTATCCAATGTAACATATTTATTAAGATCTTAGATGGCTTGCGATGAAGTGTTACTACATGTTACTTTTGTGTTTGGTATTAGTAAGCCTTACAGATGTGTGTTGGCTAACATACATCTGTGGCGGCCGTGGCGACTCTGGATTCAGAGTGTTGTCATTGATGACCCTGGATTCGGGGTGTCACATTTACCCAATGCAATATAGACCATGGATTGATTATGATCTAATTTAATCAGTGGTCTGGATTGAACAACGAGTTAAAAGTTTAAACATTTTGTATAGACATGTTAGCTTTCGCTGGCGGAGAGGAATTGCGCTGGGTTAAAAACGTTGTTGGCGAGTTCGATTCTCTACGCTCTCTTTCCAAAAATCTTTCAAATTTTCGCAGGAAAGATCAAATTAGTACTAAAACTCAGAAAGGAAAGCATTTACGTCTCTCCCCTTTAGCAATTTCCTCATTCTATCAATAAGATCCGTATCTCTTCTCAATTAAAGAAAGGATTTACGGCTAGGGTTTTCAATTTCCTCAAAGTTTCATTTTGCCGCTCGCATAAAAAAAGAATTTCCTCCTTCCCCAGTTAAGTTGCAGAACTTCGTGTCCTCTTCAGTTCCCGCTGCTGTTAAGGTTAATATTTCATTTTGATGTGATTCATTTTACCTTTTTGTTTTTAAATGGAAATTTTATATGAGATTTTGAATGATTTACTCCTTAAGTGCTAAGGTTGCCTTTGTCTTTTACCTAGCAGAAATTTTTGAATCGATTTGTTGAAATTTCTTAGGATTATTTCTGTTATTATCTTTTACGAGCATGCAGGAAGGGTCCAAGATCAGAAGACTTTCATCAAATTTGAAGCTTGGAGTTCCAATTTTTGTTTTGGAGTTTTCAATATCTTCAGACAAGGGTTGTATATTGCTGCCATTAAATCCTCACTTTTTTTTTTCCTTTTCTTTCGTGTGCTCTTGCTTGTAATTTTAAAAGATGGCAATGAATTCTACTACTTGATTTGTATTTTTGAGTACGATTTTTTTATTTGTCTTGATATTTATTCAGATACCTATAGACTACCGTTTCATTAAACCAAATTGATTCGAATTGTTACGAATTAGAAAGGTATAAAGAGTCTCAATCTCACTTCCGAATTTTTTATTTTATGCTATGCTTTCATAAACAAATAGTCCTTTTTGTATTCTCCCTTTCATTTATATTCGATCTCAAAATCTTAATTGGTTATTACGACAATGTCTTAATTTAATTACCTTATGTCAGCAAGAGTTTTCATTTGGGTAATTATTATCTTCTCTTTAGTTTTTTTATTATTTGGGAATAAATTACTAAGTAAGTGTGCTTCAATAGCACAAAATTAAATAACAACAATAAAGTGATAAAGGAGAATTAGCGAATGGGAGATTCTGCAATACTTTATAAAACTTTGGAAGATGATTTATCTCATATTTTTTCACTTTTCTTATTAGTTTCTTTTTAAATGCTTTCAGGATGAAGATATTGCAAGACTGCTGCAATAGCATCAACCTACCAGTCAAGTTGGAATCCATTAGTAGGTAAACTCATCCAGTTTCATAACTTTTAATTTATTGTGCATTTTAACTCGCACAAGGGATTTAATTTTGTATCCAATAAAAAAAACAAAATGAAGATTTACGATCAGAAAAAGCTGGAAGGAATGAATACAAACAACAAATGAAGATTTTCAATCAGAAAAATCTGGAGGGAAAGACCTTCAAATATTTTCCACAATAATTAATTCAACTGATTTGGAATGATACTATATGGGTGCATTTTCTTTTGTAATTTAGGTAATCGCTCTTGAAAAAGAAAGACCAGAACAAATTGCTAAAGCAGGAAGCCTTTAATTGCTTATAAGAAATATGAGGAAAGTAAGAACATTATAAAGGTACCACCGTACCAGTATTATTTTAATATTAATTGAATTAATTACTCAATTAGATTTGTGTATTTACATTTCATAATTTTTTGTTGAATCAGAAAACTAAGGAAAATTGATTGAAGAGGAACCAAAAGGATGAGAATGATCCAAGCAAATCCTAAGAAGCCAGCTTCTTTCATTCTATTGAAATTCTCATTATGAACTTATATATGGTACTAATAATAATACTTGAAATTAATTTAAAAGTCTGATAATATATGTTCTATTATATGATTCCAATATAGAAGCAAAGGAAGCATTTGCCTGTTGAACGTCCTGACACAATGTATTCTATCATCACCGTTAAATGGAAGGCAAACTGGGTCAAATGAATAAAATAGAATTAAATTGAAGCTAATTTCTGAGTTATTGTTGAGAGTATCGGTTTTGTTTTGTAGTAGTTGAGTAAAGAAGAAAAATAGAAATGGAATGCCAAGGCAACAGAAGGTATGGCCGAGTAGAACCAATCCAAACCAAAGGCATACACAAAATTATTATTATTATTATTATTATTATTTTGACAAGCTAGGTAGTGGCATACAAAAGATTATTGTTAGATTTTTTAGAAATTAATAAGTTAAATCCATTTTTTTATTATTTCTCAATAGAAGTAAAGTCGAATTCTACAAGGGTGATAATTTTATGGGAAAAAGGTTGTGTAACTTGTGAATTTTAAGTCTTATTTTTATTGTTTTTGCTGCAAACTTAGTTGATGATAGTTTTACACTCGGAGCCCGGTATTTGATAAAGAAATGTAATATATGGAATGGTAAGTAATATTAAAAGAATTGCTTACATTTTCATTTGGCACTAATTATTGTATAGTGAATAAAAAGGTATGCGTATCTTGCCTCTGTAATACTTCAATATTCCAATTGAGAATTTGTCTTTAAAGCTATTTTTCAATCTCCACTTCCGGCTTCCCAACAAAGATTCTGATTTTTTTTTATCTTTTTGATACGTCTTTTTAAGTGGAAAAAATAAATATACATGTCCTAAATTTCTGCTGTACTTAAAAAAAAATACTGCCTTTACTTCCGTACAAATGTCAATATTATTGTTTTTATTTTTCTGTCGTTGCCTTCCATCAAAATGCAATTTCTTGAAGTTAAATTTTTGGCTTCTTCCTCTTAAATCTTGCTAACCTTCCCTTGCAGTAAAACCAATTTTTGGTAATTTGAGAAGTGCACGCATGCTATTATTGGCATCTTTAAAAAATTTTGAAAGTTAATCATATAATCATTTATTTATTATCATATAATCATATAATCATATAATCATTTATTTATTAATATATAATATATAGTATATTTTATGCAGTGAGAAACTGTATATTCTTTTAGGAGAAAAAATGATACACAACCTTAAAATTATTGTAAAAACCCAAGTTGTGATTTACAGATAAGCTTGAATAATATGACATATTTGCTTTGCTTCACTTAGTCTGCACGGAAATTAAATAAGCATAAATAAAACGAAATAATCCAACACAATTCCTTAACTTTTATGATAAGTTGACCAATATGTGCCATTATTATTATTACTATAGTATGTATTAATTTTGTGTGCTTTTTATTAAATGCAAAATATAACTATTGCCTTCTATAATATATATCTATTTATTTGGTAATGCAAAATTAATTGAAAACGTATTAACTCTTAAATATCATGTTTGTACGTTTTTCTCTATCACTTAATTAAGTTCCTGAAAATATATAGGGAAACATATAAATAATGGAATCGTGATATTGGGGGCAGGCACCAATTCCACCATATATTTGGAATAGCACGATTTTAACATGCCAACTATGCCAACAATATCTCTACTTATTAAAATCTCCTAAATTTGGAAAGTTGCCCTTTTATTAGTTATTAGACAAATAACAGTAACAAGAAATATTAATTTTCACACTCATGGCACGTTCTGATTTTTAATAAATTAAAAAAAAACATTGATTTCCATACAATTAGTCATATCCCAATTGTTTGGTCTCTCCAAAAAAAAAAGTCTACAATAAATTAAATTATTTTTGTTAAGTTGTTTATATATTAAAATTATCGTTTAATTTATTTATTATGCCCACACATTAGGTGGGCGTTTATGTAGCAATATTTGGCATGATTTAGTGTATGTCTATTTAGCATTGGGATATATAAGAAAATATAATTTTTCATATTCTATGATTAAATATGTCAAAAATATGCATACTATAATGTCCAATGATACATGATTTACATGTATCTCAATGATCTGGAATTTCAAGAATATCACTGGACTTCTATAATTTCGGCAATAATTCATGAAGTTGTGAACAACCCACAATCAAATAGATTAAAGTCCACCCGCACATTGAGCGGACATTGCTACTAGTAAAGTCTAAAAAAACATTAGATGATGCTGCAAAATGGTTAATTTTAAGTATTAAATTTTGAATAACAAAATACACGTTATTAAGGTTGATATAAGTATTTGTAAAATAATTAATTTAAAAGTAAAGTCAGTAAAACACCAAAACACCTAAATAATAACTTTTGAATATCTTAAATTTTTTAAGTTATGCAATATGAACTTAATCTAATTGATATAATTTTAAATTGTTTCTGTATAAGTCAGTTTAGTAATATATTTTTTTAGGTAAGAAAAATTGATATCACATTAATATTTGATTTTATACATACTATTAAAATACCAAGTAATGGAAGGAAAATATTAGTGTGAACATTTCTATAAAAATAAACTTATGTTTTATAACTTTAACAATAAAAGTGTTTTACTTTCACAAACATTCTTTAATTAGAAAATGTATATATTAAATGTTTTCTAAAACAAATTAAAGTTGTCAACAACTTAATCCATAGCTTGGATTGTAGGAACTCATCAGAACATCTTCTTTCACAATGTTTTCTAAATGAAATTCTATCAAAATTTTATGAAATACTTCTTTTAATATAATAATATATTTTAAAACAGAATCCATTTTCAGAAATCCTAAGTCCAACTTTCCTTAGATCAAACTTTAAGTTCCTTAATAAATCTCCAGTCTCCAAGTATGGTTTAGTGAACCAAAAACCAGAACGGGTAGATCGTTAGAATAGATTTTTGACGTGAGTTTCTTTCGTCGGGTGCATCGCAAGACTTCTCCAGACAAGTGGACAACTTCTACCTTGAGCACAAGACTGAAGGAACTAGTCAGGACTCCATCGATCATTCTGAGGAGTAGTCGCTCTGCCTCTGACTTTTCCAAGTGTGGATGTCTTTTTATGACTGATGTGGATGTCTTAGGTTTTGTTTAATCCTTAGTTAGTAATTAGATCATTAACTAATTGTGTGCATATCATGTCATTAACATTAAGCAAACAATTAAGAGCATCTCATTAATTAAAGATTACTTTTTCATATATAGGATATGCATTCATATTAATGAAGTGATTAATAAACTTAAAAGTGCCTTAAATAACCACTTCCATCTGGTGCGGATCAGGATAGTGAAAAAAATGATCACAATACAACAAACTAACAAAGCACAAACAAAACACATCAACCATTTCAATAAATAACAAAATTATTTCATTCCCATCTTATATTGGAGGTAATTCAACTTCCACTTCATTAGTACTATCAAACCTCAAGAGGTCCAATAGATATCATCACTTATTAGGTATACTAATGAGGGACATACAATTTTCGTGATAAACAATTTTTTCTCGCACAATTCAAGAGAACGTAAATAAAGTCTGTATAGCAGCCTTTATCAAGAACAACATTACACAATATTTCTTGAACATATCATCATGTGGAAAAGCTGAGCCATCTTTAAACCCAGAATTAAACTCATATGAAATAAATAATGACACATAACACGTACAATCCATATATTTATTTCATTGGATCAAATCATCTGCTATATTCCAGTAACATACACATATGCAATTAAGTTGGTAAATCCTTACCTATGATTTGTATAACTTAATCAGTACTTAATTTACGTACTAATTTTTTTTTATAATTAATGTTTCTTGTTAATTATCGATTATGAATGATTTAGATTTATTATTATCATTTAATAAAACATGAAACATAGGGATCCACAATCTTATTTATTCAATAAGAATGGATTATACATGGTAATTACGCATACAAAGTGAAAATATGATAAAATAATTAAATTTAAGTAATTTCATCACAATAATCCACATTTAAACTCTTTATACTGTCCAAATTAAGATTCATACATTGTTTATTAAAAAAGATTGGATTATACATGGTAATTACGTATATAAGATACAAATAATGTAATTTATAATCTTTTTTATAATTAATGTTTCTTATTAATTATTAAGATTGT
This sequence comes from Rhynchospora pubera, assembly GCA_028095005.1. Taxonomy (NCBI): domain Eukaryota; kingdom Viridiplantae; phylum Streptophyta; class Magnoliopsida; order Poales; family Cyperaceae; genus Rhynchospora; species Rhynchospora pubera. The sequence goes on from CM051462.1 coordinate 177,400,009, forward strand.
GGACGATTTTAGATTTATCATTGTCATTAAATAAAACATGAAACACGGATGGGTGAGTATGAGGCTAAAATTGATGAACAAACTAGTTCAACCAAATGTGTTGATTGTGATAGGTTGAACTCTATTGTTGATGCCACCCATGATGCCTTGGTTAGGAAAGACGATACCATAGAAACCCTAAAAGTAGATGAGCTTACTTCTAAGGTGGGTGAGTATGAGACTAAAATGAAGGAGCTTGAAAAACAACTTGAAAAATCGGTTTTAGCTCAAGCCCCTAAAGTGGATTTGAAGAACCTTTTCAATGGTCAAAACCTCATGACAAGTCCGGTCTTGGTTACCAAAAGCCTTATCAAACCAAGAAAAAGAATTTGTCAAACAATAATGGAAAACAAGTTGCACAAAACACACAATTTAAAAAACTTAGGAATTCTCGTGATAATGCACATATGTACCAAAGGAAACCTAGAAACACTAGAGTGCAAAACAAAAAGAATTTGCAAAATCAAGAAAAGAAGGTTTTTGTTCCAAACGCATCCAATAAAATTTATTTTAGAGGACCCGATGGATGGTTTTATGAATTTAAAGAGCAACATCTTTCACAAAACCACAACGCTCAATCCAATAAGCATCAAAAGAATGTTTCCCAACATTTCCAAAAGGATCGCAAAAAGGATTTTAATGCCTCATCCAATGATCCTAAAAAGAAGGTCGAATACCTTAGAGCCCATTACTATTCTCATTTTGTCAAGGGTTCTACCATACCTAAACCAACCAATGCATTTTGTAACTATTGTTGTCAAAATGGACATATTTCGTTGGAATGCAAACTTAGGAAACCAAATTGTGAGTCCAAAGGTTTGTACCTCTAGTGGTACAACTAACGATATGGTAACCAATGTGACCTAAATACCAAGTTTACCCCCGGTCCTATAAGACAAATATTTAGAGGGAGCCTCTTTATGTTCATTTTTTTATTGTTTGAGAGGTTAAATTTGGTCACACTACTTTGGCGCAAGCCCCCTGCTGTTTATTACCTCGGGAATGACCACAAGAACCTCTGATTAAAGGATTCGAAGAATTATATGTCTAGGCTAAAAGAGTTGTGAAATGCAACTTGTTGGGTGATTAAGCATGTGAAATTTGTTTATGAGATTTTTATGGTAAGTTAAGATTTTAAATTTTAAACCCAACTTGAACCATAATGGTAATTTACCAAGCAGTCCATTAGTCGATCAAATACCGTTTTATTTTGGAGTTGAGATATTTGTTCTCATTTTTGACATTGATTTAGGATTTGAGTTATTTGTTCTCGAATCCTATGAAGTATCAGGTTCTAAGTACAGAGCATATTGTTGACTCAGAAACAAAGAGTTCGCAAAGTTAGGATCAAGAGTATAACCGCACTGGTCACTCAGGCACAATAACTTTGCAACTTGCACGTTGAATACAAAGCGGGCCGCTGATTCATGTGACGAGGGAAACTTATGATCAAACTGGAGTTTTGGTCCAGTTAGACCGCTTCTTATTTTATTTGGCACTTGTTCTAGGTATAACTTGAGTTAATTTGAACTCAAATTATAATTTGATTTCATTTTTGTTAATTTGAATCAATTTGGATTCAAATTATGTTAGTTAGAGACGATTTGGAGCCTCAAACTAAATTCTAGATAACTTGAGTGTATTTGATACTCAAGTTAGTTTTGATTTGGATTTGACACAATTGGAGTCAACTTATACTCAAATCGAAATTTAATTTGGTTTGCTTTGTATTTGTGTCAATTTGACAGGATGCATTATGATGAAAATGATCAAAGTCGGATTTGGCCAATCTTTAGGGGTGTGTTTGGATAGGCCGGGAATAGGGAATAGGAATAAGAAACGGCATAAGAATAAGGAATTTGGGCCCTTATTCCTATACTAACAAAACCATAGTATAAGAATAAGGAATAAGGATAAGCACGCAAACCAAAATTCCTTATTCTTATATCCTATTTACGGCTTATTCCGTTGCATCTAAACACACCCTAGATGATTTTGACATTAAATGATCAGTGAAACTGAAATCTTTAGAATTTTCTGAGCTTTTAGACATTTCATTTGAGGTTTTCGAATTTTCTGTGAATTTTAATACATTTTGACATTTGGACAATTTATAAATTTTCTGGACAGGACCCACCAGACCACTAATCAGTTCAAAATTAGAAAAGAGTCTCTCTGTTTCACCAAAAATTATGAAACCAGAATCATTTGAAAGAAGACTCAGAGAGGATTTTCAGATTTGAAAATAGACATTCAGAGGGACTTGATTTAATTTTTGTATAATTTTTAAACATCCTTTTGGTTGCGGTTTTGAATTTTAATTTTATGAAAGTTTTCTGAGATGGTTACTGGAATTTTCATCTTTTTGTTAGTTTTTCAAAATTCATAAAAATTAATCTTTCCATCCTTTTGTCTTGAATTTTTTTACAGAATGTGTGTTTCAACTTGCTTTATCTTCAGTACAATTTTCAATCAATTTTCTTCAACCATTTTAGAGAAAATAATATTTTTGTGTCCGATCAAATTCTGGTATAATTTTGGCAGCATTTCTTTCTAGTTTTCTTTGTAATTGAGTTATTGATCTGATCAAGGACGACCAAAGCTGGGCTAAGGATCCATTGAACAGATTTTGAACCATTACACATGTTCTTCCCGTGCTTAGCGCAGTCCAAACATGGTAATAACCAAACAACAAATTAATTATCACTTTTAATAACATGTTTTACCATATTTAAACTATTATGAACAGTTTAAACACGGTAATAAAACTGAAATTATTTTGATCATCAAATTTTCATGCTTAATTTCAGATTTTATTCACAAGAAAGAAAGAATAAAATATTTCAAATAGATGAAACAATAAAAAGAAAGGACAATGAATTAACAACACAATTGCAATTGCTTTCAATAAAACAAATTACAAACCTTGATATATCTTTCTTACAATCTCTTTAAGCCTTCTCTCTATTTTTTTATTTTACAGAATTTTCTCTCTTTTTTTTTGGAAAAATAAACAACCACACCTTTTTTCTCTCTCTCCTTTTTTTTTTTTTTGAGATGCAACTTCTGGGGTATTTAAAAGCCTCCAGACTTGGGAGAGACGGTTCTGGAGATAGTTATCATAACCCCCTTCTTTTCAAATTAAAATGCACAGCCCAAGAGCCTCTTCTCCATTACTTTAGAAAATGGACAGGTCCATTTATCGAATTTCAGCAATAAATGATTTCTTGTTTTAATTATTTGAAGATGTTCCCAAAATCATTTTCGCATAAAATTTCATGGATATGCTCAGAAAATTACAAAGAATTCAATAATGCTAAATTTTTTTTAGACCATTGAAATATTTTTAATAATTTTATGAATGTTGTGTCATTTTGTCGCATTTCCATCAATTTGAGCATCTTTTGAAAAATTTTAGTGGTCAACAGTAATACCACCTTTTTTTGAAGAAAAACAAGGGTCAAGGCCCTGGCTTAAATTGAATTAATAATAAAAGTTTAGTAAGAAAGGAAAGTAAAGTAAAAAGAAAGAAAATTAAAAAGGTACACCAAAGGGGTCCAAGGAAGATATACATGAAAAGGAGAAAGAAGGATTATTTTGCAAAGAACTTTCAATCCAAGAGGACTTCTGCAAGAAGATCAGAGGGTTGCTTGGCAATATCTCGAAAAATTCTGCAGCATCTCTCCCTCTAAGTTACAAAAAACATAATTGCAAATAAGTCCCTGATAGTAGCAGATATTGTAGAATTTTGTAGAATGGCAGTGTGAAGTAATGGAGTTGCAGAATCAAAAAAATCTGATGCTCACATCTTGAAAATTCAACAACATATCCCTTAAGGATTTGAAGAAGAGACATGAATTGAAGAGATGATGAACTGATTCACTTTGACAACAACAAAGAACACATCTATTTGGTAAATTCCAACCCCTCCTTTGTAGATTGTCCAAAGTTGCAATTTTATTCTGAAACATAAGCCAGAGAAAAATTTTGAACCTTGGTGGGACCCTGAGCTTCCAAATAGATGAAAGAGGTGAAAATGGCAAGGGTGGCAGGTAATGAGTTTGTAGAGTGAGCTTGTGGAGTAAAGTCATGTATTATTCTCCAACTTCCAAAGAACCCCATCAGTTTCAGTATCTAGCAAGGCATTTAGTAAAGGAGTCACTAGCAATAGTAGAGAGGAGAGTTGGTCCAAAGCAATAACTGAGGTGTAGAGCAGAGGTGAAAAAAGAGGAGCTGTGGCATTAAAGCTGACTCTAAACTGATGAATAGAGATGAACTTATCAATAGCAAAAGAGAAGAGCTCAGGAAAAAAATATTGTAGAATCTGTGAAGTCCAGTTGTGCTTCCAGAACAAAATGCATTTGCCCACTGAAGGTTGAAAAGTCAAACTTACATCCAAGTAGTGTGTTAAAAGTTTGAGATTTGAAGAGATTTTACTGTTATAAGGATATAGAGAAAGAGAAGAAGATTGAAGTGTGGAGATCAAAGATTTCCAAAGAGAAGAAATTGGAGATGACCATTTCCATAACCATTTAGCTAGCAAGGCCTCATTGAATGTTTTCAGATCTAAAACTCCAAGTCCCCCAACTCTTTTTGGTTTGATGACAGAGTTCCAGGATATCATGACTAATTTCCTTTTATCAGAATGGACCCCATGCCAGAGAAAAGTCTTCTCAAAGAATCTTACTTTTTGATCAACCAAGCAGGAAGCTTGAAGACGGTCATGAAGTAGGTTGGCAAAGAAGAAAGACAAGCATTGATAACCAGCAATAGAGAGTAGAGATGAAGACCAGCCTAGAAGTTTGAGTTGAAATCTAGAGATCAGTTGTTGATAGTCAGCTCTCACCAGAGGCTTGTCAGAGAGAGGTAGACCCAAATAGGTTAGAGGAAAAGTTGCATTTCTACAGTTCAGAATAGTAGATAAGGATTGAGAAATATCAGCTTGGCAGAAAAGTGTTAGCAAGTCTGATTTGTCTGAGTTTAAATTTAGCCCAGAACAACTGCCAAAAACTTGAAACATAATTTTAATGAAAGTGGCTTGTTGAACAGTTGGCTTGAAGAAAAAGATAGCATCATCAGCATGGAATAAGGAAGAAAACATATTGTACAGGGGCACAAGAATGACACCAAAACAGTTCAGTTTTGCCACCTATCTCGAGAGGAAATCAAAAGCTAGTATGAAGAGATAAGAAGAAAGCGGATCTCCTTGGCGCACACCTCTTCTCAAGACTATTGGTTTGCCAGCAATTCCATTGACAACACTCTGGAAGCACCTTGAAGAACACAACCTAAAACAATTGAGATGAAAGGTTGCTGAAACCCTAAAGCTGATAAAACTCTAGCTAAGAAGCTCCAACTAATGGTGTCAAAAGCTTTGTGTATATCAGCTTTAAAGATAGCAAGAGGAGTTTTGGTTTTTGGAGCAATGATGTATGATCTCTTGAGCATAAAGAAAGTTCTCTGAGATGGCCCTTCCTTGCATGAAACCAGTCTAATTGTTAGAAATGAGGGAAGAGATGAAGGGAGTCAATCTAAGAGTTAAAATCTTGGAGAAGATTCTCTGCAAGGAATGAATGATGCTGATAGGCCTAAAATCAGCTGTGGAAGTATGATGCTCAGATTTAGGTATGAGAGCAACGATTAAAGAATTTTGAGGATGAAGAGTGGAGGAATGCATGACAACATTGAGAGTAGAAGTGATCTCAGGAGCTAATTCTTCGTTAAAAAGCTTTGAAGAAATCACCAATAAAGCCATCAGGACCTGGAGATTTATTTGATGGACAGGAAGAAATAACTTCACACACTTCTTTCAAATTGGAGCAATCAAAGAAGAGAAGTCAGTGTCAGAAGGAGTAGAGTAAAGGCAATCCAATTCAAAATTTGTAGCATTGGAGGAGGTGGAGCCCATCAAACTACAAAAAAAGTTAAAGAAAGCTAGTCCCTTAGTTTTTTTTATCAAAAACAGCAGCTCCGTCTATTTGAATTGTCTGAATGTAGTTTCTTCTTTTGTATTAGAAGCCTTGACATAAAAGAAAATAGTATTTTGATTCCCTTCCAATCTCCAATTGAAAGAAGACCTTTCCTTCCAAATAACTTCTTCAGTAGCAGCAATCTCTGTAAATCTTCTCTTTAACATGCACTTGAGTAACTTTTTTAGTAGAGTCAAAGATCTAACCTTCATTACTCTATCACATCTCAACTGAAAATTCCTAATTACACAAGACTGCTCACTTACTTTGGAAATTCTGCCCTTAGCACAAAGTCTAATTTCCTTAGTGAGAAAAGAAAGTTTATCATTAAAGAGTTGAGGAGTATTAGCTGTACCAAGAGAGAACCAAGCATTCAGTACCAAGTCATGAAATTCAGGTATTTAAGGACAAAAGTTTTCAAACCTGGAGCAAAGAGATTTAAAGAAAAAAGAAACTGTGATCTCCCTGAGTCAGTAGATGTAAAAAGTGGTGAGCTTGAAAGGAGAGCCATCTCTATTGAAAGAGAAGTCCAAAGTACATGCTTAGTGGTAAGAGAAGCAGCCACTACAAGAGAGATGGTCTATTGCTAGATTTGTTAAAATTTTTAGATAGACTTTTTTTATTAGTGTTGGATTTTTTTCTATTGCTAGATTTAATTGATGCACTAAAGTCTAGCAATTTTTTAGCAAGACTTAATTTTCAATTAATAGATACTAAAAAATCTAGCAATTTATTTTTGATAGACTTTTGAATCTTGCAATGTTTAATGTAGCAATTGTTTGCTACACCATAAATTAATGTAGTAAAAAATTGCTACATTAAACATTGCAAGATTCAAAAGTCTATCAAAAATAAATTGCTAGATTTTTTAGTACCTATTAATAGAAAATTAAGTCTTGCTAAAAAGTTGCTAGACTTTAGTGCATCAATTAAATCTAGCAATAGAACAAAGTCCAACACTAACAAAAAAAATCTATCTAAAAATTTTAGCAAATCTAGCAATAGACCATCTCTCTTGTAGTGTAGGTAGCAAAGATTGGGTCCCAAGTAATTAGAATGCCTCCTTTAGTTCTATCAGCATCAACAGTAAGAAAACTCTTTAACTTGGACCCACGAGCTTCTCTAACTAAGCCATCAGTGGCCGAATCCCACTTAATTTCTTGAAAATAAATAAAGTGATGCTTTTCAATAAGACCATCTTGGAAACTCCTAGTCACATTTTCCAGACTTGTCTCGACTCCTTAGGACCATCATTTCTGGTCATTTTTCAAGAGCTGCACTGACAATCTGTCATTGCCCTACTGGTTAACACCATCTCAAATCTGAACGTTGCGTTGCATGCCTTTCTTTATACAATCACAAATCACAAATCAAAGGATGCTATGCTTTATTAATTTCTTTGTAGGCGATCTTAGTAACGAATCATATCTACGATCGAATGTGAATTATGTTGAAATTGAAATATGAAAATAAAATATGAAATCTTATTGTGATAAGGTTACGATTGTATAATTCAAATATATTATCTCGTTGAGCCTGTGTTAATTCATGGACCTATTCAAACACCCATAGGTTCTCTCTCTTATTACAATTGTCATTAACGATTGACCACTCTATTAATCCTATAAATAGAGCATTCTTGTTCGGTGAGCACGGCTAAAATTAAAATTTTTTTAAATATAGAGTCTCTACTCATTCCATTATATCATTGATCCCATAATTTATATCCATTCTTTTGAAGTTCATATCTAATCCGCACTACTGCTACAAATGAAGCGCACGACTCTTATCATCCTTTCCTTGCTTTTGTTTCTGGAGCCAATTCAACCAACTCCATCTCATAAATTCAACTCCATATTTAGTTTCAGTGATTCTTGCACTGACACCGGTAACGCAAATGTGCTGGCTAAGAAGCGCTCATGGTCTTCATACACTGACAACTTACCTTATGGAATGACTTTCTTCCGCCGACCCTCCAATAGGTTCTGTGATGGTAGATTGATTGTGGATTTTCTCGGTATCTCTCAATTCTTTTAATTATAAGTATTTTTTTAAACACATTTTAAAGTATAATTTACAGAACAAACGTGTATCTATATAGACATTTATTTTATTTACTATGATCAAATTAGTGTAGGCATGAGACTACATGCACATGTAGAACCAATCGTCAATTTTGATTATTTTTTCCTGCATATGCCCTTTTTGCAAATTTATTTGCGGTGCTTTTTTATGACATTAAATTTGACGGTACCTTATGATCATAGAATCTCAAATATAAGCTATCATTATCACTCCTTTAGTTATCCTCAATGTCTCAAACAAAAGGATTGTGTTTCAATCAAAATAATAGCATTGATATATGAGGTGGACTAAAATCAACCACGACTGACGGGTGAATCCATCAGCCGCGATTATATCTCAATTTTTGAGGTTTAGATGGCTAATTCGAACTGTCCAATGTGTTCTACATATTGAAATCTTATATCGGAGATCGAATATCACATTTTTCTGAATTTTATTTACTATTTTTTTGAGATTTTAAAAAATCGTTGTTTTTGAACTGTCCATAACTGTTTAGATGAAGAATTTTAAACTACCAAAAACATACTAAATAATTTCAGAAAAATGTAAAATGTGGGTCTCTAACGAGATTTCAAGATGGATGACACATTGAACGGCTCGGATCGACTGCTAGAATCTCGAAAATCAAGATTTAATCGTAGCTGACGGTATCATTCGTCAGTCATGACTGATTTTAGTCTACATCTTTATATATATATATATATATATATATATATATATATATATATATATATATAGATAGGCTAAATTAGACTCCAGCCTATAGGAGATCTGTGTGCTGAAGTTTTCTAGACGTCCGATCTGAAATCCAACGGTTCAGTTTGAGGCGCTGGAGAGGAGATGAGTTTCTGATTTCTCCGTTATATCTCTCCGTTACATGATTTTTCCGTTTGATTTTTCTATCAGATTGGGGAAAAAAAGCGAACTGATTCTGTCTCTCTCGCGGAAAAAGAAAAACCCATCTCTCCCGCTTCGCGACTTCTTTCCGATCAACCACCCACATTTCCTCGTTAGCTTGATCTCGCTTGGCCTCTCTCTTTCACTTCAATTTTCCCTCTTAGTCTTTCTGTCACGCAAAGTGTCGGAATTTGCAAATGATCTAGCTAGCTTGTCGGAAGTTGCAAATCGTCGGTGACAGGTAATTTCCGACCAATTTTATCCCAATCATTTGTTTTTTGTCTTTCTTAATCTTTTTTTGGTTCAATTTTTTCTATTTCTTGTTTGCCCCTTTTCCTGTTGTTGATCCATGCTCGATGCTCCACTAAAAACAAGAGTAAATGTTTTGATAATAATAATTAGTTTATCGATTACTAAATTTTCCACCTCGTTTGAAATTTATTGCTTAAAATTTATTTGCTAAATAAATATGATTGAATTGAGATCACATACTAGAGGCTGGTACGGTTTTATTGGGTTGCATTATATCATATAAGTATAGAGTGAAAATTAAACTCCAATTATTCTACTATTTTATTTATTAGCTGAAGTAATCAATGCATGAAAGGGATGGTAATTGCTAATAACCAGTTAACTTACATTAACAGCATGTTCTCATCTCTCTTTAGTTAATTTTAAAAATACTAAAACATTAAAATTACGTTAATCTTATCAGTTGATAAAAGTTCTGCCATTAATTTTGGGTTAACAATCCTCACCAGTTGAATAATCATGTACTCGTTTGGACACCTATACTCATGCTTTTTTTTGTTAATTTCATTTATTTCAGTTGGCAATGTCTTCCAGCCTATGAACATCTTTTTTTTTTTAAAGAAAATAACATGGCATGTTTTATTATATCTTTAAGCCATTACTCTATTTTGGACCGGTAAAACAACACCTTTTATTCATTAGTTTAGAAATTTCTCTTCTTTCAATTTTCTCGCAGGTCAGTGCTCAAGATGTGAGGTACTGGATGCTACATTTTGTACTGATTGCTGCTACTCCAGCATCTGCCATACCGATAACTTGTCAGCTGAAACCACGTTGAAGTATGAGGATCTTCTTGAAAAGTCAAGTGGTTTACTATTATGGGGATGTTATAGGAATGTGCTGTTTTTTTGGTTTTGTTTTGTTAGAATAAAGATTTGACTGAACGTGATTGTATTTTTGTTTGTTTTGTTTTGTTTTGTTTGTTCATATGTGTGACAACTTAATTCACTTCTCAATTGTGTTTATTAAATTGTGATATTGGTTATGTTATTCAATTTTAGTTGTATACAAATTGCAATTCTTTGTTATTTATTCATTTTACATTTTCTTTGATGTTGATTCTGTTATTGCATTAAGTAAATTCTGATATTGCGTTTATTCACTTTCACAAACTGTGCATGCTTGTAAATCTGGTTTAGGCACATGAGTAAATCTGGTACTAAGCTACTGGTTTATGAATGCATTTAGGTTTTGGCTGCATTTATGAGATTATGACCTAAACCTATTTGTGCATCTCAGTTTCAAGATCTAAATCCTTACAAAATATAAGGCTAACTATTAGATGCCAAACAGATACAAAGAAGCAGTACATGGTACCAGATCATATGCATGGAAACAGTGCATGAAGGTCGTGTTACATGGTTCATGGAAGCAGTACATGGTACCAGGTCTTATCCATAAATATATGCTTAGCTAACTATTTAGCAGCCTATTATTCCATTTCGTTGACGGCTAATTAAACAAGAGATACAAAGCATTCCATAAGTATTACAAGCCAACAATATAAAGTATAAATGTATCCTAATACATAGATTAAAAGTAAAAGCAAAATAAAAAAAAGCACACGTCTAATACAGTCACATAACTTAGTAACACACACTAATTCATTACTACAAATTTAGAAGAAAACATCATAATCAATCCTACAATTATCAAGCTAATAGCAATTCTAATTAGACGCTGCACATTCCTCATCAGATGGAGAAGATCAATTGGAGTGCACCAGCCAATAAATTCGTGAGAAGATTGATCTGGACATCCTCGTAATACTTACCAGTTGCTGCTACTTTCACAACTCATCCCTGTAATACAACATTAACAAGCTATGATTACAAATCCAATTAATAGAACATAACTTGAAAATTAAAAAGCATCAACAGTACTAGTTTTATTTTAGGACAACCCATTAATTAAAAAGCTTCAAAATTAACAGTTCCTTTTGTTCATTTTTATCTACTTATCTTTGTACTTCTGAAAAAGTACCATGTAACTTTGGCCAGCATTTAGCTGTATCATTTTACCAGTGTTTATACAAGTTCATTTATACAAAAGATTCTGAAAAAATATAGGACAAGTTCTAATATTAAGACCTTCGTTCTATTGACAACATTGGCAAGTGCTTTTGAAGCTCAAGGCAACAAGCCCATCACTGTTCAACAATTAAAGTGACTCTGAATTGACAGCATTGGCAAGTTGCGTTTTTTCCTTCATATGAAATTAAATCTAATTTAATTTAGCCTATCTCTATATATATATATATAGTAAATCTATTGTGAACCATGATTCACATAAGGTTTCGTGCAATATGACCGTTTTAGTCGATGGTTTCACAAATTGTCAATCTAATTTAACGAACCCAATCTATATATTGAAATCTCATAGAAAACAAAATTTTACAATTGTTGAAATTCTCTCTCTCTCTCTCTCTCTCTCTATATATATATATATATATATATATAAATCATGGTTCACAATAGAAATTCTCTCTCTCTCTCTATATATATATATATATAAAAATCATGGTTCACAATAGAAATTCTCTCTCTCTATCTATATATATATATATATATGTATATAGAGAGAGATTGACAAAAGTATACTCCAGCATACAGATAGTCCGTATTCTGGAGTCGTTTTTCAAAATCTAAAATGCTTACAGTCGATCCGAACCTTTCAAATTATTCTCCATATTGAAATCTCTTAGGAAACCAAAATTTATATTTTTTCAATTTTTTTTGCTATATGTTATGCTATTTTAAAAGTTGTAAAGGAGTATTTCTGACCCTTCAATTTGAAAATAGCATAATATATAGCAAAAAAATTCGAAAAAATAAAAAATTTGGACTTGAAGGATATTTTTACATGGAGAACAACTTGAACTGTTTGGATCGACTGTTTGAATTTTAAATTTTAAGAAACGAATCTAGCATACGCGTTTGATCCGTATACTGCAGTATACTTAAACATTTGGATCTTTAATCGTTGTTGGTGTCGAAACCTTACTTTTTTTCTTATATTTTAATTAGAGTATGTAATTTTCCATTAACAATGATTTAACAAAATTAGAAAAAAACATATAAAAACTTTAACAAATTAAAATTTTAGTTCAAATGTTTAAATGTTTAATCCAAATGTGAAGTTCAATGTGAAGTTACTCGAAATATGAATTTCAAAATGTGAAGTTACTCAAAATTTTAAGCGGAGGACATAGAAACTTTAACAATTTATTTTATTGCAATTCGTTACTCGAAATATGAAGTTCAAATGTTTAATCTAAACCACTCAATTTGTTCTTCGCATTAAAATCCAATCAGAAATCAAATTGTCATTTTGTTCTGATTTTTTTTACTATATATTTATTATTTACAAATTGGAGAGTTTATAATTCTTCAATAATATGGTTTTTTTTCAAATCAGTGAAGTTAGTAAAAATATATTGGAGAGTTTCTAGTTCTGACAATATTAAAATGAGAAAAAATAAATCAAACTGTTTTGATCACTTGTTTGGATCTGGAATTTTGATGGAAATCCGAAGTAAAAACTACCCATTAATTTCACAAAAATGTTGGAACATACACATATATATATAGTAATATGGTTGGATATTTTGCAATGTAACCTGCAAGTTTAGGCACATATCACTACGCGAAATTTTGGCTTCTGTAACGGTTAATAAAAGACTTCTGTAACGGTACACGAAACGTTACTGTAGCCCCCGTTACAGAATGTCTAATAACCGTTACAGATCTATAACGGTTATTAGACAATAACCGTTACAGTAGCCACTCTTCTGTAACGGTTATTATCTAATAACCGTTATAGTATTATACAAGGGAAATCTGGTACAGAACATGTGTAACGGTTATTCTCTAATAACCGTTACAGAAGATTGGCTTCTGTAACGGTTATTAGAGAATAACCGTTATGGTATTGTAGAACGGTACATTTGGAGAACATATAACGGTTATTAGATAATAACCGTTACAGAAGCCAATCTTCTGTAACGGTTATTAGAGAATAACCGTTACAGATAATGTTTATAATAAAAAAAAATGAAATTATAATATTCTGTAACGGTTATTCCTTAATAACCGTTACAGAAGGTCCTTTTTTTTGTTTTGTTTTTTTGATTTGGCTAGCCCAATTTGCTAGCCGAATTGGTACCAAATTGGTACCCAATTTACATTAGATAACACATGCAGCATACTGTTACAATCCAGTACTCCAAGAGATGCTTATCTGAACACTCATTAAAGCACGCAACTCTTCATATGATTAACAATTCAAAAATTAAAGCACGCAACTCTTCATATTTTCAGTTTCAAACTCATTTGTACTATAAATGACCAAACTGTATAACCCCACGCCTTTTGAGTTTCAAACTAATTTCTCACTTCTCCCTCCTATCTCTCTACTCAAAAACCAACCATGGAAAACCTTGATCCCATCAGAGTTGATGAAGACGACATGTGACACCCCGTCGAATACTGTAACTTGACAACACGCGACGGAGTGCCCGCCGCGGATGCCTGCTGCACCCGCAAGGCTTAGAACCACTCATTTTACAAATTACTGTGATTATACACAATTAATATACGTGTCAATTATAAATTTATAACTAATAACTTCAATATGAATTAAATCCTACAAAGTCTGGTAAATATAGGTTGCTAACCACAGTATCCAATGGCTCGCTACTCGTCCTGCTGTCCAGCACTTGACCTGAAACCTGGAACCCACAACCAATCGTGGAAAACAATGCAAAAGCACGGAATGAGATAAATAAAATTTATCTCAGTACGGTATTCAGTTCCAGCCACTTGAGTTTTGATTATCATGTGTTGGAACTAAATACAAGACTGAGTCAAATCAAATCCAAATCAAATTTCATTTCTTTTTATTTCAAATAACATTAAAACTAGACTTTCGATCAAGCAATGCAATTAGACAAATAAATTCAATATTATTCAAAATCCTTTAAAATTCAGAATATACCAATTGTCATTTCAATTCCTTAGAAAAAAAAAAAATTAATTAATCGTTATATATCAATTACCGTGTAAAAACATTCACCTCTTGTTCAAAGCAGAATAGCAATGTCAAAATTAATTAAATCAATGCAATATGCAATGTGAGCTCGGCATCAATTCCATAACAATTCAAATGTCAATGTATAGCAAAAGCCGACTCATTTGGTTGGGCAATTACCTAATATGCAAGTCTGGTTTATCACAAGTCAATCATTTCAGTCATTTCCTTCAGATACCGCGAACCACCCTATAGATGGATGCCAACGGCCAATTCAATTCATACATAATTCAATCAATTTAAATCATCAAAATGTACAAGCAAGCTGGGAACACTCACACTCCGGTCCATTCCAGACTAGACCTACTGAGTCCCGGTACATAAGCGCTTATTACACGGTGCTTGGTAGGATGGGTCATGACTCCACCTCCAAACATTACGAGTGTTTATCTCAACCACACAAGCTGTACTTCCTCAATCAAATCACATTTCAATCGAATACCATTCAATATGCCATTTTCCAACATTTCAATCGGATACCATTCAATATGCCACTTTCCAATCATGCATCAATATACAATTTCACAAAATGATCTCATGAACAAAATTCCAATTATGAATTCAGAATGCATAATGACAATGATAATAATAATAATAACAATAACAATAATCAAAACATATGTCACATATAATTAAAACTCAAGTGAAATCCGTACCTGATAACACAATAACATCAGCTAGCCAACAATAATCATACAGACCCTCAGTTGTACTAGCCATATCCGGCTCGAAAACCTGCCCAGACTCTACATTAACAATACTAGGCTAAGTCCTTATTTAAGCAAGCAAACAATAACAATTCACATTCAACAAATTCGTAGATAAAGTGACGGATTTGATTTGTTCCTTTGATTACCTCATACAATTATAGTACACCTTATTAGTTGTACTAGTAGATGATTTGAAACACTAAACAGTGGTTAACAACTCTAGAAATCAATACACAACGGTAAAACAATAGTGCTGGACAATTTTCTGGCACAACCCGTGAAGGGTATTTTCGACAGTTTACAAAATCCTTTTTATTTCAATAATGGCTGAACGGAATCAAATGAAAATTTAACTGTGAATGAAACATGATAGGACTCATCTACTGTAAAAATTTCATGATGTTTGGACATACAGATTAATTATAGTGAATTTTCGAAATCAGACAGAATCAGGTTTCAGAAAATCTGTTCCAGCAAATTGTGCCAGTAAATACGTCTGAAAGTTCCTGCCTTGAAACCCTTCAAATAAATCTCTAAAAATTTTGTAAAATTTACAGAAGCTGCCTCTAGATGTCTAGTTTCATACCTAAAAGTTTCAAGTCTTAAATGCAAACAGAGAATAAATGAAAAATGAAAAATCACACTGGGGTCTGTCTGTTCCAGAAACTGATTTTCAAAAGTTGCCCTGGTTTCAAAAATCTTGTAAAAATACCAACCAATCTCAGAAAAATTCACTATAATTAATCTGTATGTCCAAACATCATGAAATTTTTACAGTAGATGAGTCCTATCATGTTTCATTCACAGTTAAATTTTCATTTGATTCCGTTCAGCCATTATTGAAATAAAAAGGATTTTGTAAACTGTCGAAAATACCCTTCACGGGTTGTGCCAGAAAATTGTCCAGCACTATTGTTTTACCGTTGTGTATTGATTTCTAGAGTTGTTAACCACTGTTTAGTGTTTCAAATCATCTACTAGTACAACTAATAAGGTGTACTATAATTGTATGAGGTAATCAAAGGAACAAATCAAATCCGTCACTTTATCTACGAATTTGTTGAATGTGAATTGTTATTGTTTGCTTGCTTAAATAAGGACTTAGCCTAGTATTGTTAATGTAGAGTCTGGGCAGGTTTTCGAGCCGGATATGGCTAGTACAACTGAGGGTCTGTATGATTATTGTTGGCTAGCTGATGTTATTGTGTTATCAGGTACGGATTTCACTTGAGTTTTAATTATATGTGACATATGTTTTGATTATTGTTATTGTTATTATTATTATTATCATTGTCATTATGCATTCTGAATTCATAATTGGAATTTTGTTCATGAGATCATTTTGTGAAATTGTATATTGATGCATGATTGGAAAGTGGCATATTGAATGGTATCCGATTGAAATGTTGGAAAATGGCATATTGAATGGTATTCGATTGAAATGTGATTTGATTGAGGAAGTACAGCTTGTGTGGTTGAGATAAACACTCGTAATGTTTGGAGGTGGAGTCATGACCCATCCTACCAAGCACCGTGTAATAAGCGCTTATGTACCGGGACTCAGTAGGTCTAGTCTGGAATGGACCGGAGTGTGAGTGTTCCCAGCTTGCTTGTACATTTTGATGATTTAAATTGATTGAATTATGTATGAATTGAATTGGCCGTTGGCATCCATCTATAGGGTGGTTCGCGGTATCTGAAGGAAATGACTGAAATGATTGACTTGTGATAAACCAGACTTGCATATTAGGTAATTGCCCAACCAAATGAGTCGGCTTTTGCTATACATTGACATTTGAATTGTTATGGAATTGATGCCGAGCTCACATTGCATATTGCATTGATTTAATTAATTTTGACATTGCTATTCTGCTTTGAACAAGAGGTGAATGTTTTTACACGGTAATTGATATATAACGATTAATTAATTTTTTTTTTTTCTAAGGAATTGAAATGACAATTGGTATATTCTGAATTTTAAAGGATTTTGAATAATATTGAATTTATTTGTCTAATTGCATTGCTTGATCGAAAGTCTAGTTTTAATGTTATTTGAAATAAAAAGAAATGAAATTTGATTTGGATTTGATTTGACTCAGTCTTGTATTTAGTTCCAACACATGATAATCAAAACTCAAGTGGCTGGAACTGAATACCGTACTGAGATAAATTTTATTTATCTCATTCCGTGCTTTTGCATTGTTTTCCACGATTGGTTGTGGGTTCCAGGTTTCAGGTCAAGTGCTGGACAGCAGGACGAGTAGCGAGCCATTGGATACTGTGGTTAGCAACCTATATTTACCAGACTTTGTAGGATTTAATTCATATTGAAGTTATTAGTTATAAATTTATAATTGACACGTATATTAATTGTGTATAATCACAGTAATTTGTAAAATGAGTGGTTCTAAGCCTTGCGGGTGCAGCAGGCATCCGCGGCGGGCACTCCGTCGCGTGTTGTCAAGTTACAGTATTCGACGGGGTGTCACACGACATCACTGCTCCGGCCAATGCAGAGATCACCAAATCCATTGTCATCCAAACCATGGAAGGTGTAACTTTGCTTGATGTCATGATAGAGATGAGAAGACGCCTCCCTGCAGGACAACACAGAGTGACAACACTCCTAGAAAACCGATTTCTCATCATCGGCCCCTCTGAGCAATGGCGCGATGAGATGTTTAGAAAAGGCACTATTGAAATCACATATGGAAACAACATGAGGCGGCCATTTCCCATCCTCATTGATCCTCCAAGGGAACTAGACCCCAGAGCAGACAGTGTGAGGCTATGGGTAAGAATTGCTGATCTTCCATTTGGATGGTGCTCATGGTATGGAGCAAATAACTAGACCCCAGAACTAAACGGCTTAATTCTTTTTTTTTTCTTCTTATACATATATATAGGCAAATATACACAATATATATATATATAGAGTTTAGCTACGGTGAGTCGCGACCAAAACTCCTAGATCTAGATCAAAATGACCGATCCAAACCGTCCAATATGATCTCCCTATTGAAATCTCCGTGCAAACCAAATTTTTTATTTTTTCGAAATTTTTAAGTATTTTTTTCGGATTTTTAAAAACTGATGTTTTTGAATGGTTCAGAACCGGAGGGTCCGTGAGTCACGACTCACCGTAGCTAAACTCTCTCTCTCTCTCTCTCTATATATATATATATATATATGATGCAATTGTTTCTTCTTCTATACAGCGGAGGAGTTTGGCTTGCCATATCTCAAACCGTACTTAGGCAAAAATGAATGCTTTCGACAAGGAGCAAATTTGCTGTAGTAGGTGCAACTGCTCTTGATGATACATTCTTCAAGCAACACAATATTACAAGAAGTAAAAGTCCATCAAGAAAGTCATTGTCATCTCAACTACAATGGTTTGAAGACAAATGGCTTTCTCTATCTGTATGGCATATGCATGTAATACAATGAATATAGATATACTTGTATGTAAATATTACTGGACTAACTGGCAATATCATCGTAGTGCAGAATGTAGAGATTATTTTGGTAGATCTCTCTTCATTCTTGGACAAATTCAAGGGAACGACTACTTTATCATGCCTAGTTCTTTAAGTGTGGAACGAGTGATGTCTTATTCTTCAGCAATTATTCAGACAATCGCACGAACAATCAAGGTTCTTATAAACAACATAAAGTTGACAAAAATTACAAATGATAAGCACTATTTTTTTGAGAAATGCTAGAATCAAATTGGTATGATTGGAGGGTTATGTTAAATCCAATGTTATCTCAAATTGAAAACATCAAATGACCGATTCGAACTGTTCCATTTTAACTTCATATTAAAATCTCCATCCTGACCAAATTTATATTTTTGCTTTGAAATTTTTTACTACTTTTTGTGTTTTAGGAAATATTCAATCTAATTAGTTTTGAACCTTACAATAATAAATTTTTTTACAAATTCAGAAAAACTAAAAAATTTGGTCCACAATGATATTTCAATATGAGAAACACATTGAGCACGGTTTGCATTGATCATTTGAGCTTGAATTCAATATCTAAATCAATTTGATGGAGCGATCTGTCAAATTCAGCTTGGTCGTATCCAAACTCTTATTTTCTCATTGAATGCATGTGCAAATTATATTTTTAGGTAGTCAAGATAAATGTATAAAATTTATTTATATGTATCAATTCTTAATCTTCCAATAGGAACTTATTGATCAAGGTGCAAAGACAGTGGTAGTGGCAGGGAATATTCCAATCGGTTGTCTACCGAAATATTTGATAATTAATGGGAAAAGCAAAGGTCACTCTTCTTATGATCCTAGCACTGGATGCATCGAAAAATACAACAGACTATCTAGACATCATAACTCCCTTCTACTTGAGGCGATAAAAAAACTTCGGATCAAGTATCGTGATGCAAAGATCATATACGCAGATATTTACAAACCTATTATCGACTTTATAAGGTTTCCACAACGTTATGGTAAGTTATAGATTCAACAATTCTTGTCATACTTTAAGATATCCTATATTCCCTCAAAAAAGGTGAGAACTCTCTCATGCATTCTAATTTTTTGGGTTCAGGATTTACATCCAAACCACTAGTTGTTTGCTGTGGAACCAGTCATGAATTCAATTGGCCCGGCCGTGAATACAATTGGAACCTACTTAGACAATGTGGCACACCGAATGTTACTGCTTGTCAGAATCCATCAACATATGTGAATTGGGACGGCCTGTGCTTCACTGAGGCCACCAACCGCTATGTTGCCAATAGTTGGTTAAAGGGTCCCTATGCCGATCCACCGATACTTGATGCTCATACAAACTAATTAAATTTACTAGCTAGGGCATAAATATTTCTTACCGATATCATCTATTTCCTTTCTTCGTTTAAAAGTAAATGAAAATCACGTCACTCCTTATAGGGAGGTATTTTATCGATGCATCAATTTATCTTGTGGTGGATTTATAGAATTAAGAAAATATATAGTTGTGTTGTCAAATTAAGTTATTTTCAATGCTTTATGAAGGTACCATTATCGAATATCAAAGTCAGTTTGAATTAACAAAAAAATTTTAATATCAAAGGATTACACTGAATTTGCTAGTGAATTTATAATTTGTCACCAAGAAATTGTTATGCTTCCAGGAGCATAGTTGTTTTAGTGATAACATTGTTGTTTTAGAATGCTTGTTGACTTGTAGTAGTTGCTCGATATTTTCTAATTGAGTTGACATAGCAGTTTAGGATAATTAATGTTTGATGAGTATAGGCTCCGTTTGGATGCGTTGAGAATAAGGTAGGAAGAAGGAAGAAGGGAAGAAATTTATTGGGAAAGGGTAAATTTATTGGGAAGTGTGTAACTTTTGTGAAGAGTTTGGATGGTTAGGAATAAATTTATTGATAAAAAATGATTATTCCTTATTCCTTATTCCGGGAAGAAGCCATCCAAATGGAGCCATAGAAACTTCATTTTATGTTGGTTTTCTCCTTGCTCTTACAGACCGCAGTCTAATTTTTGAATGCTTTCTTTTTGCATGTGATGATAAAACAAAGTTACTAATAAAACAAAATTTTCATATAGTAACACATTGTTTTAGAATACTTGTTGACTGTGTTGTACGTAATTAGAGGCCTAGAGGGGGATTTAATAGGCACAATTTCAAGTTCTAAAGCGGTTTGGACACAAGTAAGCACACAAGCATAAGTAATGTAAATAATAAAGAGAGAAAGAGAGATTGAAAGCGATGTGATTATGAATTTCTGATCCGTTAGGAAAGACTAGTCTTCGTCTATGTTTCCGGGGATTTTGCTACCACGAAAAAGTGTGCTCCGTTCAATTCCACCAAGAATGGATCTACAATATCGAACCGAATTGGTTCATTACAAAAAACTCGAGGTGGATCGGTCTAACCTCTAGGCTAATCAAAAATCACAACAAGAATTGAAGCTCTCAACTAAGACTCAACAATTTGGCTAATAGAACCTATGGGCTTGATTGAGCCATTTTAATCTCAATGATTTTTCAATGTAAATGCTCAAGAACAAGAGAGAATAAGATTTAGCTGTTTGGATCTCAAAGAAATAATTTTTGCAAGGTTTCAAAAGTGTCAAATCAGTTCCAAAGGGCTGGTATATATAGAGGGCGTCAACTGCTCCAAAATAGTCTAATTTTTTCTGCAACGTTTCTTAACACCACATAGCGTTGTACGACGATGCTTATTGTAATTGAAAAATCAAACAAATATTTTATATTACCGTTGATGATTCCAATTATCCATCCAAAACTTGACCTTCTTACCATTTCCAATAGTGTATTGTCAATGCATGTTTACTAAATGTGCATAATCCATCACCTAGTCCCAGAAATAGGATTTATGTTTTTTATTTGTACCAAACGCACCATGTTTACTGTTTGTCCTGTATCGACCGTGTTCCTAACGGTTCTCATCACTATGGCCGCTGCTCTTGCATCCAGCCCAGATGTGGGTTCATCCATGAATATGATCGATGGATTGGCGACCAATTCAACTGCAATAGTTAGTCTCTTTCTCTGCTCAACAGATAGCCCATTGACCCTCAGCAACCCAACTAGAGCATTGCGGATTGGTGTCAACTCAACCAGTTCCAATACTTCTTCTATGAGCATCTAAGTAATTTTATGCATAGCATAGTATATCATTAGCATATTTATTGTATACTATGCATAAAATTACTTAGATGTTATCACCTTCGTTAGGTTACGGACTGTCAATGCGTTTGTTGTCACACCAAATGCTGACTCGTGCTACACCATACTGGCCTACAATGCCCACTGGCTGTGAAATCTCTAATAAGCGTGAAGCAGTGTCACACAACGTCCATTGGAGTTGGGTAACGCTGTGTCACAATGTTGTATATATAACGCTCAGTAGCGTTGTACAATGTGAGGTTGAGAAGACTTGAAAATTATTTTGTTCCTCCTACTAGAACGTTATGCAATGCTCTAGCTAGAAAGTTACTTACTGTCATTGTGTAATGCTCTTCAGCGTTGCACAATGCTTAAAAATTGCATGGCCTCCTCCGTTGTTGGGACCATGCATTGGCTCCAAACAACGCAATATACATGCAAAAGTTGCAGGTATCGTGTGACAACGCCAAACAACATTGTGTAACATTAGTGTTGTGTAACGTCAACCAACGTCGCATGACAAACTGTTGAACATGTCAGGTCTGTTTCTCACCCAACTATTATAGGTCATTGTGTAACATCCTCCAGAAACTGTCGGAGCATCCCTTTGGCTATACACTCCTTCATTGTGTAACGATATAGAACGTTGCACAACACTCTGCCAATCTATAAAAGTTATCTTTACCTCTCTTTTTTCAGATTTGCAATATTTCAGTTGCTGATGCAATTAAGATAATTGTAGACAAATTAGATTTATAAGGTAGTTAACTAGTACTCAGAGACAAGAGTCGATAACTTTACATCAACAAATTTGTAGATATATACCCGTCTCCTTCTTCTGACAAAGTTAAATGGGGATTGAATACAAATAGTAAATATACCACTAAGTCCATGTATCAGTGGCTGGAGCATGATGGGGTAGATATGTCATATAATAAAGTTATTTGGAATCTTAGATTACCCATCAAAATAAAGTTTTTTTATGGTTGTTATGTAAGAGACGGTTACTTACAAGAGATAATCTAGCGCTTAAGGGCTGGGAGGGGAATCCTAGTTGCTGTTATTGTAGTGTGGTTTAGAGACAATTGATCACCTTTTGTTTGGATGTCATCAAAATGCTAGAGTGTGGGACTGGATTTTGAAATCATTACATATTGATACCAGGCCTCATTGTTTAGAGGATATGTATGATATTATTGATAAAGCAAGGAAACCACAGATACCTGTTCGTATATATTTGGGTTTTTCCTGATTTTTGATTTGATGATCAATTATTGATGGTGGAAATTGATCTTAGTACACAAAATCTTAGGCTCCGTTTGGATAGG
This sequence comes from Rhynchospora pubera, assembly GCA_028095005.1. NCBI lineage: Eukaryota > Viridiplantae > Streptophyta > Magnoliopsida > Poales > Cyperaceae > Rhynchospora > Rhynchospora pubera. Next base: position 177,423,105 of record CM051462.1, read on the forward strand.
TGTGGGAAGAAGAGAAGAAGGGAATAAGTGGAAAGAAGTATTGGGAAGTGTGTAACTTTGTGAAGAGTTTGAATTGTTTATAATTTTTTTTCTTCCTTCTTCCTTCTTCCTCCTTCTTCTCTCATCCAAACGGAAGCTTAGGAACATAAGCTTATACTCGTTAGGCGACCAAGTAAGAGTCAAGACCAGTAGATACCTGTGCATAAGAGTATATCTCGTGTCTGATTCCTTTCCCTGCTAAACGATCAGCTAAAATATTACTGCTTGTATGTTTTTTTGTCAACAACAGCTTTTTCTAATGAAAAGAGGAGGGGAAGAGATATATTGGGGTCCAATCGGACCAAATGGTTCTGAATTGATCAAGTATTTTGAGGTAATTCCATGGACAACCACCCTGAAATAATGTAGTCGTTTCAATCAAAAACAAATCATATGCGTTTTCTGCCATAACCAGAGGATACCTGTGGTAAAAATAAAGCATGGATATAATCCTGCAACCATGGTTCTCAAACTCGAAATCGGAATCGGACTCGGACTGTTGGTCATAGGAATCGAATCGGATGACTCGGAAAAAATCGGGTGACTTGGATCAGAAACTTGGATTTTTTTTTTTAAAAAATCATATTTCATGCCCTAAAAATAAAAAAAAATATGAAAAAAAATTGGAACAAATTATTTATTCAAAAATAAGTTAATAACTCAAATATTTGAAGAGAAAAAAATTAACTATAATATAAAATAATATGACTTCATTTTTTTTTAGAAATAAAATTAAAAAAAATAAGTAGAGTTTTAATGATTAAAAAAATATATTTTAAAAAAATAATTTTTAAATGAATATAATTCCATTAAAACATCTTAACATATTAATTAGAATCGTAGAGAACGAAATTATCATTTTTTATATGTTTTTGGATCGATTTTTAGATCAATTATCATTTTATTATAAAATTATTTCACTTCTGATTAATCTGGAACGTGTGATCATATTTAAATGAAAAAAAAATGCAGAAATGGAGCTGTCCATTGTAGTCCCTTCACCTTCTTCTTCTCTTTCCCGTTCCCAAGTCAGGAATATTGTTTCCTCTGAGCAATTAAATCCCCACGTAACCAGCTGCCATGGTGCTTTTCCTGGCCACCTTACTTGATTTCTCCACCCTAGCAACGTTTTCCGGTGTTCCTGTACCCCCCTTCACCTCTCTCCACAGATGAAAACCTATGTTGCATGGGTACGGATACGACCGTACCCGGTACGATTCGAGTACGGTGGTACGAAAATTTTCAAAAATCTTCGATACGAGTACGGCGATGTATCCTTATATATATTTATATATTTACATATATAAATTATGTATCCTTATATTTATATATTTATATTAATCATTATAATGTATAATCTATTATTATTAATTATTATTTCTATTTATATTAATATTATGTATAATCTACATACAATGTACTAATCATTATATTGTATAATAAGTAATAAATTATTATCAATCATGATTCATAATTAATATTTAGATAACATAAGCCTCAAGCTGGGATCGTCCTAAGTCTCCATGTAATTGGCATGTACTCTTTTTGATTGAATGAAAGTTTCAAGTGTTGCACCAAGGCTTTAAATACCCAAAAAAAAAAATAGTCTCCACGTGCATGGTGGTCCCCACTCCCCATCCCCATATGTTAAGTTTAAATTTAAAAAAAAAGGACTACACAACTGGTGTACCGTTTCGTACGAGAGACAAATCGGACGTACCCATCCGTATCGCTGACCGTATTTGTTGATTTGACCATATTAAAATATTCGGTACGCCACGTGGCATAGTCGGTTCGTACCGGTGTCGTACCGAAGCCGTATCCGTACCTGGTACCGGTACTCCTGCATTTATGGAGTACTGAGGTAACATAGATGAAAACCAACATTAATGGTGTCCCAACCCGATTCAACTCCAAATCGCCAGAAATTGGATCGTCCTCCGCCGAGTCCGTTCCGAATCGCCCGAGTTGACTCGGACTCGGCCGAGTTTTTGAACCATGCCTGCAACATAGATGCTTGAGGTGTGTACATGATATGGGCGTTAGGAAAAAGGAAACCAACAGAATTAGACAATTTCTAATTATTTCCATATTATTTATTTCCAAGTTTTAATATGTTGTATTAGAAAATGTATTAGGGTTTTGATTATTATGCAACTATACATCAAGGATTCAACTGTAATGGAAAGGTAGAAAAGAAATAAAGAATTAGTCTTCTTCTCCAAGTCTCTCTCTCTTGTATTATGTTAGGTCAGAACCACGACGAGGAAGGGAGCTCGTCGAGGGAACGACTCAAATAGTCAACCCTCTACCCACAATTTTAACTTAAGATCAAAGAATCACATCAATTTGGTATTAGATTCCATGGCTGCTGTTCTTGGAGCTTCTGACCTCAAAGAAATCAAAGATATGTTTGTAGCTTTGCTCAAACGCCAAGATGCACAAGACCAGAAAATAACAACAATTCAGGCCCATCTAGCAGAGTTAGACTCACGCATCATCATCCGTGAAGATACTTCTGAATCGACAGGTACATGCAACAAGGGTCCTACGAGCGTTGATGCTGTTGTGCCCCCACGTTACCATTGTGTGGAGTTTCTGCTATTTGACGGTTCTGATGAACCACTTGAATGGCTCTGTCGTTGCGAGCAATATTTTCGTGGTCAACGTGTCCCTGAGGAAGAGAAAGTTTGGTTGGCAGCATACCACATGACAGATGTTGCTCAACAATGGTATTATAAGATAGAACGTAGCGAAAGGATTCCTAATTGGCTGCAATTTAAAGAAGCATGTCAACTCCGATTTGGTCCCCCCTTTCGCTCCAACCCAATTGATGTGAATTTTCTAGCTTTAGAATTATACCCTATTTTACTCAAATTTGTATCGCAAGCGCACGATAAACGTCTAAGTATTTAGGGGTCGAACCACAAGGACGGATGTTTGATAACCAAGTTTCAATTTTTATTTAATCTACTAAACTAGAGGTTTGCAGGAAGATGTAGGTTGGTCACAGAGTTAACAACTAATTTAAATCACTATTAAATAAAACAGATTGCAGTTAAAAGTCGATTAATTGGCTAATTAGAAGTTAGGAGCTTAAGGCATGCTGATTATTTCAGTTTATTCCAGTCCAAGCGGTCCGCTGACTTTCGTAGCGGCCCGCTGAAGTGGACTCAGGTCGCTTGATAGACCAGCTGGTCGCTGGCTACTTAGCGGGCATAGACCACCTCGCTGGTTCACTCAGCGGCCCGCTGGTGTCAAGCTGAGACTATTACTTAGTTGATTTAAACGTTGCTTTGTGTATAGGATTGGGTTATTGTTGAAGTGTTACAGATTAAACTCTCGTTTTAGGTCTGGGATTCAATTCAACTAACTTCAAATCTATCAAGTAGATCTAAACTTCAACTTTCGTTTCGTGGTCTAGTTTCTACGGGTTTATACCTTTCTAACCGATGAATTATTAAGCTTTCGCTATTAGAAAAGACTTATAACTCTCGTTAGTTAGTCTTGGTTCAATCTTTCGATTATAAACCTTCAAGTTGATACAATTGATGTCAAATACTTAGATTAATTTGGACTTAACTATCTTACTAATCAAGCAAGGCCTATACTTGATGGATACGTGCAAACTAACCTAAGCAATTAAATTTCAATCAGATAAGCAATTTAAGAAAGGAAATAAAACACAACATGCAACCAAGAAATCAACTAAAATAACAATATCAATTCATAAACTTAAAGGTTCACTGCCATGGCCCTTAAAAAGGTATCTACTCGCGATCAGACATAGAACACATCAACAAAGTATCAAAGAGAAAAGATAACATAAGAAAGAAATAAAGTTACAACAGAAAAGCAACTCGATCTCTATCTTTCTGTCTTCTGCTACTCGACAGCGGTTCGCAGGTGGATCTAGCGACCCGTTGGACCTGTGTAGAAATGTTCTCATTTCGCCCAGAAAAAACTCCGCTAATTCTGACCCCCCTGTCTTCAACGCTTCCTCTTTATATAACATACATTGGCGATTCTCTAAAGGTGGAGGTTGTGCAAGTAGAGGCTCTAAATTTGGCGTAGACGGTTGTGGAGGAGATAGCAAATCTGGCTGGCTATTTTTGTCTGTCGGTTAACATCTTCCAGCAGCCCGCTGCCAAGTCTAGCAGCCCACTGAAGTCTTCTGTATCGCCACTCAACATCTGCTACCCGCTGCCTCGCTGTGGGTCGCTGATCAGATCTGTGGGCCGCAGGTCTAGTCTGAAATCGCTCCAAATGTCGTGTCGAGTACCACATCGCGTAGATCCTATACAAAATGAGGCAACCATGGCAGTACCTAACTTCTAACCTAAATTAGCAATTAAACATTAGAAAAAGCACATAAAATCAAGAAATTAAGATCTATAAATGGTTGAAATACTAGGTACGAAAACCATTTATCACTAATCACAGAGTTGTCTTTGCTACATTAATCTGGCTCTGTTCAGGAGTACACCAAGGACTTCTATCGAGTCCTATGTCGCACTGAGCAACTTGCACCAACACATGAAATCAGATTATTCTTGTTAGGGCTGTCTGAAATAATTAGGTCAGATGTGGAGATGCAAAATCCAATCTCTTTAGAGACAGCGATCGGTTTGGCATGTGATTCTGAGCGACATTACTAGATTTTATGGGGCTCTGGTTTGCTACCCCGTCCACCTGAGCAATTGTTGTTCGTGCAACTGGTACGAGCTACATCACTTCTTCCTAAGCCGCCTGAAGTACTGACCCTACCCGCACCGTCGAGAACTGAACCAGATCACCGCAGTTTACGCCACCTCACACTAACAGAGATGGCTGAGAGACGTAAGAAGGATTTGTGCTTCAATTGTGATGAATTTTATACAAGGGGGCCATAAGTGTAAGCGGCTATTCTAGCTAGAAGTCATGGATGATGAACAAGCAGAATCGTCATTGTTGGATGCCAACGAAACACCTAACAAATATTGATAATATCCACAACCATTACCTTACTTTTCAGCTTGAGGACAAGCTGCTTCTCATGGAGAGAGAAAATGTTATGGGCGTTAGGAAAAGGAAACCAACAAAATTAGATAATTTCAAATTATTTCCATATTATTTATTTCAAAGTTTCACTACAGGAGAGTGTTTCGGTTGCATCGGGCGCCTCCATGCTAGAGAGGGCTTGTTGCATTGACAAGCGAATGCTACAGACCAGTCGTATCGGCCAATTTCCGATGTAGCTGGCTTCGATGCTGACGATTCAATGGCATCGACATTTTGGTTGCATCGACATTAAATTGATGCAACTAAAATCATTAGTGCATCTGCTTGTCGGATGCAACTGCTTGTTGTTTTGCATTCGAAGAGTGCATGCTATTAGTTTTTCTAGCATCGATTAAGTGAATGGCAGTATATCTTATTTGCATCAAATAATTGTTTATCCAATGCAATATAGACCATGGATTGATTATGATCTATTTTAATCAGTGGTCTGGATTGAACAACGAGTTAAAAGTTTAAACATTTTGTATAGACATGTTAGCTTTCGCTGGCGGAGAGGAATTGCGCTGGGTTAAAAACGTTGTTGGCGAGTTCGATTCTCTACGCTCTCTTTCCAAAAATCTTTCAAATTTTTGCAGGAAAGACCAAATTAGTACTAAAACTCAGAAAGGAAAGCATTTACGTCTCTCCCCTTTGGCAATTTCCTCATTCTATCAATAAGATCTGTATGTCTTCTCAATTAAAGAAAGGATTTACGGCTAGGGTTTTCAATTTCCTCAAAGTTTCATTTTGCCGCTCGCATAAAAAAAGAATTTCCTCCTTCCCCAGTCAAATTGCAGAACTTCGTGTCCTCTTCAGTTCCCGCTGCTGTTAAGGTTAATATTTTATTTTGATGTGATTCATTTTACCTTTTTGTTTTGAAATGGAAATTTTATATGAGATTTTGAATGATTTACTCCTTAAGTGCTAAGGTTGCCTTTGTCTTTTACCTAGCAGGAATTTTTGAATCGATTTGTTGAAATTTCTTAGGATTATTTTTGTTATTATCTTTTACGAGCATGCAGGAAGGGTCCAAGATCAGAAGACTTTCATCAAATTTGAAGCTTGGAGTTCCAATTTTTGTTCTGGAGTTTTCAATATCTTCAGACAAGGGTTGTATATTGCTGCCATTAAATCCTCTCTTTTTTTTCCTTTTCTTTCGTGTGCTCTTGCTTGTAATTTTAAAAGATGGCAATGAATTGTACTACTTGATTTGTATTTTTGAGTACGATTTTTTTATTTCTCTTGATATTTATTCAGATACCTATAGACTACCGTTTCATTAAACCAAATTGATTCGAATTGTTACGAATTAGAAAGGTATAAAGAGTCTCAATCTCACTTCCGAATTTTTTATTTTATGTTATGCTTTCATAAACAAATAGTCCTTTTTGTAATCTCCCTTTCATTTATATTCGATCTCAAAATCTTAATTGGTTATTACGACAATGTCTTAATTTAATTACCTTATGTCAGCAAGAGTTTTCATTTGGGTAATTATTATCTTCTCTTTAGATTTTTTATTATTTGGGAATAAATTACTAAGTAAGTGTTCTTCAATAGCACAAAATTAAATAACAACAATAAAGTGATAAAGGAGAATTAGCGAATGGGAGATTCTGCAATACTTTATAAAACTTTGGAAGATGATTTATCTCATATTTTTTCACTTTTCTTATTAGTTTCTTTTTTAATGCTTTCAGGATGAAGATATTGCAAGACTGTTGCAATAACATCAACCTACCAGTCAAGTTGGAATCCATTAGTAGGTAAACTCATCCAGTTTCATAACTTTTAATTTATTGTGCATTTTAACTCGCACAAGGGATTTAATTTTGTATCCAATAAAAAAAACAAAATGAAGAATATAAACAACAAATGAAGATTTACAATCAGAAAAAGCTGGAAGGAAAGAATACAAACAACAAATGAAGATTTTCAATCAGAAAAATCTGGAGGGAAAGACCTTCAAATATTTTCCACAACAATTAATTCAACTGATTTGGAATGATACTATATGGGTGCATTTTCTTTTGTAATTTAGGTAATCGCTCTTGAAAAAGAAAGACAAGAACAAATTGCTAAAGCAGGAAGCCTTTAATTGCTTATAAGAAATATGAGGAAAGTAAGAACATTATAAAGGTACCACCGTACCAGTATTATTTTAATATTAATTGAATTAATTACTCAATTAGATTTGTGTATTTACATTTCATAATTTTTTGTTGAATCAGAAAACTAAGGAAAATTGATTGAAGAGGAACCAAAAGGATGAGAATGATCCAAGCAAAGCCTAAGAAGCCAGCTTCTTTCATTCTATTGAAATTCTCATTATGAACTTATATATGGTACTAATAATAATACTTGAAATTAATTTAAAAGTCTGATAATATACGTTCTATTATATGATTCCAATATAGAAGCAAAGGAAGCATTTTCCTGTTGAACGTCCTGACACAATGTATTCTATCATCACCGTTAAATGGAAGGCAAACTGGGTCAAATGAATAAAATAGAATTAAATTGAAGCTAATTTCTGAGTTATTGTTGAGAGTATCGGTTTTGTTTTGTAGTAGTTGAGTAAAGAAGAAAAATAGAAATGGAATGCCAAGGCAACAGAAGGTATGGCCGAGTAGAACCAATCCAAACCAAAGGCATACACAAGATTATTATTATTATTATTATTATTATTTTGACAAGCTAGGTAGTGGCATACAAAAGATTATTGTTAGATTTTTTAGAAATTAATAAGTTAAATCCATTTTTTTTTATTATTTCTCAATAGAAGTAAAGTCGAATTCTACAAGGGTGATAATTTTATGGGAAAAAGGCTGTGTAACATGTGAATTTTAAGTCTTATTTTTATTGTTTTTGCTGCAAACTTAGTTGATGATAGTTTTACACTCGGAGCCCGATATTTGATAAAGAAATGTAATATATGGAATGGTAAGTAATATTAAAAGAATTGCTTACATTTTCATTTGGCACTAATTATTGTATAGTGAATAAAAAGGTATGCGTATCTTGCCTATGTAATACTTCAATATTCCAATTGAGAATTTGTCTTTAAAGCTAATTTTCAATCTCCACTTCCGGCTTCCCAACAAAGATTCTGATTTTTTTTATCTTTTTGATACGTCTTTTTAAGTGGAAAAAATAAATATACATGTCCTAAATTTCTGCTGTACTTTAAAAAAAATACTGCCTTTACTTCCGTACAAATGTCAATATTATTGTTTTTATTTTTCTGTCGTTGCCTTCCATCAAAATGCAATTTCTTGAAGTTAAATTTTTGTCTTCTTCCTCTTAAATCTTGCTAACCTTCCCTTGCAGTAAAACCAATTTTTGGTAATTTGAGAAGTGCACGCATGCTATTATTGGCATCTTTAAAAAATTTTGAAAGTTAATCATATAATCATTTATTTATTATCATATAATCATATAATCATATAATCATTTATTTATTAATATATAATATATAGTATATTTTATGCAGTGAGAAACTATATATTCTTTTAGGAGAAAAAATGATACACAACCTTAAAATTATTGTAAAAACCCAAGTTGTGATTTACAGATAAGCTTGAATAATATGACATATTTGCTTTGCTTCACTTAGTCTGCACGGAAATTAAATAAGCATAAATAAAACGAAATAAGCCAACACAATTCCTTAACTTTTATGATAAGTTGACCAATATGTGCCATTATTATTATTACTACAGTATGTATTAATTTTGTGTGCTTTTTATTAAATGCAAAATATAACTATTGCCTTCTATAAATATATCTATTTATTTGGTAATGCAAAATTAATTGAAAACGTATTAACTCTTAAATATGCTGTTTGAACGTTTTTCTCTATCACTTAATTAAGTTGCTGAAAATATATAGGGAAACATATAAATAATGGAATCATGATATTGGGGGCAGGCGCCAATTCCACCATATATTTGGAATAGCACGATTTTAACATGCCAACAATGCCAACAATATCTCTACTTATTAAAATCTCCTAAATTTGGAAAGTTGCCCTTTTATTAGTTATTAGAAAAATAACAGTAACAAGAAATATTAATTTTCACACTCATGGCACGTTCTGATTTTTAATAAATTAAAAAAAACATTGATTTCCATACAATTAGTCATATCCCAATTGTTTGGTCTCTCCAAAAAAAAAAGTCTACAATAAATTAAATTATTTTTTTTTTAAGTTGTTTATATATTAAAATTATCGTTTAATTTATTTATTATGCCCACACATTAGGTGGGCGTTTATGTAGCAATATTTGGCATGATTTAGTGTATGTCTATTTAGCATTGGGATATATAAGAAAATATAATTTTTCATATTCTATGATTAAATATGCAAAAAATATGCATACTATAATGTCCAATGATACATGATTTACATGTATCTCAATGATCAGGAATTTCAAGAATATCACTGGACTTCTACAATTTCGGCAATAATTCATGAAGTTGTGAACAACCCACAATCAAATAGATTAAAGTCCACCCGCACATTGAGCGGACATTGCTGCTAGTAAAGTCTAAAAAAAAACATTAGATGACGCTGCAAAATGGTTAATTTTAAGTATTAAATTTTGAATAACAAAATACACGTTATTAAGGTTGATATAAGTATTTGTAATATGAACTTTTGAATATCTTAAATTTTTTAAGTTATGCAATATGAACTTAATCTAATTGATATAATTTTAAATTGTTTCTGTATAAGTCAGTTTATTAATATATTTTTTAGGTAAGAAAAATTGATATCACATTAATATTTGATTTTATACATACTATTAAAATACCAAGTATTGGAAGGAAAATATTAGTGTGAACATTTCTATAAAAATAAACTTATGTTTTATAACTTTGACAATAAAAGTGTTTTACTTTCACAAACATCCTTTAATTAGAAAATGTATATATTAAATGTTTTCTAAAACAAATTAAAGTTGTCAACAACTTAAACCATAGCTTGGATTGTAGGAACTCATCAGAACATCTTCTTTCACAATGTTTTCTAAATGGAATTCTATCAAAATTTTATAAAATAGTTCTTTTAATATAATAATATATTTTAAAACAAAATCCATTTTCAGAAATCCTAAGTCCAACTTTCCTTAGATCAGACTTTAAGTTCATTAATAAATCTCCAGTCTCCAAGTATGGTTTAGTGAACCAAAAACCAGAACGGGTAGATCGTTAGAATAGATTTTTGACGTGAGTTTCTTTCGTCGGGTGCATCGCAAGACTTCTCCAGACAAGTGGACAACTTCTACCTTGAGCACAAGACTGAAGGAACTAGTCAGGACTCCATCGATCATTCTGAGGAGTAGTCGCTCTGCCTCTGACTTTTCCAAGTGTGGATGTCTTTTTATGACTGATGTGGATGTCTTAGGTTTTGTTTAATCCTTAGTTAGTAATTAGATTATTAACTAATTGTGTGCATATCATGTCATTAACATTAAGCAAACAATTAAGAGCATCTCATTAATTAAAGATTACTTTTTCATATATAGGATATGCATTCATATTAATGAAGTGATTAATAAACTTAAAAGTGCCTTAAATAACCACTTCCAACTGGTGCGGATCAGGATAGTGAAAAAATGATAAAATAATTAAATTTAAGTAATTTCATCATAATAATCCACATTTAAACTCTTTATACTGTCCAAATTAAGATTCATATATTGTTTATTAAAAAAGATTGGATTATACATGGTAATTACGTATATAAGATACAAATAATGTAATTTCTAATCTTTTTTATAATTAATGTTTCTTATTAATTATTAAGATTGTGGACGATTTTAGATTTATCATTGTCATTAAATAAAACATGAAACACGGATGGGTGAGTATGAGGCTAAAATTGATGAACAAACTAGTTCAACCAAATGTGTTGATTGTGATAGGTTGAACTCTATTGTTGATGCCACCCATGATGCCTTGGTTAGGAAAGACGATCCCATAGAAACCCTAAAAGTAGATGAGCTTACTTCTAAGGTGGGTGAGTATAAGACTAAAATGAAGGAGCTTGAAAAACAACTTGAAAAATCGGTTTTAGCTCAAGCCCCTAAAGTGGATTTGAAGAACCTTTTCAATGGTCAAAACCTCATGACAAGTCCGGTCTTGGTTACCAAAAGCCTTATCAAACCAAGAAAAAGAATTTGTCAAACAATAATGGAAAATAAGTTGCACAAAACACACAATTTAAAAAACTTAGGAATTCTCGTGATAATGCACATATGTACCAAAGGAAACCTAGAAACACTAGAGTGCAAAACAAAAAGAATTTGCAAAATCAAGAAAAGAAGGTTTTTGTTCCAAACGCATCCAATAAAATTTATTTTAGAGGACCCGATGGATGGTTTTATGAATTTAAAGAGCAACATCTTTCACAAAACCACAACGCTCAATCCAATAAGCATCAAAAGAATGTTTCCCAACATTTCCAAAAGGATCGCAAAAAGGATTTTAATGCCTCATCCAATGATCCTAAAAAGAAGGTCGAATACCTTAGAGCCCATTACTATTCTCATTTTGTCAAGGGTTCTACCATACCTAAACCAACCAATGCATTTTGTAACTATTGTTGTCAAAATGGATATATTTCGTTGGAATGCAAACTTAGGAAACCAAATTGTGAGTCCAAAGTTTTGTACCTCTAGTGGTACAACTAACGATATGGTAACCAATGTGACCTAAATACCAAGTTTACCCCCGGTCCTATAAGACAAATATTTAGAGGGAGCCTCTTTATGTTCATTTTTTTGTTGTTTGAGAGGTTAAATTTGGTCACACTACTTTGGCGCAAGCCCCCTGCTGTTTATTATCTCGGGAATGACCACGAGAACCTCTGATTAAAGGATTCGAAGAATTATATGTCTAGGCTAAAAGAGTTGTGAAATGCAACTTGTTGGGTGATTAAGCATGTGAAATTTGTTTATGAGATTTTTATGGTAAGTTAAGATTTTAAATTTTAAACCCAACTTGAACCATAATGGTAATTTACCAAGCAGTCCATTAGTCGATCAAATACCGTTTTATTTTGGAGTTGAGATATTTGTTCTCATTTTTGACATTGATTTAGGATTTGAGTTATTTGTTCTCGAATCCTATGAAGTATCAGGTTCTAAGTACAGAGCATATTGTTGACTCAGAAACAAAGTGTTCGCAAAGTTAGGATCAAGAGTATAACCGCACCGGTCACTCAGGCACAATAACTTTGCAACTTGCACGTTGAATACAAAGCGGGCCGCTGAATCAGGTGACGAGGGAAACTTATGATCAAACTGGGGTTTTGGTCCAGTTAGACCGCTTCTGATTTTATTTGGCACTTGTTCTAGGTATAACTTGAGTTAATTTGAACTCAAATTATAATTTGATTTCATTTTTAATAATTTGAATCAATTTGGATTCAAATTATGTTAGTTCGAGACGATTTGGAGCCTCAAACTAAATTCTAGATAACTTGAGTGTATTTGATACTCAAGTTAGTTTTGATTTGGATTTGACACAATTTGAGTCAACTTATACTCAAATCGAAATTTAATTTGGTTTGATTTGTATTTGTGTCAATTTGAGTTAATAACTCAAATCAGAATTTTACCATAAATTTCAAACATTCAAGCCGCACGATTTCATTTTGGTCTTGTGGACTCTTAGAATTTCTAAATAAATTTTCAATTTAATTTGAATTTCACAGGATGCATTATGATGAAAATGATCAAAGTCGGATTTGGCCAATCTTTAGGGGTGTGCTTGGATAGGGAATAGGGAATAGGAATAAGAAATTTTAATTTGTGTGCTTATTCTTATTCCTGTGCAAAACAAATGGCATAAGAATAAGGAATTTGGGCCCTTATTCCTATACTAACAAAACCATAGTATAAGAATAAGGAATAAGGATAAGCACGCAAACCGAAATTCCTTATTCTTATATCCTATTCACGGCTTATTCCGTTGCATCTAAACACACCCTAGATGATTTTGACATTAAATGATCAGTGAAACTGAAATCTTTAGAATTTTCTGAGCTTTTAGACATTTCATTTGAGGTTTTCGAATTTTCTGTGAATTTTAATACATTTTGACATTTGGACAATTTATAAATTTTCTGGACAGGACCCACCAGACCACTAATCAGTTCAAAATTAGAAAAGAGTCTCTCTGTTTCACCAAAAATTATGAAACCAGAATCATTTGAAAGAAGACTCAGAGAGGATTTTCAGATTTGAAAATAGACATTCAGAGGGACTTGATTTAATTTTTGTATAATTTTTAAACATCCTTTTGGTTGCGGTTTTGAATTTTAATTTTATGAAAGTTTTCTGAGATGGTTACTGAAATTTTCATGTTTTTGTTAGTTTTTCAAAATTCATAAAAATTAATCTTTCCATCCTTTTGTCTTGAATTTTTTTACAGAATGTGTGTTTCAACTTGCTTTATCTTCAGTACAATTTTCAATCAATTTTCTTCAACCATTTTAGAGAAAATAATATTTTTGTGTCCGATCAAATTCTGGTATAATTTTGGCAGCACTTCTTTCTAGTTTTCTTTGTAATTGAGTTATTGATCTGATCAAGGACGACCAAAGCTGGGCTAAGGATCCATTGAACAGATTTTGAACCATTACACATGTTCTTCCCGTGCTTAGCGCAGTCCAAACATGGTAATAACCAAACAACAAATTAATTATCACTTTTAATAACATGTTTTACCATATTTAAACTATTATGAACAGTTTAAACACGGTAATAAAACTGAAATTATTTTGATCATCAAATTTTCATGCTTAATTTCAGATTTTATTCACAAGAAAGAAAGAAGAAAATATTTCAAATAGATAAAACAATAAAAAGAAAGGACAATGAATTAACAACACAATTGCAATTGCTTTCAATAAAACAAATTACAAACCTTGATATACCTTTCTTACAATCTCTTTAAGCCTTCTCTCTATTTTTTTATTTTACAGAATTTTCTCTCTTTTTTTTTTTTGGAAAAATAAACAACCACACCTTTTTTTCTCTCTCTCCTTTTTTTTTTTGAGATGCAACTTCTGGGGTATTTAAAAGCCTCTAGACTTGGGAGAGGCGGTTCTGGAGATAGTTATCATAACCCCCTTCTTTTCAAATTAAAATGCACAGCCCAAGAGCCTCTTCTTCACGCTGCTTCAGCCATTTCTGAATTTGTTTCCTCTCCATTACTTTAGAAAATGGACAGGTCCATTTATCGAATTTCAGCAATAAATGATTTCTTGTTTTAATTATTTGAAGATGTTCCCAAAATCATTTTCGCATAAAATTTCATGGATATGCTCAGAAAATTACAAAGAATTCAATAATGCTAAATTTTTTTAGACCATTGAAATATTTTTAATAATTTTATGAACGTTGTGTCATTTTGTCGCATTTTCCATCGATTTGAGTATCTTTTGAAAAATTTTAGTGGTCAACAGTAATACCACCTTTTTTTTGAAGAAAAACAAGGGTCAAGGCCCTGCCTTAAATTGAATTAATAATAAAAGTTTTTACAAAAAGTTTAGTAAGAAAGGAAAGTAAAGTAAAAAGAAAGGAAATTAAAAAGGTACACCAAAGGGGTCCAGGGAAGATATACATGAAAAGGAGAAAGAAGGATTATTTTGCAAAGAACTTTCATTCCAAGAGGACTTCTGCAAGAAGATCAGAGGCTTGCTTGGCAATATCTCGGAAAATTCTGCAGCATCTCTCCCTCTAAGTTACAAAAAACATAATTGCAAATAAGTCCCTGATAGTAGCAGATATTGTAGAATTTTGTAGAATGGCTGTGTGAAGTAATGGAGTTGCAGAATAAAAAAAAATCTGATGCTCACATCTTGACAATTCAACAACATATCCCTTAAGGATTTGAAGAAGAGACATGAATTGAAGAGATGATGAACTGATTCACTTTGACAACAACAAAGAACACATCTATTTGGTAAATTCCAACCCCTCCTTTGTAGATTGTCCAAAGTTACAATTTTATTCTGAAACATAAGCCAGAGAAAAATTTTGAACCTTGGTGGGACCCTAAGCTTCCAAATAGATGAAAGAGGTGAAAATGGCAAGGGTGGCAGGTAATGAGTTTGTAGAGTGAGCTTGTGGAGTAAAGTCATGTATTATTCTCCAACTTCCAAAGAACCCCATCAGTTTCAGTATCTAGCAAGCCATTTAGTAAAGGAGTCACTAGCAATAGTAGAGCGGAGAGTTGGTCCAAAGCAATAACTGAGGTGTAGAGCAGACGTGAAAAAAGAGGAGCTGTGGCATTAAAGCTGACTCTAAACTGATGAATAGAGATGAACTTATCAATAGCAAAAGAGAAGAGCTCAGGAAAAAAATATTGTAGAATCTGTGAAGTCCAGTTGTGCTTCCAGAACAAAATGCATTTTCCCACTGAAGGTTGAAAAGACA
The DNA here is from genome assembly GCA_028095005.1 of Rhynchospora pubera. Taxonomy (NCBI): domain Eukaryota; kingdom Viridiplantae; phylum Streptophyta; class Magnoliopsida; order Poales; family Cyperaceae; genus Rhynchospora; species Rhynchospora pubera. Next base: position 177,438,635 of record CM051462.1, read on the forward strand.
AACTTACATCCAAGTAGTGTGTTAAAAGTTTGAGGTTTGAAGAGATTTTACTGTTATAAGGATATAGAGAAAGAGAAGAAGATTGAAGTGTGGAGACCAAAGATTTCCAAAGAGAAGAAATTGGAGATGACCATTTCCATTACCATTTAGCTAGCAAGGCCTCATTGAATGTTTTCAGATCTAAAACTCCAAGTCCCCCAACTCTTTTTGGTTTGATGACAGAGTTCCAGGAAATCATGACTAATTTCCTGTAACCTCTAGGAAGACGTGCATAGCTTATTTGAAGAGGCTGGAATAGTTGTCAAAGAGAACCACACAACGCATCCTTGTATTTGTCAAAGAGAACCACACAACGCATCCCACCTCTTCTGTTTTTTCTTTCCTTTTATTTATTTTTTAATAAGAAGAAAGTTCGTACGCGTTTTATAAAAGCGTATAGCATCTCTCCTTTGTACGCGTTTATAAAACGCGCTCGCAGGATCCGAACGTGTTTTATAAACGCGTACGTAGGAGAGATACAGTGCACTCTCCCCTCACTCCTTTTGATGTTCTCAGAGCTTCGTACCCGTTTATAAAACGCGTTCGAAGCTCTAAAGCGCGTTTTATAAACGCGTACGAAGGGAAATTGAACCGAGTTATTACCTTTATTATTTAATTTTTAGGAAAAAAGTACAAGCATGCTCTGATAAAGACTGCAAAAGACATGACAAGATTTGATTTTACAAACACCCACTACCTCCTTCTTGTTAAAACCAACCATTGTTGAATTAGAATGCACAAACACCCACTACCTCCTTCTTGTTAAAACCTTCAGTACAATGGACAAAGGAAATAGCTCTAACTCAAATAATGATGTTCCAAACTATCGAAGAGCAACCCGCATTGAGTATTGGCCAACTTTCTACCATTACCCTGCCAATAGAAATCAACCGGAAAACGGAAAATACGAGGCAATTTGCCGCTCTTGTTATCGCACTTTGAAATACAACATCCATGAAGACACGACTGAAGAGGGGAACGTGCTCGAGTTAAAAATACACTACCAATGGCACATTAATGGTGGGCCGGAAAGGGAACAGAAGGAGTACCAGGAGCGGCGATGGCGGGAACACGAAAAAAATCTGAACCGAGAGAGGCGATATGACTGGTACAAAAAATATTACACAGAACCTCAACCCATCCCCCAACAACAACCGAAACCCTACCTCTCGTCTGAACCAACTCACTGGACCGTTTATGAAAAAATATACAACTTTAATGGAGACCACACAGTGAGCTGTACAAGGTGTGCTCAAGTTTTCAATTACAAAGAAAACATATTGCGTGACCACTACCATGAGCACAAACGTCACGACGAGAATGAACAAAGAGCTCGGGACATAGAGACACATAGGATTATTAAAGAAAGAAATGAAGAAATGGATCGTAAAAAAAAATAAGGGAAGAAGAGGCAAGGAAAAAAAGGCTGAGAAAATCGGAGCAAAAATTGAGAGAAATGAATAAGAGGGATGAACTTCGACAAATTGCAGCAAGCCGAATGGCAGAGATAGAAAGAGAAGAAACAGAAGAGGCTTTTTGGAACGAAGTCGTTCAATTCGCTGACAACACTGGTGGAAGTAATCAACAACAACCAAATGACGAAGATGAGCAACCATGGTGAGATGAAATTCTACAACATGTAGATAGTCAAAATCTCTAACTATTTATATCATTGTAATATTTATGTGTTTTATTATTATGATTGTTAATGTAATTTAGTCTCCTTTGTTAATGCAATGTTTAATTTTTATGGTTGTTTTTTATTTTCCCTTATTTCTTTTGTAGTGCTTTGCACTATAAGTTGGGGTTTTAATGTGTTGACGTTCAATGGATAAACGTTGTTGTTTGGAGTATTTCATTTATTGGCGTTTCAATACATAAACGTTTATGTTTCAAGTAGTGCTTTGCACTAATTTTTTCATATTGATTACACATAAAGAAAATCACAATAAATAATACACAAGTCCATCATCAGTAGTACAAATCCAGAAAACATAGTCAATCATCATAAGCAATCCAAAAAACATAGTCAATCATCATCAGTAATACACAAGTCCATCACAAGTCATAAACGAAAAATAAATAATCCGTCCATCAGGAGTCATAAACAAGTCACAAGTCCATAAACCAAAAAGAAAACAATCAGTCCATCATCATAACTAACGCCGCCGTCTAGGTCCTGAAGGTGAAAATCTGTCAATCACCCTCACCACACGCCTCTCTCGTCTCGGCGGGGTTGTCTCGTCTCCTGAGTCACTCGTGTCAGTATCCCTATCGCCGTCCTCCTGCTGCTCCTCATGCTGGTCCTCCTGCTGCTCCTCCTGAGCCGTCTGTATGGGCCCAAACTCAACGGGCTGCCCAGCCTCCTGAGGAGTCGCTAAAGGGACATAGTCACCCTCCTCATCTGCGGCCGTCCGTAGCAACGTGCTGAACGAGTTTGTCCCTCCCATACTACCCAACGGAGTGCCAAATGATGGAATAGAAGAAGGCGTAGGCACTGACAGAACAGTAAATGGAGGAAAAAAGGAAGGCATACCAAATGCTGCAAAGGAGTACGGTGGAGGATCATGATGTGGCATGTGGGCGGTGAAAATGCCAGTGGGATCCTGAGAAATGCCAGCAAACTGCGAGGTCGATGCTGATGCACTATGCGATGGAGTAGGACCTGAGGCTGGAAACTGAGTAGGAAAGAACGTGTGTGGTCCTAAAATATCATCTAATCGCCCGGTATTCAATCGACCATCCTATAATATTAAAAAAAAATAATGTCAATGTAAATAAATTAGTATTTAAAATTGAAACTTGCATATGAACGAATACTAACCGCATGCATCAGATCCTCCGCCTCAAGGTCTGTGGGTACAGTCGGACGTGCAGAGGAAGACTCGTCCCCAGAATCTGGTATGTCCGCAATATTTGTTGGAAGTCCTCGCTGCTCCAACAAATCCTCCAACCTGTAATTTATAAATTATTGAACAATGACATAATTATGAAGGTTGAATTTAAAATGCAAAAACGCAATCAAAAAATTAAATTTTTTAAAATTACCTCAAAGGCATGGAAGCATCATGCAACTGCGAACGAAAGTTGGCGAGAATTGCCTTTTCCACCCTTCTGCACCCCTTCTTCACAACCAGTCCCAATGCATGAAGTGCATTCTTCAGCGTAGAGTTGCCCTGCAATTTACGAGAATAATGACATATTGCACAAAATATTAACCAATCATACATTCCATACTTTAAAAATTAAGACGTACCGTATTGCGAAGTCTAGACCCCATGTTTGTGTACTGCCTCTGAGCAAGAGGCAGCTGCTGAGTGCGCTGGAGACGTGCCTCGGCATCCTCTCGTGGCGTGGGTCTCTCGGAGGCACCGTATCGCCAAAACCACCGGAAGTACCGCAACGTATCAGTATCAGCCTAGGATCGAGTCTCCACCTGGCGTGCTGCTAATGTCTCGTCAGTCCACTCTGCATGTGCACCCGCAAAAATGGTAGAAATATCTGGGCGATCTCGATAAGTACCGTGCTGGAAACTCAGCATGTTCTGCGTCACGTCCCAACTCTGTTAAAATAAACTCGTTAGGTCTTTAGTCTAATTAATTTGAAGTTGATCATATGATAAATTGGAAAAATACTGCAAACGTACCATAGGTAGTGGAGGAGGAGTAATCTGGTACAGTCCAAACTGATGCCTACAATGGTCGGGGTAGTAGTAGGCAACAATGTGGTAGAAAATGAGCGACAACCGAACATGCTCTGCTATGGAACCCTCCTGTGCTACCCGTGGCATGAAAGCCCTGTCGAGTACGTACGGAAACCAGTTGACGTCTTGAACGTTCAACACGGCTAGGTAGTCCCGTGCGTTCTCCACTGCCCCGCGGTGCTGGCTCCGTGAGAAAGACCGAGCTTCGCCCCATTTCCTGAAAATTTTCATCGTTAGGATTTATGTGTTGTAATTTGCATAAAATTAATGAAAAAATATTATAAGTTATTACCTACCAAACGGCACACATGAATCTAAGTTAGGCTGTCCTAATACACCGATAGGAGCAACCTCTGGGCGACAAACAGGGAGGTATGACCATACCCAAAACAACAGTAGCATCCAAGGTCCCGTCACAACCTTGAAACGCATGGAGGCACGGTCCAGAGCACGATACAGACAAGCAAGCGTGGCAGCTCCCCAATTGAAGTTCGGAACTTCATTCAAATTGCCCTGCATTTAAAGTAAACAATTTTGCTATAATAATTTTACTATAATATTAGTCTTGCTATAATAATTGTGGTATAATTTTGCTATAATAATATTAGTCTTGCTATAATAATTTATATTTTGTTAAATAACAAAATTAAATTGCTGGTTGTTCAATATCATTCGAGAAAAATTAATATTGAATTTCTAACATTGAATTTCTAACATTAATTCTAATATCATAGTAAACAAATAAAAATATTATTTAAGTTAAGAAAATTATACCGATACGAGCTCCAAATAGTATGCTGGGATGGAATCATGAGAACTATCAGGAAACATCAACGTCCCAAATACCTCTAGAGCCACTTCACGTGTGTATCGGTCTAGCTCCTCATCAGTAGCACCTGCCTGTGGCGCCACACCGCAATTTTGCAGCAACCATTTCAACTTGATATTGTTGCCCACAACATCGCTCCTGCATTGTACAAATTTAAAATAATCAATACAAGTAAGCAATGCATATACTTAATAGCAAAAATCAATATTGCACTTTTATTTTTTTCACTTACTCTCTGCCACTCCTTTTTCTGTACCAGTTTCCCAATTCTTCATGAGGATAAAGATTTGCACAAATATTTTCCTCCCAAGGCCCTCTCGTATTGGATCTAACTGGGATGCCCATCGAGCGCAAACCATATAAGAAGGCAACATCCTGATAACAATAAAGTTTAAATTCGTGTCATGTTAATATTGCAATTCGTGTAATGTTAATATTGCAATTCGTGTCATATTAATATTGCAATTCGTGTCATGTTAATATTACGAAAATTAATATTCGGATTTGAATTATAAATATAAAGTTTAAATAAATGTGACAAGTAACAGTCATGTTAATATTGCAATTCGTGTCATGTTAAGTCAAAATTTAATGTGAGAATTAATTGTGAAAATTACTACGAAAATTATTTAAAAATAAAAATTAATATGAAGTTTAAATAAATTACCTGTAGAGTAACGGTCATCTCTCCAACGAGAAAATGAAAGGTATGCGTCTCCGGACGCCAAAACTCGATCATTGCCTTCAGTAATGGCATGTCGACGTTGACATACTTCACCTTCGTAATGTGACTCAGGCCCAGTTTGATCAACCTTGCCTCAATCCGATCGTCCACCTTAATCGTTCGCTTGTGCGACCTCGTCTCCAAATGTTGTTCGCGCTGCATTAACACGATTTATAATACAATTTATAAGCATTTACAAGCATTTACAATAAATACAATTTATTTGATTGAACATAAAAAAATTATAAGCATTTACAATAAATACAATTTATAATACAATTTATAATAAGCATTTAATACAATTTATTAGATTGAAAAAAAATTATAATAAACCTCATTTTCAATTAATTTTTATAATACAATTTATAATAAGCAAAAAAAATCTAAATTAACATAAAACAGTCTATTACCTCCTCAAAAGACAAATCAACGAGATGCTCGTTATCCGTAACAAACAAAACCTGTTGGTTTTCTACGTTGGCTGGTTGCACAGGTGCATTGACATTTTGTGCGCTCGGACGAGTTACGCGACGCCTACGTCTTTTTTGCCGAGGCAGGGTGGGGGGTGCTTCGGTGGGAGGTGGTGAAGCACCTGAAGGACCAGCCTCATCTTCTGCTGAACTCATCTGATTCAAATAATATAATAACAACAATTTAAAACAACAATGTATTTAATATTTTTTTCAATAATCAAAACGAACAAAACGAAATTAATTTTTCTATGTAATTGATATTTTTACAATAATTACTGATCAATAATCAAAGTATTTTATCATAATATGTTAAAATTTTTCATGCACCATAATTTGCACCATAATTTTCAATATACAATTCCAGTTATTTGAAACTATGTTAAATTGCACCATTTATACATAATTTTCACAATAATTACAAACTAAAATTTACATCGATATCCACAATTTCCACAATTTCCATAATTTTCACTAATTATCACAATTTCCACAATTTCCACATTTCCACAATTTCACAATATCAATAATTATCATCATGCATCATTTTCACAATTTCCACAATTTTAATCATTTCAATTTTAACTATCATCACTATTTCAATTTAAATCCATATGGACAATTTGCACAAATTTTCACTAATTCAATTTACATCCATTTCCACTAATTCAATTAACATCCATTTCCACAAATTGTCACCAATCATTCATTCCCACAAATTATCATCACTATTTATCAACAATTACCAACAATTATCAACAATTATCACTAAACCCTAACCCCTAAACCACTAAACCCCTAATTATCAACAATTATCACTATTTGAAATAAAAAATACAAAATAGTTTTGGAAAAAACCTCGTTGTCGCAAGTTCGCCGCTAACGCAAATTTGCCGCTGCAAGTTCACCGCTTCCGCTGCCTTCTCCTCTTCTCTTTCTCTCGCTGCCACTGCCGCTGCCGCTGCCCTGGATTCCCTCTTCTCTTTCTCTTTTCTTCTCTCCTTCTCTCCTTCTCTCCTTCTCTCTTTCTCTCTTTCTCTTCTCTGACGATGAAACTGCGAAAAAAAAATGAAACGACTATAACTCCATTTTGAAAGAGATGACCTTCGTACGCGTTTATAAAACGCGCTCCAGGACTCCGAGCGCGTTTCATAAACGCGTATGAAGGCTTGACTTCTCAAAAGGCGTAATTGAAGCGGTGAATTTATTTCCCATTTCGTACGCGTTCATAAAACGCGCTCGGAGCATTGGAGCGCGTTTTATAAACGCGTACGAAGGAGAGATACTATACGCTTTTATAAAACGCGTTCGAACTTTTTTCTTATTAAAAAAAAATAATAATTCTGTGTATTAAAATATTTGGTGTCAAAAATCTTAAATAAAATAATTTCGGTCAATTATGTAGACCGTCCGAAGTGCACGTCAGTTGAAACACTAATTTCTTTACTGACACTACAAGAAAAGAGGACTATTGATAGATTTTCGTTGATAGACTTTTCACTTTATGTAGCAATTAGATCTATTGATAGACAACCTTACTAGACTTTTAAAATAGTTGCGCATTGATTAAAAACTATCTGATCAGTTTTCTTAAATGCAGACCGTCCGATCAACAAATTAATTTTCTACTTTTTGTGAAGTGCAAAAGACAGATAAAAGGAATTTGCAGGGTTAATTATAAAAAATGGTCTCTCGTACAGTCGTACTCTCACAGTCTCACTCCTAGTTTTTGTAAACTCCCGATCCTATTCAATCCACAAGTTGTTTAGATTTCATTGCAACAAAATCTCTTCTCCAGCGACGACCAAGGATGATTTACTGACCAAGGCCTCTGTAATATTTATTTAATTCAGGTCAATCCCTAAATTAAGGGCCCTAATATTATATATATTACGAACTATATATATTCTCCATTTTTTTATATTATTATTTTTTATCCAGTGTAAAAGCGACTGACGCGTTTTTTATATAATTTTTCTCCATTTTTTTAGTGCATGCCTGCTTGCTAGCCTCGTTTTTATGCTCTTGGTACAGTTATTTGTTTTCTTTTTTTCTTCTTAATTTGTTTATGGTCTTTTTAGAGACTCTGACTGGCATCAAATCTAGTTGAGAACTCATCATGGGTTTTATCTGTAACTTCGTGCCAGAACTCATTATTATGAGGAAGCTTCTAAATTGGGTAAATGAGAATAATAGTTTGTATGTATCTTCTTTTTATATGTGACAATATATGATGCGTGTTTTTCTTCAAGGATACTGAGCTGAAATTCATGCATGTTGGGCACGATTTTGTAGTTTGGGGTCTATCTGCAACTAGTACCAGAGATCTAGTATATATGGTTGCATATTTTCTAGCTAAGTCCTTAAAACTTGCAGAAATCCTGGTCTCTGCATGTATACCAATACAGCTGGTCAATTTATCATACCTAACAAATCTGTGACGTCAGAAAGTTTTAGAGAAGGTAAATAAGTGTAGGATGCTTGTATGGACACTGTAAGATGGAAATAAATGCGACCAAAGAAGAGAATCACAACATTGAAATTTGTTTGGAGAACTCTCCCATCGAAGGAGAGGTTACAAAAAACATCAGGAAATTAGTTTTGTGTGATGTAAAAATGTTGTTTGGAATCAGGTGTACAGGGATACAATGCAGTATTGCCCAATTGCAAAATTAAGCCAACAGATACCCAGCATATTGATGCTTATTTTATGTCTTGAATCGTGCTTTTTGTCATTTGATGCTTATTCATCCAAATATTTTCTTTTCAGTGCTGCTGCCCTGTTGTTGTACATTGCCTTGAGCACATGGTAATACTTTTCTGGTAGGATCAAACCACTATAATATTTGATCAGGCTTCATGGAACATGTAAGCTTGGAATAGTTTTGTGCTTTGTACCGGACTACAGCAAACTGGCAATGTATTTACAAGCATGTCTTTGTTGGAGTTATGTCGTAGAAGTCAATAATTTAATGACTTCAATATTAGTTTATGTTATGGATGATATTTTATCATCTGTTCCTAGGTTTATTATTGACAGATTATTCAGGTTGAGGATCTGAATTGTAGATCTCTGTGGATCATTCTTTAGAATGACAATAATAAATCTAAACGGTCCATAATCTTGATAATTAACAAGGAACATTAATTATCATATAAGATTAGTATGCAAGTTAAGTGATGATTAAGTTCTACAAATCATAGGTAAAGAGTTACCAACTTAATTGCATATGTGTATGTTATGGAACATAGTACAGGACTTGACCCAATGAAATAAACATATGGATTGTGTTATGTGTCATTGTTTATTTCGTTATGATTTTGGTTCTAAGTTTGAGATGATTATTTTTTCCACATGAGGATAGGTTCTATAAATCTCGTCTACCGCTGATTCCCGTTAAGGGCTGCTATACGGACTTGATTTACGTTCTCTTGAATTGTGCGGGAAAAGCTAATCATCAAGAAAACCGTATGTCCCTCATTAATTCACTTAGTGAGTGACGATATCTGTTTGGGCCCCTTGATGGAGTTGGATCGTATGCGCGCAACTAAGCGATCAACTCTAGATCAAGAAACGTATAATTTGCAAGAATGACACATTCCTATCTTGGATTATACGATGATATCGTGAGACATAAGAATCAAAATAGAGAAACATATTTATTCTCTTATGCAGGATTGAAATATTGTAGCAGTACATTATTTGTGCAAATTGGGAATCATAACGTGTTGCTAGATACCGCTTATGATTATTGGAATTAAATAACGATTTAATTTCATGTCCAACGTAGCATAAATCCTCAAAGGGTCACACAAATAGAGCTTTAACCATACAGTACATTATTTATTTATTCGCAACAATTCGTATTGCGAAAATATGATGAGTTGATTAATTAATTATATACCGTTATAATTAATTAAGTCAAATGGATCATATGGAAATAAATTAATGCATAAGCTAATCCTAGAATAATTATTAATCAGTTAATAATTATTTTAGCTCAACAAGATTTAATATAAATAGCTATATTAAATATTTGGGCCGAAATTTGTATATTAAATTGGTAGCCCAATTGAATTGAAGAGCATTTGGAGGAGTCTCTAATTAAATGAATTAGAGATAGATTAAATAGGTTGAGAGGCCCAAAAAAGCACATGAAGGAGGCCGGCCTTGGTGGTAGGTAGAGTGGCATTTTATGTAAATAGTGAGTTGGTGGTAGGTAGGGTTTGAGCACTATATATAGAGATGTATAGATGCAAAAACCAACCTTCCTTCTTCCTCCCACATAGCCGCCACTCCTCTCCTCTCTAGGCCGGCGCCTCCCTCCCCTATTCTCACCACCATTTGCTCATGTGTTGAGGTTAGATTCTCCACTAAATAAAAGAGTTATTTAAGAAGAAAGGAGAATACCATTGGATTAGCTACGCTCTTTCGAATCGCTAGCACGAATCGATTAGAGCATGGTTAACCTCTTGGTGGACTCGAGGCCGCCGCGATTTGGAGACAAAGGAGAAGCACGCCATCGATTTCTATGCCGTAGGATCGAGCCCCGCGAATACGATTTCGCGGGAGGTATAATTTCCACCTATCTCTTTTTGTCGAATAGCTTTGTACTAGATCCCTTTGTTGCTTGTTTTTTAATTGGATTATTTAATGGTAATTAGTCACAAAATTAAAATTGGGCAATTTCCTAACAGTGGTATCAGAGCACATTGTCGTACTTAAGCTATTTTGACACTTAATTAAGAGAAATTGGCTGATTAACGGATTAGTAGAGATGATGCGTTTGTTTGCTGTCTGGAAATGGTATTTTCTGTGTTGTTTCGCGTTTTTCGCTTTGATAAGTTCTTTGGAAGTTTTTTCCATCTACATAAAAGTTGTAGATCTGTTGATTGTGAGTCTTTTGGCGTTAGAATCACATTTTTCTGAATTATTGTGAATAAAACGGCGACAGTGCGCAGAACCAGTTTTTGCTCGTACTGTCCTGTTTGAATGGCTTGAAAGATTTGTATTTTGAATATAAGTACCAGTGTTCTATAGCTAGATTTAAAGAGAATTTGAAGCTCTTTCTGAGCATGTGTAAATTGTTACATGACTCAGATTAATTTGTGGGTTTTCAAGTATGAAAAGGAAGATCTCGTCAGATCCAGTTTGTTGAGCAAATTGATTGTTCTAATAAACTGAACTAACTGAGAACTCCTTTAAAAATTTTGTTTAAATGGAGTTGTTCTATTTTGAGTTAGGATTTCAGGAAAATTAATTTCATAATTTTTCGTGGAAGTTTGGACCTTCAACTAGGTTAAATCATTTCGATCGACGGTCTGTTCCAGTACAGAATTTGTTGATTGTTTAGTATGTAACTCGAACTTTTTGAACTGAACTCAGTGGTTTTCTTTTCATGGATAACTAGCCTATAGTCTAAAATAGTTTTTCTGTGTATATTGTATATATAAAAACTGGATAGAAGGTGGTCTTACAGACCAAATGGTTGAGAGGATAAGCTGAAAATCTCATAACGGTGTTTCGTGCACTTGTAAGAGATTTGTCATTTTTTATTCTCCCAGATTGTTTAAGATCTCTTCTTGAAATTTTTACTGGTATTCACAACTATGATAAGGAGCTTAAGTAATTTATTTGAGAATTTTTGGAGACCTAAAACCTCTGTTTTTATTGGATTCCATTAGTTACGTTTTTTAATAAATTACTATTTTTCTAAGTATTCAAATTAGTTGAAAACAATTAGAAAACTCCTTGTTTGATCTCCTTTCAGTTATGGGATGTTGAAAGAACTTTCTAAAGGAATTCAAACAAGTTTTGTTGTTTAAAATTGAGAATTTGTACACGGAATTTACTTATGGCAAATAAATCGCAAAGATGCTTGAAAATCGTTAATTGGAAACAAAGTGCTTGTATGTGCTAACTTTGTTTTGTAGGTGGATAGTGGGTTTTGTATGGCTCAAGACTCAATTTCTTGTGGTTGTATTTAAATGCATGTGTGAATGTTTGTAATGCGGCCTTTGGTGCCATTAATTAATTAATTTGTTGATTAATTTTTTATGTAACTTGTGAGGCTTGCATGCCCCTAAGGTTAGGATGGGAATATGATGTTTTCACATGTATTTTGTACCTTTATTTTATATAGGATTTAGATCCTTATAGAATTTAGTGGGAGGGACAAGGATTAGATTAGTTTTGCTCCATGGACGATGTGGCGAAACTAATGCAAGCGGGAGCCATACAAACCCACAACTATGAGATGCTTATATGTGATTGCTTGTGATTGCTATGAATTGTCATAGGCTAGGTATGGGTGTATGCTTACACGACCACCAAACAAGTGTCATATGATTGATAGTCCCAACTAAAACTCGATCAAGTGAAATCGCCCTCCTTCTCTCTATCCCCTTCACGCCGATTGTCACTCATGGCGCGGTCCGCCCAAGCGGACGTCATGGTTGCCAATTCGGTAGTCGGGGTGCAAATAGCTAAGATTTGCAAGGAGCAAATAGTGAGAGGTTACTTTTCGATGGACCCAACTAGAGTTTGGACATCGGGGCGAAGTTTGTAAATATACTCAGATATTCACAAGCCAAGAATCATATGGAATGATATGATTGGTTGGAGAACCTACCTTGTCTAATTAAGTAGGGTGACGTGCCATAGCATGCTCTACTTGATGAAAACCGGGATTTTGGAAAACCAACTACATTTGGGACATTAAATAAATGTAGTGGGAGTTTTATTTGTTATAAATAAAACAATTGCATAAACTAAATGACCTTAAATTGATTTTGTTATAGATGTTAAAATTGTTAATTTTGTTGCGATCAATCTTTGAAAATTAACAAACTCGTTTCCAAAAGGTATTTACTTAAAGAAGTAATACCGATTCCTAAGACACGATCTTAGTGAAAAGAAATTTGAGTATGTCAATTCCCAAAACTTTCCTCAAACTACCCGAACGTAGAAACGCGATGATTGATTGACTTTTGGTGAAATGTTATTCAATGAAGCGTATGGCTAATATCCTAATTAGAAATTTCTAGACCTTTGAATTAGAGAATTCATATGGACTAGATTTAACTCGTACGCTCTTATCCACTTACTCAAGAAAGTATTCTTGGAGAAAGTAGATATTAACTCCATCATTTATGATCGAGTATAAAGAGTATGAGTTGACAAAGAGATTCTTCTTTTATACATGAACGTTTCATTGGCTTACAAATCGAAAGATTTAAGTAGCTAATTGATAACTAGAGATATTGATCTCTGATATCAAGGATTATTGATATTGTCATACGATCTCTTTAAAATTATAAAGGATATAATGTTACCTTCTTCGCACACTTGTTGATGCAAAAAGGTAATTGGTTAAGTATTCAAAAAATACTTCGCCAAGGTATGAGTTGAAATTTCGAGACTCTTGATTGTGATTATGTATCACATGAGATGTTTCATTTGCCGTTTATTGGAGGCATTTTGAAAGGTTGTCTGAAATACCATGATTGTAATGTTTTAATCCTAAAGTGTATTTGTTGTTCAAATTATCTCACTATCTCTAATTTACACTAGTAACTTGATACTAGTTCATATGCTCGCATTTGACGAAATGTGTTAGCAATGAAGAATAAGAGAATGTTCGAGAGATGTAAAGTAAACTCCGTATAGGCAATGACTTGTTCGTCTAAATCATTACCATTGAATACGTAGAGTTATCTTTATTAAGAGTTTGTTTAGGAATTGAAGGTTGCATACCTTAATCCTAACTTCTCGAAACATCTCCACTTCATATTCGATGAAATGGATGATTATGTTTAATAAAAGACAAGTTCTTTTATTCTGGATTTGTTTATATGATTTCATGCATCTTGATTGAATTTGCTTGAAATAGATAAGCAAATTTTGAATGACAAATAGGATGCATAAGACTTGACATAAAGTATTTGACTTTCATGTTATATATAACCGCTTAGTCACGTACATAAACGAGAATCACATTATGAGAGTCTCCGTAACGTAGAGCTCGTAATTCAATTCGATTTCAAATCGATTGATATGCGAATCATATTTATTAAATGACAAAAGCGCCTTTAACCTATGAAGGTTTAAGGACAAGTGAATTAATTAGGACTTATACATATCGATGTATAAAGACCTATAAGTACTTGTGTAATGAAAGGTTGTTGATACTTTACTACTTAACCAACGATCATTGTAGATATTAACATATCTATTTGATAAGGTATAAGTAGAACCTTTTGACTAGTTCAAAGGAGTTCAAGTGTAAAGTTGAAAGACCGTTCAAGAGAAAGAAAAAGTCTTACAATTAATCACGGTAAATAGTTAAGTCACATGATTTGAAATATTATCTAAAGAGTATGAAAATAGTTTCACAACTCGCTCCATGAGGAATAATTTGTCCAAGAGTGGAGGTATCGAACAATATTTTGTATAGTTCGATCGATAATAAATCAAATTGACTTATTTAACTCGTATTAGGAAATTATATTTGAGGACAATATTGTTTACACTGAATGGTGTTCCATCGAAGTCTATTGAGGAAGATATCTTACGAGATTTTGATCTCTAAGTATAATGCTTCTTAAGATTTGGTGTTGAGAAGCTTATTTCAAGTATTGTTGACTTGTAAGCTTAAACCAAATAAGACACTATAAGTTTGTAGGATATCTTAACTTAACCGAAAGGTGCTACTTCTACAAACATGATAAGAACAAAGTAGTTGTTGCTAATCATAACGTAATCATGTAGAATGATATTCTCAAGAAGAAGTAGTGGGAGTAAAGTGAGCATTAAAATAGTTTATGCGTCACTACAAGAAGTACTTTTATAGGAAACTTGTCACTCCATACATGGTACTTAGTGGGAGTTGAGCGAAACTTCATTCACAAGTTGTTTTGAAAGAAGTTTAATAGTACGCTCCTTCAAATGAGGACTCAACCATCTCACGAGTTGATGATGATTCGAGAAACTCATGGAATATATGAGGAGTCAATAACTCGTTCGACAATTCATTGTGGAAGTAGTTCATGAATCTCAAGTACCAATCCTACAAAAGATCAACGAGAGTTGATTGCCTAAGTCGTTTGGTGCATTGGCTTCACGACATTCTCAAACTTAGCATATGAGAATCCGTTGATAAACAAGGAAACGATGGAACGATCCGATTCCACATATATGGTTTGAATTCATATGATCTTTAAATAAAATCTATGTATAACAACAAGGTATAGACCTTGATTGATGTTCATGAAGGAGCAATCCATCAAGAACGTTTAGATCTTCAAAAGGAAAGATCGACATGGATAACAAATCGACTATGTACAAAGCGCGGCTTCTCGCTTGTAGCTATGTCTAATTCGATGGCTAGTTGACGACGTACAAAGCACAACTTCTTGCTTGTGGCTATGTATAAGTCAATAAAGATCATTCTAGCAATAGTTCTATTTCATAAATGTCGATATATTGAAAAATACATAAAACCACCTTCTTCGTATGAATGAAGGAAGATGTTGTGCATTTGACACAAATCGAGGTTTATGTATTGCTAAAAACATACGCATGCTTCAATGATCCATTAATGGATTAAAGCAAGTGTTGTGGAGATTGGAATAAAAGTTTTGACAATGAAGTCAAGGAGTTGAACTTCGTCAAAAGTATCTTGTATATACAAGATATTCAGTGGAAGCATAATTGTATTACTTGTATTGTTCAAGATAACAATTCATTAAATTGGGAATAACATTAAGAAAATGAATATTGTCGAGATCTCTTTGGAGAATGCTTTCTCAAATGAGAACTTGGACGAAATCACCTAATCTTAGGAAACAAAATCTATAAAGATAGATTATGATGGATGTTAGGTTTGAGCAAATATGCATATATTTACAAAGTGTTCTAGAAACACGAAAGTTACACTCCAAGAAAGGATGTCTAACTGTACGTCACGTGGCATGACTTGAGTGTTTAACTCGGTCTAATGCAACTCAATTCAAGAAAGTGCATGAAATAGTTCAAGCATTCTTTCAATATGAGTTTCATTTCGTACGCCATATTTATGCATATGCCCCAATGTGTAGTATCCAAAGGATATGACAAACAGTTGTCAAATGGATACAAGAGAGACACATTTGGACGATAATCAAGGATATCCTCGAGTACATTATGAGAAAGAGTGATATAATGTTTCATCTCTTAAGATGAAAGAAATCTCGTGTAAGTTGTTACACTAATAAAAGTTTTTCAAAAGATTGATATAATCACAATTGAGCTACATATTTTGCTTAAAGGTGGTGTTGTAAGTTTAGAAAGTGTTCTAAATGGAATATTACAACCGTTTCCGTCACCAAAACAAAATACATAGCAACTTGTGAAGCAATAAAAGAAGTTTATTTGGGATCGAGTTCTTAGCCGAGTTATTATGGTTCTATGCATCTCGAACCACAACTTACTCCTAAAGAACCCAATGTTACATTGGAGATTCAAATATGATCTATAATGATATCACTTGATATCATATGATGATGATCAAGAACATATATATAGTTGTATATATATATAGGGTCGAATAAATTTGGATAGGTTCGCGAACACAGTGAACACTCTAACTTGACCTCTACCTTGAGCAGTATGCGAGATGCAATTATGCATCCATACGTGGTAGACGTATGAGTAACTAGCTTAAGCGTATTATTTATTTTGAGGTCCGAGACATGTATATATGTAGATATATGACATCGTTCTCAATTCTTCGTTGGCTAGAAGTCACTACTGATTGACTCTAGGCCAAGTGGGAGATTGTTGGAGTTATGTCCTAGAAGTCAATAATTTAATGACTTAAATATTAGTTTATGTTATGGATGATATTTTATCATCTGTTCCTAGGTTTATTATTGACAGATTATTCAGGTTGAGGATCTGAATTGTAGATCTCTGTGGATCATTCTTTAGAATGACAATAATAAATCTAAACGGTCCATAATCTTGATAATTAACAAGGAACATTAATTATCATATAAGATTAGTATGCAAGTTAAGTGATGATTAAGTTCTACAAATCATAGGTAAAGAGTTACCAACTTAATTGCATATGTGTATGTTATGGAACATAGTACAGGACTTGACCCAATGAAATAAACATATGGATTGTGTTATGTGTCATTGTTTATTTCGTTATGATTTTGGTTCTAAGTTTGAGATGATTATCTTTTCCACATGAGGATAGGTTCTATAAATCTCGTCTACCGCTGATTCCCGTTAAGGGCTGCTATACGGACTTGATTTACGTTCTCTTGAATTGTGCGGGAAAAGCTAATCATCAAGAAAACCGTATGTCCCTCATTAATTCACATAGTGAGTGACGATATCTGTTTGGGCCCCTTGATGGAGTTGGATCGTATGCGCGCAACTAAGCGATCAACTCTAGATCAAGAAACGTATAATCTGCAAGAATGACACATTCCTATCTTGGATTATACGATGATATCGTGAGACATAAGAATCAAAATAGAGAAACATATTTATTCTCTTATGCAGGATTGAAATATTGTAGCAGTACATTATTTGTGCGAATTGGGAATCATATCGTGTTGCTAGATACCGCTTATGATTATTGGAATTAAATAACGATTTAATTCCATGTCCAACGTAGCATAAATCCTCAAAGGGTCACACAAATAGAGCTTTAACCATACAGTATATTATTTATTTATTCGCAACAATTCGTATTGCGAAAATATGATGAGTTGATTAATTAATTATATACCGTTATAATTAATTAAGTCAAATGGATCATATGGAAATAAATTAATGCATAAGCTAATCCTAGAATAATTATTAATTAGTTAATAATTATTTTAGCTCAACAAGATTTAATATAAATAGCTATATTAAATATTTGGGCCGAAATTTGTATATTAAATTGGTAGCCCAATTGAAGAGCATTTGGAGGAGTCTCTAATTAAATGAATTAGAGATAGATTAAATAGGTTGAGAGGCCCCAAAAAGCCCATGAAGGAGGCCGGCCTTGGTGGTAGGTAGAGTGGCATTTTATGTAAATAGTGAGTTGGTGGTAGGTAGGGTTTGTGCACTATATATAGAGATGTATAGATGCAAAAACCAACCTTCCTTGTTCCTCCCACATAGCCGCCACTCCTCTCCTCTCTAGGACGGCGCCTCCCTCCCCTATTCTCACCACCATTTGCTCATGTGTTGAGCTTAGATTCTCCACTAAATAAAAGAGTTATTTAAGAAGAAAGGACAATACCATTGGATTAGCTACGCTCTTTCGAATCGCTAGCACGAATCGATTAGAGCATGGTTAACCTCTTGGTGGACTCGAGGCCGCCGTGATTTGGAGACGAAGGAGAAGCACGCCATCGATTTCTATGCCGTAGGATCGAGCCCCGCGAATACGATTTCGCGGGAGGTATAATTTCCACCTATCTCTTTGTGTCGAATAGCTTTGTACTAGATCCCTTTGTTGCTTGTGTTTTAATTGGATTAATTAATGGTAATTAGTCACAAAATTAAAATTGGATAATTTCCTAACAGTCTTAACTTTGAATGCATGCAACTTTACCTGCTTTTAGTGGCTAATGATTGCCTAACGGAAGATCTGAGCTTAAGTGATCTATCATGTTCTGGTCCTCCCAAGCTTTTAAATTTCGCCGAAATAACGGCGTTATTTTCGAAATTTCGGTTTTCCGAACAAAAATGCACCAACGTTATAGTTTGAAACCAGAAAAATGCGTAACGCGTCATTTCCGAAATAACACCGTTATTTCGGCAAAAAAATTTCATTTTTGCGGCGAAATAACAGAGACATGAGAGACTTTTTATACAACATAATTTTATATTGTATTATAGTATTAATGTATTATTGAGAGTAATTTTTTTCTTTATGTTCTTTTTCCTTGAGTTTTGTGCTTACTGTTTGTTATCATATTTTTCTTTGTTATTCTCTTTGCTCAATTTCTTTCTGTTAGATTACACAACATTAGGATTAGTAATTTAATTGTGCTCTTTGCTTTTAAGATTAGATATTAAAAAAATATAGATTATTAGCATATTAAAAAAAAATAGATATTTGTACTATTAGCATATTTAAAAAAAAACATAAAATTCCAACTTGTACTGTAGTACTGCACACAAAAATACATATGAGTTTGACACTGATGTTCGCATATATACACCGTTTTTTTCGCCGTTTTTTCACCGAAAAAACGCTGCACCGTTAAATCAACTTCAGACCGTCATACCGAAAAAAATGAAATTTAAAAGCTTGGGTCCTCCACAAGTTTCCTTTTTCATGTGCTGGTAAACACTGCTATTTGATGGTTTTGTGTTATAGGTTCAGTCCTTTTGTATATTATATTATGGTAGTTTTTCGGCCTTTCATTTTGTTTTGTCACACTCTTGTCTTGTGTGTTCTTGCAGTAGCCCTTCTTATCAAGGACTCCCCAGGTTGGAACAAGTTTGTTGGTCGAGTATGTCATTAGTTTTTACTCTTTTAGGTTTGTCTATCAGTCACAGATCATGACCTGAGATCTTATCGATGTTTTGTTGACGGGTCTTTTGTTCATAATGATTGGGGAGGATTTGCAGACGTTAACAGAGGACAATTGGGCAGCTTGGTGTTTAGCAACCTAATTTATCATAGTCCACAGGGAGCTCACTACGGTTTTTCTGCCGAATGAGGGAAAGAAAATTGGAGCTTCTAGCTCTAGCAATAGGCACACTTCAAGTTGAATCAGTGCATATGCTCTAAATTCTCTGGATTAATCTAAGCCTGGAGCCAGTAGAGTATATTGTTGTGTTTCTTTTTCTTTCCTAGGATGATGTGGATCGGGTTGTTATACATTTTATTGTCCTCTGATTTAAACTATGTAACTCGTGACTTTATTATGAATGTATTGCCTACGGGCTTCTTTGCCAAAAAAAAAAAATAAAATAAAATATCTATCATGCGACTGGATATTCCAATATAAGGTTAATTTGAGCATCCTAATATACATCGAAGTACTTAAATTGGTTGATGATGCTGTTGTGGGCCTCAGCTTATTGTGTCGCTTTTCAAATGATAATATGCATTTTGCTTCTTAGATGCTAGGCACGTTTATCAGATATAAAAATAAACGAATTTTTATTATTTGAACATTGAGGTTTATAAAATGCCTATTCTGATGACAACGATCAAAGACAATTGGAAAAAAGGATACACTAAAAAAGAGTGGACAAAAAAAAGCAACAACGTGAGATATGCTTTTGTGATCCTAGGGTCAGTCTATCCCTTTACCTTATAATTCGCTTACGTAACTTTGTGTCTAAACTAAGGAATTTTTTATTACGAACTAAACCACAAAATTATTGATTCTGATTGAGACTACTTCGTCATTGTCGTCTTTCATCACCTGATATTCCACCAAAATTCCTGAAAATGGGCAAGGACATGAGTTAGTTAAACTCTACAAACGTCCTCGTCATAATTCAATTTACGTTCCTTAATTTCTGCTGTTCTACATAATTTAGTTAGACGTGATAAAAAAAAAATACTACAAATACGATGGAATATTAATTAATTCCCATTCAATAATCAAATTGCCCTCTTTAAAGGCAGGTTGTATGTTCGAAATAAATTGATTAATTTGGATAATACAACATTTTGGCTGTTTTAAAAAGAAGAAATATTTTTTTTGAAGGCCTTAAAAAGAAGAATTATTGCAGGGACATTCCAATTGCCTTTAGACCCAAAGGAAGCTACCTTGTCTAAAACAAAACTAAATTTAGACATGAATTAAATAATTTTATCTACCTCGAATTTGTTCAAGATTGGCGCAAAAAGCTCCAGCATTGGGGTTTCCTCTTAATTTGACCCCATCAACGGTGGGTATGCCAGCCCAGGTATTTGCAGCAAAAAAACTCTACAGAGATATACAAAATAAAGCTGATAAGCTCAGTTTTGGTAGAGATTAACAACGTAAGAGAATTTAGAGATGAGAATGAGTGGAAAATGTATTTTATTGATTATTTGAGGATTACAATATATATATTACAAGCTCTCTTCTCTCCAAAAATGCCAACCCCCTTTACAATCGTCTACCCCCTCTATTTATAGACCTATTTTTTATAACAGAATGCTGACGTCACCCGACAGCCGTTAGCCAACTGGGTGCCTCTAGATTCTCCCGAGTTATGTTCGGTGGGGCGCTCCGTATGAGTTTGTTATGGCCTGTCCTCCCGACTTCATTTGTGGCGCGCTGTTTAATTTTACTTTTTCCCGCTTCTTTACCTCCATTGCGGGCCTCTTTTTGGTTGGGTTCCATATTCTTCTATTTGGACCGAGCTTTATCAGGCCGGCCCTATCATAAGCCCTTGAACTTGGGATGAGTATTCATCATAAGTTGGAAATGAAAAGTCGCAAAATACATGACTCTTAGATGAGGCGCGAAGTGACGAAGCCCTTGAGTCCCGCACATATGACTCTTGGGTGAGGCACGAAGTGACGAAGCCCTTGAGTCCCGAACATATGACTCTTGGGTGAGGCATGAGGTGACGAAGCCCTTGAGTCCCGAACATATGAATCTTGGGTGAGGCACGAAGTGACGAAGCCCTTGAGTCCCGAACATATGACTCTTGGGTGAGGCATGAGGTGACGAAGCCCTTGAGTCCCAAATATATGACTCTTGGGTGAGGCACGAATTGACGAAGCCCTTGAGTCCCGAACATATGACTTTTGGGTGACGCATGAGGTGACGAAGCCCTTGAGTCCCGAACATATGACTCTTGGGTGAGCCACGAAGTGACGAAGCCCTTGAGTCCCGAACATATGACTTTTGGCGGGATACGAAGTGGTGAGGCGGTAGAATTATCTAGCTGTCGCCTGGTATGCGCCTCGTTCTCAACGCCAACCCTTCACCTTCCCCTCGTGATTTGTGAAAGTTATTTTGCCGCCTTTAATACTGTCCTTTCAGTTTCTTGTCTTTTCAACTTCGTCTTTTATATTCCACTCTCTCTCTTTTTCTGTCATTTACCACCTGAGCCTTCTTCTCTCCTCTTCTTTCCTCTCTCTTGGGTGACCTCCCTCTCGGCGATCGCTCGTTCCTCTTCCTCTACTCTCCGGCGAGTTCTCCTCCGGCGAATCTACTCAGGTATTTTTTTTTCATTCACCTTCTTTTTGTTCTTTGTTCTTCCTTATAGATATATCCTTGGTCTGCCCCTTTCCAACTGTCTGGTACAAACCCATGGAATTGGAACTGATATAGTTGATACCTACTGTGATCTGGGTGTAGTGACTGTTCATCTCCCATTTTCTTGTTTGTACCTTTCTTGTAGTAGTCTGGCCTTCCATTGTTATTTGTTTTCCTCTTAGGTACGGTTTATGCTTTGTTTCCGCTTCTTTGAAGAATAGGACCAAATTCTGTCTTCTAGGTTTAATTCAATTTACAAAGCCTCTTGGGAAATCATAGGGAACATCATTCTTTTCTTGGACATTCATTCTTTCCTTAATCTTGCATTCGACCTCATTTCGATGAGGCCTTGACGTAGGTTATCTTTACTCTGCTCATAAACTGATATATTTTCTCTCAGTTTCTATGGCTTCTAGCAGCTCTACCCCATTGGCTCGCTCTTCAGACGCACCCGAAAGATCTACCCACTTGGAACAGCAAATGGTTGTTCACTCTTCAACTGGGAGGAATCCTGAAGTGGAGGCTTCTTCACCTGTTCGGGATCTCGAAAAGGGGAAAGGTCGGGTGGCCCCTAGAAAGGAAGTTTTCCGTCGCACCTCTCGTCCTCTTGATGAAGTATTTAAGAAAACGCTTACCTTTCAATCTCAACCCTGGAGTGAGAAATCTTTGTATGCTTTTTCTTATCAGATTGGTCTTACTGAGAAAGACGCCTTAGAAGCTGCAGCTCCAGAGGATCGACCTTACGATGAAGAGAAGCGGGCAGTTCTTTTCAAGCCTTTATCGAGGTGTGGTTTTAAAGTTCCTCTTACCCAATTCGTGACCGACATTCTCTCACTTCTCGAGATTGCTCCCGGACAACTTCACCCTAACGCCTGGTGTATCATTAGATCCTTTGAGACTGTGGTGACCTTGTTTTCCTTGGCTATGGGCTTTGAAGGGATGACAGCTTCCTTACGGATGTTCGGGCACTATTTTGGATTTTCGAAAGCTGGGGATCTTAGTACTGTTCGGAACAAGGTGAACATGGTCCTGTTCGGGAAGGTCAAGAAACTCGATAATTGGGAGACTCATTTCTATTATCTTCGTCAGCCTTACCTGGATGTGTTCGGGATTACCAAAAAGTGGAATAAGGATACTAACAGTTTCAATGGTGTCTCCATCGACCCTCCCACCATAGAAGAATATGCTTTTCTTCTCAAATTGGATTAAGTTATCAAAATCGAAGGTCCAATTCGCTTGGTTTTCAATGGTACTTCCTTAGAGGAAGAATCTCTGATACATCTCGGGGTCGAAACCATTATTCCTCCGCTAGTGGCCCCCCCGAAGGTTATAAAAAGGGGGGTTGGTTCTACCACGATTTCTGACCGTCGCCAGAAGAAAGCGCGACGAGATGCTGGACCTACTAAAGTGTCGCATCCTGCAGTGCTTGAGGGAGGTATCCCGTTGAAAGGGACTGGAAGTTCAACAATTGGAAAGGATCCTTCCCACGCTCAACCTTCCCTGGAGACATCTTCTCACCCTCCCCCAGAAAAGGCAGTTGTTGATGTTTCTGATGACAAGTTGTTTGTGGTACCCCCTCGTTTGCCAAAGCCTTGTTCGTCCAAAGTCGTGATTCCCCCTGTTTCAGAGCATATTCCTGAATTTGTTCCCGAGTTCATCCCAGAACCTATCCCATCTCATCAGATTTCGGAGGGTTCAACTCGTTCTTGTCCTCCAACTCCTGCCTGATCTCTTCCTTTGGAGGATGAAGACCTGATGCATTCTGCTTCTACTCCTCTTCAAGTTCCTGCGAGTTCTCTGAGATCTCACATGGATGCAGCCGTTGTCACTCTGAACCCAATATCTCCATCTTCTCATTTAACTCATTGTCTGGCAGAGCTTTGAGCGATCTTTTCTGCTCAAGAGGCTCGCATTGCTTCTTTGGAAGTAGAGTTGGCGAAGGAGAAGTCAAAGGTACAAAATTTAAATGTTGAACACGAACAACATTATAAGGACTGGCATTCTATGACTCACAACTATGTTGACTCTAACAAATTCATTGTACTGTTCGCTCAGAATCTTCTGAAGGAAAATACCGAGCAGGCCAAGAAATTGGAGGATTTCGAGCGGCTAAGGCATTTATTGCTTTTGAAACTGGATTCGTCTTTGAGACAGAAAGACCAAGTCGTGGGTCTTCTGACTTCTACTCGGAAAGCTTTGGCTGAGGAAACAAGTAGGAGGTAGAAGGCCGAGAACATCTCGGAAATTCTCAAGGAAGAAGTGACAAAGTTATCAGTAGAGAATTCTCTTCTTGCCGGGGCTGCCGAGTTGTCTCAGGATGACAAGTACAAGATCTTTTAAGAACAACTTCCTTCTTTCCTTCGTTCTCGCGCTTTCAAGAGGGCTGCTGGAATGCAGTCGGCGTCAGTTCTCAGAAGTGTTTTACTTCGAGTGTGTCGCGGGCTCCAATGGTCCTACCCGATTACAGATGAAGAATTCGGACTTCTTGCAGCTAATGAAATTCCACATCTTCCTCCCGTTGCCGAGTGAAGTTGGCGCCGTTCTGATGATCGACTTCTAGGCCCAGATGGGAATGTGTTATCGGGTACCATTGATGTTTTGGGAGAGATGTTTGCTCCCGGTACCCGTGGCCTGAAGAACAAGTACCTTGGCCTGCAGATGTTCCGAAGCCTGTGGATGACGAAGATAATTCGGGATCTGGATAGGATAGTATTTTTTATTATTTTATTTAGGTATAGCTGAGATGTTTTGGTGATGTGACTTTTTGATGTAATATGGTGTTTGTTTGAATGGAAATTGTGACTTCTTTTTACTATAGTTGTCTATACTCTCTTTGTAAAATTTCCTTTTTTTTTTTTTTTTTTTTTGCGAGATGTTTACAACATCATCTGGGTATATCTTTTACAGCTTGGTTTCGAGATTTGTTCTCAAAATTAACAAGTATACTAACTCCGAGCTATATTCTTAAGGAAAAAATTTGGAAGTTTATTAACTCTGAGATACGTTCTCGAGGGAAAATAAATTAATTCCGAGATACATTCTCAAGGAAAAATAAATATACATTAACTCCGAGATACATTCTCAAGGAAAAATATAAATATATTAACTCCGAGATACATTCTCAAGGAAAAATAAAAATACATTACTTCCGAGATACATTCTCAAGGAAAAATATTTTCTAACTATTGCTAACTGCACCGAGGATAATTCTTCTTGACTTTCTTTCTGTATATATTCGCGAACAATCCTCAGAAAGAATTGATTTGGGTCATCTAACACTAACAACCCCGGGCTAGTAATTAAATCTTCCCAGCCTTAGGAGAAAATCTTCTAAAGCTAGGAAGATCTCCATCACCCGAAACAAATTTGATCCATTGGATTCGGAACGACTGAGATAACAAAGCCGCTCCTGAATTCACTAGATCCAGGTGTTTCGAGGATGTTCGGAACCGAAGACTGGTGTATATCTGATGCGAGTATTTTGCTTTACATCAGCTATCCACCTAAGTCTCCGATTCCTTTTCAGCTATCCTCCTAAGTTTCCTTTTATTTTTGTGGGATATATTTTATTTTTCTTTTTCTTTCTTTTTGCCATTGTTGATTTCAAGCTTGGTGAAAACGTTCTGGTGCATCTCCTTTGGGGAAGACGATGGGTTCTATTTATATCTTTTTATTAGCTAACTGCCAACTAACTGTATTAATTGTCGGCATTTATTGTCAGATTTGCCCAGTTTCTCTTTATTCCCAAGTACAAGAAAAGTACAGTTATTTGTCAGCTTTTTCCGACTTTATTTTTTTATGCGCTTACTCCGAGAATTCTCTCGAGTAGGGTCACGACTTTATTTTTTCATGCGCTTACTCCGAGAATTCTCTCGAGGAGGGTCACGACTTTATTTTTTCATGCGCATACTCCGAGAATTCTGTCGAGAAAGGTTACGACTTTATTTTTTCATGCGCTTACTCCGAGAATTCTCTCGAGGAGGGTCACGACTTTATTTTTTCATGCGCTTACTCCGAGAATTCTCTCGAGGAGGGTCACGACTTTATTTTTTCATGCGCTTACTCCGAGAATTCTCTCAAGGAGAGTCACGACTTTATTTTTTCATGCGCTTACTCCAAGAATTCTCTCGAGGAGGTTCACGACTTTATTTTTTCATGCGCTTACTCCGAGAATTCTCTCGAGGAGGGTCACGACTTTATTTTTTCATGCGCTTACTCCGAGAATTCTCTCGAGGAGGGTCACGACTTTTTTTTTTTTTATGCATGCGAGAATCAAGTAGAGAACACACTGTCTCCATTTATAAAACAAAATTATATTAAGATACAAGGGCCTTAATACCCCAACTAAGAACAAAAAAGACCCAACTACTATACTGGTCTGGTTCTTATTTTTATCCATAACCACAAAAAATGAAAAAAAATGAAAACAATTCGGATATGAAGAGACCGGCTACGGTATTGGTCTGGTTGTTCTTATCCATAACAACAAAAGCAAAAACATAAAAAACAACTCGGACACGAAGAGACCGGCTACGATATTGGTCGACTTCTATCCCCCCTAAATGTAAAACTTTCTGAGATGAGCAGTGTTCCAAGCATTTGGAATGCGCTTGCCTCTCATATCCCTGAGATGGTAAGCCCTGCCTTCAATAGACTTGATGATCTCGAATGGGCCTTCCCATGCGGGATCAAGTTTCCCCACTTGTTTACCTGTGGCTTCGATCTTCCTGAGCACCCAATCACCTGGTTGGAAATGTTTGGGAGCGACTTTCCTATCGAAGCCCCTTCGCATTCTTCTCTGATACTCTTCCATCTTCACTCGAGCTTCCTCCCTCAACTCGTAAATGGTCTCCAAATCTTCTTCCCTTCGAGTTCCATTCTTCTCCCAAGTATATGACTTCGTTCTCAAAGTAGGGTGTACTGCTTCCATAGGTGTGACAGCCTCCATTCCATAAATCATGGAAAAAGGTGAACGGCCTGTGGAAGAGCGAGGTGTGGTACGGTAGGCCCATAAGATTTTATCGAGATACTCAGGCCAAGTATTCTTGCTGCCTTCGATTTTCCTCTTCAGTCCTTCCAATATAGTTCGGTTGGATACCTCAGCTAAACCATTAGATTGGGGATGACAGACCGAAGAGGTGCACGATCTGATACCCAGTTCTTTGCAAAAATCCTGTAATGGGGCGCCAGTAAACTGTGTGCCATTGTCAGAGATGAAGGTATGTGGGATCCCGTATCTATACACGATCTGGTGTCTCGCGAAGTCCACTATCTTTTGCGATGTGATGGTTGCCAGAGGTTTGGCTTCAATCCATTTGGTGAAATATTCCACAGCCACCACCAGAAATTTAACATTTCCTTGTCCTTGAGGGAAAAGCCCCAACAAGTCTAGCCCCCACACATCGAACGGCCATGAACTGGAGATGGATTGCATCGGATGAGGTGGTTGTCTTGGTATGCGGGCGTAGAATTGACATTTTTCGCATCTGCGAACATATGTCTCTACATCCTTCTTCAAGGAAGGCCAGTAAAACCCTGCTCTAACGATCCTCCTTCCTAGCGAAGTTATTCCTTGATGGCTACCGCATATTACTTCATTCACTTCTGCAATAATTTCGTCCGCTTTTGCTCTTCCAACACATGTGAGCCAGGGTATTCCATATCCTTTTTTCAATAATAGACCATCTCAGATAGTAAATTCGAGAGCCCACCGCTTGACTTTTCGGGCAACCTTGTCCTCTTCTTGGAGTTTTCCTTCTTTGAGGAAATTCCATAACAAAGCATACCACTCCTTTCCTGCCTCAACGATATACACTTCGAATGCGAGCACATCAATGCTGGGGTGTGGCACTTCCAACATAACAATAGGCTTTTCCCGATCTAGATCGCTTTCTTTAGCAATTTTAGACAGAGCATCTGCTGTTTCATTTTGAGTTCGTGGCACGTACTCTACAGAGGCACTTTCAAAGGCAGCTAACACTGTTTTCACTTTCTCCAAGTATAGGGCTAGCCTTTCATTTATTGCTTCATATTCTCCTTTGATTTGGTTTACCACCAGCTGAGAATCCATGTAGAAACGCACACTTCTTGCTCCGATTGCCTCCATAAGTCGCATACCTGCCAACAACGCCTCATACTCTGTGACATTGTTGGATACCTCGAAAGTCAAATGTATCGCGTAATGAAATTTCTCGCCTTTCGGTCCTTTTATTTCAACGCCAACACCCGAACCCTTCTCAGAAGCTGCCCATCCACGAATACTTCCCACACTTCTTCCTTGGGATTTCCAATTTGTCTGGCTGTGCATTCGACTATAAAGTCGGCAAGAATTTGTCCTTTGTATGCTGTCCTTGGTTCGAAACTCACATCATATTCGGACAACTCGACTGCCCATTTTAACATCCGCCCTGCTACATCAAGTTGTCCCAAAGTTTTTCGGAGAGGCATGTCGGTGAGCACTTTGATGGGGTGTGCCTGAAAATATGGTTTGAGTTTCCTGGATGCTATCATGACCGCGAATGCCACTTTTTCAACAGGAGGATACCTTATCTCAGCATCTCGCAGAATGCGAGACACGAAATAGACAGGTTTTTGTTGGTTTTCTTCAATCCTGATGAGAGCTGCACTCACAGCCGTTTCGGAAGTTGCCACATAAAGATAGAGAGTTTCCCCTTTCACAGGTCTACTGATGATCGGTGGTGTGGCTAAATATTTTTTTATCCTTTCAAAAGCATCTTGACATTCTACTGTCCACTGGAACTTCTTGTTTTTCCTGATTGTTTGGAAAAATGGTTGACACACTTCAGCTGACTTTGAAATGAATCTGTTTAGGGCAGCTATTCGCCCAGTTAATTCTTGCACCTCTTTGACTATTTTTGGTGGTTCCATGTTCGCGATCGCCTGACACTTGCTCGGATGGACTTCTATGGCTCTTTCGGATACGATAAACCCTAAAAACTTTCCACTTCCAAGACAGAAAAAACTCTTCTTTGGGTTTAATCGCATTCCGACTTCTTTCATTTTCGCGAACACTCTTTCAAAGTGTTGCACATGTTCTTCCCCTGAACAACTTTTGATCACCATATCATCGAAATATGCTTCCATAATCTTCCCAATTTCTTCTTGAAACAACTTGTTCACCATCCTTTGATATTCTGCTCCTGCGTTCTTCAGACCAAAAGGCATGACCTTGTAACAATAGATCCCTTTTTCTGTAAGGAAACTGGTTTTCTCTTCATCTTCTGTACACATTTTAATCTGATGATATCCCGCATTGGCATCAACAATGCTCAAGTGAGAAAAACCCGCTGTCGAATCCACTAATGCATCAATGTTCGGCAATGGGAAAGAATCTTTCGGACAGGCTTTGTTGAGATCAGTTAAATCAATACACACTCTCCACTTGTTGTTAGGTTTCGGAACCACCACTGGGTTGGCTAACCAAGCAGGGCATTTGACCTCGCGAATAAACCCAGCTGCGAGTAACCTTTGCACCTCCTCCTCAATTATCGTTCTACGTTCGGGTCCGAACTTCCTTTTCTTTTGATGCACTAGTCTGGCATTTGGGAAGAGCTTGATTTTGTGTTCCGTAATCTCCCTCTTAATACCCGGCATCTGTCCTCATTCAGCGACAAAAATCTCTTGGTTTCTCTTAAGATATTTCTTTACTAATTCTCTGTCCTTGGCCCCGAGCGCTGTCCCCAGTTTAGTAGTTATTCCCTCACTCAGCTCTACTTCTTCCATATCTTCCCCTGGAGCACCCGAACTGGGCACGCGCACTTTCTTCTCAATATTTCCCTTCTCTATCTGTGTTACTTGATCTATCACTGCTGCCTGATAACATTCTCTGGCTTTTTGTTGGTCCTCTTTTACCACACCCACTCCAAGTCTAGTGGGGAATTTGATCATGAGGTGTTTGGTCGAAGCGATTGCCCCAACATCATTCAGAGATTTCCTTCCCAAGATCACATTGTATGCAGATGGTGCATTAACCATTATGAACTTTACTCTTGATATTACACTGTTGGGAGGTTCCCCGAACTCGACTTCCAGATCAATTGTCCCAAGTGGTATCACGGTGTCTCTTGCAAAGCCAACTAATGGTGTGTCCATCGGAGTCAGGGGGTATGAGGCCAAATTGAGTTGCCTTAACGCGTCGAAATATAGCACATCTGCTGAACTTCCCGTGTCTACTAAGATTCTTTTGACACGTCTGCCATGTATTCGTAGCATTAACACTATGGCGTCATCATGCGGGTAACGGACACCTACGCAATCTTCAGGCCCGAAAGAAATTCGGGTATTAGTTAGGGACCCCTCTGCATGCAAATGAAATACCTCATAACGCGAAGGTTGAGATAATCTTCTCGGATCTGCGTATGAAGCTCTTTGATGAGGTTTGTCGCCGCCAGATGCGTCCCCTCCTACGATGAACATCACTACCGGAGATCCTTTGTTTTCTTCTGTAGGTTTATTCGGAACATTTTGTCGCTGAATGGGAATATTATTCGAGTTGTTCCGGTTGTCGGTTTTTTTCCATTGGTTATTGTATGGTTTTCGTTGCCATTGGTTGTTGAAAGATTCTCTAGTTCGGTTATCCTTGACTCCTTCTTTCTCAATGTATTTCTCCAACAAGTGTGTATGTCGGATTAACCTTTCTATTTCGTCTTTCAACTTCAAACAATCTCGAGTGCGATGTCCCGAACTGCGATGGTACTCGCAGTAAGCTGACTTGTCAAACTTCTCTGCTTCTACCAATGGTTCAGGTTGTTGCAACTCCTTGCTATCTTTGATGACGTTAAACAATCGCTCCCTGGGTTCTGTACATATGTGGTAAGTGGAGTATAGAGGTGCATATGCCTCTCCCGTCTTTCTGTAATTGTGAAGTTTGTATGTCGCTCCTTTGATCACCTTTGCATTCCTTCTTCTCCCGGAAGGAGATCCATTGCGAGGTTGAGGCAGAGGGAAACAACTTCTTCTCGTTGGCGTTGTGATGCGTCTCTCCGTGACATCTTGCCAACCCATTCGTTCTGCATCTTCCTCTGCCTGTATCACTTGTTGTGCACACTCCCTGAATTCTCGAAAAGATCCCCAATCTTTTTTTATTAGCTCATATCTCAAATTTTTACTCCGAAAACCTTGTAACACTGCCGCCAGCACCAGTTTCTCATCAAAATCAGAAACCTTGTACGCCTCTTCAGAGAATCTCGCGAGATATGCTCGTGATAATTCATATGATTCTTGCTTTAGGGTCATGAGGCTTGTGCACTTGATGGTTGGTGCTCTCAATCCTCCAAATCTTCCCAAAAACTTGTCGGTGAGATCATCAAAACTATGGATTGACCCTTGGGGTAGTCGCGAATACCATTCCCATGCACTATCTGTTAGCCTTGTCGGAAAAACTAAACACATCACCCTGTCGGATGCATGTGTGATGGCCATCATTGCTCGAAAGCTATTCACAAAAGCTTGAGTATCCTTAGCTTCTCCTCCCGGATATCTATCAAGATGGGGGTAATTTTTCATGTCAATTCGCGCCCATTGGTATAACCTTCGTGCTAGGGCACCGACAGGTGGTGATCCTGATCCTTCTGACTCACGCGCACTATCTGAACTATGTTCGCGGCGCTGCCTTGTTTTCGAACGGCCCCTAGGAGATCTTTTTTCTTCGCGTTCCCTTCTTTCATTATTCGGGTTTCTTCCCGACAATACCTCTCTGTCTTCGCCCGTTTGTGGTGCCCTTGTTCTTTCCACTCGAGATCCTAAGGGCTCTTGATTCACTTGTGGGACAGGTAATGTCGGTACAGTAATTGCAAGAGATGGACTTGGGTTTGTTGGGATGATGTTTTCGGGAGGTCTTGGAGTAGTTTGTGGCCTAGGATGTTCGGGTTGTTGAGGTGGTCGTGTCCATGAGTAAGAATTAGGGGTGTTCCACGGAGTATGTACGCTCCATTGAGCTGGATGGCCCCATGGAAAATAATTGGATGGAACCTCTGGTCTAGGAAAACCATAAGTATTATGTTGGGAAAGATACCAGTCTGTCATATGAGCTTGTGGTATTGTGTGGTGAACATATCCCGTGGGATGCCATTGGAACATTTGTGGAGGCTGTCCGACATTGTACACTTGTTGTGTTCCTACTCTCCATGCTACGCTTTGGCGAGGATCAGCGACATATCCGTAACCTTGAGGAGGTTGTGTTACGTTTGGCATTTGTCGCGGATCTTGGATCTCCGGTCTTGGTGGATTTAACTGTACTGCTGAAGTTGGAGTGGCTGATGTGAAGGCTGCTTGCAGCGTTTGCTCTACGAGGTTTGTGAGATCTGCTTGAGAGAGAGAGAGGGTTCTCTAAATTGGTGGTGCTTCTCTGCTTTGCTGTGGATGTTTTGGGTTTTTCCAATCTTGGCTCTTCGCGAGGTTGTTGAATAGCTTGCAAGACCGGGTGTATTGTAACTGGTGTTGCTCTCTCTGATTCTTCACGAGATTGTACAGCCTGTAATATCGGGTGTATCACAGCTGGTACTGCTCGTTCTGATCCCAGATCTGATGGTGTATCGTTGTCTGGCTGTTCGGGGTTGACTAGCCGCGTAGTTAGATCACCAATTACTGTTTGTGTTCCTAAAACTTCAGCATTCTGCTTGTTTTGAGGCTCAGTGTTCATCAGATCTGGTTGTAATTGATGAACTGTATCGCCTGTTGCCTGAGGTGTAGAGAGATCGATCTGGGATTGAGATTCAGATCTAGCTTCGTGAAGAGCAAAGTGTCTCTCCTTGCTTAGTTTACTGGTAGCAAACTCCAGATCCAACCGCCTGGGTTGAATCGCACTCCTATTCTCATTCATTTCTCAGGTTACCAAATGCAATTTTCAATTGCCAATGGTCGGATTCAGGTGGGCGCCAGTTGATAAGCTCAGTTTTGGTAGAGATTAACAACGTAAGAGAATTTAGAGATGAGAATGAGTGGAAAATGTATTTTATTGATTATTTGAGGATTACAATATGTATATTACAAGCTCTCTTCTCTCCAAAAATGTCAACCCCCTTTACAATCGTCTACCCCCTCTATTTATAGACCTATTTTTTATAACAGAATGCTGACGTCACCCGACAGCCGTTAGCCAACTGGGTGCCTCTAGATTCTCCCGAGTTATGTTCGGTGGGGCGCTCCGTATGAGTTTGTTATGGCCTGTCCTCCCGACTTCATTTGGGGCGCGCTGTTTAATTTTACTTTTTCCCGCTTCTTTACCTCCATTGCGGGCCTCTTTTGGGTTGGGTTCCATATTCTTCTATTTGGGCCGATCTGCCGATCTTTATCAGGCCGGCCCTATCAAAAGCATATATCAGTTATTACCCAATAAGAAGCTATTAATCGATCAAAAAGATATCTAAAAATTGAAATATAGAGAGGTAGTTGAAGTTGTGTAATCATACGCAAAGTGGCAGGAGACCACATGCGTTCCTGGTTGAATATTCCACCCTTGACTACATCACTGTGAATCATCGTCATGGCAATAGTCTCATATTTCCAGGTTCCATCGTTGTAGCCTTCCTGCAGGAACAACTCAAAGTGTCTTGCATCCAGTACATGTGCTACCCCTAAAAATTAAGATTAGCTGAAGTTAGAAATAATGTGATGAAAGAACAAATGCTGTTCCTTAATGTTAACTCCTTCTGTACCCCACCGCCATTTTTTTTTTAAAACAAAAAAAGTCTAGCTTTCTGACTTTTGAGGATGGAAGGAAGGAGGGTCATTGCATCATCTGACCTATGTGTGTGTTGTTCAATGGTCCCCGAAGTACTCTATGGTAATCTGCATAAGCACAAAAATACAAGTTATTGGGTGCACTGAGAGCAAGGTTTGTAATTTTTGTTTAGTTTAGACTAGTTGGTTGTACCAGATATCCAGATGCCAATTCTGGCGTTGTTCAGGATACACACGTCCAATATGTCATCTGAATATTCAATTAGCACAGGGGGTAGTATGTTGGGGAGGGATAGAGTGTGCGTCAGAAGCACAGAATGTGAGGTTAGGGAGAAAGCCCCTAGCCGTATCTTATCTGAAGAGGAAATACAAACATGCTTTTTATCAGAATTGTTAGATTTAGAGTAATGAGGTTTTGATTGTGAAAATAGTAAATTGTTCATGTAAGGAGGAGAAAGAGAAACCGGTTCGTAGTTGCCGATACCCATGATGAAGGATGAAGGAGTGAGAACCATCTGTTTAAAGAGAACATCACTTAGTCTTGAGAAATGACTAATTAAATGGTGCAAAATGCTTTGACAACTTATTAGTAACAAATCAGTAACACAGCTAGAATGAATTATTTAACAAGACAAACCTTTTATAAATCACTTAAGAATGTTTACACTTTGAAATTTTATTAAAAAATTTTCATGGATCAAATCTGATTGAAGACAATGAACTACAAATCACACTTAAAGAAAACAGAAAAAGGTCCATACTGAAAGCAGAGGCATAGATCTCCTTCCAAGAAGCGTTCACATGACAATCATCTGCGATTTTCATGTCCCGAAGGAATGCGATCTTCCATAAATGACCTTCAGAGAATTGGTTGTTTAACCACCGGCTAACAGAGCAGATAATTCCCATTTCTTTTGATCCCATGCGTTTTGCCACCTCTGTCCACATATCAGGAGGCAAGTGAGACCTGCCATTATTATATTGAATAAATTTAAATTACAAATGTAAATTGGATATTTGGATGGAGCGAAACTGTTTGGTACGTATTATTAAGGTGTGACTAAACCTAAATTTGAAAAAGAAAAGTCAGATGTTAATTATTGTGCTATATTACTAATTAAATGAATAATAGTTTTACTGCATCTTGGCATCTCTCTAAACTAATTCTGATGCTTGCTTTAAATTTCAAGCTCTATAATATGCATTATGTCGCTGATCCTGTCATGCTGACAAAAAGATCGACATGTATGCAACTTGGAGTTAAATAACACAACAAGATACAATCTTTCGAGGACAATTCAATTTAGAATGAGCTTAATTCTGGTATATCTTATCTAACTTAGCTCATATATTCTCTCAGATCCGATCAAGAAATTTTGTCTTAAAGAGATCAGAATACAAAAAACAACAAACTAATTCAAAGAGTAACAATAATCAGGTTAACATGTTAAACAGCAAATTCAAGCTCAATTCGATAATAACTGAAAATCTGACTGAATCAGTCCACATACAGAGCTCAGATCGGATCTAATCTAACTCCATGTAAATCACATATGTGAAAGTAATAAATGAAATGAATCTTGCTAAAACAAAGCACATACACATCTCAGATCAGATCTAACTGTCTATCTGAAAATTCAAGCTGAAAAACAAAAATAAAGAGAAGTAATTAAACCAGTCGACAGTAGGTTGGGTCTCTCTTGCCTTCTTAGCATTTGCTAGTTTTCTCTTGAGGTATTTCACAATGCGTCTCTTCTCTCCATTGTTGTCTTCTTCCCTCTCCCTATTCCCATCCTGGTTCGAATTGAATAGTTTGAGCCTCTTCAACAGAGAGATCGCCATGAAGAGAGAGAGGTTCAATTCTGAAATGGAAAGAGGCCAAGAGGGAAGAGGATTTCAAATTTTATATAGCCATCGGGATTCGGGAGGCAAAAGGCCATTTGCGATAATGCACCAGGTCTATCAACACCGAAGGAGTGAGCCCGGAATTCAGCGAGCATTTCTGTTTTTGAAATAATGGACCCGGTTTTGTGTTTGATTTCCCCAAGGAGAGGCCTCGTAACAGAACGGGTAGGGTAGTTCGGGGGTATTTTCGGTATTTTTAATTTATTGGGTCTCGTAACAGGGTAGGGTAGTTTCGGTCCAATGCACAGCCTACAAGAATCAAGAAGCATCTCAATTGTCAAGATAGTAAGATACATCCAGATACATTGATCAGTAATGAATGTAGAGGGAGCGTTTCACACAATCTGTTCAGTGGGGAGCTAGAAAATTTCAGGATGAGGTTCAATGTATTTATAATATTAATATTATAAAATAAATTGATAATTAATATATATATTATTTATTACAAATTTACTTTATTAACTGTAATGGGTCAAAATTAAAGATAAAAAATTACTAAAAATTTTAACTAAGCACCATGAAAAAAAATATTAGGACACGCAATCTGTTTTGCAATTTGTATTTAATGTAGCCACTATTATTTTAAAGTTTCTTCGTAAATGAACTAATGAAAAAAATATTTAATTTATTTTTTCGATTCCACAAAAAATTAATTTTTAAAACTATTTTCGTTGGAGATATTATTTTATGTCGAACAACAAAACTACCCATTCTAATTTGATAGAATTGAAACCAAACAAAAGAAGAAAAAAAATTTAAATTGATTGATCAGAAGTGATCACGGTAATTGATTATATATTATCGATTGGCACATTAAATAGAAACATTTAAAAAGACAATATACGTCAATATATGAAACAGTCACATATATATATGTTATTTAATTAAAATATTTTTTCAAACAAGAAAAAAATCAGCGGATTACATATGGAGTTCACTGGTGGAATATTTTTTGAAAATATAAGGGGTTCAAA
Source organism: Rhynchospora pubera (assembly GCA_028095005.1). Lineage (NCBI taxonomy): Eukaryota > Viridiplantae > Streptophyta > Magnoliopsida > Poales > Cyperaceae > Rhynchospora > Rhynchospora pubera. The sequence goes on from CM051462.1 coordinate 177,475,185, forward strand.
TGTTGGATATCTATGGTAAAAATTTATTTTTCTAAGTATAAATTTATATGTATAGTGATATTTTTATAAATAAATGGGGTCAGTTGACCTCCATTGGTTCCACGTACCTCCGCCACTGAATCTGTTCTAACTATATGGTTCAATAAACAGCCAACAAAAATACGTCGGATCACCAAACTATTTTTTAAATACATATAATTAAAAAATTATTATTATTTTTTGTATAAATAATATTGTTGTTGTTGAATTTGAATCTAGCCACAGATAATTATTCTGTTTAAAACTGTATATTCGCTGAAGTAGCAACCGGCATTAAAATGACAAATATCAAGATTAAACAGTTAGAATATGAAAGCTTGATATTAGAAATGCGATTGCAAAAAGCATTGCAAATGTATCAATATTGGCATATTTATCAAAAAGCTCGCAATAATACTTTATACTTTATGTCTAAATTGTCAATACAAGTTGTCTATTGTGAATTTTATATCAAAATAACATAGGAAAAAAAATCCACAATTTTTATTTTTTTTTTCTTTAAAATTTTTTAAAGGTGACCCTAAAATAAAAAAATAAATTTATTAGCACGTGAAAAATGATAGTTTTGAAAAAAACATATTAGCATTTCAATAAACTAATATTTTCTTAAAAATTCTAATTTGTTGAAATTTAAAATTTTTTAAAAATCTGAAACTTCAACTTTTAAGAATTTGAAAATTCGAATTGTAAAAATATAAAAATTTTAAAGAAGTTTTAAATTTTAGATTTTAATTTTTTTCTTAAATTTCAAAATTTTCGTGGCATAAGTAAAAAATTTTTGAAATTTAAAAAGGGAGGAGTCTTTTGGTCAATACGAAAATTTGGTACGAAGATGACGGCATAAGTAGTTTATATTTAACTTTATTGGATTATTGGATTTGCAGTGATATTTTTCAAAAACATAACTTAGAGTAACATTTTTCAAATTTGAGGTAGTGTGCAGGTATATTCAATTTCCCTTTTTTATAATATTTTAGTATGAAGAACACGTTACATCTTATAATGGCAACTATAATATTAAAAAAAATCATAATTTAAGCAGTTGTTAGTACATTCACAAAATTTTATTATCAATATCATCATCATCGTCTCATCATCAGTTACGATCATTAATATATTATCATAGCCTCATCATCTGTTGTGATCATTTTAATATATTATCATAGTCGTCATTTTGTTTTTAAGAAACTCTTGGCAAAGACTGCTTTTACCATTCCAGTACTACTTTTACCGGTGATTTTGTAATTACTAGCAGCAGTGCCCGCTCAATGTGCGGGCAATTTTTAAATAAATAAATCAAGTTATTATTAAAATAATTATAATATGAGGATTGCTAAAATGCTATGCATAGCACGGAGGGCCTTCGTGCTATGGATTCGTTTTTGAATTTCATGCTTCAGACAACCGATCTAAACCGTTCATTATCTTCTTCATATTGAAATCTCATTAGAAACCAAATTTTACATTTTTTTGAATTTTTTTACTATTTTTCTCAGACTTTTTTAAAAAACTTAATCTAATAAATTCTGGACCCTTCAATAACAGTGATTTTACAAAATCTGAGAAAAATAGTAAGAAAATTAAAAAAAATATAAAATTTGGTTTCTAATGAGATTTCGATATGAATAAAATAATAAACGGTTTGAATCAGTTGTTTGAAATATGAAATTCAAGAACGAATCCGTAGCACGAAGGTCATCTGTGCTATGCATAGCATTTTAGCAATCCTCATTATAATATTGCATAAAGCTCAATTACAAATTACTTATAAAAGTCACTTTTAAAGTGAAAATACTTCAAAAATACAAAATGCCACTACTTTGACACAATTTCATAGCAAAGTATCAGTGAATTTGGTTCATTTAGATTTTTAGGACGGAGGGCATCGGTGAACTTCATTTGTGCTGCATTAGCTTCGTTTGGTGGGAGGAAGGAGGGCAGGTACGATGCCATCAGGGGTTGGTACCGATGTCTAATTAGAAGTGAGACCGTACCAGAAAAGATGGAGTTTACACGCTAAACTCGTGTGATTGTCGAAGAAAGAATTGGGTTCTAAACTTACATGGCTTTTACTTGATATACTTGTATATGATCAAATTATTCATTTCCTCATTTAGCTTCCCGTGGTCTGGTACAAAACCAAAATTGGTTTAACGTGAATCTCACAATACATTCCTTTTACATGTGCAATATTGGACTACTGACGTGTATCAACTTTCAACAGATCTAGCCATGTCAGTCACTAACACACTACTCAAATTAACAAACTTACTTTTTACCAACTAAACTTCCTGATTTCAGGTTTTATTTGCAGAGGACAAGAATATACCATCTTTTACACACAGGAATAGCAGGCAGTAACATATTAAATTATGTTTTTTACACTTGCTACAGAACCTTTGATAGTTGATAAATTCGACCATAACAATCATCAGTGAACCTTGTCCTTGTTTCTACTGAAACTCACCACCAGACAATAACCACTATTGCAAAATATTAATAATGAAAGTCATCACATTTCGAGGAAGTAAACAGTAAATTCACATAATACAGAAACTTCATTTTAGTACCAACAGACAGAGACAAACACTAAATTATAGATGAATGTTCACTGGTGTACCTACATGGCCATGGATTCAGTCAATTTCTTGACTAAGTCCTCTTGTCTTACCATGAGGTGACACCAATTCTAACCTGATGTTTGGCAATTGGCATAAGAAGATTGGCGGCAATATCTTAGATTTTGACTATCACAGCAGGTCAGCAGCAAACAACAAAGTGAACCCAATTTCTGAAAATGCCAGTAATATCAACTCATTTTATACAACAAATTCAAAGTTCCAAATACCAACTGAGCTCACATTTAGTGTCAAAATTTTTTCATGCCAATATGTGAGAAAAAATTTTCAATCAAATGCTTATCAAAAGACAACAAAACACACTGATAAGTCACAAATGAATGGAATATTCTTCTCCAATTCTTTAACTCGTGTCTCCAAGTCATTCAGGTATGCTGTCTTTCTCTCCCTTGCTTGCTGCGCCGACACTCTATTCCTTAACAACCTTTTGTTTTTCATATTTACACAATACAAATATCATCAGTAACCAGTCTACAATTTCTCTTGAATATTATATAGTCAAGTTATACATTGATCATGTTCAATTTCCAAACAAAAACCTGTCTAACTAAATTTGAATTAAATATAAAGGTACCTTTTGAGCCGCTTGTGCTCTTTATCAGCAGGGCTTCTTCCTCTTCTTTTCTGACCTGGTTGGGATGAAGATTGGGCCTTATCGGGTCCAGCGACCGCCTTTTCCTGACCCGATGTCGATGCCCCACCAGATCCAATACCAAATTCTGGTACTCTCCTAATCTCCTCATCACTCTCCATTCCTAACAACCAAATTCATTAGCAATTGCTCCAACATACATAAAATTCGATCCAAATGTCGCCAATTAAAGAACCAACAAAGCAAATTAAGTCAACTGTACGAAAATGAAAACACACAGAAACCTGGATTCGGAATAACAAAACCCAATTTCGCTTAAATAAAGTGCTTGTTGTAACATGAATGAAGTGCATAGTCATATTTCATTTCACAAAAAAAGAAACAACAAATCAAACCTTCTCTGTGTATGGTTGGAACAGGTAAGAGAGTGCCAACAATTTGTAATTGTTCCTTTTGAATGAATCAAACGCTCCCAATTCCAGTAACCAAAACCTTATTCTACCATGAATTAAACTATATATCATTAAAGAAGAAATCAACTGTACGAAAATGAAAACACACAGAAACCTGGATTTAGAATAACAAAACCCAATTTCGCTTAAATAAAGTGCTTGTTGTAACATGAATGAAGTGCATAGTCATATTTCATTTCACAAAAAAAGAAACAACAAATCAAACCTTCTCTGTGTATGGTTGGAACAGACGCTCCCAATTCCAGTAACCAAAACCTTATTCCAGGTAAGAGAGTGCCAACAATTTGTAATTGTTCCTTTTGAATGAATCAAACGCTTCCAATTCCAGTAACCAAAACCTTATTCTACCATGAATTAAACTATATATACCAAGAATGTATTAATTGTTTGGATAGAAGAACAGAGAATTACCAGTTGAGAATAGTGAAGACAAAATTTAACAGGGAAAAAAGCCATGGCGCTTATCGTCGCCATTTTGACCTATCACTATCTCTCACTCATTGGTGTTTGCTCCTTTCTTATTCGCCTTAGAAGGCATCTAAGTGCATGGTATGATCCAGTAAACCCTCCAAAAAGCAATCCAATCTGACGAGCTTCTTCTCTTACTATCAGATCTTGCTCAGATACAAGTTGCTACCCACAACAAGTAAAAACAGTCAGCCATATGCATAGTCATATTTCATTTCACAAAATAATAAAATTCTGATTATAGCACGTAATTTACCCTAAGATCCAAGAGAGGAATATGACTGCCCTCTAGCAAGCTTGAAAGCTCTCAACAAAATCCCAATTCCAACCCTGACGCCATAGCTCAACAGAAAGCTCTGGCACAGATTCCCCACGGCATGCGCGATGCACGACTCGTCGGGTCTATGATAATCGCACAATACAGCTCCGGCGTCGGCTCCGCCGGGGCGTCGGCTCCGCCGGGGCGGCGGCGGTGGTGGCGCTGGAGCTCTTCCATTGCCACTTGTAACCGCTCCTCCGCCTCCCTCAGACGGCGCTCCACCGCGTCGTCGCCCGGCGTGGGATCGCCTGAGGCTGATGTGGATAAGGAAGGGAGGTCGAAGGAGGAAGGGGTGGAGAGGAAAGGCATGGTGACCGTGGAAGAAACCTACTGGAGATCTCCAATTCAATATCCTGTAGTGATATGCAGTTGGGTTTGTTTGTTTGTACGCAAGTCTCTCTTTCTCGCTCGATATAAGATCAGTCTGTTTGAATGATGTTGATTGCGCTTCCAAATAATTTTGACTAACTTCAAAATTCGGGGTGGGATATCGGCTCAATGGAGGCAGGGAAGAGGGTCGAGAGTTGAGGCAGAGCGATTTTCTTAGAGCTCAGAAGCAAGAGAATCGAATAGGGAGAGCGATTTTTTATGAAACTGAGGAAGAAGAGAGAATGAGAAAGAATTAGCTGCACGGAGACGGAGGCGGACGGTTCGAGAGCGCGAATAAAAAAAATAAAAAGTGTTTTAGCGAAGAATCGAACTCGCGCGAATAGCACCGAAAGTTCGCTTAACAACAATTCCACCGCCTAGACAGTTTCAGATAAAAGGTTGTCCTTTTATCTGATATACAAATCCAGACCATAAATCATATCAGATTAAAAAAATCAATGATCCATATTTGATGTTAGGGGTATAATACAACCTTTATCTGACTTTTCTTACAACCTTTGTAGGATGCTTTTATAAGTAGTAAAGATGTGCTAGAAATAAGAAATTTGAAAATAAATGCTCTCTTGGTGAATTGAACTAAGGATCACTTCTTTAGCGGAATAGAGCAAAATCACTGGACCAAACAACCCAACTTAGAATCATTTTATTATGAAAATTATACTATTTCAAGAGGCATTGGAGATGTCTGGCCGAATTGCAAATTGTCTATACTCCATCGTATATAAAGTTCTCTTAATTATGTTCTACATAGAAACTCATCAGATTTGCTACTCTTTTTTTTTTTTCTTAGGGTGCGTTTGGATCGTTGGAAGAAAAAAGAAGAAGAAGGAAGAAGAAGAAAAAAAATTATAAGCAATCCAAACTCTTCACAAAGTTACACACTTCGATACTTTTTTCCACTTCTTTCCTTCTTCCCACACCTATCCAAATGCACCATTAAAAAGGTTCAAATTTTCCAAAAATAATAATTAATCTTGATAAATTAGACCACGGATATGAATACTAAATATTAAGTCTATTGATCTATCTAACTTTTAGTTATTTCGGCTGAGCTGATATGATATTTTTTGAACCATGAGCTGCAAACAGTTAAACAAAAATTGGACCTTATAGATCAATTCACGACAACTTCGATTATTGGTGCCGTCGGATTTAAAGGAAATTCGGACATCGAAAATTAATTTAAAGGGTTATTATATTACGAAAATGAAAAGGACAGAAAATGACTGCTCCATAATTCCTGATATTCCGAGCGCTAATTTGTAAAATGATGCATATACCTTCTACCTTCTTGTGCCTCTCTAGCACTCCCAATTTTCCCAAAAGGTTGGGATCTTACAACACTCTGATCTAATTCAAATCGACGAGTCTTTTATATTTCATTAGAATAGGATTATAAAGGCCTATTTTAATGACACCATCAAAGATACAGTAGGACTACAAAATTGAGATGTTTGCTATATATTTATTGGCATCCTACGTACATGGGTTAGTCTAATCCCTTCGCCTTATAGTTCTCTTATGTGGACTATTCCCGTTATCTAAACTATACCAATATGGAATTTTATAAGAACTAAATCACATAATTTGATATCATCATTGAGACTACTTTGCCATTGTCGTCTTTCATCACCTGATACCTCACCAAAATTCCTGAAAATGGGCAAGGAAATGAAGTTACGCGCATTACAAAGGTGCTCTCATAATAATTCAATTTGCGTTTTCTTTTAAAGAACTAAGTTATTCTATATATAAAAGAAGTATTAACAAATACGATTGAATAATTTGACTTCCATTCAGAAATCAAATGGTCTTCTTTAAAGAAATGTTTTTATCTCAAGGTAATTTGAAATAAGGATTATTGCAAGGACAATCCTGATCCCTGTAGAACCAAAAGAAATGCAAATTAAACAAACTTTATTTACCATTATTTTCTTCAAGTTTGACGCTAACAGCTAGAGAATGGGAGCCTATCTTTGCTTTGAAGGGAGCTGGCCCAGAGCAGGATTTTGATTTTAAAATCTCTACAAACATATACTAAAAGAAGCACATATCTGATATTGCCCAATCAGAAGCTATTAATCAATCATTTTTAAATTGAAATAGGTAGGAGACAACATGCGTGTCAGGTCGAATATTGCACCGATGGCTACATCACGATGGACAGGGATGCAATCGTAGCCATTTTCCTCAAATTGCCAAGTTCCATTCTTGTAGCCTTCCTCCAGGAATTAACAGCTCCAAGTGTCTTGCATCCAGTACATGTACCAACTTTAAAATTTAAGATTAATTAAAAGTTAGAAATAATGAAATGAAAGAACAAAAGCTGTACATTGAAATTAGAAATCACTCCCCACCCTCCGCCCCAACAACAAACCCCAAACTAACCCCCCCCCCCCCCCAACCCCCTTTTTTTTTTTTGAAACAGAAGATTCTAGCTTTTGAGGATGGGAGGGTTGTTGCATTATCTGACCTGGGCATGTGTTGCTGCAGTGGCAGCGAGCTACTTGGTGTTCTGCATAAAAATATTGTAAACATAAGTTTACAAATTATTGAATGGACTGATAGCAAGGTTTGTAATTTCAGACAACAGCAAACAGTGAAAAATGTTCTTTTCTTTTCTTTTCTGCTTTTTGTTTAATTTAGAGTAGTTAGACTGTACCAGATATCCAGATGCCAGTTCTGGCTTTGTTCGAGGAACAGAAGCCAAATTGCTCAATTGAAAGCTTTAAATAAGTGCCTGGAGGAAGGGGTAGCCAGCTGGGGAGGTTTAGTGTCTGCATCAGAAGTACGAAAGGCAACTCTATGTTGAAGGACAAAGTCGCTTCCAAGCTAAACAGGAATTAGAAACAAGTTTTTTATCAGAATTGATAGAACAATAATGTTTTGAAGTGAGATTGTAAAGTGTTCTTTTCTGGAATACAAGCTGAATAGCTCAATTGAAAGCTTTAATACGTGCCTGAAGGGGGCAGCGATATGGAGAGGTTTAGTGTCTCTGTCAGAAGCACAAAGGGTGACTCTATGTAGAAAGCACGAAGCCGCTTCCAAGCTAAACAGGGATTACAAACAATTTTTTTATCAGAATTGTTAAAGCAATGATGTTTTGATAGTGAAAATTGTAAATTGTTCTTTTCAGGAGGAGAAAGACAAACCGATATGCTTATCCTGATTGTGAAAGCTGAAGGAGTGAGAACCATCTGTTCACAGAAAACATCATTAATCTTTAGAAATGACTAATCAAATGGTGCAAATGCTTTGACAACTTGTGACTTAAACAAATCAGTAAAACAGCTAAAATGAAGACCTTTTATAAATCACTCAAGAAGATTTACACTTTTAAACTCTATTCAGAAAGGTTCTTTGATCTAACCAGATTAAGATTCTATTTAAAGAGAAAAGAGAAGGTCAATAACTGAAAGTAGAGATGTAGATCTCTTTCCATGGAAAGGACACATGACAAGGAACCGGGATGCCCATGTCGCGAAGGAAAGCATGCTTCCATATATAATCTTGAGTGAATAGGTTGTTGAACCACCGGTCAGCCAAGCTGACAAGTACCAATTCTCTTGGACCCATATGTTTTGCTACCTCTGTCCCCAGATCAGTGTGATACGGATACCTGTTAGTCATATTAAACAAATAAATTTTTAGCTATAAGTGTAAATTGGATCGTTTGGATGGAGGCGACCTGTTTGGTACTTAAAATAGGATGCAAGTAAAATCAAAATTTTTTTAAAAAAAGCGATATGATTTGGTGCTATATCAGACAGTTATAATACAAAAATGTACTTAACATTATCATATAGAGTTAAATGAGTCAGCAATTTCTAAGCTGTACCCAAAGAAAATGGGAGCTAAATCAGTTTCCAGCAATTTCTGACGTGGGTGCTGCTGCCCGCTGCCACAGCCACACACACACTCAACCACACACGGCTCTGCACCACCTCCTGATGACAATCTAGATTCGGTACCAGTGCTTTAGTGACTTGGTACCAGTTCAATATATTGTCAAACCTATACTAGTATGATTCTGGGAAATGAAGTTTTTTGCAACTAATTCAATTTAAGCACTTTCGCCATACAAAAAAAAAATTAAGAAACGCTTTCAGTTAGTATTTTGACATATTTAAAAGAGAGTGATAGAAAATTGATTTTTTATAATACGATATTGTAATGGAATTTAATATCAAGTCAACACTTATAATAGAGGGGTTTTTTTTTTGTATATTTAAAAGGGTATAACGGTCTTATCAATCAATGGATGGTATAAAACTAATTATTATTAATTTGTAGTGGCATAAACTAATTAGACGTTTTGTAATGGCATATTTCGAATTTTGAACTTTTATAGTAGCATAAATCAAATTGCCCCCTTTTTTCAGATGATATTTATTCTTATTCATGACAATAGTTCGTACGACAAAATCCTACTATTGCGACCTAAAATCATTGAGGAAAATCAGCAGTTGTAGTGCTCATGTCGTCAGGAAAAAAAGACAAAAAAGTCAACATAAATACGACATCACACATCCAACTTTCTGTAAAACAGAATTAATTATAGATAAAAATTACAAGCAAAATGTCACACCGAGCTTTCAATTACAATTGGCCAACTCAAAATTTAACCAATTTTATCTTTTGTGTACAACATCTATTTCACGAACCGTGCAAAGGGGGGGGGGGGGGGAAGAAAGAAAGGAATTATTATTATTTTTTAAAAAACAAAACCAGAACTACAATCATCCAAACAGCGGCGTAGTGAAATTCAGTGTTGTGGTCAAATTTTGAACAAGGGAATTTAGCAAATTTTCTGAGACGTGGTAAAGCACATCCAAACAGTGGGCACATCTACAAAGTGAGATCTCTCTGTACACTCATATCTCAGTGTCAAAAACCCTTACGAACATATCAGAAACAATTTTTCTGGCGAAAGGAATGTAACTCAGGCCATACCTACAATACGAGGATTAAAATTAAAATTTGTTAACAACCAAAGATCAGCCCAAATGAACTTTTGAGAAGGCTGTAAAACACAACCAAAGTTATTAACAGGAAAAGCAAGCTTACCAAGTGAGAGCACAAATCTCAACTATAATTGCTATCAGTGTCAATATCTTGTTATGAATCTGTAAAAGAACAAGGAAAAAAATGTTGACTGGTAATTTTGTTTTTATTGGCACACCCAATAACCAATTAACTAAAACAAATTGAAGAATTTCTTACCAAAAGGGCACAAATAAGGGCAAGGAGAACACAACCAACATAAATTGCAGTTGCAAGGACCCGAACTCGATCAAACATCATCTTAAATTGCTGTGTTGGCCCGATTATAAAAGTAGTGCTGCCACAATAATTGAAGTTTTGTCAAGAGAAAAATTTTTAACTAACCAATTTTACATTAACAATCTCATTCTAAGGTTGTTAGCTGTGCAAATTGTGAAACACAAAGGGAATTAATTCGAAAGACACTTGTATTTGGTACCAGTGTGCCTTTCATAGGAGCAAATTTCTTTCTGCATTTTTGCTTTGCTTTACAAAAACAATGTTTTCAGATTTTGCTTTACTTTCATTAAAATATAAGTGGTAGAGCGTGAAAGTACTCTACTTTTTTAAGTACAATGACATACTTCGATGGGTTTTAAGGGGTTAGGGCTTAAATGTTCTGTGACTTTTAAAAATTGCAAGATACAATATTGTCCACCTGAAATTACCAGCGCAATTCAATTTTTTCACCACTTACATCAAAAAGATAAAAGACAAACAGATAAGAAAAAAAGATCAGGATTGTATTGTTTTATTATGCTTTAAAAAAAACAAAGTGTAAGTACTAACCAACCTTCCAACAGCTGCTACATTTCCAAAGGTGAACAACAATGCAAATTTGATTGGCCGAACAAAAGCCACAAGCGATTACAAAAGGAAATAAAAAATAGTTTAGTGCCACAATTATTGTGTAATCCACTGAAACACAAAGAACTGCTCACTGGTATATTGTTCTCAGTTCAGTACCAGTACACTAAATATAATATATGTCCAGCTCCTCTACTAACCATAAAGTAAAAATCCTGATATGCTATGCAGCATGGAAATTAAATGCAATTGCCAAAATCTGTGTTTTTAAAGGCAATAATAAACAAATATTGTGAATTCCTGATGTAAGTTCTTCAAGTTTCAATGGTATTAATAATGGTAATTGGTATCTACCATCCATCCTTTTTACCATCCAAACCATCCACAGAGACCCCTCTTCGCTGTTTATTTATACCATTCAACCATTCAGCGATCTCTCTTCTCATTCGAAGAGGGGTTTGTGCCGTAACCCTCTTCTCTTTCACTTTGTAGGGTTTGTTCTCATTCGAAGAGGGGTTTGCGATCTCTCTTCAACCATTCAGCCATGGTGGTTTCTAGGGTTTGTTCTCATCAGATGCGAGAGGAGAGAGAAGAGAGAAGAGAAGAGAGATCGAAATGAAAAGTGAAAGAGAAGGGGTCACGAACCATTCACTTTTCATTTCTCTCTTCTCTTTCACTTTTCATTTCGATCTCTCTTCTCTTCTCTCTTCTCTCTCCTCTCGCATCGGATGAGAACAAACCCTAGAAACCACCATGTAATCTCTCCCTCCGTCGGATGAGAGCCATCTCCAGATCGAACGGGCGTGGTACGTTTTCACAGTGCTTCTCTACATCGGCCATCTGATTCGACCGCCAAAACTGGATCGAAATCCCGATGTGGTCGAATCTCTGTGTCAGATCGACGGATCACCATTCCTACAGGCTGCAACGCTTTGAGGCATCAGCCCTTTCACATTCCTCCTCTCTTCTTCTTTTTGTTTCTTCTCTAACTGGAGACAAAAATTAAATATCGCTATTTTCTTCTTCATTCCATTGTTGAAATGTAGATCTGAATCTGATGTTTCCAAGTTCATCAGATTCTCTTCTTTCTTTTCGCAAAATCGAAGTCATTCATTAAAACTGATCATGATGTATTAAGGGATCATATTATTGTTATTTTTTTATGGATCATATTAATATTTTATTTTTGTACTGGTTATTGTTATATTACGAAGCTATCAAATTGAACATATAACGCATGTTAAATAATCTCTTGTGCTAACAAAATACTAAAATATTTATGTAATTTTTTCAAATTTGACGGCTAAATTCGTGAAAAAAGGATGCAAAATCATTAATATGTCATTTTATATATATATCAAACTGAACGCTTAACGCAAATTAAGTAATCCCTTGTTGTATCTAGTTCAAAAAACTGTTCAACAATTATCTCATCCCTTAAAGCATCAATCAGAACATAAAATGATGACGTCATCATGCGGCATGCTGACATCAGCGCGCGAAATTGGGTCTGGACGCTGGATGGTTGGATGGTAAAATTGTGGATGGTTTATATCATTTCTGATTAATAATGCCTCAATCTGTCCAAAGTTGAAGCCAGCTGAAGCCAAATAGATCAAATAATGAGGTGTAATGTAACCATTGAATGATACTGTTTCACAGATAAATCATATAATGACAAAAAAGAAAAGAAATTAGTGTACCAAGAGCATAAAAACCAGTCCAGCGAGCAGGCATCCACCGAAACCATACATCCTCTACAAAATAAGCAACACCAGTCAGTGGATTTCACAATGCAATTGTAACACAAAAGAGTTCAAGGAGGGAGTTGGTAATTCTTTGATTTTTGAGGGGTTGACCTGAATTGGGGAAAGATTGCAGAGGCCTTGGTAGTCTCCCAGTAAATCATCCTCCTGTTGCTGTCCTTCTTCGTCGTCGGCGGAGAAGAGATTTTGTTGCAGTCTTCTTAGTGCATCCAATTTTATTTTTAGTCGAATCTAAACGACTTGGACGATCACATCATTTGGGAAAATTGGGAGTGGGAAGTGCCAAAAGGCACAAAGAACGGGAGACTAGGGATGAAAACGGAGCGGATAAAATCCGCTCCGATCCGTATCCGAAGAATTTGCGGGGAAGAATACTATATGCCTATTATATTGTTTATAGTTTTGCCATTCAATATTAAAAGTTCGTATTGTTTGTTTATTACGTTGTTCCTAGACAACTACACATTGATATTATTAATTAGCACAATAATATTTATTGCCATTTAAAAGGGGGTTGCTAGTGTCAAACATATAGGACACGTACACTTGTCCAACGCGATGAAATTTTAATTTTTAAAATTGAAATGGCCGATCCAAACCGCACAAATTGTTCTGTGTTATAAAATCTTCATGGAGACCAAATTTTATATTTTTTCAAAATTTTTTACTATTTTTTTGGAATTTTTCAATATGCTCAATCTAAAAAGTTCTGAACCCTTCAATTTTGAAAATTCGAAAAAAATAGTTAGAAAATATGAAAAAATATAAAATATGATTATCAAAGATATTTTAATATAGAGATCATATTGAGCGGTTTGGATCGACCGTTTAAAATTTTAATGTGCTACGTTTGGATCGTGTTTGACGTCCTATATGTTTGATTCTAGCATTACTCCATTTAAAATAGTATTATAAATTTATAATTAGTATATCCCAATAAACGAATGAAGAATTACATGATCGATTTAACCATTTATCGAATCCAAACCTTTTCCTATTCAAGATCTCTCTTTCTGTCATGTCCATCATTAGCATTTTTCGCTATCTCTATAAGGTCATAAAAAACTGCTAATAGTTAAGGTCATGATTAAAATAAACTTTTTGGATCAACAAAATTCCATATTGTTTTTAAGCTGTCGTTATTAATTAAAACATATTAATGTTGATCATTCATCGCGCTTCGCGCGATGCATTCACTAGTTAAAATAAAGTTAAATATCATTGCTTATGAGAATTAATTTTTTTCTTTGTTATTTTTATAGTAAATTGTTATTTTTCTGAAAAAAGGGTAAAAAACTTATTAGCCTTTGTCTGTAATTGTTTTAGTAGATAAAGAATTAAGGCAGTGAGTAAGAATATGAATTATTTTTCCAATTCTTGAACCAACATATGAAGTGATTTAGATTCAGATTATGATCCCTCTATCATTTCAGAATCTGTATTTTGTTCAGTGGTTATGTAGAAGCTTGGATGTTCCAATTTGTTGATGTAAGAAAAATTAGAGTTGAACGTAGTAAAACGAAATTAGAAAGCATGACAAATGTTACAACAAAATGAGCAGTCTTGACAGTAAGTTTAAGTCCTGAAAATCAAATTAAGCACAAAAAAACAAAAATTAAGAGTTAATCACCACAAACCACAGGCAGGAGGGAAAATCTGACAATTGATCAGCCAAACCTAAAAAGAAGAAGAATGAATGCACAAATAAGCGAGAAAAGCAAAAACAACATACCAAGTTGGGGCTTAATCAGAATTTCTGTGAGCAGAGAGCAGCAAAATTGTGAAGGAATGGACATCACAGAAGAAGGGGCTCGCACTCAAATTGGATAAACATGATCCAAAAGACAGCGGCCATTCCCGAAATAAACTGGGATCACAGGACGGGGAAAAGCAAAATCACAGGCGACGAGCACAAACGCGAGGGGTAGCCAAACCAAATACTCAGAGAACGCATGGGCAAGCACATCGCATTGACCGCATCGATCCATCGGATGATCGACAACACACCAAAGGACGCCACAAAGCAGATAGCTGAAACAGTGATGAGGGATGGGGACGTGTACGGAGGAGACGATGGAGAAAAAAGAGGGAAATTGGAAAAAGAAGGTGCTTTCTCCATTTTTCTCGCAAGAGAGGCTGAGCAATCGAACAGCTGGGATGAACGAAGCAAAACGGACGGATGGGATGAAGGAACTGTTCTAACTACAGTGCCGAAGGAGTCGCACGCGCGGCTCACGATCTCTGAGCCTTATATATTTCTAATTCACCCAACAGAGAGGAAACATGGTTAACGCACAAGCACTAGACCAGTGCCAGGAAACAGACAAGGTTGGAAAAGTATATAGTTTAACATAATTCATATTCTTTTTGTTTAAGCAAAATAAAAAATTAAAAACCAACAAGGGAAGTTCATTATTAATCGTACTTGACTAAACTAAAAGCAAATGACAAGTTCAACGTGATGACCAATGCCTTTATTACATACAGGGCCGTTGCAAGTTATACATAACTTAAATAAACTTAGCATTTGAAAATCCATAACTTAAATAAACTCATTTGTAAGTTGGTTCAGTTAGAGAGGAGGGTTTACAAGCAAACGAAGAGTGGTACGGTCCGATATCAGTTTTAATAACTCAAGTAAAAATCAGAAAACAACCAAAACCAATTAACTGACTATATTTTAGAGACAAGTAACAACGACATTACTTGAAGAATGATAAAAGTTCAATACTACTAAGATTATCAAATAAACTCACAATTTCTCGAGCCACAACAACAAATCATGCAAGATTAATCGAACCAACCCAGAACAGAGTAAGAGAAAGACGAGAAAGAGAAATGAATGGTTATGTTAAATTTGAGACAGAGTAGTTTGGTTGAATAATTTTCTATGTATCTTGACTTTACAAATGATGTACAAGCTTATTTATAAGCTGAGAAAGATAACGGTAAAATTGTACGGTAAAAAAGTTACCGTTTGGTTCCTAACGTTCTAATTCTAAAAATAGAAAAAAGTTGCAACCCTTTTTTATATAAATAAAAAAGTCGGATGGCAACCTAAACTAGCCTATGATGACATTGATCTGAGGCTAGTTAGCCCCTTAATCATCTTTATTTTCAACACTCCCCCTCAAGCTAGGATTGTAAATATCATATAATCCTAGCTTGCACGAAATATCGTCGAAAGGTTTAATGCTCAATCCTTTTGTAAAGATATCCGCCAATTGGTCTTCGCTCTTAACAAAAGGGGTTTCAATTTCTTTCGATTGGATTTTCTCTCTAATGAAGTGACAATCCACCTCAATGTGCTTGGTCCGCTCATGAAAGACGGGATTTGCCGCAATGTGTCTTGCCGCTTGATTGTCACAAAACATCTTCATTGGTACTTCGTGCTTGATATTCAAGTCGGCTAGCAATTGCTTAATCCACGTCAATTCACTTGCGGTAGATGCCATGGCGCGATATTCCGCCTCCGCGCTTGATCGTGCCACGACACTTTGCTTCTTGCTTTTCCATGTGACTAAATTTCCGCCTACAAATGTGCAAAAACCGGTAGTTGATTTTCTATCAAAGCTCCCGGCCCAATCTGCATCGGAATAGCCACATATTACATTAGAACCATTTTTCTTCATCCAAATTCCCTTTCCGGGACAACCTTTTAGATACCTTAATATTCGATTAATGGCATCTAAATGTGGTGTCCTTGGTGTATGCATAAATTTGCTTATTTGGCTTACGGCAAATGAAAGGTCCGGTCTAGTAACGGTTAGGTAAATTAATTTACCTACTAGTCTTTGAAAATGGTTAATATCATATAACGGCTCACCTTTTTCGCTATCAAGTTTTTCATTTATATCAATTGGGGTTTTGGCCGGCTTACATCCTAATTTACCGGTTTCCCTAAGCAAATCAAGCACATACTTTCTTTGGGATATAAATAACCCTTTTGAAGAGTGAGCAATTTCTATTCCAAGAAAGTATTTTAATTTGCCTAAGTCTTTGATTTCAAATTTTTGTTTTAGGTCTCTTTTCACATGGTCAATCTCAATTGGGTTGTCGCCGGTAATTATTATGTCATCCACATAAACAAGTACCGCGGTTGTACCATTGGTATTGTGTCTAACAAAGAGAGAATAATCGGCTCCACTTTTTTTAAAATTACAAGATAAAAGAAAGTGACTAAGTTTGCCATACCATGCCCGAGGAGATTGTTTCAATCCATAAATAGATTTCTTTAGCCTACAAACAAGATTAGGAATACCTTCTTTTTTGTGACGGGGGGGTATGGACATATACACTTCTTCTTCAAGTGTTCCTTGAAGAAAGGCGTTTTTAACATCCATTTGATGTAAGGCCCAATTGTTGTTTACCGCTATGGAAAAAAGTATCCGAACGGTGTTCATTTTTGCAACGGGTGCGAAAGTTTCATGGTAATCAATACCTTGGGTTTGAGTGTAACCTTTGGCAACCAATCTAGCCTTGTACCGTTCTATGGTACCATCGCTTTGGTACTTAATTTTATAAACCCATTTACAACCGACCACTTTTTTCTTTTTTGGTAGTTCACATAACACCCAAGTTTGATTTTTTTCTAAGGCATAAAGTTCTTCTTCCATTGCCTTGCACCATTTTGGATCATTTTTTGCTACTTCATAATTAGTTGGTTCTTCAATTTTTGATAAAGAATTTATGAAGGCATAATGATCATGAGAAATATTATCATAGGAAACATAATCTTGGATAGGATATTGTACCGAATATGTGATGAAGTCTTTTAACCTTGAAGATGGTTGAGTTTGTCGACTTGACCTTCTTAATGTTACATCTTCTTGATTGGTTTGATTTTCTTCATCAACTTCAATTTCCTCTTCTAATACTTCAATTTCCTCTCCGACTTGATTACCTATGTCATTATTCTCTAAAACAACTTGCCTTCTTTCTAAATTAGTAACACAAGGTAGAACAAAATCCTTTTTCAAAAGAGGATCGAAATCATCTTTTCCAACTTCCTTGTAAAAAGACTCATTTTCGAAGAAAGAAACGTCTCTAGAAATAAAAATTCTTTTTGTTTTTGGATCATAACACTTATATCCTTTTTTGAAGGTGGAGTAACCAAGAAAGATAGTTTTTATAGAGGCAAAATCTAATTTGTCAATCTTGTTTTTGTGAACAAAAGCAACACAACCAAAAACTTTTAAATGCTCAAGATTGACTTTTCTTCCATAAAGTATTTCCAAGGGACTTTTAAAATTCAAGGTGGCACTTGGCAATCTATTTATCAAATAGGTTGCGGTGAGCACGGCTTCCGACCAAAAAGTTTTGGGAACGGTATTTTGAAAAAGAAGAGTCCTAGTCATTTCAAGAAGATGACGATTTTTCCTTTCGGAAACACCGTTTTGTTGAGGAGTGTAAACACAAGTCGTTTGATGAATAAAGCCTTTTTGTTTTGCAAAATTTGAAAAATTTTGGTTAACAAATTCGGATCCATTATCCGTTCGAAGAGTCTTAACCTTTTTTCCAAATTGAGTTTCAACTAAATTGACGAAGGTTTGAAAATGAGAGAACACTTCGCTTTTATTTTTCATTAAATACATCCAAGTAGTTTTTGAAAAATCATCAATAAAAATAACATAATATTTAAAACCATCGTAAGAGTCTACCGGGGCGGGGCCCCACACATCGGAATGAACAAGTTCAAATATCTCACTACTTTTGGAGAAAGAATTACAAAAGGGAAGTTTTGCATGCTTAGCAAGTTTACAAACTTCACAACTATTACAATAATCATTTGAAAAATTGAACATCAATTTTAAGATTTTGTCGGAAGGGTGTCCCACTCGCTTGTGCCAAAGAGAACTTAAATTTCCATCCTTTTTTGTATTGAAAATACACTTGTTGCTATCCAAAATATAGAGCCCATTTTCTAAATAACCCTCACCAATCTTCTCCTTGGTGAGAAGATCCTGAAAAACAACGATTTTTTCTTTAAAAATTATTTCGCAATTCAAATCCTTAGTAAGCTTACTAATAGACAAAAGATTAACCGAGCAATTATCAACATAAAAAACATCTTGCAAGAATTTTTTGGTTAGAATACTAATAATTCCCCAACCATTAATCTTAACCTTCTCGTTGTTGGCCACGGTAAAGTATTGGTCACCGTTGATGGTATTGTAATTACTCAATAACAATTTGTTTCCGGTCATATGGTCCGTCGCACCGGAATCAAGAATCCATTTGGTGTCATTTTTTGGTGCATTTCTAGTGGTTAAACCAGTACTAAAACACCTATTTTCACAGTTCAAAAATTTAGAAACGTCTCTGGTCCCAACACCATTTAAATGTCTAATTGGGCTGGTTTGTTTTTGGGCCGAATTATAAGATTTGTAAAAACCTTGGCCTGCTCGCTGGCTTAAGAGCGTTGAGAGCATCGCCTCAAGTCGATCGAGTCGGTCTGAGTCTCCGCGACTTGGTTCGACCCCACTTGAGTTCAACGCCTTAACCCCTTCGCTCGAGTCAGACTTAGCAGAAATCAAACCCTTCTTCTCCTCTCTCGCATCTAGGTTTTTTCCGCCGTTCTTCTTCTTGGCAGCCTCAGCTTGGTTTCGATCACCACGCTTGGGTTTGAGGTGAGGATGAAGTACCCAACACCTCTCGTGGGTGTGGCCATCCTTCTGACAGTGAGTGCACCACTTGTCATTCTCCCCCTTTAGCTTGCCTCTGTCGGCGTTGAGATGGCGAGCTGAGAAGGCTTGGGCCTCTGGCTTAGGGTTCGAGTCAGTAGCGCCCATAGCAACTCTCCTCGTCGCCTCCTGCCTGATTCGAGCAGTTACTTCATCAAACAGGAGCCTTTCAGTTGAGAGAAGGATCTGTGCTCGGACTGCATCATAGCTCGAATCGAGTCCAGCTAGAAAGGTGTAGACCATATCGGTCTCGGCTCTCTCTTTGAGAATTTCCAGGTCAGTGGTTGGTGGCCTGTACACCTTGAGCTCTTCGTATTTGGCTCTGACAAGCCCAATAAATTCTGGTATTTCTCGGTTTTCTTGAGCAATTTGGGCTATGTCTCTTTTCAATTGGTATATTTGAGCATGGTTTTTTGTATTGCTGTATTGTTTTTCGATTGATTTCCACATCTCTGCGGCTGTCTCACAGTAGCAAAAGCTCTCGGCCAACTGTGGCTCGATTGAGTTTGAGATGAGGGTCATCACTTGACTGTCCCCCATGTCCCAAATTTCTGCTGCCTCTGTCCCTTCAGCGGGTTTGATTTTGGTGCCATCAGCAAACCCTAGCATCCCTTTTGCTCTAAGAGTGATCTTGGCTGTCTTGGCCCAAGGAAGGTAATTTTTGCCATTTAATGGCATGTTGGTTAATTTTTGTGAGGAATTAAAGTCGGCATACTGCCTTAAAGTTGGAGTTTGAGTAACAGTTGAATTTCGGTCTTGGTTTATTTGAGTTGAGTTGGAATTTTGCTGATCAGTGTCAGACATTTTGCTGGTTGGAATTTTTGTTGCGGAAGCTGAATTGGATCAGATACGCTCTGATACCATGTTAAATTTGAGACAGAGTAGTTTGGTTGAATAATTTTCTGTGTATCTTGACTTTACAAATGATGTACAAGCTTATTTATAAGCTGAGAAAGATAACGGTAAAATTGTACGGTAAAAAAGTTACCGTTTGGTTCCTAACGTTCTAATTCTAAAAATAGAAAAAAGTTGCAACCCTTTTTTATATAAATAAAAAAGTCGGATGGCAACCTAAACTAGCCTATGATGACATTGATCTGAGGCTAGTTAGCCCCTTAATCATCTTTATTTTCAACAGGTTATGCCACTGATCTGTCTTGCTACTGCCACCACCTTGTCTGTCTATCCTTCTCCACAAGCCGCCTCCTCATCCGGCCAAGCTCAGCCACATTGTCCCCCTTCTTTCTTTCTTCCTTTCTTTCTTTTTGTTCTTATCAGTTAGTGTTTTTAGAGAGAAAATGGGTCTTAAAGAAAGAATGCAGGGATAAGAGCTTAAGAATAAGTGGCACCGCACGATAGATGAGAGAGGGTGGGTCCATGGTGCTGAGGTGGCAATCGGCAACAGGGCGAGGAGAGAGGTGAGTGACAGAGCGTAGGCATAGGTTAGACTTAGAGGTAGTAATCCTGGTGGGTTATCTGATTCGAGAGGGATGGATCATGGGGTGAAGCGGAGTCTCCAAAGCTCCGATAGAGAAAGAAAGTAGAGAGATTGAATATCAGAATATCTACTGCATTTGTCGGATTCCAAGGAGGAAGACGGTAGACTGTAGTAAAAAGGAGGGGTAATTAATTGATAACGGGTAAATGGATGGAGATCCAACGGCTGAGATTAATTCATAGGTCAAATACTAAATCCAACGATTCAAAATATTCAGAGATTAAAATTTAAGATCAAACGGATGAGATCAATTTATTAATGACACATTTCAAATGCTAGCAATTTGTACGGCGTAAAATTGATTTTTAACTTCATTTACTTCCAACTTCATTAATTATTTATTACGTAACTATCTTTCCATTGCTATTTATATTATTATTTTCGAAATTTATTTTTAAATCAAATTATATATCAAATCTTATATAGTTTAATAATCGTTAACTAAAATCAACTAAAACAGTGACCATTTCCATTTAAGGTATGCAGAAAAATTTTGTACAGAGGCCAATATTATTCAATTGATGGAATTTTAATTAGAATTATTTAGTAATTTGTTGAAACATGATTTTAAAATTAAATTATTTTGAATTGAAAATACTGGGTATCACATACACATAACCAAGGTTTTAAAATGCGATTTATGCGGTTTAGCGGTTCGATATTGAATAATCGATGCGGAGTTTTATCGGTGATTAAACGGTGATAATGCGATGTGCATGCGGTTGACAAATTTGATATTTAAATACACTGTATTTAGTTATTTACTTTTTTGATGTGTGTATAACTAATTGTACCATTGTACAGCAAATTAATCTAAACATCACTTCATTAGTTTGACACTGTGTTGTCTACAACAAACATTCAACTGAATACAACAAAGCATATAACAAATATTATACTAAATGTCTAAGTCTAAATAATAAATATTCTACTAATTACTAAATAAGTTCAACATATAGTAACTTAACGAGTGAATACAACACACACTTAACAATCAGTATACGTTGCCTACAACAAATATTATACTAAATAAGTTCAACATATAGCAAACATTCAAACGTTGCCTACAACAAGAATCATCCAAGTCAACAATATAACTAATAAAAGCAAAATATAAAATTGATCCTACAGCAAGCATCATCTAAGTCAGCATGAGGCTTGAGTTGAATCTTCCTCTTGCATAATCATCAGTTGCTTTCCTATAGAGAGTGTAATTAGACAAGCACAAGTAAGTTAATTAATGACTAGTATTTGCTATTGAGTTGCATTACTTTGATAGACAAGCACACAAGCACAATGGACAATTGGACATATAAGTAAAAATTGAACAGGAAAGGGAAACCTGTTCTTCCTCTGACTCCATCTCAACAACTTCATCTTCTTCTTCTTCTTCTGATGAAGATGATGTTAGTAGTTCTTCTTCTTCCTCCTCTACTTTGATAATTCTTCTTCTTTTTCGGACAGAAGTAGATGTGCTGCTGCTAGCATTTCCTCTCACTTTTCTTTTTTCTGAAATTATAGCTCTAGCTTCTGCAGCACTTAACTCAACATCATCTTCTGCACTAGCCTCAACATCAGCTTGAGTATCTTTAGCCTTTTTCTCCTTGTTAACCCAATCGTTATTTTTATCCAAAATAACATCAACATGCTTTATCTCAATTGGATCCCTATTTAAATCAATAGTTTTTTCAAGAAGCTTTGAGTTGAACTTGACATACACAAGATCATTTAACCTCCCATGGAGAAGCCTAGCCCTTTTCTTTGTATGCACCTAAATTATTAAGTAAGAAATATATTAATCAGATTTTGCCATTTTTGTGCACAGTGGTGTCACTTGTCATAAACTTTATAAGAATGTAAATTTCAGCTGTCAGAATTAGAGCTAACAGGGAACTTGGTATTCAAATTAAAGAAAATAGCAAATATTTCATTGATAGCTTACTTGCTCAAATGTGCTCCAATTCCTTTCGCATCCAGACGAGCTGCATGTCAAACTCAATATTCTTGTCGCGAACTGTTGCAAATGAGGTGCACTACTACCATGATTTTGCCACCATTGTGCTATCATTTAAAATTCAGATTTAGTAAATAAGTAAAGTACACATTTACTAATAAGTACTATGTACTAAGTAAATTTTTTTAATTTTAAATTGCGATACCTGGATTGAAGTTCCTTCTAGTACGTTGTCTTTTAGCAGTGCTAATTCCAAAGGATCCGACATTGTTTCGATAAATGTCTAGTTTCTCTTGTAGAATCTTATCTTGTGCTTCATCATCAAGACCCATGGTAGCCATAGAAGTGGTCAGACTGCCCCTGAAATTTGTATTTCTCTCCATCTCTGACTTATTTGAATGGTAGAAGTAGGGATTCAAATAATAGCCTGCCAAATGCAATGGTGTCTTGAGCTTATCATCCCATCTCTTATCAACTATTTCCAAAGCAGCCTTATATTTCTTCTTCTCCTTTTCATCAAATCTTGAAGCAATTTCTTTTTTAGCATTTACCAAATCACCAAATAAGAATCCCATAGCTGGTGTATCCCCATCTATTCGCCTTAACACCTCAACTAATGGCTCAAAGATGTTGATAGCATCTTCTACCCCTTGCCAGAACTTATCAGATCTGATTATCTTATCAGCTCTCTTTCCCTTAACACTGCCTAAGTACCCCATGTCATTAAGCTCATCAGATCGAAATAATCTTCGCAAGTCATTTTTTCTTTCCAAGAGGCTTTTTAAATTCAAATAAGCCGTTGCAAAACGAGTAACACCGACACGAACTAGATCCCTGCCAAGGTACTCTCTCATTAAACTTAAGACACGTGTATGTGCATAAAGAAAAACAGTAATCACCTTTGCATCTTTAATTATGCTTCTAACCTTTGGTAAGCCTCCTATATCTTCTAGCATGAGATCTATGCAGTGAGCAGCACATCCTGTCCAATAGATATGTGGCCACTTTGCCCTCAACAAGGTTCCCATGGTCTGATTAGGTCTAGCAGTGTCGGTGACCACTTGAACCACATTCTTCTCACCAATCTCCTCAATGCATCTATCAACCATATCAAAAATATATGCACCATTTTTCTTTTTGGATGAAGCATCAATTGACTTGAGAAAACAAACACCTTCTGCACTATGAATCATAAGATTCATGATTCCTCTTCCCTTCTTATCAGTCCATCCATCTGTCATAACTGAACAACCACTGGACACCCATGTAACTTTCTGTTTCATAACTGCCTCTTGTACCTTCTTCTTGCGCTTTTGTAAGAAAGGACCACTAAGTTCATAAGGGGATGGACCCTTTAAACCTCGACCATAATCTCCTATAGCTTCCAACATACGGTCAAAACTAGGCAGTGTCACCGTGTTATGCGAAATTCCAGCCTCATAAAACCAGTGTGCAATGTATTCACAAGCACTATTCCTCCTATCTTCTTGATTTTTTGTTGTCATTGTAGTTTGAACTTTTTCCTAAACACCTTATTTTCTTGCTTCTTCAGGAGTTAGCTTACAAAAACTATCCATAGGTCCAGCCCCACCAGATTTCTTCCTCACAATTTTAATCACATTAGCTTGAGCCTCATCACCATCTGATTCTTTTCCTTCTGAGCGACTTAAATTTACTTCCCTCCTCACTCGACTCGTTTCCTCAATTTTTTTCTCCTTCAATCTATTTTTGGCAAGAATGTCATCAGAAAAGAACTTTCTGACCTCTTCAGGGACACTCGTGCAGGGAGCAACATCCTTTGGAACCCCAGCAAGATGATACTTCAATCGAGTAATCCCATGCACTATTTTTAGACAATGCTTGCAGGTGACCTTCATAGTGCTATTTGGACTCGTTAAGGAGCAGTGGTCCCATCCTGGATCTTTAGACTTCGGCTTATTTGGCAAAGAGCTCGTCATATTTCTTAACTACAATGAATGAGAAAACAAAGAAATTGATGCATAAATAACATAATCAATGAAAAAAAATATTGACACACAGTGCATAAATAACAGTAAGATAAGACAAACCTAACTATCAATTACCAAAGCAATATTTTCAGATCTTTTAAGTACACAACATGTCACCTTACAAGATAGTTTTTACTGGTACAATACTAGAATCAAAACAAACGATTAATTAACCTTGCTTACTGTCTCGCACCTTTCGGCGCCCTCCCGGGCTGATGGGTGACGGTGTCCGTTTATGGCGGACTGAGGGCGGAAAAAACATGCGGATCAGATACCTCTCGCGGGCCTTAAGGTCACGATACGACTGTCTCCTTTACGGGTGAGACAATTGTACGGCTTTAATGCTTCCCACGAGAGTTTATTATTTGGGGGGTTCGTCAGTTATTCCAGTAGGCGCAAGCCCCTACTGTTAATTACCTCTGACATGGTCGAGAGAACCTCTAGATCTGGAAACTCAAAGGGATATCGGTGGATTTACCATTGATGGGACCGGGTGCACAACCTATTCATATGGAGGATCATGAATGGGAGTTGTTAGATCGGAAGTGTTTGGCGGTTTTAAGGCCGTGTATTTCACCATCTATCTTGTTTGATGTCTACCAATGTAAGACCGCTCATGAGCTTTGGACCACATTGGAGCGATCATATGAGCAACCTTCGGGTGTAAACAAGATGCATGCTATGAAGCGGTTATTTCTCTTGAAAATGAAGGATGACATTTCAATGAGAACGCATGTAAGTGAGTTCAACTCAATTGCGGCTCAATTGAAGTCCTTGAAGGTAAACCTTGATGAGGAGGTTTTATGCTTGTTACTTTTGAGCTCTTTGCCTACAAGTTGGGATACTCTTGTGACTACCGTTGCAAACACAATGGGCAACCAATTCAAATTGAGTGATGTTGTTGCTTCATTGATGAATGAGGAAACTAGAAAGGCTACAACCCAATTGAAAACCGGGCCTAGTGAGGCATTGACGGTTGATAGGGGACGGCCGGTGACTAGGGGCAATTCCTCGGGTAAGAAAGGTGGTTCTCAAGGCAAAGGAAGATCAAAGTCTAAACGCCGAAAATTTTCTTGTTGGCATTGCAAGAATGAAGGGCACTTGAAGAGAGATTGTCCTCTCTTGAAAGGCAAGCAAAAAGAGAAGAAGCAAGATGGTGAAGTGAGTATAGTTTCCGATAAGATTGGAGATGCGGTGACTCTAAGTGTGACAAGTTCCGAGAAGGAGAACATGGATGTTTGGGTATTGGATTCGGGTGCATCATTCCACATATGCTCGGATCGTTCTTATTTTGTCAACTACAAGGATGTAGATGGTGTGAATGTCTATCTTGGTGATAGTCGGCCATGCAAGATTCTTGGAGTTGGTGATGTTGAGCTTGAGCAAGCCAATGGAAGGCGATGTAAATTGAGCAATGTGAGGTATGTTTCCAAGATAACCAAGAATCTTATCTCAGTGGGTCAACTTGATGATGGCGGATTTGTTGTATCTTTTGGTGAGGGATCATGGAAAGTGTCAAAGGGATGCATGACATTGATGAAATGACATAAAGATGGGAGTTTGTACACTCTTCATGGAGCGTCTCGAAAGGGTGTTGTTGCTATGGCAACTGAGCATGGTGATATGCACATGTGGCACAACCGCCTTTGTCATCTTAGTGAAAGAGGTATGAAAGTGTTGCAAAATGAAAATTACATTCCTTCTTTTGATTGTTCAACTCTTGAATTTTGTGTTCATTGTGTAATGGGAAAACAAAAGAGAGTGAATTTTAAGAGGAATGAGTCCCATAGAAAGGTGAAACCATTGGAATTGGTTTATTCCGATGTGTGTGGTCCATTTAATGTCAAATATCTTGGTGGTGCTAATTATTTTGTTACTTTCTTAGATGACTTTTCTAGGAAGTGTTCGATTTATCCATTGTCCTCAAAAGATCAAGTTCTTGAAACCTTTAAGAATTTTAAATCTTGTGTTGAAAAAAAGAGTGAAAAATCCATTAAGTGTTTACAAACCGATAATGGTGGTGAATTTTGCTCTAATGATTTTGACAATTTTTATGCGAGAAATGACATTCGGAGAGTGAAGACGGTTCCATACACTCCACAAGAAAATGGGGTCATTGAGAGGATGAACCGGACCATTGTGGAGAGGATTAGAAGTATGTTGTCTCACTCGGGTCTTCCAAAATCATTTTGGGCCGAAGCGGCTAACACGGCAGTTTACCTCATAAACCAATCACCTAGTGTGGCATTGGACGGTGGCATACCGGAAGTCGTATGGAGTGGCAAGAAGATCTCTTATGGCCATTTACGAACTTTTGGATGTGAGGCTTATGTGAAAAATTCCTAATGTGAAGACGAATAAGCTTGATGTCAAGTCACAAAGGTGTGCATTTGTTGGCTATGGCGGTGATGATTTGGGTTATAGGGTGTGGGATCCTATTGAGAAAAAGACAATTAGAAGCCGAGATGTCATATTTCGTGAAGATGTGATGTTCATGGAAAATCATGAGAAAGAGCAAAGTGAAGAAAGACATGTGGAGGAGCATGTTGATGCTAGTGTTGCACCTAAAATGCTAGCAGATCCTCAAACAAGTGGTCATGATAATGAGGATAAGAGTGAGCCGGTGGAAGCGCATGAGAATTAAGTCATTGTTGAAGAAGAGCATACTAATACCCCGATGCAAGAGTTGAGGAGGTCAACTCGGATTTCAAGAGCTACACAAAGGTATTCACCTTTTTTGTATTATGCTTTGTTCACGAATGCGGGTGAACCTGAGTCATTTCATGAGGCTATAAATTATTCGGAGAAGGCTATGTGGTTTGGAGCAATGGAGGATGAAATGAACTCGTTGCATCTAAATGAGATTTGGGAGTTGGTTAAACTTCCCATGGAAAAGAAGGAATTGAAAAATAGGTGGGTATTTGTGTTGAAAAATGAAGCCGATGGTTCTAAAAGGCATAAGGCAAGGTTAGTAGTCAAGGGCTATGGACAAAAATATGGTGTTGACTTTAATGAGATATTCTCTCCCGTTGTGAAGCATAGTTCCATAAGGGTTGTTTTGTCATTGGTGGCTAACTTAGTCTTGGACCTTGTGCAACTTGATATCAAGACGGCTTTCTTGCATGGTGACTTGGATGAGGAGATCTATATGTCACAACCGGAAGGTTTTGTTGATGAATCAAACCCTAATCTTGTGTGTAGATTGAAGAAGGGGTTGTATGGTTTGAAGCAAGCCTCTCGGCAATTGTACAAGAAGTTTGATACTTTTTTGCAAGAAGAAGATTTTGAAAGAAGTGGCTATGATCATTGTGTCTACATGAAAGGAAAGGTGGGTGGCACTTTCACCTTGTTGTTACTTTATGTGGATGACATGTTGATTGCTAGTAATGATCATGATGAGATTGAGTCTCTTAAGCTTGATATGTCTAAGAGGTTTGCAACTAAGGATCTTGGCGAAGCAAGGAAAATATTAGGCATGCGGATTCATAGGGATCGGGGGAGAGGCAAGCTTTGGTTAAGTCAAACGGAGTATGTTGATAAAGTCCTTGAGAGGTTTGACATGGTGAATTGCAAACCGGTGACTACACCTTTGGCCGGTCATTTTAAGTTGTCTAAAAAGAATTCTCCAAAGAATGCTCAAGAGAGATTGAAGATGGAAAAGGTTCCATACTTATCGGCCGTTGGTAGCTTGATGTATGCTATGGTGTGCACACGGCCGGACATTGCACATGCAGTGGGAGTTGTCTCTCGATATATGTCTAACCCGGGATGGGAGCATTGGCAAGCGGTAAAGTGGATACTTCGGTACTTGAAAGGCACTCGTGGCTTGCGGTTATGTTTTGGAGGAAATTCTAAATTGGCAATTGAAGGGTATGTTGATGCCGATCATGCGGGTTGTAGTGAGACAAGGAAGTCCACGACGGACTTTGTCTTTACTATCGGTGGTGGAGCCGTTAGTTGGATGTCTCGACTACAAGACATTGTTGCTTTATCTTCCACGGAATCGGAGTATGTCGCATTGACCGAGGCGATGAAAGAAATGCTTTGGTTGAAAAGGTTGCTTGCACAACTTGGGTTGAAGCAAATGGAGTATGTGGTGCATTGTGATAATCAAGGTGCCATACATCTTTCAAAGAATGCAGCATATCACTCAAGAACTAAGCACATTGATGTGCGATACCACTTCATTCGTGATGTTCTAGACCATAGGCAACTAGTCGTGAGAAAGGTGGTGCCGATATGTTCACGAAGGTGGTGCCTCCCGACAAGGTAATGTTTTGTAGGAGGCAATCCGGGTTGGTTGAATAACTCGGGTGTGTTTGGAGCAAGGTGCAAGGTGTACATGCTTGTGAAGATCAAGGTGTATGCTTGTGTGATCAAGTGGGAGTTTTGTCTTCAAGTGGGAGATTGTTGTGTATAAATGTGAAGCCAAACTTAATGGGCTCGGCCCATTTGGCCCACAAGGAAAAAAGAATGAGTAAAAGGAGGGGTTACGGAGACAGAGTGAGTGAGTCGAGTCCTTCTGTGCAAGCTCTCTTCTTCCTCTTTGAAGCTATCTAGGATTTAGACATTTCTCTTGAATCTCTTGTTAATTCCACTTCTAAATTGTGAGAGAGTGTGAGTGAGAGAGAGAGGAAGGTTGATAGCTTGATGATCTCCCTGTATTTGTAAGAAACTCTTGATTTAGTGGTTTTGCACTGATCGCTCACGTGGTTTTTCCCTTTCGGGTTTCTACGTAAAATCTTGTGTCTCTACTTTATTTTCTTGTGCTTGATTGTGCTATTGTTGTTTTGGTTCTCAAGTGGTACCATCATTGCTTTGTTCTAGCGGGTATTGTTTTATTCCCGTCACGTGTTTGTCGAAATTACTACCTCCTTGTTTACTTGGCTTCCGCTGTACCTAGGCACCTGTGAGCGTATCTGTCTCGCACTTTTTCAGTCCGACCACGGAAGATCAGATAGTCCTCTATGGGGCGAAGAAAATGCGGATCAGATACCCCTCGAGCATCTTGAGACCCGTCGTTACTGCCCATTCCAAACGAGCGAAGGGCACTAATGCGGTTCTAAGTACCTCGAGAGTTGATTGTTTGTCGTAGGTCCTTTTTTTCCAGTAGGCGCAAGCCCCTACTGTTAATTACCTCCGGACTCAGTCACGAACTGAGCTAAGAGCACCTCTAGATCGGGATAATCAAAGTTTAAATGTCGTAAGTGGCTGAAGTCCATTTCAATAAAAAGAGGATTGTGTCTTGTATCTTGATAGGGAGTTTCAGGGTAGAAGAAAACAATGCAGAAAGGCAGCCATTTTAACAGGGCCATGCAAACATGAATGATGTGATTTAATTCTTTAGTCTCACATTTTTAAAACATTTAGGTTGCTTTTACTTTGCTGTGTCAGACTTAGTGCCATTACAGAGATTTTTGAGTTCGACACTAGGAAACTTGGTATCCTAGATCAATCCTCAATCGTTTGGGGATTTAGAGATTTTGGGATTTCGTTCAAGTCTTGAGTACAGATGCGCTATGCCTTCTCTTGACATGAACTTGGGTGATGGCCACTGGTTGACTTTTCTTCTGGTCACTTGGGCATCAGATTTCAGCCTGCTTCCGGTCAAACATGCTGTGAACTTGTAGAAACAGACTGTTAGATTTGAGTCCAACGCTAGAAAATAGGGTATTCTAGGTCAGTTCTCAATCGTTTGGGGAAACTTAGGGATTTTTTGGGATTTTCGTTCAAGTCGCGAGTACAGATGCGCTATGCCTTCTCTTGACCGGAACTTCAACGATAATTCAGAATTGACTCTTCCTTTATCTCAATCTGAATATCAGGAGGGTGTCTCCTTCAAGGCGAAACGCGATGCAGTCTTGAAGGGACGAACTTTTGACTTTTATGTCACTTTAGACTTTGTGTCTTGAGTTACTTTCAGGCTTTGTGCCATTTTGACTTTTGTGTCACTTTTAGATTTTGCGTCATTTAGATTTTGTGTCACTTTTGTGTCATTATGACTTTGTGTCATTTTGACTTTGTGTCATTTTCAGACTTTGTGTCATTTTGACTTTGTGTCATTTTTAGACTTTGTGTCATTTTGAAGTTTTGACTTTTGATTTTGCATTTTTAGAAGTTTGGATTTTGAATTTGACTTTTAAGTCTTGCATTTTAAGCTAGCACTTTTTTTATTTTTGAGTTGGGCTTTTGAGTTTTGTTTTTTTTTTTTTTTTTTTTTTTTTGGACTTTGGTTTAAAGTTTGAACTTGGTTTGAACTTTTGAATTCTGGCATTCTGGACTTTGGACTTTTTAGTTGTGACTTTTGAGTTTTAGATCTTCGGTGTTTGGTTGAGATTTTGAGTTTGGACTTTTGAATTTGTACTTTTAGATCCCCCTTTTTTTATCTTCTTGGTGATATGTATACTTTATTTATTTCAATTTTGTTTGCGGGCTTTAGCGTTTGACTGTACCTATTGCTCAGAACAAGGAATGTCAAGTGTACCTGCTGTCCAGAACATAAGCTATTCAGATGTACCTGCTGTCCAGAACGTGATTTGTTCAAATGTACCTGCTGTCCAGAACAAAGAATATTCAAAATGATTTTCTTTTGCCTTATTTCCTTTTCTTCCTTTTTCTTTTATTTAACCATACGAATATAAATTTATTATTATCTGTGGCCATCCCCTAAACTTATTAATTTTAAATTATTTTTACTTTGGTGTTTTAGCATAACATAGCACATCAAAATATTCCTCATATTTTTCTTGACATTTTGACATTTTATGGGAATTTTTCTGATAATCCAGCTATTTTTAATATATTTTTGAAGTTTCCTGTGTCACAGAAATTTCTGATTGGCCGAGGTTTCGCTGCTTCGTGTTATGCTTGTCAGGGATCCACTCCACGCTGGTCGCCACAGAGGATCAGAGGGGGACCGAGGGCTGGGGTTTGATCGAACCATTTGGCTCACACCTGCGTCTGTGCGTCGAACGAGGTGAGGTTGGGTCCGAGACCGACTCGTTGGCTCTGTGCGCCAGGTTTACGCTAGAGAAGGATTCACTTTCCCTCCCTCCTTCTCGATCACAATCTTAAGATTTTCCGTTGGACTGGACACATCCACTGGTGACGCCAGTGATGGACTCCGGCGGCCACAACGCCTGTAGCTAGGTTGATAGGCGATGTGAAGGGATTCTGGTGTCGCTTCCATCGTCCGTTGTTGTTGCGTCGATTGATTTTGCAGAGCCCCGATATTGACCTGGTTCGGGCACACAACCACGATTGGGGATGTCTGGCTGTCAAGATATAGCAGGGAATTGGCCTTTTAACAGAGTCGTCTATCACCACGAGAGCACCTTCAGGTTACCTGTGAACTCAGTTTTGCATAGCATTCTCTAATTTTGTGCTAGGGTATTCTGATTTTTCTTTTGGTCTGACAGACCCATGGAGTGAACACGTAATTCATCTCAAGTGCACCCGTCATATCCTTTGCTTACTGTGTTTTCTTAAACAATTGACATATGCAACTTGGGCATTTTATCCTTCTCCTATCCACTGGCCATACATGCATCTGTCTTGGAGTTTTTTTTTACAACATTCGCCTGTTCAGATAATAAAACTTGGACTGGTAATGCTAAATTCTTGTTAACATTAGCCAATGACCACCCGTAGGATCATATTTTTCATTTTAAATCTTAATATTTCTTTATTCTGCATAACCTTCCTGATTTATGTTTTCCTTTTTGATGTTTACGACTTGACCAGTCCTATGTAGTTCAATTCCCATCACATTCACAGACATAAAACTTTCATGCTAAGTTTGACTCTCACAGTTTCACATATTGGTTTCTTTTGACTTCCATTAGTGCCTTCTACATGTTTATCTCAAAACAAAACAGATTTGTTGCACTCAGGCCATCAATGCCTTGACTCAGAGGATGAGAGTTCACACAGTTTGTTTTTTTTTTTGCATGCAATCGATGAAGAGGGCATATCAGTCAAACGACCTCTGAAATTTACTAGCTTTACTATTTTTTCTTTTTTTTTATTCAAATGTAAACTCACTATATCATTATATTATTATGTGGCCCTTTTTTTAACAAAACATGGCTAGAAGTATTAAACCTATTTTTAGTCAACAAGCTTTTGCAATTAAACATAAAATTATATATCATCATTTTTATTTTTATCTGATTCTAAAAGAAACATCACTTCTTACTACCCTGTATATGCATACGTATTTTGTAAGAGGCATTTTACCATCATATGTGTTATATTTTCAATTTGACCCCTGATGTTTACATTATTGTGCAACACTTTCTTTTGCAACCCTGAACTTAATTCATATTACTACTATTAGAAGTTTTCTCTTTTTTTTTTTTTAAAAAAAAGAGAAAGAAAAAAAGAGGGAAAGCCAGGGTCCAAGACATGTTACTATTTCCAAGTGTACGCTCTCAGGCAAGTACCCCTCGGTTATAATTACATATCTTAGACTGTAAACTTAACTAAATATGTTTTTAGCAAAACTGACTTTAATCATTGTAGTGTTGAAACCCCTTTTTAGTTCTGGATATAAATTCCTTGACACATATACCCCTGGCTTCTTATTTGACCATATCTTAGTTAAATTCAGATCCAATTACTACTATATTTTTTTACTTTATACATAACATTCAATATAGCTACCATTAGTTGAAGCAAGGCTAACAACATGAGTGTGCGCTCTCAGGCAAGCACCCCTCATGTAATAAACCATACTCCATCACAGGACTTCATCGTTATTTCATTTTTTTTTATCATTTTTTTATTAAGTGACTCATTGACATGGGTGAGTGTGCGCTCTCAGGCAAGCACCCCTCACCTATGTCTTTGAGCCCCAAAACTATGCTGATGGATGTTTTACATGAAGACCTTTCTAGGATTAACACTTAACTTCAAAGAAAAGATCGACAAAACAAAAAAAAGAACTGAAGATGGAAGCAAGCTAGATAAAGGAACTTTCTCAGGAATTGGATTTAAGTATAGAACTGAATACAGTGAAGCTTTTAGTGAAGCCTTTACCTTCTCCTAAGACTGCCTCCTTTTTTTTTCTTTAAATTTTGTTTTTACAAATATCAGTAAATAAACTAGCAGAGTTTTCTTGCCTCTTTTTTTTTTCTTCTCTTCTTTTTTTTTTTTGCTCTTGGTCTTCTTTTATAGCTGAAATCCTTAGGGCTTGGCTTCATCTCCTTGACATATGGCAGCATCTCCTCCCTTGGTGTTATGATGAAGGGACTGGATGTGGCATGAGGCTGCCGCCTTGCTTTTGCAATTCTGGCTTCACCTCTCTTCTTTACTACTTCCTTTTACTGACTAATGATGGTATGACACTTGGCACTTGTGGTTTTACTCCTTCTTACAGTGTGCTTGGGGGAGGAGTCATGTTCACTTTGGCGCCAACTGTTGTGCTGTCTCTCATCCAGTGATCCGTGAGTTGATGAGGGGTTGTGATTTACACAGAGAGGGGATCTCCTTTGATGCATAGCTGTTGCCATAGGGTTGTAGGCCTGGTGCATCAACATGACTTTTTTCATCCTCTCCATTTGTTCTTTTTATCAATTTCTCATGGCAATTACTGGTGTGTCAATTTGTTATTTGTGCTCCGTCATGAAGCTGCCTTTTTGGCATTCCCAATTTCAATTTCCTTTCTCATATTTCATAGCTATTTCTCCTTGTGTTTGATATATATATTTTTTACCCTTTTTTTTCTGAATTTTGCTCCAACTTGCTATTGTCTCTAATGTTTTAATTTGATGTTTGTTTATATTAGAAGAATAGCGATGTTTTCATTGGCCTATGACTTTGAATGTGATATTTCTCATTTAATTACTGCTTTGATTAAATTGCATTCTACTCTTTCTTTTTGGTCAGCAATCATCACATAGGAATGTTTCAGGGGTAATATGGGTATATATATGCTTCAAATTCCTTGGTCACATGCTCTATTCTCTTGTCCTTTTCTTTCTAGTGACTGATTTGCCCCCAGGTCAAAAGGGATCACGCCTGACTCACTCATCCTCCAGGTATAATGTGATATTTTTTGTCTCATACCCACTGAGAAGCATGCAATCAAACCATACATGTGCGTTCAGTTTTATCCAAAAATGTAAATCAACGGCTAGATGCACTATTTCCCTTCACTAAGCATACCACTTCTTTTGTGTCTCATCTATGCTTGGTATAGGTGAGTTAGTGATTGTACTATTGTGATTAAAGCATGGGAGGCATCCTGGCGTTGGTTTGAGATCTATTTCACATCCGATGGTCCCAATTGAGGCGGTAAGTTCACCTCCTATCATCATGCTTCCTGGTGCCAAGGACAATTGCAGGACTGGCCCTCTCTTTTCTCAGGTTATAGGCTGTGGTAAGCAACAGCTTTTCTCCATTCGAGTTCTTGATCAATTTCACTAGATAATTGGCACAGGATATCTCCAGTTTGTGGTAATTTTACCTTTGTCATTTCTCATATTTACTCCTTTCTCCTGACTGTGCTTCATACCAGTTCCTCCTCATCCCCTCCTTTTCAATTCAAAGCATATTTTGAAATCCCTTGAGCTCAGCACCCTTTCGGCGGAACAGTCGTGGTGAGGGACAGCATCGTCTACTCCTCTTGCCAAATTAGCTTTTAATAACTCATCCAAACGTCGCCCCAAGCTCGCCAGGGACTTCAGCAGGTGGGCTCCTCTGCCAATTTCTAGCAATTTGATACAATTTCGCACTTTTTATCTTTCGCTTCTCATCATTGCTCCTCTTGCATCATTTCTTTCCAGCGCCTCTACCCCGCCGCCTTTGATATCGTCGGAGTCGTGGAGTCATCGCCAATTCACTGGTGAGACTGTTTGGAGTTGAGGCGACGTGAATCGGCGGCACAGTCTCTTCCCACGCCGGCGCACGGGGCTTGTCAGAGGTAGTACTGTTCCATCCTTTTCTTTTCTTTTTTTTTTTTTGTTTAAAACAGAAATGTGTGGGACCCACTGTATCGGCCAATCAGAAAATTGCATCCGAAATTTTGAATTTAGGTTACGATCTGTCCGTTGATTTTGGATAAAATCATGAGGATTTATCAGGACCGTCGGATTGATGGGAATTTCTCTAATCGAATTGGGTCAGTGTATAATCCAGATGGGCTTTAATCTCGGCCCAGAACGAATTTTATTATTCCCCTTAAGGGTCCATCCGGAATTATCTCCATTTCTGTGAAGTTTACCTCCATTTGTTTCAAAATGGAGCTGTCCATTTGGCTGAATTTTGAGGATAATTAAGCTGCTTTGTTCTTAGAAAAATTGTTTGGTGCCCTTCCATAGGTCAACTTGACATGAAATTTTGCATGGCTCCTCATAAAAATATGAAGAATTTAGCTGCCACAAATTTTCTATTTTTTAGGACTCCGGTAATTAATTATAAGGATATCACAGGCGCATAATGGCATTCCTCGTAATTAATTAATTTACCGTCCATTTTTAAGAATTCTGTGTTTTCCTTTCATGCATTATGACCAATTATCAGGGCTATTTTGTTGGGTCATTGGTTACGTGGATGGGATTTTGATTATATGGTTTTGGATTTTGGTGATAAAATAGGGAATTGTTCAGGGTTTTACGCAGCAGAATTTAGAGGCAAACAAATGCCCCCCACCAGAGTGGACTGTGAGATACATCGATCAGTCTACTCTGGTGTCCCCAATTTCTAGGCATTTTCTTAGTGATTTATGGGCATTTTCTGGGTATTTGACATGGTTTTCGCTTTTCTCGCAGGTGGTTATGGCTTCGGTTGATGATATTTATGATACTGTCCCTCGGTTTGAGATTGTCAGGACGGGCTTCTATGGTCCTTCGGATGAGGCCATTGAATCTTATATTGGTGATTATTTGGATCCTCAGGAAGTCCATGTGCACCTTCATCGCTTATGGAAGCGCGCCATTCTCAGAGGAAGAGATAATTTACATGGGCTTTTGGTTCGGCACAATCGTTTACCTTTACCGGCCATCCATGACTATCCGTGCCTTGCTGTTGACCCTCCTTCACGCACTGAGGAGCGTCGAGATAGGTACTATACCTCTTATTGTTCCATCAGTCGAGATCGGCGTGGCATTCCCTCCGGAGTTTCATGAGTGTTGATGAGCTGACGAGCCATGTCCTTGGCATGGAGTTAGACATTCTGGATCATGCTTCCATCCCATACTCAAGTATGTATCTATGCTTCCTTTGACATTACGACGTGTATTTCATTCATCATTTTGTACTATAACCTTCTCCTTTTCATTCAGCAGAGACTCCCTCGGACAGTCCTACCTTTCAGACCCTCCATGATTTCTTTTTTCCTGAGTTGGACATGGTTCCGGTGTCTTTCGATGAGGCGTCATTGGATTACTCTGAGTGGGAGGCTCTTCTCATTGATTCCACTCCTTTGGCCGTGTCACCATTTGCTGGTGGGGCGAGTTTGCCATTGTCGCCAGATACTGTGTTGGTTGAGCCGATAGTTGGGGTGTCAGCTCACCGGAGGGACGTTGGTTCTGATGATGATTCAGAGAGAGCTCTCGCAGGTGTAGTGTTAGCCCTTCCTTGTTTTGCCTCCCTCGTGGCGGACGCTTCTCGAGAGGTTGAGTTGATGATGGGTTTCTTTTGAGTAGGAGTTATGTAGCGCGGTGGCGCTTTGTATCTTTTCTTTTGTTATGGTTTTAGTTTTAGACTTGGTTTTAGTTGGTCGCTCCTGACTTTGTAGCGGCTGGACCTTCTGATCATGATTATGTGATGTTTTAGGCCTTTGTTGGGCTTTTGATTGTA
This sequence comes from Rhynchospora pubera, assembly GCA_028095005.1. Taxonomy (NCBI): domain Eukaryota; kingdom Viridiplantae; phylum Streptophyta; class Magnoliopsida; order Poales; family Cyperaceae; genus Rhynchospora; species Rhynchospora pubera. Next base: position 177,512,666 of record CM051462.1, read on the forward strand.
GTTGATTTATGGGCATGGATATTATATTTTGGTGTCATTGGGCTCATCATTTTTCATTAAAGTCCTTGGATCGCGAAGCGATCATGTTCCTTGCAAACCGCCACGCCTTTTGATCTTTTGTATTTATGGGTAAATTCGAGAAGACGTATGCTTTCTGGTGCCCTAATTTCCTTTATATATATATATGGCATCATGCGTACGTATCTCGTATCATTTCCTTCTTCTTCTGAACTTTCTTTCTTGGACTTCATTTTCCATGGCCGGCGTCATAGATCCAAGGAATCCCAAGCGTCCCAGAGATGAGGGCAGTTCCTCTGTCCAAGGCGCGCCACCTTCCAAGCCTAACTGGTCATATGACCCAGGCAACCGTTATCTGTTTCGAGATGACGAGGCTTTTGAGTGTTATCAAAGTAACATTGGTGAAGGGGGGCGTGAAGCTTCCGCCTGCTTTTTCTTTCATTCTCAAGGGCGTTTCACCACCCCTTACATGAATTTAATAACAGGGTGGCTCAATGCCTGGAGCCTCCACGGCTTGTCAAGGCTTGATACTCCTTACCATCCGGACATCACCAAGCTATTTTATGCTAACCTCCGTATCACATTTGACCACCATGATACTCCTTCTGCCTCTTCTTATCTTTTTGGCAGGCTCTTTCACATAAGGGTGGAGGATTTGGCTGACTTGATTGGTGCCGCAGATACTTTAAATGGCTTGTCAGTTTATGCCTTTGGAAGTTGGCCTCGTGAGCAAGGGACATACCGGGGCCATTGTGAGTGGTTCAGGATACCCAGATCTGAGGCGGGTTCTGAACTGGTCTCTACTGCGCATTTGCCTGCGCTTCATCGGTAATTTTGCTATTTGTGTGTGTTTGTTTTTTTTTTTGTTTTGTTTGTTTCTTTTGTTTGTTTCTGAAGGACAAGTTCATGACCATGAAGTTTATATGTCCCTTTCAGGTTATTTTTCTTGATCATTAACTACATCCTCTTTCCTCAGGGTGAGTTATCAGGTTTGACTCGCCCAGGGACTTTGTTCTACCTTCGCTTATTGCTTCTCAAACGTGGGAAAGCTAATCTTCCTAGCCTCATCCTCCAAAACATGCATCATGTCACGAGGTTTCCCAAAGGCCATTTGCCTTATGGGAACTTAATTGAGGCTTTGATAGAGCGGGCTCAGATTCCATTGCCTGAGACACTGTGGGGGAATCCAATCACTGAGCGGCCTATCCTGTATCCGCGCAACCTGCTCTTAGATTTGACTTCCTTTGGGTGGGTGGAGATGGCTCATGGCACTCTGGTCCCTAACCCCAACTACCCGGTGAACAGTCATATCCTTCATAGGTTTGCTGCTGTGAATCAGTATAGTCCGGTAAGAGAGGCTTCTCCCTCTTCTCCAGATGGCTCAGCCATTGAAGAATCTTCTCCGCTCCAGGAACACATAGACCAACGTTTTAAGGAGCTAGACCAGCGACTGGAGAATGTCGAGGCAGTGCTTCAGTCAATTCATAACACTTTGGAGACCCTTGCAGGGGCGATGGCCGCAGCTCAGGCGCCTCCTGTGCCTCTGATGTGAAGAGGTCTCGGATGTTTGGTTATTTGGTTTCGTTGCTTTGTTGCTTCGCTTAGTATATTTTTTTTGTTGTTGTTCAAACTGTGGTAATTTTGGATGGTTTATGTTTGGTATTTTGATTTTTTATGACTTGATTAGGGCGATTTGGAACCCTAATAGCTTTTGGTCTGTTGATCTTGATTTATGGACATCTATTGAGGTTTATTAGTGATTTGGTTTAGATTGTCATAGGTAGCGACCTTAGATATCGCTAGTGGGACAGATATTTTTGTTATTCTCCCTGCTCTTTGGTTACGGCAGCAAGAAACATACCGGTGGGATTTGTCTATTCTACATTGTTGCCTTGGTAGCTAGGACCATTCTGATGGGATTTGTTTGCTCCATATTACCGCTCCGACATGTAGAATAGGCGTTCCGGGTATGGCACGCAGTGGGTACGGCGTGCAATGAGTATGGCCGCGGCGGGACTTTGTGCATCATTTTCTGTTGGTTGTTTTGGTATGACGGTAAGGGACGTACCGTCAGGACTTGTCTGTTCCATATCACTCTTCTGATGTGGTGAGATGGGTTTTCTCCTGGCTCTTTGGGTACGGCAGCTAGGAACATACCGTAGGGACTTGCTTATGTTGTGAGATTGGTTTTTTTTTTTCTTCTCCTGGCTCTTTGGGTACGGCAGCTAGGAACATACCGTAGTCGGTGGTTTAAGGCCCAACACGACCATGGGCCCCTCTGGGTATTAGAATTTATGAGGCCTATTCCTTGACATGGTTGGCGGACATCAGCCGTGGTATTTTCCGTTTTCAGAGGGGCTTTCAGGTTTGGTTTGGTCTTCATCCATTTTTTGGTAGGTTTTGGCAAGGATTACATTTTGAATAGACAGGTTGTCTTTTTTCAATCTGTAACTATTGAGGATGTGGTTTTGACTAATCCCATGGTAAGTTTCAGCGTTTGGTAAGTTTCACCGTTAGGTAAGTTTCACCGTTAGGTAAGTTTCACCGTTTGGTAAGTTTCACCGTTTGTGTCTTAATTTAGAGTTCAAGACACGGAACTTTTGTTCATCCTTTAGTTCGGTGAGATGAACATGCACCTAGTACTTCGTCTTAAGGACAAAGCACAAGACTTTTTAGGGTCATATTTCGGGGTGTAGGCCATTTGTAAAGGAAATGTTCTATGAATGTCCATAAGGACAGAACACTTCTTTTATCTTTGGCCCGGTGGGACAGAATGTTTTGTGTATATTTTAGAAGTTTTGGATTTTGGACTTTGAAATTTGCCTTTTTATTTAGGGATTTGAGAATATTTAGGGAGATTTGGTTTTAATCTTTTATTTGAGCTATACTTTTAGCTTGGTCCAGTTTCTTTTGGTCACATGCTTTTATGCTTTGGAATAAGATGCATTTTTTGTTGGGCTTGGATTTTATTTAGGATTTCAACTTGGGGTCATTTTAGGGAATTTTGAAGGGTTTATTTTATTTAAAGGTTAATTTATTACTTTAGGGTTTTGACTCAGGGATACCCCATAGTGTTCAAAGGAACGGAGTACCCTGTCGAGCCTTGACCCGGTGGGACGTGAGAGATTTTTTTACCTAAGCGAAGAGGTGGTTGACCGCCTCGCAATTATCTGCCCAGTCGGTTTGTTGGTTGCTCTTCCTTTGGCTTTGGTGGGTTGCGGAAATGTCGGGGTAGTTTTGTCCATAATATTTCTTCAGGTATCTCCCATTTATGGAGGAGACAGGGTGTTTTCCATTTGAATCTGCAAGTAGGTAGGCTCCACCTTCATATGCTTGTTCTATGACATAGGGGCCTTCCCAATTTGGTGCAAATTTAGGACCATGGTGTCGGCCGAGGATAGGTCGCCTCAAAACTAACACTAGTTCTCCTTTCTTGAATGTTCTGGGTCTTGATAGCTTTTCATAAGCCCGCGTCATTCTGGCTTGATATAACTCCAAGTTTTGTTGAGCTGCCAGTCTTTTTTCATCCATTCCGTCCAACTCTTGCAACCTCAGTTGCGTTTGTTTAGTCAGAGGGATTTGTGCTGCCATAGCTACTCTTAGTGACGGGAGTTCCACTTCGATTGGTAGGACTGCTTCTGCCCCATACACTAAAGAATAAGGTGTGGCTTGGGTTGCTGTTTTATGGGTGATGCGGTATGCCCACAATGCTTCATGCAGCTTTTCATGCCAGTTTCTTTGATTATCTCCAATGGTTTTGCGAAGGATCTTGATCAGTGTTTTGTTGAAGGCCTCCGCTAGTCCATTGGCTCTTGGGTTATAGATGGAGGAATATCTCCATTCAATTTTGCGTTTATCGGCGAAGGCCTCAATTTTGACATTCTTGAAGGCCGTCCCATTGTCGGAGATTATTTTCCTTGGATTTCCATATCTATAAAGCACTTGAGTGGTGAAGAACCTGACCACATCAGAGGCCTTAATTTCACGGTATGACCTGGCTTCGGCCCATTTGGAGAAGTAGTCCGTAGCGGCCAATATAAAGCGGTGCCCATTTGAGGCTGGTGGGTCAATGGGACCTATGATATCTGTCCCCCAGATTTCGAAGGGCCATGATACCACAGTTGGATGTAGTGCGTTTGGGTGTTGGTGTATAAAATCTCCATGAATTTGGCACATGTGGCATTGTCTGGAGAAGTTTTCGCAGTCATTGATCATGGTGGGCCAGTAGTAGCCCATTAGCTTGATTTGTACTCGCATCCGAGAGCCTGATTGATGGGCTCCGCATACTCCCGAGTGAATTTCTTGCATAACTTGGTTGGCTTCGGTTTTCGATATGCATCTAAGCCATGATCCTTCATAGGATCTCCAATAGAGTGTGTTGTTCACATACACGAACCTTAGGGCCCTTTTTCTGATTTGCTCCCTAATGGCCTTGTTTAGAGGTAGTTTTCCTTGTTGGAAGTAGTCAAGAAAGGGCTGTCTCCAGTCCTCTTGGTTCGAACCTTCGGTTGTCATGGCTTGTGCGATTTCCCTCCATTCTTTTTCATGTTCTCTTTCGAGTGTTTGGATGCCAGTAAACAGGGTTTCTTCCTCCTCGTTTCTTTCTTTTGGGAAGCAAGAGGACAAGGATCTTCTGCGGTGAACCAGGACTTGGATTTCTTCCTGATTCGGGTCACCGAGTTCATTTGCCAGCCTAGCCAATGCATCCGCTTTGCCATTCAGAGACCTCGGGACTTTCTGGAAGGTAATATATGTAAATTTGGCCATCAATTCTAGGGCCTTTTCATGGTACTTGACCAATTCTGGTTTTCTTATTTTGAAGAGGCCTTCGATCTGACTCAGGATGAGCTGAGAATCTCCGTAGACTTCTAACTGCTCAATACCCATTTGAAGGGCAATTTCAAGTCCAGCTATCAGGGCCTCATATTCAGCTTCGTTGTTTGTGCATGGTTCGGTTAGGCTCAGAGCATGTCGGAGAATGCCTTTCTCTGGGGTGACAAACACCAATCCTACACCTGCTTGTCGTTTTGGTAAGTTTGGTTTGACCGCTGGTCGAATGGAGGAAGATCCATCGAAGTATAGCTTCCAGCAAGTTTCATTTTCCTCTATCTGCATAGCCTCCTCATCAGGGAAGTCGCATGCTAGTGGGGAATCATCAGGTATAGGATGAGCAGCTAGGAAATCAGCTAGTGCTTGTCCTTTGATAGCCTTTTGGGGCGCATATGCTATATCAAATTCCATCAGAGCCACTGCCCACCTTGCCAGCCTTCCGGTAAGCATCGGTCGGGTCATGAGGTACTTCAATGGGTCAGTTTTGGAGATTAACGTGACTTTATGGGCCAACATATAATGCCTAAGCTTCTTTACTGCGAAGATCAAGGCTAGGCAATGCTTTTCGATTGACGTGTATGCATGTTCTGCCCCCACAAGCATTCTGCTGAGGTAATACAGGGCATTTTCCTTTCCTTCTTCATTCTCCTGGGCGAGCAATGCCCCCAGGGATCCGTCCAAGGCGGTGGTATAGAGAATGAGAGGTTTTCCCTGGATGGGTGCTGCCAATACAGGAGGTTTTTGTAGATATTGTTTGATATCTTCAAAAGATTTCTGGCACTCCTTGTCCCATTTAAAGGGGACATCCTTTTTTGTGAGCCTGGTAAAAGGTTTGATTTTGCCTGACAGGTTGGCTATGAATCTCCTAATATACGCCAAGCGCCCTTGGAGAGACCGGAGTTGTTTAAGTGTCCGTGGAGGGGACAGTTCTTGGATGGCTTTGATTTTATCAGGATCAATTTCAATGCCTCGGTGCCGTACCACGAAGCCTAGAAATTTTCCTGATGACACCATGAAGGCGCATTTCAGGGGGTTGAGTTTCAGAGTGTGTTGTCTCAACCGCTCAAACATCAGCCTCAGGTTCTCTAAGTGTTGTTCATGGGTATGGGACTTCACAACAAGGTCGTCTACATAACATTCTACCACCTTATGTATGAGGTCGTCAAAGATTTTGGTCATGGCTCTTTGGTATGTGGCTCCTGCATTTTTGAGGCCAAAAGGCATGACTTTATAGCAGTAGATACCAATTGGGGTACGGAAGGCAGTGTGCTTTTGGTCACTCTCATCCATTTTGATTTGGTTGTATCCTGAGTATCCGTCTACAAAGGAATATATCCCGTGGGACGAGGTGTGGTCTATTATAATTTCTGTCACTGGCAGAGGGAAGTCATCTTTAGGGCAAGCCTTGTTTAAATCCCTGAAATCGACACAGACTCTGATTTGTCCGTTCTTTTTCTTCACTGGGACAATGTTAGCCACCCAGTCGGGCGTTTCTTCTTCCCTTATGAATCCAGCACTGATGAGCTTTTTGACTTCGGCTGTCACCTTTTCTTCCAATTCGACCCTCATTCTCCGGGGTCCTTGTTTGACTGGTTTGAGCTCTTTGTCAATTTTGAGTTTGTGGACTGCTATTGCTGGATCTAGCCCGGGCATTTCACTGTAGCTCCATGCGAAGCAATCCTGATATTCCTTTAGCAGTTTGGTCAGTTCATCCTGCATCTCCTGAGGAAGGGAGGTGCTAATGAACGTAGGTTTTGGATTTTCCTCAGTTCCTAGGTTGATTTCCTTCAATTTATCGATGGTATTTTGACCACCTTCTTCTAGCTCCTTTGGCGCATTTTTGGCTGCTAGGATAAATTGTTCTATTTCTGAAGATTCCCCTTCATCTGGGGTTGTTTCGCCTTCCTTGATTTCAGTGATTGTTATGCGACAGCAAGAGTGCTGTCGTGGTCTTTGAGGAGTGTTTGACCCTGAGCCCTTGGTTCGAGGTTCGAATCCTAGGCCCCTTGTGTTAGCAATCTTCCCATTGAGTTTTACGACTTCATTAGAGTAGCCATTCCACATATCTCGGAACATTCTTGCTCGCTTTTCAGGAATGGGCTCTAGGCATTGTGCCTTACGAAACAATTCAACCAACCGTGTGCTGGTGGTGTCTTGAAGCGGAGGGGGAATCCCCTTCTTCCTGGTTTCCTCTACGAGCCATTGTTCCCAGTCTTCGAAGTTTGACTCTTCATTTTGAGGTTCGATTTCTCCTATTTTGACAAATTGTATACTGGGATGAACAACGTGCCCTGTTTCAAGCTCTTCTATTTTGGGTGGGACAGTGAAGGTTTTGAACGGGATGACTTCTTCACTTTCCCGAGGTGTTAGGTCTTTACAGTGTTCTAGGGGTAGGATTTCTATGGACAGAGTATTTTGCTCCTCACCCTCACTGGAATAATTTGGTTGCATTCGAGCGGGTAAGTTAATGTCCTCGGCCGTGCCTTCCGACGATCCCGTCTCACTATCACTACCCAAGAGCATTTGTGATTTTATGGCCGCTTTGAGCACAGCATTTTTGACTGCTTCCTTCACGGTTTCAGGGGAGAGCTTTCCTTGTTTGGTGGCTGCCCCCTTTCCGGACTTGGGTTTGTAGTATTTAGCATCATCCAATTCGGCTTCGTGTGCCTCAAATGGTTGATCATCTCCTTTAATCACGTATTGTTTTCCGTCTTTGACATATTTAATGCACTGGTGCAGGGTGGAGGGAACCAATCCATTGGCGTGAAGCCATGGTCTCCCCAACAGTGCCTTGTATGTTGTATCAGCTTCGTGTTATCATGGGACCAGAGGTGTTTTGGTCTATAGTGATGATTTTCTGCATTGGCTTTCCCTTTTCCTTTTCCTGGGGGATGATTAGTTTTGGGTTTTGGCCTTTGTCCCTCCTGGATGACAATGCCGGCCTCTCTCCTTCTTTGTGGGAGGCTTCCTGAGTTGCCTGAGGTAGCATGGCCAGACTTCATGGCCTTTTTCTGACCTGCCCCCTTTTTCTGGGCGTGGTCCTTCAATGTTTTGAGTTCCGCTTCTATCGAGATCCTTTCCTTTCGCTCAGTCTTTAGCCTAGCTATTAGAGTCTCGACTAAGGTTTGTATCTCAATATTTTGCCTGGTCATCCTTCTCAGAGCATTTGTGCAGAAATCCAGGTCTATTAGGAGTTGACGCTTTTCCCTTGAAGTAAAGGCAGCGCTATCTTCCTTCGACGGTTGTTGGGCTTGCCCCCTATCTAAAGCGATGCTCGGTTGTGCTTGCTTTGACCTTGTGCGGTGGGCGGGGCCATCTGTTGCAACTTCTTGAGCTATTTCTCTTGAGCTGTCCGCCGCGCGTGATTTAAACGGGCTTTCTTTTGGCTTGGCTATTTTCTTTTGAGTGAGTTTTGGTTCACTTTGTGAGCTGTCACCTTGGGTTGCTGGAGATTCCTCCTCTTCGCTATCTGTGTCGGACTCACTCACAGTTATTGTCCGACAATTTTCAGAAGTACCTTGGCATAATTCAGAGTTTTGGTTTTGGTTTTCTTCCTGGTTTTGATTTGAAGGGGCGATATTTTCAGCTGGGTCTTCAGTAGAGGTGGCAGCTGCCCCCTGTTCAGTACTAGCATTTTCCTCCGTCTCTGATTCAGCGGGTTCATTCTCTTCACATCCCTGCTCAGTAGACGTGGCCTCCCAGATCTGGTTGACCATTTGCCGCACTATTTCCCCCAACTCCTCGAGAGTAAGGTCAGGTTGACCTGGAATGTTAGGGATATGGATATCCAAGTTTACCGTTCTTGGTTGCCGTCCTTGTAGATCGGCAGGGTCCATTTGTTCAGCAGGGTCTAGCACGATCTCATAGTCATATGCCATCTCCTCTGAGTTGGTTTGATGTTCTTCTGTGGCTTCGGTCTGCGGCTGCGGCACCTCAGAGGACTCGCCTTTGTCGGAATCATGATGGCCAACTCGATGACAAGTGGCGTCATCACGAGAGGATTCGCCTTTGAGCAACTTGTTCTTTCCTTTGTTGGTTCCTTTGTTTCTTCTTTGATAGGTTATTATTTCCTTCTCATTTGCTGGCTTCTTTCTTCTTTGGTATACTCTAAGGGCTTTAGGGCTCTTGACCTCTTCCTCATCATCCTCGGTGGGACAATAAGTATCATCATCGCTATTTACCCTTAGGTTTCTCATGAGCTCATTGGTTGTCATAGCCTCAGTTTCAGCGTTGGCTTGTTCCAGCTCACGCCGCGCATTTTCATCCCATTCGGGTTGTGGCCGGACAGTCATGCGAGCGTTTCTTCCTTGTTGTCTTCTTTTATTACATGGTTTTAAGGAAGGTTCATCATCATCCGTCCAAGCTGCAATTCGGGCGGAACGGTGATCATAATTTTCGGACTCAGAGTCATCAGACCCTGAACCGCTGATGTAACGGCAGTTTCCCGTATCAGAGCCGTCATCATCACTACTGTTATTGTCAATATCGTTTGAGATCTTGTACAGCCTTTCTATTTGTGCCCGGAAACGGGCGGTTTCCCGTGGATGGGTTCTCCTGAGCCTTTCGTAACTGGCCCCTGGTTGTTGTAATATCTCAGCGTGCTGAGCTATGAAGTTTAGGAATGCAGGGTCTTCCCGTCTCAGGTGTTCCATGTATGAGAGGATCCTGGTTGCTTGTGAGATATTCAACCCTTCAAAAGCTGAGGTTATATCGGCTGGCGGACCAGACCCAGATGCCATCAGGATTGAACTTCCTTGGAGGGTGCTTGGTTGAGGTTCTTCATGGTCAGATTCCACCTCAGGCTCCCTTTCGGCCTCTTCTTCATCGCTATCGGATTCGCTATTTTGGGCGTTTCCATCAGATGTTTTTCCGCAGAAGAAGAATCGCGGAGAACCTCCGCTATCTTCAGAGTCAGAGCACTGGGGAGTTTTGCCTTTGTTAACCTCTTTTAGGACGGTTGCTATGGCTTCTTTTTCAAATTCCTCCGTAAAATCTGGATCTTTGGGGTGGGTAGCTCGGCGGAAGGCCCTTGGGTCTGTGATTCTCAGTTCCCGTAGCTCAGACACATACCATTCTACCAGGCTGTCATGTTCATTGTATTCTTCTTCCTCAGGGGCTTGCTGGGATGACTCACCCTGAGTGGTATCGACTTGGTTAGAAGTCTCAACTATTTCTATTTGGGTGGGGAATGTCACCTCGGCCCTGGGGCCTGATGTATGCCTGGAGCGCCGAATCCTCCTGGATCTACGGCGTCGAGTGATTCTTGGTGGGGTTGCTTCTGGATTTATTTCTCCTTTCTCGCGCCCCGTCTCATCAGCTATTTCCCTTACGGTCCTGGCTATGGCTTGCCTTTCATATCCCTGGTATTGTTGAGGGTTTTCAGGGTTTAGCACACCATGGTAGCCGACCGGGTCTGAGATTCTCAGGTTCCTGAGGTACTGGGAGAATTCATTAGCCTGGTCCTCCTCAGCCAGGAAAGTTTGACTGTTCTGGTTGAGGTGGGCTTGGCTACCCATGTTGTTTCCATATTCCGCGAGGTCAGTTTCAGTAACCTTAATATTCTCCCAGAGGCGTGAGTCCTCCGTGTTTGCCAAGTGTGCACGCATGATTTCAAAATCTGTAGGGTGGTTTGGGTCTGGGTCTTTCTTGTCCCATTCATTTTGCACCACAATATCCACCGCGGCTTTCCTTATGGCCATATTTTCAACTTGTTGTTCATAGGTATCGGAGTCTGACATGTTTTCTATCTCCTCGTCAACCCTTAATTCCTGTTGGAACAAGTCAGGCTCTTGAATTTTTAGTTGCATCAAGAAGTCCACATACTCTGCCATAGCATTGAAAGAGATATGTGGTAGTGAATCATCGCCTTCTTCCTCGGCTTCTTCTTCTGATTCCCCGGCATCACTCAGGTATCTGCAGTGCTCTGCGGGTTCATGGGTTTTTTGTTTAGAGATGTTAAGAGGCATTTCTTTGGTCCAGAACCTATTTTCCAGCCATGATGCTAGCAATTGGTCCACATCATCGCCATGTATGAGCTCTTGGATCCACCAGGATGGATTTAAGGCGATTTCTGTCTCCAGGATGGGATGGAGGTTGGTTTGACCGCACCAGTAGGAGAGGTCCCTCCATTGTTCCCTTGCTTTCATGTATATTTTTATCCTCCTGTAACTGGCCGGCTGGCATCCCTCCAGCGCCTCATAGAAGGCATCATCATCTTCTTGTGGGTTTTGGTTTGTGACCGCGGAAGAGAGAATGGCCTGTGTAGCTTTCTCTATTTGTGCAATCATTTCTATTTCCTCTTCTTTAGTGAGCTTTTCCTCTTTTTCTCCCGGGTTATCCTCCGGGTGTGCGTTTATGACCGGTGTTGAGATGGCGTTGCAGGAGATTCCACCAGAGCCACCACCTCCTCTTTCCTCATCACTGTCAAAGTTGCTACCAAAATCGTAGCTTTCATCCTGACTAGGAGGGTCCGAATCGGACCATTCATATTCCTCGTCAGTGAAACCAGGAACATCTTGGGCATTTTGGGTATCGGTAGAGGCGGAAGCCTCCTTGTTTACTTGGTTTCTTACAAAACTAGTCACAGCAATGGTTTGTTTCATCAGTTCAGACACATGCTCTGCTAGTATTGCAATGGTTTCTGGTGGAATTCCGGATTCTCCTTTTTTCTTTGGTATGACAAGGTTGAACCCTAGATTCTTTAGGCTTGGGACGCCTTCTGAATCCAGACACTCATCATGAATGTCTACAAACACTTTGCGATCTTGACCATTGATCTTGAAAGGTAGGGTCATTCGGTCCGGCTTCTTTCCTTTGCGGATGAGGGCCTTATCCAATTTCTTTATTTCAAGGATCTCTTTCTTTTTCTTTCCTGATTGGGTCATAGGTTGAACAGTGACCGTCGACCAGGTATGTTGGGTTGGGACTGAGCTGGATGACGACTCAGTAGGGTTTTGTTCATTTGTTGTTGAGGTTTCGGAGGGTCTGGTGTCTGCTTGTGCCGGCTCCTGTTGGTTAGAGGATTCTTCATGTTCTTCCTCATTACCTGAGACATGGTGGCACGCTGCCGTCCAGGACTCCTCTTCTTTCTTTTCTTTTCCTTCGCCTTTCAACTCCTGCCACACTTGTCCGCTAATTTGAGTAGCGACTTTGGGGGAGATGAAATCAGCGAGGGTTGCTTGTGTTGGTTTTTCTTGAACATAGGGATCTTTGACGGTTTCGGGAGAGGTTTTCCTCCAGAACGCCTGTCTAGATCTCACATTACCCGTTGTTGCGTTACGGGTCATTGGTTTCGGTTGTGTTTTCATTGGTTTGAGTCTCTTTGGGACTACTGGCATGATAGGGCTTTTCCATTTGAGTTGAGGTTCGGCCTGCAAGGCTCTCAACTTCTTTCTGGTGTTTTTGTTCAAATATACGCTCCATGTCGTGGGCGGTTTTCCGTCAGTAGTGACCGAGACACGACGAGAGCTGGCACTTGGGGCTCCGTTTGAGATGGCATGAGGAGCCGGTTCCTGCCTAGCGTCATCATGGAGGGAGATTGCTCCTTCTTGGATTTTCTGTTCGAGCCAATCCTTAAAGACATAGCAATCCTCTATGTTATGACCCAAAACTCTGTGATACACACAGTAATTAGGGTGATTTACTTTGTCTTCCTCTTCGGGCCTTTTGCACTGGGGCAATCGAACCTCGAGAACTTCCATAGCTTGCTTGAACAGTTTCATAGTTTTCTCCTTTTTGAATGAGTAAGGTTTGCTTTTCAGCTCCCTGAGTGTTGGCCTTTGAGCCCTGGACTGTGGATTTCCGTCCTTCGTTTCGCCATTCTTTCCCCATTGGGCACTACCAGTGCCTTCAGCCTGGTTAGTGATGGCTTTGACTGCCTTTGTTGTTTTGATTTCCAGCTTCTTTCCCTTTTCTTTATCTTTTTCCTTGGTGGAATAGTATAGCTGGTTCATTTCAGGCTCCACTTCCTCATACCGAGCAACCATGACTACCAAATGTTCAAAGGTGGTGACATTGTGTCCCACCATCCATACTTTCATCGGTGCATGGATGCTGTTCAGAAGCATACGCACCGCCTCAGATTCACTTATGTTGGACTGACATCCTGTGTACATGGTTTCCCACCTTGACACGTAATCGGAGACGGACTCGCCTTGTTTTTGTATGGCATTGACTAGATTGGTAACGGAGACCCGATGCGGGGTCGTCCTGAACCTTGCGCAAAAGGCATTTGCCATTTCTTTCCAGCTTTTGATGCTATCTGCCTCGAGAGAAGCATACCAGTCGAACGCTACTCCAGACAGACTTTGTGAAAATTGCCTTAATAGCCATTCCTCCCTTCGGGCAGTGTTTCCACAGGAGGTTATAAAGTGTGACAGATGTTGACTTGGGGTGATTTTGTTTCCGACCCCATCAAACACCTTGAATTTCGACACTATATGGCCCTTCGGGTAATCCAGCTGGTCAAACCTTGCGGGGTAAGGCCGGCCTGTGAAATTGACGGGCAGTTGAGTGCCCCCAATCCCGAGAGATTGCAGTTTTTGATCCATGGCCCTTTGCATCTTCTCCATTATGGCCTCAGGGTCAATGACATTAGTTTCCTTTCTTTCAAGCAATTCTTCTTCAGAGGTTTCACTGGAGCTGCTATCCTTTTCCGGCACTATTTTAGAGTGGGATTTCTTGGTCTTCTTTTTGTTTTTGGATTTTGGCTTAGAAGCCATTCCTTGGGTTTCGGTTGATTTTGGTACATCGTTGTTTGAAACAGCATAGCTTGGGCGTGCCTCCTTTTTGGCTATGTGTTTCTGGACTTCCGCGCATGCCGCGGTTACCCGAGCATTCTCCGCTTGGAGTTGCTCAAGTTGCTTGGTTTTCTCTTCCAGCTCCTTGCGAAGCTGGGCCATCTCATCAGATATTTCCTCGAGGATTTCAATTTCCTCGTCAACATCTTCAGATGAACTTCCATGGTCCGGATTTGGATCCTCTTCATCACTTGCAATGTTATCAGTAGTCTGTTGGACAATTTCCTCTATTACCGGGCTGCGGTTCCTGGGCCGCCCTACCCGTTTGGGAGGTTTAGATGCCGAAGCTTTTCCTTTCTGTCCTCGTGTTTCCACGGGGACACTTTCAGAATGAGGCGGTTCCTGGGAACCTGTCCCGACCATACGGACTTCCGCCGTTTCCTCGTCATCATCATCATTATCATCAATTGACACATGATGTACTGAGGCAGAATCAGCATTCCGTCTCTTCCTCATCACATATTTCTTTTTGGTTTTATTTTTCATCATCTGACTCGCCACCTGGCTAGCCAGAGAGCTATCTTTTCCTTTTGGCACCCATCGATTGGTGCCCCCTGTGTTTTGCTCAGGAGCGGGGATGGGTTCCGGTTCCTTGGTCTTCCAGACCTTCTTCACTTTTCCTTTGGCCTTCATTGAGCGGGCATTGGGTTGGAGTGATGGAAAGGTAAGCCGGTCGAAGACTGAAGGCGGGTGGGCCACAGTCCTTTTTTCTGACGCACTATAGTCCGCGTCTCCCTCTCGGTTGTCCTCGCGGTAGGGAAAGCGGAGTCTTTGGTGCGCCGGGAACTTGAGCCTGTCCTTGATGGACGGCTTGTTGGGGTTGGCAGGGATTGCAGTGACAATCCTGCGGGATTTGCGGGATCTTTTGACAATTCTGAAGGCCGTGTGAATGGCCTCTACTGCCTTGTGTTTTGGGTGGGTCACTTTCTCTGTCTCAGAGACTGGGGCGTACATGGGGAGCTCCCAATCCTCTCTGAGGCGCATCGCCTCGCCTCCCTTTTTGAGCACATGTAGGGGGGCGAAGGTGTTGCTGAGGGATAGATCAGTGATGGTATCAGGTTGCTGGACCAGGTGGAGAGCTTGGGCCCTCGAGATCCTAGTCCTCTTTTCCTTTTTGAGTTTCGGGGCTGTCGCCCCCTTGATGTGGGTGTTTGCCGCCCGACCCTTTTTGGTGTTAAGGGCAGGCTTTCCAGAGACTTTCACCGATGCTTCACCAGCAAGCATCACAGGAGAGATTTGCACGACAGCTTGGACGGGCACATAGAGAGTCCCGGTTGCTGCTGTCTTCATGTGGCGAAGACGCTCGCCCTTCACGATTTGACTCCAGGTAAACATGATTCCTGCGATGGAGAGAACTCAGAGTCAATCATTAGTATATTTTTTTGAATATTATGGACTTAATTCCACCTATACATTTAAACTTTGATTATGCCCTGATGAGAGGAGAAAAATGTCCCACCGGGCGTGCCAGAACCTGTCTCGCACTTTTTCAGTCCGACCACGGAAGATCAGATAGTCCTCTATGGGGCGAAGAAAATGCGGATCAGATACCCCTCGAGCATCTTGAGACCCGCCGTTACTGCCCATTCCAAACGAGCGAAGGGCACTAATGCGGTTCTAAGTACCTCGAGAGTTGATTGTTTGTCGTAGGTCCTTTTTTTCCAGTAGGCGCAAGCCCCTACTGTTAATTACCTCCGGACTCAGTCACGAACTGAGCTAAGAGCACCTCTAGATCGGGATAATCAAAGTTTAAATGTCGTAAGTGGCTGAAGTCCATTTCAATAAAAAGAGGATTGTGTCTTGTATCTTGATAGGGAGTTTCAGGGTAGAAGAAAACAATGCAGAAAGGCAGCCATTTTAACAGGGCCATGCAAACATGAATGATGTGATTTAATTCTTTAGTCTCACATTTTTAAAACATTTAGGTTGCTTTTACTTTGCTGTGTCAGACTTAGTGCCATTACAGAGATTTTTGAGTTCGACACTAGGAAACTTGGTATCCTAGATCAATCCTCAATCGTTTGGGGATTTAGAGATTTTGGGATTTCGTTCAAGTCTTGAGTACAGATGCGCTATGCCTTCTCTTGACATGAACTTGGGTGATGGCCACTGGTTGACTTTTCTTCTGGTCACTTGGGCATCAGATTTCAGCCTGCTTCCGGTCAAACATGCTGTGAACTTGTAGAAACAGACTGTTAGATTTGAGTCCAACGCTAGAAAATAGGGTATTCTAGGTCAGTTCTCAATCGTTTGGGGAAACTTAGGGATTTTTTGGGATTTTCGTTCAAGTCGCGAGTACAGATGCGCTATGCCTTCTCTTGACCGGAACTTCAACGATAATTCAGAATTGACTCTTCCTTTATCTCAATCTGAATATCAGGAGGGTGTCTCCTTCAAGGCGAAACGCGATGCAGTCTTGAAGGGACGAACTTTTGACTTTTATGTCACTTTAGACTTTGTGTCTTGAGTTACTTTCAGGCTTTGTGCCATTTTGACTTTTGTGTCACTTTTAGATTTTGCGTCATTTAGATTTTGTGTCACTTTTGTGTCATTATGACTTTGTGTCATTTTGACTTTGTGTCATTTTCAGACTTTGTGTCATTTTGACTTTGTGTCATTTTTAGACTTTGTGTCATTTTGAAGTTTTGACTTTTGATTTTGCATTTTTGGAAGTTTGGATTTTGAATTTGACTTTTAAGTCTTGCATTTTAAGCTAGCACTTTTTTTATTTTTGAGTTGGGCTTTTGAGTTTTGTTTTTTTTTTTTTTTTTTTTGGACTTTGGTTTAAAGTTTGAACTTGGTTTGAACTTTTGAATTCTGGCATTCTGGACTTTGGACTTTTTAGTTGTGACTTTTGAGTTTTAGATCTTCGGTGTTTGGTTGAGATTTTGAGTTTGGACTTTTGAATTTGTACTTTTAGATCCCCCTTTTTTTATCTTCTTGGTGATATGTATACTTTATTTATTTCAATTTTGTTTGCGGGCTTTAGCGTTTGACTGTACCTATTGCTCAGAACAAGGAATGTCAAGTGTACCTGCTGTCCAGAACATAAGCTATTCAGATGTACCTGCTGTCCAGAACGTGATTTGTTCAAATGTACCTGCTGTCCAGAACAAAGAATATTCAAAATGATTTTCTTTTGCCTTATTTCCTTTTCTTCCTTTTTCTTTTATTTAACCATACGAATATAAATTTATTATTATCTGTGGCCATCCCCTAAACTTATTAATTTTAAATTATTTTTACTTTGGTGTTTTAGCATAACATAGCACATCAAAATATTCCTCATATTTTTCTTGACATTTTGACATTTTATGGGAATTTTTCTGATAATCCAGCTATTTTTAATATATTTTTGAAGTTTCCTGTGTCACAGAAATTTCTGATTGGCCGAGGTTTCGCTGCTTCGTGTTATGCTTGTCAGGGATCCACTCCACGCTGGTCGCCACAGAGGATCAGAGGGGGACCGAGGGCTGGGGTTTGATCGAACCATTTGGCTCACACCTGCGTCTGTGCGTCGAACGAGGTGAGGTTGGGTCCGATACCGACTCGTTGGCTCTGTGCGCCAGGTTTACGCTAGAGAAGGATTCACTTTCCCTCCCTCCTTCTCGATCACAATCTTAAGATTTTCCGTTGGACTGGACACATCCACTGGTGACGCCAGTGATGGACTCCGGCGGCCACAACGCCTGTAGCTAGGTTGATAGGCGATGTGAAGGGATTCTGGTGTCGCTTCCATCGTCCGTTGTTGTTGCGTCGATTGATTTTGCAGAGCCCCGATATTGACCTGGTTCGGGCACACAACCACGATTGGGGATGTCTGGCTGTCAAGATATAGCAGGGAATTGGCCTTTTAACAGAGTCGTCTATCACCACGAGAGCACCTTCAGGTTACCTGTGAACTCAGTTTTGCATAGCATTCTCTAATTTTGTGCTAGGGTATTCTGATTTTTCTTTTGGTCTGACAGACCCATGGAGTGAACACGTAATTCATCTCAAGTGCACCCGTCATATCCTTTGCTTACTGTGTTTTCTTAAACAATTGACATATGCAACTTGGGCATTTTATCCTTCTCCTATCCACTGGCCATACATGCATCTGTCTTGGAGTTTTTTTTTACAACATTCGCCTGTTCAGATAATAAAACTTGGACTGGTAATGCTAAATTCTTGTTAACATTAGCCAATGACCACCCGTAGGATCATATTTTTCATTTTAAATCTTAATATTTCTTTATTCTGCATAACCTTCCTGATTTATGTTTTCCTTTTTGATGTTTACGACTTGACCAGTCCTATGTAGTTCAATTCCCATCACATTCACAGACATAAAACTTTCATGCTAAGTTTGACTCTCACAGTTTCACATATTGGTTTCTTTTGACTTCCATTAGTGCCTTCTACATGTTTATCTCAAAACAAAACAGATTTGTTGCACTCAGGCCATCAATGCCTTGACTCAGAGGATGAGAGTTCACACAGTTTGTTTTTTTTTTGCATGCAATCGATGAAGAGGGCATATCAGTCAAACGACCTCTGAAATTTACTAGCTTTACTATTTTTTCTTTTTTTTTATTCAAATGTAAACTCACTATATCATTATATTATTATGTGGCCCTTTTTTTAACAAAACATGGCTAGAAGTACTAAACCTATTTTTAGTCAACAAGCTTTTGCAATTAAACATAAAATTATATATCATCATTTTTATTTTTATCTGATTCTAAAAGAAACATCACTTCTTACTACCCTGTATATGCATACGTATTTTGTAAGAGGCATTTTACCATCATATGTGTTATATTTTCAATTTGACCCGTGATGTTTACATTATTGTGCAACACTTTCTTTTGCAACCCTGAACTTAATTCATATTACTACTATTAGAAGTTTTCTCTTTTTTTTTTTAAAAAAAAAAGAGAAAGAAAAAAAGAGGGAAAGCCAGGGTCCAAGACATGTTACTATTTCCAAGTGTACGCTCTCAGGCAAGTACCCCTCGGTTATAATTACATATCTTAGACTGTAAACTTAACTAAATATGTTTTTAGCAAAACTGACTTTAATCATTGTAGTGTTGAAACCCCTTTTTAGTTCTGGATATAAATTCCTTGACACATATACCCCTGGCTTCTTATTTGACCATATCTTAGTTAAATTCAGATCCAATTACTACTATATTTTTTTACTTTATACATAACATTCAATATAGCTACCATTAGTTGAAGCAAGGCTAACAACATGAGTGTGCGCTCTCAGGCAAGCACCCCTCATGTAATAAACCATACTCCATCACAGGACTTCATCGTTATTTCATTTTTTTTTTATCATTTTTTTATTAAGTGACTCATTGACATGGGTGAGTGTGCGCTCTCAGGCAAGCACCCCTCACCTATGTCTTTGAGCCCCAAAACTATGCTGATGGATGTTTTACATG
Organism: Rhynchospora pubera; assembly: GCA_028095005.1. Taxonomy (NCBI): domain Eukaryota; kingdom Viridiplantae; phylum Streptophyta; class Magnoliopsida; order Poales; family Cyperaceae; genus Rhynchospora; species Rhynchospora pubera. The sequence goes on from CM051462.1 coordinate 177,531,746, forward strand.
AAGACCTTTCTAGGATTAACACTTAACTTCAAAGAAAAGATCGACAAAACAAAAAAAAGAACTGAAGATGGAAGCAAGCTAGATAAAGGAACTTTCTCAGGAATTGGATTTAAGTATAGAACTGAATACAGTGAAGCTTTTAGTGAAGCCTTTACCTTCTCCTAAGACTGCCTCCTTTTTTTTTCTTTAAATTTTGTTTTTACAAATATCAGTAAATAAACTAGCAGAGTTTTCTTGCCTCTTTTTTTTTCTTCTCTTCTTTTTTTTTTTTTGCTCTTGGTCTTCTTTTATAGCTGAAATCCTTAGGGCTTGGCTTCATCTCCTTGACATATGGCAGCATCTCCTCCCTTGGTGTTATGATGAAGGGACTGGATGTGGCATGAGGCTGCCGCCTTGCTTTTGCAATTCTGGCTTCACCTCTCTTCTTTACTACTTCCTTTTACTGACTAATGATGGTATGACACTTGGCACTTGTGGTTTTACTCCTTCTTACAGTGTGCTTGGGGGAGGAGTCATGTTCACTTTGGCGCCAACTGTTGTGCTGTCTCTCATCCAGTGATCCGTGAGTTGATGAGGGGTTGTGATTTACACAGAGAGGGGATCTCCTTTGATGCATAGCTGTTGCCATAGGGTTGTAGGCCTGGTGCATCAACATGACTTTTTTCATCCTCTCCATTTGTTCTTTTTATCAATTTCTCATGGCAATTACTGGTGTGTCAATTTGTTATTTGTGCTCCGTCATGCAGCTGCCTTTTTGGCATTCCCAATTTCAATTTCCTTTCTCATATTTCATAGCTATTTCTCCTTGTGTTTGATATATATATTTTTTACCCTTTTTTTTCTTAATTTTGCTCCAACTTGCTATTGTCTCTAATGTTTTAATTTGATGTTTGTTTATATTAGAAGAATAGCGATGTTTTCATTGGCCTATGACTTTGAATGTGATATTTCTCATTTAATTACTGCTTTGATTAAATTGCATTCTACTCTTTCTTTTTGGTCAGCAATCATCACATAGGAATGTTTCAGGGGTAATATGGGTATATATATGCTTCAAATTCCTTGGTCACATGCTCTATTCTCTTGTCCTTTTCTTTCTAGTGACTGATTTGCCCCCAGGTCAAAAGGGATCACGCCTGACTCACTCATCCTCCAGGTATAATGTGATATTTTTTGTCTCATACCCACTGAGAAGCATGCAATCAAACCATACATGTGCGTTCAGTTTTATCCAAAAATGTAAATCAACGGCTAGATGCACTATTTCCCTTCACTAAGCATACCACTTCTTTTGTGTCTCATCTATGCTTGGTATAGGTGAGTTAGTGATTGTACTATTGTGATTAAAGCATGGGAGGCATCCTGGCGTTGGTTTGAGATCTATTTCACATCCGATGGTCCCAATTGAGGCGGTAAGTTCACCTCCTATCATCATGCTTCCTGGTGCCAAGGACAATTGCAGGACTAGCCCTCTCTTTTCTCAGGTTATAGGCTGTGGTAAGCAACAACTTTTCTCCATTCGAGTTCTTGATCAATTTCACTAGATAATTGGCACAGGATATCTCCAGTTTGTGGTAATTTTACCTTTGTCATTTCTCATATTTACTCCTTTCTCCTGACTGTGCTTCATACCAGTTCCTCCTCATCCCCTCCTTTTCAATTCAAAGCATATTTTGAAATCCCTTGAGCTCAGCACCCTTTCGGCGGAACAGTCGTGGTGAGGGACAGCATCGTCTACTCCTCTTGCCAAATTAGCTTTTAATAACTCATCCAAACGTCGCCCCAAGCTCGCCAGGGACTTCAGCAGGTGGGCTCCTCTGCCAATTTCTAGCAATTTGATACAATTTCGCACTTTTTATCTTTCGCTTCTCATCATTGCTCCTCTTGCATCATTTCTTTCCAGCGCCTCTACCCCGCCGCCTTTGATATCGTCGGAGTCGTGGAGTCATCGCCAATTCACTGGTGAGACTGTTTGGAGTTGAGGCGACGTGAATCGGCGGCACAGTCTCTTCCCACGCCGGCGCACGGGGCTTGTCAGAGGTAGTACTGTTCCATCCTTTTCTTTTCTTTTTTTTTTTTGTTTAAAACAGAAATGTGTGGGACCCACTGTATCGGCCAATCAGAAAATTGCATCCGAAATTTTGAATTTAGGTTACGATCTGTCCGTTGATTTTGGATAAAATCATGAGGATTTATCAGGACCGTCGGATTGATGGGAATTTCTCTAATCGAATTGGGTCAGTGTATAATCCAGATGGGCTTTAATCTCGGCCCAGAACGAATTTTATTATTCCCCTTAAGGGTCCATCCGGAATTATCTCCATTTCTGTGAAGTTTACCTCCATTTGTTTCAAAATGGAGCTGTCCATTTGGCTGAATTTTGAGGATAATTAAGCTGCTTTGTTCTTAGAAAAATTATTTGGTGCCCTTCCATAGGTCAACTTGACATGAAATTTTGCATGGCTCCTCATAAAAATATGAAGAATTTAGCTGCCACAAATTTTCTATTTTTTAGGACTCCGGTAATTAATTATAAGGATATCACAGGCGCATAATGGCATTCCTCGTAATTAATTAATTTACCGTCCATTTTTAAGAATTCTGTGTTTTCCTTTCATGCATTATGACCAATTATCAGGGCTATTTTGTTGGGTCATTGGTTACGTGGATGGGATTTTGATTATATGGTTTTGGATTTTGGTGATAAAATAGGGAATTGTTCAGGGTTTTACGCAGCAGAATTTAGAGGCAAACAGTATCCTAACACGATTGTGCACACCATAGCATACATCAAAGAGTTAACAACCGATACATATGGTACATCTCTTATCTCCTCCTTCTCCTTGCCACTCTTAGGACAACCATTATGTGACAACATAAAAAAGTTAGCAAGAGGAGAGGAAACCAGTTTACACTTGCTCATGTTGAATCTTTCAAGTACCTTCTTAATGTACTTCTCTTGTGACAACCAAACCTTGTGTTCTCCACGATCTTTAGTAATTTTCATACCAAGAATTTGTTTTTCCACACTCAAGTCTTTTATGGCAAATTCTTTTCTAAGACTCTCTTTCAACTTTTTCATCTTTTCTAGATCCCTTCCAACGACCAACATGTCGTTAACATAAAGCAAGAGAATGATGAAATCAGTATTAGAAAATTTCTTCACAAAAACACAATTATCCGAGTTAGTCCTCTCAAAATTGTTGTCACACATAAAAGATTCAAACCTTTTATACCAATTCCGAGGTGTTTTCTTCAAGCCATAAAGGCTCCTCCTCAATTTGCATATCAAGTGCTCTTGTCTTTCATCACAAATATTTCCGGTTGTTTCATGTAGAGCTCATCCTCCAAATCGCTATGGAGGAATGCGGTTTTGATATCTAGTTGCTCAATCTCTAAATTCAAACTAACGGCCATACCGAGCACAACTCGAATTGAGGACATCTTAACCACCGGCGAAAAGATTTCTTCAAAATCAATTTCCTTTTCTTGGTCAAATCCTTTAACAACTAGCCGTGCTTTATACCTTGGCTTTGCCTCTTGACCCTCGAATTTCACACGATACACCAATTTATTCTTGAACACTTTTTTGCCTTTCGGCAAATTCACCAATTCAAAATTGTTGTTTTCATGCTAAGATTTTATCTCATCTTGTATGGCTTCCAACCACTTTATTTTCTGCTACGACAATATGGTTTCTTCGTAACATTCAGGCTCATCACCATCTACAAGTAACACAAATTCATTAGAAGAGTACCTTGTATTAGTCCGTCTTTCTCGACTTGACTTCTTTAGTTCTTGTACTTGAAAACTACCACTTGAAGAGGTTTCGGTTAGAGAATCATTATCTTTATTTTGTAGGATATTGGTTTCAGTTGATTGGCTAGAATTTAGGTGATTGGTTTCAGTTCATAGGTTGTTGTTTGAAATAGGAGTTAGGTCAATATGGCTACTTGAAGCGATTTTGACTTTGTCAAGGTTGCTCAAATTTTCAGTGGTTTTTTGCTCAATTTTTTTTGTTTAAATTTTCAAGGTTTTGGCCTTGTCATGGTTGCTCAAATTTTCAAGGTTACAACAATTCGATCGATGTCGGAAACGGAGGTGATCAACGGCTGCGGCTCGACAACGGCTAGAGTTTCCACAACACCGATTTAGCGGCGACGAACCTTGCATTCTGATACCAGTGATTGTGTTTAGAGAAGAGAGAGAAAGAACAGTACCGATCAGTGGTACAAGAGATTAAAGAGTGAGAGGTGGAATTTTTGTTTCGCACAAGAGGTGTGCGCACAACATAGAGCCAGAGAAGAAAAATATGAAGAGATTTTGGTGGGCGAAAAAGTGCTGTCCATTTTTCTCACATTCCCTTTATTAATCACTTGAGTTTTACAATTTACAAATTAATTCCTACAAAATAGAAAAATTACAAAGGGATATAAACATAAAGAAAAAAATAGCTACAATGAAGAGAGACCCAACACATACTTTGCTAGTGTAGTTTTCCCAACGCCAGGACGACCAGTAATGGCAACAACAGGAAGACTGGTCGCTGCAATTGTTCCATTGTCAGTTAAGTATTCTTCCATAAGTCTAGTCAGTATAGTTTCTCTATCCTTATCACGGCCGAATACTCTTCCCTGGATCTTAAATTCTGATAACGTTTCCTTGTCGTGATTATTAGCATCATCAAATTGAAACAAATCGCTATAATCTTTCGACTTCTTGACAATTTGGCAAAAATTATCAATCTGTTTGTTCATAGAAGTTAAAATCTGACTCTGTGACTCAATTGAACCAACCCTAGTCTTTATATAGGATTTGTGATCTTTCGCTTAAGAGATTTTTCTCTATTATTGATGAAGCTTAGGATAGCTGAACAGGTCGATTGCTTCCTCAGTCTTGTAATATGCATCCTTGAGTCTTTCAAGCCAGTTCTGCAGTTGGTTTCTTTTGGAGCTCTTCTCAGCTTTCTCAATCGCCAAAGAGATACCAGGAAGTACAATGGTTTCAAGATTCTGAAACATCTTACGCTGCTCCTCCATGCTGGTTCCAAGACGATCGAACACTTCATTCCACAGCCTACATATGACCGGTAACACCACCCACCCTGAGGTGGTTAATGCGGCCGCCTCAGCCATAGATGAATAATAGATGCAATTCACATAAGTGGAACAAGAAATTTACGAAGGGAAAGTGGGAAAGTACTGTGGGTGAGGTTTAGATCTATGCACGAAGGTTGTTTGAATTTTTTTGAGAAAAAGGCTCTTCAGATTGGCTGGAGCTAGTAGGAGATACATAGCTGCTGGTTGTAGTTTACTGAACCTAATTAACAAATTCAGACAAATTGCATGCAGTACGCTTATAAAGTGTCATGATCCCCCATGTCATGATCAGCGAAACCACGCACTAATTAGGGCACTCCTACCATGCAGCAGATCGAGGACAACTAGCTTACTCAATATGCAGTGCATTTACTCGAGTATTATATTTGAAGCATTTCAGTCGTCGCGAGTCGCTACAAACGACCAAGTCAAGGGACTCGAAGCATGAAATTAATTTGAAGGGATAGGGATAGGGATGACCCATGCATTATGTAAGGTCGTAGTATTGAATTTATGGGGATTGCTATCTACACGGTTTCGTTTAGCAATACACGCGAATTTTTATTTAGTTGACCAAAATACCCTTCATCCTTTACGCTCTGAAGTTCTGAAGTCTGAACCCTTCCTCTTCGTATATCCACCATTTTTAATTGAACTTAGGCCTCCTAATTTCTCGTCAGCAGTTCTCGATTACTAGCCATTTTCAATCAAATTATTCTCTATGAAATTGTGCTAGTCTGGACCCTTCTCGACTACTCCGCACTCTACAGTTGATATTTTTTTAGAATCTCCACATGTTTGCTCTTTGAGAAACTCAATTGGTGGCTTGGCTTGAGAAACCCAACGGGACTTGGCCTACAAATTGATATTTTAAATCACAAGCGTTGGAGCTGAAATGAAATTACCGATGAGTATTAACATTGTTGTTTTCTTTGCAATTTTCATTAGGATCATTTTAGTAAATTTGGAGTGGGGGTGCGCCGTCATGGAAGGTACATATACAGAGAATCAGAGAGTGGATTGCTAATTGACGAGAGTATTTTGGTCAAATAAAAGAAATTAGCGTGCATCGCTAATTGAAACCGTGTAAAAAGCAATTCCCTGAATTTATTTAACTATTGTTTCTCTCCTTGGTTCACACATTAGGTCATGAAAATCGATTATTGTTTTTTCCTGTGGCCTATCTAATAAGTCCATTGAGAATTGGATTGTTATGTATGACCCGACATAAATATAATAACTTCAGTTGCGGCAAATCAGGGAAATAAATGGCAACATGTTTTCGTCAAACGGTCTATTAATGGCACGTTCTTCTCTCCGTCTCTCACGCTAATTTAACTAATGGCCTAGTGCCACTCACAGTTAGGGCTGTCAATTTCATATCGTTTTGCACGTTTCCGTTCCGTTCTATCCAAAACGGAGCGAAATTTGATTACGTTTCACTCAACGAAATAGAAACGGAAACAAAATCATTTACGTTGGTAAGGACGGAACGTAAAAGAAATGAGCTGATTCCGTTCCGTCGTTCCACGTTATTCCGTTCCCAATTGCATCGTTTTAAAATCAATGAATTGCAAACCAAAAAAAGGCGGAGAAATAGAGGAGAGAGGAAATACCCTAGCCGCACAACACACGCACGGTTCTCCTCTCTCTCTCTCTTTCCTTCTTTCTCTCTTCCTCCACCGCCCTCACCTCCCTCTCATCTTCGATGAAACCCCTCACCACAACGGCACAACCCCCAAACCCTCTCTCACCTCCCTCTCATCTCCGATGGAAACCCTCACCACAACGGCTCAACCCCCAAACTCCCAAACTCTGATGGAACCCCTCACCAACCCAAGGCCGTGACACCACCATTCTCTCTCTTCCTTCGCCTTATCTCTCTCTCTCTGACCCGAGCACCACCCCCAAACCCCATATCGCCTAACCTCTACTCACTGTCTCTCTCTCAAGCATCATCTCCCTCTCTTTTTGAGAAGTAAAGAACTTGACACCACTAGAGAAAGGTGCGAAATCGAAATGAGCGAAGTTAGGGTTTTCGAACTAATTTCTTCTCTCCTTTGTCCTCCTAGAGCAAAGATGACTTCTTGCGGCTCTCTTCTCCAAGAATTTTAGGTTTGGGTCCTCTTTCTTTGTATGTGATACTTGATTTTTGAGAAATTTTTAGGGTTCTGTGCGAATTTAATAATTTTCGGAAATTGGTAATTTCGAGTGTGAATTTTTTTATTAGTTTTCTCCAATTTCAATGATCTGGTTTTGAGTGTTATTCTATGTTGGTTCTTGTTGAATTTTGCTGCTGCTACCTATTTCATTTTTTCTGTTATAGACAAATTTAAGCAGCCAGATTAGACATATAATTACTAGCAGTTCACATGAACATAACCCAGCTGTTTGTGCTTTTTGATATGAGTTGTATGTTTTGAGTAGTTTCATTCTATAAATAATTCTCCTTTTTGGTCTATGTATGGAGTTGTATAGTGTATTTGACATCCGAGTAATGAGTTTCTTTCGGCTTATTATTCCAGTTGGAGAACAAGAGGGCAGAGGGGTACTTTCAAGGAGCAAGTGGCCATGATAATATCGTTTTTCCTTTAATTTTGTTTTTGGAATATTTAACTTGTCATTTTGTTGTTTTATTTCGTTCACATTTTTTCAAATTTTGGGCTTGTGAAGTTGTGAATTCTGTATTGTCAACGGAAAAAAAATTAAACGTTAGTTACATTCTTCCGTTCATTATGGACGGAACGTTCAACGTAATAAATTCCATTTTCGCTATAATTACGAAACATTAAACGAAATTAAAAAAAAATTACGTGCAAATAACGGAACGAAAGCGAAAGTTGTCATTTCTGTGTACGTTTGACAGCCCTACTCACAGTCCCACTTATTCTACTTTAAAATTATTTTGAAGCACTAAAAAAGAATTGTAGCACATGTAAGCGGTAAGCCTACAGGCCACAGGGCCTCTTGTGTACTGAGTACTGACTACACCGTATGGTCCATATCCAAACTATTCCGAACCCAAGTCAATATCATTTAGACGCACTTAACGGAACACTTATAGGAGTGAAAACGGCGATTGTTTTAACCGTTTTGTTCTGTCCAAAACGAACGAAACAGTTAAAATATTTTGGTTGTGTTTCAAAAATGAAATGGTTAACGAATGTTTGTAAGTTGTAACGGTTTCGTTCATGTGTATTTTTATGGTATTATTGTAATTTCGATTGTTCGTCCAAAATGAAACGGTTAACGAAAATGATAATTAGTTTCGTGTTCAAATCAAACGGTTAACGCAACAACCCATTTCCGTGATTGTTTTAGACGTTATGCACCCCTAAACACTTAATTTAGAGCTGATTTAATAATCAGTTAGTAATAAAATAAACAAGAATAGAAAATAATTAGTTGAAGAGTATATCATAATAATAAAATGAGTGTCAAGTCCAAAAATTATAAACTATTATGGCAAAAAAAAAGTTCATTATGGCAAAAAAAATTGAGTCTAAAAATATCATTTTTTCCATATATTTTTTTTAAAATATTCTTACTATTTTTTTAGCAAACTAATAATATATTAGTACTCTTTTTTTGTGATGAAAATATTGAGTTTGGCAACAAGTTTGCGCATAATAAAGCTCTTTGAATTATGCTAAATATAGAGGGCGTTGTCAAATAACTACAGCCAGAGCGGGAAATTTTTTATTGAATCACGTATTTATCAGTATCATCAGTATTTTATAAATAAAGATGCGTGGGTGTCCGATTCTGTTTTGGTTAGTATCTGCGCCGACACGGGATCTGCACCATATGTGTTTTCCTTCTCGCTGAAATCTGCTCTGTTGGTATTGATGTAATTTTTTTAACTATGCCTAACTTATTGTGTGGTCCGCTGTGTTGTTTGGGCTACGATACATTTATTTTACACGAATGATACCTGTTTCACTATTGGCTCTGTAATTTCCGCCACAAATTTTAGATTTCTTTTTCTTTCTCAGCTCTCAACTTCTCAACTACGACTTCTCTCTCTGTTTGCCCTTTGCGCTTCCACTTTCCAGATCCCTCCCTCCTCGATCTCTCTATCTCTTACTCCACCTAAGCCGATCTCCGTTCTCGCTCCTTCTCTCACTCCACCACCACCGATCTCGCTGAGTCGACGGGACTCGGAGAGAGAAACAAAGGGTGCATCGATGGACGATATCAAGGCAGAGAGAAGGGTGTCGGCCATCGAACGACACTGGAAAAGGCGGAGTACCAGACCTACGTTTTTTTGGTGTTCCATAGTTCCGAGAATGGTGGAGAGAAGAGAGATTGAAGAAGGTTTAGATCTGCTCTCATCTCTTCTAATTTTTTTTTCTGTAAAAAAAATAATTTTTGGCTAAATCGTCTTTACTATATTAAAATTTTACTACATTATTGATTGATTTTTAAAGAAAACTAATTTCTAATACAGGATTAGAGCTCATAAGCTATTGATACAGGGTGATCTTCAGCTTTTGTGAGAGAAATCAGTGGAGAAATAAAAAATAAACAACAATGGTTTTCTCCCTTTTCCCATTCCTTTTTTACTGAAAAGGAGAAATGATTTTTTTGGGCTTACTTCCCATTTCGTTTACTGAAGAAAAGCAAAGATGAGCAAGACTAATGGAGGATAAAATCTCAGTGGCGGGCAAACATCAAGCATGGATTAGCTTGGGCCTTAAATCAGTGTTTGACTTTTTTTTTATGCATCAAACTTCGTTTAACTTTGGATTGTGTCAAATAGTGGAATTTTTTTCCCGATTGATTTATTCGGTTATCTCTTTATTTCTTATTGTGATAGAAAAAGTTTGAAAAATGAAATTGTTTTTCATGGTACAAGCTGCCAGGAATATAAATTATTATTATTATTTTTTATGTTACATGCGGGAATCAGCGTGGGTAGTTTTTTTATTACAGTTTCCTTATTGTCATATAGGAATCGATCATCAATTTAATTTGGAAAATATGGCTTTGATTATGGCATTAATTGACGTTCTGTATGTCATCATTTTTTTTTCAAATATATCATTCATTATGGCATTAATTGGTATTTTTTAAGTTTGAATTTGGCGTTAATTACAGGAATATTAATTTGTTATTAAAAACCCGTAAATTTCTAATTAATCCATCATATATTCATATTAACTGACTGATATTGGGGAGATCATGGTTTTTCATTGTTTGCCACTTACAGTCAATTTGGGTGCGATTTGGACAGGTCAGTTCTATCTCTCTTTCATGAAATTCCAAAAAAAAATTTACTATTATTATCTATGATTTTTTTTGAATCACTGGAGGAATTTGGAGATTTATTCTATTTTTTTCTAATTCGTCTCCTAGACTCCTATCAAGTTTTATTTTTCAATCTACACTACTAGAAAAAAGACCTTCTGTGACGGGTCATCTATAACGGTTATAATAAAAACCGTTACAGATAGCTAAAAGTTAGGGCGCTGAAAAATATCTAATTCATCTGTAACGGTTATTTTATAAAAATCGTCATATATTTTCCGTCACAGGACTAAAAAAAATCGGTAAACTTTTCTGTAACGGTTTTTATGTAAAAACCGTTATAGAATCTTTTCTAATCTGTAACGGTTCTTAAATAAAAACCGTTATAAAAATAGATATAAAAATTAAAATGGTTTTTTAATATTAACCGTTACAGAACTCCTTTCTGCTTCTCTTTATCTCCCGATCTGTTCCCTTCCTAAGTTCCTTATTCATTTGTTCTACCTCTTTTTCCTCCTCAAGCAGAGATCATTCCTCGATCTCTCCGCTCTCTCCACCTCACCGGCTTTCGGCCATGCCCAATGCGATCGCCGTCGCCATGTCGTGCTCCACCTCTCTCCCCACATCTGACCCTATGCTCGAGTCGTCCGCACTTGGAGCTCCCCTCTTTCTCCGTCACCTTCGCCTCACCCTCGACCACTCCATCACCTCCGCCTCACCCTCGACCTCTTAACCACGCTTGAGCCGTCCAACCCCATGCTGATTTCCTTCTCCTTCCTCTTTTTTCTACAAACCCTAGATCTGACTTTTCACCACTTGCTCGTCAAACGAAGATAAGTCGTCAGAAGGAGGAGACAGTGATGAAACTGGTGGTTGTGGTGACTTTGTTGTCCCTCTTCCCCACGTCCATCAAGGTATAGAAAGGAAGAGACGAACAGACCTGATCTGAGGTGCTCAGATCGAGAGGGCCTCTATCAAGGTTTAAACTTAGTTTTTTATTTGTTTTATTTCGACCTGTTGATGTAAAATTAGTTTCTTTCTCAAGCTTTATTTCGACATGTTGATTAATAAAATTATTTTAATTGATCTATTTTTCATTTACTACTGTCATTTGGGGTACTTTTAGTTTTATAGAAAGGTCTATTTTACTACTTTCATTTACTACTGATCTATTTTAATTGATTCCATGGTGTTTCAAATGGAAAGGTCTTTCATTTTCCTTCTACTTTCTTTTGTTTTATCTATGAAACTGGGACTATATAAACGCATGCAATAGTTGGAACTATGGTATTTGGAAAACAGTTTAGTTTTTGATTTTGGGGTGAAATTGGATTATTTTGTACATGAATAATCCCCGTCAAGAGAAAAACTCTTTTTTTTTCCCATGTCTGCTAATTTCCACTTGGCAGCATATTACAGAAGTACAAATTTATTCATTTTAGCCATGATATTACTGATTTTTACTAATTTTTTTGCAACTTTTTTCTTCCTAACATATTTCCAATTTAATGACAATTTCTTTGTCAAAGCACAGGAACACATGATATTACTTATGTTCAAAATTAAATTATCAAGGAATCATGATGCTCAGAATATCTGCACTTAGCCTCCTTGTTTATACTTTCCTTTAGAGCTATTACAACAAGAAAACTTATCTTTTTCTGTAAACATGTGCCTCTATCGCAGAATGCAAATGGAACTTGCACAGGATATGACAATAAGCAGGCTTCGCGAAGATATTTAATTGATTCCATCTGTGGTTAATTTTTTTTTTCAGGTATCCCCCATCATCTATTAGGCATAGTTGATACATCCACGGAGTTCACTTCTAAGCACTTCCGAGATTCTGCCATTCCGGTAAGTCCTAATTCTGACATATTGAACCAATAATCCTCTTTGATGTTTGTAATTCTTTAATATGCAAGCTAGTATATGTATGTGTACCATTAGGCAAGTTGGTACACTCCATACTATCCACAAGACCACAACCCCAATGTTGAAAAGGGTGAAAAGTGCAAACAGATTATCTTTTTCACCGATTATCTCCCAATATACCTGTGAGAAGTAGATTCATGTTAGTTTATCTTTTTTAGTAATGGTTTTTTAAATTTATTATTTTTTCAAGATTGATGAATTAGAATATACTATTGTGGCTTCTTTCAATTTCGTTAAGTTTCTAACTGATTTGTCAGTAATTCCCTTTTTTCATGCATTTATTTGTAAATTCTCATATCAACATTTTCCTAATTCCAGAAGCTTATGTGAAAAGTAAGTTTCTATTAGCAAAGCTGACTTTATTCCTTTAAATCTCTATACATCGATTGAAGGTCAGGAATACTTCGTGTGATTGCCTTTTTATTAGTAGAACAGTTATTAGATCTTGGATATAAATGAGTATTTAACCCATTCAAAATCTATACCTACAGGCAGTAAAATCCCAAAGCATCTTATTCCTGGCAATGCTAATCTTGATCCATGCCCAGTACAAGTTGGATGGAAAGAAGACTGCTGCAATTTTTTTGAGACAAATAGCAAGATACCTCTTATTCTCTTCATGCTTTCTAATGGATTTTAAGATTAATAATCCCTTCTTTTTAGGCAATATTGGATCAATGAAGAAGACTCTGTGCCTTTTCAGGTCTCCACTCTCTTTATCTTCATTTCTCAATGTTATAATTGGTCCATGTTTACTTATAATTGTATAGTAGAACCTTCATGTCAAAGTTTGATTTACTCCACCATTCATTTTTAATGATTTTCAAGCCAGCTAAGCATTTGTTGTGACTTGTGACTATTAGACTTTGATTAACTAAGTAATGTTAAATTAAAACATAATGGTATTCAGAATCTAAAGTATACTAATGTTGAATTTGTTAGCTCTAACCTAGATCTTAAGTATACTGATGTTAAACAGAATTGGTATTTTGGTATTCAGGTTAATGCTAGAGCCATGGCCTTGTGAATGGAAGTCTTGGCCGAGGGAGTGAAAGCAGTGGCCAACGAAACGAAAGTCGTGTCAAGAGATCGGAAACCATGGCCGAGGGACGAAAGCCGTGGCCGTGGTGAATAATTTATGATGAGTTTTTCTTTGTTTAGTTAGGAGATGAAAGATATTATAATTTCATGATTTTTGTTAGCTGCAAGGATAAATTTTTACGCTGTAGAAATAATTGAAAATTTTGTAGTTAATTAATTTTGAATTGTTAATATTGTGTATGTTCGTATATGATTTTTATTATTTTTTTAAAAGTTATATATAAAATTGTAACGGTTATTAACTAATAACCGTTACAGAAGATTAGTCTTCTGTAACGGTTATTAGTTAATAACCGTTACAAATTATTAAAAAATAAACATATGTAACGTTAGTTTATCTTATTTGTAACGGTTATTATTTAATAACCGTTACAGAAAATTAGAATTTATAACGGTTATTATATAATAACTGTTACAGAAGCTGATCTTCTGTAACGGTTATTAAGGCTTCTGTAACGGGGGCTACTGTAACGGTACGTAAACCGTTATAGATCTATTTTATTAACCGTTACAGAAAGCTTTTTTTCGTGTAGTGCTAAATTTAAATTAATACAATCAATAGTTTCACTGCTCAGGATATATAAAATTCCATTCATTTTTATGCTACGCTAATTTCACTACTAGAATTTCGTTTATCTGTGTCGGACCACCAACATATTAGAGTCGCTAAATCAAGTAGCGACACAGAAAGAAAAAAGTGGGCGGGAGGGCTTTTATTGGGTGTCGGTGGGCCGACACAGATAAGTTAAGACGCATAAATATTCAAAAGAGAGACGCTCTCAAGTTCTGTGTAGGGACGCAAATATGCTGAATATATTGGCGTCAGTACTCCGACACGTATAATGAGAGACGCATAATATTTTTGGGTTTATTTCAAGATCCAACAGTTCAAATCAAATGTAAATTTAATTCAGTGCGTTGTACTGTTATAATATTCAGAACTTGATTTAATCTGAGTCTTAAATTTTCAAATTTCATCGCCTAATATTTTTGTTTTCAAATTTTGTTTTCTAACTTTAAATAATTTTAAAATATATTTAACTATTTTTTAGAGGAAAAAAATAAATTTTTGACACGTCTATACGATTGACATGACTATATTGTGTTGTGTCAACATTGCATGTCAATCGTGTCGTATCAGTTTTCGTATTGTGTCGACTCATGTCAACACAATTGTGTATGAGACGACACATCGATAGCGAATCATCCATTGCCATATGATTTTTTTTGGCATTTGCAATCTTAGTGAGTGAATAGATTGAAAATGTAAATTAAAATATCATTAGATATTATTGTCTCGCACTTTTTTCAGTCCAACCACGGAAGATCAGATAGTCCTCTATGGGGCGAAGAAAATGCGGATCAGATACCCCTCGAGCATCTTGAGATCCGTCGTTACTGTCCATTCCAAACGAGCGAAGGACACTAATGCAGTTCTAAGTACCTCGAGAGTTGATTGTTTGTCGTAGGTCCTTTTTTTTCCAGTAGGCGCAAGCCCCTACTATTAATTACCTCCGGACTCAGTTACGAACTGGGCCAGGAGCACCTCTAGATCGGGATAATCAAAGTTTAGATGCCATAAGTGGATGAAGTCCATTTTAATAAAAGGATTGTGTCTTGGTAGAGAATTTCAGGGTGAAAACAAAGCAGAAGGGCAGTCATTTAAACAGTGCCATGCAAACATAAATGATGCAATTTAATTCTTTAATTTCACATTTTAAGATATTTGGATTGCTTTTACTCTGCTGTGTCAGGCTTAGTGCCGTTAGAGAGATTTTTTTTTTTGAGTTTGATAATAGGAAATTTAGTATCCTAGATCAATCCTCAATCGTTTGGAGATTTAGAGGTTTTGGGATTTCGTTCAAGTCTTGAGTACAGATGTGCTATGCCTTCTCTTGACATGAACTTAGGTGATGGCCACTGGTTAACTTTTCTTCTGGTTACCTGAGCATCAGATTTCAGTCTGCTTCTGGTCAAACATGCTGTGAACTTGTAGAAACAGGCTGTTAGATTTGAGTCCAACGCTAGAAAATAGGGTATTCTAGGTCAGTTCTCAATCGTTTTGGGGAACTCAGGGATTTTTGGGATTTTCGTTCAAGTCGCGAGTATAGATGCGCTATGCCTTCTCTTGACATGAACTTAGGTGATGGCCACTGGTTGACTTTTCTTCTGGTCACCTGAGCATCAGATTTCAGTCTGCTTCTGGTCAAACATGCTGTGAACTTGTAGAAACAGGCTGTTAGATTTGAGTCCAACGCTAGAAAATAGGGTATTCTAGGTCAGTTCTCAATCGTTTGGAGATTTAGGGGTTTTGGGATTTCGTTCAAGTCTTGAGTACAGATGCGCTATGCCTTCTCTTGACATGAACTTAGGTGATGGCCACTGGTTGACTTTTCTTCTGGTTACCTGAGCATCAGATTTCAGTCTGCTTCTGGTCAAACATGCTGTGAACTTGTAGAAACAGGCTGTTAGATTTGAGTCCAACGCTAGAAAAATAGGGTATTCTAGGTCAGTTCTCAATCGTTTTGGGGAACTCAGGGATTTTTGGGATTTTCGTTCAAGTCGCGAGTACAGATGCGCTATGCCTTCTCTTGACAGGAACTTCAGTGATAATTCAGAATTGACTTTTCCTTTTTCTCAATCTGAACATCGGGAGGGTGTCTCCTTCAGGGCGAAACGCGATGCAGTCTTGAAGGGACGAACTTTTGACTTTTAAGACTTTATGTCACTTTAGACTTTGTGTCTTTTGGGTCACTTTTAGGCTTTGTGCCATTTTGACTTTGTGTCACTTTTTGACTTTGTGTCATTTTTTAGACTTTGTGTCATTTTGACTTTGCGTCATTTAGACTTTGCGTCATTTAGACTTTGTGTCATTTAGACTTTGTGTCACTTTTAGACTTTGTGTCATTTAGACTTTGTGTCATTTTTTAGACTTGGATTTTTTATTTTTACTTTAGGATTTTGGACTTTTGAGTTTAGATTTTAAATTTGTACTTTTAAACTTATCTTTGGCCCTCTTGGCGATTTCAATTTTGTTCGCAAATTTTAATGCTTGACAGTACCTGTTGTTCAGAACAAGGAATGTCAGATGTACCTGCTGTCCAGAACATAAAATGTTCAAATGTACCTGCTGTCCAGAATATAGAATATTAAAAATGATTTTTCTTTTTCTTTATTTCCTTTTCCCCTTTTTTTTTAACCATATAAATTTATTATTATTTATGGTCATCCCTTAAACCTATTAATTTCAAAATATTTTTACTTTGGTGTTTTAGCATAATACATCAAAATATTTCTCATATTTTCCTTGACATTTTGATATTTTATGAGAATTTTTTCTGACAATTTAGCTATTTTTAATGCATTTTGAAATTTTCTGCTTCACGGGTTTTTCTGATTGGTTGAAACTTTGCTGTTTTGTGTTATGCTTGTCAGGGATTCGTTTCATGCTGGGCGTCACAGAGGATCAGGGGATGCACTAGAGATTCATGCTGATTGGGTCGCTTGGCTCACGCTCGAGGCCGTAGACTGCGTGGGCTCGAGTTTGGTCCATATCCGTCCTGTAGATCCTGTTGCTGACGATACCCAACGATGCGCCATGCCCACGCGACCCCTTTCTTAGAACCGTTAGGCTTAAGATCCGCCCGCTGAGGTTTCGTTAAGATTCGCGCTGGTCAATCATCCCTTACTGTTTGACTCCACTGAAGGAAGCTAGCCATGGCGAAATGGGTTGACCCGTCAAGATTTTGCTGAACTATCCCCAAGGTTTCACTACACCATTGCTGATATGAAAGGGTTGCTCGGTGTCGTACCACCTTCCTCTTTAAGCTAGTTCTTCCAATTTACCATTTTATTGAAGTTTCCCCCAAATTTCATTTGTTCCCTGAACTGGACTAAAGAATCAAATCGGAGGTTTCTGAATGACATTAATGGGACACTCCTATATCTCATATTAGTTCGGCTAAGATATTGTGCTTACATAACTATTAAATGTTTATATATGAATTTTACACCATGTTGTTCATTCCAGTTGATGAGATCCCATCTTGATTTATTTCTGAACTTTCTTAACGTTTTTTTATCATAATTTGAAATATATGTTCAAGTTTTATCGGGACATATCTGTTTTTTTTTGTTTCAGTACTATTCTTAGGAACCTGTCATGCAGCCATTTTATTACTCATGCAGCCTCTTCTTTTGATTTTCATTACCCACCATAGTTTCAGATGTCACTTCATGTAAACTGTCATTTCTTAATTCTTATATAGCTTTCGCTCTGTGCTTGTCTGCCTTCAGGCAATTCCTCTCTGCTGGTTATTCATTCACTTTTTATTACCACTACATTCCTTTGGTTCAGATTCCTTAAGTACTTCATAGCTGGTACGGATGTGATACACAAAATTACCTGTTCACTGGTACATGGTGACATGTACTGAGATTTAGCGTTTTTATGTCTACAGCTGGAGATTGCCAATTCTCTTTATTTCATGATAGGGGTTTAATTTACAGCCAGGGATTCAAGGTGCTTTATTTGGACAAAAGTTGGGCTAACATTGATTATAGACATCCATGTAGGACTATCTTATTCACTTTGACCCCCAACATTTCTTTATATTGCACAACTCCTCAAGTTGCATTCTTCTTTTGTGTAAAATTTCAGAGTTTAAACAATTTTCATAGTTTCACCTTTATCATACTTATATGTAAACTTTATGACAGGGTTGGATCACCTTCCCCTTCTCTTCCACATAAACATAGTCTTGCACACTTACTGGTTATGATTCCCTTTGTTTTCCCTTATACTCTTAGCTTACCAAGAAGTAACTCAAATGCTGACTTAGATGACCATTGATATTATATGATTTGACTCAAGGTGTTGATGTTTTAACTTTATAAAAATAAACAGGCAACATGTCATGTTGATCAGTGGAATGGATTCTGGAACCCATTGACTTCACTCATTAGTACCCTGTATGTGTATTGTCCTATTCAAGTGCTGGCCTATCAAACTTTCACTTCTTTTTTTTTTAAACTTAATTTTGGACAGGAATGCAGACAAGGACTGTTTCATTACTCACATTTCCCCTGGATGATGACATGATGAAAGAAACATACTAAACTCTTATTTACTTTAAAGAACATCACTCTAAAGAACTAATTCGATGATGTGACTATTTAGATAAGAATATATCATTTTATCCCCTTTTCTCTTATGAACCTGAGGGGCATGAAACTCAATTATTTAGAAATTCCTATTTCTTTTTTTTTTACCCTTTGATAACAGCAAGCAAACTTAGAAAGAGAACCCTGTATGTATTGAAATATATATATTTTTGACAAGAATTTAGCCTATTAACACCTAGTTGTGGGTTGTGTACATAGTAAACTCAACAAAGATATGATGAAAACTATGACATCTACTGAGATAAACTGAGGTCAAGGACTAGCGTAGCATCCATGGAGGTGGAATCTAAGTCACGCTCTCCATGAAGCTAACAGCCCCTAACCTATTACCAAGGGATGAAACACTTTGTATTGATGCAAATTACTTCTATATGCATGACTTCTCAGAGTCACAACTGATGTAAATGAGTGTGGAATCTATGTCACACTCCTCACCAACATCAGTGCAAACTCTAGCAAGACCAACAAGGTAAAAAAGCACAGCAAAGCTTTAAAAAGAATAAATTTATTCATATCTTTCTTTTGGAGGCCATTACAAGAGATTACATTTATTACCTTGCAAAACTTGATTTTCTAAACCGACAGAATTTCAACTAGTTAAATGGCCTCCCTTTCTTCTTCAAGAGGAGCTTCTTTTATAGAGGATTCCCAGGGTTTGGTGCTCTCATCGGCTTGACAGGTGGCGACATCTCACTTCCTTGGTACTTGATGGATGGTGGAGATGCACAGATGTCAAACCGCCTCTTTCTTTCCTTCCTTTCTTCACTGGGTAATTCCTACTATTTGGTTTACTCCCAATCACTTCTCAACACTTGGCACTAATCATTTACTCATGGGACAGCAGTATAACATTTTTTACCCTCATGGCTGGCAGGTGGGTCCCACTGTCATTTGGTATTGGATGGGATAAGATCATACCTCACTGCTTTCTGTGTCTTGGAGATGAGGTAATGACTTGGCGCCAGAATGGGAGTGTACAGATGGCATTCATCCATGCCTTCATAGGCAGTGGGTGGTTAAGATGGTCTTGTGAAGGGGATCAAATTTTGAGTATGTAGCTGTAGCTAGGTAGTAGCTTCTTTCTTTTCTCCATTTGCTTTATTTTGAGTAACCGTGTGAATTCTGGATTGGAGTCACTCATAGCTTGTATGTAATTTCACCAATACCCCTCAATTCATATGTATTCGGTCTTAATTTTGAGGGGTAAAAGTGGAATTAAGGCTTCATTCATCTGTGGCTCATTATTTGGCTGCATTTGGTTAGCTTCTTCTTCATGCTGGCTGTTCTATCTTCAGTGAAAAAAGGATTTCTTCTTTTGTCAGAGCTAAGGAGTGCTGTTGATCCCTCATTGGTTGGGATGAATTGGCTGGTCCAGTGGGAATAATCTCTTAGGTTATCCCTAATTAGTTCTACTGTTTGGTGGAATTTGGCATATAAATTGAGTATTTGAACCATCAACAGACCTTGATGATGAGTTTACTTCTTTGATTATCATTTCATCCATCCCAACTATTACTTTTTTTTTGTGTTTTTCATTATCTGGTTTAGTTTGATTGTGTATTTAATTAGGTAGCACAACTCGCTAGAGGGGCATAATTGAGATAAATTGTTTGCTTTTCCTACTCCTTATGTACTGCATTCTTCTGTCCTTTCTGTATATTACTGATTTACCCATGGGCCCACGCGCTGCCTTTCAATAATCCATGCTCCTCAGTTTTCTTTCTTTTTTTTTTCTTCTTTTTTTTTTTGCATCTGATTTTACCCCATACACAGGAAGGTGCGCTCTGGCTCATCATCTGACCCTCTAGTGTTTGATGTGTGGTGAGATATGATGTTTGCATACTTACTTCAATGGCTCACTCTCATCCACGCTTTCATCATGTCCTGGGTGGCATTGATGGCTTTGTACCATGGGAGACAAAGTAATCACGCCTTGGTTCATCTAACGGTTACCACTGAAGTGGTAAGCTCACCCCTTCTTCTGCCAAAGGAATCTCTACAGTAGTAGGCCTTCTTTTTCAGGTCATAGGTTGCAGAAGAGAGAGGTCATGCTCTCCGTTTCCTGTTTTCTGCTATTCCCTTGCTTCTTTTCCCCAATGGATTCCTCCAGTCATAGAAATTACACTTTGGTGTCAGTTTATGCATGCATATCTCTCCTTCTGAGGTTTCTTTACATCATTTACAATCTTCGTATAGACTTTACTTCCTCTATAACATAAGTCTTACTGCTTGGTGGGAGTTTCGTCGTATTCTGTCAATTGAAGTTCCGAGCAATCTCCCTCTCTTCCTTGCAATTAACCTCAATTATCATTCGATTCCTTCATTGCGGAGCCACTGCAACCCCTCAGGTGTTTCAATTGATAATTTCGCCAGGTAATTTTGCATTTATGTTTTTCCCAATTTCCTCGCTGTGCCTGTCATTTGCCAAACTCACTGTCTGACAACTCCCGTGTTTGATGTCGATAGAGTCGTAATGGAGCCCGCTGTGCGACAGTGCACTCCATTGGGGTCGCGGCGGCGTGCAGCGTCGGCAAAAGGTGGGGCTTTAGTCGATCATCGCATCCTTTCTTCAGGTCTGTACTATCTCTTTCCTTTGTTAACAGAAAGGACGGGGCCCACAGATACGGACCAATGGGGAGGTGCCATCTGTCCCCCCTTCTTCTTTTTTTTTTATATTAGATTTAAATGGATGGGTTTGGGATTATCGGGTTTGGTTTGATTCGGATCCGCTAGGGAGAGGGTTTGACCCGTATCCCCCTTCTTTTTTGATTGGGCTTTTCTATTAATTATGCCAAGCCCATTTAGTTACTGGGCCTTATCTATTTTCATTAAAATTCGGAAATTGGGCTGGACTGGGCCGAATTGGACTGACATTTCATTTGTGGATAATTGTATGGGTTCCAGTAGTCCGTAGATAGATGCGGATTTAGTGTATGAATTCGTGTCCTATTTCAGACATGGTATATTTTCTTGTGGTTGTGTCATTTTTTACGTGTCAAAAGAGGGTTTAGGACTGTAGCTCTTTATATTTATTATACTTATTACTATACATTTATATATTTTTTGCAGCATTTTCTAGAGGTAAACAAATGCCCCCCACCAGAGCAGGTTGTGAAACTTGGGTGTGAAACAATTTGCTCTGGTGTCCTTTACATTCCAAAGATATTTGGGTTTCTAACATGATCTTGGTTATATGTAGGAGATACAGGGCCTGTCGAAGAGATTTACAGCACAGTGCCCCGGTTTGACGTAGTCAGGAATGGTGTGTACGGGCCTTCTGACGAGGCGATTGATCTATATATCAAGTGCTATATGGACCCGCAAGGAATCTACAAGCATCTTTATCCCAAGTGGCGATGTGTCATTCTCCGCGGGAGGGACAATTTCCATGGTCTGCTACCTCGACACGACCGTTCTCCTTTGTATGCTGATCACACATACCCTCATTTGAGACCTGACCCGCCTTCTCTTACAGAGGTACGTCCTCACAGCCTTGCCTATGATTCTTTTGTGCCTGGTGGTGAGTTTCGCCGTGCTGGCGGGGTTTGTTCCTTTGAGGGTTTGTTTCTGGGTCCTACTGGGCGGGTAGGTTCCTCCTCGGATTATCATTTGCTGAGTATGGAGATGACAGAGGGTCATGTTATTCCTTGGGCTCCTGGGGGCTTGAATGTTCAGGGTGAGCTCCGTTGGGTTCCGGGGCAGACCGAGTGGACTCGCTATATGATGGGGCATATGGGGCCGAAGTTGACGGAGTTGGAGATATTTGGAGGAGTCACACTGGCTTTGTTTAGGTATACCTGGGATCCAGTTATCCTTCGGGCTATGGCTAGCAACTGGAATTACATGGATAACACCTTTGTTCTGGAGGATCGTAATGCTACCATTGATCTGAACCAGATGGTTCGCCTGCTTGGGGTTCTCGTGGCGGGTTTGTTTTATGAGGAGAGGATCCCGCCAGAGTTTGAGCTTTATGGTATGGATAGACATGGGGATTTCTTCCATAAGGATTCTTTACGGACTGTGTTTAGGATTTATTACGAGATAGCTATGACCCGTTCTCTCCAGGGTTTGAGTCGTGATGTACCTTTCAAGGATTGGGTTGGTTATTTCATGAATAAGGTTCCGCGAGAAAAGGCCGTAGGATTCGCCAGTCCTTTGGAGCCTGTGGTGCCTGGTTTAGATAAGACCTATGTTCCTGATCGGTGTGTTCCATGGGAGGATCTGAGTTCTCATGCTTTTGATGATGAGACCATCCTGACAGCTTATCTAGCATGGTGGTTGTGCTACTTCATAGTCGTAATTGAGCCGGTGGGTTACATTCGGCCAGGGGTTTTTGTAGTAGCTAATGCATTGGCCTGGGGCCATAAAGTGTCCTTAGCCACGGCCGCTTTGGTGAATGTATATCGGTCTATGCGAGAGCTTACTTCCTCCCGAGATCCTTCCAGGGCTTATATTACCATGCCACTGCACATATTACACGGTTGGTTCAATGTGTATTGGAGTGGGTGCTATTCCTCATCTACTTCGCGCGGTGTGCGGAGTTCGATGCTGGCTCATCAGTGCTGGCTCATCAGTTCATCCTCCAGATCAGCTCACTGCTCATCACTTTTTTGCCAAGAGTGACCGTTACATCACCAATTATCGCCCAGAGGCCTTCACAGGTAATTGGCCATCAAACACGGATAAGATGTATGAGTTTGAGGATTCGAAGTCTTCTAAGAAGGGAGTTCCGCCGAGGTTGCTTTCTCGCAGAAACAAGCGCTCTAGAGATTATGCTATTAGCATCAGAGAGGGTTGTTTGGTTGTTCGACTAGGCGCGAGGATTATCTCTGAGGTATACAGCCCTCAGAAGTGTGCCTGGCAGTTTGGGTATGATCAGGATACTCCTTCTTCTGTACTTTCCGACCCTCCTGGCAGTGTTTCTTTGGCATACTGTGCTGATTTGGCCGCTTTTTCCTTACGATTGGGAACTGGGATCAGATGTGCTGTTCCTGGCCCGCAGAGGATGGGGCGCATGACCGTTGATCATGATCGCTGGTTCAGAGGATGGGCTAGGGTTCCTCATTCCTTGAGTGCTGAGATATTGAGGGAGAGGGTTTACCCATCTTCTCGTGTTGTACCTCCGGGCTTGGATGCTTCCCTTGGTGGTTTCAGACCTCTCAGAGGCTCATACGGGATTGACGGTTGTTTGATAGGCTCATCTCAGATTACAGAGTATGTTGAGCCTCCTGTGCCCCTTGACGGCTCCTTTCCAGGTATTTTATTGAATATCCTGTTTTGTTTCATTTGTTTGGTTATGGTTTTGTATGCTCATTTGGTGATTTCCTGTGTGCAGGTTTTGGAAAATGGGGGTTTGGTCATTTCTTTTTCAGAGTTGAGCGTGCCTCAGCAGGTGAATTTTTTCAGGCTGCTATGCAGGGGCCAGACAGCTATGAGCATCTCTTGATGTTTTTAGGTATCTTGACTATATCGCATTTTGTTTTCATTACTGATTTGTTGTTCCCGGCGTTTACTCTACTTCCTTTTGTTTTCAGATGATGCTCCTCCTGAGGCGGGAGATGTTCCCAGTCCGGTGCATTCCTGCCCCTCCCCAGAGTATCCGGAGCAGCAGGCCATGGAGGCAGCCAGAGATGAGTTCAGGAAGCGCCGTCACGAAAGTCCGGATCCTTCGGAGGGGCAGTATGTGATCCGCCGTCGGACAGGTGAGGAGTTAAGCTCCGATTTTCCCATGGAGCCTCCTTCCTCTTCATTCCCTTCAGGCATGTGTCTTTGTTCCCTTTTTTCTTTCTTCCTTTCTCTTTTCCTTTCTTTTTGTTTAGTGTCATGACTTACATGTTGTTTCAGATTTTCTAGGCTCTTTGGGTTGGGGAAGTGCCTTACATGCTGAGCCTCAGCCCATTGTGGAAGAGGTCGAGATGGAGGAAGTTCAAGTCGAGACAATCAACGTGCCATTTGAGGAGATCCTGCGCCCCGGCCTGATTTCTCCGGCTTCATTCATTCTGGACAGTGATTTTCCGACTCCGGATGATTCCTTGGCTATCGTTGCTGTCACTGCCTTTTCCTGTGAGACTGCTCTGGCACCGGCCATCTTTCCAGCGCTTCGAGGTCTAGGTATGTCTTATTCCACTGCTTTTTAACTTAATTTTCCTTCTGTTTCATTTTATATTTCCCTTATCATGTTTCCTTTCAGGTCGACTTTCGTATACCCTGATGGCTTTTAGCATTGAGTTTTGGGCTTTGGGGTTACGGGACTTGTGCCATTCGTACCAGTTGTCCCTTCAGAGTTTTATGAGTGTTGATGAGCTGACAAGCCATGTTATGGGTATAGAGCTGGACGTTCTAGATCATGCTTCCATCTTATGTTCAGGTATTTATCCATATTTTTCCTTGTCATCGTGATGTACATTTCATATTTTTCATAACCTTTTCCTTTTTCATTCAGGAGAGAGCCCCTCGGACAGTCCTATCCTCCAGACTCTCCATGATTTTCTTTTCCCTGAGTCGGACATGGTTCCGGAGTTTTCTGATGAGGCGCCATTGGATTGCTCCGAGTGGGAGGCTCTTCTCATTGATTCCACTCCCCTAGTCGTGTTATTGCCTTCTGGTGGGGCGGGTCTGCCATTGTCGCCAGATGCTGTGTTGGTTGAGCCGACAGTTGGAGTGTCAGCTCACCGGAGGGACGTTGGTTCTGATGATGATTCAGAGGGAGCTTGCATGGGCGTAGTGTTAGCCCTTCCTTGTTTTGCCTCTCTCGTGGCAGACGCTTCTCGAGAGGTTGAGTTGATGATGGGTTTCCCTTGAGTAGGAGTTATGCGGCGCGTTGGCGCTTTTGTATCTTTTCTTTTGTTATGGTTTTAGTTTTAGACTTGGTTTTAGTCGGTCGCTCCTGACTTTGTAGCGGCTGGACCTTCTGATCATGATTATGTGATGTTTTAGGCCTTTGTTGGGCTCTTGATTGTAGTTGATTTATGGGCATGGATATTATATTTTGGTGTCATTGGGCTCATCGTTTTTTTTTTATTAAAATCCTTGGATCGCGAAGCGATCAGGTTCCTTGCAAACCGCCACGCCTTTTGATCTTTTGTATTTATGGGTAAATTCGAGAAGGCGTACGCTTTCTGGTGTCCCAAATTCCCTTATATATATATAAGGCATCATGTGTACGTATCTCGTATCATTTTCTTCTTTTTCTGAACTTTCTTTCTCGGACTTCATTTTCCATGGCCGGCGTCATAGATCCAAGGAATCCCAAGCGTCCCAGAGATGAGGGTAGTTCCTCTGTCCAAGGCGCGCCACCTTCCAAGCCTAACTGGTCATATGACCCAGGCAACCGTTATCTGTTTCGAGACGACGAGGCTTTTGAGTGTTATCAAAGTAACATTGGTGAAGGGGGGCGTGAAGTTTCCGCCTGCTTTTTCTTCCATCCTCAGGGGCGTTTTACCACCCCTTATATGAATTTAATAACAGGGTGGCTTAATGCCTGGAGCCTCCATGGCTTGTCAAGGCTCGACACTCCTTACCATCCGGATATCTCCAAGTTATTTTACGCCAATCTCCGTGTCACCTTTGATCACCATGGCATCCCCTCTGCCTCTTCTTATCTTTTTGGCAGGCTTTTTCACATAGGGGTTGAGGATCTGGCTGATTTGATTGGTGCTACGGACACTTTAACCGGCTTGTCAGTTTATGCCTTCGGGAGTTGGCCTCGCGAGCAAGGGACGTATCGGGGCCATTGCGAGTGGTTCAAGGTACCCAGATCTGAGGCAAGTTCTGAACTGGTCTCTACTACGCATCTGCCCGCACTTCACTGGTAATTTTGTTGTTTGTGTGCTTTCTGCTTTATTTGTTTCTTTTGTTTGTCTTTGAAGGATAGGTTCATAACCATGAAATTTATATGTTCCTTTCAGGTTACTTTTCTTGGTTATCAACTACATCCTCTTTCCTCAGGGTGAGCTATCAGATTTGACTCGCCCAGGGACTTTGTTCTACCTTCGCTTATTGCTTCTCAAACGCGGGAAAACTAATCTTCCTAGCCTCATCCTCCAAAACATGCATCATGTCACGAGGTTTCCCAAGGGCCATTTGCCTTATGGGAGTTTAATCGAGGTCTTGATGGAGCGGGCTCAGATTCCATTGCCTGAGACACTGTGGGGGAATCCAATCACTGAGCGGTTTATCCTGTACCCGCGCAACCTGCTCTTGGATCTGACTTCCTTTGGGTGGGTGGAGATGGCTCATGGCACTCTGGTCCCTGACCCCAACTACCCGGTGAACAGTCATATCCTTCATAGGTTTGCTGCTGTGAATCAGTATAGTCCGGTAAGAGAGGCTTCTCCCCCTTCTCCGGACGGCTCAGCCATTGAAGAATCTTTTCCACTCCAGGAACACATAGACCAGCGTTTTAAGGAGCTAGATCAGCGACTGGAGAATGTCGAGACGGTGCTTCAGTCAATTCATAACACCTTAGAGACCTTTGTAAGGGCGATGGCCGCAGCTCAGGCGCCTCCTGTGCCTCCGATGTGAAGAAGTCTCGGATGTTCGATCATTTGGTTTTGTTGTTTTCATTGTTTCGTTTCGTATATTTTTTGTTGTTCAAACTGTGACGATTTTGGATGGTTTATGTTTGGTATTTTGATTTTTATGACTTGATTAGGGCGATTTGGAACCCTAATAGCTTTTGGTCTGTTGATCTTGATTTATGGACATCTATTGAGGTTTATTAGTGATTTGGTTTAGATTGTCATAGGTAGCGACTTTAGATATCGCTATTGGGACAGATATTTTTTGTTATTCTCCCTGCTCTTTAGTTACGGCAGCAAGGAACATACCGGTGGGGTTTGTCTATTCTACATTGTTGCCTCGGTATCTAGGACCATTCCGGTGGGACTTGTTTGCTCCATATTACCGCTCCGACATGTAGAATAGACGTTCTGGGTATGGCACGCAGTGGGTACGGCGTGCAATGAGCACGACACGCAGTGGGACTTTGTGCATCATTTTCTGTTGGTTGTTTTTGGCACGGTGATAAGGGACGTACCGTCGGGACTTGTCTGTTCCATATCACTCTTTTGATGTAGTGAGATGGGGTTTTCTCCTGGCTCTTTGGGTACGGCAGCTAGGAACATACCATAGGGACTTGCTTGTTCCACATCACTTCTTGTATGTTGTGAGATGGTTTTTTTTTTTTTCTTCTCCTGGCTCTTTGGGTACGGCAGCTAGGAACATACCGTAGTCAGTGGTTTAAGGCCCAACACGACCATGGGCCCCTCTGGGTATTAGGATTTATGAGGCCTATTCCTTGACATGGTTGGCGGACATCAGCCATGGTGTTCTCCGTTTTCAGAGGGGCTTTTGGGTTCGGTTTGGTCTTCATTCATTTTTTGGTAGGTTTCGGCAAGGATTACATTTTGAGTAGACAGGTTGTCTTTTCAATCTGTAGTTGTTGAGGACGTGGTTTTGACAAATCCCTTGGTAAGTTTCACCGTTTGTGTCTTAATTTAGAGTTCAAGACACAGAACTTTTGTTCATCCTTTAGTTCGGTGAGATGAACAGGCACCTAGCACTTTGTTTTAGAACAAAGCACAAGACTTTGGCCATCTTTTTTTTTGGGTAGGTGTGATGGACAGATCACCGCATTGTGTCTTAATTTAGAGTTCAAGACACGGAACTTTTGTTCATCCTTTAGTTCGGTGAGATGAACAGGCACCTAGTACTTTGTTTTAAGGACAAAGCACAAGACTTTTTAGGGTCATATTTTGGGGTGTAGGCCATTTGTAAAGGAAATGTTCTATGAATGTCCATAAGGACAGAACACTCCTTTTATCTTTGGCCCGGTGGGACAGAATGTTTTGTGTATATTTTAGAAGTTTTGGATTTTGGACTTTGAAATTTATCTCTTTTTTATTTAGGAATTTGAGAATATTTAGGGGTATTTGGCTTTAATCTTTTATTTGAGCTATACTTTTAGCTTGGTCTAGTTTCTTTTGGTCACATGCTTTTATGCTTTGGAATAAGATGTATTTTTGTTGGTCTTGGATTTATTTTAGGATTTCGACTTAGGGTCATTTTAGGAAATTTTGAAGGGTTTATTTTATTTAAAGGTTAATTTATTACTTTAGGGTTTTGACTCAGGGACATCCCATAGTGTTCAAAAGAACGGAGTACCCTGTCGAGCCTCGACCCGGTGGGACGTGAGAGATTTTTTACCTAAGTGAAGAGGTGGTTGACCGCCTCACAATTATCTGCCCAGTCGGTTTGTTGGTTGCTCTTTCTTTGACTTTGGTGGGCTGCGGGAACGTCGGGGTAGTTTTGTCCATGATATTTCTTCAGGTATCTCCCATTTATGGAGGAGACATGATGTTTTCCATTTGAGTCTGCGAGTAGGTAGGCTCCACCTTCATATGCTTGTTCTATGACATAGGGGCCTTCCCAATTTGGTGCAAATTTGGGACCATGGTGTCGGCCGAGGATAGGTCGCCTCAAAACCAACACTAGTTCTCCTTTCTTGAATGTTCTGGGTCTTGATAGCTTTTCATAAGCTCGCGTCATTCTGGCTTGATATAATTCCAGGTTTTGTTGAGCTGCCAGTCTCTTTTCATCCATTCCGTCCAACTCTTGAAACCTCAGTTGCGTTTGTTTAGTCAGAGGGATTTGTGCTGCCATAGCTACTCTCAGTGACGGGAGTTCCACTTCGATTGGTAGGACCGCTTCTGCTCCATACACTAAAGAATAGGGCGTTGCTTGGGTTGCTGTTTTATGGGTGATGCGGTATGCCCACAATGCTTCATGCAGTTTCTCATGCCAGTTTCTTTGGTTATCTCCGATGATTTTACGAAGGATCTTGATCAGTGTTTTGTTGAAAGCCTCTGCCAGTCCATTGGCTCTTGGGTTGTAGATGGAGGAATACCTCCATTCAATTTTGTGTTTATCGGCGAAGGCCTCAATTTTGGCATTCTTGAAGGCCGTCCCATTGTCAGAGATTATTTTCCTTGGATTTCCATATCTATAAAGCACTTGAGTGGTGAAGAACCTGACCACATCAGAGGCCTTAATTTCACGGTATGACCTGGCTTCGGCCCATTTGGAAAAATAATCCGTAGCGGCCAATATGAAGCGATGTCCATTTGAGGCTGGTGGGTCAATGGGACCTATGATATCTGTTCCCCACATCTCGAAAGGCCATGATACCACTGTGGGATGTAGCACATTTGGGTGTTGGTGTATGAAATCTCCGTGAATCTGGCACATGTGGCATTGTCTGGAGAAGTTTTCGCAGTCATTGATCATGGTGGGCCAGTAGTAGCCCATTAGTTTGATTTGTACTCGCATCCGAGAGCCCGATTGATGGGCTCCGCATACTCCCGAGTGAATTTCTTGCATAACTTGGTTGGCTTCGGTTTTCGATATGCATCTAAGCCATGATCCTTCGTAGGATCTCCAATAGAGTGTGCTGTTCACATACACGAACCTTAGGGCCCTTTTTCTGATTTGTTCCCTAATGGCCTTGTTCACAGGTAATTTTCCTTGTTGGAAGTAGTCGAGAAAGGGTTGTCTCCAGTCCTCTTGGTTCGAACCCTCGGTTGTCATGACTTGTGTGATTTTTCTCCATTCTTTTTCATGTTCTCTTTCAAGTGTTTGGATGTCAGTAAACAGGGTTTCTTCCTCTTCATTCCTTTCCTGTAGGAAGCAAGGGGACAAGGATCTCCTGCGATGGACAAGGACTTGGATTTCTTCCTGACTCGGGTCACTGAGTTCATTAGCCAATCTAGCCAGTGCATCGACTTTGCCATTCAGAGACCTTGGGACTTTCTGGAAGGTAATATGTGTGAATTTGGCCATCAACTCAAGGGCCTTTTCATGGTATTTGACCAATTCTGGTTTTCTTATTTTGAAGAGGCCTTCGATCTGACTCAGGATGAGCTGAGAATCTCCATAGACTTCCAACTGCTCAATACCCATTTGAAGGGCAATTTCAAGTCCAGCTATTAGGGCCTCATATTCAGCTTCGTTGTTTGTGCATGGTTCGGTTAGGCTCAGAGCATGTCGGAGAATGCCTTTCTCTGGGGTGACAAACACCAGCCCTACACCGGCTTGTCGTTTTGGTAAGTTTGGTTTGACTGCTGGCTGAATGGAGGATGATCCATCGAAGTATAGCTTCCAGCAAGTTTCATTTTCCTCTACCTGCATAGCCTCCTCATCAGGGAAGTCGCACGCTAGCGGGGAATCATCAGATATAGGATGGGCAGCTAAGAAATCAGCTAGTGCTTGTCCTTTGATAGCCTTTTGGGGCGCGTATGTTATATCAAATTCCATTAGAGCCACTGCCCACCTTGCCAGCCTTCCGGTAAGCATGGGTCGGGTCATGAGGTACTTCAATGGGTCGGTCTTGGAGATTAGCGTGACTTTGTGGGCCAACATGTAATGCCTAAGCTTTTTTACTGCGAAGATCAAGGCTAGGCAATGCTTTTCGATTGGCGTGTATGCATGTTCTGCCCCCACGAGCATTCTGCTGAGGTAATACAGGGCATTTTCCTTACCTTCTTCATTCTCCTGGGCGAGCAATGCCCCCAGAGATCCGTCCAAGGCGGTGGTATAGAGAATGAGAGGTTTTCCCTGGATGGGTGCTGCCAATACAGGAGGTTTTTGCAGATATTGTTTGATATCATCAAAAGATTTCTGGCATTCTTCGTCCCATTTAAAGGGGACATCCTTCTTGGTGAGCCTGGTAAAAGGCTTGATTTTGCCTGACAGGTTGGCTATGAATCTCCTAATATACGCCAAGCGCCCTTGGAGAGACCGGAGTTGTTTGAGTGTCCGTGGAGGGGACAGTTCTTGGATGGCTTTGATTTTATCAGGATCAATTTCAATGCCTCGGTGCCGCACCACGAAGCCTAGAAACTTTCCTGATGACACCATGAAGGCGCATTTTAGGGGGTTGAGTTTCAGCGTGTGTTGTCTTAGCCGCTCAAACATCAGCCTCAGGTTCTCTAAGTGTTGTTCATGGGTATGGGACTTTACAACAAGGTCATCCACATAGCATTCTACCACCTTGTGTATGAGGTCGTCAAAGATTTTGGTCATGGCCCTTTGGTATGTGGCTCCTGCATTTTTGAGGCCGAAAGGCATGACTTTATAGCAGTAAATACCAATTGGGGTGCGGAAGGCAGTGTGCTTTTGGTCACTCTCGTCCATTTTGATTTGGTTGTATCCTGAGTATCCGTCTACAAAGGAATATATCCCGTGGGACGAGGTGTGGTCTATTATGATTTCTGTCACTGGCAGAGGGAAGTCATCTTTAGGGCAAGCCTTGTTTAAATCCCTGAAATCGACACAGACTCTGATTTGTCCGTTCTTTTTCTTCACTGGGACAATGTTAGCCACCCAGTCGGGCGTTTCTTCTTCCCATATGAATCCAGCACTGATGAGCTTTTTGACTTCGGCTGTCACCTTTTCTTCCAATTCGACCCTCATTCTCCGGGGTCCTTGTTTGACTGGCTTGAGTTCTTTGTCAATTTTGAGTTTGTGGACTGCTACTGTTGGATCTAGTCCAGGCATTTCACTGTAGCTCCACGCGAAGCAATCTTGGTATTCCCTTAGCAGCTTGGTCAATTCATCTTGCATCTCTTGAGGGAGGGAGGTGCTAATGAATGTAGGCTTCGGGTTTTCTTTTGTTCCTAGGTTGATTTCTTTCAATTTGTCGATGGTGTTTTGACCACCCTCTTCTAACTCTTTTGGTGCATTTTTGGCTGCCAAAATGAATTGTTCTGTTTCCGGAGGTTCCCCTTCATCCGAGGTTGTTTTGCTCTCCTTGATTTCAGTGATTGTTATGTGGTGGCAAGAGTGCTGTCGTGGTCTTTGAGGAGTATTTGACCCTGAGCCCTTGGTTCGAGGTTTGAATCCTAGGCCCCTTGTGTTAGCAACCTTTCCATTAAGTTTTATGACTTCATTAGAGTAACCATTCCACATGTCTCGGAACATTCTTGCTCGCTTTTCGGGAATGGGCTCTAGGCATTGTGCTTTACGGAACAATTCGACCAACCGTGTGCTGGTGGTGTCCTGAAGCTGAGGAGGAATCCCCGTCTTCCTGGTTTCCTCTACGAGCCATTGTTCCCAGCTTTCGGAGTTTGACTCTTCATTTTGAGGTTCGATTTCTCCCATTTTGACAAATTGTATGCTGGGATGAACAACGTGCCCTGTTTCAAGCTCTTCTCTTTTGGGTGGGACAGTGAAGGTTTTGAACGGGATGACTTCTTCACTTTCCCGAGGTGTTAGGTCTTTACAGTGTTCTAGGGGTAGGATTTTTATGGACAGAGCATTCTGCTCCTCGCCCTCACTGGAATAATTTGGTTGCATTCGAGTGGGTAAATTAATGTCATCGGCCGTGCCTTCCGGCGATCCCGTCTCACTATCACTACCCAAGAGCATTTGTGATTTTATGGCCGCTTTGAGCATAGCATTTTTGACTGCTTCCTTCACGGTTTCAGAAGAGGGCTTTCCTTGTTTGGTGGCTGCCCCCTTTCCAGACTTGGGTCTGTAGTATTTAGCATCATCCAATTCGGCTTCGTGTGCCTCAAATGGCTGATCATCTCCTTTAATCACGTATTGTTTTCCGTTTTTGACATATTTAATGCACTGGTGCAGGGTGGAGGGAACCAATCCGTTGGCGTGGAGCCATGGTCTCCCCAACAGTGCCTTGTATGTTGTATCAGCTTCGATGATGAAGAATTTGACCGGAGTGACCAGGTTCCCGAAGGTAATGTCGATCACTGTGGATCCAAGAGCCTTTTGGTATTGGTGGTTAAACCCATGGATCCGGATTTTATCTTTCTTTGTTTCTTTGATGCTGAGCGACAGCGGTACCAGCGTTTTTAATGGCATGATGCTGATTGAGGATCCAGGATCAATGAGAACTTTGTTGATTTTCCTGCCATAGATGGTGCCTGTGGTGTATAGGGGTCGATTGTGATCGGCTGTGCCCGCCATCAGGTCCTCATCTGTGAAGGTAATATACGGTTCCTGGTCGATCTGTGCCACCTCCTCGCGGGTTTCTTGGGCAAAATAGGCCTGGAAGCTGTCAGGGTTTTGCAGTGCATAGATTAAGGCATCACGCAGCTCCTGAGATACCATCAAGGCATCAAAGACACTGAGCAGTGAGGGGATTTTCCGCAAATGAGCGACCACATTGTAATCTCCCACGGACATTTTAGGTCTGCCATCGGACCTTGTTTTCGCTTTCTGCTGTTGTATTATTTCTGTTTCTTATTTCATTGTTGGTCGTTTCCCTGGGAGGTTGTCTCTCAGGTATCCTAGTGCCCGATCTCAAACTAACATTGCAGTGGTTTTTTATGTTTGGCCGGATTCTAGTAGAGACCTGCCGGACTAGGTTGGACACCTTGTTTGGTTTTGGTGATGATTTAATTTCTCTTTCCTCCGTTTCGCTTTGGTCAGTATCACTCCCCAGTGGTCTAACTGCAGCGGAGTTGATTGCCAGCACAACAGGCTCCTCTTCTGAGCTAACGTACTGTAATTCCCCCCCAGTATCATGTTCATATTCAGAGGCAGTTTCCTCGTCAGAGGTTTGAGGGCTTGTACCCCGGGTTATGGCGCGGCACACTTCGTCTTCTGTTTCTTCATCTGACGGGTCATTGTCATTCCAAGACCATGTCAGGCATTCCTCCCTGGAGTGCCCCCAGACTTGGTGGTATTGGCAGTACGCCTTCCTTCCGACATCGTTTTCTTTCTTTGCCTTATGTGGCTTTGGATGTCTATTTGTGATTTGTGCCCGAAGTGCCCCATTTTCAGCTTCTGGCATTTCCCAAGGGTTTACACGGTTCCTGTGTCTGAAGTGCCCATGGGAACCTCCATGTTTTGGTTTCAGTTTCCCTGTTATCTTGATTTTATGTGGCAATTTGTTGCAAGGGGAAGCGTTGTCGAGCTTAACCAATTTCATTTTCATATGGTATTGCCCTGTGTGGTTTTGTCCATTTTTTATTTGTTGGGTTGAATTGGTTTTGGCACTTCTGTGTCTCAAATGGCCAGACTCATACCTGGTGGGAGGGCACGCCCGTGTGCGCGAACTCTCACCTCTTTCTTGCCGACCTGTTTCAGGACCCCCGAACGAGTTATCACGGGACCAGAGGTGCTTTGGTTTGTGGTGGTGGTTTCCTGCATTGGCTTTCCCTTTCCCTTTTCCTGGGGGATGGTTAGTTTTGGGTTTTGGTCTTTGTCCCTCTTGGATGACAATGCCGGCCTCTCTCCTTCTTTGTGGGAGGCTTCCTGAGTTGCCTGAGGTAGCATGGCCAGGCTTCATGGCCTTTTTCTGACCTGCCCCCTGTTTCTGGGCGCGGTCCTTCAATGCTTTGAGTTCCGTCTCTATCGAGATTCTTTCCTTTCGCTCAGTCTTTAGCCTAGCTATTAGATTCTCGACTAAGGTTTGTATCTCAATATTTTGCCTGGTCATTTGTCTCAGAGCATTTGTGCAGAAATCCAGATCTATCAGAAGTTGACGCTTTTCCCTTGAGGTGAAGGCAGCGCTATCTTCCTTTGATGGCTGTTGGGCTTGCCCCCTGTCCAAAGCGGTGCTTGGCTGTGCTTGCTTTGACCTTGTGCGGTGGGCGGGGCCATCTGTTATGACTCCTTGAGTTGGATCTCGGCCTACGTGGGTTGCTTTTTTTTGAGTTGTCCGCTGCTTGAGATTCAAGCGGGCTTTCTTTTGGCTTGGCTGTTTTCCTTTGAGCGAGTTTTGGTTTATTTTGCGAGCTGTCGCCTTGGGTTGTTGGAGATTCCTCCTCTTCGCTATCTGTGTCAGACTCACTCACAGTGATTGCCCGACAGCTTTCAGAAGTACCCTGCCCTTTAGCGGCATTCCTTAATTTTCGCACATCGGCGTTGGTTTCCTTTTGGATGTTGATGAACACTTCGGGATCATAATACCCTTCTATTGCGTCATCTGCATAATGTCTGGGCCACGTACTGGGGATGGGATAGTGAGGAGATGGCTCACAACCTTCTGTACCCTCCACAATTGACGCTTGCCGGAACTGTTGGGTAATTTCTGCCTCCGTTTCCAGATTTTGATCAGTGGTAGGGCATACCAGGTTTCTGATTCGGCTGTATTCCAGCGAGCATATCTCTCTTCGTGACCCGTTATGCCTTATCCTTTCTACCCATGGTAAGGGAGAGGCTTGTATTTCGCTAATTTGCTTAGAGCTTGTGGGTAGTCGCCTTTTCGGCCAAGGATCTAGGACAAAGGGTTGCAGGTTGACCAGGTAAGGGTGTTCTGGTTCCAGCTCGTCATCACTCCCTTGCCATCCGGCTCTTTTGCTGGGTTCTTCCACTCGGTTGACCAGGTGATTCATCCACCCAACAGGGTCAGCGAGGGATTGGTATTCTTCTTCGGGAAATTCTTCTTGCTCAGGCTCTTCTGAGCCCGAGTCATCGCCAATGGTTATCACTTGGCATGATTCAGAGCTTTGGTTTTGGCTTTCTTCTTGGTTTTGATTTGAAGGGGCGGTGTTTTCAGCTTGATCATCAGTAGAGGTAGCGGCTGCCCCCTGTTCAGTGCCGGTATTTTCCTCTATCTCTGGTTCAGCGGGTTCATTTTCTCTATCCGCTTCTTCAGTGGCCGTGGCCTCCCAGATTTGGTTGACCATTTGCCGCACTATTTCTCCCAGGTTTCTCAAGTATTGGGAGAATTCATCAACCTGGCCCTCCTCAGCCAGGAAAGTTTGGTTATTTTGGTTGAGGTGGGCTTGGTTACCCATGTTGTTTTCATATTCCGCGAGGTCAGTTTCAGTAACCTCGATGTTCTCCCAGAGATGTGAATCCTCCGTGCTTTCCAGATGCGCACGCATGATTTCAAAATCTGTGGGGTGGTTAGGGTCCGGGTCTTTCTTGTCCCACCCATTTTGCACCACAATATCCACCGCGGCTTTCTTTACGGCCATATTTTCAATTTGTTGCTCATAGGTATCCGAGTCTGACATGTTTTCTATCTCCTCGTCAACCCTTAATTCCTGTTGGAACAAGTCAGGCTCTTGAATTTTTAGTTGCATCAAGAAGTCCACATACTCTGCCACAGCATTAAAAGAGATATGCGGCAGCGGATCGTCGCCTTCTTCCTCGGCTTCCTCTTCTGATTCCCCGGCATCACTCAAGTATCTGCAGTGCTCTGCGGGTTCATGGTTTTTTTGTTTAGGGATGCTAGGAGGTATTTCTTTGGTCCAGAACCTATTTGCCAGCCATGATGCTAGCAATTGGTCCACATCGTCACCATGCATAAGCTCTTGGATCCACCAGGCTGGGTTTAAGGCGATTTCTGCCTCCAGGGTGGGGTGAAGGTAGGTTTGACCGCACCAGTAAGAGAGGTCTCTCCATTGTTCCCTTGCTTTCATGTATACTTTTATCCTTCTATAACTGGCAGGTTGGCACTCCCCCAGCTCCTTGTAGAAGGCATCATCATCCTCTTGTGAGTTTTGGTTTATGACTGCGGAAGAGAGAACGGCCTGTGTAGCCTCCTCTATTTGCGCAATCATTTATGTTTCCTCTTCTTTAGTGAGCTTTTCCTCTTTTTCTCCCGAGTTATCCTCCGGGTGTGCATTGATTGTCGATGTTGAGATGGCATTACAGGAGATTCCGCCAGAGTCACCACCTCCTCTTTCCTCATCACTGTCGAAGTTGCTACCAAAATCGTAGCTTTCATCTTGGCTGGGAGGGTCCGGATCAGACCATTCATATTCCTCGTCGGTGAAACCAGGAATGTCTTGGGCATTTTGGGTATTGGTGGAGGTGGAAGCCTCTTTGTTTACTTGGTTTCTTACGAAACTAGTCACAGCAATGGTTTGTTTCATAAGTTCAGACACATGCTCTGCTAGTATCGCAATGGTTTCTGGTGGAATCCCGGATTCTCCCTTCTTCTTTGGTATGACAAGGTTAAACCCTAGGTTCTTTATACTTGGGATACCTTCTGAATCCAGACACTCATCATGAATGTCTACAAACATTTTGCGATCTTGACCATTGATCTTGAAAGGTAGGGTCATTCGATCCGGCTTCTTTCCTTTGCGGATAAGGGCCTTATCCAATTTCTTTGTTTCAAGGATCTCTTTCTTTTCCCTTCCTGATTGGGTCATGGGTTGAACAGTGACTGTCGACCAGGTATGTTGGGTTGGGACTGAGCGGGATGACGACTCAGTAAGGTTTTGTTCATTTGTTGTTGAGGTTTCGGGAGGTCTGGTATCTGCCTGTGCCGGCTCCTGTTGGTTAGAGGGTTCTTCATGTTCTCCCTCATGACTTGAGACATGATGGCATGCGGCCGTCCAGAACTCCTCTTCTTTCTTTTCTTTTCCTTCGCCTTTCAACTCCTGCCACACTTGTCCACTGATTTGAGCTGCGACTTTGGGGGAGATGAAATCAGCGAGGGTTGCTCGTGTTGGTTTTTCTTGAACATAGGGATCTTCGACGGTTTCGGGAGAGGTTTTCCTCCAGAACGCCTGTCTAGATCTCACATTACCCGTTGTTGCGTTATGGGTCATCGGTTTCGGTTGTATTTTTGTTGATTTGAGTCTTTTTGGGACCACTGGTATGATAGGGGTTTTCCATCTGAGTTGAGGTTCGGCCTGCAAGGCTTTCAACTTCTTTCTGGTGTTTTTGTTCAAATACACGCTCCATGTCGTGGGTGTTCTTCCGTCAGTAGTGACCGAGACACGACGAGAGCTGGCACTTGGGGTTCCATTTGAGACGGCATGAGGAGCTGGCTCCTGCCTGGCGTCATCATGGAGAGAGATTGCTGCTTCTTGGATTTTCTGTTCGAGCCAATCCATAAAGACATAGCAATCCTCTATATTTTGACCCAAAACTCTGTGATACACACAGTAATTAGGGTGGTTTACTTTGTCTTCTTCTTCGGGCCTTTTGCATTGGGGCAATCGAACCTCGAGAACTTCCATGGCTTGCTTGAACAGCTTCAGAGTTTTCTCCTTTTTGAATGAGTAAGGTTTGCTTTTCAGCTCCCTGAGTGTTGGCCTTTGAGCCCTGGACTGTGGATTTCCGTCCTTCGTTTCGCCATTCTTTCCCCATTGGGCACTACCAGTGCCTTCAGCCTGGTTAGTGATGGCTTTGACTGCCTTCGTCGTTTTGATTTCCAGCTTCCTTCCCTTTTCTTTGTCTTTTTCCTTAGTGGAATAGTATAGCTGGTTCATTTCAGGCTCCACTTCCTCGTATCGAGCAACCATGGCTACCAAATGTTCAAAGGTGGTGACATTGTGTCCCACCATCCACACTTTCATTGGTGCATGGATGCTGTTCAGAAGCATGCGCACCGCCTCAGATTCACTTATGTTGGACTGGCATCCTGTGTACATGGTTTCCCACCTTGACACGTAGTCGGAGACAGACTCGCCTTGTTTTTGTCTGGCATTGACTAGATTGGTGACAGAGATCCTATGCGGAGTCGTCCTGAACCTTGCACAAAAGGCATTTGCCATTTCTTTCCAGCTTTTGATACTGTCTGCCTCGAGAGAGGCATACCAGTCGAATGCTACCCCAGACAGACTTTGTGAAAATT
The DNA here is from genome assembly GCA_028095005.1 of Rhynchospora pubera. Lineage (NCBI taxonomy): Eukaryota > Viridiplantae > Streptophyta > Magnoliopsida > Poales > Cyperaceae > Rhynchospora > Rhynchospora pubera. The sequence continues at coordinate 177,570,878 of CM051462.1, forward strand.
GCCTTAGTAGCCATTCCTCCCTTCGGGCAGTGTTTCCACAGGAGGTTATGAAATGTGACAGGTGTTGACTTGGGGTAATTTTGTTTCCAACCCCATCAAACACCTTGAATTTTGGTACTATATGTCCCTTCGGGTAATCCAGCTGGTCAAACCTTGCGGGGTAAGGCCGGCCTGTGAAATTGACGGGCAATTGAGTGCCCCCAATCCCTAGAGATTGCAGTTTCTGATCCATGGCCCTTTGCATCCTTTCCATCATATCCTCAGGGTCAATGATGTTGGTTTCCTTTCTTTCAAGCAACTCCTCTTCAGAGGTTTCACTGGAGCTGCTATCCTTTTCCCGCACTATTTTGGAGTGGGATTTCTTGGTTTTCTTTTTGTTTTTGGATTTTGGTTTAGGAGCCATTCCTTGGGTTTCGGTTGATTTTGGCATGTCATTGTTTGAAACAGCATAGCTTGGGCGTGCCCCCTTTTTGGCCATGTGTTTCTGGACTTCCGCGCATGCCGCGGTTACCCGAGCATTCTCCGCTTGGAGTTGCTCAAGTTGTTTGGTTTTCTCTTCCAGCTCCTTGCGAAGCTGGGCCATCTCATCAGATATTTCCCCGAGGATTTCAATTTCTTCATCGACATCCTCAGATGAACTTCCATGGCCCAGATTTGGATCCTCTTCATCACTTGCGATGTTATCAGTGGTCTGTTGGACAATTTCCTCTATCACCGGGCTGCGGTTCCTGGGCCGGCCTACCCGTTTAGGAGGTCTAGATGCTGAAGCTTTTCCTTTCTGTCCTCGTATTTCCACGGGGACACTTTCGGAGTGAGGCGGTTCCTGGGAACCTGTCCCAACCATACGGACTTCCGCCGTTTCCTCATCATCATCCTCATCGTCATCAATTGACACATGGTATACTGAGACAGAATCAGCATTCCGCTTCTTCCTCATCACATATTTCTTTTTGGTTTTATTTTTCATCATCTGACTCGCCACCTGGCTAGCCAGAGAGGTGTCTTTTTCTTTTGGCACCCATCGCTTGGTGCCCCCTGTGTTTTGCTCGGGAGCGGGGATGGGTTCGGTTTGCTTGGGCTTCCAGACCTTCTTCACTTTTCCTTTGGCCTTCATTGAGCGGGCGTTGGGTTGGAGTGATGGAAAGGTAAGCCGGTCGAAGACTGAAGGCGGGTGGGCCACAGTCCTTTTTTCTGACGCACTATAGTCCGCGTCTCCCTCTCGGTTGTCCTCGCGGTAGGGAAAGCGGAGCCTTTGATGCGCCGGGAACTTGAGCCTGTCCTTGATGGACGGCTTGTTGGGGTTGGCAGGGATTGCAGTGACAATCCTGCGGGACTTGCGGGCTTTCTTTACAATTTTGAAGGCCGCATGGATGGCCTCCACCGCCTTATGTTTTGGGTGGGTCACTTTCTCTGTTTTAGAGACGGGGGCATACATAGGGAGCTCCCAGTCCTCTCTGAGGCGCATTACTTCGCCTCCCTTTTTGAGCACATGTAGAGGGGCGAAGGTATTGCTGAGCGACAGGTCAGTGACAGTATCAGGTTGTTGGACCAGGTGGAGAGCTTGGGCCCTCGAGATCCTAGTCCTCTTCTGTTTTTTGAGTTTTGGGGCTGTTGCCCCCTTGACATGAGTGGTCGTTGCCTGACCCTTCTTGGTGCTAAGGGCAGACCCTTCAGAGACTTTCACTGATGCTTCACCAGCAAGCATCACGGGAGAGATTTGCACGACAGCTTGAACGGGCACATAGAGAGTCCCGGTTGCTGCTGCCTTTTCGTGGCGAAGATGCTCGCCCTTCACGATTTGACTCCAGGTAAACATGATTCCTGCAATGGAGAGAACTCAGAGTCAATCATTAGTATATTTTTTGAATATTATGGACTTAATTCCACTTATACATTTAAACTTTGATTATGCCCTGATTAGAGGAGAAAAATGTCCCACCGGGCGTGCCAGAACCTGTCTCGCACTTTTTTCAGTCCAACCACGGAAGATCAGATAGTCCTCTATGGGGCGAAGAAAATGCGGATCAGATACCCCTCGAGCATCTTGAGATCCGTCGTTACTGTCCATTCCAAACGAGCGAAGGACACTAATGCAGTTCTAAGTACCTCGAGAGTTGATTGTTTGTCGTAGGTCCTTTTTTTTCCAGTAGGCGCAAGCCCCTACTGTTAATTACCTCCGGACTCAGTTACGAACTGGGCCAGGAGCACCTCTAGATCGGGATAATCAAAGTTTAGATGCCATAAGTGGATGAAGTCCATTTTAATAAAAGGATTGTGTCTTGGTAGAGAATTTCAGGGTGAAAACAAAGCAGAAGGGCAGTCATTTAAACAGTGCCATGCAAACATAAATGATGCAATTTAATTCTTTAATTTCACATTTTAAGATATTTGGATTGCTTTTACTCTGCTGTGTCAGGCTTAGTGCCGTTAGAGAGATTTTTTTTTTTGAGTTTGATAATAGGAAATTTAGTATCCTAGATCAATCCTCAATCGTTTGGAGATTTAGAGGTTTTGGGATTTCGTTCAAGTATTGAGTACAGATGTGCTATGCCTTCTCTTGACATGAACTTAGGTGATGGCCACTGGTTAACTTTTCTTCTGGTTACCTGAGCATCAGATTTCAGTCTGCTTCTGGTCAAACATGCTGTGAACTTGTAGAAACAGGCTGTTAGATTTGAGTCCAACGCTAGAAAATAGGGTATTCTAGGTCAGTTCTCAATCGTTTTGGGGAACTCAGGGATTTTTGGGATTTTCGTTCAAGTCGCGAGTATAGATGCGCTATGCCTTCTCTTGACATGAACTTAGGTGATGGCCACTGGTTGACTTTTCTTCTGGTCACCTGAGCATCAGATTTCAGTCTGCTTCTGGTCAAACATGCTGTGAACTTGTAGAAACAGGCTGTTAGATTTGAGTCCAACGCTAGAAAATAGGGTATTCTAGGTCAGTTCTCAATCGTTTGGAGATTTAGGGGTTTTGGGATTTCGTTCAAGTCTTGAGTACAGATGCGCTATGCCTTCTCTTGACATGAACTTAGGTGATGGCCACTGGTTGACTTTTCTTCTGGTTACCTGAGCATCAGATTTCAGTCTGCTTCTGGTCAAACATGCTGTGAACTTGTAGAAACAGGCTGTTAGATTTGAGTCCAACGCTAGAAAAATAGGGTATTCTAGGTCAGTTCTCAATCGTTTTGGGGTACTCAGGGATTTTTGGGATTTTCGTTCAAGTCGCGAGTACAGATGCGCTATGCCTTCTCTTGACAGGAACTTCAGTGATAATTCAGAATTGACTTTTCCTTTTTCTCAATCTGAACATCGGGAGGGTGTCTCCTTCAGGGCGAAACGCGATGCAGTCTTGAAGGGACGAACTTTTGACTTTTAAGACTTTATGTCACTTTAGACTTTGTGTCTTTTGGGTCACTTTTAGGCTTTGTGCCATTTTGACTTTGTGTCACTTTTTGACTTTGTGTCATTTTTTAGACTTTGTGTCATTTTGACTTTGCGTCATTTAGACTTTGCGTCATTTAGACTTTGTGTCATTTAGACTTTGTGTCACTTTTAGACTTTGTGTCATTTAGACTTTGTGTCATTTAGACTTTGTGTCATTTTTTAGACTTGGATTTTTTATTTTTACTTTAGGATTTTGGACTTTTGAGTTTAGATTTTAAATTTGTACTTTTAAACTTATCTTTGGCCCTCTTGGCGATTTCAATTTTGTTCGCAAATTTTAATGCTTGACAGTACCTGTTGTTCAGAACAAGGAATGTCAGATGTACCTGCTGTCCAGAACATAAAATGTTCAAATGTACCTGCTGTCCAGAATATAGAATATTAAAAATGATTTTTCTTTTTCTTTATTTCCTTTTCCCCTTTTTTTTTAACCATATAAATTTATTATTATTTATGGTCATCCCTTAAACCTATTAATTTCAAAATATTTTTACTTTGGTGTTTTAGCATAATACATCAAAATATTTCTCATATTTTCCTTGACATTTTGATATTTTATGAGAATTTTTTCTGACAATTTAGCTATTTTTAATGCATTTTGAAATTTTCTGCTTCACGGGTTTTTCTGATTGGTTGAAACTTTGCTGTTTTGTGTTATGCTTGTCAGGGATTCGTTTCATGCTGGGCGTCACAGAGGATCAGGGGATGCACTAGAGATTCATGCTGATTGGGTCGCTTGGCTCACGCTCGAGGCCGTAGACTGCGTGGGCTCGAGTTTGGTCCATATCCGTCCTGTAGATCCTGTTGCTGACGATACCCAACGATGCGCCATGCCCACGCGACCCCTTTCTTAGAACCGTTAGGCTTAAGATCCGCCCGCTGAGGTTTCGTTAAGATTCGCGCTGGTCAATCATCCCTTACTGTTTGACTCCACTGAAGGAAGCTAGCCATGGCGAAATGGGTTGACCCGTCAAGATTTTGCTGAACTATCCCCAAGGTTTCACTACACCATTGCTGATATGAAAGGGTTGCTCGGTGTCGTACCACCTTCCTCTTTAAGCTAGTTCTTCCAATTTACCATTTTATTGAAGTTTCCCCCAAATTTCATTCGTTCCCTGAACTGGACTAAAGAATCAAATCGGAGGTTTCTGAATGACATTAATGGGACACTCCTATATCTCATATTAGTTCGGCTAAGATATTGTGATTACATAACTATTAAATGTTTATAAATGAATTTTACACCATGTTGTTCATTCCAGTTGATGAGATCCCATCTTGATTTATTTCTGAACTTTCTTAACGTTTTTTTATCATAATTTGAAATATATGTTCAAGTTTTATCGGGACATATCTGTTTTTTTTGTTTCAGTACTATTCTTAGGAACCTGTCATGCAGCCATTTTATTACTCATGCAGCCTCTTCTTTTGATTTTCATTACCCACCATAGTTTCAGATGTCACTTCATGTAAACTGTCATTTCTTAATTCTTATATAGCTTTCGCTCTGTGCTTGTCTGACTTCAGGCAATTCCTCTCTGCTGGTTATTCATTCACTTTTTATTACCACTACATTCCTTTGGTTCAGATTCCTTAAGTACTTCATAGCTGGTACGGATGTGATACACAAAATTACCTGTTCACTGGTACATGGTGACATGTACTGAGATTTAGCGTTTTTATGTCTACAGCTGGAGATTGCCAATTCTCTTTATTTCATGATAGGGGTTTAATTTACAGCCAGGGATTCAAGGTGCTTTATTTGGACAAAAGTTGGGCTAACATTGATTATAGACATCCATGTAGGACTATCTTATTCACTTTGACCCCCAACATTTCTTTATATTGCACAACTCCTCGAGTTGCATTCTTCTTTTGTGTAAAATTTCAGAGTTTAAACAATTTTCATAGTTTCACCTTTATCATACTTATATGTAAACTTTATGACAGGGTTGGATCACCTTCCCCTTCTCTTCCACATAAACATAGTCTTGCACACTTACTGGTTATGATTCCCTTTGTTTTCCCTTATACTCTTAGCTTACCAAGAAGTAACTCAAATGCTGACTTAGATGACCATTGATATTATATGATTTGACTCAAGGTGTTGATGTTTTAGCTTTATAAAAATAAACAGGCAACATGTCATGTTGATCAGTGGAATGGATTCTGGAACCCATTGACTTCACTCATTAGTACCCTGTATGTGTATTGTCCTATTCAAGTGCTGGCCTATCAAACTTTCACTTCTTTTTTTTTTAAACTTAATTTTGGACAGGAATGCAGACAAGGACTGTTTCATTACTCACATTTCCCCTGGATGATGACATGATGAAAGAAACATACTAAACTCTTATTTACTTTAAAGAACATCACTCTAAAGAACTAATTCGATGATGTGACTATTTAGATAAGAATATATCATTTTATCCCCTTTTCTCTTATGAACCTGAGGGGCATGAAACTCAATTATTTAGAAATTCCTATTTCTTTTTTTTTTACCCTTTGATAACAGCAAGCAAACTTAGAAAGAGAACCCTGTATGTATTGAAATATATATATTTTTGACAAGAATTTAGCCTATTAACACCTAGTTGTGGGTTGTGTACATAGTAAACTCAACAAAGATATGATGAAAACTATGACATCTACTGAGATAAACTGAGGTCAAGGACTAGCGTAGCATCCATGGAGGTGGAATCTAAGTCACGCTCTCCATGAAGCTAACAGCCCCTAACCTATTACCAAGGGATGAAACACTTTGTATTGATGCAAATTACTTCTATATGCATGACTTCTCAGAGTCACAACTGATGTAAATGAGTGTGGAATCTATGTCACACTCCTCACCAACATCAGTGCAAACTCTAGCAAGACCAACAAGGTAAAAAAAACACAGCAAAGCTTTAAAAAGAATAAATTTATTCATATCTTTCTTTTGGAGGCCATTACAAGAGATTACATTTATTACCTTGCAAAACTTGATTTTCTAAACCGACAGAATTTCAACTAGTTAAATGGCCTCCCTTTCTTCTTCAATAGGAGCTTCTTTTATAGAGGATTCCCAGGGTTTGGTGCTCTCATCGGCTTGACAGGTGGCGACATCTCACTTCCTTGGTACTTGATGGATGGTGGAGATGCACAGATGTCAAACCGCCTCTTTCTTTCCTTCCTTTCTTCACTGGGTAATTCCTACTATTTGGTTTACTCCCAATCACTTCTCAACACTTGGCACTAATCATTTACTCATGGGACAGCAGTATAACATTTTTTACCCTCATGGCTGGCAGGTGGGTCCCACTGTCATTTGGTATTGGATGGGATAAGATCATACCTCACTGCTTTCTGTGTCTTGGAGATGAGGTAATGACTTGGCGCCAGAATGGGAGTGTACAGATGGCATTCATCCATGCCTTCATAGGCAGTGGGTGGTTAAGATGGTCTTGTGAAGGGGATCAAATTTTGAGTATGTAGCTGTAGCTAGGTAGTAGCTTCTTTCTTTTCTCCATTTGCTTTATTTTGAGTAACCGTGTGAATTCTGGATTGGAGTCACTCATAGCTTGTATGTAATTTCACCAATACCCCTCAATTCATATGTATTCGGTCTTAATTTTGAGGGGTAAAAGTGGAATTAAGGCTTCATTCATCTGTGGCTCATTATTTGGCTGCATTTGGTTAGCTTCTTCTTCATGCTGGCTGTTCTATCTTCAGTGAAAAAAGGATTTCTTCTTTTGTCAGAGCTAAGGAGTGCTGTTGATCCCTCATTGGTTGGGATGAATTGGCTGGTCCAGTGGGAATAATCTCTTAGGTTATCCCTAATTAGTTCTACTGTTTGGTGGAATTTGGCATATAAATTGAGTATTTGAACCATCAACAGACCTTGATGATGAGTTTACTTCTTTGATTATCATTTCATCCATCCCAACTATTACTTTTTTTTTTGTGTTTTTCATTATCTGGTTTAGTTTGATTGTGTATTTAATTAGGTAGCACAACTCGCTAGAGGGGCATAATTGAGATAAATTGTTTGCTTTTCCTACTCCTTATGTACTGCATTCTTCTGTCCTTTCTGTATATTACTGATTTACCCATGGGCCCACGCGCTGCCTTTCAATAATCCATGCTCCTCAGTTTTCTTTCTTTTTTTTTCTTCTTTTTTTTTTTGCATCTGATTTTACCCCATACACAGGAAGGTGCGCTCTGGCTCATCATCTGACCCTCTAGTGTTTGATGTGTGGTGAGATATGATGTTTGCATACTTACTTCAATGGCTCACTCTCATCCACGCTTTCATCATGTCCTGGGTGGCATTGATGGCTTTGTACCATGGGAGACAAAGTAATCACGCCTTGGTTCATCTAACGGTTACCACTGAAGTGGTAAGCTCACCCCTTCTTCTGCCAAAGGAATCTCTACAGTAGTAGGCCTTCTTTTTCAGGTCATAGGTTGCAGAAGAGAGAGGTCATGCTCTCCGTTTCCTGTTTTCTGCTATTCCCTTGCTTCTTTTCCCCAATGGATTCCTCCAGTCATAGAAATTACACTTTGGTGTCAGTTTATGCATGCATATCTCTCCTTCTGAGGTTTCTTTACATCATTTACAATCTTCGTATAGACTTTACTTCCTCTATAACATAAGTCTTACTGCTTGGTGGGAGTTTCGTCGTATTTTGTCAATTGAAGTTCTGAGCAATCTCCCTCTCTTCCTTGCAATTAACCTCAATTATCATTCGATTCCTTCATTGCGGAGCCACTGCAACCCCTCAGGTGTTTCAATTGATAATTTCGCCAGGTAATTTTGCATTTATGTTTTTCCCAATTTCCTCGCTGTGCCTGTCATTTGCCAAACTCACTGTCTGACAACTCCCGTGTTTGATGTCGATAGAGTCGTAATGGAGCCCTCTGTGCGACAGTGCACTCCGTTGGGGTCGCGGCGGCGTGCAGCGTCGGCGAAAGGTGGGGCTTTAGTCGATCATCGCATCCTTTCTTCAGGTCTGTACTATCTCTTTCCTTTGTTAACAGAAAGGACGGGGCCCACAGATACGGACCAATGGGGAGGTGCCATCTGTCCCCCCTTCTTCTTTTTTTTTTATATTAGATTTAAATGGATGGGTTTGGGATTATCGGGTTTGGTTTGATTCGGATCCGCTAGGGAGAGGGTTTGACCCGTATCCCCCTTCTTTTTTTATTGGGCTTTTCTATTAATTATGCCAAGCCCATTTAGTTACTGGGCCTTATCTATTTTCATTAAAATTCGGAAATTGGGCTGGACTGGGCCGAATTGGACTGACATTTCATTTGTGGATAATTGTATGGGTTCCAGTAGTCCGTAGATAGATGCGGATTTAGTGTATGAATTCGTGTCCTATTTCAGACATGGTATATTTTCTTGTGGTTGTGTCATTTTTTACGTGTCAAAAGAGGGTTTAGGACTGTAGCTCTTTATATTTATCATACTTATTACTATACATTTATATATTTTTTGCAGCATTTTCTAGAGGTAAACAATTATTAAAATAATTGCACTTGATGTTTTACCTTATTAAACACATTTTTCTTTTATGCCGCATTTTTCCAACCATATTCCAATTCCACTTAAATGCCGACGGCGCCAAACTTTGCGCGCCAAAATCATTCACCCCAAAATTTTTATTTGTCTTATCCAATAACTCTCCTCACATTATTCGATAAAAAAATCCGTTACCTCTGCCATTAACGGGAACCCAAATACTTCCATATTTTCCTTAAAAAATGCATAATATCTGAATCATTAGGGCAATTGAAGAATAATGCTTATAAATTGAGCGCACCATTAGAAGGCCTTCTCTATTTGTCCTTTTTTATATTGAGCCGTCTCAATTTTTTTTACTCTAATTGACTTATTTTCTTGCTAATTATATATTATTACAATACCGAAATTAAAGATAAATTGATATGTTGCTAATTATATGTCGAAACCACATGCCAGACAAATTTTGAGCAGCACAAATTCTATTAATATTTTTTTTTATCAATCTTTAGTTTCTTTTCACAAATGGCGCTAATCATTTCAACATAATTTTTTTATAGATGGCGCCAAGTTATTCAAGTGGCGCCAAAAATATTTTTGCCAAAAATATTTGGAAGAGATTTTATTTTCTGTTATTATTATGTTTTTACCATAGTATTTCACTTCCAACCATAAAATTCTTTTTTCGAATAACAATTGTAAAATAACCAAGTCAACTATAATAATAATTGGACCATTTAATTTCACATATAGTATCTCAAAAATAATTTCATGGTTATGCAATTCGACCCTATTTTAAGTTGTATGATAACAAAAATAAGCTAATATTACTTGAAATTTACACAATTAATAATAGTAATTGCAATAATAATGCTCACAAGTATAACCTCGCCGAATAAAATATATCGTCATTGGAATTTTCATTTTCCAACCATTTTCATTTTTCGGCGGGCTTTCCAAAAAAATATTTCCCCATTTTATTGTTCTATGTAGGATGTAAAGTCAGCATTTAATAAAATAACCGTTAGATTTTAATCGGATAGATAGGAATATTTTATGGATATGCCTCTTGGTTAAATTAAGTCATCGTGAAATCCATCTCCCGAAATATTCTTCCTGCGCGCCTCAAATTCTATTTCCGTTCAAAATTGTTTTGACCCAAAAATTTCGGCCAATGAAATTTATCCCTCCAAAAATCTTCTTTGATAAAATTTTGGCGCTTACCAATCACGCCTCCCTCCAAAAAAAAATTTTCAGTTACGCACCACATAAAATTTCTTACTTCATTGAAAATCAAACACCTCATAATATATATATTGATCATAAAAAACCTCATAATATATTATTTCTATAAGTGGAATTACTATTAATAAAATATTCTATAAAATATTATTGACTATTATACTATGAGGAGGGTTCTAGTGCCCACAATTTAAATGCCCTCGAATGTTCTAAAACTTACTTTTTGGTTATTTTTTCAAAATATAAAATTCAAACCATTGATCTTATTCGACATAACAAGCGATGCATTTTCAGACCCTGACAAATATGGATCATGATATTTTATATTTGATTTGATCTACGATATAAATGGTAGCCTCAGGTGAAAAAAATGAAAAGATTGATTTTACAATATTTTTATAGTCTAATGTGAACAGTTCTATTAAAAAATAATAATATTGATCGCATTGTTTCCTTATTTTGCCCGCATATTAGGGGCATTTTTGCTAGTATTTTATTTAAATCAGTCTTTCAATGCCGGTATTTTGAAAACAGAATTATTTTAAGCTTATTTTTTAAATTTTATCTTATGAAAATTGAGATTACAATCATCATATAATAACGCCCAGAGCATGCAGCTATTATAACTGCCATTGCTAAATAAATCATCTCTACCATCGGTGCTGTATGTTACAAATGTTCAGTTTAATAATAATAAGTGTTTAGTTTAATAAGTACAAATGTTCAGTTAAATGCGCCAGAATCGCGCTAGAATAAGAGTCGTGCGTGGGTCAAGAGGTGTGCTAGGAGACAGGGATAGAATCAGAAAAAAATTAATTTGAACTGGATCGGTTCATTTCCACTTCTAATTTTTTTCATGTGTATTTTGTCCGGTTTGTGACCCCTTCGCTTGGTTTTTTTTCATAACAATGATATTTCTTGTTGCAACTAACTGAACATTTATATTTAAATAACTAAACATTCGTACTTACTAAACTAAACATTTATACTTAATAAAATAAATATATTTTCTCATAATATTTATATTTTCTGTTGCAACTAACTGAACATTTATACTCAATTAATAGAACATTTGTACTTAACTAACTGAACTTTTCAGCAAAAATAAAAAAAATAAAATGAACATAGTGAACATAACGAACACATATAAAACAGTGAACAATTCTACTATAAAGTGAACATTTGTATCTAATAAAGTGAACACTTATAATAACGAAATAAACAAAAAATACGTACTGGATGAGTAAAGGGGATATAACGCTGGGTGAGTAGCGATGGCATAGAATGCGATGGCAGTAATCAATTTCCAATAATAATAGTAAGAATAATAATAAGCATAATATTAAATTTGATTTATACTATTTGAGAAATTTAAATTTTACAATATGTCATTAAAAAAATCACTAGTTAAATTCTATCAAATAATTAAAAACTAGTTTTAGGCCACTAAACAAAATAGTGGTATTCGTCCAAAATAAAAAATGCTCTAAACACTTTTGCTAATAAATAAGAATATGTTTTTATGAGGATGGTTCAGTGCCAATACCTTTGGCTGTTACCAAGTGGCACGGATTCATTTTATCATTAGTACTTTAAATATAAAATGCAATCATCAAATTTAAACTGTTGATCTAATCAAATTTTAATGAACAAATAAGTGAACAACATATGTCATACGTGAAGAATTGATTTAAATCAAATAACATATGTAATCATGAAAATAGATATATGAAATGCAAGCAATATCTTTATACTTGGAAAATTTTATTAAGCTTAATCATATATATAGATAATAAATATTTTGAAAAATTAATAAATCAATAACTCTTTGGAAATATTTATTTCAGCTTAATCATATAGATAATTAAATTATATTGAAAAATAAAAGTTTAATCATTTTTTATCGAGATCTTGTGTGCACTCATTTGTCCACAATACATATATTTTTTTTCTTTTCAATTGAACTTGGAAAAGAGCAGTTTAATTAAAAATTTAAAGAGAATGTATACTTAATGTAAATGATTTATAATATAAAAAAAACACTAATGTTATATTTATGCAGCTAACCATTGAAATCTATAGATATGCAATATACATATATGCAAACACTATTTGGTACTTGTTACAAAGTACGACCTATTTTACTCGTGTAATTTATAAAGCTTTCATGGAGGCGCAATCATATGGGAATATATTTGCCCTAGCCAGTGCGCACGCCGCCTCCTATTCCAATTCCGGCGACTCGCACCCGCTCCATTTACCTTCTCTCCTGATCTGAGATTCAAATCGTCAGACCTCCTTCGAAGCACCACCACCGCCGGACCACCGAAAGGTGCCTCAATCTCCGACAGTTCTGAGTCGATCGGTGCCATCTCTCTGACCCCGACACAGAGGAGCTCGGTAGGAGGTGCTCAATCCAGATCTTAGATCAACTTCAAATCAGACCCATTTCAACAAGTCCAACCTGCTTTAGCCGAGGCTGCTGATCTCGATTGACGAGAAGAAGGTCAAGGAGGTGCTGACATGGCGGTTGCAGAGGGCCCACCGAATTATTGCCTCTACCTTGCCTCTCTCTTGGGCGGCTCGTCAATGATTGGGAAGTGTAAGGCCTATCATTCTTGAACCGAAATTTTAATTCCATAAATTGAGGTTCTATCGGTTATAATTATAATTAATTTGATCTTACTTAAGACATAATTAACTACTTGAGTGGTGTTACTGTGTATAATTATGGTTAATTAGACCTCATTTGAGTTAATTTGAGAGTAATTTTCACCATTATATGTTCGTATTAAAATTCTTGCGACTGAGGTGCATTTAGGTAGCTTTTCATAAACTTAATTTTAGATAAGGATAAGTAATTCTTAACAATGCTGCTTCTTTTATATGTTGGTTAAGTTAATTTAGTCAAGCTATGTGGATCATGGCAACTTTAACCTAAACTAAAATTAACTCAATGTAGAGTTATGCAGGTCTTCTTGATATGTTTTTAAATTTTACTGGCGTGCCAGCAATTGTTGAACCTACTTTGAGAGACTCGACATAGAGGAGCCTTGCTATCAGAAGTCGATGGCTCATGCATGACACTATATGATTTTAAATTATGTATATTTAAAATATTTGTTAATATCTTGTTTATAAGTATATTTCTTTTATTTTTTTCTAGGAGATGTTTTACCCAAAGTTAACAGAGAAGTTTACAGGCACATAGTAGAAGATATAGAGAGATTTGCATGCTAAGTTAAGCAAAACATGAAGGCTGCTTCACCTAATTTTTTTGATCCATTTCAGTTTTAATCCAAGTGTACTCTTTATGATGATTTACTTGTCTTTATGTTAATTTGTTTTTGCAGGCTGCTTCACCTAGTGTCAAAGTCTATAAGCTAGAACTAGCAGTAGCGATTGTCCATGCTACCTTTGGACAGACTTTGTTACCTCAGTTGAAGGCTTGATTTCTAAGATATGTGAAGTATTTCAAGGTGCTCCCATCTAATAATGTTTCAAATGTTACACTTCATTCATGTCTATGTTCTATAGGGTTGAAAGCTGATTATGACTATACATACAGGATTGAAGTCGGTTGCATCCACCTTGGGATAAATGGAAAAAGGAAAAAGTGGGCTGATTTTTAAACTGAGTTTGTCCCAGGTATCTCTTGTAGCCTTTCTCAATTGCTATTTATATAATCTTTTCTTTCTAAGCTATTTACATGTGCACTGAATGGTATTTTATTCTTATTAATATATCATTATAATTTGTATTATTTGATCTGGTCCAAATTGTTGTCTATGAAACCAGCACTAATTAGTCCAATAACAAGATTCAACATAATCTATTAATTACAAGACTTTGGCTGATATTGGTACTTGGATTATAAGAAGATTTATTTTATACATAATGATCTTTGTAGACCTAATTAGCATAACTTATTTGTTTGTTTATTTTTCAGTTTTAAAGCTAAAGGCTAAGAACAGCAAGAAGAAAATTTCTCCTAACTCATTCCAAAACGCTAGCAGCTTCAAAGGAGTTCCATATATTGGTTTCATGCAATGGCACGTCTGGTATTCGAATTGGCCTTCAGAGTATCAGCTCAGGTACGCAACCCTTATAGCTACACACTGAAATGTTGGTATTCCAGTCGCACTATTTTATTTTACTAGATCATGATTAATTTTTTGTTTATTTTTCTTTTAGAAGCATCCATGATTGACATGGATTATGCACGTTGGATTGAGGAGCATCACAACTAATATGTAAGCTAAGTAGGCAGTGTCTGACGGGGGAAAAAAATCAAAGAATTGTCTTTTTATTATCATGTATCAAAACTAATGCAAGTTTGTTATTTCAATCGGATGTACTGGATGTTGATTTGCAATTCAATGCATAATAGATATTTGTGTGATTTTTGTTTGACTCTGTGAATGTATGTATGTTTGTGAATTTCAAATAGTTGTGAATAATTAAAATCACATGAATTAAATAATGGTGGTACCACATCGGTACCGAGAAGAATTGAATGGCTGTATAAATGTAATTCTGACAATAAATTATCTGTGTCGCTAATCAAAGGCGTCTGTATACTGACTATTTATAAATTGTGGGCCCCGTTAAATTCTGACAATATATTATCTGTGTCACTGATCATAGGTGTCGGTAAACCGACAAATATAGTTTGTGGGCCCCGATAAATTCTGATAATATATTATCTGGGTCGCTTAATAAAGACGTCGGTTTACCGACATAGTAACGTCTAAATAGAGACGCGTTTACTGTTTGAATAAGCGATCGGAGAACATCGTATGCGTCGTTATCCCGACACAAATATAGAGACGCGTTAAGTAATCCGCGTTCTCGCGACACAGATGTTTATTATTAGCGGCTAGAGTATCGGGGTCGCTTAGGTAGCGTATTTAGGTGGACGCAGATAGCTTTTCGTGTCGGAATAGGGACGTCTTTTTGCGAAGCAAATAATTGACATTCTAGTAGTGTTGTGGAGTTCTTAAGCAGTTAAGTTAACTGTGCTGATTTTCACCCACCAGTGGTACTTCTGAGAAGCCATCTGATTTGTGAAGTAACGCGACTAAGTCTATGGAAACTGGAGAGAGCTTGATTTCAGCATCACTATCTATATCTCTGAAAATTTGTGTTCTGGCTGAGTCAGGCTGACCTTATATCCATGATCTGTTTGAAATTGCAAGTCAGTCTTCCAAAGAGTTGTGTAAAGGAGGTTTCTGGGTTTTCAATTTTAATTCTCTCTAGGGCTCCGTTTGGATAGGTGTGGGAAGAAGGGAAGAGGTAGGAAGAAGTATTAGAAAGTATGTAACTTTGTGAAGAGTTTGGATTGTTTATAATTTATTTCTTCCCTTCTTCATTCTTCCTACTTTTTTCTCAACGCATCCAAACGGTGCCTAGATATAACCACTCGATCTATTAGTTCCATTCCAAGTAGGTGACACTTCTTTACCAACACTGACAACATCTGGGGCTGACAGATATGGCTGGTCAAGAGGGCAATTGCCAATTAATGGTGCAAGGCTGAAAAGGTCCACTGTAAGAGTTCCAAAAAAAAGAAACAGATAGATGCACTCAGAGGTATTGTTTCTGATTATGTGCTTTTAATTTTAATTTTGTGTGTTTCAAGGAGGAGAGTAATTACTTTGTGGTGTTTATGGGTTGTTGGTACAGTTCTGGGCACCCAAGTTTCTGGTAAAATACTGGGACCGATGTGCCAAGAATTATAGGGATTTACTATGGCCTATGGAGTGTAGCAATAGTTTGGATTAAGACTAATGTAGCTTTTGTAAAAAAATAAAACCTTCTCATGAAACTGGTAGCTCAAACAGCTACATTTTCAATGAAAATAAAAATTCAAATGGGCGAAACTGACTTTAAGCCTACTTACAAGGGGAAAAAAACAAAAAAGTTATATATCAGAAATTTGTCTCTGATATTAATGAGACATTCTTTAATAAATAATTATGAATTGCTTCAGTAAAATTAAGACTGTATGAGGACAAAAAGGGACAATACAACCGCAACTACACCAGTGACACTGTTATAGCAAGGGAAGACAGAAGATAAACAGTAAAGGTGAAATGTACACTATCAGTTGCAGAAAACCACTTCCCCTTCCGTGGCAACAAAAAAACCATTTACCTCTGTCGTCTGCAATCCCAATGAATAACAACCAACTAACCAAACCGAGGAACAAAGTGACAACAAGAATGATAACTGCAGTGGGCATGCATGCTAACTGGAGCAAGCATCACATATGATCCCAGTCCAAATACCATCACCATACCTGTCGCTGCTGAGACAAACAATGTTTGTGCCAACTGGAGTTCATTGTCATTTGTAAGCCAAACGTTCATAATGAGGACGAGTACACTTGTAAATGCTAGTACAAATGCCAAGGTGTTTGCTAACACGAATGACCTATACATATATCTCCTTCCTAGAATGGGTGTACCATCGTTTTGCGTTATAACCTCCCGGAATAGTGAATGCAGATGCGAATGCTACAATTGTTATAAGTACAGCACCTAGTCCAACGACCTGAATTCCACCCAGCTTATCTGAGATTGGTGGTTCCATAATATGTTCAAACCACTCTCGTGTAAAACATGAACCTTTATTCTTAACATAGCTACCAATTTTCCTTCCAATATCCTGTAGTAGACAAGATAATAATTGATTACATATAATATTATAATTATATATAATATTAATAATAACAAGATAATGTGTTAACTTTTTATAGCATCAAAACTTGCAAAATTTAACAAATGTTTACTGCTTGGCTAACATATATCAAGTAAGAATTGGAAGTAACTACAATAGAAACATATTTGTGGTTCAAAGTTCAAACAGCAGAAGATGACCTTTGCTTATTAATCCCAGCACTTAGACAAAAATTACTGTTGAATTATCTATGGCTTTTGTATGCAGGAGGATCAGTTCATGTGTGCATAGATATGTTAGTTTAAAATAGACTATCTGCAGACTTATACAACTTACATTTTCTTCCAATTGATCACAAACATCCTAACCCAATTTTATATTTATCACAAAACCAGTTCTTGTTGTGTACGAAGCCAAATTGGGCTCGGCCCAAAGAGGCCCATGTGGACACGGAAACAAAAGGGGACGGAAATGAGAGTCTCAGTGTGCGCATCAATTCCAGAGAGAGGAACCGATCCTTGAAGCTCTCTTGTCTCCCTTGGTGTAGCTATCTAGGGTTTGCTATTTCTCTTGTATCTCTTGTTAATTCCACCTCAAATAGTGAGTGAGAGTGTGAGTGAGAGAGAGAGAGGAAGGTTGATAGCTTGATGATCTCCATGTACTTGTAAGAAAACTCTTGATTTAGTGAATTTGCACCGATCGCTCCCGTGGTTTTTCCCTTTCGGGTTTCCACGTAAAATCTTGTGTCTATTCTTTATTTTCTTGTGCTTGATTGTGCTATTGTTGTTTTGTTCTCAAGTGATACCATCATAGCTTTGTTCTAGCGGGTATGGTTTTATGCCCGTCATGTGTTTGTCGAAATTACTACCTCCTTGTTTACTTGGCTTCCGCTGTGCCTAGACACCTGAGAGCGTGTCCCAACAACTGGTATCAGAGCGTGTTGGCTCGTTGGTGTCAAGAATAGGAGTTTGAGGCTTGGATTGGTGTAGGTCTAAGTTCTTGTGTATTTCGGTGGTTACACGTGTAGTAGTGATAGAATGAAAAAAGTTATGGAATTTGAGAACTTGAATGATAGCAATTGGCCAATTTGGAAAATACTAATTCAAGTTTACTTGGTGGTAAGGGATTTGGATTTACCATTGATGGGATCGGTTGCACAACCTATTCATATGGAGGATCATGAATGAGAGTTGCTTGATCGGAAGTGTTTGGCGGCTATAAGGCCGTGTATTTCACCATCTATCTTGTTTGATGTCTACCAATGTAAGACCGCTCATGAGCTTTGGACCACATTGGAGTGATCATATGAGCAACCTTCGGGTGTAAACAAGATGCATGCTATGAAGCGGTTATTTCTCTTGAAAATGAAGGATGGCATTTCAATGAGAACGCATGTAAGTGAGTTCAACTCAATTGCGGCTCAATTGAAGTCCTTGAAGGTAAACCTTGATGAGGAGGTTTTATGCTTGTTACTTTTGAGCTCTTTGCCTACAAGTTGGGATACTCTTGTGACTACCGTTGCAAACACAATGGGCAACCAATTCAAATTGAGTGATGTTGTTGCTTCATTGATGAATGAGGAGACTAGAAATGCCACAACCCAATTGGAAACCGGGCCTAGTGAGGCATTGACGGTTGATAGGGGACGGTCGGTGACTAGGGGCAATTTTTCGGGTAAGAAAGGTGTTTCTCAAGGCAAAGGAAGATCAAAGTCTAAAGGCCGAAAATTTTCTTGTTGGCATTGCAAGAATGAAGGTCACTTGAAGAGAGATTGTCCTCTCTTGAAAGGCAAGCAAAAAGAGAAGAAGCAAGATGGTGAAGCAAGTATAGTTTCCGATGAGATTGGAGATGCGGTGACTTTAAGTGTGACAAGTTCCGAGAAAGAAAACATGGATGTTTGGGTATTGGATTCGGGTGCATCATTCCACATATGCTCGGATCGTTCTTATTTTGTCAACTACAAGGATGTAGATGGTGGGAATGTCTATCTTGGTGATAGTCGGCCATGCAAGATTCTTGGAGTTGGTGATGTTGAGCTTGAGCAAGCCAATGGAAGGCGATGTAAATTGAGCAATATGAGGTATGTTCCCAAGATAACCAAGAATCTTATCTCGGTGGGTCAACTTGATAATGGCGGATTTGATGTATCTTTTGGTGAGGGATCATGGAAAGTGTCAAAGGGTTGCATGACATTGATGAAGGGACACAAAGATGGGAGTTTGTACACTCTTCATGGAGCGCCTCGAAAGGGTGTTGTTGCTATGGCAAGTGAGCATGGTGATATGCACATGTGGCACAACCGCCTTTGTCATCTTAGTGAAAGAGGTATGAAAGTGTTGCAAAATGAAAATTACATTCCTTCTTTTGATTGTTCATCTCTTTAATTTTGTGTTCATTGTATAATGGGAAAACAAAAGAGAGTGAATTTTAAGAGGAATGAGTCCCATAGAAAGGTGAAACCATTGGAATTGGTTTATTCCGATGTGTGTAGTCCATTTAATGTCAAATTCCTTGGTGGTGCTAGTTATTTTGTTACTTTCTTAGATGACTTTTCTAGGAAGTGTTGGATTTATCCCTTGTCCTCAAAAGATTAAGTTCTTGAAACCTTTAAGAACTTTAAATCTCGTGTTGAAAAAGAGAGTTAAAAAATCCATTAAGTGTTTACAAACCGATAATGGTGGTGAATTTTGATCTAATGATTTTGACAATTTTTGTGCGAGAAATGGAATTCGAAGAGTGAAGACGGTTCCATACACTCCAGAAGAAAATGGGGTCATTGAGAGGATGAACCGGACCATTGTGGAGAGGATTAGAAGTATGTTGTCTCACTCGGGTCTTCCAAAATCATTTTGGGCCGAAGCGGCTAACACGGCGGTTTATCTCATAAACCGATCACCTAGTGTGGCATTGGACGGTAGCATACCGGAGATCGTATGGAGTGGCAAGAAGATCTCTTATGGCCATTTACGAACTTTTGGATGTGAGGCTTATGTGAAAATTCCTAATGTGAAGAGAAATAAGCTTGATGTCAAGTCACGAAGGTGTGCATTTGTTGGCAATGGCGGTGATGATTTGGGTTATAGGATGTGGGATTCTATTGAGAAGAAGACAATTAGAAGCCGAGATGTCATATTTCGTGAAGATGTGATGTTCATGGAAAATCATGAGAAAGAGCAAAGTGAAGAAAGACATGTGGAGGAGCATGTTGATGCTAGTGTTGCACCCAAAATGCTAGCGGATCCTCAAACAAGTGGTCATGATAATGAGGATGAGAGTGAGCCAGTGGAAGCGCATGAGAATGAAGGCATTATTGAAGAAGAGCACACTAATACCCCCGTACAAGAGTTGAGGAGATCAACTCGGATTTCAAGAGCTACACAAAGGTATTCACCTTCCTTGTATTATGTTTTGTTCATGGATGCGGGTGAACCCGAGTCATTTCATGAGGCTATAAATTGTTCGGAGAAGGCTATGTGGCTTGGAGCAATGGAGGATGAAATGAACTTGTTGCATCTCAATGAGACTTGGGAGTTGGTTAAACTTCCTAAGGGAAAGAAGGCATTGAAAAATAGGTGGGTATTTGTGTTGAAAAATGAAGCCGATGGTTCTAAACGGCATAAGGCAAGGTTAGTAGTCAAGGGCTATGGACAAAAACATGGTGTTGACTTTAATGAGATATTCTCTCCCGTTGTGGAACATAGTTCCATAAGGATTGTTTTGTCATTGGTGGCTAACTTAGACTTGGAGCTTGTGCAACTTGATATCAAGACGGCTTTCTTGCATGGTGACTTGGATGAGGAGATCTATATGTCACAACCAGAAGGTTTTGTTGATGAATCAAACCCTAATCTTGTGTGTAGATTGAAGAAGGGGTTGTATGGTTTGAAGCAAGCCTCTCGGCAATGGTACAAGAAGTTTGATACTTTTATGCAAGAAGAAGGTTTTGAAAGAAGTGGCTATGATCATTGTGTCTACATGAAAGGAAAGGTGGGTGGCACTTTCACCTTGTTGTTACTTTATGTGGATGACATATTGATTGCTAGTAATGATCATGATGAGATTGAGTCTCTTAAACTTGATATGTCTAAGAGGTTTGCAACCAAGGATCTTGGCGAAGCAAGAAAAATATTAGGCATGCGGATTCATAGGGATCGGGAGAGAGGCAAGCTTTGGTTAAGTCAAACGGAGTATGTTGATAAAGTCCTTGAGAGGTTTGACATGGTGAATTGCAAACCGGTGACTACACCTTTGGCCGGTCATTTTAAATTGTCTAAAAAGAATTCTCCAAAGAATGCTCAAGAGAGATTGAAGATGGAAAATGTTCCATACTTATCGGCCGTTGGTAGCTTGATGTATGCTATGGTGTGCACACGGCCGGACATTGCACATGCAGTGGGAGTTGTCTCTCGATATATGTCTAACCCGGGATGGGAGCATTGGCAAGCGGTAAAGTGGATACTTCGGTACTTGAAAGGCACTCGTGGCTTGCGGTTATGTTTTGGAGGAGATTCTAAATTAGCAATTGAAGGGTATGTTGATGCCGATCATGCGGGTTGTAGTGAGACAAGGAAGTCCACGACGGGCTTTGTATTTACTATCAGTGGTGGAGCCGTTAGTTGGATGTCTCGACTACAAGACATTGTTGCTTTGTCTTCCACGGAATCGGAGTATGTTGCATTGACCGAGGCGGTAAAGGAAATGCTTTGGTTAAAAAGGTTGCTTGCACAACTTGGGTTGAAGCAAATGGAGTATGTGGTGCATTGTGATAATTAAGGTGCCATACATCTTTCAAAGAATGCGGCATATCACTCAAGAACTAAGTACATTGATATGCGATACTACTTCATTCGTGATGTTCTAGACCATAGGCAACTAGTCGTGAGAAAGGTTCACACGAAGGAGAATGTTGCTGATATGTTCACGAAGGTGGTGCCTCCCGACAAGGTAATGTTTTGTAGGAGGCAATCCGGGTTGGTTGAATAACTCGGGTGTGTTTGGAGCGAGGTGCAAGGTGTATGCTTGTGTGATCAAGTGGGAATTTTGTCTTCGAGTGGGAGGTTGTTGTGTACGAAGCCAAATTGGACTCGGCCCAAAGAGGCCCATGTGGACACAGAAACAAAAGGGGACGGAAATGAGAGTCTCAGTGTGCGCATCAATTCCAGAGAGAGGAACCGATCCTTGAAGCTCTCTTGTCTCCCTTGGTGTAGCTATCTAGGATTTGCTATTTCTCTTGTATCTCTTGTTAATTCCACCTCAAATAGTGAGTGAGAGTGTGAGTGAGAGAGAGAGGAAGGTTGATAGCTTGATGATCTCCATGTACTTGTAAGAAAACTCTTGATTTAGTGTATTTGCACCGATCGCTCCCGTGTTTTTTCCCTTTCGAGTTTCCACGTAAAATCTTGTGTCTATTCTTTATTTTCTTGTGTTTGATTGTGCTATTGTTGTTTGGTTCTCAAGTGGTACCATCATAGCTTTGTTCTAGCGGGTATGGTTTTATGCCCGTCACGTGTTTGTCGAAATTACTACCTCCTTGTTTACTTGGCTTCCGCTGTGCCTAGACACGTGAGAGCGTGTCCCAACAGTTCT
Organism: Rhynchospora pubera; assembly: GCA_028095005.1. Lineage (NCBI taxonomy): Eukaryota > Viridiplantae > Streptophyta > Magnoliopsida > Poales > Cyperaceae > Rhynchospora > Rhynchospora pubera. The sequence continues at coordinate 177,593,339 of CM051462.1, forward strand.
GCTAATGTCACGTGACAACAACTAAATATAATGATAGATTCCCATGGTATCCCTGCTTCTTACATCTTATTGAATTTGTTTATTGCTTCAGGCTGATCTAGTGTTGCCGTTTTATAGCAAATTAAGCGGAATCTCATTCAAAGGTTGTATTTTGGGATAATATTTTCCTTCAGCTTTGTATATTTAAATTAGACAATATATGCATTTTAACCAATGATTCAAACCTTCTTGGTTAGATTTGGCCGCAATACATATTGTTTGGAGTAAAATCAGAAAAAGATTAAATTAACTACAAATTAAATAGAAAGTTAAGCGAGAATGGGAAGTAGAGGATGAAAAATAAAATATATACTCTAGCTAGCAATTATTTATCACCTGATCAACTACAACGCAATGGCATTTGTGTGTTGGGGTCAAAGTAGTTATATGCAATAGTGATGTGAAATAAAAATTCAAATTTATTTCTTGCCAGTTTATAGTCATACCTCATTAGCAGTCGTTACTTGAATCACCGAAAGGTCAAATGGTGTCTTGGCCTTTTTGGTTGGTAATAATTCTTTCTGGTCGTGATTTAACCTGTCCCAAATAGCTCTCATAACTGATCTGTGTCCATTCATTGCTGCTAAGTGGAGTGGTGTATTTCGTAATCTGTTGCATTAACCATGCTTTCAAATATTTGACTGACACGAAGGCTGCCATCTTCTGTTAATGTAAAATTGTAAATACTTTTGTGGATAATTCTTCATTGTCTTGTTCTGCCGCAACATGAAACAGATTCTTACCGCAACAATCTAGCCACATGGCATCATCAGGGTATTCTTCCAAGAAATGCTTAACCAGGTCTCTATAGCCCATGCGTGCTGCTACATGAACTGGAAATGTTCCATCAGAAAATTGGGTACACGCCAGAGTACCATCTAGTTTTAACATTGTTTCCACCACATACGTATAACCTTCAACTGTTGCTATGTACAATGGAGAGAAACCTTGCTTATTTTCTTTATGTGCCGCTTCTGTATTTAATTTCATCAATTCACGGACAACACCTTCATGGTTGTTACTGGCAGCAACATGCAAGGCTGTGTCTCCATTTTCATTTGTTTCTTTGAGTACATCACTGACTACACTAGGAGCGAGTCGAATGAGCTCACCAATGACCTCATAGTTGCCAACCATGGCAGCACAGTGCAGGGGTGTATCCAGCTTGTTGTTGTGCGCTTTCAACAGGGACATATCTTTTGCGAAAACCTTCAGGACAAGCACATTGTGCCTGTTAGTGATAAGAAGGTGAAGAAGAGTATCTCCAAAACGTGTTGCACTTTGTATCTCATACTGGGCGTCCTGATATTCTGCCACTACTTGTTGGGAAACAGGGTCAGAAGTCTCTATTGTCACCTGATTACACAATGCAAAAGTTTAATTAATGAAACCATCCATATTAATTTAATTAGCTGCACGTATTTGAAATTAATATTTCATCTTATTACCTCAAGGAAATTAGAATAGGTTATAGGTGCCAAAAGACATAAGTACTGTTCAGTGTTCACCATCATGGTTGGCCTAGGCCATAGGAGGACCGGTTTATATCAGCTTAGTGTTAAAGGTGGGGAATCCGGCCCTTCTATGGCCAATTGTGTCAGTTTTAAGGGGCTGGGGTTAGGCAGATATGAAATTGATATCAAATAATACATTAAACCCAACAATTAATGATAACAATTAATAAGTACAAAAACAACATGTGCAACAACAATAATGATGAGAAACCTTAAGAAAAAAGAAAGCAATATGATAATGAAAATGTTGCCACACTATTACGCTAATGATAATAATCAATGACACTAACAATTCATATATATACATAAATGAAAACCTGGATTTCGGTTGGTGCTTCCGGCGGTAATCCAAGATGTCGTATTAACACTTTGTTGTTGCCTTTTATTGCTGCTTTGAAGAGATCAACCCGCATGGTTGGGCGGTGTACCCCGGGCAATACTTCATTGTTCTTCATGGAGGACGATATGGCGGCCATTAGTTTGTTACCTCTTTAATTGCTCTTACTCTATTGTTTGTCAGGAATCAGGATAGATTCTCTCCGGAAACGGAAAGATTTTGTAATGAAGTCTGAAGGTCAATAAAGGTAAGGTCTTACTTGACTGATGGATAGTGGCTGGTGATGCATCAGCGGAAACTCTTCTTTCCACAGCCAACTTGACGCGGACAATGCCAAAATGATGCGACCAGTCAATTATGTTGTGCAGTGCATGTGCATCTCTACTTCTCTATCTCTACTACTTATAAAGCACCCTTAGCAAGGTCAGCATTTTTAACACAAAGGAGTCCAAACAATTTTGTTAGCATCATTATAAACTATTGATCAATATGGTGTACGGTTTGGATTGCTATTTTTATAAAGGAGTCGACTCTACACACAAATAAGTCAGAGCGCTGGACCGGTAGTGCTAATTTTTGCGTAGCTAACATACTGAGTTCGACTGTTCGAGTCTTCGTTTCTGCGCTAAATCATTTTTCTTTTTCGCTTCCCCCCTAACAGTCTGTTTGGTTTTGGGGAAAAGGACGGAAAATCGGAGAAGGGAAGGAAAATATACATTTTACCTTGTTTGGATAGAGAAATTTCCGAAGGAAATAAATTAACCCACGGAAAAAGATTTCCTTCGCTATTTTTCCTTTGTATACTAAAATCTTCCCCTCCGATTCGGGGTGTAACAGATGGAAGAAAAATCGGAGAGAATCAAAGGTGTTTTTTTTGGACCAGCATGCCCTCGGCGACTTCCTCTTTTTGGCTCGCGTTTTTTCTTTTTGGCTCGCCTGGCGAGTTTCTTGGCGTGATTTCTATCTGTGCTAGGAAATTTCATCATCAGGTAATAAATAAGGCCTAAACCTTGTACTATTTTGCAACATCTAGGGTTTGCTCTGATTTCTCTGATCTATCTCTGCGCAATTTTTCAATTTACTGCTCCGTAAATTTATGTTCCTCTATTTTCTCCGATTTTAACTTTTATTTCTTCGATTTCTCAATTTACTGTCAATATTGGTACTTTCATGTACTGATCAACTGTTCAAATAAGAAAACAGAAATTCTTTGGTATACTGATCATCTTTTTACTGGTTAACTTTTATTTCTTCATCTTTTTTAATATTTTTCACATATGGTACAAGGTTGTTTCCAGTGGTGTACGAATGTACCAGTACCTTTACCAGCTATTTCAAAGCAAACCTGACCTTTACACTTCTTCCCTGGAGCAAAACGAGGGAAGAGAGACAAAACTCCATTATGTTATCTAACTTAATGAAGTGACACATTTACAAGTATCTTTTAAAGGGAATTGAAACTTATGCTTATTACGCACTGGTTCTCCAACTCCCCCATTTATGAACCAGATTGGCTAACCTCAATTAGACTAATTTAACAAGTTTATTAATTCTTATTTTTGTACTACATGTTTTCTGGTAGACCATGTTTGTCTCAACTAGAAGATCCTCAAGAGATAACTAGAGGCGAGCAATTGAGAGATGAGATAGCAGCTGCTGCTATGTAGAGGGATTATAATAATAATCGAGTTTAGAAAACGCTAGAATTTCATATGTGGTTTTAGATTATTCAGACGTACTTTTAATGTGGTGATTGTTAGACGATAATAAAAATTCAGTTGTTAAATTATAAGGTTTAGTAGTTCAGTTGTTCTTCTTTTCATTTTGCAAAATTTAGAGGACCGTTCTGCTTATTTTTGTGTACCTGAACATAGAGATAATAAGGTTTAAACATTTGGTTTGTACCTATGTTAAATTTTCTTATGAAAAGAGGCTTATTCATATATGCTTGTATATCTTTGAATCTGGTAGTGCAATTGTGTGGTGGTACCCTTTGTACCAGTCCGTACATGTTTGATCAATGAATCTGATGGTTATTTTTGTCTCGGTGTGTGCGCTCTAAGTTCAATGTACTGTCTCTAGATTACCACTTCTGCACTGGTACGTTGGTATGTGACAAACATGGAAGGGTGGGACTAGATGTTGTTGTTATGTATCACTTCTGTCCAAATATCCATTTTACTTTTATCTTTTTAAATTTTTTTTTTCTATTAGTGGATTAGTAATGTTGGCGAATGAATTTCTCTTGTAAAGCAATCATTGGATATAGTTGTTCAATATTATTGCTGCATTATATTTAGCTTATATTACTGATATTCAAATAATAGGACAGGGTGTAAAAGAATTCTTTATTACAATCACGTTTGATTTTTTTTTTTCTCCATAATAATTGCAAGTGAACCCAATTTGATATTCTATACTCGAATATGACTTATGCCTCTTCGTATTTCAATCCAACATAGCCAAACATGCCTTCTGACTAAGGAATGGCACGCCGGGAGGACTCACAGGCCAAACATTCAAAACTGTACAAAATAAGTGTAAGGTCAAAATAGTCATTTATTGTTAATTTGTTATATTTTACCTCTTTTGATTTGAACAAACCAAACGGGAATAAAGAAGACAAGGGAAATTTTTTTTTTCCTTTAATTTATAAACCAAACAGATAGATGTAAACATTTTTTCCATTCCTTCATTTTCCATTCCCTTCCCTTTTATATTTTTCCTTCCTTCCTATTATTTTTCCCAAAACCAAACACAGTGTAAAGAAAACGATTAATTCTTTCTGCTTCTGCGTTACCCCTATTTCCTTCTCGCTGAACCCTAATTTTTTTTGCTGTCGCCGCCTCCAGAATCATCGCTGAACCTTCTCTTTCCTCCGCGCTCACTCTCGATCAAACCTACTCACTCTTGCCTCTCTGCCTTCTCTGCCAATTCCGCCCCATCCCAAGTCTCGGACTCTTCTCCTCCCGACGCTCGTCTCCTCCTCTTCATTCGTCAGCCCCTCCTCCATGTGCGTTCTCCGGTGTCATTCGCCCCGTCCGATTGATATAGTAGACAAATATGCAGAGGCTAGAAGAAGAAGAAAAGAGACAGAGGGGGCAGAGAAAGAAGCCATGGATCCCTACAAGGTAAAATCGTTTTTTTTTCTCTTTGATTCAATTGATCTAGGTTTTAGCTCTTGAATCAAGTCAAGGTGGTTATTTAGATCTTTTGAATTGCAACAAAAGAGAGTTACTATTTGCGAATAATTTTTTTGGATTTATTGATTGATTGATTGATATGTGCCTTTCTTCTTTCCACTTGTTTCATGTCTGATGTGTCAACAATGATAATCCAATGCCCACAAATCCGCTTTCTTTCTGGACCACCAATTATGGTACGCCTATTCCAGTGCTACACTTTCACACTTTTTGGTAAACCTGACTTGTAGAATCAACTAAATCTCAATTGTTATATCTGATTTTATTTGTAATTTTTTAATTTAATCGAAGAAATCGGAAAAAATAAAGTGCTAATTTTGAGAGGGACCGCAAATGAGATTTGTCTCATATTTTCTTTTGCTTCTATTGAAAGTTCGACTCATGAAATCAAAATCACTCATTGCTATTGTTTCCTCACGTGTTTTATTTGCATCTGCATTTCTTATTGCTGGTACAAATAGGTTCCAATTTATTTGCATCCACAACCTCGCACCCCTTGCCGCTGCCCGTAACATGATTTGCATCTATTTTGTGATCAATCTTGGCAAGGTACTCCTTCCCCCGATTACGGCTGCTCTGGCACCTTGGTTCCTCTCCAAGCTCCATTTCTTTAAAAGAGCAATCAAGTGAACACCATGGAACGCAACAGGTTTCTCGTTGAATAGTTTTAGTAACAATTTCTCATAGGAGATGCAATTTGATGTTATCAGTAATCCTTTACTCGATCTATGTTTTTTTTTTTGTTGCCCCACGGTATTGAGCTCCAATTTCGGATATTTGAATCCTCTTTTACAATAAGGTAAATTTCTTTGCTTTAATTTCTGTTACGTTTCTGTAGGTTCTGACTCCCTATCAGTTTATTATTTTTTTCTGATCTCCTTTTGAGATTTTCTTATTGGCGAATTTTTTTAATTATAGATTGAATTTTCAAGATGTTGATTAATAGATAAATGTATCATGTTTGACTTGAGAGTTTCTTTGTTAGGGATCGGGAAGAACAGCTTTTGAAGCTGTAAGAGAAAGAAAGAAAGACATGAAAAGCAATAATAGGTTGTTGGAGGATCTTTGTGCTGTCAACTTTGATCTGTATTTCTCTATATATCTTCATTGATTAAAATCTTTTCTCAGTATATTACCCATAAAGATGTTTGAATACACTCAATTTTTTGTTCACTCAATTTTTGAATACAAATTTTCTTTGATTGCAAATATCTGATCCTTAGGTTTCCTGTGTAAATAACCTGATAAATTGCACAATCTGCTTTTGTTTTTATAGATTCAATATAAATATATACTATAATTTTGGTCAGGTTTAACAACAGAACATTGAGTAACTTGCAGGTTTGATCAAACTGATTTGTGTTACTGCACATGAGAAATAGAACATTGTGATTGACTGATTGTGCTTTAAAATGTTTTCAATTAAATCCTAAAAATAGAGGATCTATGTAGAATATTATTACCCCAAATTACAATTTTTCTAAAACCTACTATATGCAGGCTTGCTTCGGAGGCGATGAAGGAGACGAAAAGTGCATCACCTCTTGGGAACGAAAATGCCTGTGCTTTGGTTGGTGGAAAGTGTACGATATCGATATTTGTTATATTTTTTTTATTATTTTTTACCTTGTTACAACCTTGAATGTTGAACAAGAATATGGGCTGCATCACTAGCTCCAAGACGTGCGGCTGTTTCACGAGGGAAAAGGTGAGTAGAATTTTCTTTTTTTTTAAATTGTATGATTAAATTATACTTTGTGATTCTGGAACCAAAGATTGTATCTTTGATATGCAAATCTAAAAGTTCAGAATATCGATATAAGAACAACCCAAATGGTACCAAATCGGGGTTGAGTATGACAAAAAGCCTTCTTGAGGTTTCACGTTTGGTTGGTTTCGTTTGATGTTTTAGTGCAAGGTATACATGATCAGTACATGTAATGAAGTAAATATATTTGTGTACAGAATTATTATAAAAATAATTCTTTGAGCAGGTCATCAGGTGTTATCAAGATGTCACCAACACCGGCTGCCGACGGTATGGGGAAAAAGCGGGTTGGTTAGTCGTAGCAAGACAGTGTTGCCGATCGAGCCGGGGTTGTCTTTCATGGTGTCCTCGCCTCTCCTTCTCTGATGATATCGCCTTGATGTTCTCCTCTTCTTCGCCCTGAGATCGGCATCACTCTTGTATCTGCTTTAGCAAAATACAAGCTGGTGTTTGTAGGCGACAATAGGTCGGAAAGACCAGTATTAACACCATGTTCATGTACGACAAGTTTGACAACACTTACCAGGTTTGATCCATCACTTTTTTGTCCGATTTATTGAATATTTACATATCTACGATCGATTCGTGATAGATTAGTATTGCCTCCGAAGAGATCAGATCTATTTTTTTTAGCCTGCTTCCAATAGATCTCATTGTTAGTTATCTTATTTTAAATTGAGCTTATAAAGTGTGGATCGTGAATGCTTAAAATTTTTGTACATGCAATTTAGGCAAATTACATGGTGATTTTTGAAATTAAAATCAGGCAGATGTATGTGAAGAATTGTCACTACATGCTAATGATCTTTTCTTTTCTATCTTCTTTTTCAGTCTTAATTATGTTGATTGTACTTCGAAGGGAAAAGAGGAAAGCTTTGTGAAACAAATAGCAAACACAAAGGTACAATTTATGATGGATTTTTTCTTTATGGTGCTTGTAGAATGTTGTGCTATTATATTGTGCAGGCTATGTAGATAGGTAGTCATAAATATATTGTCTTTTCCAGGTTAGTCCACATGAATTTCTTCAGGCAGTTATAAAGGCTAATAACAGTTACTGAAATCACATGCCTCTTTTGCTAAAGAGTATAAATAAGTTTATATTAAAAAATATTTCTTGGTTTTCATAAATGCTTGCCACAAAGACACTTTCTGTAAAATCTGGCAACTACAGGCATGCATCAGGTGTTCTCGACTGGTAAAAGTGGTACGGTACAGTTCCTCAAATAATAAATTCGGATTTGGTATGTGAAGAAACAAGTTATTTTACTTCAGTTTTTTTTTTATCATTTTTTGTTCTTATCATTCTTTCTCTATTGTCACTTTTATGTGCTCTAGAGATTCTAATATCTTCTTTCATTCAGGGTCTTTCTGACAGGAACTGCGGGGATTAACAATGTTTTAGGTGCTAAAAGGGCAACAAAATGAAGGTACCCTGGTCTGACGTTTCAACGGGAGAATATACATTATACCATATTACTTTGACGGTGTTACTTTAGACCTTGAGAATGAAGCATTTTTATTGGGCTGAAGATTTAACTTGAACTAATAGGCTTTTATTAATGTGGGATCATGTTTGTCTTTTATTTTATAGTATGGAATGGTATTATACTTTATTGCAATATATACTTTCATTATCGTCTTGAATTACCTCTATCATTTTTTTAATTGTAATTATTCTAATTATAATTTTATTTATATATTTTTCACACTATGACAGCAATGTGTTCATTATATGATGTTGTATCATAAATTAAGTAAGATTTTTTTTTATTCTTTTTACTCGTACGTGTGAAGGTATCTCGCGGAGATTTATGATTTCATTTGATAATAAAAGTCCTTATCATATCATGTGTAGTTCAATTCTTTTAAGAAAAAAAAAGATTTACATAAAAACATATTATATATATATACTAAAAGTTTTTTACTTTTTTGACAGATGTGCAATAATTTTTCTCACTAATGACATAACATGTTGTGTATTGAGATGATGAAAAAACTTAAGCTTGAGATTGAAATATTTTTTTCAATAATTTCTCTCTTATTGTGAAATTAATTTATTCCCGACGAAATTTAAATATACGCAACATACAAAATTATTCTCCTCATAAATACAAGAATTTTATACTTTAAACTTTACAAAATTTATATGGATGACATATTTTAAATTAAATCTTTCATTTAAGTGCATGCTTTTTTCATGTATAGGTAAGAGTCTCTCTTAAATCTTGTAATTACTCCATGCGTTAATATTAGAATTGAATACAAGCTGATAAAGGAAGGTGCCAAGCGTTTTTTGAATTATAATATCTAATATCTAATATGCTTCCTTTTAAAAGCAAACCATAATAGGTAATTCAGGGAGAATACTAAGGAATAAATTGGGAGAAATAAACGTGCCGGGAAATTTCTTATTTTATAAGGCCAATGGCAAAAAAAGAATGAAATATCAACAAGGAATGAATTAAGAGAATAAACATGAAAATATAGCAGACTATTTACAGCATTGATGAGGACAAAATTAGAACGTAATTAATGTATATGTCAGTATAATGAAGGATTTGATTCCACATTTACATTTTGGTTCTAAATTAGCATTAGCTAAGTTAACATCTGTTGGACTTACTTATGGCATGTTCAGATTTTTTTTTTTGTTAACATTTGTTGGACTTAAAATGTAATTAACGTTAATTACTCATTTGATCTCATGCAAATCCTACCATTAATAAATATATTCAAATCATCCTTGATATTGTGATTTATCCTTTCTATTAAATTAAATGGTAACTTAATTAACGAGATTCAAGTTTTCGTAATTGAAGACTAAAATGCCGCTGTCCTTTTTTGTCGCAACTTCCTATTTCAATTAATTGGCAGCCGTTGTCAATTATTCTAAACAAAGTTAAAAGATGTCAAATTGAACTGAAATCAAGCCATGTAATTTTCTGTTTATTTTACACAAATAATTATCAAGAGCCAAATGGTATTCCATGAATAAGCACCAGAAGGGCTTGATCTCTTAAAATGGTATTCCAAATGTAGTTATATGGTCCAAATTGTAGTAGGGGCATTCTTGGATAATCAGAGAACGTTGTACCTATAATATTACATTTTTTAATTATATTAATTTTGTTCTCTTAAATAGACATGAAGTGATATATCATATGAAGAAAAGATGTATGCATATTTTTTTTCTTCTTTTTTTTGCTCATACATCTGAAGTTATGTCACGAAAATTTATAATTTCATTTGATGATAAAAATCCTTATTAGATCATGTGTAGCACAATTATTTAAGAACAAAAAAAGTTCATATAAAAAGAATGTGTACTAAAAGTTTTTTATTTTTTTCGAAATATATCTAATAAAAAATTGCCCGCACATTGAGCGGGCACTGCTGCTAGTCTGTTTAATAACAAAGGGGGCGTTTGGATGGGGTTGGAATAAGAGGGAATTGCAAATTCCCAGAATTTCATATGTCAAATTTATTATAAACAATCCAAATTTTTCACAAAGTTACACACTTTCCAATAAATTTATGCCTAAAATTGCAAATTTTCCAAATTCCTACAACATCCAAACGGCCCCAAAGGCTTAAAACGACTCCTCCTAGGGCGGGGGCCACAGCCCCAAAGGCTTATAAACATTTCACGTGTCAAGTTGTGGGCAATGTTTTAAATACCGTACCGGGTATCAAACCGGTGGAACAGACGATATGGGGTATATCGGGTTTACCGGTTTTACCGGTTTGAAAAACCGGATATATATTAAACAGGAGATGACATGTCTCAAGTGGTTGTTTGGCTCAGTGGTATAAACTCAAGTCTCATAGTGGGGTGATGCTAGTTCGATTCACACTAGCGCGAATTTATTTTCCTCGATTTTCGCTGAAGAAAGAGGGGTTGCGTGAACCGTCATTTAAACCAGACTAACTTGAGTCCGTAACTGTTTAACCGGTCGGTTCGGCATACCAATATACCCGGTTTAACCGATATTAATCCGGTTTTCGCGGTTCTTTAACTATACGGTTTTTAAGCCTAACCTTACCGGATCAAGGTGCGGTTCACGGTTTATCCGGTTAAACCGGCCGGTCCGGTAGGGTATTTTAAACACTGGTTGTGGGAAATATCTATTATCTAACTAAGGACCACTCCTCTTAGAATTATTATTATTGTTTTCTTTATTCGATGTACGCCGCTCTTCTTAGTTATTATCTGTTCAGCTTAAACTTATGTTTTTTATTTTTAATATTATTTAATCATTTTTCATTGTTTTTCTTGTTCAGAGTCAGACACGGCTGTCTGGCCAACCTTTTCTAACTTTTTTCTTTTACATTCACTATTCTTAATTTCGCACGTTGCACAATAATTTTTGTTTTCTTTTACATTCACTAGTTCTAATTTCGCTTGCAATCAATCGTACTTATAATTAGTCTGTTTAGTTACCACTTGTAACATTGATTTACAATTCAATAAGCCCATGGGCCAATTAGCCAATCAAAAAAAAAAAAAAAGATTAACAATTCAATAGCGGGGACACCCTCGCCTTTTCGGAGCTGTGAAAGAACCACCCGCTCTTCTTGTAACCGATCAGTCCCCAAAGTCGCAATGGGGAAATGCAAGATATGAAACCCTGCTAGATTATCCTGGTGAATATTTAACAATACCGAAGCTTGTCCCCAACTTAATATCACACAACCAACTATGCGCATGCGTTCCACGTGCATTCTAAATAGCATAATTAGAATCTAACAAGTAGAAAATAGAAACTATATATATTAAGTCTTTAATGAGAATTGCTTTCCATCATCCCTTAAATTTTATCATCCCCATCATTTCCAAATCTTCATTAATTATCTAACATGTCTTCATTAATAAGAAAGTCTAGGGGATGATGAAATCATTCTCTTCATCTTCATCCCCTCTTTTTTTATTTAATTAAATAAGAAATTCATTAATAAGAAAGCCCAGGGGATGATGGAATCATCCTTATCTAACATGTCGGGATTGAGGAAAAACTTTTCCGACATATACAGACCATCTATCTAGCCCCGTGTAAACCTCGATTTATGGTGTAGGTTTATCACTTTCTTCTTTTTATTTAATTAAATATGACCCTGCCGTTTACTCACTCGGAAAAATGTATTGTAGGGCTGGGCTGGCTAACTTTATTTATAAGGAAGGAGCTTTAGTATAGTCGCTTTTGTCAATTCGTTTTTCGGAATTACTCGACACTTTTGTTACTGTTGAAGTTATATTTGTAATTGTTGAAGTTAATATATGTAACTGTTGAAGTTATATATGTAACTGTTGAAGTTATATATGTACCGTTGAAGTTATATATGTACCGTTGAAAATATATTTGTAACTGTTGAAATTAATATATGTAACTGTTGAAGTTGATATATATAACCATTGAAGTTAATATATATATATATAATTATTTTATTTATATATATTAAATATATACATTAACTTCAATAGTTACGATAATAATTTCAACAATTGTATATATTAACTTCAACAATTACGATATTAACTTTAACAATTATCTATTTAATTTTAACAATTACGATATTAACTTCAACAATTATCTATTTAATTTCAACAATTACGATATTAACTTCCAACATTTATGTATAGTAATTTCAACGTTTATGAAGTGTGAGAAAGGAAGAGGGAAGGAGCCTCAGAGACTCTGTGTAATATGCAATATATAATAAAATTCTGCTGCGAAGATATAATCCAATATTTTCTATAAAGTATAGAAAATATAGTCCAATATTTTCTATAAAGTATAAAAAATATTGTCATTACTACCGTTCTAAACATGTGAAATTCAGGGATGACGCTGCATAAACTACTGCTATTTGTTTGGGCAATTTTTTTGACAGCTATTCTACTGCTACTATCATTACCACTACGCAGAAGGGAGAAAGGGGTGAGTATTGAATTTCCAAAAAAAGAAAACGCGTGAGAGGGATAATTTCCGAAAATAGAAAGGGGTCAATGGGGATGGTGGATCTTGGAGATGATCCTTATCATTCCCGTTAACTTCTTGTACAATTATTTTGTAATTCATAACAGGGAAGCTTTTCTTTTTTATTTTTTTCTTAAAAAAAAAAGGCAAAAGAAGCTCATTATTAATGACACGGAACCTTCACATATTCTATGTACGATCATCATTCTTCACAGCTTATTCAGGCCTGAAATTGCAACAAAAAGCAGATAATAAAACTAAAGCAGCTCAAAATGTGCCGAAGGGGGGAAACAATGTTCATGAAATTATGTTTTACCTGGATAATGGTGAGCAGACCATTTGGAAACATGGCACTTACGGTGGGTACAGTACAAAAGAGGTTTACAACTTGGATCTTTTAAGGAGTCTTGATCTTAACTCATCTGCAACGGCATCTATAAACTCTGTGGTGTTTAGATACTGGGTCCGATTAACCCTGTAAAATATATATGAGAAGATACTCTTAACCAAATGGACAAGAAGTTGTAAAAGACTAAATTTTTTTTGTAAATAGTAGTTTTAAACACCCAACGTAGAGATCCTTGAGCATGTACCTAATTATTTATTTGAGTAGGTACCAAACTACAATAACCAAAGTACCAAACAACAATTTCTTTTCCTTTTTTTTTTCTTTATAACACGAGTAAAAAAATTATTGGCGCTAGCTGCAATACCCTTGATTTGTTCACCTTAAACAAGAACAGAAACTAGCCCAATGTTGCATTTAGTGCACTAAACTGCACCCGGAAAACAACAAAAGGACATAAGCAGGGAATCAATACAGATATAGCCCATCACAGTTTTTCGTCTAATTCGTTTCTGACTAGGCTATCTTTAACCAAGAAAGTAAGTGTCAATGAAAAAATAATAAAATATAAAAATATGTAAATTTACTTTGATCCATGGATAAGGATAGCAAGATCTTTGGTCATTTTTCCAGATTCAACCACTCCAACACAGGCACTCTCAAGGGCTTCAGTGAAACCAAGCAATCTAATGTTGTTGTCCAACTTTGCCCTGTTTTTAAATATTATTTAGCACCGCCCTAATGAGTTGACAATCAGATTTTTCTGTCTACTTGATTCAATTTTAAATATGCATACAAAAGAATACCTATGTGACAGTCCTCTCGTCCAGGCAAAAATAGAAGCAATGCTATTTGTACTGGTTTCACTGCCTTTTTGATGGACACGGAAGTGGCGTGTGACAGTACCATGTGCAGCTTCAGCTTCAATTGTCTTTCCATCAGGGCAAATCTGTAATTGACAGAAGAATATAAATTTGAACAAAAAAAAAATGCAATAGAAAATTTGCAGGACCCAAGTAGATCTCTTCGCTTCAACATATACCAATGATATGAAAATATACCAATACTGATGCCATTAGTCCCAAAGATCCAAAACCTGCAAAGATGATAGTATAGTCTTAAGGAACTGAAGTTGAGGATTTGAGGATTAAGGGAATTGATAACATTTGAATGCATTCCAAAATATATATGAAAATTAACATTGGAAATTACTCCAACCTACTTCTCAAGAATCTAACACCCATGACTCAATTTTAATTAAGTTTGTGCTCAGTGAATGAACTTTCAAGGGCAAAGTTGTCAACATTCAATGGCACATAATTAGATCAAAACATTAAAATATCTTCAAAATGACAAGTACTAGTTTCAAATGTGAAAAATTGGGTCCCATATGCAGATATAGGAAATCAGTAAGAGGGACTTGCAAAACAATAAGAAACAAATTCGAATTCATTGTCTAGAACCTTGTGCCAAGAAATCACTCTGTACGTCACCATCATAATTCTTGCAAGCCCACACATAGCCACCATCACTTTTTAATGCATAAGCAACCATATCATCTATGAGGCGATGTTCATACCTTGAAACAAATAATGGTAAATAAAACAAAATTATAAAAAATAGCAGTCTTTTGTAAAGCCTCTAAGACAAACTGTCATATGATGTAGGGAAGTCAAATCCTGATCCACCTTATCCAACTGATCTTAAGAATGCCAAGTATTATACTTGGTCAAATTAGGTCAAGCAAGGTTGGGTCAGGCATTCGGTACAAGTGCAGGTTAGCATATTAGTATCTATCCACCATCCAAGTTCAAGATCAGAACTGACAATTAAGTTTCAGGAACAACACATAAAAATTATGGGGCTCAAAAGTCAAAATAAATTATGACAACGAAAGGCTTAAAGTTTTAACATTATAGATAAAAACAAAACCCACACACGCTAATTTGTCAGTAATTTTCTACTCCAGTTACAAAAGCCTAGACAATGCTTTTTCTTCAATCCCACAATTCTCACTGCCAGAAACATTTTTTCCTAAATCCAATAAGGTAGGTGTTAGTCCTCATGGTGCTTCTATCTTTGATTTACACCATGCCTCTCCTCTGTGATGCAAACCTAGTCAACTCTCTGTCTACTTTCTCATCATTCATTCTCTAGTCTCTCTTCTTACAGTTTCTGCTTAGTACATTTCAAAATGGTATTATTTCTCTAACCTTGCATTCTTGGGCATTGTAATTGACGGTCCCATGAGTTCAGATCTTTATTTGAAGAGTTTTCTTGGTCTTTGGTTCAGAATAAATTTTATTTTCTAATCAGCATTATTTGTTGCTAGATTCTTTTGCTACTATCAAGTGTGTCAAAACATATGATGGCATCTCAGAAAATATATTGTTTCACTATTTTTTAGAGAAATGCAACAATGTCATGTCTTCTAGGGTTAAATTGAAAGCTAGGCTGCATAATTCTGGCAAAGGAAATACTGAGCTGAAGGGACTATCATTGACATCTCTCCTCTGGCCCCATCACCCATATCAGTGGTATACTAGAATATTTTGTACCAATCCAAGATTAAAACAAAAAAGAGGGAACTGGCTCCAATTTATTCTTTGCAAACTTTCCACTATATAGATTGGGTTGCATAGTTGGATCTTATCCATTTAACAAAAGTTGGAAAGAAAATTGCTGACCCAAATTAACAGTACTATAATTTATTTTATATTCTTTTAAATAATATGTACCATATTCCAGCTGTCTCATACTTGGACTTCCATTCCTTGTCATAGACTTCTTGGAAAATGTCTTTAAACCTATTAAAAAATGTCTTTAAACCTATTAAATCAGCAAATAATCGAGAACTTAAAACAATATTAACAAAAATTGGCACTTGACAAATCTGACTATGAGATTATATACCTTCCATCATATTTCTTGAGGATAGTGTTTTTGGTACTGAGATAAAGTGGCCATTTCTTCTGATAAGCCATGTTCATTGAAGCTTGAGCGAAAGCCCGAATTGACTGATTTGCAAAAAGGACAAAAGAGAGATGTAAGTTCCAATTTTTGGAAAGCCTCCCAATCAATGATCATATAATATTTATCATTTTTGTGTCCTTTCTACAGATAATTAATATTATAGAATAAAAATATTCATATATTTGTCAATTTATTGAGATTCAGAAAGATACTGGACTATGACAAAATTCGCCCCTCCTGCGTCCATAAGGTAGTTTTGTATAAGAAATTCAGACATTAAATTGAAGTGACAATTACAGAATAATTCAACATTAAATCAAAGCGTCTTGGATATGAATAGTTATTTTAATTGTTAAATGTTAAAACCAATGAGATATCCTGAAAATTTCCTCTTTCCACTATAAGGCCATTTGGTTGTAAAATAACAAGAACAATTTGGCCATTATCTTCAGTTGACCTACCGACTTTTCTTAAATGCTTGATATTATATGCAATAATCAACAAAAGTACAAACAGGGATGGCATTATTAAAAGGGAATTTCAAAAACTGGGTGCAACTTGCAAAGGGAAAATTATGATAAAATTTCTAGTATAAATTTAATATACCTCATCAGTGTTGTACATTGCAAGAGCTACTCCACCAACTCCTTTGAAGTCGAATACTTCTAGCTCTACATTCTGCTCCTTACCCTCTTTAGAAATAAAGAAATTTAAAAACAAAGAAACCCTGAAACTATCTATAAACATAAATAAGATGAACCAATTAATAGATCATAAATTTTTTTATATAAAACTTAACTAACCAAAAATTAACTTAAGCTTGCCAGGTCCTTTAGTAACTAGATCAGTTGCTCTATATTGATCACCATATGCATGCCTTCCAATGCATATAGGTTTCGTCCAACCTAGAATTATAATACAGAAAAATCAAATCCATCAATATATGTCTTTGCAGTATAAAATGTCTCTACTAAAAATATCAAATGATATAGTCTTTTATAAATTTGACATCTAGGAGTTTGATTGATTCATGAAATTTTTCAAGGCTATTTATAATCAAATAATTCCACTTCATGTTATTAGCTTCCATAAGTACGAAAGTAATTTGTACCTGTGACAAGCCTTGGAATATTCTTGCATATAATGGGTTCCCTAAAAACAGTACCTGAAAACAGTAATCAATATAAAAGAACAATTATATTTCATAACTTTTTTATGATTTTACAGAATGTGAACAGGTTAAAATAGAAAAGAACATCAAACCATTCAAGATATTTCGAATTGTTCCGTTTGGACTCTTCCACATGGACTTCAAGTTAAACTCCTTAACACGACCTTCATCTATTTATTTTAAAACAATACAAAAGTTACATAAGAGAATGGCCATGCAGAGAAAATTATGCAAAAGGCCCCTAAGATACAATCTAGTGTCTGTTTTCTACTCCCAAATTTGCAGGTTCACAGCATCCAGACATCCTCTTGTACCAATCAAGGAATGAATCAAATGATGGCTTCCATGTCGCTCAGGTCATTATCAAAAGGAATGTTACAGAAGTGACTCATATAATGATAAGTATTTTGTCCATTTTTTCATTTGCAATAATCTTGGCTTATTTTCTCAGAATAATTGTGGCCAGGAAATATTGGTACAAACTAAAATGTCTGGTGATGCAACTCGGTGACTCAGCCCAGAAGATGATGGGCCTCACCTCTCTTTACACATCAGTACATCAATCCCCAAAAGAATCATCCAAACGATGCTGGGGTTAATGGCATCATTAGTTCAGAAGGGAAAATGAAAATATGGTGAGTGGCGACCATAATGGGATGTTGAGATCTTTCAAACTTAGAGACTTTACAAGAACTAAGTATAATTTGGGACCCTTTGTGCAATTCACTTCAATATCTAATAATGAAAAACTATGATAATCTAACCTGGGGTAATAGTTGCACACTTAATTGCCACATTGTATCTGAAAAACCAGATTAGACGATCAAGGTTTATGAAAGAACTCCAAAATATCTTTAAAGGTGAAGAGACTAGTAAATTTAATTCAATATAAGACAAGTAAAGGCAAGAGATGCAATAATCAATAGAAATGAATACCATGCAAACAATTGGATGTCTAAGGCTATGCTAAGCCTAAAAGTAATGACTATTAAATATTAACGCTTAATACAATAATTTAATTAATTTAAGAAATACTATTATTTTTTCAAATTACATGCAAGCATTTTCTTTATCTAAGTTAGGTTAGATCGGATTGTTAGAAATAATGGTAAAATCAGCAAAGAATTTCTCAATCATATTACAATAGTAGTACTAACAAATATATCAAAGAAACTGGTATCTGAACAAAATAGGCTAAATATGAGGTATTGTCAGGAAGTACCTCAAAATGTTAAATGTGAATCAGTAATATTGCAAAAATTTCCAACAGAAAAGTAACAAACAAAAACAGAAATTGATTTTACAGTTTACTTTAGTGTAGCTTGTGCGCTTTCTATTGTAACTCTGTCATCAGTGGCATCACGATTCGGGAGGCTTAAGTCAAAGTACTTTATGTCCAATTCTAAGAATGGAAATATAAGCTGAAATACCCATAAATAAAACGAATAAATTATGTTTCAAATCGATAAAAAAAAAAACACATATGTCCCCTTCTTTTGCATAAGAAAAGTAATAAGCAGATAACTAAAAGTTGAAGCAGATTTCTGACCTTATCTTTGATCTGCTTCCAGATCACACGGGTCATTTCATCCCCTGTGGAAGCAAACATATAATCATACGCAATTGACTAAGACAAAAATAAAATAAAATAATTCATATAATATTAAACTAAAATTGCCAATGTGTATAGCAAGTAGTATGTCTAGCTTGAAAGTAGAACACCATTTTGCACTAATTTAGAAAGGCAGCCAGGTTTATCATAGTAATTAACACCGATCAAATACTAAAACATTTAGAAATTCCATCGAGCTAAAGAGGGACACGTGGAAGTACACTCACCGTCCATCTCGACGATCGGATTCGCCACCTTGATCTTGTCGAAGGCCATCGCAGCTTTGGGAAGAGAAACGGAGAGAGATGCGACGAGAAGAGAGCCTCGGCGCGTCAATTTAACGGCCGGAGGGACCGAGCAGGAGCGGAGTAGGAGAGAGCCCATGCTTTTTTGAAAAATACCAGAATTGACATTGTTCGGCTGTAAAGAAAAATTTTATTGGATTCCCTGCGGCTTTTAGTACAATATTGTACCGTGTTGGGCGTCACTGAAATGAGATTTTGTCTTATCGATTAGAAATATTTTTTGGACAGAATAGATAGAGGCTATCTAGCTAGAAATATGTTAATGCTTTAAAACATTTTGTACTGATGTGGCCTTTATGTTCATGTGACATATATAAGGCATTAAAATTTAAAAAATATATAACAATAGCAGTATGAGATTATTTGATTATTAGTTTGTTATTTCCATATTTTTTTTATTGTTTGGTTGTTATTTTTCATATAACTAGGTTAATGAAGAAAAGTTATTCCTCCCTAATAAATTAATTATTTCCATTTAAATCCCCTAAATAAATAAGCAAGACCGTAATCATCCGTTTCCTTCTGTATTTTATTTTACAGCAACTTTTTTTCTGTTTTGTTTAATGAGCACTGAGCAGTGCAATAAATTGTTTACATTTGTAATGCTTGCGTTTGGATGAGAGAAGAAGAGGAAGAAGGAAGATGAGAAGAAAAAAAAATTATAAACAATCCAAACTCTTCACAAAGTTACACACTTTCCAATACTTCTTCCCACTTCTTTCTTTCTTCCCTTCTTCCCACACCTATCTAAACGGAGCCAATATTATTTTGCGTCCATTCTCTGAGGCGTTTGGGTGAGTCAAAATAATGAAATAAGAGACGTAAGATGGGGGGGGATAAATCAATTGCTATATTTTAGAGTTCCCTGTATATTTTTATTTTAGTTCAATAAATTTGAAAAATTATTGTCATTATTATTATATTTGATTTATCCTCAAATGCACATAGACGTCGTACGTACATACATACTTTCAGGTACATACACAGGCGTGCATGTATATACTTCTGTGTGTAACATGTGTTGTTTTGGGTTCCGTTTGGATGGTGTGGGAATAAGAGGAATAAGAAAAGAAGTGGAAAAAAGTATTGGAAAATGTATAATTTTGTGAAGAGTTTGAATTGTTTATAATAAATTTATTCTCTTATTCTCACACATCATCCAAACGGAGCCTTGGAGAACATTGGCCCCGTTTGAATGGACCGAAATTTGCAATTTCGGACATTTTATATGTTAAATTTATTATAAACAATCCAAACTCTTCACAAAATTACACACTTTTCAATAAATTTATTCTTAGGAATTACAAATTTTTCAAATTCCCCAAATTCCTAACGGCCCTATATATTTCTGTATTGCGGATAATTTGGGTGACAAAAGATGATGACGAATCTAGGGGTGCATAACGTGAAAAACGACCACGAAAGTGGTCATTTTCGTTAACCGTTGCATTGATGCACGAAATTTTTATACTTATTGCGTTGATTGTTGCATCCGTTTAACGCATGTTGCGTTGATTGTTCTGTTGATGGGAACGATCAAAACGGTTATAACCGTCTTTGACTACCTAACTGTTTTGCATTTTATTAAGATGTAAGAAAATAAATTATTCTGCATTTTGTATGAAACAGAGATAGAGAAATGACAGGTTAGGTCACGCGGGAAAGGGGGAGGAGGCACTATAATCACCTCTTGCTCTCGACGACGATTGTACTCGGTGGTGCAGAGGCGAGAGAGATAGATGTAACTGTGTTCGGCGGAGAAATGACGGAGCGACGCTGCAGAAATCTAATTTTACTCATTTCTCCCTCGATCTCTCTGCTGAGGTCCTCTGCAATCTAATAATAAAACCATAAAAAAAATTTTAGACGAAATGCGCGAAATAAATGACCATGAAACATACCAATTTCACTAATCGTTCCGTTCTGAGACGAAACAATATTTCTATTTGCGTTGGTTGTTCCGTTCCTAAAACGAAACTGAAATCCTTATCCGTTATCGTTCAATTCCGGACGAAACGAAACGAAAGAACGGTTGAAACGACTACCGTTTTCAGCCCTAGACGAATCCAATGACGCGATAAAAAGGAAACAAGTTCTGACATCATCACTCACGAGTGATCGCTATTCACTACACAAATTTTGTTTTTCTTCTCGAAAAACAATTAACGGCAGATAATTTAAGAGTTACTCGATAAAAATTTTTTAAGAAAAGTGTCCATACTATTGTATACGAAGCATTAACTAGTAAATGTCATTTGCAAAAATTTTAACCATTTTGGAAAATTCTGTGGTGATAACCAATTCTGAATCAGACTTTAATCGCAATCATTCATGAGTGCTAATAAATTATTTTTTTTTAGAAATGAACAGTTGAGATTAAAATCTGATTCGGAATTGGTTCTCAGGACAGAATTTTCCAAAAAAATTTTTATACAAAGTGAAATCAATATTATATGCTATCCAGCCGATAACCACTTAGTCGTCTATTAAGGGGGTGTTTGGCAACACTAATTAGTGAGATTAGAGGTTAAAATTAGTATTTTGGAATTAGAGTTTGAGATGAAGTTAGTAAATATTAGGTCTAACGTGAGTACTAATTTTATTGACCTCAAATTCGTTTGGTTATTGTAAGTTAACAAATTAGATTATTAATCTAAAAGTTAGGCTAATCTCATGAATGCCAAACGCCCCTCCGTGTGCAACTGTTACACGGAATTTTAATTAGTCCAATAAATTTGGATTTTGGCTCTATCGTACAAAAGAATTCGGAGAACACCTTAAAATAACGATCGCTGAAATGTCACCTGCAACGTCATTAGCTACTTCATTGGAAGCGAGAAAACAGTTGATTTGGAGCTGAGTAAGAGAAGTTCGCTCATGCTGCCTTCAACAATTTTAAAACAAGGTAGTTTGTATGTTCCAATGCGCGTATATATTGCGGGCATGCTTTAAAACAAGGTTTGATGGAAAAACATCGCATTCTATAAAATAGAAAGCAAACTTGCATTAAAATAATTTTTTTGAAGGATATTTGGTAGTTTGTATGTGTGTCTGCATGTTCGCATGTGTCCAAAGGATTGTTTTGCCTTTTGGTTTTAAATCATCATAAATTAAAAAAAATCTAACAATCGGTTACAACCGTCTATATAGTGATGAAAATCAAATTTTACATAATTCTTTTGACAGAAACAAAGTTCAATTGCTATTAGGTAGTCTATAATTTTTTTAACTGGATGGATTTTTCTTGATATAAAAAGGAAAAGAAATCTAAAATGAATTTTAGTTCTATTTTTTTTATATAATAATTCATTACGTAGTCCATATTGAATAGAATAGATCGGCCTTACAAAAAATTTGGAAAAAAAATATATATTAGGACCAAAGTATCGGCAAATTCATTACACGTCAACCTAAGTATTACTATAGTATTAAACTGTAGAAAACACACATGTAAAAAACTTGGTTCTTTGATTTTTGATAACTTTTTTATTTGGTTATGACAATTGTCAAGTAAAAATTGTGTAAATTCCTTCCAAGTAAATTTTTCCTCGATGGCTGTTTCCGTACGAGAATTTTCTTTTTAATGTTTTTTTTCCTCGATTGTAATTGGAGGATGGATTTATCATGCTTTATTTTTGCTCCATTTTTGCGTAAACTTTGTGTAAAGATAATTTCCTCTTTCATGCATGTACCTATTTCATAACGGAAGGTTATGGTTCGAAGTTTACCAACACATCACTCGGCATCAGACAACTGGCATTCCGTGCCTTCATGCCTTACGGTCGTGCTTTTCCTTATTTTCTTGATTCTTTGATTAATTTCTATAGCAAAATTTATCATCTTCTTTATTCAAAACAGATTTTTTTTGTTTTTTTTTTTGGAGTGGTGTATGGTATCAGATTTCGTAAGCCAGACATCCACCTAATTACAATTAAGACACATGTTTATCATGTAATCGAAACTTTTTATTTCTACCAATTCAATATGATCGATGCAATAATGCCCTTTTTTTTTTTCTTCATGTATCCGTTCTACGCATGGACGGAATCAGGTTTTTTTTGGATGGGGTTTACATATCACATCACCATATTATTATTGGTAATGATCATGATGGCTACATAAAAATAATTAGATTCAAATTATGCGGATCAATAATAGAATACTTTTTATATCTTTATGGAGTTCAAATATAATTTTTTTTTCAAAAAAGTACACATATTATAATATTAAAAATTTATAAATAATTTATTACTATAATAAAAAAGGGGTGACATTGACACTCTTTTGATCAATGTAGATATCTCCATAGTTCTATAACAAAAGATAAACTTTTTCCCTTGACAATTGCCGTGAAATTCTCGAAAAAAGTAAAATAAAATATACAGTTAAATTTTACAACACGTCATCAACACTTCGACTTCTGACAACTGGCACTCCATGCCTTTGCTTTTACTTTCCTAATTCCTCGATATTTCCGCTCCTCTGCATTTATACCAGATCCCGTCATCGTCTTTACCTAAAAAACGACGGCATTACTAGTCTTGTGTGAATTTTAATTTCCAAAGCTAGAAATATTTGATAAAATTCTTCGTTTGTCTAGACAAATATCAGTCACTATGGTTCGCAACGGCAAAGATCGTCTTTCCGATCGTGAAGAAAATCAACGTGTAAGACTTCTTTTTTTTTTTCCCTATAGATCTCAAGATCTAGTGTCTTAGCTTCTGTTTTCGAAGTTCTTTTAATCGGGTGTTGATTTTTTATTTATCTTGTGATTTTTAATTTGATCACGTTTTTTGAAGTGATCTTATTTAGAAATTATCTCCATGCACATAGTTTCCCTTTGCTAATTCGTGTTTGCCAGACAAAATTAACTACATTGTTGCTTTGCCAAAATAGGACTCAAGACGACAGATATACTTTTAGAGATTTACAATTTGTCGTAAAAAAATTTTCTATACTTCTTTTTTTTTTTAGTTTTTATTTTTATGAGAAATTAGTTTCCTATATACGTCTCAATAGTAAAAAAATTATGGTTAATCTATGCTAAAAATTTTTTGAGCTATTGTTGAAAAATTATTTAGTAGTTTTACCTCATTACCTGTGTATAGTATTTATGTCATAGCATGCTAGTATAGTTTTGAACTTTTAGAGACATCAAACCTTTAGATGCTATGGAAGGTCCGGATCTGTAGTAAAACATACAATTTTGATATTTCTATCTTTGTTTCTCTATCAAATTAATATAAGACTAATTCTTAAAAATCTGGTTTCATATGGCCATCAAATTATATCAACATGAGTTCTAAATGTACCATGGTTACTCAAAATAAAGAGGTGTACTTATTTACACAATTTCGGCTGCATGCATCAGGGACTTGGGCATCAATTTGCAATTTTTTTGTATCATTCATACTTGGGATTTTATATTTTTTAAAAAAGTAGGGACATCCGGGTAAATTTTGCAAACCATCTGAAAAACTGAAACATCAGAAAAACCCAACAGCCACTTGTCAGCCGAAATTTACCTTTACTAAGCCAGTAGTAGGCCCCAAAAATGTGCACTATTACATTTGGTATTGTAGAATGCCCACGGCCCAGTATGGTACTTTTCTATTCCACTAATGCCCATGGGCCATGCATTTTCATACTCCGCCTCCTCTTCTCTTGGAACCGACCAGAATTATCTCTCATCTCCAGTTTTACTAAACCGTGTACACACCACTCCTATCCTTAAGTCCTTTATCAACATTTCTTCGAAAACTGAGAGACCAGTGTTTCTATACTGGAGATGAATATGACATAAATTCGCAAATCTCTGGGAAACAACACCATCCTGAGTTCCTGGCCCCGTTACCTTCTTTCTTTGGTTTTCTTTATTTTTGGTTCCAGTCGAAAATTTTTGGAGCGAACCTCCCTCTCCAACCCCAAAATTTGGAGCCAAACTCGAATTAGAACCCAAATTCCAATTCACCAAATATTTTCATAGATCTGAATCGGAATCTCAAAGTCTCAGACAACCCTCGACTAAACCAACTCAAAACCTCTAAATGTCACTAATCGTCGTACCAAATCCAAATTCGGCTTGAATTCTCCCCGATTCTAGGGTTTTCTCGTTGTTGTCGCGCTTGGTTTGTGCAAATTTAGGGTTTTCTCATGAATTATGATGCTAATAAAGAGGGATTCGCGCACGCAGATTACGAGTTTGAAGCGTTGCAAGGCGGAGGGGCCCGCCTCCCCCTCCGGCGACGGCCCCATGGCCGGCGTTGATGAACCGTTCAAGAAGAAAATGAGGCAGGATACGGTTCAGTTGGCACCCGCCACGTCAGCATGTGGCGCTGGAGTTCAGGTGGAGGCTGTCGGGAGGAGCACGAGGACACGAGCGAGGGTCGTTCCTTCTCGCTTTAAGGATTCTGTTCTGGTCGATGGAGACAATAAGGAGAAGTCGAGCTCCAAATCTGTTTCTGGTATCGACTCTGGAGAAAATGCAGGGAAGTCATCGAATGCCAACATGGATTTGGTGCCGAAAAGCTCCAAATCCAAGTCGCTGATGCCTAAATATGTCAATAATTCAGAAAATGAAGAATCACGGATGGAAGAGAGAGTTCTGGGTTCGAAAAAGAGGGATGAGCAGAGTTTGCTGGAGGAGCTGGAGATAGGGGAAGTGATATGGGCGAAGTCCAGCAAGGCAAGTCCACCTTGGCCGGCCATTGTCATAGAGCCGAGGGAGCACGCCCCGGAGGTGGTGCTAAATGCACTTGTTCCCGGTGCAGTTTGCGTGATGTACTTCGGCCATTCTGCAAACGGAAACAGGGTACGTGGAAGTTTCTTTTTCTTCTTTCTTTTCCCAATGTGATTGTTTATTCATGAAAGCAATGAAACTGGGTTTTCAAAACAAATTTTTTTTTTGAAAAAAAACAATAATTGAGATGTTGTGCTGGATTTAAATTAATTCCGGAGCTGATTTTTGAATTCTCTGTATTGATCTTGTTTAGGACTATGGATGGGTTAAAGCTGGAATGATTTTTCCCTTTCTAGACAATGTGGATAGGTATGCAGCTAATTCTGACACCTCATGGTAATATATGTGTAAATTATTTGTACAAAGTGGAGGTTTTATCTTTTCCCTTATTGTTTCCAGATTTCAAGGCCAGAAATTGGGTAAGCTCAAAGCCAGGTTTGTAGATGCTATTGAGGAAGCATTTTTAGCTTACCATGGTTTTTTTGAGCTCGGATCTTATTCTGAGGGGCCAGAATGCAGTGAGCCTGCAGACATGGCCCCTGTGTCAAGCGATGGGGATCATGTTTCTTCTAATGTAAGAACACTTGTATTTTAGCTTCTGCATTAAGTTTTATGGGATATTGGAATTATTTTTTATTGTATAACTTTTTTCAAACCAATTCAATTTTTTGATTTTTTTATTCAATTGGTAATTTTGTTTATTTTGTCTTCAGGATGGTAACAGAACATGTAAAGGCTGTGGAAGAAGCATTTCTTTGACAAAGAATAAGAAGTCTGAGTTTGATCAGAGCCTATGTATAGCATGTAGGAAGGTCTGTTGCAATTTACCGCTTTATCCTCTATTGTGCTTTCAGAAGCTTATAAAATCATCTTTTCATGAAGAAAAAAACTCATTTTGAAAAATTAACTTCAACATTTTAATCATGCAAAATTGGTGCTTGTAAACAAAAACACACTGTTTCCAAGATCTAAGTATTAGATTACTTTTTTGATATGAATAATATTCTAATGTCCTTAACAGAATAATGTTATCTTTTGTTTATACATTATTGTTTGGTTACTGTGCAGCTGTATAAGGAAAGGCGCTACTGTGGTGTGTGTGAAAGAGTCTGGTATGATACAGATGGGGGATCCTTTGTAAGAGCCATTAGTTTATTGTATTTAGTTTACAGTTTCATTGATATTTATACTAGCTAGTATTCAATGTACTTGATCAGAACTTGATAAGAAATTAAGCTACTATATAAACAGTTTCTCTGGGAAACATAAAAAAAATGAAACAAAACCCTGTGAAAGGACAAACTTACAATTGAATATTAGCTCTCTCTTTTTTTTTTGTCTTTTGATTTTTTTACTTATTTTTTTGTTTCTTGTGTAATTTTTTAGATTCAATGTGATGGGTGTGAGATTTGGGTTCACTCAGAGTGCATCAAAACTCATACTGAAGAGGTTCATCATCTTCTTCTTGCACTTATTATGTGAATTTTAGATAGTCTAGGTACCAGTATTGTATCAGGCTACTAGTCATGATTAACACTGGTATTTGTACAGGCCTGTTCATCAGGTTTTTTAGTGAGTCATGGATGGGCTTAGCAAAAAGGTCATTGGTAGTTTAGTACCGATTTGATATTCTAATCCTTTGTTTTTTGGTATTGGTATCATATTAATTTACTGCTTTCATCTTCTTCTTCTTTGAAGGAACTTAAAAACATTAAGTACTTCTGCCCTGCATGCATGGCAAAAGGAAAGATGAAGACTGCTTCAGTTACACCATCTCATGTTGATAATAATAGGTTTGAGCTTTTATCTGATATTATGTTACGATATGAATTGTTACATTACATTATATTGATGGATAAATGAGCCTGCCTGCATAATATACTCGTTAAATCTTGCAATCATTTCTTGGCATTTTCTTTTTTTTTTTTCATTTTTCTGTGGGCAGGTGTGAGGAAAAAACCTTAGAAGTGGAACTAAAGGACACAATACCTGTTTACCTAGAGCAATATGAAGGGCTATATCTGCGCAGTGAGCATATGTGAGTTTTTAGCACCCTTTCTCAGCTCAATATTTTGTGTCCTGAATATAGTTAATGTTTAAACACTAACAATATAAAAGCATAATGTAGGATAGTAGTATACTTTTCTGAACTAAAGAATACATTTTGTTTAACCCAAGTGACCAAGCCATAAAAAGTTTCATATTTCAGGATTCATGGAACTAAATTTGTTCCTTGAAGCTTTGATTCTTTTTTTTTTTTTTTTAAAAAAAAATCTTGATTCCATTCAGCATAAAAGGATTACCCATATGTTTGTTACTACTGATGATTGGCATAATATATGATTATATAGTACCAACCTTCTCATGTACGACCCACCGATGATTGTATGTGAATATTGTGCTTGCTTTCCATGTACCAATGGAGAGCACAGATCAATTTGAGTTTCCTTTGATGTGTGTACAGTGTACTTAAATTATCCTTTTGAATTTGGTTTTTATGTTATATCTCAGGATTCTGTGCAACTGCAATCAGTGCAATGGTACAAAGCTAACCCCAGCTAGGTTTGAGAGTCATACTGGTTCCAGGAGGAAAAATTGGAAGATCATTGTCAAGGTCAAAGGCACTGACATGAAGTTAGATGACCTGGTATACATTTATGTAACTTCTAATTTAAACAGTTCCCTAAGCATACTTGGAAGAAATAACATACCTCTGGTGATGTTGGATAAACCATGTTGGTGTCCCATAAGTTCATTTTAAGTACAAAAAAAGGTTATTGACAAACAAACTTATTCACAGCTATGACAGCCAAAAAATAGTTCTATCAAACTCAAAATTAAAATTGTAGGTATGTTATCTATAGTACATATAAGTCAATATATCCTATGCGTTAAATATCAGTCTCAGCATGCTGTATCTGCCATTGCATTAAAAAACAATGTAGGTCCAACATTTTAACCCATGGTTGACCTGAAACTGTTGGATTGGCTTAGAGTCCTAAATTGAGAATTATGATTGGATAATTATGAATTATGGGCTTTTTTCCCCATAAAAAATTTAATATTAATTGCTAAGTGGTCATGTTGTGGTTGCACCTTGCTGACCTTGATCTGACCTGACTGATCCAAGCCATCAGTAGTTCAGAGATCTCAGACATTTTTACCCATCAATCTGTCTAGAAGGCTGAATAGTTCTATGTCAGTGAGATGGGTTGACCTGGCTGACTTTCGTGATTGAATTTTAAAGCCTATAACTATTGTCGAAGAAGTCTTCTCAATTTGTGATATCAGTCGTCAATATCTAACCTATATATGCCTTTTTTTAATAGTTAAATGGCAAGAAACCCTGTGTTGTAAAGAGTACACAACGTAGTGCTCCGATTACAATGAAACAGAAGGTGGAGGAGTTGCTACAAGGTAATTTTTGTATAATATTCATATTAACAGATTAGCTAAGCATCTGTTCGAAATTTTTTGTGAGAAACCAAATTAATTAGACTTATATATGAGGGCCAGAAGATCCGTTTGATATTGAATTATTGATATTTACTATTGCACTTGATTTTTTTTTTTTTAAATTTCTTCTGTTAACTGTTTTAGAGCCATACATGCCGGTGCATGCAAGGTGGATTACTGAAAGGTGTGCCATCTGCCGGTGGATTGAAGACTGGGACTATAATAAAATTATTATATGCAACAGGTACCCTTTTTACACTTTACTGGGAGCTGAGGTGCTTTTCTATCAGTAGGAATGCCTGATCGAGCTAGAAAGTAGAAACTACCCACTGTGCCACTATGACTTTGTCATTCATTCCGAAATAGCGAAATTATGTTCATTTTACCTGTAGCTGAATTACTATGTCTGGTCTGTTCAAATTATGGTTTTGATACCATGTGTTCCTTCAGTTTGTACTAGGTACACTGTCCCAATTCAGTTTTGACATTAATATTCCTCTGTACATATTAGGTTATTATAAGCTAGTGTTTGTGATTAGTGTAATGAGCCGCCTTAACACTGGTTTGGATAAACCAGACAAACTGAGATCTCTATTTCATCCCTAAAATCATCAAATAAAAAATAGAATGCATGGATTAAGCTCAAACTGGGCAATCAATGTCCACTGGCCCAATTAGTGAGGTGCTATGTTGATAAAGAAGAGGATATAGGTTTACACCTGCATTTTCTAATATATGGATGTGCCTCTGCATTTCTCTGGTTAATAAAAATTCGAAAGCATTTGCAGCCTTAGTTACTAGATAAGTATTTCTCTGATTGAAGGCATGCAGATCTTTGCATTATGATTCTAAACCATATCTAGTTGTGATTACTGAGGTTGTAGATGAGTTTTGGGGAAATTATAGTTTAAGTGTAAATGCAATTTCTGATAATTTTGAGGCAGGACATGTTATTTTGAGGTCATTTAAAACATAGTAAGATGGAAATATTCTTGTACTCAACTATAATTTTTGTAATTTTCAGATGTCAAGTCGCTGTACACCAGGAATGCTATGGCGCAACAGATGTGAATGACCTCACATCTTGGGTTTGCAGAGCTTGTGAGGACCCTAAGCTGAAAAGAAACTGCTGTCTGTGCCCTATAAAAGGTACTTGAAGAGAAAAAAAGAAAAATACAGAATGTTTGTTCTTATGAGAATGGCATATATGTTAATAATCACCCCTTTATGATCTTAGGTAAACAATATTGTGATTGCATAATAGTTTATAATAACATAACAGGGGGTGCGCTTAAGAGGACTGATGTGGGTGATTTTTGGGTGCATGTGACCTGCACATGGTTTCAGCCCAAAATGACTTTCCCAAATCCCAACACCATGGAGCCTGCTGTTGGTATACTAAGTGTGCCTTTAGACTCTTTCAAGAAGGTTAATATTTTCTATTTACTGCTTTTTTCATTCGTTAATCACTTTTCATTACTTTACTTTATTATTCAATTTCCTTTTAAGAGACTGATTGTTATCAGATTTTTACTGGTAGATACCATGTTAATTTTAGGACCTCCTGGACCTCTCTGCCTGGAAGATATACTTATTTTTTTCACTATGCAATCATCTTAAGTTTGGGTTATTGAGCTTATATTGGAGCTGTCAGTAAAAAAACAGAAAAATCTAGAAACCTACTTAACCTATTGTGACCAGTTCCATGTAATCTGTTGTCATAGGTTTCTTCAATGACAAACTGAAATGTCATTTTTGTAATTGGGTTCTCTTTTGTAGATGTGTGTGATATGCGAGCAAGTCCATGGTGCGTGCACAAAATGTTGCGAGTGTAATGTTTCCTATCATGCAATGTGTGCATCAAGGGCTGGATATCGCATGGAGGTATCTTGAAAGTTTATTTATTTGGTTTTCTTTGTAATATATATTTTAAGTCAGAAGTATACATTCTCTTATATTGATATGGACTTTCTATGCTTATTGGAAATTTGAATTTAAAAAATGTGGGATTGTTCGTGATGGAAGTACAAGCTTAGTTTTCTCCTTTCTTGTTCTTGCTCAGTTTAAGTCACCTTTTACCATTGATTATATTTTGGTTGCAGTTGCACACTTATGTGAGCCATGGAAAGCAGATATCACGATTCGATTCTTACTGTCCAAATCATGGGTACTAATCTCTTGATTTGTTTATAATTACATTCTTCCAACTTCCAAGCCCTTTTTGTCTTGATGTGTTTATTCTCCTGCAGCCGTGCAAGCAAGAACAATGCATTGGTTTTGCTCACAAAAGATGAAGTCTTCTCGAGCATGAGATCTGAGACGAATAATGCAAAGGTGAGCTGCTCAAGGCTTGTCAGAAGGGACATGGAGATGCAAAGTACAACTTGCCAAGAGGTGGATTTGCCGTCAACAAGTTCTGAAGAGGCTTGTGCCAGATGTCGTGTTTACCAGAAGAAGGACAACAAGGTACTTATCTTTTCCTGACATGAATTTTTCAACAAAATTTGCATTTGCAGCCAATGTTTTCAGCTCCCCTGAAGTTTTGAAGTTAGAAATACTGGTAGAGGTTGGAACCACTGCCATTTGTCCTGTCATGAAACTTATCAAGTGAAGGGAAATAAACACGCAGGTAGTTTAAGCCAATAGCATGTGATCTGGTAGCTTAAGTGGTAAGAGCACTGCGCCGTCTTCTAAGAGGTCTAGGGTTCATGCCCCGCATGCTTGCGATAGGCTTGGCGAGCCAGCATTAAAATATAACCATATACAAAAGAATGACCAGGGTCTGGAGGAATTCACATCCTCTGCCGTGCGCGGCAGGCCGCACTTTTCATTCCAACAGTCTGATCTAATCTGAACGTCCCCTAGAAAATACCGGATTGATAGGCTCGAAAAAATTGAACTGTCCAGATCAGATCAGATGGCTCGAATGAGAAGTGCTGCTGTGCCGCGCGGCAGAGGATACGGATTCGGGTCTGGAGTGTCATTTCTAAACTACCCCAACTTGTTTGGAATAAAGAGGGTTTGAACTTTCAAACTTTTTTAGTTTAAGCCAATACTCTACTTGCAGTAGATGAAATTTTTATATTGATTGAGTTCAAATAGATGGACTTTCATGGACTTCATTGGTATTGTAATGAAATATTGTTATGAAATCTGTGACTCAGCTGTAGTTTATATATTTGTATTGTTTTTCGCCATGGCTTAGTTCATAATGCTATTTTAAGAAATCTATTTCTATCTGTCCACACAAATTATATTAGTTTATATTTCAGAGGAGGACAAGAGAGGAGGCTGTTCCTCACCGCACGATGGGGCCCCGTCAGCACTCTCTGGAGGCCATTGAGAGCCTCAACGTACATCCTGTAATTTTTTGCTTTCTCTGTCCTAGCTTTTTTATTTACATTTGCATGTCTGCACTGGCATTAATTTTAATTGTTGTAAATTGACAGAAAGAGCTGGACCCAAAAAATTTCTCCACATTTGATGAGCGTCTGCAGTATTTGAAGGTGATTTTGCTTGTTATATATCTGCCTGTACCTCGTTGAAGTACTTTGCTATTTTTGCTGATTTGATATGTTTGTTTATTGTATTACAGAAAAATGAAAACCACAGAGTATGCCGTGGCAAATCTGGCATTCACGGCTGGGGACTCTTTGCTCGCAGACCCATTCAAGGCGGAGAAATGGTACTTTTATCTTCTTTTACCTATATAAACACACAGGTCCAGCTGGTTGGGTTTCGTTGAGTTTCAAATCCAATTTGTATTTGTTGTTATGACGCTTAACTTGGGCCTGCTCATGTTTTAACCAGTTTAAGTTTAATATCTGTAACAAATATGTACTTAGTGTGATTAACCAAATAAAATTCGAATTTGCTATTTTTTGGAATGGGTCGGGCATGTCAGTCAGGTTAGGCAGATTGTTTGTAACCCCCCTTACTATTTAACAATGGAGTCAGCATTTGAAGGTTATTTCTACCAACTTTTCAAACATTTGATTTGTTAATGTATTCTAGATAATTGAATATCGTGGTGAGCGAATTAGGTGCAGTGTCAGCGATGCTAGAGAGGCACGCTATCGGGCTGAGAATAAAGATTGCTATGTGAGTTATACTACACTCTTTTCTTCATTTTATTTCTTTTGTCCATTTTACCTCCAATTTTGGTTAATATGCAATTTTATTTATTTTTTTTTGCAGTTATTCAGAATCAGTGAGGAGTTTGTACTTGACGCTACTAGAAAAGGAAATGTAGCACGGCTCATCAATCACTCTGTATAGCAGTGCTTCCTCCTTTTTATCTAATTTATATGGATTTGAACTTCATAATCATCTCTCAATTGTTTTACTTCTCGGTGATGATGAAAGCTTGTAATTGTTGTTGGCTTGTTGCTTTGTGCAGTGTCAGCCAAACTGCTATGCCAGGATTGTGACATTGAATGAAACAAACCGAATCGTATTTGTAGCTAAAGAAGATATTCCTGCAGGTCAAGAGTTGACGTACGTATCTGTTAGGATGTAATTTTTTTATCAAATTTATTGTGGTATCAAATTTTTTTTTCCTGATTCTGTTTTATGATTGCAGATTTGATTACATGTTCAATACTGACGAGTCTGACGAAAATAGAGTCAAGTGCCTCTGCCAAGCGCCGAACTGCCGGGGATACATGGCATGAATATTTTAGTCCCAATATCCCCAACTATTCTCATTGTTGAAATGGCCATTATGTATTGCTTACATCATTCTTAATAATTCAATCCATTCATGTGAATCTTTAATTGAATAATTAATCGTGTAGATGGCTTAGAGTGTAGATGCTTAGAGTATAGACATCATAGTTTCCTTTTGTTTAATGCTTAGTCCTAATTGTAAGTACATTGTTTGAAAACTGATAAAATGAAATCATTCTTTCATTTTTCAGTTAGGTTACTTTGTTTTTCTCTTTTTAGAAATGCAGCTAAATGTGATTAGATTAATGCAATCAATCAGTACCAGTTAACCTTGGTTCTGCAAAGCATTGATCGGACTATTAATTTTCAATCTATGCTGACAATTATCTCCGATAAATATCGCTATAGAGTTTGCTACAGGGAGCATTGAACCAAAAATTGCTTGAATGACGTTGCTGTAGAGTGTAGATAAATAGTACTTTTTGTTGTACGTGGCAATGACTCATGGGGGCATGTGGCAGAACAGGTTTTATGCTCACCTCGTGGAACGGTGGAAGGTTGCACGGCTAAAGAATGTTCCCTTGTAGGTGAATAGTGTTCTTTCTATATTCTGTGGTGATAGCTGTGTGGCCACTGTATCAGATGTCACATTAAGTTATTTATATGCTCGTTTCGTGCAATGTTATAACAAACCGTTTTCTGTTCAGCTGACATTAAGTTATATATTAGCATCGTTTCGTTTCGTGCAATGTTCTCTTGTAATTGAGCGCAACCAGTTTTACAAAACAAAAATATAATGAAATAATATTTCATATGATAATTTATCTTTGGAAGATTCGTACTTCGTGTAATTAAAAAATTAGTCGGATTGTTCGTTCTTTGTTTAGGATATTATCTTTGCTGTCACTATAAGAAAATTGTTTTCTGCTTTAAATATTCTAGCCATGATAAATGGGATTTGTATTTAACTTATTCAACACATAGTTGTGATAAAATTTCCTTTTCCTTAACGAATCTGTAAGATTTTGGTTCATGCTTTTAGAATTCATAACATCACTATTAGTCTGATACTGTGATCTTATGACGCTGAGTCTACCAGGTGATCCTGGGATAAACATGACATGATAGTTGACAACATCAAGTTGGATAAACTCAAGATTTATAAATCTGGCAAATTTTCTGATTTAATATAACAGGAGGCGCAGACACGTAAAAGTTACCAAGAAGGCAAGAACCATCTAAAGTAAAATAATGTTGAATTGAAAAAAAAAAATGAAAGCTAAGAAATCTATTCAGAGGAGAATAAACTGAACTATTATAAATAAAGGTTACGGAAGGCGGCTAAACGCCAAAATAAAAATAAGAAAATGCGACCGTTACTAGAGTTGATATGTAAGTAGTGCATATAAGACCTCAACAAAGGCAGGCTCTTTTTCTCTCCTCTTTTGAAGGTGCTACCAGACCTACGTTTTCTTGCTTGCCAGATTTGCTTTGGTATCTTTCTTATTGGTACAATTTTTCAAATTTTCAAGAATATATCTATCACAAACGAACAAATTATCGTGTATGTTGAGTTGGTGATGCAGTTGATTTGTTTTTTGGCATAGAATTCTTCTAGTAGATTCAGGTAAGTATTGTGGTTTTGGTTTCAGAAAATGGAGCTTGCACGAAAATCCTAATAAGACCATAATTATTTCGCTGTGTGACAGGAAAAAGGGAATAGTACAGGCCTAAGTTGATTACTTTGTCCAGTCTTTCATACAATTTTTCTCTGTAGAACTCACCAACGTGATAAATTGTTCTTCTGTTGGTTTTATGGCGCAAGAAATTTTTTTTCAATCTTAAATATAATAAATATCTGGTTTATTTGACTATCAAAGATGTATAAGTTACAAGCTTGATAGTTGATTTATTTTTACATTTTCTAAATTTTGCAGATTCCAGTTGGGTTTCCGTTTGGTTTGAATCTCTCTTCAACCGGTTGAATTACTTTGAGAAAGCTGTGAGAGAGAACTTGATGGATGACCTATACAAAGATGACCCATATTCTTGGCTAAGGCGAACTCGTTTCTCTAAAACAGTCTATCAGATCACAGACCCTTTGCAACTACCCATTATTCCTCTAGCTGAACACAAACTTTGGCACTCTGATCTGAACTCAAACCAGGCCGCTACTTCCAAGCCAGTCATCCAGGACAACACCTCCAAGACAAGTCAATCTACTACCATGGCGACTTTCAAGTCACATCCGGATAACAGTCTTACCAGTGAGGTGCAAGAGCATCAACACAAAGACGACAAACACTCTTGGCTGACAGGGACGCTTCTATAAAACAGTCTATCACCGCCCAGACCTTTCACAATTACCCGTCATTCCTTTAGCAGAGCTCAAACTTCGGTATGCCGAATTTAACTCAACTGGAGCTGGCACCTCCATGCCGGTCACCCAGGACAACACCTTCAATTCAAATCCTGATAGCAGTCTTACTGACGACGGCGCTCGTCCCAAACCACCGGTCCGCCTGAGGAGGCCGGCGATAAATGGTTTAGCGGAATTAGAAAACACAAAGAAATGCTAAATAGCAAAGAGGAACTCAAAGAATCTAAAGGGAAATTTCATTAATTAATCAACTATATTGTTTACAATGACAAGCACCCCTTTATATAGGGAGGCGGTGCCTTGGGACCCAATCTAATACATTTCAGAAATAGTAACCTAAAAAGAAAATTTGCGAAAATAGAAAGAAAATATGAAAATTACAAATATAATAATGTCCTAAACTAAAGCTAGTCCTCGTCAGATTCTGAGATAGGTTCGGATGAGATTCAGCTCGCGTCGTGCTCGGATGCAACATTCCTGGGTACCCTGGGGAGAGGTCTCGGTGAGATACCCTCGGGTGAGGGTGAGGTCTCGAGTGAAATACCCTCGGGTGAGAGACCCTTAGGTGAGGTACCCTCGGGTAAGGTACCATCTCGGGTTGGGTTCGCATTATACTTGGAATCCCCAGGTATCTCGAGAAGTATGGAGCGCCCCAACGTACTTCGGGAGAACGACTCGCGTCATGTTCGAATTGAACAATCCGAGGGACCTTGGATGAATAATTCGCGTCATGGTCCGATGAAACATCCCCTACATATCTCGGATGAAATACTCCGAGATATCCTCGGTGGGATTCTTGTATTGCGTCAAGCTCCCGGGGTTGAGCAAAGCTTGACCTCAAGCTTGCATTTTCTTCGAAGTGCTTGGGGTGATGACGAACATTGAACATGCTCGAGATGTGTCTGACCTCGAGAAACATGAATCTGTGGACGCTCTTGTCGAACTTCGCTAGGATTCGGATTGGTGGAGACTTACAGCGAGTAAACTTGTTGTACTCACACCTCGGGTCATGATCTTTACACGTGAAGACCCACATGAGTTCGAGAATTTTCAAGTTCGTGCACGTTAGAATATGAACTTCCTGCAGGTTGCGAGCATGTGTTGCAATTTTTCTTGAACCTGTGCTCGGGTCTTCTGCTGGTGGCGGTTTGAGAGGACCTCGGGAGATGTGCTCGCACTTCACAAGGAGAGGAGCAAGTCGTGAGGAGCGATCGATCGCGCAGTTGCACTTGAATTTATCTCTCGAAGTGTCACGTGCCTCTCGCGCGGTCACCTGGTCTCGCAGTTTGTTTAAGAGATCTTGCTTAAGTGCTTTTGGGCTTGGCTGTAGAAATGGGTCATTGTACTCTGATTTTAAGATGGTGTTGTGTGCAGTGTGCAAAGTTTCAGTTTTAAGATGGGTCGAGAGGACCTTGGGTGTTGAGTTTGCAACGTGTTCGTGAGAACACCTCAGCTCGCAGCGAAGACATTTGGGCTTGCATTGAGATCCCTTGAGCTCGCAGCATGTTCGATAGATCACGCTTCACTGTTTTTGGGCTTTGCAGGAAGGGGTCACTGTACTCTGATTTCAGGGAAATGTCAGCCTCAGAGTTATGGTCACTTGAGGAGGTAGCTCGCTTGCCTTTTAAAATCAGACTTCCTTCAAAGACTTCGAAGTCAGTCTCGCAGATTTTCTCTTCATCTGGGCTAGCCTCGCATATGATGTTGCATTGGAAGGCGTCCCACTCGCCCATTGCGATCAGACTTTCTTTGCTAGTGTCGAGGTCAACTTCGTGAATCTTTTCTTTGCCTAAGTTAACCTTGCAGATGACCTCGCAAATATCTGCTGTGTTGCTCAAGTTAGTCGAGATCGGTATGCTACAAGAGGCAGATGAGTTGATGCTTGGAGAATCTGTTGGCGCCTTGAGGTGTTTCGAGGTCTCGGTGTAGGCTTGGATTGGTTTAGATATAGGTATTGTGACCACAGTTTGAGCTCGGCTCGGTGTTGGCACATCGCTAGGAACCAAGTTGTGACCTCGGATTCCTTGTTCCTCTACGGCTTTCACCTCGGGATAAACCTCGAGTTGAACCTCGGGGTGAACCTCGGAAGCTTTGTGGAATGTGTTCACTGACATCGCAGTCGAGGTGTATGTCGAGCCGCGAGATTCAAGATGGATTGTGCTCGAATTGGAAGGCGAAGCGAAGGACTTTGTAGCCACGGATTGGATTCGGCTCGCGGTTGGTACAATCCTCGGATGCAATCTAGGACTTCGAGCTTGTTGTTGTTCTACTGCCTTCGCCTTGGCTTGGGCCTCGGGGAGGTCATAGAAGGTTTGCACAACAAGTGCGTCTCGGATCGAGTCACGAAGTTCATGGATGAATCGAGAAACTCGTTGATCCTCGGTCTCGTTCAATAGATTGCAAGACTCCAACTGATAAAATTCGTGAGTATACTCGTCTACACTCCTCGGTCCCTGTCTGAGCGACTGAAACTGTCGAAACTGTGCTTGTCGATAGCTGAATGGTATGAATTCAATGATCATCTCGCGTTTTAGTTCGTCCCAGTCATTGAGAGGTGGAAGGTTGTCGAGATAGCGACGATACTTAAAATTCTGCCACCAAGCACTCGCTTGCTCTCGAAACCGAATGATAACTGAGGACAAACGCTTCTCAGCGGGAATTTCTTGTAACTCGAAAACCTCTTCTATTGTGTGCGTCCAATCGAGGAACTCTTCGGGTTTGAGCCTCCCGGTGAAGTCAGGAATCTCAACTCGGGGACCTCTTTTCCAGTTATGAGCTCGGGTGTTTTCTTGACCTCGGGTGTCGGGATTATAGGGGTTCGGAAGGGAGTTACGGGCCTGACCTCGGGTGTCAAGATTATAGGTGTTCGGAATGAAGTTACGGGCTTGATCTCGGGTGTCAAGACTATAGGGGTTCGGAATGGAGTTACGGGCCCCACCTCGGTCATCATTAGGGTTTAAGCGCCCCATGAGTGTTGTAATAAGTTCTGTATGACGCGTTGCGGCGGCGTCATTCATGCGTTTAAGCACAGCTTCATGGCTCTTCTGCATCCGTTCAAGAGCGGCGATGATACTAGGGTCGGCCATGAATTCCGGCGAGAAGATAGAAGGTGAGGGTGTTAGAAATATGTGGATTGCAGCGATCGGCGACGGCGGTCAGCGGAGATACTACTTCACGCACGCGCGAAGGTGGATTGTCGGACGACGGACAGTGGAGATACAGCTTCACGCAAGCGCGAAGGTGGATTGTCGGAACCTGGCTCTGATACCACTTGACGACGGCGCTCGTCCCAAACCACCGGTCCGCCTGAGGAGGCCGGCGATAAATGGTTTAGTGGAATTAGAAAACACAAAGAAATGCTAAATAGCAAAGAGGAACTCAAAGAATCCAAAGGGAAATTTCATTAATTAATCAACTATATTGTTTACAATGACAAGCACCCCTTTATATAGGGAGGCGGTGCCTTGGGACCCAATCTAATACATTTCAGAAATAGTAACCTAAAAAGAAAATTTGCGAAAATAGAAAGAAAATATGAAAATTACAAATATAATAATGTCCTAAACTAAAGCTAGTCCTCGTCAGATTCTGAGATAGGTTCGAATGAGATTCAGCTCGCGTCGTGCTCGGATGCAACATTCCTGGGTACCCTGGGGAGAGGTCTCGGTGAGATACCCTCGGGTGAGGGTGAGGTCTCGAGTGAAATACCCTCGGGTGAGAGACCCTTAGGTGAGGTACCCTCGGGTAAGGTACCATCTCGGGTTGGGTTCGCATTATACTTGGAATCCCCAGGTATCTCGAGAAGTATGGAGCGCCCCAACGTACTTCGGGAGAACGACTCGCGTCATGTTCGGATTGAACAATCCGAGGGACCTGGATGAATAATTCGCGTCATGGTCCGATGAAACATCCCCTACATATCTCCGATGAAATACTCCGAGATATCCTCGGTGGGATTCTTGTATTGCGTCACTTACCGATGAGGTGGAAGAGGGCTCCAATTCTGAGACAAACAAAACTGAACCAGTATCTGGAAATAAGCCTTTATGTTGCATGCTTAAAGAGGTAAAGAAAACTGTCAGGTGGCGGTATGTGGGCCCATCATCTGGAGAGAGAACAAGGACTGAAACAGATAAGTCATCCTCTAGGCTGATGAAGAAGAGCTGCTCGCTGAAAAAGTACTTCGATCGTGAGGTGCGCCAGGTGAGCTCCCTGGAGAATTCCAGTGAGATTCACTGATAGGTGGACGTGTTGAAGCTGTCCCTGTGAAGACCATGCCAGACCTGGGTCTAGCTGTGAAGAAATTAGTACTTTTCGCATTTGTGGTGGCATTTTTTATGTGATCCCACTAGTGGTTGAAATATGTAAATGCATTAATTATCTGGACATATGTCTAGTATTTAAAGAGTTTTGAATATGCTTGAATGCAATTAAAATAAAGCATTTAAATAATTTTCTTTTGTGTTTAGTTCAATCCGTATGAATGAATATCTGTGTTATTATAAAGATACTGAAAATAATTCAATGATAGCCCCAAGAGAAAGATGTTCAAATTTTATTTAATCAAGCAAATATGTAGCGCAATCCAAAACATATGGTTATCTCTGAAAGTTTAATGACTTTAATCCAAACCTGTATAATTTATACCAATTTTTATTTTTTATTTTTGCAAATATTTATTTTAAATTATTACATTCACTAAAATGAAATGTTCGGCATAACACGTACGCCATGTAATCACTTCGAACTGGAGAATGGTAAATCCTTAACCAATCCTACACAATGCATTTACAATATCAAATGAAATTATACAGAACGAAAACAATTTCACACAATGCCTTTAACTTTTCTAACCATAGTGTGACAAAATTTTCTTTTCGCTTTCTTCATTTTATTGGCATGCATTTGTTCCTAGCTTTTAAAATTTATAAAATCACTTGTAACATCAAGTGATAGCTAACTACTTTTTTACTTGTTATAGTGTCTTGGGTTCACTATCACTTGATAAATTCAAGTTTGATACACAAGATCTCTAAATCTGGATCGGAATTAATTTTTTTAATTTAAATTTGATTAAAAGGAGCTAGGGTGCACATGTAAATCTTTCTGTAACATTATAAATTAGGAAAGTATATTGAAATAGAATGTCTGATAAAGTCATTTTTTATATTCTGTAGGGTGTGTTTGGATGAGCCGAGAAGAAAGAATAAGAATAAGAAATTTCGGTATGCGTGCATATTCTAATTTTTTATTCTTATACTATGGTTTTGTTAGTATAGGAATAAGGATCCAAATTTATTATTCTTGTGTTGTTTGGGTTGCACAAAAATAAGAATAAGCACGTATACTGAAATTTCTTATTCTTATTCCTTATTCTCGACTCATCCAAACACATCCGTAAGACAATATCCTAAACAAAATTTCTCCAAATCTTTTAAGCAAATTTTTGCAATTGCGCCTGGGTCAATAGAAGATTCAGATTTGCAGTATCCAATTGTTACGAGCGAACCCATATGGCCTCGCTCATGCCTCGGTCCATCATTAGAGCGTCAGGAGCTAGCTAAAACAAGGGATTGCAACAAGTGTTACGATTAACATTTAAAAGGGAAAGGGAAATAAAAAAAAAAAGAGGTGGTCGAGAGAAGGGTGGTGGCCATGGTGTCTCTGATTCTTTGACAGCAAATTGACTAAAGTAGGTCAGAGTGAACCAGCGAAGTGAGGGTTTCTTTAGTTCAGAAGGGTGCGTTTGGATAGGCGTGGGAAGAAGGGAAGAAGGGAAGAAGGGAAGAAATGGAAAGTGTGTAACTTTATGAAGAATTTGGATTGTTTATAATTTTTTTTCTTCCCATCTTCTTTCTTCCTCTTCTTCTTCTCTCATCCAAACGCACCCGAAGAGAACATGATCCAACGTTGTGGGACCTTCATGTCAGAGTCACTTCTCTTATTTTAACTGAGGTGTTACTGTGTTAGTGTTATTCACAGATGGGCCTGATTTAAGCCCAGTTAACATCTGTCCGTGTCACTTTGACCTCGTTAGACCTTACCAGTCAACAGTCAACACCGACGGTGCACGACGGATTTGCGACAAAAGGCATACAATTACAAGATATGTATTTGGAAAATTGGATCATTAAGGTTGTTTATTTAAAATATTATACTTATCTATAAACATAACTTCTTAAAGTATTCTTCAACTTTTCAAAATATCTAAGTAATGTGTTATTTTGTAATAGACCAGTGTGCATATTATGACTAATTTTCTATTAGTAATGAAACAATAAGATCGAAGTACGCATTAAACAATATATGACACTGTGACAACTAATTTATTAATATGCGTTTGAAATATAATTAGTCCGCACGCAAATAACATCTGTTGATTGCTCTCAAAATGTATTTTAACTTTTGACAAAATATATATATGATAGTTATCAATAGTTATTTTAATAAAATATTTAAGTGTGCGTTGAAAATTAAGTGGGTTTATATGTTATTGTTTTCTGAAAAATTGTATTACAAATGCTTGGCAATAAATTATAAAAGTAGTTATATATTCGGCATGTTTAATTTTTAGTTGTCGTAAAATTTTGACAAGCCCACATTTCAAAAGACTGATGAAATGTATACACATGGAATCTCAATATATAAGGTATCATAAATTATGTCATGTTTACATTCGTTCCTGCATTTTTCATAAATTTCCAAAATAAAAACTAGTACTCATAGAATAAAATAAAACTACAACTACAAGTTGATTTATTTATAATTTTATAACATTTTCTCTGTATATGTAGAAATTTATGACATTTGAACGGAAATACATAACTTAACATACTTGAAAAAATATATCCGCATAAGAAAATTATTGTAAATTCTTAATATATTTCACTGAAATTAAAAATATTTTAATTTTATAAAGATTACTTGACAGAATTTTATGTAAGAATCTTATTAAAAACCGTGCACCAAAATTCTAGATACTATATTTTGACAAATAGAGGCACTAAAAATAAAATCACCTGAACCACCATCACATATTTGCTTTTTATATTTTATTATCGAGTTAACTATGACGTGAGGAAATCAAGTTGGATACAAGATATTTATAAAAATTTGATCGGAATTGATTTATTTAGTTTAAATAAATGGAGAGGGGACGGCATGTAAATCTTTCTAGAACATTATAAATTAGGAAAGTATAATAGAATGTCCAGTAGTAGAACGGTATAATATCTATTCAGGAAAAAACGATAGATTAGGAAATATTGTAAAACCTGATTACGTGTCAGCTTATTTTAGGAACGCCGACTTAAACTAGTCCGATGCAAGAGCTGTTATATAAACACTAAACAGGGGATTAGAGATCAATAAGTCGATCAAGAAAGATTGAACAACTCATTTCTCTTCTTCTCTTCTCACGCCGGCAGCAAGAGCATACCTACGTTTTCTAAGTTGCGAGGTTTGCTTCGCCACCATCATTTTTGGTAATTTTTCCATACTCTTTGAACCATTTTTATCAGAAAATGAGACAAGTTAAAATTGTTTTAAATCAATTAATTGTGCAAAATAGTTCGGTTTTGACTATCTTTTTAGCACGGTCAGGTAAGTATTGTACCGGCCTTCAGAAAAAGGAATTAGAAAATAGTGCCGTACGTGGTTTATGAAAATGAAGGAACTAATAAGATCTAGTTATTTACTATTTATATGCCAGAAAATTGGAACTTGTGAGTTGATTGCTGTTTCTTTGTTTCATGCCATTTTTCTGTTTGTAGAGTCCACGAATGTGACAATTTATGCTGTTATCCTTTGATACAGAAAGTTTCTATGTTCCTGTAGTTAAATCCTTTTTTGAACAAAAATGGAATTTCGGACAACATAATATAACTTATAGCACAGGTTTTATTTCACCATAAACGGGGTAAACCTAACAAGCTTGATTGCTATTTTTAGTTTTGTTATTTTATTTTTGGCCAAATTTTCTAGATTCCAATTAAGAGTCTGTTT
This sequence comes from Rhynchospora pubera, assembly GCA_028095005.1. NCBI lineage: Eukaryota > Viridiplantae > Streptophyta > Magnoliopsida > Poales > Cyperaceae > Rhynchospora > Rhynchospora pubera. The sequence goes on from CM051462.1 coordinate 177,637,832, forward strand.
TGTTTGACTCCCTCTTAAACATGTTTATTGAAATTGTGAAAACTGACAGATACAACTTGATGGAGGACCTATACAAAGACAACCCAAACTCTTGGCTGATGCGCACTCGTTTCTCCAACACAGTCTATCACTGTCCAGACCCATCGCAACTGCCCGCTATTTCTCTAGAAGAACTCAAACTTTGGCACTCTGAACTAAACTCAAAATGGGCCAGTACCTCCATGCGGGTCACCAAGAACAATGCCTCCAAGGCAAATGACCACACAACCATGCTGACTTTAAAATCGAATCCAGATAGCAGCCTTACCAGTGAGGTGCCAGAGGTCTCTGCTTCCAAGGCAAGCAAAACTGGACCAGAATCCAAGAATAAGTCTCTATCTGGCATGCTTAAAGCAGTAAAGGGTATCATCAGGAGTAAGTTTGCCAGCCCACCATCAAAAGAGAGAACAGGGACCAAATCGGTGAAGTCGTCCTCTGAGACAAAGAAGTACTTTGAATGTATGGTGCGCCAGGTGAGCACTCCCGAGAAATGAAGTGGGTTTACTGATAGGTGATGTTGAAGCTGATTCTCTGAAGAGTGAAGACCATCCAAGGCCTGGGTCTACATCTGAAGCAATTAGTACTTTTTCCACTTATGGTGTTCTTCTCTCGTGTAATTCAATTACTGGCTTAAACATGAATATGCTTTAGTTATCTGGACATACGTCTAGTTTTCATATAGTTTTGAACATGTTTGAATCTTCTACATGTTCTATGTTATTTTTCTTTTGTTCTTAATTCAATCTCTATGAATGAATATCTGTGTTATGATTGAAATTTTTAATTTAAGATTACTTGAAAAGAAAGATAATTAAATTTTTTTAATCATGTCCAACTTTAGATGAGATCTTTACTGACAGATACAAGGATTCTATGAAATATAATTCTGGTTATTAAGATACTTTGTCGTAGAATCAACCAATACTTATTCGTCATACTTTGTATTATCTCGATATAATAATTAGTAGTCTTCTCTAATTTTCCCTATTCTGCACCGTCCTCTAAAATCACATCGCAGCACTAATAAAGCTTAAGGTAACAATGTACAATCCACTCGTCTTATGTATTTACTCATGCGACAGAAAAAATTAAATAAAATAAACGGGTGAACAAAACTATAGACACTTCTAATATATACTAATAAGATACGGGACAGTAACTATGACAACTTAAATGTACAGTTTGTAGAAGATGTCAGGTCTTCGATGTAAAATGATAAAATCAACACCTATCACAGATTCCATAGTATATAAAGCAGTTGTAAGCAACGAGCAAAATATTGGATACAGCAACACCAAGCAATCCAGGCCTGAAATCCTAAAACTAGTAAAACACGAAATACTAATATTTATTAGGATTTTATTAAACGTTGTACATAAGATGTTACAAGTGAGGCATACAATAGCCACAAAAAGATGAAAAAAAAAAATAAAGTAAAGCTTAAAGCTGGATGGAAGCAACGGGTGATTGGGATATAAGCAGCATTTTCTCCTTTTAAGAGTGCAGAGTGCGCCCCCAATAGGATTGAAAAATCTCTGTCCGAGCAGTAATATGCTGCTTCATCCCACATCTTTGTTTACATGGTTACCAGAATGAAACTTGCTGTTGGCAGGGGCGAAGTCAGAAAAATAATATGAGTGGGACCAATCTATAAATTTTACTTTGTGAAGGGGCCATTTTACATATTTGTTCATACCTTTATACAATTTACCTTGTGATTTTTAGTAAAATAAAAAAATATGGGGAGGCCAAGTCCACTGAGACCCCTGCCTTGGCTCCGCCCCTGGCTGTTGGTTATAGGCAGCACCATGTAGCCATGTACCTCAACCCATGTACCAGCAGCAAACCCATGTCCTAGCATTCTAGCAGCTGGTACAAGCTCTGTACCAAGCTGCACCACCCATCCACAACCCTTTTATACTACTAATATAACCCTTACTCACCATCACAAAAGCTATATCCATCACAGAAATATTAAATTTGACTGAGAGTAACCATCCTTTTCCTTAAATAATGTTACAAGAAAATCTGGTTTCCTTCCATGTTTTCTTGTTCACCCAAAAATTAAAATGGGAGCAAGATAGTAGACTTACTCTTCCTTACCTTAGCCCAGGTTGACCCTAAGCAACATAGTGCAAAAAAAAAATAATAAAATAAAAAATAGAAATGATATTAAAATATTTGTGAATTATGAAAATATTCTAAAATAATCCTAGATTTTTAAATAGTATCGTGCTATCACTTTTTGAAAACCGATGCTTACATCGGTTTTTCAAAAACTGATATTATTATTTTTATTTTTAGCAATTTTCCAAAATAAAATATTGATTATTTTTATTTTATTTAATTATAAAAAAATTATAATATATTTGATTGATGAAAAAGATAATATATATTTGTTTTGAGCATATTGATAACAAAGATTATATATGTTATTTATAATAATGATTATTTTTATTTATTTCCTTATTTAAGTGTATCATTTCTCTGAATTGATTTGTTAGGTATTTTGGCGATTTTTTTTCCTATATAGAGTTAGGTTATAAAAATCTTAGGTTTGAAAGAAGAGTCGTTTGTTTTTCAATTTTGAAAATTGAATAAATTACAAGAATAATTTCTAAGAATTGATTTGTTAAGTACTTTAGTATTTTTTTTCATTTTTTTCTATTTGGAGTTAGATTATGAAAATAGTGTCAATCGTTTACACAATACGATTTTTTTCTAGATTTCTTGGAACTATTTTTCATGTAAACAGAAGAAATTACTTATTTTTTGAACATTAATACTTCAAATAAATATAACTTTTGATAAAAATGTCTGTTTGGGACAAATGACCCAATCGGAAAATCTTGAGATGCGATCTAATAGGGATAACTTTTTAGATATAATTAATTCTAGTCATTAAGGTACTGTAACAGAATCATACAAGAGTTTGTATTATCTCGATAAAGAAGACTCTGCTCCAATTTTCCCTTTTTTACCCCCTGATCCAAAATCGCCTTGTAGCACTAATAATTAAAGCTTAAGGTTACATATGATTGTGAGCTTCTTGATTGTAAATATCTGGGACAATATAATCGTCTGATGATGAGCAAAAATATAGACATTTATATAAGATAAATGAGATAAAGGACCCAGAACATCCTTGCAAAATTCGAATTTGAACCCATAAAAACGCTACTAAATGGTACTCTCTTCAATAATAATGTACTAATTAAAGGATTACTGCAAATCTCCAAACTTAAAATATCCTGTATTTAAGTCCAAATACAAGTGCAAGATGCACAGCCTGCTATTCAAATTTCAAAGGAAAAAATAGTATGAGTATACTATATATATAGTATAGATAACAAAACCAAAAGAGGATTAATTAACCTTTAATTGAAAGCTCGACCTCCGCTATATTACATTAATTATACCTAGAATTAAACAGGATTCCTCACATCTAATCTAATTGTGCTTCCAAATGTAAGTGATCAACTCCTCTGACCCTCTGACAGCAAATTGACTAGAGTAGGTCAGAGTGAACAAGTGAAGTGATGGTTCCTTTAGAAATGTTTGATAATAAATAATGAAAGTAGTTATTCAGCCTAATTAATTTTTTAGTTGTCATCAATCAATTTTGACTTGCCCACATGTCAAAGGACTAATGAAATGTGTACACATGGAATGCTTGATAATGCATTATAAATTAAGGCATCTTTATATTCGTGCCTGCATTTTTCATAAAATTAATAAAATTAAACTAGTACTCAAAGAATAACATAAAACTACAAGTTGATTTAAATATAATTTCATAGCATTTTCCTCTCTATATGTATAGATTTATGACATTTGAGCGCAAATACATAACTTGACATACATGAAAAATATCCGCATAAGAAAATTATTGTAAATTCTTAATATATTTCACTGAAATTAAAAATACTTTAATTTTATAAAGATTACTTGACAGAAATATCTGTAAGAATCTTATTAAAAACCGTGCTCCAAAATTCTAGATATTATATTTTGACAAATAGAGGCACTGAAAATAAAATCACCTGAACCACCCACACGCATTTGCTTTTTATATTTTATCGAATTAACTATCACGTGATGATGAAATCAAGTTGGAAACAAGATATTTATAAAAACTTGATCCGAATTAATTTATTTATAGTTTAAATAAATGAAGAGGGGACGGCATGTAAATCTTTTTAGAACATTATAAATCTGGAAAGTATAATAGGATGTCCAATAAAGTGGAACGGTATGATATCTATTCAGGAAAAAACGATAGATTAGGAAAGATTGAAAAACCTGATTACGTGTCAGCTTATTTTAGGAACGCCGACGTAAACTAGTCCGATGCAAGAGCTGTTGTATAAACACTAAACAGGGGATTAGAGATCAATCAGTCGATCAAGAAAGATTGGAGAACTTGTTTGTGTTCTTCTCTCTTCACGCCGGTAACAAGAGCATAATTGCGTTTTCTTGGTCCTGAGGTTTGCTTCGGCCACCGTCATTTTGGTTTATTTTTCGAACTATTTGAACCATGTGTATCACAAAATGTAACAAGTTGTCGTTGGGTTAAATCAATGGTACCAAAAAATTCGGTTTTGCCTATCTTTCTAGCACGATCAGATAGTATTGTACCGGCCTTCAAAAAAATAGAATCAGAAATAGTATTGTGGTTTATGAAATTGAAGGAACTAATTGGAACTTGTGAGTTGATTGCTGTTTCTACATTTCATGTAATTTTTCAGTTTGTAAAGTCCACGAATGTGATAAATTACATTTTTATCCTTTGATACAGAAAGTTTCTATGTTCCTGTAGTTAAATCCATTTTTGCACAAAAAATGGAATTTCAGAGTTCAGACAACATAATATAACTTAAGGCACTGATTTTATTTCACCACAAACAAGGTAAAACTAACAAGCTTGATTACTAATTTCTGTTTGGTTTGACTCTCTCTTAAACAGGTTTATTGAAATTGTGAAAACTGATAGATAGAACTTGATGGAGGACCTATACAATGACAACCCAAACTCTTGGCTGATGCGCGCTCGTTTCTCCAACACAGTCTATCGCCGCCCTGACCCATCACAATTGCCCGTTATTTCTCTAGAAGAACTCAAATTATGGCACCCTGACCTGAACTCAAAATGGCCCGCTACCTCCATGCGGGTCATCAAGAAAACACTTGCAAGGCAAGTCCTGATCAGTTCACAACCAAGCTGATCTTGAAATCGAATCCTGATAGCAGTCTTACCTGTGAGGTGCTAGATGGCTCCAATTCCAAGACAAACAAAACTGAACCGGCATCCAAGAAGAAGGCTCTATCTGGCATGCTTAAAGCCATATAGGATACCGTCATGAGGAAGTTCGCAGGCCCACCATCAAGAGAGAGAACAGGGACTAAAACAGTGAAGTCGTCCTGCAGGACAAAGAAGCAATTTGATTGCCAGGTGATCAGTGCCCTGGAGAAATGCAGTGAGGATTACTGATAGGTGGACATGTAAAAGTTGTTCCTGTGAAAACCATGGGAGACCAGGGTGTAGTTCTGAAGCAATTAGTAGTTTTTCCATTTCTGGTGTTCTTCTGTCATGTAATTCAATTAATGGCTAAAATATGAACATTCTTTCGTTATCTGGACATATATCTAGTTTTCAATTAATTAGTCTTGAACATGCTTTAATGTATTTAAAATAATGATCTTCTACATGTTATATTTGTGCTTAATTCAATCCGTGTGAATGAATATCTGTGTTATGATTAAAATATTTTAAATAATTTAAATATGACACGAAAAGAAAGATTATCAAATTTTATTTACTCAAGTCCAACTTTGACGAGATCGTTTCTAACAGATACAAGGTTTAGAGAAATAATTAAGATACTTTGTCGTAGATTAAAATTTTATTTCTTAATATTTGGATCATTTTTTTAATCCTGATTAAAAATAGTCCAAACAACTTCTTAATCCACATTAAGAATATGATCCAAACATCTTAAGAATAAAATTTTATTCCGGATGTTGGACCACTTAATTATAGCACTCTAGACCCCAATTAACTTATTCTTGATTGTTTATGAATAATATTTTTTGTACTCCAAATAACTAATCTTAATTTTATTCTCAAACAATCCAAACGCGATTCTTAACAGCACAATATAGTACTCCGGACATTCTTAGCATTTGATGCGTTAATGCATCAGAATTATTACTATCAGCTTCTTTTTCTAATGGATTTTAGCCGTTTGATTGTATCAAAAAATATCTTTTATAACGATTGCAGCGCTAAATTGCCTGATATTGGATTACAGTTGAAAATAGTAGAATAACTCGTTCAATTGTATTTCATTGGAAGCAACCCTGACCAAGTATGTTACCTGATTTTAAGATTTAATTGGTCAGAAAGCCAATTTCAATATGGAAACGTTGCAAAAGCCTTTCTGTAAACTACTAATTGCAAAAGTCTTCCACTTAGGAAATCCCACAGTTTTTATCAACTAATGCAGTATATCCATCTCACTGATCCCCCACAAAATTTTCATTCATCCTACACGTGCAATTTCTGTATCAAATTTTCTCTTTCCAACCGAAAGATGAGCTCTAAATCGTCAACGAAAGAAGACAATAAGGGGCGCACTCTTCTTGGGAAGGAGAAAAAGAAGATCATGAGATCTGTTAATCCTCCAATTGGTGGAGCTCCGCCTCCTGCACAGCCTATAGTACTCTCTGGAGCACATGACAGCCATGGATCTCAGCCTTGTGTTGCCGGAGACTCTGTAGTACAAAAGTCCCAGGGAACTCAACATGATGTTCCTGGAGACTCTAAAACACAAAAGAACAGTTCACTTCCAAAACCTGGTGCTGGACCCTCTGGAGCACAACAGAGCTGTGCATGTCAAAATCTTAATCCTGGAGCCTGTAAAAATATGATCTTAGGTTCTGGAGCCTGAAGATCTTAGGTTTGTCCTAAACTTGTCGAGCTCAGTCGCACTATTGTCATGAATTTGCTACCTCAAAAATATGATTCACGAGCTGCAATATCATAATATACCTCGAACTGGTTTTTTAGGTCATGTATGTATGTTTGCATGGATGGATCTAGGCATGTATATGTAGCTTTTATGTTTTTATTTACAAGCGGGCATGACACATACAGATGTACTCAGTCTACATTTGCCTTGTCTTTTTATTTCTTTATTGGAAAAAGGCGAGGCAAATGACCGTATAGTGTTAATTTGTTCTTCATATTGTATGAACGAAAACAGTATATTATTAGTTTCTTATTTTTCTATATTGAATTACTGATTGATCTCTATTAGAAAAGTATATAGGGTATAAATTACTGTTATGTCGACTCGAGTTTTGGTAGCTGAATAGAGTATAAAAGACTAATTTTTAACAAATTAAATATGTTAAAAAAAGGTTATCAAATTTAATATATAAAATATTTTTAGAACGAATTATTTACATTATCAGTGTTTTTCAATAAATTTATGTTGTTATTAATAGATCATTAATTTATACATAAGCTTAAAAGGCACATTTTTTGAGGGACAATATTTGGCATTTTTATAAGTCAATGTTTTGTAATTCAGTATGTGAGTGATTTTCTTTTCTTTTTTTTTTTGAAGAATCGGTGCTTTTGGGTGAGAGGGTAGTTTTAGAACGTACGTATGTTCTGTTGATTTTGTGGAAATTAGTTCAAGTCTATATTAATACCAGTGTTTTGAAAACCGTACCGATACCGAAAATTTCCGGTAATACCGGGAACCGGAATGGTGACCGAAACGGCGGTATCCGGTATTGTGAGAGGAAAAATCGAAAAATTTCGGAAAATACCAGAAAATATCGAATTTCTATCATCTGGCCGGTAGGGGTGTCGGTACGGTTTTAAAAACAAAAGAAAAGCAATCAAAGAAAGCTTTGAAACAGTGAATGCATGTAGGGGTGTCAACGGCTGCCATTCCGTCTAAACGAAATGGAACGGTTAACGACAAAGATTTTGGTTTCATTTCAGTAACGAAACGGCAAACGAAATATCAAACTCTACCATTTCGACTGTTTCAGCCTCATTCAAAATGTTTTATGTGTTATTTATGAAATGGAACTGTTAACGAAACGGTATTTTGTACCATTTCATAAACGAAACAGTTAACGACATGGATTGGTGTTCCGTTTTATTATACGAAACGGAAACGGTTTAGGTCCATTCCGTGATATTGGGCCACGTTTGACAAGTCCAAATACATGCGAATCTGCCAATCAAAACATGATGCCAAAATATTAAAAAAAAAATTAAAAATGATAATTTTGAATTGACTCTATTCTTCTAAATAAAAACATATAATGCTATATATGACTTCTATCAGCAACCTTTTTTAAAAAAAATAAAAAACTACGTTTCACTCTTAGCACGGAATCAAATATATATCCAAAATGAGTTCATCAGAAACTTCCTTCAGAAGTAACCCCACATAACCTCCATGACTTCTACACCTCCTATGACAACTAAAGATTATCCTAGGTGTTTACCTCTGTTGGTAAGTGTAAAAAAATTATTGTGAATCCAAGATAATATTATTTAATTTTCTGTGTGTATTTCGACGTGCAAGTTCAAGTAAATCAGTACTGTTCCATGAGTAACTCATTCAAACTCTAAGTATAAGAGTATAATAATGTCAATTAATATATATATATATATATAGAGATAGGCTAAAGTGTGCTTCAGCATATAGAGGGTCTGTATGTTGAAGGTTTTAATTCGTCCGATCTGAAATTCAATGGTTTAGATTTAGGCGCTGAGGTAGAAAATTTGGCCTCCTTCTCTCCGTTTTCTCTTTTATTTTTCTGTTTTGTCTCTCCGCCTCTCCGTCAGATATCTTCTACTCTCTCTCTCTCTCTCTGCTCGTACTCTCTCTCAGACAACCTCTTGTCTCGCCTCTCCCTCTTCCATCTCTATTGCAAATCATCCTGTAGCAATTGTTATACCTAATCCTAGTTTTCTCTAGACCCCAACGCGTCCTCTTGTGAGATCCGAAAAATAAGAAAGCGACTCTCTCCCGTTGCGAAACCTAAACTTGGCTTAACTGATAATGTAGCGAAACCTAAAACCGGACCCTAGCTTCGATCTTGATCTCGAAGTGCTTCGAAATTCCTTCTGTTCTCGATCTCGACAGGTAATTTTTGTAATTTTGAATTCTGATTTTGAAATCCCGTTCAATTTGATAGTTATATGTTTTTTCTATATTGAATTGGTGCATTTTCCCCTTTCTTTAATTTTTGTTAAATTCCTAACTCCTTTGGTTCTGTGATTAAACTTGATTTTATTGGATTGTGCCATGTACATGATTGAATCTTTGATTTGTGCTTGTAACTCATTAATTCGTGGTTTTGCTAACAGATTTTCGTTTGTACCAATTGGTCAATTATTATCAGCCTCGTTCCTTGCTTTTGAATGATTCTTTGTGAACTTATAATGCGTATGTGTTAAATATATGGTTTGTGGAAACCTCCGTACCTGTTCTGGTAAACATTGCGGTAAAAATTCCAGAGTTTCTTGTTGTCTCAATGTTTACAGTAATATGCGAACTTAATTGTCTGGTAATTCCAAAGTTCATTGGTAATTCTAGTTTCTGGTACACACTCTGTAGAACCTTTGTGAACTTAATTACGTGTCATGTACAGTAATGTGATATAGTATTTAATTGTCTGTGTCTGATATTAATGTATGATATTGATTGGGTAAAATGACATTTTAATTTATTCTTTTTTTTACTTTAGAAACAGATGGCATAACTCAATTTCAAGGAAGCTGAAGAATATCAAATGAAACAAAAGACTAAAACTGTGATGTCAAATGTATTGAAGCTGCACGTCTATGGTCCATAGCATGATCACAAGTTCCAGTTTGGCTCTTTTAGACTTGTGTATACACAAACTGTAACTAAGAAGATCTAGTGCGTTCTATAGTTCGATGTTGTAAAATACGCTTGTGATGCTTGTAAATCGTGCTTGTAATCTATGGTGGTAATTTCGTAAATTCTATTTGTAGTAATTGACTTGGATCTTTTCCTTGCTTTATACTAATGGATGATGTCCATTTAAGCTATCCACTTGCTAATACAACGTTTTCTATACATGTGTCTGTACCAGTACTTGCTGTACTAACTTGTCTGGTAAAGACATGTGGCAATAAAGATATAACTAAATTATGAAAGATATGGTTTGATATCAAACGAAATTGAAATTATAAACGTTTTTGAAACGGAAAATGGAATTCCGCTGAAATCAATGGTAAATAAAGGACGGAACGTTAAACGGAATGGAATATTGTTTCGTTTGACGAAACGGAACGTTAAACGGAATCAATTTCTGTTCCGTCGACTGAAATGGAACGAAAGCGAAACAGGTCTGTTCCAAAGCTTGACACCCCTGGACACCATGTTTTGATTGACAGATTCGCATGCATTCAATGTTTCAAAGCTTTCTTTGATTGCTTTTCTTTAATTAAAATAATAAAAATAATCAATATTTTATATTAAAAATCACTAAAATAAAAAATAATAACATCGGTTTTTGAAAACCCGATATTAGTATCGGTTTTTTAAAATGTGATATCATGATACCATCTTTAAAAATTTAGGATTATTTTTAGAATACTTTCAAAATGTTGGAGTTATGTCTAGAAGTCAATAATTTAATGACTTAAATATTAGTTTATGTTATGGATGATATTTTATCATCTGTTCCTAGGTTTATTATTAACAGATTATTCAGGTTGAGGATCTGAATTGTAGATCTCTGTGGATCATTCTTTAGAATGACAATAATAAATCTAAACGGTCCATAATCTTGATAATTAACAAGGAACATTAATTATCATATAAGATTAGTATGCAAGTTAAGTGATGATTAAGTTCTACAAATCATAGGTAAAGAGTTACCAACTTAATTGCATATGTGTATGTTATGGAACATAGTACATGACTTGACCCAATGAAATAAACATATGGATTGTGTTATGTGTCATTGTTTATTTCGTTATGATTTTGGTTCTAAGTTTGAGATGATTATCTTTTCCACATGAGGATAGGTTCTATAAATCTCGTCTACCGCTGATTCCCGTTAAGGGCTGCTATACGGACTTGATTTACGTTCTCTTGAATTGTGCGGGGAAAAGCTAATCATCAAGAAAACCGTATGTCCCTCATTAATTCACTTAGTGAGTGACGATATCTGTTTGGGTCCTTTGATGGAGTTGGATCGTATGCGCGCAACTAAGCGATCAACTCTAGATCAAGAAACGTATAATTTGCAAGAATGACACATTCCTATCTTGGATTATACGATGATATCGTGAGACATAAGAATCAAAATAGAGAAATATTTTTATTCTCTTATGCAGGATTTAAATACTATAGCAGTACACTATTTATGCGAATTGGGAATCATAACGTGTTGCTAGATACCACTTATGATTATTGGAATTAAATAACGATTTAATTTCATGTCCAACTTAGCATAAATCCTCAAAGGGTCACACAAAATAGAGTTTTGACCAAGACAGTGCATTATTTATTTATTCGCAATAGTTCGTATTGCGGAAATATGATAAGATGATTAATTAATTATATACCGTTATAATTAATTAAGTCAAATGGATCATATTGAAATAAATTAATGTATTAGCTAATCCTAGAATAATTATTAATTAGTTAATAATTATTTTAGCTCGACACAATTTAATATAAATAGTTATATTAATTTATTGGGCCAATATTTATGTATTAAATGTATAGCCCAATTGAAGAGCATTTGGAGTAGGTTCTAATTATATGAATTAGAGGCCTAAACAATTGAGATGAGAGGCCCAAAAGCCCATTATAGGGCCAGCCATATAGAGTGGTAGGTAGGTGGCATTCTTGTAAATAGATGGTAGGAGGTAGGTAGGATTTGTGCACTATATAAGGAGGTGTATAGTAGCAAAATCCAACCTTCTCTCTTTCCCTTCTCCTAGCCGCCACCTCTTTCCTCCCTCTTAGGCCGGCGCCACTCTCTCCTCCTCTCCTCCATATGCTCATGTGTTGAGCTACAACTCTCCACCGAAAATCAAATAGGTTGATTCTTGAAGAGGGTTGATCCTTAGGATTAGCTTTGTTCTAATCGAATCGCTAGCACGAATCGATTTAGACCTTGGTTAATCTCTAGGTGGACTCGAGGCGATTTGGAGACGAAGGAGAAGCACACCATCGATTTCTATGCCGTAGGATCGAGCCCCGCGAATACGATTTCGCGGGAGGTACAATATTCCACCTTATTCTCTTGTGTCGAATTGCTTAAAGTACTAGATCTCGTGTTGATTGTGTTTTAATTGGATTAATTAAGCGTAATTAGTCACAAAATTAAAATTGGGCAATTTTCTAACAGTGGTATCAGATCACATGGTCGTACTTAAGCTATTTTGACACTTAATTAAGAGAAATTGGCTAATTAACGGATTAGTAGAGATGATGAGTTTGTTTGCTGTCTGAAAATAGCATTTTCTGTGTTGTTTCGCGTTTTTCGCTATGATATGTTCTCTGGAAGTTTTTTCCGTTTACATGAAAGTTGTAGATCTGTGGATTGTGATTCTTTTGGCGTTAGATTCACATTTTTCTAAAATTGTATGGATTTATTGTGAATAAAACGGCGACAGTGCGCAGAATACTCCTTGTTCTATGGATGGCTTGAAAGATTTATATTTTGAATATAAATACCAGTGTTCTATGGCTAGAATTAAAGAGGACTTGAAGCTCTTTCTGAGCATGTGTAAATTGTTGCATGACTCGGATTAATTTGTGAGTTTTTCAAGTATGAAAAGGAAGATCTTGTCAGATCCAGTTTATTGAGTAAATCGATTGTTCTAATAAACTGTACCAACTGAGAACTCCTTTAAAATTTCTGTTTAAATGGAGTTGTTCTATTTTGAGTTAGGATTCCAGAAAAATTAATTTCATAATTTTTCATGGAAGTTTGAACCTTCAACTAGGTTAAAACATTTCGATCGACAGTCTGTTCCAGTACAGAATTTGTTGATTGTTTAGTATGTAACTCGAATTTTTTGAACTGAACTTGGTTGTTTTCTTTTCATGGATGGATAGCCTATAGTCTAAACTAGTTTTTTCTATGTATATTGTATATATAAAAACTGGATAGAATGTGGTCTAACAGACCAAATGGTTGAGAGGATAAGCTGAAAATCTCATAACGGTGTTTCGTGCACTTGTAAGAGATTTGTCTTTTCTGATTCTCCCAGATGGTTTAAGATCTCTTCTTGAAATTTTTACTGGTGATCACAACTATGATAAGGAGCTTAACTAATTTATTTGAGAATTGTTGGAGACCTAAAACTATTGATTTTGTTGGATTCCATTAGTTACGTTTTTTGGTAAATTACTGTTTTTCTAATTATTCAAATTAGTTGAAAACAATTAGAATACTCCTTGTTTGATCTCCTTTCAGTTATGGGATGTTGAAAGAACTTTCTAAATGAATTTAAACAAGTTTTGTTGTTTAAAATTGAGAATTTGTACACGGAATTTGCTTATGGCAAACAATACGCAAAGATGCTTGAAAATCGTTAATTGGAAACAAAGTTCTTGTATGTGCTAACTTTGTTTTGTAGGTAGAAAGTGGGTTTAGTATGGCTCATGACTCAATGCCTTGTGGTTGTATTTGAATGCATGTGTGAATGTTTGTAATGCTGCCTTTGGTGTCATTAATTAATTAATTTGTTGATTAATTTTTTATGTAACTTGTGAGGCTTGCATGCCCCTAAGGTGAGGATAGGAATAGCATGTTTTCACATGTATTTTGTACCTTTATTTTATATAGGATTTAGATCCTTATAGAATTTAGTGGGAGGGACAAGGATTAGATTAGTTTTGCTCCATGGACGATGTGGCGAAATTAATGCAACCGGGAGCCATACAAACCCACAACTATGAGATGCTTATATGTGATTGCTTGTGATTGCTATGAATTGTCATAGGCTAGGTATGGGTGTATGCTTACACGATCACCAAACAAGTGTCATATGATTTGTTAGTCCCAAAACTAAAAACGAATAAGTGAAATCGCCCTCCTTCTCTCTATCCCCTTCACGCCGATTGTCACTCATGGCGCGGTCCGCCCAAGCGGACGTCATGGTTGCCAATTCGGTAGTCGGGGTGCAAATAGCTAAGATTTGCAAGGAGCAAATAGTGAGAGGTTACTTTTCGATGGACCCAACTAGAGTTTGGACATCGGGGCGAAGTTTGTAAATATACTTAGATATTCACAAACCAAGAATCATATGGAACGATATGATTGGTTGGAGAACCTACCTTTTCTAATTAAGTAGGGTGGCGTGCCATAGCAGGCTCTACTTGATGAAAATCGGGATCTTGGAAAACCAACTACATTTGGGACATTAAATAAATGTAGTGGGAGTTTTATTTGTTATAAATAAAACAATTACATAAACTAATTGACCTTAAATTGATTTTGTTATAGATGTTAAAATTGTTAATTTTATTGCGATCAATCTTTTAAAATTAACAAACTCGTTTCTAAAAGGTATTTACTTAAAGAAGTAATACCGATTCCTAAGACACGATCTTAGTGAAGAGAAATTTGAGTGTGTCAATTCCCAAAACTTTTCTCAAACTACCCGAACGTAGCAACGCGGTGATTGATTGACTTTTGGCGAAAAGTTATTCAATAAAGCGTATGGCTAATATCCTCATTTGAAATTTCTAGACCTTTGAATTAGAGAATTCATATGGACTAGATTTAACTCGTACGCTCTCATCCACTTACTCAAGAAAGTGTTTTTGGAGAAAGTAGATATTAACTCCATCATTTATGATCGAGTATAAAGAGTATGAGTTGACAAAGAGATTCTTCTTTTATAAAAAGATACATGAACGTTTCATTGGCTTACAAATCGAAAGATTTAAGTAGCTAATTGATAACTAGAGATATTGATCTCCGATATCAAGGATTATTGATATTGTCATACGATCTCTTTCTAGTATTAAAGGATATGACGTTACCTTTTACGCACACTTGTTGGTGAAAAAGGTAATTGGTTAAGTATTCAAGAAATACTTAACCAAGGTATGAGTTGAAATTTCGAGACTCTCATTTATGACCATACGTCACATGAGATATTTCATTTGCCGTTTATGGGAGGCATTTGAAAGGTTGTCCGAAATATCATGATTGTGACGATTAGAAATATTCTAATCCTAAAGTGTATTTGTCATTCAAATATCTCACTATCTCTAATTTACACTAGTAACTTGATACTAGTTCATATGCTCGCATTTAACGAAATGTGTTAGCAATGAAGAATAAGAGAATGTTCGAGAGATGTAAAGTAAACTCCGTATAGGAAATGACTTGTTCGTCTAAGTCATTACCATTGAATACGTAGAGTTACCTTTATTAAGAGTTTGTTTAGAATTGAAGGTTGCATACCTTAATTCTAAAACCTCTCAAAAACGTCTTCATTTCATATTCGATGATGGATGATTATGTTTAGTAAAAGACAAGTTCTTTTATTATGGATTTGTTTATAGGATTTTATGCATCTTGATTGAATTTGCTTGAAATAGATAAGCAAGTTTTGAATGACAAATAGGATGCGTAAGACTTGACATAAAGTATTTGACTTTCATGTTATATATAACCGCTTAGTCACATACATAAACGAGAATCGCATTACGAGAGTCTCCGTAACGTAGAGCTCGTAAATTCAATTTGATTTCAAATCGATTGATATGCGAATCATGTTTGTTAAATGACAAAAGCGCCTTTAACCTACAAAGGTTTAAGGACAAGTGACTTGATTAGGACTTTTACATATCGATGTATAAATACCAATAAGTACTTGTGCGATGAAAGGTTATTGATACTTTACTACTTAACCAACGATCATTGTAGATATTAACATATCTATTTGATAAGATATAAGTAGAACCTTTTGAATAGTTCAAAGGAGTTCAAGTGTAAAGTTGAAAGACCGTTCAAGAGAAAGAAAAAGTCTTACAATTAATCACGGTAAATAGTTAAGTCACATGATTTGAAATATTATCTAAAGAGTATGAAAGTAGTTTCACAACTCGCTCCATGAGGAATAATATGTCCAAGAGTGGAGGTATCGAACAATATTTTGTATAGTTCGATCGATAATAAATCAAATTGACTTATTCGACTCGTATTAGGGAATTATGTTTGAGGACAATATTGTTTACACTAAATGGTGTTCCATCGAAGTCTATTGAGGAAGATATCTTACGAGATTTTGATCTCTAAGTATAATGCTTCTTAAGATTTGGTGTTGAGAAGCTTATTTCAAGTATTGTTGACTTGTAAGCTTAAACCAAATAAGACACTATATATTTGTAGGATGCTTTATATTAAAAGGCACTACTTCCACGAATATGATAAGAACAAAGTAGTTGTTTCTAATCATAATGTAGTCTTGATGAATTGAAATTCTCAAGAAGAAGTAGTGGGAGTAAAGTGAGCATTAAAATAGTTTATGCGTCACTACAAGAAGTACTCTTATGGGAAAGTTGTCACTCCATACATGGTACTTAGTGGGAGTTGAGCGAAACTTCATTCACAAGTTATTTTGAAAGAAGTTTAATAGTATGCTCCTTCTAATGAGGACTCAACCATCTCGCGAGTTGATGATGTTTGATAAACTCATGGAATATATGAGGAGTCAAGAACTCGTTCAACAAATCGTTGTGGAAGTAGTTCATGAACCTCAAGTACCAATCCTACAAAAGATCAACGAAAGTTGATTTCCTAAGCCGCTTGGTGCATAGGTTGTCACAACATTTTCGTACTTAACATATGAGAATCCGTTGATAAACAAAGAAACGATGGAAGGATCCGATTCCACATATATAGTTTGAATTCATATGATCTTTAAAGAGCGATCCATGTATAACAACAAGTATAGACCTTGGTTGATGTTCATGAAGGAGAAATCCATCAAGAACGTTTAGATCTTCAAAAGGAAAGATCGACATGGATAACAAATCGACTATGTAGAAAGCGCGGCTTCTCGCTTGTAGTTATGTCTAAGTCGATGGCTAGTTGACTACGTACAAAGCACAACTTCTTGCTTGTGGCTATGTATAAGTCAATAAAGATCATTCTAGCAATAGTTGTATTTCATATATGTCGATATATGGAAAAACACATAAAACCGCCTTCTTCGTATGAATGAAGGAAGATGTTGTGCATTTGACACAAATCGAGGTTTATGTATTGCTAAAAACATACGCATGCTTCAAGGATCCATTAATGGATTAAAGAAAGTGTTGTGGAAATTGGAATAAAAGTTTTGACAATGAAGTCAAGGAGTTGAACTTCGTCAAAAGTATCTTGTATATACAAGATATTCAGTGGAAGCATAATTGTATTACTTGTATTGTTCAAGATAACAATTCATTAAATTGGGAACAACATTAAGAAAATGAATATTGTCGAGATCTCTTTGGAGAATGCTTTCTCAAATGAGAACTTGGGCGAAATCACCTAATCCTAGGAAACAAAATCTATAAAGATAGATTATGATGGATGTTAGGTTTGAGCAAATATTCATATATTGACGAAGTGTTCTAGAAACACGAAAGTTACACTCCAAGAAAGGATGTCTAACTGTACGTCACGTGGCATGACTTGAGTGTTTAACTCGGTCTAATGCAACTCAATTCAAGAAAGTGCATGAAATAGTTCAAGCATTCTTTCATTATGAGTTTCATTTCGTACGCCATATTTATGCATATACCCCAATGTGTAGTATCCAAAGGATATGACAAACAGTTGTCAAATGGATACAAGAGAGACACATTTGGACGATAATCAAGGATATTCTCGAGTACCTTATGAGAAAGAGTGATATAATGTTTCATCTCTTAAGATGAAAGAAATCTCGTGTAAGTTGTTACATTAATAAAAGTTTTTCAAAAGATTGATATAATCACAATTGAGCTACATATTTTGCTTAAAGGTGGTGTTGTAAGTTTAGAAAGTGTTCTAAATGGAATATTACAACCGTTTCCGTCACCAAAGTAAAATACATAGCAACTTATCAAGCAATAAAAGAAGTTTATTTTGGATCGTGTTCTTAGTTGAGCTATTATGGTTCTATGCATCTCGAACCACAACTTACTCCTAAAGAACCCAATGTTACATTGGAGATTCAAATATGATCTATAACAATATCACTTGATATCATATGATGATGATCAAGAACATATATATAGTAGTATATATATATAGGGTCGAATAAATTTGGATAGGTTCGCGAACACAGTGAACACTCTAACTTGACCTCTACCTTGAGCAGTATACGAGATGCAATTATGCATCCATACGTGGTAGACGTATGAGTAACTAGCTTTAAGCGTATTATTTATTTTGAGGTCCGAAACATGTATATATGTAGATATATGACATCGTTCTCAATTCTTCGTTGGCTAGAAGTCACTACTGATTGACTCTAGGCCAAGTGGGAGATTGTTGGAGTTATGTCCTAGAAGTCAATAATTTAATGACTTAAATATTAGTTTATGTTATGGATGATATTTTATCATCTGTTCCTAGGTTTATTATTAACAGATTATTCAGGTTGAGGATCTGAATTGTAGATCTCTGTGGATCATTCTTTAGAATGACAATAATAAATCTAAACGGTCCATAATCTTGATAATTAACAAGGAACATTAATTATCTTATAAGATTAGTATGCAAGTTAAGTGATGATTAAGTTCTACAAATCATAGGTAAAGAGTTACCAACTTAATTGCATATGTGTATGTTATGGAACATAGTACAGGACTTGACCCAATGAAATAAACATATGGATTGTGTTATGTGTCATTGTTTATTTCGTTATGATTTTGGTTCTAAGTTTGAGATGATTATCTTTTCCACATGAGGATAAGTTCTATAAATCTCGTCTACCGCTGATTCCCGTTAAGGACTGCTATACGGACTTGATTTACGTTCTCTTGAATTGTGTGGGGAAAAGCTAATCATCAAGAAAACCGTATGTCCCTCATTAATTCACTTAGTGAGTGACGATATCTGTTTGGGCCCCTTGATGGGGTTGGATCGTATGCGCGCAACTAAGCGATCAACTCTAGATCAAGAAACGTATAATCTGCAAGAATGACACATTCCTATCTTGGATTATACGATGATATCGTGAGACATAAGAATCAAAATAGAGAAATATTTTTATTCTCTTATGCAGGATTTAAATACTGTAGCAGTACACTATTTATGCGAATTGGGAATCATAACGTGTTGCTAGATACCGCTTATGATTATTGGAATTAAATAACGATTTAATTCCATGTCCAACTTAGCATAAATCCTCAAAGGGTCACACAAAATAGAGTTTTGACCAAGACAGTGCATTATTTATTTATTCGCAATAGTTCGTATTGCGGAAATATGATAAGATGATTAATTAATTATATACCGTTATAATTAATTAAGTCAAATGGATCATATTGAAATAAATTAATGTATTAGCTAATCCTAGAATAATTATTAATTAGTTAATAATTATTTTAGCTCGACATAATTTAATATAAATAGTTATATTAATTTATTGGGCCAATATTTATGTATTAAATGTATAGCCCAATTGAAGAACATTTGGAGTAGGTTCTAATTATATAAATTAGAGGCCTAAACAATTGAGATGAGAGGCCCAAAATTCCATTATAGGGCCAGCCATATAGGGTGGTAGGTAGGTGGCATTCTTGTAAATAGATGGTAGGAGGTAGGTAGGGTTTGTGTACTATATAAGGAATTGTATAGTAGCAAAATCCAACCTTCTCTCTTTCCCTTCTCCTAGTCGCCACCTCTTTCCTCCCTCTTAGGCCGGCGCCACTCTCTCCTCCTCTCCTCCATATGCTCATGTGTTGAGCTACAACTCTCCACCGAAAATCAAATAGGTTGATTCTTGAAGAGGGTTGATCCTTAGGATTAGCTTTGTTCTAATCGAATCGCTAGCACGAATCAATTTAGACCTTGGTTAATCTCTAGGTGGACTCGAGGCGATTTGGAGACGAAGGAGAAGCACGCCATCGATTTCTATGCCGTAGGATCGAGCCCCGCGAATACGATTTCGCGGGAGGTACAATATTCCATCTTATTCTCTTGTGTCGAATTGCTTAAAGTACTAGATCTCGTGTTGCTTGTGTTTTAATTGGATTAATTAAGCGTAATTATTCACAAAATTAAAATTGGGCAATTTCCTAACACAAAATTCATAAATATTTTAATATTATTTCTAATTTTTTCGGCTATGTTGATTAGGGCAACCCTTCTAATTTGGGCTGGATATTTACTAGGCTAGGGCCTTCTGGACTCTATCAGCTAACATAATAATATAAGAAATGACTGTTGTATCCCTCTTCCAGCTTTAATTTTTTTTGTTTTTTTTTGTCGATTATATGCCTCGCTTGTAATATTTTATGTGCAACATATATATATAATAGTTCAATTTCAATCCTTCATTTCACTGTAGAAAGAGCTCAAATCGCAACGGTTGTGTTACTGTTCTCAGATGAATCTGAGCCGTTCGTCTCCGCTAGCGCTGCCTTTTCTCTCGCTTCCGCGAAGGTTCGTCACAGACTTCCTCCACAGAGTTCCTCCCTTGATGGATCTAGGGTTTCTCTTGCCGCGCAAAATCTTCTCCCAGACTTCCTCCACAGAGTTCCTCTCTTGATGGATCTAGGGTTTCTCTTGCCGCGCAAAATCTTCTCCCAATTTTCTCTTCTGCTTTCCTCGCCGAAGCAAAGAAAAGAATCGATCTTTCTCGATGCCAGTTGCCTCTTCCACTTTCCCTAGCTGACCAAAGAAAAAAAGGAAGCAGAACAAGGAGGAGGAGGGAGAGACAACAATCGGTAGGGATAGGAAGGTGAGCGATTGCTCAGCTTTGTCTTCGCCCTTCCTACGAGTACCGAACAGTGTAGTTTCTCGCCTTCTCTCCTCTAGCAGATTGAAATTATGCGTGCTTTTGTGCTTGCCAATTTTTTTTTCGGATTATGCTTCCAGGTTTTGAGGCTTCAAGGTTGATTAATTTTCCTTTTGCTTTGTTTTGCAGGTTTCTTCGATTTCGGCCTTCAAGTTTCACCTTCTGTGGAATTAAGTTAAGTAAATGCATTGTAGGCTGGGGAGTAAAAAAAAAAGAACTCATTTAGCTTTTTTTTTGCCTTGAAAATCTGAGAGTGCGGTTAAGATCAGATTTTAAATTTCGATGATTACTTTTGTTTGCCGCTTTTCTTTACTAATTGATTCGTTGCACTTTTCCTGAAGTTAATTTTACATTCTTTACTACTTATTAGTCGTACTAGAAGTGATTAGGGATTTATCAAGTACTCATGTGAATTATACACTTGGTGATCCGACCTTAGTTTCGAGCATAAAAGATATACTGTGTATGCTGGGGGGGGGGGATGTACTGTGCATGCATGAAACTGGAAGGAACGGAAAAAAAAATCAGAAACTTTTAATGAGTCCTCGTGTGAATTATTAGAGAAGTAATTAGCAAAGATTGAATTATAGAAAATGTATTGGCGATTTTTAGTCTTTTAATCAAAGACTGCAATCAAGGTATCAAAATCAATGTAGTTGTTATGTTTCTTTTCCTATGCTCAATAGAAATTGAAGATAATATCAAAGCAAGCAGTTCATGTGAAATTTGAGTGTCTATTGCATTTTTGTTTATTTCTAAAACATTTCCCGCAAAAGAAATTATTTTTCTCTATACTGTTGATAAATGGAATGTTAATTCAAATTCTAAACTATTTTTACTTTTCTGTACGATTAATGTATTAACATGTTTTATTTCGTAGGCAACAAAATTCAGGCGATAGGGGGATTAAAGTACGAGGATAGCAAAGATATAAGGCGTCGAGGCTCTTCAGGTACTAAGAAAAGACAAAATATGAAATGAACAGTTACATTTTGACTTATTTGCCCTTATTTTCATACTCAGATCAAGCAATTATCCAAATATCACAGTTTCTACTTTTGCAAATGTTACATCAAGATGGATTTTGCATGTGATTCTTTTTTTTTGTATATATAGGATGCCCTTCAGTTTGTTGCTGCTCGAACATGAGGAGTTCTACCTGACGAATTGCAGTTTAAAGATAGTGATTTCTCTTCCATTTCTTTTTTTGTGCACTGTATGATTCTTTACTTATTTACAAAATTAGTAATAAAATATCTACTGTGATTTTCAAGCAATGTTTGACTAACATGAAGGCAAAAGAAATAAATTTTTACTGCCAGTCTGACATTGTTATTATCATTCATTTTTCCTGTCAGTATGTTGCTCATAATTACTTTTTTAGCGATTAATTGAGACATTTTCATTCATAAAGTTTACTGTTGTTTTTGTTAACATGTCCTGAAAAAAAAAGGATATGTTGTGCTGATAAATTAACAATATGCCTACTGATTTTGGTTGTGCATCCAAAAATATAAATACATCTATCACGTATCAACACACCAGTGTTTTACCATCATATGTCTCTTTCCCTCAGTTTATAATGATACACAATTATTATTGTAAAATACAAATGGTGTATACTACAAAAAGTACAATTGAGCCAGTACCATGATTTGCAATTCTGATTGTGCTACTGCAGGTGCAGTAATGGCATACATGCACTTTCGGAAGGACTGTTTAAGTTCTTTTCTGCTAAGGGGTTACCAGGTAATTATACTTGCTGAAAAAATATACATGTACTTACTGAAAAGTCAACTGATATGGCTCGCTAAAGTTGTGGTATGGATTTAAACTTATCAGAAAAATTTATTGTGCTGTGGTGCTTTATTCCTCTTAGATGTCTAATCATGTTCTGGTCAGCGAAGAAAGAAGTCATTAACGTAGATGCCTATATTGCTCTTATTATTATTAATTTTAGTCCCATTATCATGTTTTACGTTAGTATTCATTTTGGGCTTCTTAGTTAGCTATGGTGGTAGCTTTGCTAATTGCTCAGTGCATATCTTATCAGTTTTGAGTTTTAGCAGTAGCAAAGTGTTTAAATCATGGATACCGCAGCGGTCAAAATTAATAAATTTATTTTTTAACTTGATGATATAAGCTTGAGTTGTAAATGCGAGTTGCAAAAAATTTCATTTTAGGGTATGACATGTATGTGTAGCCATGAAATAACCTTTTTTATTTGTCGCCTAGAACATATATGCTGAACTATAAATTGAAAGTATAAAAGATAGATTAAGGTTGTTTGTGCTTCATGGAGAAATGAGCATTTTCCATTTATGTCCCTTAGAATCATGATAGCTATATCTTTCTGACTGTCATGTGAGTTTAAGATAATACTTCGGTGGCCATGGCTGGAGGAATTAGCGGCAGCGGTAGGGAGACAGAGCTAGAAGAGGATGGGATGGTAGCTACACTAGCTTTCCTCTCCCTCTCAATTAAACTCGTAATGGCAGCTTATTTACAAGGCATTTATTTAATTGGTTACAATTGGCTAGAGTTAAAAAGGTAGTCTGTTGTGGAAATTAGTTGTAGATTCTGCTAAACGCCTAAAACCATTGCAACTGGTTTGATTGGTTCTATTGGTTGAGCTGAGGAAAAAGGGATGAATAATTGTTAAGGTTGTGTTGGGTTTAATCAGTTGAGTCACTTGATTAAGTAGAAAGGGATTAACAATTTATCTGTTAAGTTGCAATGTCTTAGACGTTTATCAACCCATTCCTTTTTCTGGTCCATATGCAGGCATCATCTCAGCAGGCTTGCATAATGATTGAACTGCTACAGAAGGTCAGATCGCTTCTTCCTCTTTAATTTGAGTATTGATTTCTCTCTTTCTTTCATTTGAGTACCACTTTTTTAACTCATTTTTTTAATTGCTTTTTGTGAGTAATATTGGCACAATGATGCATTAAATAACTATTTAAAATGGCTACTGTCACTAATATGGGCACAATGATGCATTAAATGGTTGTGCACAGATATAGTTGAGTCACAACCCTTAATAATGCACGATGGCTGCTTTTATTCAAACTGATTTTGCAATTTTTTTGATAACCATTGACAACAGTAAATAATTATCTAAGATACTTCAGTTTCAATCCAGATGAATAGCGAGGTGAATAGCCAAAAAAGAAAAAAAAATACTGCCGCATAATTTTTAAAGGACTCACCATATATAGATAACAACTATTCATAAAAATTGCAACCAACAAGGTATAGCATCAGATATTTTAGGACTGTGTATATATCTGATGTACTTATGGGAAAAAAAGCAAGTCTCCCAACCTATGTATATATCTAAAAAGACATGTATATGTCTAAAAAGACATTATTTTTTTCGTGCTTATAGGCATTTTCCTGCACCATATATGCATCTCATTTCTAGAAAACAGATGAAGCATAGGCATGTACAGGGATCGCACAATGATTAGAGGAGCAACCATAAATTTTGCTTAGCTAATTGTTAATTTATTCATTTCTGATATTTTTGGAAATAAAGATTAAGAAGTTGGTTGAAACTCCTCTAACAAAGTGTTAAACATGTTTTTTTTTTTGGACTCGTAGCAAAAGATATCCATGGTAGTGAACGCAAATACAAGCTGTTAATCCTGCATTGGTTAAAAATGTAAGTGACAGGAGTCCTGCCATAGCAAGAGATAAGACTCTCTACAAACATTGTCATTTGAGACCCTGATAGGAACACTGGCGTTTATATATATCATCGAACTATAGTAGGTAAGGTCGAGTTCAACCTTTAATTAATATATGGCTCATAATTTTTTTTATTTAGATTGAGTAATTCAAAATAACATTTGAGAAAAACAATCAAAATATTACTCATGCTATTGCATTTTAAAAAATGGAAAGGGATGATGCAATCATTTGGTCTACTTATTCAGATAGATGCAGAAATCTAAATCTCTGAACATAATTTTATTGAAACTAGATTACAGAGTCTTAATTTGGTTTACCAATTCTTTACAAAAGTAGATGATTGATGTTTGAGTTATGTTTCTATGGGATATGCTAGGTTAATCTCAAAGTATTAATTAGGACTTAGACATGAGTGTGGCACTCTCATGTTGGATCTACATCTTCTAATAATTATTTCTTTAGTCTTATTCCTTTTTTTTTCTTCACAGATTCTGCCTCAACAAAATCTTTTTTAAAGCACTTGATGCTATAAAGAAAAAATCTAAAGAGCCAGGTAATGAAAAGGTGTCTGGATGGTGTAAGCAGATTACCAATGTGCTCATGTGACGTGGTGTCCCCTGCCTTGGGTTATGAAGGTTCAAAACTATTTTACTATATACAATCATTTCTTAGTTAAATTATCTAAATAACCAAATTGTTCCATAGATTATATATTATATTGGAAGGTGTTCATGATGAAACTATTTTACTATTGTATCTATTATTAGAATAGTAAAATTTCTATTTATGCCTTTTGTCCACAAATAGTCTGGCAATCTCGCTGTATGTAAAGATTATTTAATTAATTGTATATAATTGTTCGTTGTATATTAAAATATCAATGGATATAAATGTAGCTATCTTGCTATTTATACCGTTTTTATGCATCATGTCGAATATAAAAAAAAATGCAATTAATGAGGAACAAATTAATACTAAGTAACCAATGTCGTGATTATATATCTTGATATTTTGACCAACCTAACTAATCCATTATTAATCATAATTATACTTTTTTGCACATGAAGTTACGCAAAGAGGCACAGGGTGCTCAACCTCAAATACAGTACTACCAGACCATTCCACCACGCATGTTTGAAAAAAAAAAAAGGACCAGAGCATACCGATCAATTGCCAATTTAGCATGAGACACTGTTGTTCATGGCAAAAGAATATAGCAATGTTAGTAATTGAGCACAATAATAGAATGAACTACAACTCAACTTTCATCGCGCGAAGCGCGATGCGGTAGCTAGTTTAAATAAAATTCTAAAAATTTAATGTAGTTCATATTTTAATTTTTTAAGGTTTATGGCCTAAAGTGCTTTGTTTTAGTGTAATCATTTTGCTCGTAATCAACGACTGTTATATACTTTTGTTCACCAGTTTATTTTATTTTATATTATTGTCTCATGAGTGGAATGTACAAAAAAAATTAGATGCAACAAGGAGCTTATATTATTGTCTCATGTTCCATGAGCAACTCATTCAAACTCTAAGTATATATATTAGTATAATAATGTCAATTAATAAATGCAACTAATATAATAGAGGAAAAAAATGCAACTAAGTATATATATTTGACTTGATTCCCAACCCATTCAAAGTCTTAGTATAATAATCTAGCTACCTCATTGTACTCCCCTTAAGATATATAATTACGAGAAAGAATTCTTTTTCAATGAAATGTATATCGATAAGAATATCAACGCTTACTTACAGTTATGGATCTTATTATTAAGTTCCCTTGATGCATGATCGATCGCAATCAAATTACAATCGTTCTCTACAATTGGCATCGTCTAAAGAGTTTTGAAATGAACCGATAATGTTCTGTTTCCGGTGCTCTGCAACCATTTGGGACAGACTGCAATAGGTTGTCGTCTCAAAGACTCAACGCAGTGACTAATCAATAGAGAGACACATCCAGGACAAAATTTTCCAATGTTTTCATATAAAATATTATTTTTTTCGAACCTGATTAATAGTACAATCTCGAATTATATTATTATCAAAAATTCGATCAACAAAATATAATAATCAAGAACTCTTAATTAAACAACTATCTTCTGTTTCAACATTAGAATATTATACATCAATACGAGCACAATTATTTACTTGTATAAAGTTTATAGTGTTTTCACAAGGTGTTGCTTTTTGCACGCTCTCAATTTTCATCTTACGCTAAAATGTAAGACTAAAATACCCTTGGTGATTCTGGTTAAATACGATTTTCTGCGTAAACGCAGAGAAACATTTCCTTTCTTAATTTCTTTGGCACAATAAAACAATGATTATCGCACCGTCTTTAGCACACTTTTTAGCAGCCACCATGCAAATAACAGTAAAACACTAAAACTCTATCATTCTAAATCGGAAATTGATTACTACCATCTACAGTTTTGCCATCAATTGTTATCGCTAAACATAAAATGAACTTATAAAATAGATAAGGTGAACATATATTCATCAAATCGAACACATACAAACAAATAAGCCCAATAAAAATTAAATTGAATATGCATATAAAAATTTGAACAAGAGATGACAACGCTTATTTGTTTGTAAATATTCGTTTTGACCATATATATGTTTATCTTGTCTATTTTATGTGTTCATTTTGTGTTTAGCGATAGTAGGAATGAAAAAACTGTAAATTGCAGTTATGATTTCTATTCTAAATCAATTAAAAAAAAAAAACATCATACAAATAAGAATAAAACCCTATCTTTCTAAATCCATCGAAATGAATAAATTGAGAAAAAAGTATATTAATATTTTATAGTGAAAATATGCAGATCGCTAGAAGTTAAATGATCATGTACTCTATGGAGAGTGAAACGTCGTCATCCTGTTGAGAGGTTGATGTGTGGCAGTCGGCCTGGCACCATGGCTAATTAATAACATGCATCATATTAATAGTGAAATTATTATTAATTTATCGTAGTTAACTAATTAAATTCACCCATATGTTCCTCAAGTATCAAAATATTTTTAAAATTTTAATTTTCATTATATTATAATATCGACTATTTGGATCAAATGTTTGAATTTTAAATTTAAATATAAAAAAAATAAGGTTGTCCTAACTTGTGGTACCAAAAAATAGCTATGCAGAGTTTTTTTTTTTTTCCTGTGACCAGAATGGATTAGTACGTAACACTTGTAAAGTAAAAACTTGGTTTTAAATATT
Organism: Rhynchospora pubera; assembly: GCA_028095005.1. Lineage (NCBI taxonomy): Eukaryota > Viridiplantae > Streptophyta > Magnoliopsida > Poales > Cyperaceae > Rhynchospora > Rhynchospora pubera. The sequence continues at coordinate 177,665,836 of CM051462.1, forward strand.
TTAATTGACCATATCTAAAACGCATTTTTTTTTAAATGTTTTATTACGCATTTTTGTTTAAAGGTTTGGTCAGATAAACAAATTTTTGGGTAACTTGTCGTACCGTGCTGTCATGCACTCTTTTGTTTATTTATTTATTTATTTGTAAAGAAAACACTCTTTTATTTATTTATGTATATGTATAAATTAATTCTTACAGAAATTGTCCATTGCATGCAAGCTGTTCAACAACAAAACGGGCTGTTGCGTATTGCATTTATTCTTTCTATTGAGCTTCATCCAAAGCACAATTTTGTTGCAAATTTACAAATAGATGCATGTCTGTCTTCTCGACTTATAATTAATTATAAGCCGATTATACTTCCCAAGTTTTAACAAAAAGATGGGATCTCGAAGGCCTGACAACCAATCTGTCAAGGTAAATTAATTATTCTAATTTTTGTTAATGCTGTTTATAATATGGTGTAGAAGTTTATATATTCATTGTTAAATATATTGTAATATCAGTTTTATATAATTTTGACATACATATAGGCTTCCTTCCGGATACTGAACAACTTTACCCTTTTTCTTTGCGCTTAATAAATGCAACATTAAATTTAAAATCTATTAATTAGTTTTACAGATTATGATCAAACACAATGTTAAATCGCTCGGCGATCGAACCCATTTTGGAATTTCTCTATAATGTGCAATGATATTTCTTCAATTAGTACATAATTTTCTACTCGAAGAATAAGATCATTTTGTTTTGTGATCTTAGTTTGTAGTGATTAAAAATTATACACGTTTTTTTTTACTCGAAGAATAAATCATTTTGTGATCGTAGTTTGTAATCGTTAAATATATATTATACATGGTTTTTTTTTTTGTGTGCATCATCACCTTAAACAGAGGAAATACTGATATTATTCATAACGCAAGTACTGACAGAAGTATCTTGGAGACTCTGCATATCAGAGAAGGACATCTTCCACCCCTCCCTCAAACTCAAGGAAGGATAAGTCCACTAGAAACTCTGCAAATCAGCGGAGCACACCTTCCACCGCTCCCTCACAAAAGAACAAGTCCACTATTCCTGGAGACTCTGCAACTCAGGATAGCACATCTTCTACCGCTTTCCCGCTAAATTTGAAGCCTGCTATTCCTTCTGTAAGTCAGGGGAGCACATCTTCTACCGCTTTCCCACTAAACTTGATGCCCGCTATTCCTTCTGTAAGTCAGGGGAGCACATCTTCTACCGCTTTCCCACTAAACAACAAGAAGTCCGCTATTCCTCTGCAAGTCACAGGAGAACATTTTCTCGTTCCAAGTCCATAACGTCTGATAATCCTTCGCAAATACCTGTCAGTAATTCTCGTTCCAAGTCAAACTGGGACGCTGCCTCCATGGTAAGTTATCATTCACCCACGCCGACATTGAAGTCGAATCCTGATAACAGCCTTGCCAGTGAGGTGCAAATTGTCTCTGATTCCAAGGCAGCCAATACTGTCAGGAGGCAATTTCCTGGAACACCGCCCGGAGGGAGAACAGGGACCAAAACAGTGAAGCCGTCATCAAGGCCGAAGTAGTGCTTTGATGGGGAAGTGTGCCAGGTGAGCAGTGACTCTTTGAGAAATCCAGTGAGATTCACTAACAGGTGGAGATGTCGAAGCTGCTTCATGTAGACCATGATCCAAGTACCTGGTCTAGCTGTGAAGCAATTTATTTGTTTTTGCCATGTGCGGTTGCTTTTTTAATGTAATCCAATTCATGATTTAAATGTGAACATGCTCAATTTAATTTTCTGGACATATTTGAATGCATGCGTTAAGATATTGATCTTTAACATGTATGTTGTTATTTCTAGCTCTTTTGCCCTTAGTTCAGTCCATATGAATGTATATCTCAATTTATTAAGAAAAGACACTGAAAATAATTAATTCGGAGTTAAACGTACGTTAAAAGAAAAATTTTACTTTATTTAATTAACGTGCAACTATATATGGATGGTGTGTTGACTGAAAGGCACAAGACTTGATTGGCAACTCTTGAGTACTAGTGTCTAGCTTGAACATAAATCACAAGTCACACTTTCTATTATATATCTCTGTAACTGTAAGTCTGTAAGGAATAATCTAATTTTCTAGTTTTGTCCCCGTCCTCCAAAAAATATCCGGCAGCACTAGTACGTTAACTCAAGGTGACAACCGTATGTGAGCTTCGTTCTTGTGAATCCCTTAATTTGTAAAATTCACCGTCTTAATTGTCTCTTATGTATGTACCCATGTCCGACAAAAAAATGTCAACGAAAAAATAGACACTTCTAAAGATTAGTAAGATAATACAGAAGACAGTGACTATGAAAGCTTGGAAGGGTACAGCGAGTTAAAATAAAAGTGACGGTTTAAATGCAAAATGCTAGTGTCTAGACATTTTAATCATCAATCAGGATTCTTGTAACTGGGATTTTTTTTAATTTAAAGAAGAAAAAAATAAAAAAAAAAGAAAAAGCCAAACCTGGGCCTATTACCAGCCAATTCATACTAGCTAGGCCCCAAAATCTCACCACTTCCCTATCTATAGTATAATATAATCCGCGTGATTTTTTTTGCGCGGATTTTAAAGTAACCATTCGCTATTCGCGCAGTGCAATGAAACTTCAGCGATTATTTCATATTTTTGTGGCGTAGTATTATATGACTTTATGTGTGTCTGATTTTACTAGCCCGATAACGACCCGTTACACTATAATATCTGGAGTTTCTATCGCATCTTATTTCCTCTTAATGAATGCACTCTTTCTTTCTCATCGTCGATTTCTAGGTTTTCCTTCAGATCTCTTCTCTTCCCTTCCCTTTGTACAACGTCGCTCCTCCTGCCTCTCTGCATAGCAAATTACAAATCGTGTCGTGTTAACCGTGTTGCCACGATACGGACCCGTGTTCACACGACACGACACGCCACGTGTACGGATTCAACACGACACAACTGTGTTGGTGTGTCGTGTCAAAATTGTGTCGTGTTGACATTTTTAGAAAATTGATAAGGTTTAACACGACACGATTCAATACGACACGATTTGACACGACACGGTTACAACACGACACAACAAGATTTTATTTTATTTTAAAACTTAAAATTAAAAAAATATTATAAAAATATTAACATATTATAAAAACAAAGGATGATTTGAATTTTAAGAATAAAAATATAATACAGAAACTATAATTAAAAATTTTCAACTAATTAATATTATGTAATTAGTAATTTATTATCTAGTTAATTAATTATTATATTGTATCATCATGAATTATTATGATATTATTTTTTATCGACTATATAACATATTTATAAAATTTAATACAACTTTTTATCATTTTATCTCTAATTTTAAAATATATTTAACTATTTTTAAATAAATAAATAAATAAATTTTTAACACGGTTCGACACGGTTGACACAACTGTATCGTGGCGTGTCAATATGGTTTCCAACTGTGTCGTGTCAATTTCCGTGTTGTGTCGGCCTTTCCCTCCACTCAACACGACACGACACGACACGGTTGCATGTATAAGCCGTGTCAACACGACACGACACGATGCTAGACACACTCGTGTTTGCCACGACACACCACGATACGGTAAGATTGCAATTCACTATCTCTGCATCGTTTCCCATGCCCCTCTCTATGGCCTCGAACCAGAAAACATAGGCGTGTCTCAGATGTATATAGAACAACCCGTTTCTCTATGGTCGGCCAACTCGGCAACTCCTCCGCCTCTTCTCTCTCTGCTTTGCTCAAGATTTTCCGCTCTTTCATTATCCAAAATCAAGCAGAGTTCTCCGTACCCTCTGAATTTTATCGAGAGGTAGGTCCATGCGGAGCTCTGCCAAATTTTTTTTCTCAATTTTATTTGGTTCTTAATTGAGGAGGCAATGTGCTTCCCAAGTCCCAACTATGAGATGTTCAATAGGTATGGCCTATTTTTTGGTGCTCTCAACTAGATTACTCAACAAATCACTTCACCGTTAGCTAACTTTTGCTTCACATCATCTGTAGTCTTAAACCAATTTAGCTTCAATCTGTTTTCAACAAAACCCAAATTAAGTGCCCTGACGCATATTGGCGACTGATTAAGTGGACCAAAGATAGATGAACAAAATGGGCTTACCTTTTAATATTAATTTGCTGAAAATGTTCTTCTTTTCAGGAAATAAAAGGAAGCAGATAGACCAGGTGGTTCGGTTCCTACAGGAGAGGCTGAAGGAATTGGATGAAGAGAAAGAAAAGCTAAGAGAGTACCAGAAACTCGACAAGCAAAGGAGAGCCCTGGAGTATACCATGTTAGACCATGAACTTAATGAAGCCAGAAATGCACTCTCACTGGTGAGCAAAATAAGTAATTAAGGAAGCCGAGTACAAGATTTGTACCTCTAAATTGTGATATTACATTTTCTTTTTAAAATTTTATAATCATCCCCTTTGTTTTCAGATACTGATTGGAGTTTTAAGTAGAGCTTAAACATCAACATGTAGCAAAATAACACGTGAAATGTTGCCCCAACCATTAGAATTTAAACCTGCATTAACTAAAAATAACAAGTTTGGTTCTTGGTGTTAAAGCGTTCAGTTTTCACCTTGCTCACAATTTATATATAAACTATATGTAAATATTTTATACAGCATAGTAATTTCATTCATCTTTTATATTTTTTCATGGGAATTTTTTAGAAAATATAATTGCGTTTTAGCCATGAGAATAGCTTGGGAAGCAAAATGAATATATCTATTTGCCACTGTGGTAGGTTCTATAGCTGATGAGTATGCCATCTCCTTCTCAATATATAATTTTAAAAAATCTTCTGTTATTCTCTTTTTTACTTTTGAAATTGCTTCATGTACCTTATATTAACAAATTAATCACAATGCTCAGGTTATTTTAACAACTCAAAAGCCACTGGATTTACTCTGAGAGAAGGATGGTTGCACACCGGCGACCTTGGTTATTTTGATGAGAAAGGGCAGCTTTTGTCGTTGATAGGCTCAAATAACTTATTAAGTACAAGGGTTATCAGGTAACTTTTCATTACTTATCTTTTCATCACAATGCTCATCCATTTTTAAGTTTCTCATATCAATTGTAAGAAAGAACAGTCACTGGTTGTTGTCCAAATAGTATTACCAGTTTAATTGTCTTTGTTTTCGTGCATTACATTCTGAATATTATTTTGCCGATTTCCATGACCGACTAATAGGATGAAGGGTGTTATCCATGCTAGAGTCGTGATATTATTTATTTGTTGTATTCACATTTAATAATTATCTTTTATTATCAGTATCAGATTAGTGATGGTGGTCGATTGAGGCTAGGGATGATACCGAGGAGATAACACAAGAGATGCTTGGTCCGTGTGTGTTCTTAGGAGGAAGAGCTCTTATGTGGCTGCATCCATAGCTTGACTTTTTCAATGTGTTCATACAAAACATAATGTAAAAAATTGTAGATGAATCAATAAACATAAAGATCCTCTAATGTCCTAGCACAAACTTAGTCGTCATTCTAAACTCAGTGAGTTAATTCTCTCTTCGTTTGTTGTCTTTAGTATTTTTTTTTTATATTTTTTGGATTGAAACTCATAAGAATTGCTATTTAAATGTAGCTGATAAATCTCGCATGAGATGACAATTAAGTTATAAATATCTTCTCATGTCAAAAAAATAAAAATGATTTTGTGTGATTAATGCAGACATTTGGTGTAGGCTATCAAATGGCAACTGGACACCTGGGAAAAGGTAAGTTAGCTGGTTCTGCTTCAGTTAAGGATTTGATAGTACCACTGAACGTACCAGTTCATATGTTCCAATGTATCTTGATTTGGTTAGTAGTGTTGTTACACCAAATAGGACTGATGTACTGACTTCATACATGTATAGTCATTTACTAACTGGTAGAAACACCTCTACTGGCAGATATTAAAAATTAGATACTTAATTTCAATTAACTGTTGGTGGGTTCTATATAGTTTTCTTTCGAATTCAGTTACTAAAAGTGAGCACTGAAAGTCTCTTACCAACAAACCCCCAAATTCTAAATGGAGTTGATAACCTCATGCAACTTAGTTATCAGCATGAATCATCAGTACTATACAATTTCCAATATAGATACGACCAAGACATAATATACATGAGTGCTATCCATATGGCATCACATCTCCCTTTAGATTGTTTAAGTGTTTGTTTTGTTTCTCTATATTTACAACCGACAATAATGGCAAAGCTTCCTTAGTATCTAGAATAGACAGTCGGTTTGTACTCTTTACAAAAGGAACAACCACTTAATAAATAAACATGGCTCTTTTGTTTCTCTATCCCCAAATATTGTATGCTATACTTGGTGTAATTGTGGGATATTTCCTTTGTTTTATGTGGGTATTGTCATATTGAGTTATCTCTGGCATTTGGCCTTTGAGAAAGGCAGATATGAACTTTCTAAAAATTAGAAGACACGCGAGTCCTGCTAGCACAAGAAAAAGGCCGAAATAGCATTTATAATAAAATAAATTGAGATGCCGTAACAAACACAAATTCTTAGAAAAAAATAAATTTCAAGACATTCATTTTCTTGCCAGATGCAAGGGTCAGGAGAGATGTCAACCTAGCACATCTTTTGAAAAATTTTAAAATTATTTTTAATTTCATCTTGCATTGTACAGACAGACTTCATGAGTCCCAAGTAGAGAAGATTTAAACACTGACATAAATGAATACTAATGAGTTTCTCCTATATAATTGGCAGGATTGAAGTAAACTTTGTCCATTCAAGGTGGCAAAGCCAGTGGACGGAGAAGCAATAAGATTCACTATGCAATTTTCTTCTAGCAGTATTAAATCCACCTACAGTATGGCCAGCAGATGCCTCAACTGAAATAGAAGAAGATCGTTCTATGAAGCCACTATATTGTAGGCTCTTACTTATTTTATTACTTTTGCTATTCTTTGATGCTCATAATATATAAAAATAATCAATGCTAATAATAATTAGTTATAAAGTTTGAAAATATTTTACATAAAATGAATATTGGTTGTTTGCAGGTAATTGATAATAAAAGATAAGTAAAATCTTCCAGATCGAGCGAAGCTCGATGTCCAATTATCTTCCGAAAGTTCCGAGTCTCCCAGCTGCTGTGTTAGAATCCATCTTGTCGGAAGGAGAATCGAAGCGAACGAACAATGGTTGGAATGATTTCTTAATGAAAGTTATATTAAACCAGGAAAATAAGCTTACAAGTTACAACTCAATACTCATACGAATTTTATTTCCAAATATCGTGTATTGAACTGATACTTGTTTTAGTGGGTTTTGAGAGCACTACTTAATGTACTGAATTTTAAATCATCAACTCATAATTTTCCTTTTAAATCATTCATCCGGATATAAACCAAGTGAGAGTATGATGATTTCTCGAGCTAGTCATTTCAAATAAAATTCCCAATTTATGTCCTATACGAGTCGATATGTTTTGCAAAATCATGGCATCATAAAGGTAATTTTGCATTTAGTGCCCAGGATCTTGTGGTGGTTCTGTATTTAATAACATAGCAATCAACAAAAACTTGTGTATTGAAGCAATTTCTTAGAAAATGAACTTTCCGATGTCGCAAATCAGAATGTTTTTCCCTCAATGAAATATATGACGTAAGAAAACCCAATTAGTTAATATGGGAGCCAATTAACGTTCTTTTCTTCCATGTAAATTTTTTTTCCTTTCATATTCTTTCTTACGCGTATTAAGTTTCTGATGACTTTTTGAGAGTTATATAGCATATATTACAACAATAATTACGTTCAACTTGTCAGCCTCTGACCAGTTTATCTGAAAAATAAATAAATAATTATATTACAAATTATATAAACTCTCAGATTTAGTATGGTAAGAGAAGTACAGGAATTAATGGTGCTAGCTAAACGAATAAAAGCACCAATTCAAAGGTCTAGAATGCTCCATATCTTTATCTTTACTACTTATAAAAGCACCAATTCAAAGGTCTATCCAAAATTTGAACCCAAATGAGCAAATAATTGTTTACCCAATACAATGTGGACTGTTTATTTTTGCAATTTGATCAATCAGTGGGTGTAGATTTAATAATGAGATAAAACATTTAAACTTTTCGTTTAGACCGTGTTAACATATGGTTGTTTCATTTCCTATTATTTCTTAATTTGTGCGCATAGTAAAGGAAAGAGAAAAAAATAAATCAACCCTCTCTCATCTACCAAAATCTCCATCTAATAAGATCCCTTATTAATTAAAAGAGAGAAGAAGCCACCTTATTTGTTTTCTTTTTTTCTGTAGGTTTTGCTTGGTTGGGTAAGTGGTTCCAGGCCATCGGTCACTGCGTAATCAGGGCACAAATACTTTTAATAATCAGAATATAGATACTAAAATCACACTTCAAAAATAAAAAAGTACACAAAAATTTATCTCACATAGCATCATATATATAGACATAAGAATAACATAATCCAAAAAAAAAACGGTATCCATTCTGCAGTAAATATAAAATTAATTGTATTTAAAACAATATTAATGTCCTTAGGCCATGCGCAACCTGTAAAGCAAATCTCAAGAATTTGAAACAAATCATTATTGTCCGTGCAATTAAAGCAGAGATACACAAATAATCCCTGTATAGGAGGATTACACATCACTTTATTGACTTTGAATATATATATTTATTTATACATTAGATGCTCCATGCTGTTACAAAAATTTTGAGTCAGTTTCATTTCCTATGATTTCTCCTGATTGTTTAATTTAGGTACCAGTAAAGAATCCTTGCCAATTCTATCCATGCTACATTTATTTCAATATTTAAATATATTTTGATATTTTATGGTAGGATTTTTTTTCCATTACTTTTAAGCTTTTCAAATGCATTCGTTCCTTATTTATTTTATTTAAACTCATCTATTTTACCAATCTGTGAGGGGTAAAAAAAAAATTATACATATGTAATACACACATACAAATAGATAAGCCTCAAATTCATGGATCAAAAGAAAAACTTGTAGATTTTCGTTTTTTTATCACCATTTAAAATAAAAAAAAATAACATAACGTGTTTTTTTTTAAAACAAAAACTGTAATTCAAACATAAATTAAGACAATTTTCGAATTCATCCATACGTAAAAAATAACTTCACTAAAAATATACTAATTTTTAAAATAATATCAGAGAGCAACTGACCTCACAGATAGGATTGGCATCGGTGGAGAAGCAATAGTGAGAAAGTAATGATTCTAGATTTTCCTCAAATCAGATCGAGACATTTTTGTTAAGTAATGATTCTAGATTTTCCTCAAATCAGAGGTTAATTAATTAAAAATATAGACAAATCTAGATAAAATTACCATCAAACTCAACCTCCGTGTGGTCACCTCAGTGACCAGCCTGGTTGCCGAGCAAACCTAGATAAGAATTGCAGAATGGAGGCATCCGTTCATGAGGTAACCTCTAGAAGCAAGGCATTGGAGAATGGCGCCAATACTTGGAGGACGCAGGTGGAGTTTTTTCATCAGGACATGGAGAAGGGAGATTGACTTCAAGAGCCAGAGCGAGAGTGAGAGAGCAAAATCCTTTAATTCAGAAAAATAAGTATTAAAAAATTGCAGCAAATGAAACGAAGAGGGAGAACTTGGAATATAGAATTTAAAAAAGAGGTGAAAATGTATAAATAGAGTTTACCGATTTTTAGGATTTTATCGTTCCACCGATCTATCGGAGAAGGGAATGACAAACGGAGGAAGGAGGTCGACCAGATTGGCGAGAAGCCGAGAACAGAGGGTTATGAAGTTGAGCCAGTTCTACAGGAGGAGGAGAAGAGATGAAAGGCGGAATAGGGATTTAGGAGCATGGTCAAATAGAAGGAAGCGATGAACGAATGAAATAGAAGGAAGTGAATGGACGGTTCGAAGCTATTTGGAGGAGAAAGGAAGAGTCGAAGAGACACGGGTAGACCAAAAAAAAAATACACTAATGACTCAATAGCTAACTGTGTAACATGTCATTGTCACGCTTATTTGAATAATTTTAATTCAGTACACGATGGCATGCAGACTGTTGCGCCATAAAATGGAAAAATCGCTAAAATCAATCCAGCAATGAGATCCGTGTCGGGGAAAAAATAAAAAAAAACCATATGGACTCCGACGCTTCTTTATTTATAAATATGATGATGGGGCTATTTGGATTTCCTTTGAGAATTTGGAAAAGTTATCTTTCTAGCATAAATTTATTATAAACAATTCAAATTCTTCACAAATTTATACACTTTCCAATAAATTTATGCCTAAATAAATTTATACCTAAAAATAAGAAATTCTCCAAATTCCTAAACGATCCAAACAGCCCCGATACTATATCCACAAGTTCTAAAAGATGGACAGCCCTCCTCCAAGGCCTAACAACCAAACTGTCAAGGTATATTCTTTATTTTGTTATTTCATTTACCTTCGATCCCACTTGAAGAAAAAGAAGAACAAAACATAGACCCACGGAAATTTATTCTCCAAAAGATCCTGATATATTTAGGAAATCAATTATGCTATATCAAAAATCTTTTAGCATATTAAAGATTTCATCGATCGTTTTGAGAATGTAATTAAATATTGTATTCTGGATGAAAAAGGCGTTCGAGATCGCCATATTTTGTTAAAAATAGTTAAAATTTTTTTAAAAGTAGTACAAATTTTTTTTTCTAGGCCGTTTGATCATATCTCTCTACAATACATGATGACGGTATCTCTCTACAATATCAACCAATTGTTAAAAAGTAGTACAATATCTCTGTTGTTAAATGATACTGATACTGATATCACTTTACAATATAAAATGTCTCAATTTATCAAAACAATGTCTAATTAATTGGGGCATACATTGAACAGTTTCAAATTGATGCCTTTTAGCAAATTGATTTCTCATTTAAAAAAATCCGATGCTTCAGTAATATTCGATGAAGGCAGTAGTTTAGTTAATTACCTGTACGTTTTATTTTTTCTTTCCTTCAACTTAATTACCAAAAAAAAAATCGAAGAATACAAATCTAGTTATATATGTACAAGAGTTTAATTAATGAATGATTTGAATGTGTAGTTGAACTTTTAGCATTGCAAAATAAGATTTGACATGCTTAATTAGTTGCTTACTTAGTAATCGTTAAATATTACACAACAATGTTGTAGTTTAATGTAGTTATAAAAAACCGGTATTAATTTTAAACTGTTTTTTTTTATTCTTTCCAAACTTTAGTACCGGTTTTTTATAAAAAACCGGTACTAATAATCAATTAATTAGTACCGATTTTTTATAAAAAACCGGTACTAAATTAAATTTTTTTTTTTTCAGACGATTTTTAGTACCGGTTTTTTAAAAAAACCAGTACTAAATAATAAATATGACAATTACGAAAATGCCATGATTTATTATTAGTACCGGTTTTCTTAAAAACCGGTACTAATGAGCCGGTACTAATAATCTTTTTTGTTGTAGTGCATACTGATAAATTGTACTGCAATTACTGGCAGAGGCATATCACTCATCGTGGTACGGGAACAAACACGTCTGCAACAGAAAACACTATTAAGTATTTTGAAGATTCACAGAGGACACAATATCAAGATATTCCACCAGAATACAATACGGTTGATGATGGAGCTCCATCTTCTAAAGAATTACATTGGAAGGCTGGTGTTGGGGTTTCAAACGCAAGTGTGGCTAACCGTGGAACTTGGCATCGTCCCATTTCCTCAGCACATGACAGTGTGTCTGGTGGTGGAGTTGAAGCTACTGAATGTCAACTACATTCGGCATCAAATGGCAGTACGACTGCTCTTAAACTTACTGAAAGTCAACGAGGCTCTTTATCAAACAAAAGTTGGTCTGGCAGCAGAGCACAAAAATCGTAGGCTTGCTACCATGTGGAGCTTAGTACATTTTACTTGTGAATTTGCTACAGCAAAACTTGATGGACTTTCTTCAGTAAACCCAAGATCATAGGTCAGCATATCTACACGTACATACGATGCACATGTAGTTATTTTGCATTTGTGCATCAGTGCATGTATAAGCTGCTTCTTGTGTTTATTTACATGTAGACATGTCCATAGAGAATTATTTAGTTTACTTTACCCTTGTGTTTTTATTTGGTTATATATTATATATATAAGGTGTTGGGAATGGCGACGTCGGAACAGTAGTATTTGTTCTCTGTGGGTGTGTTTGGATTGTTGGAAGAAAGAAGAAGAAGGAATAAGAAGAAAAAAAATTATAAACAATCCAAACTCTTCACAAAGTTACACACTTCCCAATACTTCTTCCCTTCTTCTCTTCTTCCCACACCTATCCAAACGCACCCTGTATTATTGTATGAAAGAAAATGTGTGTTATTAATTTCTTCTTCTATTAATTAACATAAAATAACTGATCTCTTTTACAATAGTAGGGTACATGCATATTGTTATTAAGAGCAAAAATTGTCTGTAAGAAAAAGTTTCTTTTGTGTTTTCTGATTCCCAAAGTGTTTTATGAAATGTGTTGCACGGTACATTAAAACACTACGCCATTAATAAACATTAGTACCGGTTTTTTTTGTATTATTAGTACCGGTTTTGCAGCGGTACTAATAATAGGGGGTACTAAAAGCAATAAAAAACCGGTACTAATGGGCCGGTAGTAAATCATGAAATAAACCATATTAGTACCGGTTTTTTATAAAAAACCGGTACTAAAATTAATTCATTTAGTACCGGTTTTTTATAAAAAACCGGTACTAAATTAAATACATTTAAATTAAGAAATTATTTAATTAATTATTTAATTAATTAAATAAAAAAAACCGAAAATTAAATTAATTTAGTACCGGTTTTTTATAAAAAAACCGGTACTAAATTAAATATATTTAAATTAAGAAATTATTTAATTAATTATTTATTTAATTAATTAAATACATTTAAATTAAGAAATTATTTAATTAATTAAATAAAAAAAAACCGAAAATTAAATTTATTTAGTACCGGTTTTTTATAAAAAACCGGTACTAAATTAAATTTATTTAAATTAAGAAATTATTTAATTAATTATTTAATTAATTAATTAAATATATTTAAATTAATAAATTATTTAATTAACTAAATAAAAAAAACCGAAAATTTAAATTAATTTAGTACCGGTTTTTAGTTAAAAACCGGTACTAAATTAATTTTTTTTTTTTAATAAAATTGTCCTAACCTTTGTTAACATAGATTTAAAATGTTTGTTTCAATATTTAGCTATTTTTTTAATAATTAATAAAGATATCACACTCATTTTTAAGCATCGAAGAGAAACCATAAATTATAAGAAACAAAATTGAAAAATGTAACTTGAACAATAACCACCCCACCATCAAGGCTTAGAAATAGAACTATGATTCAAGTAGAGAACTACCAAACAAACAGCAAACCCAAAACTAAATAAAAATCGACTTAGAAAATTAAATAACAAATCAGTAATCCATAAATCAATTGATTGTATGTAAAGTTTCTACCTTAGCAAGTAACCCTCACAAACTGATTTTGTTTTCTTAAATCATCGAAAACGAAATGAACTCACCAAACAAACCATGAATAAAATCTAAGTAATACACATATAAATAAAATTTAGTACATACACACATATATATCTTGATTATTTTTTTTTCGCCACCATCCATTCACAACTTGTATGCACTTCTTCTTGACACACTTAAAGTTGTCCTTGAAGGACCCTTTAACGTTGCCGTGATAGCCAATGGCCTTATAGCTAGCCACTCGTCGCTTCCTCTGTAAATCAGGGTCGGTGAACACCTTCAGTGAACTCCCCCTCTTCAAATTTTGGATAGTGATAGAGAGGGATGAAGGGAGGGAGGAGATGTTTTAAAAGCTTACTATTTTTCAGATTCTCCTCTAAGTGGCACTGTGGGGGTCCCTTTTGTAGCTTTGTTGAATTGTTTTTTTTTAATATAAAAAACGTTTTTAATTTAGTACCGGTTTTTTATAAAAAACCGGTACTAATTAATTGATTATTAGTACCGGTTTTTTATAAAAAACCGGTACTAAAGTTTGTGGGGGTCCCTTTTGTAGCTTTGTTGAATTGTTTTTTTTTAATATAAAAAACGTTTTTAATTTAGTACCGGTTTTTTATAAAAAACCGGTACTAATTAATTGATTATTAGTACCGGTTTTTTATAAAAAACCGGTACTAAAGTTTGGAAAGAATAAAAAAAAATCAGTTTAAAATTAGTACCGGTTTTTTATAAAAAACCGGTACTAAAAATCAATTAATTAGTACCGGTTTTTTATAAAAAACCGGTACTAAATATATAGCGGTTTTTTTTATTCTTCAAATCTTTAGTACCGGTTTTTTATAAAAAACCGGTACTAATTAATTGATTTTTAGTACCGGTTTTTTATAAAAAACCGGTACTAATTTTAAACTGATTTTTTTTTATTCTTTCCAAACTTTAGTACCGGTTTTTTATAAAAAACCGGTACTAATAATCAATTAATTAGTACCGGTTTTTTATAAAAAACCGGTACTAAATTAAAAACGTTTTTTTTTATTTTTCAGACGATTTTTAGTACCGGTTTTTTAAAAAAACCGGTACTAAATAATAAATCTGACAATTACGAAAATGCCATGATGTATTATTAATACCGGTTTTCTTAAAAACCGGTACTAATGAGCCGGTACTAATAATCTTTTTTGTTGTAGTGAAATTTTCTAATGAAATTTTTACATTAGTCTCGCTGTTAATCAGCTTCCTTCTTTGGGTTTTTCTGCTTTCAAATGCTCCAATCTGATTAATTTCTACTCCATGGCCACGTGAAGAGATCGCGATCTGGCATTCACAAACAAAGATTTGCATGTTCGTGTGAGTTGCGACAACAGACTGTGTAGCTACTCAGCTCCGTTGATAGTTGGTACGAACAGTCGTCACAGGCTTAGTTTTTTTTTCTTTCTGGTGATATGTCACAATTCTAGCTATACGGAAAGGATCCCTTTCCAACTCTTGTCTTAGACCACTTATATTCACCTTCGAACATTTCAGATTGACTAAGTTATATATACATTGGACTCTATAATAACAAAATAATCCCAAAAAGAGGAACGCCTGTAAGTAAAATAAAAAAAAATGCAAAAGATGGTATAAAAGTTAGAGTTCCAATCATAAATGAAAAAAAAAAATTGTAAGCATAATTATGACAAATCTATATAGAGGAGAGTTTCCGTGCCAAAATTTTTTCCCACAAATACCACCAACCTGATTCTCTTAACGATTCTAATTAATTATGAGAAATGCTAGAGTCCAATATTTTAGACGGATGGAATCCGTCCAATACGATCATTTTCATATTTTTAAATTTCAAATACCGATCAACTTTTCAATATGTTCTCCATATTAAAAACTTATAAAAAACCAATTTTTACATTTTTTCGAAATTTTTTACTATTTTTTTATTTTTCTAGAAAATTGTTGTTATTGGATGATCCATAATATTTATATCATGAATTTTCAAAACTACCTAAAAAATAGTACAAATTTAAAAAAAAATGTAAAAATTGATTTCTTGTAAGTTTTCAATAGGGAGAAAATATTAGACGGTTCGAATCTGTCAAAAAATTAAAAAATATGAAAATGATCATATTAGACGGACCCATCCGTCCAGTATATGCTAATTTGTCATTAATTATTAAATCTATCAACAACAATTTTTTTAACTTAACTTTTCAAATGCCAGAATACTTTATTATTTTGTTTTGTTCGTTCCCAATACAACGTCAAGTAATTATTACTCTGTCTCTTCTCCTCTTATCCCTTTGCTAGGAATTAATATAAAACAATCAAATAGACTCTTCTCCTCTTATCCCTTATAACAATAAAATAGACTATTCTCGTCTTAACCCGGCCTCCGCCAGGAATATAATACAGTCAAGTTTGGCTCAACTTAATGGAGGACCAAACTCAACTCAAACTTTGGCTCTCTGAACTGATATCTGACATGTTGAAACAGGTAAAGAAGACTGTCAGAGGCAATTTCTGCGCTCACTATCCAGCGAGAGAACAGGGACCAAAGCAGTGCAGTAGCCATCAGGGCCAAACTTTGAATTACTTTGATTGGGAGGTGTGCCAGGCGCCCTGGAGAAATCCAGTGAGGTTCACTGATAGGTGGAGAAGCCAAAGCTGCTTCCAGCCTGGTCTAGCTGTGAAGCAATTTATTTGTTTTTCGCCATGTGTGGTTGCTTTTTTTATGTAATCCAATTCATATTTAAATGTGACCATGATTTAATTTTCAGCACATATATTGAATGCGTTAACCGTTAAGATAATGATCTTCTACATGCATGTTGTTATTTCTCTTCTGTTCTTAGTTCAATCCATATGAATGTTTTATCTTAATTTATTAATTACAGACACTGAAACAATTGATTCGGAGATATAACCGAATATTTTAATTTTCAGCACATATATTGAATGCGTTAACCGTTAAATGAAATTTTTTTATTTTATTTAATTAATTCGCAACTATGGATGGTGTGTTTACTGACAGGCGCAAGACTTGATTGGGCACTCTGAGATATAGTTCTGGATATAGGATACTCTGGTACTAGTGTCTTGTACAAAAGTCACAAAGTCGCACTTTGTATTATCTCTGTACTCTGTATAGAATAATCTTCTAATTTTCTTATTATAGTTCTGACCCCGTCCTCCAAAAAATATCTGGCAACACTACTAGAGCTCACAGTGACAAACGTGTGTGAGCTTTCGTTCTTGTAAATCTCTTCGTAAAATTAACTGTCTTATGTATGCTCTCAATTACTCATGTCCCAAAAGAGAAAATGTCAATTAAAAAATAGACACTTCTAAGATTAGTAAGATACTGAAGACGGTGATCATGAAAACTTGAAAGGGTACAGTGAGTAAAAAAAAAGTGACGGTTTCAAACTTTCAATGCAAAATTACAAAAAGAATGTCTACTCAAGTAAATTACCGATCAGGATTCTAATGACTGGGATTTTTTTTTTAATTTAAAGAAGGAACTAAAAGAAAGCCAAGCCTATGTAAACTTTATTCTTATGACTGAGATTCTTATAAAAAATTGTACACATTATTATGTCAATTCTTTGTAATATTTACAGATTCTAGTCTGTCAACTCTTAAAAGGGGGGAAAATGAGCGCTATTGGAATCTTTGTGTTTTCTTCGTCTAAACTTTACTTCCTGTGACAGTAGGCTTCCAGTCTCTTTCGCACACACCACAAAAGCACCTTCTTTTATACAGCTGCGAAGTAAGTAAAAAATGTGATTTTTCTATATCAAAGAAATAATGTGATACCGTAAATCAATCAACTGGTGTTTGTTGTCATATCAAAGAAACAATTTTGCATCATTCAAATGTTTGTTTTATTTTATTTTATTTTCTTAATGAAGACATGATTGTATAAGCTTCTGGAAAGTACAATAACAGCAAAGCAGCAAAAGTGCAGCAGACCTTGGTACATGCTATACATAGGTTCTGATCAAACTCAGACTACTTATTATTTGTCAAAGAAGTGCTTCCACAATCTTTACATGTTTTTTTACTACCCTGAAGACAACAAACAAAATTACCAATTGAGAAAGCCTAAACAAAATCAAATGGCTTCAGAGAAGTTACACTATTAAAGATGCATGAATTCCACTAACCATTTATAAGTTTAATGTACAAGTTAAAGCACAAGTGTTCTTACATTAGAAGAACCTTCATGGCCATGGATAGCACCTATACATATCAGCAGCCTCACTGCATGCTTCCTCGGTAGCACCTACAAACCTGGTTCTAAGATTACCTAATTTCTGGCCTTGAAATCTGAATAATAAAAAGAGTAATTAAGGTTCTATTCTGCATAAAAGATTAACAATTTTTACCATCAGGAATAAAAATTAGCCGCATACCTAGCTTGTTTAGTTTTTTGTACCATTGCTCTGACTGCAGCTGCACAGAATCCTGACAGAAAACATATAGTCGAAATCACAAAATTAAGATCAAGTATGAAAATAATTGAATAATTCGTACCAATCTGAACTACCCATTGGTAAATGATATACAATGTTCACAACATTTGGATAGTATATGCAAGTTGGTATCATATATGATGCCAATAATCGGTAGGTTACTAATGGTACTGGCATATATGCTCTAAAACAGTTAACAGAAGAAATGAAAAAAAATAAATTCAAGTGAAATAGTAAATATCAATATCAAACAAATCTTCTGGACCTCGTATGTAAGTCTAATTAATTTGGTTTCTCACATAAAATTTAAAACAGATCCTTAGCTAAGCTGTTAATATGAATATTATACAAAATTTACCTAGTAGCACCACCTCCACCTTCTGTTTCATTGTAATTGGAGCGCTACGTTGTGTACTCTTCAGGACACAGGGTTTCTTGCCATTTAACTATTAAAAAAGGGCATATATAGGTTAGATATCGACAACTGAGATCACAAATTGAAACAACTTCTTCAACAATAGTTGTAGGCTTCAAAATTCGTTCACAAAAGGCGGCCAGGTCAACCCAACTCACTGAAATAGGACTATTCAGCCTTCTGGACAGATTGATGGGTAAAAATGGCTGAGATTTCTAAACTGCTGATGGCTTGGATCAGTCAGGTCAGATCAAGGTTAGCAAGATACAACCACGACATGACCAAATTAATAATTATCCAATCATAACCAACTATCAACCGAAGGAAAACCAAGGCAAGTTAAACTACAAAAAGCACACAGATCAATTTTCAACTTAGTACTTTAAGCCAACCTAACAGTTTCAGGTCAACCTCACGGGTTAACATGTTAGATCTACATCATCGCCTTTTAATGCAATGGCAGATACAGCATGCTGAGACTGATATTTAACGGAGGGGATATATTGACTTGACTACAAAGGCCATCCACTGAAACTGCTCTGATTTTTTTATAGCGAAAAAAATTGCAGGCATGCTTCAAGCGATGAACATAGATTTTCATATTGCAAATTCAGCACAGAACCTATATATACTATAGATAAATATCTGCAACTTAATTTTGATTTTGATAGAACTATTTTTGGCTGTCATAGTTGTGAATAAGTTTGTTTGTCAATAACCTTTTGAAGTACTTAAAATGATATGGGCCACCAACTACAATTCCCTGACCAACATGGTTCATCCAACATCACCAGAGGTATGCTATTTCTTCCAAAGTATGCTTAAGGAAGTGTTTAAATTAGAAGTTACATAAATGTGTACCAGGTCATCTAACTTCATGTCAGTGCCTTTGACCTTGACAATGATCTTCCAATTTTTCCTCATGGAACCAGTATGAATCTCAAACCTAGCTGGGGTTAGCTTTGTACCATTGCACTGATTGCCGTTGCACAAAATCCTGAGATATAACATAAAAACCAAATTCAAAAGGATAATTCAAGTAAACTGCACACAAAATCAATAGAAGATTCAAATCCATCTATACTCTCCATTGGTATATGGAAAGAACAATATTCACATACAATCATCTGTGGATTATACGTGAGAAGGTTGGTACTATATATTATGCAAATCATCAGTAGTAACGAACATATGGATAAAACCTTTTATGCCAAATGCAATCAAGATTTAATTTTTATTTTTTTTAAAAAAAAGGAATCAAAGCTTCAAGGAACCAATTTTGAGGTTCCATGAATCTTGAAATATGAAACCTTCTATGGCTTGATCACTAGGTTTAAACAAAATGTATTCTTTAGTTCAGAAAAGTATTAGTACGATTATACTACTGTCTTACATTATGCATTTATATTGTTAGTGTTTAAACATTAGCTATATTCAGGACACAAAATATTGAGCAGAAAAAGGGTGCTAAAAACTCACATAAGCTCACTGCGCATATATAGCCCTTCAAATTGCTCTAGGTAAACAGGTATTGTGTCCTTTAGTTCCACTTCTAATTTTTTTTCCTCGCACCTGCCCACAGAAAAATGAAAAAAAAAAAATGCAAACAAATGATTGCAAGATTTAACAAGTGCAGTCTCACTTATCAATCAATATAATGTAATGTAACAATTCATATCATAACAATATCAGAAAAAAAAAACTCCAACCTAGTATTATCAACATGAGGTGGTGTAACTGAAGCAGTCTTCATCTTTCCTTTTGCCATGCATGCAGGGCAGAAGTATTTGATGTTTTTAAGTTCCTTCAAAAAGGAAAAGGAAATTATTGATATAAAGAGAGGATTACTATATCAAATCAGTACAAATCCGCCAACGACCCTTTTTACTATGTTATCCCAAACATGCACCTTACTAAACTTGATTAAACATGCCTGTATACTGCCAGTATTAACCAAGACTAATAGCACCGTGTTAATATAAACTGCCTGAAATATAATAACACAGTAATTACACAAAGAAAAGATAACGAACCTCTTCTGTGCGAGTTTTGATGCACTCTGGGTGAACTTGAGGGTTTTCCCACAGCCAACAAACCCATTGGCATCTGAAAAATAAAAGAACGCGTTAAGTTTTAAAAAAAAAAGGAAAACAAACAGATTAGCTCAAATTATTGGAATAATAGATATGCACTTAAAAGCACACATCTTGATCAATTTGATCGCAAATTAATTTTGCGCAATAAATCCAATGCCTTCAAAAGGAATTGAGATGGCCAAACTTACCTCGTAGTCTCAGATTTCGGCACCATACTGGACACATCAAGTTTTGGAGCACTCATTCAATGCAGCCCAGGGATTTGTTAATCCCTCTCTTCTCTAATTTATTTTTTTTCACACATTTTTTAGGCAGTAAAAGATGAAGCAAAAGATGGCTATCCTAGGGTTTTATCTAGTAGTTATATCACTGCCTAGGAGAATGACCTAACCCTAACTTTTGACGGCTGAAAAAACATACCCTTAGACAAATGACAAAAACACCCTTTCCTAGAGTTTAATTTTAAGGGTTCAGATCAAATGAATTTAATCCTGATGGCTCTAAATGATTAGTCTAGGTGCACTTATATAATTCCAAAAGGACAGACCAAATCAACTAAACATTATCTGTGGGCAGCTCCAAACAACTGGCAGAAATACTCTATCCAAAACCCTAGCTAGGTTGGATGGTTCAGATTAATTACTCCCAAATTTATAAGGCTTAAAATTGTTTATTAAGGGTTCAGATCAAATGAATTTAATCATGATGGCTCTAAATGATTACTCTAGGTGCACTTACATAATTCCAGAAGACAGACCAAATCAACTAAACATTATCTGTGGGTAGCTCTAAGCCTCTAAACAAATGGCAGAAATACTCTATCCAAAACCCTGGCTAGGTTGGATGGTTCAGATTAATTACTCCCAAATTTATAAGGCTTAAAATTGTTTATTTCCAAAGGACAAAAATAGAATGTGTAATTAACAAAAAAGGAACAATAATTTTCACCATGGTCCATAAGAAATTCATTTGGAAAGTAGTAAATCGGAACCCTCCCCTATCTTCTGAGAATGATAATTCCAAATTAGCCAATGAATCTATGAGTTAAAAGTTAAGATTAATTCATATTTTCCAAACATAATTATCTGTTATTCCTGCCTTTTCTCGGCGAAGGTAGACCTTACTGTTTACATCAGTGCGAACAAAAAGAAAATTTGGGAGCATTTAAGCAGGAACGGAGCTAACCCCAGAGGGCCTGGCCTACACCAAAATTTTTTTTTTTTTATTACAAGTACCCACTTGTGAAGATTAGTTAATGTAATTTTTAGATTTGGGCCCCCCTCAATTAAAGGAAGCCAAGTCTGATTTTAGCTACTTGGCCTTGCCTATAATTTAAATTTCTTCTTTTTCTTTTCTCTTATGCTCTTAGCGACAGTGTAAAACTGTAATTTGGAAACCATATCTCTCTCTTCTCTCACTCTTTCTCAAATTGGAAAAGAAATCAGACCAGTTATCTGAAATTTTATCTTATATTTGATACAAGGATTTTTCTCTGGACCCTCCAATTTCAAATTCTGGTTCAGCCCCTGCATCTAAGTTCTTTAATTGGGAACCATGAGTTGATGAGCTGGACAACCCAAATATTTCAACTCTTGGCGCAACCAAAACAATGTTTAGATGCACAACATAACCAATATTAAAAGATAAAAATAAAAAAATGATATAAGGACTAAGGGAGAATAATTATTTTTTTGGCTCCGTTTGGATGCGTTGAGAATAAGGTAGGAAGAAAGAAGAATGGAAGAAATTTATTGGGAAGGGGTAAATTTATTGGGAAGTGTGTAACTTTTGTGAAGAGTTTAGATGGTTAGAAATAAATTTATTGGTAAAAAATGATTATTCCTTATTCCTTATTCCGGGAAGAAGCCATCCAAACGGAGCCTTTTATGATTATTCCACTTTTAATAAGTGTTTTTTGTGTTAAATGCAAAGACCATATATTTTTTGTTCTTTAAGCAGCATATTGTTGGTAAAGCACAAGTGTAAATATTATTGGGTTCCTCGTCATATACATATACAAATTCAAATAATTAAATTCATCTACAAAATTTCAAATTACAAACAATTATTTTTGAGATACCTCTGATGTTATAAAATTCTTTCAACTTTGTAAAACTTTTCCACTAGAATAATACCATTAGTAAAGGATTGTTACAAAAGGTGTGTTGACGAAACCTCCAAACTCAAAATGTCCTCAATATGTCAAAAGGTGATTTACAAAAAAGTACAACAAGAAGCTAGTAGTTAGAAATATCAAAATTAGAAGAGGATTAACCTTCAAAAGATCCAGTTCAATTCCACTAGCATCAAACTTGATTCCTGGAGCATCATTCACCTGAGGCCCTGAATTTCTCCTCGGATCTAATTGGACTTGGAAATGAAAAATAGCCTAACTCCGCTAATCCCCAAATCAAAACCCATTCAACATCAGTTTGAGTGTAAAACCAACATTTCTAGCTCTTGGTACAAGAAAGATCGCAACATTACCAGCACCGAAAGATCGTAACATGGGGAGAGTAAAAATAGGGAAGTAGGGTTTAATAATTAATGGGGAGGTCATGAACTTTTGCAATAGCGATAATAAAGGGTTTAGGGTTAAAATGTAAAAGGGAAAGGGGGAAAAGAAAAGAGGTCTCGTGATGTTTCCACGAGAGAAGAAGAGTGATGGCTATGGGCCTATGGCGTCTATTTCAGCAAATAGGGTTCACACTTCACAGGAATTTGGGAAATTTAGGTAAATTACAATTTTTAAGAATAAATTTATTGGAAAGTGTGTAATTTTGTGAAGAATTTAGATTTTTTATAATAAATTTATAGTAGGAAGATGAAATTCCCCAAATTCCTTTAGAAATCCAAACAACCCCTCTTTCTTTTCTCGGCGGAGAAGGGTCGTGGTGCAAAAATTCAGACGGAAAACCGTCGGATTTTGCGACTCTCTACTCTCTAGTAATGGATCCGTATCATTCCGTCATGGCTGAGGAGCAAAATCACTAACGGCAGAGTGTGATTCGTTACATAATCAAACTAACGGCAGGGAACGAGATCCTAGTCCATCAGATTTTTTTCTTTAATCCGTGCACGTTCGATCAATAATAAATGTCTCGTGATTAATATCAAATTGATATGCCTGAAAACAAATCTAACTGTTGAGATTGAACGAAACGGTACAGATTTATAGACATCTAATCCGAACCCAACAGCAGGGTGTGTGACAACATTAGAACAATGACTCAATGAGCCATGGGATCCGTGGCCCGTGGGACCTCTCCAGGTTTTAAAAGTGCAAATCTTTCGCTTAGGACCTGAGTGGTAGTCACTAGTCACTCAAATAGTCACTGGAAGGTCGGCCAAACCGAGATCGGCCTGAAATCGGCAACATTCTTAGAGTCCTCACATTTTGATATTAGTACCACATTAGGTTTACCTAGTGTCCCTTCTAACTGGCCAGTAACAAAGAAATTTAGGACAGTAGCAACCACAAAAGGTTTAAATTGAGCTCAATATTGCTGAACAAGCCTTCCATTGAGACCATCAGGGCAAACTGGAAGGAGCAAACTGGAAGCTCGCTGGCCTTTTGTGTGTATACCTCTATTGGCAGCATTTTATATTTGGCATAGAGATTCAAGGAGCAAACTGGAAGCTCACTGGCACCATTTTGTTAAAATGTGTACATAGTATTTAGTATTTGCATGTATACCTATATTTATCATATTGATAAGTAGGTAATGGATAAGGTTTTATTTTTTTTATACTAATAAGTATATAGATATGAGTAAAGAAAAATTTTCGTTAACTTAACGGGTACAGATACAGATAAGACCTATTTTGTATCTAACGGATAAAATTTTACAAACATATATGTATCATGTAATTAGAATATTTCGTAAGATATGGCATTAGTTTCGTAACATATATGAATTTTTTTTGTTGATGGAAAAATTAATTTCCACTCTATTATATTATAATTTATAACTAGATCTTTAAATCGAGCTTCGCTCGACGATATTGGATTTTTATTATAAATAATATATGGGAAAATTGTGCCTTTAATTTTTCAAGTTGATAGATGATTTTGAAATGAGAAGTTTTTTAATAAAATATTTTAATGGGAAGAATCTTATTATAAAAGTATATTTACTGTATAAGATAATTTGATAAACTGATATTTGATCAGGAAAGAAAAATAACAATAATTGTAAAATTGTAAATTCTAATTGAATTTGAATGAAAAGTGAATAAAAAAAATGAAGGTGCCATGAAAAATGAAAAGTGAATAAAAAAATTGAAGGCATCTTTTCATGGCATCTGCACAATGGCACCATTTCATGACATCTACACATGACATCCGCTCATGGCATCCTTTCATGGCATTTGCACATGACATATGCTCATGGTATCCATTTATGGCATCTTTACATGTAATTTTAGCGGATGCCATGAGCAGTTTATCAAATTGTCTTATAGAAAAGGGTGTCATAGGCAGATATCATGTAAAGATGCTCTGAAAGGGTGCCATGAGCAAATGACATGTGCAGATGTCATGAAAGTGTGCCATGAGTTGATGCCATGTGCAGTTGCACTGAATATTTTGAGCCGATATTATTGTTAAGTTAAAAGATTTGAATATTTTTTTTAATTTATATGTTTGACCCAAATGCAATATTTTGAAAAATGTGTTGGCAACAACTTGATGCTTATTGAAATAGGAATTCATAAAATTCTTTTAATGTTAACATAAAATTTATAAAAAAATTACCTTACTATCTAGTGGAAAGAAATTCATGCCCCATGTATTTTTCGTCTTTGAATCTGTTGCAGACGAAATTATCATGACCCGTGCACGTATCACGCTTAGATTTCTAATTGGGAGTAATGTGATATTTATTTATGTTTGTCATTTTATAAATGTGAAATGGTCAATGAAAATTTGATAAAATGAGCACTATTTATAGATAAAATGTTGGTATCTTTTGGTGGAGGAGACATATTTGATTGCACACTTTGGCAAGACAACCCTTAGATGACACCCTATGGTCACAGGAATGATAACTACCATCTGCAGTTCTGTCATCCCTGCCATCGCTAAATATAAAGTGAACATATACAGCAAACAAGATGAACATATAGACAATCTAAGTGAACACTTACAAACAAATAAGTGTTGTCAACATTTGTTCAGAATTTTGCATGCATATTCAACTTATTTTCATTAAACTTATTTGTTTGTATGTGTTCACTTAGATAGTCTATATGTTCATTTTGTTTGCATATATGTTCATTTTATATTTAGCGATGGCAGGGATGGCAAAACTGCAGATGACAGTAATCAATTTCCCTATGGTCACCATGTCAAGATATGCACCTTTTCACTCACACCTTTTTTAAAGCATCAACATGATTGCATCTTTTGGCGAGACATCTTATAGATGCACCCTATATATATTAAAATAGATACATTTTCATTCGCATCTTTCGGAACCATCCCCGCATCTTTATTATATGTAAGATTAGTTATATAGATTTTTTTTAATGTCAATTGACATGGGAATAAATTTCAAGATTTTTGTTATGCGTAAAGTATTATCTAAATGTTGTGTCAGGTATATTTGGTACACATGGGAACAAAGGAAAAACTTGGACTAGGAACAAGGATTTGGGAACTAGCGTAGTTCGTCAAAAATTTAGAACTGGGAACATAAATTGGAGATGAATTGTCAGCATAAATTGGATATTAATAGTCCGATCAATGCTTTGCAGAACCAAGGTTAATTGGTTGCATCTCTAAAAAGAGAAAAACATATTAACCTAACAGAAAAATGAAAGAATGATTTCATTTTATCAATTTTCAAACAATGTACTTACAATTAGGACTAAGCCTTAAACAAAAGGAAACTATGATGTCTATACTCCAAACAACTAAACTCTAAGCCATCTACACGATTAATTATTCAATTAAGGATTCACATGAATGGGTTGAATTATTAAGAATGATGTAAGCAATACATAATGGTCATTTTAACAATGAGAATGGTTGGGGATATTGCGGACACACTAAAATATTCATGCCATGTATCCCCGGCAGTTCGACGCTTGGCAGAGGCACTTGACTCTATTTTCGTCAGACTCGTCCGTATTGAACATGTAATCAAATATGCAATCACAAAACAGAATCAAGAAAATAATTTGATGCCGCGATAAATTTGATAAAAGAATTACATCCTAACAGATTTGTACGTCAGCAGGAATATCTTCTTTGGCTACAAATACGATTCGGGTTGTTTCATTCAATGTCACAAACCTGGCATAGCAGTTTGACTGACACTGCACAAAGTAACAACAATTACAAGCTTTCATCAGCACCAAGAAGTAAAACAATTGAGAGATGATTATGAAGTTCAAATCCATATAAATTAGATAAAAAGGAGGAAGCACTGCCATACAGAGTGATTGATGAGCCATGCTACATTTCCTTTTCTAGTAGCGTCAAGTGCAAACTCCTCACTGATTCTGAATAACTGCAAAAAAATAAATAAAAATGCATATTAACCAAAATTGGAGGTAAAATAGACAAAAGAAATAAAATGAAGAAAAGAGTGTATTATAACTCACATAGCAATCTTTATTCTCAGCCCGATAGCGTGCCTCTCTAGGATCACTGACACTACACCTAATTCGCTCACCACGATATTCAATTATCTAGAATACATTAACAAATCAAATGTTTGAAAATTTGGAATAAATAACCTTCCAATATTGCCTCCATTGTTCAAACAGTAAGGGGGGTTACAAACAATCTGCCTACCTGACTGACATGCCTGACCAGTCCCAAAAAAATAGTAAATTTGAATTTTATTTGGTTAGTTGGGTCAAACTTTTACCAACACACTAAGTACATATTTGTTAAAGATATTAAACTTATACTGGTTAAAACATGAGAAGCCCAACCATATATTATTAATTAAAACATATCAATAATGTTTTCTTTTTTCAAAACCTAGGCAGCAGATGTCAAGTGAAACATATCAACAGTGTTGTGATATGAATAATGGTATATCAGATTATAGCATTAACGATATACAAGAATAATGTTATATGTTGATATTTATTCGTTGTTAGATGAGTAATGTATAATTCGGTTTTTTGTTCATATTTATCCATCATTTATAATTTGAGTTTTGCTATGGTGAGTTGCAACTCACCAAAGAGTCCGTGAGTCTAATACGATCTCCCTATTGAAATCTCCATGTAAACCAAATTTTATATTTTTTTGAAATTTTTAAGTATTTATTTCGAATTTTTTAAAACTGCTATTTTTGAATGGTTCAGAACTAATTAGATTAATGATTTTCCAAAATTTCAAAAAAAAATACTTAAAAATTTCAAAAAAATATAAAAATTTGGTCTGCATGGAGATTTCAAAAGGGAGATCATATTAGACGGTTTGGATGGGTCATTTTGAACTAAATTTCGAAATTTTGAGAGCAACTCACGGATTCTTTAGTGAGTTGCAACTCACCATAGCAAAACTCTTTATAATCTATATATGATTTGTAATAAGTGCAACTCGCAACCTGCCAAACCTGTCAAAGAAAGCATGGGTGGATTGGTTTAAAGTTGTAACGATTAATTATGGACCTTAAGCATCATAATAACTAATACGAATTGGATTTGAAACTCAATGAATCCCAACCAGCTGGACCTGTGTGTTTATATAGGTAAAAGAAGATAAAAGTACCATTTCTCCGCCTTGAATGGGTCTGCGAGCAAAGAGTCCCCAGCCGTGAATGCCAGATTTGCCACGGCATACTCTGTGGTTTTCATTTTTCTGTAATACATTAAACAAACATATCAAATCAGCAAAAATAGCAAAGTACTCCAACGAGTTACAGGCAGATATATAACAAGCAAAATAACCTTCAAATAGTGCAGACGCTCGTCAAAGGTGGAGAAATTTTTTGGGTACAGCTCTTTCTGTCAAATTACAACAAATTAAATTAATGCCAGTGCAGACATGCAAATGTAAATAAAAAAGCTAGGACAGAGAAAGCAAAAAATTACAGGATGTATGTTGAGGCTCTCGATGGCCTCCAGAGAGTGGTGACGGGGCCCCATCGTGCGGTGAGGAACAGCCTCCTCTCTTGTCCTCCTCTGAAATATAAGCTAATATAATTTGTGTGGACAGATAGAAATAGAATTCTTAAAATAGCACTACGAACTAAGCCATGGCGACCAACAATACAAATATGTAAACTACAGAGAATACTCACCTGAGTCGCAGATTTCATAACAATATTTCATTACAATACCAATGAAGTCCATGAAAGTGTGTGCCTCTAATTGAACTCAATCAATATAAAAAAATTCATCTACTGCAAGTAGAGTATTGGCTTAAACTAAGAAAGTTTGAAGCCTTTTTATTCCAAACAGGTTGGGGTAGGCTAGAATGACACTCCAGAACCTGGTCATTCTTTTGTATATGGCTATATTTTTATGCTGGCTCGCCAAGCCTATCGCAAGCATGCGGGGAATGAACCCTAGACCTCTTAGAAGTCAGTGCAGTGCTCTAACCACTTAAGCTACCAGATCATGTGCTGGTGGCTTAAACTACCTGCACGTTTATTTCCCTTCACTTGATAAGTTTCATGACAGGACAAATGGCAGTGGTTCCAATCTCTACCAGTATTTCCAACTTCAAAACTTCAGGGGAGCTGAAAACATTGGCTGCAAATGCAAATTTTGTAGAAAAATTCATGTCCGGAAAAAATAAGTACCTTGTTGCCCTTCTTCTGGTAAACACGACATCTGGCACAAGCCTCTTGAGAACTTGTTGACGGCAAATCCACCTCTTGGCAAGTTGTGCTTTGCATCTCCATGTCCCTTCTGACAAGCCTTGAGCAGCTCACCTTTGCATTATTTGTCTCAGATCTCATGCTCGAGAAGACTTCATCTTTTGTGAGCAAAACCAACGCATTGTTCTTGCTTGCACGGCTGTAGGAGAATAAACACATCAAGCTAAAAAGGGCTTGGAAGTTGGAAGAAGGTAATTATAAACAAATCAAAGAGATAAGTACCCATGATTTGGACAGTAAGAATAGAATCGTGATATCTGCTTGCCATGGCTCACATAAGTTTGCAACTGCAACCAAAATATAAGCAATAGTAAAATGTGACTTAAACCGATCAAGAACAGAAAGGAGAAAACTAAGCTTGTACTTCCATCACGAACAATCCCACATTTTTTAAATTCAAATCTCCAATACCAATAAGCATAGACAGTCCATATCAATCTAAGAGAATGTATACTTCTGACTTAAAATATATATTACAAAGAAAAACAAATACATAAACTCTCAAGATACCTCCATGCGATATCCAGCCCTTGATGCACACGTTGCATGATAGTAAACATTACGCTCGCAACATTTTGTGCATGCGCCATGGACTTGCTCACATATCACACACATCTACAAAAGAGAACCCAAGTACAAAAATGACATGTCAGTTTGTCATTGAAGAAACCTATGACAACAGATTGTATGACATGAAAAGGTTGGTACTATATAATTACATATTATGGCAATCATCAGTAGTAACGAACATATGGGTAAAACCTTTTATGCTGGACGCAATCAAGGTTTAATTAAATTTTTCCTTAAAAAAAAAGAATCAAAGCTTCAAGCAACCAATTTTGAGGTTCCACGAATCCTCAAATATGAAACCTTCTATGGGCCCATGATATTAACATATACTGCCTGAAATATAATAACACAGTAATTACACGAAGAAAAGATAAGGAACCTCTTTTGTGTGAGTTTTGATGCACTCTGGGTGAACTTGAGGGTGTTCCCACAGCCAACAAACCCATTGGCATCTGAAAAATAAAAGAACTCAATAAGTTTAAAAAAAAGGAAAACAAAACAGATTAGCTTAAATAATAGGAATAATAGATATGGACACAAAAGTACATATCTTGATCAATTCGATCGCAAATTAATTTTGCGCAAATAAATCCAATGCCTTCCAAAGTAATTGAGATGGCCAAACTTACCTCGTAGTCTCAGATTTCAGCAC
The DNA here is from genome assembly GCA_028095005.1 of Rhynchospora pubera. Lineage (NCBI taxonomy): Eukaryota > Viridiplantae > Streptophyta > Magnoliopsida > Poales > Cyperaceae > Rhynchospora > Rhynchospora pubera. Next base: position 177,696,476 of record CM051462.1, read on the forward strand.
CATACTGGACATGTCAAGTTTTGGAGCACTCATTCAATGCTGCCGGGGGATTTGTTAATCCCTTTCTTCTCTAATTTATTTTTTCACCCATTTTTTAGGCAGTAAAAGATGAACCAAAAGACGGCTACTCTAGGGCTATATATAGTAGTTATATCACTGCCTAGGAGAATGACCTAACCCTAACTTTTGACGGCTGAAGAAATAAAGGCATACCCTTAGACAAATGACAAAAACACCCTTTCCTAGAGTCTAATTTTAACGGTTCAGATCAAATGAATTTAATCATGATGGCTATAAATGATTAGTCTAGGTGCACTTATATAATTCCATGAGGACAGACCAAATCAACTAAATATTATCTGTGGGCAGCTCTAAACAACTGGCAGAAATATCCTACCGAAAAACCTAGCTAGTTTGGATGGTTCAGATTAATTACTACCAAATTTATAAGGCTTAGAATTTTTTATTTCCAAAATACAAAAACAGAATATTTATTTAATAAAAAAAAGGAACATTAATTTCCACCATGGTCCATGAGAAATTCTTTTGGAAAGTAGTAAATCTACACCCTCCCATTTCTTCTGAGAATGATAATTCCAAATTAGCCAATGAACCTATGAGTGAAAAGTTAAGATTAATTCATAATTTCCAGACATAATTACCTTGTATTCCTTCTTTTTCTTGGCAAAGGCACACCCTTACTGTTTATACACCCTTACTGTTTATATCAGTAGTAGGGGGGCCCGTACAGGGCCTAGACAACCCAAAAAATATATATATTTTCTGTTACAAATACCCCACATGTTAACCTTAGTTAATGTACTAATTTTAAGATTTGCGCCCCCTCAATTTAAAAAGAAGCCAAGTCTGATTTTAGCTACTTGGCCTTACCTATTTTTTAAATTTCATCTTTCTTTCTCTTATGCTCTTAGCGACAGTGTAAAACTGTAATTTATCTCTCGTCTCTCACTCTTTCTCAAATCAGAAAAGAAATCAGACCGGTTATCTGAAATTTTATCTAGATTTATACTAGGATTTTTCTCTAGCCCCCTCCAATTTCATATTCTGGTTCCGCCCCTGCATCTAAATTCTTTTATTGGGAACCATGAGTTGATTAGTAAAGCAAAAACCTTATTTTTTTTGTTCTCTGAGCAGCACCATTGTTAGTAAGCACTAGTGCAAGTTTAATTGGGTTCCTTGTCATATAAATATACAAAATCTGAAATTACAAACAACTAATTTTGAGATACCTCTGAACTCATAAAATTCGTTCAATTGTGTAAAACATTTAAATTAGTATAATAGCACCACTAAAGGATTGCAACAAAAGGTGTATTGACGAAACCTCCAAACTCAAAATATCCTCAATATGTCAAAAGATGATTTACAAAAATGTACAACAAGAAGCTAGTAGTTAGAAATATCAAAAATAAAAGAGAATTAACCTTCAAAAGCTCCTCCGGTTCAATTCCACCAGCATCAAACTTGATTCCTGGAGCATCATTCACCTGACTTCCTGATTCTCCTGGGATCTAATTGGACTTGGAAATGGAAAATAGGCCAACTCCAGAAATCCCCAAATCAAAATGCATGTGACATCAGTTTGAGTGTAAAACCAACATTTCTAGCTCTTGGTACAAGAAAGATCGTAACATTATCAATAGCAAAAAATCTCCAATCTGACCTCGGGAGAGTAAAAACAGGGAACTAGGGTTTAAGGGGTGATCGTGAACGTTTGCAATGACGAAAACAAGGGTTCACGGTTAAAATTGAAAAGGAAAAGGGGGAAAAGAAGAGGTGGTGGAGGTCTACAGATGTTTGGCCGGAGAATAAGAGTGATGGCCATGGTTCACAGGGTTTAGGGTTTAACTTTTTTATTTTCTGTTGTCCTTTCTCTCGGAGGAGAAGAGTCGTGTCCGATGCAAAATTTCAGATGGAACCGTCGCGGTTTGTAAGGCCATGATCAAAATGTGTTTTCCACGGGATTTCAATTCAATTCAATTGATTTCATAGCATTTTATAGGATTTTGTTTGATCTAATTACATAGAAATTTCAATCAAATGATATCAAATTTATTCATTTTGATCAAGAATTTTCTAATGAAATAAAATGAAATCTCATGTTAAAAAAATGAGATTTTGATCAGAGCCTAAGTCTGTACTCTCTAGAGACTAGGGCTATACAACGAACAGATTTGTAATTTTTTATCAATATTTCAACCCAACCCAATTATACTAGATTAAACATTTTCTTTAGTTTACCCACCCGTAATCTAACCCAACCCATATAAATTTTTATCTAGGAGTTTTTACAGATTTTCGGATTAAACGGATTATGTTTTATATGGTACATAAATAAACTAATAATATTAATTAAGTAAAAATAATTCAAGATAATATTTTTAACAAAAAACATAAAATAGAATATTAATTAAAAAACAAAAGACCAATTAGGCACGGTCATTTCAAAGGTTTAGTTATGTATTATTAATATTTGAAATAAATCAATAGTTATCATATAAACATGGTCATTTTTAAAGGGATAGTTACTTGCAAAAGAAAAAAAACGAATAAAAAATTGGATCTTATATTTTCAAAGTTTAGTTAATGCTTTACTCAAATAATATAATAAATAATAGCAAATTAAGAGGGTAGGTAGCAGTGCGCTTAACGCTTTGGATTTCTAACGCTTTTAATCATCTTTTCTTGGTTCGTTCAAACCTCTTGATATATAACTACAATTATTTTTATTTATTTGTGATGAATGACGATTGATTAATGCACCATAACTACAATTAATCTATGATTATGTAAAAAATTTTAATTAATTAACCGGATCGGATACAAACCGGGTTATCAAACTAAAAATACAACCCAATCCAGTACAACCGGATTATTAAAATTAAAATCCGAACCAACCCGAATCATATTTGACCCCGTTAGAACACGGGTCGGGTCGGTCGGGCTAAACAGATCGGACGGATTTTTTATTTTTTTGTACAACCCTACTAGAGACTCTAGAGTCAAAACACTGACGGCAGAATGTGTTTCCGTCAGTCGTCTCACGGTCAAATTAACGGCAGAGCGTGAAAGAACAGTGAGCCATGACCCATGAGCAAAGAGAAGAGATAAAGGAGAGAAAATGAGATGGATTGGACGGCTCAGACAAATCAAGATTTACTAAACTCAATCAAACGGTCCAGAACAAAGGAATATTAGGAAATTGATAACAACAGTAGTAGAAAATGGATTTTAACACAAATTTCAACTCATAATAATTTATAAAAAAATAGTTATTTGAATTTCTATAATATAAACTAGAGATTTGAGTAATTAATTTTCATGAAAATTTTGTACATGGCCGAAATTAAATTTTTATATCGGATTCGAAACGAAATTGACTTCTAAATTTATGGGAGTTGATTATCCGCTAATTAACTGAGTTTAATTTTTAATCGTATTTATTTATATTTATTTGTTTGCTTGAAGATTTTCATTTCATTAGATTAACTTATAATTAATATTTTATGGGTTTTTACATTATACGAAACTTTCAATCATCCTATGTTTGTGGAATTGTGGTACTCCATGATGGAATGCCAAAGTGGTAAGAACTGCAAACCATGATCTTCCTAATTAATTTGATTATACAATTAATACTTGACAGTGTGACAACGAATGAGAATTTGGTGATAAGCATGTAAGCATGCATTCTGTTTTTACTTGTATTTATCATCGAGGCCGTTTGGATTGAAGTGAGAATTTGAAGAATTTGAGGAATTTCTTATTCCTAAGTATAAATTTATTATAAACAATTCAACTCTTCAGAAAGTTACATACTTTACAATAAATTTATGCCTAGAAATAAAAAATTTTTCAAATTCTTTAAATTCCAAGCGATCCAAACGACCTCATCAATTGGATATGTTCGCCAACTCGTATATTGCATGAATCAACCGTTAAATACTTAGCCCCTCCTAGCTTATGAAACCTATTAATGCTCTTCTACTGTAAGAGATGATATTATTGTATACACAAAACGATAAAAATCTCTTTCCACATTATATAAAATATGATTGTTAGATATTGGAGAAAACTATGTTTTTATAACAGGTAAGGAAGAGATTGCCTCAATTGTGCGCTGACGCACTCAGGCTGTGGTCCACACTTTTGTATTAAACGGAAAAGAAAGATTGGGAGAGTAATGGAAATTCTTATCCCTCAAATTTGGAGGGACAAAAATCAATGCATATAGAGTGAAATCTTTCCATTATTTCCATTTCTATTAAAATCTAGAGCAGATGTGTTTAACTTCACTTTCCTTCCCATACTCTTCCCTCCGATTTTTGGTTCTGGTTTTAGAAATGCAGCAGGTCAAGTGTTTAACTTCACTTTCCTTCCCATACCTTCCCTTCGGTTTTTGGTTTTGGAGCATACCCGGGGCGAGCAGAGTTCATGGCTGACTAATTATAGGGTTAGGGAAATAGATTGCCCTTCAGCAAAAGTGGTTATTCCACGGTGCCGTTTTAATTTTTATTTTCATAAAGGAGGTGCTTCAACTGAATTTTTTTTTGGAGCAACATATTTATTTTTTAAATGTCTAAATTATTCTTGATATCAATCAAGAATTTAAGATCTATTGCCTCTAAAACATTTTCAAGTTAATTACGTTCTTTTTTCATTTTTCTTCCTTAAATATCACAATAGCAATTGCTAATCAAATATAAATATAAACGTTGTATTAATGACAATGTGCACGTAGTTTTAGTTTGATTTGTACTGTTTATTCTTTCTGCTTGTATGTGAGTTCATGTCTTAAAATAATTTTTAATAGGTCAAAATTTGACTCTTCATTTTTAGATAAAAGTTTTGAAAATGTGCGTATGCAAAAATTATTGGTCATTTATTGGATATGTTTTGTTTCTATGCTTTGAATATAACATAAAAAAATTAATAACTATAATACAATAATATGAATCAATATTTTTTTTTCTTTGCATATACTTATCATTACAGTAAATAGGATTCAAAAAGTGCATTTCAAAAAGATGTCATTAAAAGAAAATGCAATTTTTTGAACATGGCGACCTGTAAGATGTCATTAAAGGCAAAAAAATGCAGCTAAGGAAATGAATTGAAAACACTATTAAGGAATAAATTAGGTAATAAATATTTATTAATACTAAGAGCAATTTAGACATTTCCAAAATAAATATGTTGCTCCAAGAAAAATTCCGGTTGCCCAAAGCACCTCCCCTTTTCATAATGCTGATAGAAGCTGTGGACGAAACTGCCATTTAAATTTTGTCAGAAACAGTCGTATCACAGTCAACGAAAATGCTAATTACAATGTATAGAAGTTAAAAATTTACTTTTTTTTTATGATTGCAACAAATTTACCACAGTCAACTAAATTGCTAATTACAATGTATAGATGTTAAAAATTTACTTTTTTTTATGCTTGCAACAAATTAATTAAGGTTGACACTAATTATCCGTTCTGAGTATCATTTACTCTACTTGACCCTGTTTTATTATTTAATTCAATTTGTCAATTTATCTCTACTACTTATAAAAGTATTAATGCAAAGGTGTATCCAAATTATATCAAAGGTCTACTCAATTTTGAGTCCAATAATGTATCCAAATGTTAATTTCTACTACTTATAAAAGCATCAATGCAAAAGTCTATCCAAATTATATCAAAGATTTGTCCAATTTTGAGTCCAAATGTGTATCAAAATGTTAAATTGTGTGGGTTTGACGGATGAGATCTAGCCAACTTAATCACAACGGCTATAAGAAATTGTGTGGGTACAGATTAAAATTTCCAGGGACAGCTCAAACCAAATGAACATTATCTCTTCACAACTAAAAACAATGGGTGAAGTACCTCATCAAAATCCTTAACTAGTTTGAATGTCTCAGATTAATTATTTTCTAAATTCTGTGGCTCAGAAACAATCTTCTATAATAAATACTCCAATTCTAAGAGTGTTTTCTACAGTGCAAAGATGATGTCAGCACAATCTTTTCTCCATTCTATAAGACAATGGACACCTCCATTTCATAATTTCAGATTAAATATAATTTAGTTTTTAAATTGTTTAGGTGTCTTTAAAAATTCATTTGGTTATAAAAATTTATATGTGTGCCACAAAAGTATAAAGAATTCATGAATATAAAATTTTTAATTTATAGAGTTATAAAATAATTTAAATAATTTTCTGAATCTCATAAAATTTAATCTGCATAAAGTTTTCGTTTTAAAATTGTTTGGAGGCCTTGAAAAAATCATTTGACTATCAAAATTTATTTAATTACTGACGGATATATTAAAAATTTAATTATGTAAAATTTTATAATTATAGATTTATAAATATTTTAAATAATTTTCTTAATCTAATAAATATTGAATCTCCACAATTTCATAAATATCATTAGATTTTTAATTATTCAAAAAAATTTATAATTTTATTTGTGCATAAAATTATATATAAATAATAGCAAAATTATAACAAATCCAATCATGCTACAAAACTTTTTTAACGTGATCATACAATTTTTAGCAATTTTCATCTTTTTAAAATTTTACAAATTCTATAGAACTGCATAACTTTTAAAATATTTGGCGATTTTTTAAAATTAATTTTTTCATCATGTTTTATATGAATTGTAATTATGAGAAATCCATTGTTGCTAAGTAATTTAAATTATTTGTAAGATAGTATTTAATTTTATTGGTATTCAATTAGTGATTATTGATAATAAAAAAATAAAAGTTGATCAAATTGGTAAAACTTAGAAAAATTTTAAGGTAGTTGGTTTTGTCCAAGATGAACACAGTAGGTTTTGTTCTCATAATTCTATCACTATTTAACAAAAATATTTAGTGATTACATGTCACCCTTCACTTTCTATATATTAAAAATGATAGAGACAATTAAGTTCTCTTGAAATTAAAAATCTCCAAAAATAATAGTTCTGATATAAATGATAAATATATTATAAATGACACACATACAAAACTATGCAATTAATTACAATATCAATTGTGAGATAATTTGGTATTTATTTTAACCCTTATAAACATTATAAGTTAGCCTTAAAACTCCCCTCATCACGCGAAGCGCGAATCTAAAGCTAGTTTGTTTCCAAAGTACAAAACACAAGATATCTAAGTTTCCAAAAGAGGAGACATTATGGAAATCTTTGGAAAATAGTAAATCTTCATTATTCCTTGCTTATGAGCACGATAAATCCACATTAATCAATAAATTTATCGGTTTCAAAATTAGTAGTACTTTTGTGATGTAGGGTGATGGTGGGTTATGGTGATGCAATGGCATGGCAATTTGATATTTTAAAAGGAAAAAGCATGTCAAGCAATCATAGAACTTCCAAATAGTTCAACGAGAAATTTTTGGAATAATTAGATACATGTCACTCTTAAATTGTAAATTAGTTTTATGCCACTACAAAATGGTTAACATTAGTTTATGCCATTATTTTCAGTCAAAATTAGAGAAACGTCACTCTAACTTTTTTAAAAATGTAAAAAATATCCTCTCATTAAGAATTGAAAAAGAAATTTATTCACATGAACTAAATTTTAAATTTCAAAAATTAAAATTTCAGATTTACAAATTTGCAATTTCTTTATTTTGGATTTTAAAAATTTTGAATTTAATTTTTTTTAATTTCAACTTTTGAGATTTCAAATTTTTAAATTTTAAATTTTAAATTTTAAAATTTGAAATTTTATTTCTTTTTTTGATGGCGTAAAATCACTTATTTACTTAATGGTGACATATTTACTTACAAAAACTGGATGAATTTCAGCCCCCATTCCTGTTATTGTCTCCATTTCAAATGGCAATGGAGGTGTCAATTACCAGAAATTTAGTTTTTCTTTTAAATTATTCGAGGATGTTTCTAAATTCGTTTGGATATAAAATTATACATTCATTCTCACAAAATTATAAGAAATTTAATGATAAAAAATTTTCAATTATTGACTTATAAAATTATTAAATGATTTTTTAACCTCATACTTTTTAAAGAAATTTCTCAACGGTCAGCGTGTTGATATTAGTGTTTATGTCATTTATTTGTGTAAACTCCAAGTCTTAGCTAAACAAAATTATGTTATACACATTTATTATATTTTAAATATAATATAATTATATATCAATAAAATATTCAAATAATATATATATATATCGTCGTACCCGTATCGGAGATTTTTAAAAATTTTCGAACCGCCGTACCCGAATCGTACCGGGTACGGTACTCGAACCCGTACCTGTGCAACATAGATAGATATCAAAATCAAGAGAGGATTAACCTTCCAAAGCTCCCATTCAATTCCACCATCGATTGATTCCTCAAGCATCATTTCACCTCCGGAGAATATGGTATTTTCTAAAAACACGATCCCTGAATTCCTCACATCTCTTGAAGTTCCAAATCAGAATACTAAATAAAGAAGCGTGGGTGTCTTGATTATTTTGTTAAAATGTAGGCGACACGGCAATCCATTTCTGCGTTGGTTTATTTTTGTGTTTTTGTCCGGATTTTGCGGCGCTAACTACGTAGCCAAGTTTGTGTCAACTCCTATAGTCACATATATAATTGACTCGGTTTATTAGTTGGTCTATATGCGGCCCCAATCTAATTTCATTGCATTCATCGCCTCCTCTTTGTACATATTAGGACTAAGAGACCCCATTCTGCCTTTCTCTCTCCTCCTCTTCGTCCTTTTTCTCTAGCCGCAACGACGAAATTAAAGTTATTAAATCTGTACAACTCCCATCACAACTCTCCTAATTACGACACGACAATGAAAGCTATTAAATTTGTAAGTGTTTCTCTTTGTACTTACGACACAAGCGTTTCTCTCTTTCTGAACTTCGCCTCTACTCTCTCCCATTTATGTCTCTCGCCTCTCTTTCTTTCTTTCTTTCACAAATATCTCTCACCTTTCCTTTGTGCGATGGAAGAGATCAACCAGGCCACCAGTACGAATCTTGGAGTCGCCTCTCTCTGCTTTCGCTCAGAGATGTGTTGGCAAAGCTCGCAACAGCTATTGCCCATAAAGCTGGTATTATCAATAACAGTGATTTATGTGTAGATATGTTATTTCAGATATGAACTGAGACGCGACAATCCAGGGTAAATAACATGAATTGTTTCTAAGTAGACTATCGTCAATAACAATGATTTATGTGTGTGTAGATATATTAACAAAGCATTCTAGGAGAGAGAAAGCTGCAAGTATTAAGCCTGATCCTAATCTTGGTGTATATGAAGGATAAATGTAAGATATTAGATTTCTTACAATACATAATTGTATTAATAATTAAGTATTTATTGCTCAATTTTCATTGAACCCTTTCTTTTTTCCTAAATTGGTTGTTCATGCAGTTTGTTCCTTTCATTTTTCGAAATTCTAGGTAGTTTCTACGGGTGCGTTTGGATAGGTGTGGGAAGAAGGGAAGAAGGGAAGAAGTGGGAAAAAGTATTGGGAAGTGTGTAATTTTGTGAAGAGTTTGGATTGTTTATAATTTTTTTTCTTCCTTCTTCCTTCTTCCTTCTTCTTCTTCTCTCATCCAAACGTAGGCTACAGGAGGTCAAGAAATGAGCATCATTATTGACAATGTGCTCAAGGTACAAGTCACATAATATTGTCTTAATATAATTATGATGTATCTTTATTCTCCTTTTATCTTAATTTTTTTTAACCTCGGACCGATCATGAGTGATTATGTGGAATTAGTTGATGTGGTGCATCAGTGTTACCAGAATAGACACGATCTTTTGTGTCTATTCTGGGTCAACATTCATTACGAGGTACTTTTGTCATACCATAATCCAGCTTCGTTGTACAAATTAACACATTGTACCCTTTTTGCTAACTTAATATTGTTTTCTTTCTAAATATTTTTGCATTACATGTATGTTATTTTAGAAAAAAACTAGCTTTAGAAAAGTGCATTGAGAAAAAAATAATACGAAAAAATCACTTGAATGAACATTGTATATTTTTTATAGTTGTGCCAACACTATACCAGCAAGGACCATGTAAATTTTCATTTGCCAACATTATTTAAAAAGTTCCACTTTGCATTTGGAGCGTCATCGATTCCTTTTATTTTGGTCTCATTAATTAGTTTATACATTGGCAATGCTTTTATTTCTGGTCACAGACATTTTCATTTGAAAAATTTGTTTAACCTGTGGCAATGATGCCTCTCCATTGTACCTCTTCTCTATGCTTGATCTTTCTTCCCACCTCCCACAATAACAGAATAACTATGTCCTTGCGGCGGCAATTGCCGAAGCTCCTTCTATGTGGACATAGATATCTAATCAGCTCCACTGCATCTAATGGTTCGAACTGAAGTCAAGGTGCTTAGCAAAGAGGACAAGGCAACAAAGGATGTCTGCATCAAGGTATATTGCTCCCCTTCTTTAATTTCATTTGATTATTAATTTGGATTTCTTCAGTGCCATTGATAATGGTGCTATTATAATGCCCTTCTTGCATTGGCTCATGGCATCACCACAACCTTACAAGATTCAACCTTTACGCAGAGGTTCGGACATGAGGTGCATGCCATCTGGAGAGAGAAGGAACTATCATGTTAAGATGATGTTAACACCAACAACAATGTCATGGTGGATGATATCATTATAGGGACTGTATTGAATACTGTACCAGTTCATGTGGATTCTTGAGGTATGATATTTTAGCAAACTGATAAGTTTTACTATTTTAGCTTTGTATTATAGATTTAGTTTTTCAAAATTAGGTTAATGATGGTTGAACTTGGTCAATTCAGTCTGTCTAACCTAATTGAGCTATGAACCTTATTTTGCCTTTTTTTGATTTCATAGGTTTTTCTCTTCAACTGATAAATGGATAATCAATTGGATAAAGTTCCAGAATGTTCATTTTGATAAATTAACTAATTTGTTTTTAGCATAATGTGGGAGAACGGACGGATTGTGGTGACTGATGAGGAACTCATATCTTAGATAAGGCCTCATCTTTCAGCCTAATTTTCAGTAAATACAATCACATTGAGTTCTTAAAATTATTGTTTCCTCATGATTGCATCATGTTAGATTAATTGATGGATAAATTGGATAAAAGCCTAAAATTTTGTAGGCTTTATTTTAACGGGGGTGATAAGGATCATCCCCGATATTCATCATCCCCATCATCCCCACGCGTTTTTCTATGTTTGGCTCTACGCGTTTTCTATTTCTGGAAATCACTCTGTTTCTCTCCCTGTTACGTACGCTCGTCCCCCTCTCATTCTTTCCGCGGGTGCTCCCCCTCCCCCTCCCCTCTCTCACAGACACTATATATTGACACTATATATTGATTATAATTGTTGAAGTTAATATATATAACTGTTGAAGTTAATATATATAACTGTTGAAACTAATATATATGCCAACTTCAATAATTTAAATATGCCCACTTCAAATATTACATTCAACATTTAAATATGTCAAGTTCAACAATTATATATATTAACTCCAACAGTTATATATATTAAATTCAACAGTTACATATATAACATATTAACTTCAATAGTCACGTATATAATTTCAACAGATACATATATAACTTCAACAGTTACATATATAACTTCAACAGTTATATATATTAACTTCAACAGTTACATATATATACTAGTAATTTACAGCTTACTTCAGTACTCCCTAGCTCTGGTGGTGGTAACTCTAGTGCAGTTATTAGAACAACAGGTGGTAATTTTGGAGGGGTTAGTAGACTTGTAAGTGGTAGTCCAGGTGTTACTACTAGAGCACAAACTAGAAGGAGCCTGGAGAAAGGTGTGAGTTTTTCTGAACCTCTTTCTGACAAGTTTGATGGCAGTGAGGTGGTTGGAAAGGGTAAAGGTGTGGCCATTGATAAAGAGTTTGAGAGGCAACAACTCAAGAAAGCTCTTAAAGATAGCAAGTTACCCGCTAGCAAGCTGGGTCAATCTAGTGGTTCTGGTGCTGGGACTGTCATATTAACTTCAATAGTCACATATATAAGTTCAACAGCTACATATATAACTTCAACAGTTACACATATAACTTCAACAGTTATATATATTAACTTCAACAGTTACATATATAACATATTAACTTTAACACAATTACATATATAACTTCATCAGTATATATATTAACTTCAACAATTACGATATTACCTTCAACATTTAAATATATTAACTTCAACAGTTATGAAGTGTGTAGAGAAAGAGGAGAAGGGTGGAGGGGGACGGTGTACATGGGAGGAAGGAGGGGGAGGGGGGACGACGTATGTAGGAGGGAGGAGGAGGGAGGGGGACAGTGTACGTGGGAGGAAGGAGGGGACAGGGGCGAATACAGAGGAGGGGAAGGCGAGAGAGTGTATGCGTGAGGGAGGAGTTAGTTACGTACGCGAGTTAGTTACGTACGCGTGAGGATGATGGGATGATAGGATCTGAAGGATGGTCCTAAGCAATTCCGTTTATTTTAATGCTAAAAACACAATAATATATGTTCAAAATAGCATGTTTATTTCTTTGATGTGATCAGTAATCAGAAGAGCAAGATGTTCAAAGTTGGATTATGTTGGTTAAATCCAAAATGGTATACATCTCCATCCGTCGGTGGCCTCTTCTAAAATTTTGGACACAATTAATACACTGATATTATTGTGTGTTGCTTATTTAATGATTATATTTGGTGATGCTTTTAATTTTTTACAGGTGACAAGCTATATCAGGGAACTTTAACAGACGTCAGCTATTACCATTTATGCTAATACTTATGGCTGTCCACCCATTGATGCTGATCTTATAGACAATTTAACTAATTTTAATACATTTAATGGTGGGATTTGAAAATGTTCTAACTCTATGCATGTTATTCCTTTTTAATGGTAATAATTGTTAGACGTTTTCTTTGTCAATATATATCAGCTTTTAAATTTCTATACCAGTCCGAAGGAATCAATTTTTTTTTTATTTTCTTTCCTTTAATTTTTCAGTTTCCCTTCTGATTCCTCTTTTATTCTTTAATGGTGGTCTTTATTCTTCGGGTTTTAAATTGCACAAATTGTTACTTTATTTGTTAATTGGAACATTTGTAGTTCCTAAAATATGATTTTATTATAAAAAAAAATAATCTAAATTTGTTTTTAGACATATAATCTATGGAAAGTCGAGACTCTAATATTCAGGTTTATACATGCGTTGCATGATCCAAATCAAATACAATCCACAATTTGGTTTCAAGGAGTCTCGGATAACAATTAATGAGTTCTTAACAACATTCAGGGCACACATTAAGTTCGGCCTTTAAAGCCTTAAAAAAATTATAGCAATTATTACGAATAAACCATCATATTTTAGGTCTGTTTCCTCTTCTATTTATCCATTTCGACAATACATCTGATTTTTATGAATCCATAATTGAAGGTAATTGATACTATGCTGACGACGAGAAATTAAACTGTTGAACATTAACTGTAGAAATTAAACTTTTAATTTTGGAGACATATATATGATGTTGAACATTAACTGTAGAAATTGAACTTTTAATTTTGGAGCTATCACCAATGTACATTTCAATATTTTAACATAAGTTGCGATTAAATTTTTCAATTTCAAATGTTTTTTTACTCTCTTTTCTCTATTAGTGTGAAATTACTTGATTCACAAAAAATTTTCATTATTTAAGAAGAGATTGACATAGCTAGATATATATATATATATATATATATATATATATATATATATATATACATCACGTAGTAAACTTCAATTTTAATACTAACTCGATTTAAATTAGTACCCACAAAGTAAAAATATAAACATGATATTTCATTATTTCCATCATCACTAAAAAAAAATATTAGGTATGTTAATCTTTGCAAATTAAATAATTAATAACATATTTGAATATTTATTTGTAATTCAAATATCGAGCGAAGCTTGATTAGTCTATTACATAAGCAATGAGAGGTTATATAAATTACATTACGGTTTACTAATGTTCTATTTAATTGTACGTTTTGCCATTATTTTTTTCCCATTTGTTTTTCCTTCATATAAACCGTTCACATTTTTTCTCAATATTTTTTAATATTCCTGTAATAAGACCTGCCCCTAAGTAATTATGTTATTACGTATATTAACAAAATAACGTATTTCTTCCTCCTCTACATTGATTATGTATACCGCATATATCGAGCGAAGCTCGATTTCCCCACCTAGTGTAAATAACCAACTCCACTAATCCCCAAATCAAACCCATACGACTCTGTGACATCAATTTGGGTCTAAAAAGAACATAACCCGTAGCAACCGTAGAGCTACTGTTCTAGCTCTTGGTACAATCACTGAATCGTAGCTTTATGGTCTCGAGAGAGCAAAAATTGGTAAATAGGGTTTAAGGAAAACAACTTTAACACTATGTTTGGTTTGGAGGAAATGAGTGGAAAGTAACGGGAACGGAAGGAAAATTAATAAATTTTCGACGTTTAGTTCGGAGGGAATTTGAGGGGGGGAAAAATTAAGAGGGGACCAAATTCCCGTAATAAAATCTCAGAGGTCCCGCTGACAGAATATCCTTGTTGGCACATAATTTTTTTTTTTCTTATTGTCGTGGATATGCCTTCTTTTTTCTAATCGATCGTGGTGGCTACCCGTGTAGTTCTTCCCTAACTCTAGCATCAGATCAGGTCCTTGCTGCTGTGCATCTCATCACATCAAACGCTGCAGCGACATACGAAAAGCAGAGAGTCTATTGCCACTGCAAAATAGTGCGGTAGGCCGTAGGCGGCAGCAGCTGCGACTCTTGGCAGAGATACCATGGCATGACACAGGGAGGTAATAATGAATAATCCAGTCAGCAAACTCAAGTGAAATTGAGTGACAATTATTATATAATTTTGACGAGTGCTGTGCCTATATACTCTGCCCAAAACTTGGGGTCGATGACTGGTAGTCTGGACAGATATTTTTACCAGTATAGTGAGTTCAGTAGGATCCAGATCCTGTGTCGCGCGGCAAGCTTGTAGCGCACAGGATCTGGACCGCTCGTCAAATCCGACGGTTCAGATCTATTTCCTCTCCGCTCCACACAATATCGGATTAGATCTTCGTTATTTTCTCTCCTCTCTATTTCAGTATTGGATCCACATGTCTGAAAGAGGTTCTGTGTGTCCCGAACTCGTGATTTGGAGGGAAAATTGGAGATTGCCACATCTTCGTTCTCGATTGACTTTCAAATTTCCCGTCCCTTCTATTCATTCTGCTACAGAAATAAAGTGTCTCAAGAAAATAGAATCATCCTTTCAATTTCCTTGCAGTCATCCTCCGTCCTTGTATGGCATGGAAGTCATCTTGCAGTGATTTCCGTTGAAAGCCACCTTCCTGCGATTCCCCTTCAAATACACAAAATTAGCACCTTCCTGCAAGCAATTATCTCGCAAATGGTTTGGTGAGTTCAATTATTTGTAATGCTCTTGGTGAGTTGAGTTACCATTTACTGACTTTATACTGCAATTCTCTGACAGTTTGTTGGAGCAGTACAGTACTGCAGGAGTGTTCTTTTACATGTCTGAATACCTCCTTGCCATCTAACTTCCATAGGCTGCAACCATATATGGATAAGATAGTAAGTCCTTATCAAACGACATTCACAAAAGGAAGAACAATCATGGAATCTTTTATGGTAGCACGAGAGATGTTTCCTTCTGCCAAAAAAAATATGATCCCAGCAGTTCTCTTTAAAGTGGATTTTGCGAAAGCTTTCGATTCGATCTCCTGAGAATTCGTGACAAATGTTTTAGTCGAGAAAGGATTTCCACTGAGTTCGATAGGTTGGATATTAAACATTTTAAAATCTTCCTCCTCGATTTGGATTAATGGAATGATTTTGGAAAGTTTCATGCATCGAAGGGGCTTTAGACAAGACGACCTCCTCTCATCACTTTTTTTTTTATCTTAGTGGATGATGCATTGCAAGCTTTCTTAACAAATACAAGAGAAATGATGATTGGACTAGTGCTATTGCCACCAAAAGCATTACAATTTGTGGACGATACGGTCATCATTATGGAGGCTCATTCAAGAAACTTGCAAATTGTTGTCAAGATAATTGCATATTTTGCAAAACTATCAGGCCTCCATATTAATGCTTCCAAATCAGCTTTTGTGCCAATTGCGTTGATAGAGGGAGCAATCCAAGGAATTAGCAACATTTTAGGCTGCCCAAGAACAGATTTTCCAATCAACTACCTTGGTCTTCCTTTGTCGGTTAGCTATTGCTTAATTAATGAAATGAGTAGATGTTGCTTAATGAAATGAGTAGCTTTTAAGAATTTTGTTAGTATTGTGATATTCTATTAATTACATGTATTATAGGTTTCTTTCATAAAATTCATTCTTTACTGTCCCTACTTGGTTGATCTTCCTTCTCCTTGCACATTTAGTAATAAGCAGAAAATTGAGGGACTTGTTAATAAAAGTTTCAAAGGACATCGTCAGACATCAGAAATGTACCACTTTGAACCTTCTTTGGGTCATTTAGCTATTAGAAATGCTTTTTGAAAGGTTAAGGTAGACATTACACTGTAATATTCAAAATATATATACATGATATATCTCGCTAGTTCAAACATCCTTTTACTGTTGAAGTTGAACTCTGATAAGAGTCAAATGTGCAAAATGTGAAATGCAGTACTTGTTTTGTTAAATAGAATAAAGAATTTAATTTAAGAAGAAAAGGTAGCACATGTGTAATGGAATTTTTATGATCCTGTTAAGCCGTCCCTTATTTCATGCATATGACCAAACGTTGCACAATAGATAAATTGAAAAAGTCACCTAACAATCATACGACATCCTATGTGTTTTGGAAAATTGTAAGTAACAATGTCAATGACAATTAATGAATTGTTGGATTTATCTATTGTGAGAAATCCATTTGTGCGTCAAATTCGTCTCCTAAAGTACCCGTCGGTATCAAGCTTTCAATCCCTGTACCATCGTACCAGTACTTGGGTCTCCCACCAAATTAGAGCAACACAAGACAAACCAAGTGTATCCTCATGCTCTCCTCTCTGCCACGATTCTAACAGACCTAGCCTAGTCGACTGCAGTGACGACAATCGCCGAAAAATATAAAAATAAACTTGTAAGGACTAAATCGAATATTGTCTGAAATCGCCAAATGAAGGTGACGCGACAAAAACGGGGGCTACCATCGTGTTTCTCTTGTTTCTACGATTCTTCAGAGCCTGAGAACGACAAAAATGAGAGCCCAGCTCACCGGAGCTGCTCCCAGATACTCGGTGATCCGTTGCAAACCTAGTCAAAATAAACTCGTTTTACCTGATTTAATCTATCGTAGTAAAGCTAAGGGTCGAACCACAGGGACGGTGTTGGAATATCGGTCTTTTACTTTAATTAATTAGCTAGACGAGTTCAACTATTTTGGGTGTTCAAAGATTCGAAGGTGGGTTCAAATCCTAAGTCTAAAATCAAGGTCAAACTAGAACTAAACGGGAGATAATCAGCAAATCTGAATTCTAGGATTTCTGGTTTCAACTTAATCTGCTTAGTTCAATTCCCAAACGGTCCGTTTGATATCTCAGACGATCCGTTTGAGCCTTGAAACTATTTACAGCTTAGTTATTCCTAATATGTGTGTGGAATCGTATTTTAATCCTAGGTTACCAGATACTAACCATCGTTACAGTTCTGATTTCGTAGGTAATCTACTACTTACCTTAGAAACCCTAAGATTTGGTCATCACCATTGGCTTAAGTTTTCTAAGTCTATCTTTCAATTCGAAGGATGTCTAACAACCATCGTTGCGAGAAAGGTTCACCTATCGGCTACTAAATCCTGATTTCACTCATCAGCTACTACCATCCTCAAGTTGGTCAACCAATTCATACGAAGGTATAGATTATTATTACCATACTAGACAAGGCCTTAATCTACTTGGTATAATCAATTCTACCCTAGCAATCAATGATATCACATAATCAATTAAATCATGAAAGATAGAAACACATAAAGAAATAACTAAGCAAATAAACAACTAAACAAATGAGTTTACAACCATAGCCCTAGAATAACAAATCAACAACTCAAAGACATCGAACAAACAAGAGAAAAATGAGAAATAAGAGAAGTTACAACCAATTGCCCTTGCTTTCCCTTAAATTTGTCGAAATCTCCTTTTAAACGACCCGTCTAACGCTGCCACAATCTGGACTTGAGACTAATCTCTCAGATTTTTCTATGTCTAACCCTAAAAATTGACCTTGGATCTAAAACACCACCCTTGTATGCTCTTGTGTGCCTTTGTATGTGCTTCTCTAGGCTTGTATCCTCTTAATCTCCTCAAAGTCCTCTTAAATAGGCATTGAAATTGTTTAGAGACGCAGGAGGTTTGTTCTGGACGTGTTGGGAGTCGAAAATAACCACCCCACCAAGAATAACCACCAAATCGGGCACTTTTCTGCTATTTCCGGAAGGTTCCAGACGGAACGTTTGAACCTCCAGACGGACCGACTGAAATCTGGCTGAAAATAGCAGTTTTTCCTGCGAAAGTCAAACGGTCCGTCTAAATTTTCAGACGGTCCGTTTGGAAATTTCTACACTGCGCACTGTTACTGTTTTGCCCATATCTCCTTCATTCGGACTCCGTTTGAGGCGATTCAAAAACCAGCGGAAAGCTTACGAGGAGCTCTACATCATCATTGATTCATCCAGGTCATATTTTTGTCCAAAATCTGCATTAAAGTAAGAATTATGGTAGTAACTCATTCTTGACATAAAAACCTAATTAAAATGACCCTAATTAACCTAACTCAAGTCAAATGGTTTAGTTTGGAGTCAAAACCCTACCAAAATATGTATATAAAATCATCTCATCACTCGGCAAGGAAAAGAAGATATATCATGAATGATTTTTCTCTTTCTATTTTCTTTCAAGTTGTGTTCTTTTATTTCGAATTCGGATACGGACGAACGAAGCTAAATAAAACCCGATAAGACGGGGATCCAGTGGGTGCGAACATGAAAAGAATTAGCACCGTAGGATTTTACGAATGGCCCAGATCCTGTGCACTACAAGCTTGTCCCGCGATACAGGATTTGGATCCGAGTCCAGTAGTAAAGAGACTAGTATTGGAATGAAAGGCAATAGAGAGTACTATTAATTTTCTGAAGAAATTAATCCGTTCCAATTTAAAGAGTACTACTATGCTAATTGGGTTCGGTTGAGAAAATTTGAATTGATTTTTATCAATCCAAATTGGGTTCGGTTGAGAACATTCATTGTCCCAATTATATATTTGTAATTAAGTACATTTTTAGGGTCCGATTTGACAAATGTCGCTCTCCAATTTTAACCTGGTAGAAAATTCGAATATGGGTTTAAACTGGGCTGAAATTAGGCCCAGATGTTAGACTGGTGGAACTCACAATGTCTGCATTCTAATGCTTCTGGTCCCACATTCAGAGAAAGAAACATGAAAATAGAAGAGTTGCGAACTAGAAAATAGAAAGAGAAAATTAAAACCATCTTGCTCTTCCAGTCACTCAACAGAGGCCATGTTCATCACCGTTCTCCGATGAAACATATCGACACCTCCACGGCTCCACCACCTCTCCTTTTCCCCCTTTCGAGACTAACATTCTGTTTGATTGGGTGGTAGAAGATAGAATGAAAAGTAAAATATAAAGAGGAAAGGGATGAGAGGGAATGAAAAGTAAATTAAGTTTAATTTTCTTGTTTGGATGAATTATGAAGGGGAAGGAAAAATAAATTTTATTGATGAATTAATTTAACAAGGATTAAAAAAATAAAATTGACAAATTCATCCGTGAACCCTTCAACTCAATCAGTTCGTTCAAACATGTCTATTCAAGATTGTGTTGCTGGGTATAACATCCACTTGTCCAAAATTATGCGAATAATTGTACCAGCAAACTAACTAAAAAAATGTGCCGTGCAAATATCAAGCGCACTAGTATGTATACATTAGGACAATGAATGTTCTCAACCGAACCCAATTTGGATTGATAAAAATCATTTCAAATTTTCTCAACCGCACCCAATTAGCATAGTAGTACTGTTTAAATTGGAACGGAAATCCAATTAGTACTCTTTCGTGAAAATCGGAAAACTAGAAATAAAGGGAGAAGTTCACGGACAGTCTAGTTCATTCGAATATGAAAATTGGGACAATGAAATCAATTAATTCCCTGGAAAAAACATTTTTAGGGTCCGATTTGACAAATGTCGGAACCATCCAAACGCACCTCCGAACAAGAACTAGACTTATGCGTCCAAAGAACTAGCTAGTTCACATGGTGCCAAACCCACCATATATTTCTCTCTTTCTATTTTCAAAATTGTTAATTTATGTCGAAAATTTTAGTAAAATTAAGTTTTAAATATAAAAAATATAAATTCAAATTAATATTTTTACTTTCGAATTTTTATATTTAAAAAAATTAAATTATATTCAATTTTAAATATTAAAAGATTCAGACTTTTAGAAATTTTGAATATTATACTTTAAAATTTTCTAATTTGAAAATTTTAAAATCTTTAGACTAAAATCAACGTTGTGAGTAAATGCACTAATTTGATTACTAAGGTCAACCTATCATGGACACCACAGCATATTGGGTAACTATAAATTAGCACAAAGTATTTTACTAACTTAAACTTTGCTAATTTTAACCCTGAATTTCAGTCAGTTATATATGGCGATGTCAAACATAAATTGCACGCTTGAGATTTTGCTCAAAAAGATAGGGAGCATATGGTCCATATATTTTGCGATCCATCATTCTCGCTAGGCTTTCGAATGGACCAAGCTAAGGAACTAAGGTTGAACACTTTCCTTCACTGGAAATAATCAAATCAAATTTTTTAATTTGAACCATTTCCAAAGGGAGATTTTTGACACTTTCATATATTATGTAGCTTTCTCACTATGTCAACTCTCATTCTTAGCTTCACGATTTGTATAACTTCATCTAGTCTTCTTGTTTTCTCTTTTTTTTTATTCTTTTTGTTTTATATATTTTTTTAATATTTTATGTTTTATCTTATATTACTTTACGAAGCTCCACATCGTCAATTGTGATATTATTATATATAGGAAATGTAGCATGGATTTAAATATATAAAATAGCTATATATCTGCTAGCTTCGTTAAACTTAAATCTATGTATAATTATACTTGATATGTTTTTAATTTTATGGGTTCACAATCAATACATGTTCATCATGTACTTATGTCAAGTTTGTTAGAGGTAAAAATGTTGAATCGTAATAATATTCCTAAATTAACATCTAAGATCATGTAATTATAAAATAACAAAAT
This sequence comes from Rhynchospora pubera, assembly GCA_028095005.1. Lineage (NCBI taxonomy): Eukaryota > Viridiplantae > Streptophyta > Magnoliopsida > Poales > Cyperaceae > Rhynchospora > Rhynchospora pubera. The sequence continues at coordinate 177,717,907 of CM051462.1, forward strand.
AATGAGTATAAAACTTACAATTGAAGAACAGAAATCATTAGACGTACTTAGGCAGAAGCGTGACACCTGATCTTCAATAGTTTTTCTTAGACATAATGATGATTTTTTTTAGACATTTTATTTCCTCAATTTATTCTATTTTCATTAGTGGAGAAATATGTAAAAATGAACACACCCTTTGGTAGAGATATGTGAAATGAACCGTACCCTTTAACAGAAATTATGAGACATTTATAAGACTCTAAGACAACTATTGTAATCAAATACAATGAATCTAGTCTACCGGAATTTTCATCAAATTTTGATGCACCTTTTAGTTAATTCATTAAATGAACTTCTTGACAATTAATAATATAGTCCAAAAAAAAATTCTAACAAAGTATATTTTGACAATTGATCCTTACAAATTTAATTTTTAAAAAAATTGCACAATATTTTTTTGTGAAATGTAAATCTTATGAAAATTTTTCCTTGCTTAAGAGTTGTTGTGAAAATTCAGCATGCATATGGTGCCTTTTGCGATCCTTCAAAGCTCAATCTCATAAGGCTTCAAAATGAACAAAGCATATAATGAACAAAGCATATAATTTAACTTGCATGGCATAACTTGCATGGCATAACATGGCATAACTTGGATTTAATTAACAAAAAATGAAGTATGGTTGAAATTCTCCTAATATGCATGTCACTTTCTTAATATATCACTTGAAAGTAATACCCCATGGTACCGTGTTGCTTTCTTGGTATGTCAAGTTACCTTTTCAACCAACCTAGCTAGTCTTCATGAATTTCTTTTTTTTTTTTCCGTCCTTTTTCGTTATTTTTTTTTTCTTTCTTTTATGGACCCTGCTAATAAATCGTTTGGAATATATATTCATTTTACTATGTCGACAGCATGCATGAATATAATGTGCTAGAATGAAATTAAATTAATTTACCACATAACTGTAGATGTACGAACTCCTTACAAACTTAAATCGAGACAAAATATGCACTTAATAAAAATAAATATATAATTTAACATTTAATAATTATTATTAATTATATATGGAGAATGGTTATTGTGCTTTATAAAGCACCGATTGACTGGTTTTGGTTTCCTAACGCGAACTTTGAATTTCAGACAGTTGATCCAAACATTTCATCATGTTCTTAATATGGAAATCTCATTAAACTAAAATTTTATATTATTTCGATCTTTTTTAATCTTTCTTGTGATTTTCAAAAATCACTATTATTGTACGATCTTTTCAATTGGATCAAGAGATTTTTTTAAAAAAATTATAAAATTAGTAAAAAAATATATATAAAAAAAATTGACTTCCAACGAAATTTCAATACGGAAAAAATAATATTGATCTTCTGAAATTCGAAAATAGGGATAGGAAATATCACAGTGGCAAGTAGAATGGTCTCAAATCTCAGTCATTACTGCCCGTATATAGTAAAAAAAACCAAAGCCCATACGTGCAAAATCACTGTGTTTCGTCGCGCCAAGAGAAAATTTTCCCCAGTAGTAATTGCAATTTGAATTATATATATTCCTCTATATAATGCCACAAAAGAATAATTAATTCAAGTATTCAACTAGATCATGCTATTAATTATATATAGCCACAAAAGCACTGTGTCCATGCAAGGGAAAAAAAAAAATTCCCCCAGAAGTAGTGCATCCTGTTTAGATGTACATTCCCCCATATATAGCCATAAACGGACGTCTTAACTAGAATTATTAAAATATAATTTACCTATTAAATTCAATTGCAATGTATATTATACGTAATTGTTAGTTTTAATGAATAGAAATGCTAATTCGATCAAATGATTGCGCCAACGATTATAAGAGACGAAAGTAATTAATTAATTAGGACTAAAGCTCAGCTTCTAATTTCCCAAATAATTTTTCATTGTATATATATATATTTTTTGCTATATTCTTAAATGTAATTTTTTTAGTTTATAAATTATTTAAATTTTAGACATCGATGTTTTTTATCTTTGTGAGAGAAACAAAGTTAACTTTCATAAATCCACACCGAAGTGTGTGTAGTTGAATGTCAATTAATTGTTTTCATTAATTAGAAGAGATGAGGATTACAGTTTCAAATTAACTATTAAAATCTTGCCCAAGTCATTAATCGGTTTGTCATACGTAGAAAAGATCTATGGTCGTAGCTAAACTGCACCACCACATAATATACACATTGGAACAATAATAAATTAATTATACATCAAGCCTAATTATATTTTATATATATAGAGCATCCCAGCTCAGTACCAGCACATCGATTTATTCGTAGAGATTGACAAATTAGTTGCTCAATTACATAAAACTCTCTTAGGCTATCATGCAGGAAAGCAAAAGAGACTTCTTGCATGCGCTCCATACCGAATATATCACCATGTTGGCACTATCCTACCGTCTTTTGCTACTCGCCATGCCCTCCATAACAAAAGCTGTTGGATCTTCGAACATCGCTCTGCCCGGATGCCAAGAAACCTGTGGAAATATTAACATCCCTTACCCTTTCGGCATCGGTCCAGAATGCTCCATGGAAGGCTTCGCGCTCACTTGCAACACAACTAATGGTACATCTATTCCTTACCTAGTTGATCTCCCGATTCGGAGTATAAACCTCTCGTTGGGCCAGGCAACAACAAACACCACTATATCTTCCCAATGCTACAACAACACGACCAAGCAAAACGAAGAAAATAGTTGGCTTTGGGACCTGTCTGGCTTGCCCTTCTGGTTTAGCCACGAGAAAAATAAATTCTTGGTCATTGGTTGTAACACACTTGCCTATGTCAATTTTACCAACGAAGAAAATTCCTATTTGGGAGGGTGTGTTTCAGTGTGTGGTAGCCAAGGGAGTCTGGTCAATGGATCCTGCTCTGGAATTGGCTGCTGCGAGACGGCTATTCCAATAGGAATAGACTATATTGGATTTTGGTTTGATGATAAATTTAACAATTCTATGGTGTATAACTATAGTCGTTGTAGCTATGCTATGTTGACGGGAGATGATGGATTCGTGTTTAACACCCGTTTCATCACCACAGACGATCTAAACAACCAAGTAATACCACTCGTGCTTGATTGGACTGTAGGAGCTACGACATGTGACGTAGCACAGACTAATGAGTCCTATGCATGCAAAAGCATTTACAGTGTATGTTTGAACGCAAGCTTTCCAGATTATGGTTATATCTGCAACTGCTCAGATGGCTATCAAGGCAATCCTTACCTTGAAAATGGCTGCCAAGGTCTCTCTCTCTCTCTCTCTCTCTCTATCATAGCTTTGCTCCTGAATTCGATGTCATATATACATTATTTAGACAACTAAAACAATCTAGCATATAATTGTAGATATTGATGAATGTGCCGATGAAAATCCATGCTCCACGCCAGGGAAGTGTCACAATACCCGAGGAGGATATCACTGCTCTTGTCCTTTCGGCTGGCGCAAAAAACCTAACAATACATGCGAACTCAACTTGGCACTTATTTTAGGTACAATCAAGTTTTTGATGTTGCAAGAATTATAATTTAGAGAACTCAAATTGCATCCAAATTATGGGTTAATTATAATTAAATTGGACACAAAACAATTAATTACATGAAACATTAATTAGATGACCTGAGTGTGCAGTGACAACATGGATATAATATATCAGTATTCAGTATTCAGTATTATAAATAAAGATGCGTGGGTATCGAGATGGTTTTGTTAAAATCTAGCTAGCCCGACACGTCTTGCGTTTTCCGTTATGCATTTAATATTTTTTTTGTTTTTGCAACATGACACTATAGTTTTTCATGAGGCGAGTATCATTGCTCACAATAACAACCCGATTCGTCACTCTTAAGTTTATTTGGCAGTGCAAACTTTTTTTTTTATTGTCGCGTCCCCTTCTAATTTCACGTAATATATCCATGGATTCGGACCTTCTCTTCTTCCCACCTCCAAACTTCTAAATCCTAATTCCTAATTAATCAAACCTTAATCGCCTCCCTATCCTTCCGTTCACTCCACATCATCTCATTCCCATGAACAACAACCAGATCTCCATCGCCGAGCAACTCGGACGGTCTATGGCATCATCAAATCGTGCAAGAGATTCACTACTCCGGCATCGAGCTGCCTCGGACGCGCCAGTCACAGCTATCTGAGCTTGCAAACAAACTCAATTTGGCGCTAGACCTCGCACACAAGGCCTCCGCCTCGCCTCGCCTCGCTGGAACGTGTATCGCTCCTCCGTACAATTTTGGTCATATCTCGATTGTTGGAACTTTTCTAAACGTACCGGATTCACTAAAATGCATATGTATATATATGATGTTTAAAACACTTAAGATAAAATTAAGATATTAAAATATAATAGCATTATAAGGATTGGTTTCTTCTCCATCAAGTGCTTATTGCTATTTGAAGAAACTATGCCGTAAGTTATTCAACTCCTTATTAGTGAGGAAAATTTTGTCATTATATAAAAATAATGCTGAATTTATGAAATTTAGATTTTTTTTTATTTGACTCTCTACCTTTTGTCTGGAAGTAAACAACAATTAGTTTGGAAATAGTACTGATTGAACATGAACATGAACATGAACCTATGTTAAAAAGTTATGATTGAAAGAGGTACAAAACCAATTTGTTAAAAATGTATCATATTTAAATTGTTTTTGCCCATGTAAACAGACTAAATCTCGTCTGTTCATCAAGCATTTTAAGGGCCTGTAATTTTCGAAACTTATCTTGGACAATTGATGTTTTTTTGTCGGTGCTTTAATATTTAGTAGAAGAATATGTCAGTTTTCCTCAGTTTTTATCTTTTTTAAAAAAATTGAAATTAAGAACATAAACTTTATATTTTGATCATGAATAAGTTATCTTTTTATTAAGGGTTATAACCTTTTGATGAATGATAGACTATATTATTTTAAACAAACATGAGTTGAATCTTTCATGTTTAGACATTAGGTTTTCAGTTTTTACCTAAATAACGCTACTGGTATGCAACCTACACTTACTAGGTTTAAATATTTTTTTTTTACTTTTATACATTTCAAACAGTTGTATGTTCTATTTGTTTTGATTTACATTTTACTATCCATTTCTTAGTGACCAATGTCACATTAAAAATTATTGTCACTGACAGAGGGGAAGAGGAGTAGATAACACCAGAACCTGCCTGGCTATAGAGATATAGAGATCATTTATATGTTGTTCCGTTGTATTATCACTCATCTAATAAAGTAGTTAATTAATTCTTTACCGTTTATGCTTTCGCCTACCAATTAACTAAATACCCATTATATTTTTGCTAATATCTTTCTGTTTTTATTAGGCCAATTAAATCATGAAGTTATTAGCTAGGGCACTATTAAGCTGTTTGTGAATTGGCTATTAATATATATACAATTCATTCGACAAAATAAAATCATTCAGAAAAAAGATTTAAGCTATAAGCAATTTCCATTAAAAAATGCTATTCCAATATTTTTCTTATAAGTCGATTCCAAAATCTATTGTCAATATTTGAATTATTTCTATTGGATATTCTTGGAGGCTTTCATCAATTTCTTTAATGCATGGTCATTCCCAAAAGTAACATCCTCGAATTATCTTGATTGTGGTTCCTGTCGCACGATGAGACACTTAAGGATAGCATGTAGCGCGATTCGGGTAACTATATTCCTTTTATTTATTTTCCTATTATCCAATTTGTTAAATTCTATTTGCACCAATAATTTTAAGCATATTCTTATTCGGATAATAATCGTTGTTTGTCTGACGTAAAATTAATTGAAATTTCCTATAAAAATTTATTTGACGTAAAATGTTTGTCTGACGTAAAATTCAATTTCCTATAAAAATTTATTTTACGCAAATTTTGAACTGAAATTAATCGTTGTTTGTCTGACGTAAAATTGCATGTGAAATTGAAATATTGTTTTTGGCAAACGATCAGTACCTGGAAATCTGTCAATTAATTGCTCTTTCATCCAACGTATATAAAATATTTAATGGAGAAAAGGATCACAAAAGTTATAGCATTTTTTTTTTGAGGATTAAATGTATTTGGAAACCTTATATGCGCGACAAATCATGGTTAATTGTTTTTGGCTCTCTTCAGTCGTTGCTTTAAATCCTCTCTATGTGACTATAAATCTATAATAACCCCAATATTTTTTAATGCAAACGATCAGTTATGAATTTCAACGTACGAAATTCTCATATAGAGTGAAACTTGATTCGTTGCAAGCAGTTAATAATAAAAAGTTAGTAAAAGTTTATATAAAATTTTCAATTTCTAATTTTCTTTCATTGCAGTACTATCTTATTGTCAAATAACTTAAAAAAAATTGATCATCAATGAAAAAAAACATTTTATTATTATGTCAAATATCGAGCGAAGCTCGATTAACCCCCCTAGTATATATATATATATAGAGAAAACATATCGTGCATACTAATGTACGGAAGCTTCGGTGCATACTGATCCGATTTCTTAGATCTGCTTCAAAATGACCGATCCAAACCGTTCAATATTATCTTCTTGTTATAATCTCCTTACCGACCAAATTTTATATTTTTTCGAAATTTTTAAGTATTTTTTTCAAATTTTCAAAAATCGCTAATCTAATTTTTTCTGAACCGTTCAAAAATAGCAGTTTTTAAAAATCCGAAAAAAATACTTAAAAATATCGAAAAAATGTAAAATTTGGTCGGCAAGGAGATTTCAATAGGGAGATCATATTGGACGGTTTGGATCGGTCATTTTGAAGCAGATCCAAGAGTTCGGATCAGTATGCACCGAAGCTTCCGTACATTAGTATGCACCATAGGTTTTCTCTATATATATATATATATATATATATATATATAGAAAAACGCGGTCTCAAATATTTATTTATTAGTTTTCTTTCCATTATAATAGTTATTTATAATAATTATGGCATGAAATAATATATATGCATAAGAAAATAAAACAAAACAGTTCGCTTAAATTAAAAATATTCTGTTACATATACATTAATTAATTACCCGCGCTACAGGAAAGTGCAGCAGTTGCATGGGCACTTTTCAGTTGCATCAGTGGTGAAAAATTAATTGCATCAGCATATATTTTGCATCAATGTGGCTGATGCAATAGAAATAATTACATCGGGTCTACGGATGCCTATTATTTTTACTGTATTGCATGGGCATGTCCGATACAATTGACTAACAGTTGCATTGGTTTAGACGATGCAATCAAATTTCAAATTCATTTTAGTTTGACAACTCAATTGTACATGTAAAACCGATGTAATTAAATATCAATTGCATAGGCCACGACAGTGCAACACACTATTTTCAATTACATAGACAAGACGGATGCAGCCGAATTTATATTGAGTCAAGCAAGGACATATGTGATATGCTTGAGCTTGATTTTAGAAAATTAAAACTTGAGAATTAGTTTTTTATTCATGAACGATTTTACCTTATAGGTACTTATGATTAAATAGGTTGTGCACAGGTACCTATAATTAATGGGGTTGTGCAAAGTTTTTCTCCAAAAATATATAAATGTATGACAAAATTAACTATTGATAGAACTAGAAATTTAGTTAAAAGGTCACAATAAGAAAAAAAAAACATGAATAAATTTTAATTAGAGTTCTATGAACTAAATATATCAACATAAAAATTAACATTTTATATTCAAATATTAAAAAAACAGTTTCAAAATAAATTTATTTATAAAAATTTAATTTATTTGCTTGTAATTGAAAATTTATTCGTCCATGCATACAAGAAATATTGAAAAAATAATTTAATTTAACATATCGTATTATGAATTTTACCTCATAATTAATTAAGTTTATTAAGTAAAATTTTATTCTAAATTAAAACTTAAAAGATATAATTTTATAATTTTATGGGCAGACTAGTGGGACCCCTTAGATCTCCTCCTTCCTTCCCAAAGATATTTTATATAATTTAGAAAAAAAAAGAGGCAGATTTCATTAATATGAAAACATCTCAAGCTAATACAATTGGAAATTTAGTTCTGTCATATATTACTATATTAGTGTGTTGCTGTTATTGAAATATGTCAAGAAAAATTCAAAATAACATTTTTCAAAAGAATATAAGGAAATAATTATTTCATCTTTAAAATTTATTATATTATATAAGAAGTTTAAGATTCGAAATATAAGATGCAATGCGGTGCACATAATTTGCTAGAATGAGCTAGCTTTCCAAAAACGTTAGATTTACTACCAAAATTTTTCATTCAATTAAAACGCTCACTGTAAAAATAGTTTGTTACCAATTTACCATCCACTGATTAATTTTCATAAATGACAAAACAATTGAGTTTTAAATTAAATCACCTTATATTTTTCTCGAAGGATACCGTTTCATGATATGCTAAACCCAGCACCCCTAATATAACACTTTTGAAAGTAGTAAATTACATCTTTTCATATCCATGATTATATATAAATTGAAGCCATTAAAATAGTATTTATATCTAAATATTATAATTTTAATTTATAGAATAAAAAATACATAACGAGTCAATTTCAAACAATAGTCGAATTGATTTTAAGCGAGCTTTGATGCATGAGCCATGACTATTTTGACAGTCCTACATATGTCCTTGGTTAAGTCAAATTATTCAACACACATATAAATGATATCATTAGCTACTACAACTAACAAAATATATTGATGTTTTATTTTTTTTAATATGCAATCTAAAATGTAAAAATAATACTGACTACCTCGGTTCTCTTAGTGATTCATCTTATATGGAGTCTAAGATCTTATTTAAAAAAAAATGCGATAAATTTTATAAAAATGGAGTTCAATCTTTATTAATTTGAAATGAAGTATTGAGAATCACAAAACAAGGATCAAAGATTAGTTTATGGATTTTGTATCTACAAATATGAAATTATTTCTTACGCCTTGTGATTTTTTAGGTTCGGTCATACATTTATATAAATGATATGAGATAGTAATATAATTATAAAGCTATCAATTTTAATATAAAACTTGAAATCTGAATGTCAAATTTATTTGGAAATTAAATCTTTACTATTATAAAAACCTACGAGTGTCTTGTATTTTTTTTACACTTTCACGAAATTCAATAAGAAATTAATTAGAATATAAAGAAATTATGCAATATGCAATCAATAGATGAAAATGGTCCCCAATTGGTGTAATATATTGGTGTAATATTTATATATTATTTCAGAAAATGGTACTCCTCAATTGCAATTTGTAGAATATATGAAATTGTTTATACTTTTTAGATATAATACATAGGTGTAACCTTCAACCACAATAGTTCTGTTTATTTATTTTCATTTTAAAATATAAACATAAATATTAAAATTGTAAAAAAAAAATAAACATATGAGCTGGCGCAATAATTATTGTTTCTCTGTTTCTTACGTTTGCTCCAATTAATCTTTCTTTTAATAATCATTAAATTGGCGGATTTAAAGGCCAATATTTCGCAATTATTCTGACAGGTTGTTACCTTTTATATATTTCTGCATTCCATATATTTTCTCTATTTTGATTTGGCTGATAAGAAATAAAAAATAATAATGATGCGTGATACTAGTTTTTCCATTTTGGTGTATTTTTCCTTTGATACAGCTGATTGATATAAATCTTACCTATTTATTATTTAGCGCCATCTACGTATAACCATATAAAATAGGTAAAAAAATTTCTGCGTCATTTCTAATTTGCTATCCTATATACTATCCTCACACTTATCCTCTCTCTCCGCTTCATTCTTGCAAGCACCAATATATTTCTTTTCTCCACCTTTTTATTTTAAAACCAAAGTAAGTTGGAATATGATTAAGGTAACTAATTTCTCTATTCTCTCTCGTTTTAAATGTTTTATTGGTATTATTTGTTTCTCAACTGTATTAGATTTTGAATTTATAATAAATTTACACGTGAAAATATGCAATATATGCTACTATCAAACAGTTCATTAATTTCTCTTGGAATTTTACAATTATTATCACATAGATAGTCTAATTGGACAAATTTTTATTATATTATGATAATTAGTTTTATACTTCTAATTGTGCAGAAATAAAGAGGGAGGATATCTGTTTTACGACGACTTTCTAGACGATGAAGATGATGCATACTAGATCTGGCCTTGAAAGGAAGAAGCATAATGCACCAACACATAACTCAAATGAGGCTCTAATCACGACAAGACGTTTTAGATTTAGATTTAGAATATGAGTGTGCACACGATTCTTTTGTGCTATTATAATTTGTTTGTACAATTGTTAGTATACTTGTGAATTTTGATATTTTTGTTTGTTTGAATTTGCAAATTTTTTTAATTTGTGGATAATTATTTGAATATTTGTGTTGTAAGTAGTCAAAATTTGTTTTTCTTGTGGTATATTATTTGTATTATAATTACAATTATTAGGAGGTATATTTGTTAATTCTTATTTGGATGATATTCACCACAAAATGCGGTAGTAGATAATTTTTGATGGCATATATTTGTGTCTATTTGTGTAAAATAGAGCAATGCTTTATTGAAAATATCATAGAATCATATCGGTTAAGCTGATGCAAAATTAATCGATTGCATCAGTAAAATTCAAATTAAATAAAATAACCGCATCGGCAAATAATCAGATAAATCATGCCCGTGCTAAATAAATCAATTGCAACAAAACAACAAATGTAAAATAAGTCAATTGCATCAGCAAAATGAATGCAAAATTAGTCAATCGCACCAGCCTAACCCATGCTAAACATTTCAAGTGCATTGACGGAACGGATGCAATAGATGTCAGTTGCATCGTCTAATCCCATGTTAACAAGTCAAGTGCATTGGCATTGCAGATGCAATAGAGTCAAATGCATCCGACAAACCCCATGCAAAATATATCGGTTACATCTGTTATGCCCATGCAACCTTGCATCAGTTTAATTGATGCAAATTAACGCGCCCATGCAATTGAAATGCCCATGCAATCGAGCATTTGCAAGGAAGACAGTTGCATCGGCCAAATTGCATCGGTGTAGCTGATGCAGAACGCATGTTGCATCAGTACTGTGGATGCAGCCAGCCCATGCAACTGCTTCACTTTCCTGTAGTGCCGGAGATGGCGACATGTTTATTAAATTTATTTGAATATAAATTCTGGTTTTGTATCTATTCGTAAGAGATGGGCTAAAATCAGTCACGACTGACAGATGCAACCCTCAGCTACGATCAAATCTCAATTTTCGAGATTCCAACAGTCGATCTGAACCGTTCAATGTGTTCTCCATATTGAAATCTCATTGGAGACCAAATTTTACATTTTTCTGATTTTATGTACTATTTTTTAGAGATTTTTAAAAATTATAGTTATTGAAGGGTCCAGAATTGTTTAGATTAAGAATTTTGTAAAATATCAAATAAATACTAAGAAATTTCAGAAAAATGTAAAATTTGGTCTCCAATGAGATTTCAATATGGAGAACACATTAAACGGTTCAGATTGACTGTTAGAATCTCGAAAATTGAGATTTAATCGTAGCTGACGGCTGCATCCGTCAGTCGTGGCTGATTTTAGCCCATCTCCTAATCGTAATGTATTAATTTGACATAATAAAAGATATTGTTTAAACAAAATAAACGTTAATTTAATTTCAATATGTGTTTTGTTTAAATAGAGCTTGTAGTAATTTTTAGTCAATTTGAAGTTTGAATATTCATACTAAAATGGTGAAAACTCAAGTATATTAATAAAAAAATTAAAAAGTTTACGGAGACAATTATCATTAAAATTCGAATTTGATATATGCTCTATTAAATAATCTTACAAAATTAATAATTTTCTTTTAAAATGCTTCGCATTATAATTCCTAAAGATATTTACTAAATTTTTTATAGCCACAATAGTTGAAAAATTACAAAAGAACTACCAATTTTCTTTTCATTTCTTTTTGGAGAAGTCATTCACCCAAAACTCATCATCATTTAGGCATTTACAAGACAAAATTATCTGATTAATTGATCCTGATTACCTAAGAAGATGTAATAATTCGAGATCTGAACTGACCAATACTCAATATTAGATCTTAATTAGGAAACCATTTGTGCTGGCACTTGTATTGCATCAATAACTTGTTTAATTTTCTTTATCTAAGATTCTATAAATATATATCAATAAGAAAAAAAATATATAAATCTATATCTTCGAATCGATGGCATAGATGCGTCTCCCTAGCTCCGACAGATTTATCAACAATATATGAATTCATAATATTAAGGATAGTATACCTTACTCAGTATTACAACTTCTTCTTCAAATAATTATAGAATGCTTGTAATTTGTACTGATTACTGCAGGAATTTGTGCTAGTATTGTCGCTTTCTCGTTTCTTGGGTTTGGCATATATGTGATTCGAGAAAGAATAAAAGTTTCTAAAGTAATGAAGAAGTATTTCGATCAACACGGAGGATGGATTCTATTAGAGAAGATTAAATCAAACCAAGGATTTGGTTTTACAATCTTCACGAAGCAACAAGTAGAACAAGCAGCAAACAATTTTGACAATGTAAATATTCTTGGCTATGGAGGTCAAGGTACTGTCTACAAAGGAACTCTAAGTGACCAAATTGTTGCCATAAAAAAATGCAAGATAGTCGATGAGAATAAGAAGAAAGAATTCGGTAAAGAGATGCTTATTCTTTCTCAAATTAACCATAAGAATATTGTAAAACTTCTTGGTTGTTGCCTAGAAGTTGAGGTGCCTATGCTAGTATACGAGTTCATCTCAAATTGTACTCTTTTTGACTACATCAATAATAAAAGACGAGAATCTCACATTTCTCTCACAACTCGACTGAGAATTGCTCAAGAATCAGCAGAAGCACTTGCTTACTTACACTCATCGGCATCTCCTCCAATTTTTCATGGAGATGTGAAGTCTACAAATATTCTTTTAGACCAAAATTATATGGCAAAAGTGTCCGATTTTGGAGCCTCAATATTAGCTCCAACAGATGAAGCACAAATGGTGACACTCGTGCAAGGAACATGCGGGTACCTCGACCCTGAATACCTACAATCTTGTAAGCTTACCGACAAGAGTGATGTATATAGCTTTGGCGTTGTTCTTTTGGAGCTTGTGACCGGAAAGCCTGTAATTGATTTTAATGCACCAGAAGAAGAGAAAGGTCTTTCCTCTCGCTTCCTCACTGCTATGAAGGGGAAGAAACTAAATGAGCTTCTAGATGATGAAATTAAATCTGAAGATAATATGGAAGTGATCATGGAAGTTGCTATTTTGGCAAAGGAATGTCTAAATATGACAGGGGAAGAACGGCCTACTATGAAACAAGTAGCCGATGAACTTGATCGAATCAGGAAACTTAAGCAGCATCCTTGGGAACAAGCGTACCATCCGGAGGAAATAGAATCCTTGCTCGGTGGACCATCACATCATATAGAGATTGAGCATATTGGCTCTTTTGGTCTAGAGAAGAAAGCTGAGAAGGTTATTGCTGTTGGTCGATGACATCTCTTCTGGGTTTTTACACACTAATTTCTATATATATTGTGCAAATATATTCCATATTAATTCCACTATTGTCTTTTACTAATGTCTTTGTCTTATTTTGTTGTGGTTTATAATTATTCTGGACGTGCTGTAAAGAAGGATTCCATTTGGAGTTCATGCATGTAATGTGTGATATTCACTTTTGCTTCGGTTTGTATTGCAATTTTACATGGTTGATATCTATTCTGGTTGAAATCAGCACCGATATTAAGAGCCCAATAGCCCAAAGCCCATTTCGCATTGGATTTTCTCCAAAGATGAAGAATAATCTAGAAGTAGATGGAACTATTTGTATTAATGTAGAATATGTAGATTTCTCTAGTATATATGAACCGAGCTTGTACATGTCGGTTTAGACAATTTAGAAATTATCTAGTACTATCTTTTAAACCGACATAGGTTAATATAAATAGGACCTTCATGGTGCATTTTAATTGTGCGCACCAAATTAGTTAAAGGTTAGCTAGTGTATGTGTATATGTATATGTGTTGTATTAGTATAGTTGAGTAGTAATTTAAGTGTGTTTGTATCGTATCATTAGTTAACAATTGGTATGAGAGCAAGGTTAGGGCTTGTCGGGTTGTCGAGTCGTGTCGTGAGAGAAGTTAGTTGAGTCGATATGTCTGATTTGAGTAGTATGAGTAGTTTGATAGAGAAGTTGAATAATTATAATTATAGAGATTGGCGTACGTGCATCAAGTCTTATTTGCAGGGACAAGACTTGTGGGATGTTGTCGGTGGTGATGAGACGGAGCCGCCACCGAACTCGATCCGAGCGTACAAGAAGTGGAAGGTGAAGGCTGGTAGAGCCTTGTTTGTGTTGAAGACGACGGTTGATAAGAGTTTGTTGTCGCATATCGAAGATGTCGAGAGTCCTAAGGAAGCATGGGATATATTCGCCGCATTGTTTTCGAAGAAGAACACGAGTCGGTTGCAACTCCTCGAGAGAGAGCTGATGAACATCTCTCAAGGCAATGCGAAGATTGGCGAAGATTGGCGAAGATAGAATGCGGCGGATAATCATAAACGGGATGCGGCCGGAGTTTGGCGCATTCGTGGCGGCGATCCAAGGGTGGCAGACGCAACCATCCTTGTTGGATCTAGAGAGTCTGTTGGCAAGTCAAGAGGCACTTGTCAAGCAGCTTTCCGGATTGACGGTGAAGAAGGAGGAAGAAGAAACGGCCCTGTATAGTGGTCGACATGGAGTGTCAAACAGGAGCCAACACAGAAGGCAGCCGGTTGTCGAGAAGACAAAGAAGACTGTGCACGAGTGTTGCAGGTGCACGTGTTCAGGGGGAGCTCCAAGAGGCCAGGAGGGCAATGGAGCTGATCATGAATCCCGCAGGTGAAGCGTGGTGTGCTACAACTGCGGACGGCAAGGGCATTATGCGAGAGAATGCCAACTTAAGAATGAAGAAGGAAACGTCGTGGTGGCCATGAAGGAGAAGGCACCATTCGACGTAAAGAGTGAAGAAGAGTGGGACGGTTTGGCGACCGTCGCGATAGTTGACAAGACGGATTCGGAGTCTGAAGAGGAGATCGACTTCGAACCGTGGTTCTTCGAAGAGGCAGTCGACGAGGAGACTGAAATAAGGAGTTGTGCGTCGGTGGTAGTTGAGGAGAAGCCACGAGAAGGCGCAACAACGGAAGCCATCACCGAGGAAAGTGATGATGTCGTAGTCATGAAGAAGACTGCTGAAGTACAAGCGATATCGCGACAAGAACAGAATGATCGCAAAATAAGTCGAGCAAGTAATGGAGGAACTCGACGACAACAATTGCAGGTACCGCATACAAAGTCAAATTTTGTGGTGAAAAAACTAAAGATAGACCGACGATAGATATGAGATGTCACACTCGAAAGTATCATAAAGATCACAAGAAGCATGATGATCCTGATGGACGTGGAATACCGAAGGTTAGAAGAAGTGAAAGTCGGTGCTGAGGGGGAGTGTTGAAATCAGCACCGATATTAAGAGCCCAATAGCCCAAAGCCCATTTCGCATTGGATTTTCTCCAAAGATGAAGAATAATCTAGAAGTAGATGGAACTATTTGTATTAATGTAGAATATGTAGATTTCTCTAGTATATATGAACCGAGCTTGTACATGTCGGTTTAGACAATTTAGAAATTATCTAGTACTATCTTTTAAACCGACATAGGTTAATATAAATAGGACCTTCATGGTGCATTTTGATTGTGCGCACCAAATTAGTTAAAGGTTAGCTAGTGTATGTGTATATGTATATGTGTTGTATTAGTATAGTTGGGTGCGTTTGGATGAGAGAAGAAGAAGAGGAAGAATGAAGATGGGAAGAAAAAAATTATAAACAATCCAAATTCTTCACAAAGTTACACACTTCCCAATACTTCTTCTCACTTCTTCTCTTCTTCCCTTCTTCCCACACCTATCCAAACGCACCCGTTGAGTAGTAATTTAAGTGTGTTTGTATCGTATCATTAGTTAACAATTCTCAATTGTTTTTCCTCTGTTTCAGAATGATTCTAACTATCAGCTTTCTTCTAAATGGATAAGATCCTGAGGAAGATAGTTTCTAGATAGTCGTACTTGATTTTAAGCTACCACTGACATACAAAATAAATATTATTCAGGTTTTAATTAATACTAATTAATACGATGTGTTGTTAAATGTAAATGTGAAGCATTGCATTAATTGATCATTGACCTAGACAACCTTCATCAATCCAAAACATTCTTACTGTCCAGGCACGAGTTATTTCACACCAGAATGCGAACTCCAACAAATGAACTCTGGCAGAAACAGCGAATTTCCTTTGCATTGTCATTACTATATGTTGGAAATTAACTATGGCATTAACACGAGCTAAAAAAAATCAAACATAAAGAAAAATATCATCATTTGATGTTGCAAATGAATTATAGCATTGACACGACTCACACGAGCCAGCAAAATCGAACACGAAAGAAAAAAAAGAAATTAAATCACAAATGCTAACATTAGCCCGAGTAACTGCGACCTTTACAAAAAATGTCACCGCTGGGCCTGATTTCAACCCAGTTGACAGCCCATTCTCTTTTCACCCGAAATTTAAAAAAATAATATTAAAATAATATAATTCATTAAAATTAATATCAATATAATCAGTTTAATATAAATAGTATCGTAAGATCGGAATCCTGGATTCCGAACGTTAGATCGGATTCTGGGATTCCGATCTAACGTTAGATCGGATTCCAGGATTCCGATCTAAACTTTACTATATATAGCGCTTGGTTCCGATCTAACCGAGTGCTTCGCACTCTCGCTTTGGACCTCCTTTCCGCGCGAGCACAGTAAGTATTTTTTTTTATTTATTTAATTATTTATTTATTTAGTTTATTAGTTTTTAATTTAGTTAATTAAATAAAAAAATAGAGAAAATATTGAAAAAATATTTAAAAAATCTGAAAAAATGAGGAAAAATAAAATTTATATTTATATGTAATTTATTAATTATATTAGATCTTTTTTGCTCTTAATAATTAAGATTTTGATAATTAAATATGAGAAAAATTAGAAAAATGATAATAATTGATGGTATTAATTAAAAATGTAGGTAAAAAATTATTTAGAAGAGAGTCAATTCCTTTCTACTCCAGGTTAGCTTTTTTATATGTTTATTTTATTATTGTTTGAATAGAAATGTTTGTGAATTGCTTGTAGATTGATTGATTGATTGTAAAATTGTGAAATACAATGATTGTAAAATTGTGAAATGCAATGTTTGAATTATTGATTCATTGATACTTGTGAAATGGTTTGTGAAATGCAATGATTGTAAAATTTGAATGATTTATTCAAATTGGGTTGGGTTGGGTTCAAATTGGAATGAAATTGGGTTGGGTTGGGTTCAAATTGGGTTGAAATTGGGTTCTGCTTTTTTGGAAAACTCTCCCGGTACAGGGGAGATGCTGCCGAAATTTTTATAGATTTTTTTATACTTTATTAAATTTTAATTGCAGTAACAGTCGAAATGCCACCGCGAAGAAGAATACCAGAGGATCCACGTCGATCCACGAGGCGTCGAGGAGATCCTGGCGCATCAACATCAGGAGGAGATCCTGGCGCATCTACATCAGGAGGAGATCCTGGCGCTTCTTCATCTGCCCCCTGCTGCCTCCCCCCCCCCCCCGTTCCTCCTCCTGCTGATCAGCTTCTGCATCTCAGTCAGTCTGAGCTTCGAGGCGTACGAGTAAGTTTTTTTTTTATTTATATAGTTAATTCTTTTTTATATATATATATTTTAATAGTATATATAGGAAATAATTTATTTTTTTAATTATTTAGGGTATAGGATTTAGGGTTTAAGGAATTAATATATTTTTTAATTTATTTTTTAAATTATTTAGGGTATAGATATATATAGTAAATAATATGTTTTTTAATTTATTTAGGCGTGGACGCCCGAAATGCATAAGGCAAAAATGATACGAACCGAGGAGGTGGACCAGCGTCTTGTGACATTGGGCCTTATTCATTTCGTTGAGTTAGGTCACATGCCATTGGATCGTTCCATGATACAGGGTCTAGCCATGTTCTGGAGGCCCGAGACCCACATGTTCCACTTTCCCCGCGTAGGCGAGATGACCGTTACTCTTGAGGTATTATTTTTTCCAAGTTCTGTTGGTAGCTATTTATTTATTTATTATTTTTTTTTGTTGTTTAATAAAAAAATGTAAATAAAATTTGCAGGATGTCGCCTTCATTTTTGGCTTGCCTACGACTGGACGACCGGTGACCGGTCGTACTGATTACGACGATGTGCAGAAGCTAGCCGACTTTGCATTGCCACGGGACACTCTTATGGAGGATGTTCTAGATTGCTTCAGAGAGAGGGCGACTGATCGACGTGCTGGGAGGTAACAAACGTTTTAAAATTTAATTTAAATTTTGAGATATGCTGCAATATATATATATTTATATGTGTAATGTTTATGTAATGTAGGAAACTTCACGCAGTACAGTTTGGAAAACTGCGTGATATGTGGGCACAGGGACCTAGGTCAGAGGACGCAGATAGGATCGATAGGTACACACGGGCCCTTGTGTTGGAGTTGATGGGTTGCGAGATGTTTCCAGATACCACAGGAGATTCTGTTCCTTGTTTTTATCTGGAGTTACTTCGGGTTAGTAATTGTAAATATTAAGAACATCTCTTACATTAGTACTAACTTGGATAACTTAGTTTGCAACTAACGAAAAATATTTTTTCTTATTTGCAGGATGTTCATGCATCGGATTCAGTTAGATATAACTGGGGTGCGGCCACACTTGCTATGTTATACCGCGGCCTGGACTTGGCAGTCCTGGCAAATGGCGCTCAGAAGGTTCCTGCTCCGTGGCCCACCTCCTGGTCCATATCCAGACCCACCTACCCATTATGAGTACCAGACCCAGTACCCACCATACCAGACACAGTATCCACTTGGACCACCACCATATTCTCAGGGCGAGCCTATCTTGAGCCCGGGTGACGCTTTTTTGTCATCCATTGGAGTACATTTGGACGAGCCGTACACACCTCCAGTTCATCCATCTCCTTTCGGTCAGAGCTATGGTCACTTAGATCGTGTTCACTTAGATCGTCTATATGTTCAGCTATTTACGGTATATGTTCACTTTGTATTTACCGAAGGCTGGGATGGTATATTTGCCGATGATGACACTTATAATTCCTGTATTTTTATATTATGAATTAAATGAAATAAATCTAATATTTAATTATAAGTTTATATTATAATTATTGCCATAAATAAATTATTACATAAAGTATTATGTACTTATTATGTACAACATTTAACATAATTGAAAATTTTTAATATTAAAAATAAAACCATCCATATCAAATTAATATCAAAACTTTAAATATTAAAATATTATTCATAATATAGAATTATATTATAATAACATTCTTCAAAATATCAAAAATCCGGTTCTAAACAAACGAAAAAATTTTTATAATATATTAATTTAATATTAAAATTTTATATATTTAATTAATGTTTATAATAGAAGTAAAATAAAATATATTAATTTAATATTTTATCTTTAAAATATATTACTAAAATTTCATAATATATTAATTTAATATTAAAATTTCATATATTTAATTAATTTTTATAATAGAAATACAATAAAACCATGAAAAACGACAAAATTGAGCAGTTACAGCACTATTCGGAATCCCAGAATCCGATCTAACGTTCGGAATCCAGGATTCCGATCTTACGATACTATTTATATTAAACTGATTATATTGATATTAATTTTAATGGATTATATTATTTTAATATTATTTTTTAAAATTTCGGTCTTTTCACCTAGTTAGTCGCAGACTCGCAGGTGTGTAAACAAGGCTCTTCTTTTTATTAAATATCTATATTTTCCCATTACATAAAGCAAAATACATGATGGAAATACGGAATCTCGTGTGTCGATCTCATTTTAGTCTGATGAAATGTGACTTCTAGACGCGCAATTTCGTAAATTGAGGTCTCTTTTTTGAAGCATGACAATAGCTAGCATTAGATGATAGTTGAATTTCTGGAACCTACTCTGGAATCAAACTCAGCGGTCTGTAATTCTAAAAGTTGTCGCATATCCAAGTGTGCGCATTTAGTACCAAATGCTTACACAAGCATTGAATTTTTGGGCAGCTACATCTCTGTGCTCTCAGAAGATTTCACAATTTCTTTCCATGCTAAAATCTCGTTCAAGCCTATAAGAAATTCAAAACAATCCACCTATACCAAAAGTATTTCAAAATATGACCAAAATACCCCCATATTCCACCTTAGTTCTTAAAGTTTCCGTACGAAAAAAAAAGGAACAAATGACTAAATACATCCGCGTATACATTTTCTTGAAAAATCCAAAGAAAGATAAAATATCTAACAAATCATCCAACGTATCCTAATTTATCCAGAAGAGCTAGGTGTTACTAAGCTGCCTTCATCTACCCTTTTTCTATGCTTGCCGGGCTGAAGCATTTGATGATTTTTATTTGGGGCCCTTGGAATTCTGGTAGTGGCTCCTTGCCAGGATCTTCTGTGGCGAGACTTTTTCTGCTGTCGTGAACCAAAATAAATTAGCTGGTTAGTTGAATTTGAAAAAAGGGGAAAAAAAACAATTCTGTGTGAAATTGCATATAAAAAAAATTTCTACAAGAAAGTGAAAATTCAGCTGATCTGATACCTTTTATTACTTTTTAAACGTTTCTTTACTTCATAATTGGTTTCGCCAATTGGCACACTTCCTCTCTTTGATGCTTCTTGAGATAACTCACCTGGGGACTGTTATCTATTTGCTGCAATGAGAAATTCACAAGAGATTAACACAACGATAATAATAAATTTACTGATATCAATAACATAAACAATGGGTTACTATATTAGATTAGCACCGACTACCGACGAATTTTTTTGCATTGTCAATCATGACTTATACCTTACAAAACCAGATTATACATTCGTATATAATACCAAAAAGATATAAGAATAGGAAAAACCAAACATGAGGGCATCTAACATGGCATCAGCATGAGCTCTGTAGTTTTCAAACAAATAATTTGTGATTTAATTTCCGAACTCGAAAGAAACACACTCTTCACTCATATGCATATAGACCGACAATAACAGGGGGAAACAGAGAAGTAGAAATAGAAACAAAAAAAAAAAGTTGTTGTTCAAAAAGAAAAAAAAATGTTGCTATTTTAGTGCTTTTACAGACAGAGACATCGTGCCCCATGGCCACCACCCTTCTCCAACAAAACATCATGATATACTGACATCTCACACCTCCTTTTCCCCTTTGGACCTTTCCCTTGTACAATTTAAATGTAGACCTCATTAGACCGGAGCTAGATTTTCAAGATATCTCGGAAGTCAGAACCCATAATATTCTTGCAAACAATTGGTTATAAAACACTTCTATATTTAGAATAACAATGCTACTAGCATTCCTCTAAAACTTAAAACGTCCTCAATAAGTTTAAATATGATTTAGAATAACAGGCAACATGAAGCCTGCTCTTGCAACTTTAGTCTTCTGATGTTAAGCTAGTAGGTATAGTCGTATAAATATCAAAATGAAGGCATATAACCTTTACGAGCAACCATTCAGCTAGCATCAAACTTAATTAAATCCTTCAACACCATTTTCACCTCCAAACTTAAGTTACAGAAGGAATTCCTTGGAAATTGTTGTCAGAAATATTTTTTTTGTTCGAATTTATCTAGCAAATTTGGTAAAATAACCTGTTTAGTTAACAAAGAATTTCTGATTTAGTTCTCGAGACATTAAAATGATTTTGGGTACGTCTAAAGAGCAGATTAGTAGTCGCATTTGTGCCAAATTCTTTCACCAAAACCATTTACTAACATTTTAAATTAAAATTATGTATCTGTATTCTGTAAAGATATATATAGAAATCAACAGAGTATAGAATCTATTTCTAACGACATTATGCAAACATGAGATAACACAAACCACAAGGATTAATTCTGCAACGTAATGCAAGCAATTAGAAAACATTAAACTTGGAAGCACCAAATCAAAATCAATATTCAATAAAAGTAAGTAACAAACGAGTTAGCCAAAACTTCTATAATCTTTTGCCCAACTCCAAACACATTCACAAGCTTTCTTCTCTCATTCTGCAACAAAGTTTCATTGCCATCAAGAAATTGGTTGAAGCTGCACAGCTATCCCCAAACATCACCTTAACACCCTAAAATTGGTCCTTGCTGCCAATTCTCTCTGTATTTCGATGAATGAAGATGAGTGCTCTTCTTCATGTCCCACGCACTATATAACCATGGTGCACTGCCAATTGCATCTGAAACATAAAATTGTAGATCAATTAGTTCCAACAAAAAAGAGATGCTAAATTATAGTAATTATTGATATGCACTAATAACCACTCTCAGTCAATTTATCGCAGCTTAAGTTTGCGCAAATAATTGTACTATTCCTAACAAAATAAGATGGTTCTGAGCTTACCCAGTTTCTAACCGTGAAATCTGAAAATTAGAAAGGCGAAAAAGATAAAACTCACTTTTTATAATAAATTTACACAAATATTATCATAAGTAGTAAGAACTAACAGCATACCTGTCTACATTGTCTAGAAATGGGAAGATTATTCCAGCTTTCACCAATCCATAGCCCTGCAAAAAATTAATACAAAATCTTAAAAAATAATTAAACTCCAGAATTTAGTTAAATCCAGCACAATATCTCAATTGTTGTTTTTATTTATGCATTTTGTTTTGATAAACTAGTTATGTGGCTTCAGGAATCAATAACAACATTGACAAAAGAAGAAGTAAACTTAGAAATTTCCACGTGCCCTGTTTCTGTTTGCAGAATGGCCGAAGTACATCACGCAAACTCCACACGGAACAAGATTTAGCACCACCTATGGGGCATGCTCCCTCGGTTCAATGACAATAGCCGGCCATGGTGGATTTGCCTTGCTGGACTACGCCCATATCACTTCCCCTATCTCCAGATCCTCTAGCAAACTCTGATCATCTCTCTTTTTCGATGCAGCGAGTCTCTCTTCCATCCGTACTTCCTCGTTTTCTGAAGGATTGGCATACTTATGCACAACTGACTTGGATTTGGAGATTTTCAGAACCAAATCCATGTTGATATTCAATGAATTCCCTGCATTTTCTCCAGAGTCGATACCTGAAACAGATTTGGAGCTCAATTTCTCCTTATTGTTTCCATCAATCAGAACTGAATCCTTAAAGCGAGAAGGAACAACCCTCGCTCCTGTCCTCGAGCTCCTATCGACAACCTCCACCAGAACTCCAGCGCCACATCCTGAATCGGCAGCTCTAAACAAATGACAAAAACACCCTTTCCTAGAGTCTAATTTTAACGGTTCAGATCAAATGAATTTAATCATGATGGTTATAAATGATTAGTCTAGGTGCACTTATATAATTCCATGAGGACAGACCAAATCAACTAAATATTATCTGTGAGCAGCTCTAAACAACTGGCGGAAATACCCTATCGAAAAACCTAGCTAGTTTGGATGGTTCATATTAATTACTACCAAATTTATAAGGCTTTTATTTCCAAAGTACAAAAGCAGAATATTTATTTAATAAAAAAAAGGAACATTAATTTCCACCATGGTTCATGAGAAATTCTTTTGGAAAGTAGTAAATCTGCACCCTCCCATTTCTTCTGAGAATGATAATTCCAAATTAGCCAATGAACCTATGAGTGAAAAGTTAAGATTAATTCATAATTTCCAGACATAATTACCTTGTATTCCTGCTTTTTCTTGGCAAAGGTACACCCTTACTGTTTACATCAGTAGTAGGGGGCGCCCGTACAGGGCCTAGCCAACCCCAAAAATTTATATTTTCTGTTACAAATACCCCACATGTTAACCTTAGTTAATGTACTAATTTTTAGATTTGGGCCCCCTCATTATAAAAAGAAGCCAAGTCTGATTTTAGCTACTTGGCCTTACCTATTTTTTAAATTTCTTCTTTCTTTCTCTCATGCTCTTAGCAACAGTGTAAAACTGTAATTTCTCTCTCGTCTCTCACTCTTTCTCAAATCAGAAAAGAAATCAGACCGGTTATCTGAAATTTTATCTAGATTTATTATACTAGGATTTTTCTCTAGCCCCCTCCAATTTCATATTCTGGTTCCGCCCCTGCATCTAAATTCTTTTATTGGGAACCATGAGTTGATTAGTAAAGCAAAAACCTTATTTTTTCATTCTCTGAGCAGCACCATTGTTAGTAAGCACTAGTGCAAGTTTAATTGGGTTGCTTGTCATGTACATATACAAAATCTGAAATTACAAACAACTATTTTTGAGATACCTCTGAACTCATAAAATTCATTCAATTTTGTAGCACATTTTTGTTAGAATAATAACACCACTAAAGGATTGCTACAAAAGGTGTGTTGACTAAACCTCCAATCTCAAAATGTCCTCAATATGTCAAAAAACGATTTAAAAAAAAGTACAACAAGAAAAGCTAGTAATTAGAAATATTAAAAATAAAAGAGGATTAACCTTCAAAAGCTCCTCCAGTTCCATTCAACCAGCATCAAACTTGATTCCTGGAGCATCATTCACCTGAGGTCCTGATTCTCCTCGGATCTAATTGGACTTGGAAAGAAAAATAGCCCAACTCCGCTAATCCCCAAATCAAAACCCATGCGACATCAGTTTGAGTCTCCAACCAACATTTCTATCGCAACATTATCAGCACTGAAAAAATCTCCAATCTGACATCAGGAGAGTAAAAATAGGGAACTAGGGTTTAAGTGCAGATCGTGAACTTTTGCAATGGCGAAAACAAGGGTTTACGTTTAAAATCGAAAAGGAAAAGGGGAAAAGAAGAGGTGGTGGAGGTCTACAGATGTTTAGCACAGGGTTTTAGGGTTTTACTTTTTTCTCGGCGGAGAAGAGTCGTGTCCAACGCAAAATTTCAGATGGAACCATCGCAGTTTGTAAGTCTGTACTCTCTAGAGTCAAAACACTGACGGCAGAATGTGTTTCCGTCAGTCGTCTCATGGTCAAATTAACAACAGAGCGTGAAAGGGTTTACGTTTAAAATCGAAAAGGAAAAGGGGAAAAGAAGAGGTGGTGGAGGTCTACAGATGTTTAGCACAGGGTTTTAGGGTTTTACTTTTTTCTCGGCGGAGAAGAGTCGTGTCCAACGCAAAATTTCAGATGGAACCATCGCAGTTTGTAAGTCTGTACTCTCTAGAGTCAAAACACTGACGGCAGAATGTGTTTCCGTCAGTCGTCTCATGGTCAAATTAACAACAGAGCGTGAAAGAACAGTGAGCCGTGAGCTGTCAAACGTGGCATAAATAGAGATTCAAAAAAAAAAAAAAAAACGTGGCATAAATGTACGGAACGGACTGTTCCGTTTGCCGTTTCGTTAAGGAACGCGATATAGGATTTCATTTCGTTAACTGTATTGTTTTTGAAACGCACATGAAACGGTTTGAAATGAGACTGAAACAGTCGAAACGATATAATTCCATGTTCCGTTTACTATTTCGTTATTGGAACGGAATGAAAACCAATTCTGTTGTGCGTTCCGTTTCGCTTAAACGAAACGGCACCACGTGCCAAATTATCACGCTGACACTCCTAGCCATGAGCAAAGGAAAATGCTTTCGCCACTTCAAATTTTACACTAAAATGATCGAAATCAAAATATCCTCATTTTTTTAAATATTTATTTATTTCTTTATATGCAAATAAATCAACAATAGTTTGGTCAGTTGGTGTGCATCTCCAATAATAGGAGTTAGAAAAGCGGGGCTGATAAGGACCATCCTCGATTTCTATCATCTCCATCATCCTCAAAACGAGTTTTCTATTTTTAAAAAATACGTAATTAACTTATTTCCATTTTCAGAAATTAATTAAATCCCGTCATCCTCATCCATCATCTCCTGGAGTCACCCCTCTCTCTCTCTTTCTTGGTAAATTTTCGAACTTCCTCACAAATATGATAAATTTTCATTAATCTGTGGTACAAAAGTTCTGTTTATTTAAAAGATTTTCTACCAGAATTCTGGATATGTATGTGCTCTAAAAAGAAAATAAACGAATTGCTGTTCGTATGAACTAAATAAGATATTAATTATTTCACCATACAACAAGAAAAAAGGAATAGTACAAGCCTGAGTTGATTCATTATTCTGTTTTTTTATGCAATTCTTCCATACCTGTAGATTCCATAACGTGTAAAATTTTGTTCGTGTGGCCTAATTGTGCCCACTGCCAAATATTTATTTTGTTAATGTTAAGTCAACGGATTTTATTTCACTATAGATAAAAGTGGTAAAGGTTAGAAGCTTGATTTTTGTAATTACGTTTGCCAAATTTTGTAGATTTCAGTCGGGAGTCTGTTTGATTTAATTTTTGAGAAAACTGCGAGAGAAGACTTTTTTTTTTAGAAATCTAGATAGCAGCTATCTATCTAGGGGTAAAGAAAAGAAAAAGCAATAAATAACCAAAACAAGGAAAAATTAACAGAATTTAAGACATTCTCTTGCACAATAGATGATGTCATGAGTAATTGTCTGCGTCGAGCGTTTCTGTCCTCTAAAGATTCTCGCATTCCGTTCTTTCCAAATCCACCAGGCACCAGAAGATATGTAGACTATGGCCCAGTCCTTTCTTCTTCCACTGACAGTGTCGATTGTATGAGCAAAGGTAGTGTAACAGTCATCATGCAGAATGGGTAGCGGCAGAGATGTAAGTCGATATAGGTGCTGCCAAATCTCTCTTGCAAAGCTGCAAGTAAAAAAGAGATGCAAAAGTGTTTCCACTATCTGAGAATCACATAAACAACAACCAAAGTTGCTAGAACAATTCCATCTCATCAAACGATCTTGTGTGAGGAGTCGGTTGCGAAACCATAGGAACATGAAGAGCTGAATAGAAGGCGTTGTCTTGAAGTTCCACACAGAAAGTAAACTACTCTTCACTTTCCCTGCAGTTGCCAACATCTTATAGGTAGAGCTTGAAGTGAAAGTACCTCGAGGTTCCCATTTCCAACGCAAGACATCAGGAGAATTAGTTAGATGAATGTTCTGTAAGGAAGAGATCAGGGTAGACTGAGAGAAAGTGTGGGGCTGGG
Organism: Rhynchospora pubera; assembly: GCA_028095005.1. NCBI lineage: Eukaryota > Viridiplantae > Streptophyta > Magnoliopsida > Poales > Cyperaceae > Rhynchospora > Rhynchospora pubera. The sequence continues at coordinate 177,745,198 of CM051462.1, forward strand.
GCAATAATGAATGTAGGCTGTGAATAGCTTGCACTAGCAACATGTTGCAATGTTCTGGTAGCTGCTCCTTCTTGAGATCAAAGAGTGAGTAGAGGTTTCCCATACCCCAATTATCAAACCAAAGTAAAGGGCTAACAGCATTGCCTAACTGCCAATAACTAGACATTTGAAAAATGTACCGAACTGAAAGCATGAATCGCCAAAAGAATGATCCCTGTTTGATCCATCGCAAAGGTGAGATTGTTACATCTCTTCTAGAGAAAAGGAGGGTTGCAGTCGATTTCCAAATTGATTCATCTTCAGAATAAAGACGCCACCACCATCTTAATAACATAGCTAAATTTTTCAACTTCAAATCAGGGAGGCCCCAACCACCGTAATCTTTAGATGTGCAAACAAGATTCCAATTAATAAGAGCGATCCCTCTTTTGCAGTCATTTCCAGAAGACCAAATAAAAGATCTCATGACCTTATCAATGGATTTTATAAGCCAAGCAGGAAGTTTAAAGCATGACATGAAGTAGATTGGAATAGCAGAGATCACTGATTTACAAAGCTGCAATCTCTCTGCTCGCGAGAGCAGTCTTCCCTTCCATCCATCTAGTCTTTTCATGATCTTATCGAGCAAGGGCATGAAAGAAGACTTGATGGACGGTGGCGGAGTTAAATGGAAGAAACGGGTCAATTGACTCCATTAATTTATGAAAATTGCCACTATGTATATAAATGTATACTCACAAATAGAAAAGTTTATTAGAAATTTTAATATTTTAACTCCATATATATTAAATAAATATTCTACTAGTGAACCCCATATGTGATTCGTCCAATTTATTTTTGTTAAAAAAAATAAATAGGAAATATGTCTTCAAGTGTCACAAATATTGATTGTCTTTTTGAGTTTTTCACATCAATAATTTATGGACTTTGACATTTAGTAATAATTAGCACCAATGCAAATTGATGAATGATTTCTATTATATATTTCATAAAATTAAACTAATTATTTTGTGAGATATTCATACTAATTACTTATTGAATTAGGTATATAAATTTCTAAATTGAACCTAAATTAAATATGTAAGTTGTTGTCTGTATGTCATCAAGAAACCTTTAATACATAGATTTTTTTTATTTTATATGATGTGCCAAAAGATGCAACATAAGGACTTTCGGTACTTTAGTGTTGGTATGATCACATCCAATAAGCAATCGTTAACAAAATAAATTTATAAATAAGAATATTTATTATTTTATATTTTTAAAATATTCATATTATAAATTTTTTTAACCCGTCATAAAAATTCTTGGTTCCGCCATTGATGGAGGACCTATACAAAGACGATCCAAACTCTTGGCTGATGCGCTCTTATTTCTTTTCTCCCAGACAATCTATCACCGGCCAGACCCATCGCAACAACCCGTTATTTCTCGAGAAGAACTCAAACTCTGGCACTCTGACCTGAACTCAAAGTGGGCTGCTACCTCCATGCGTGTCACCAAGAACAATGCCTCCAAGTCAAGTCAGTACTCCACTGTGTCAACTTTGAAGTTGAATTTTGATAGCAGTTTTACCACTGATGTGCACGCAAGAGGGCAGTACCGATTCCAAGACAACCAAAACAGGACAGGCATCCGAGCACAAGGCTATATCTGACATGTTTAAATCCCCTTGCTGCACTATTAAATCTCTTGTACACAATAACACAGCATTTGTCTTATGTACGCATTGATGCAAAAAAAGAATGGGTGAAGAAAATATAGAAGCATAAAAAAATTAATAAGACACCTCACTGAATAATTAAACTTATCATTTTTTTCCACTTTTTAATGTTCGTAGTGAATAAAATGTTCTTAAAATATCTTTTTCCTTAAAGTATATTTTAAAAAATTAAGTTATGTATTTGACACTTGACAAAGAATTCCTCATTAGCAATTCCAGAGCAGTCGTTCAAATAGACTCAGAGTCGATTATTGACTTATTGTTCATGTTATGCTTTGAGACAGTTTAAGAAAGCCGAACATTGCTAACGAAGGGATGCCGTAACAGCCTCTTACAACTCCATCTCTGTCTCCAATCTCTCCTGAAACACTTGCTCAAGAAGTCTTTGGCTTCTAGTGACAACCAACTTGGCATCACTGGCACCTCGTGAGACAGCCCAATTCTTTGCATTGCGCTTATTGGGTCATGGACATCCTTCCATGGGGACTGACCAGTCGCCATCTCGATTACCGTGCAACCAAGGGCCCATATGTCAGCTGTCTTCCCCTGTTTTTCTCCTCTCGCCACCTCAGGCGCCATGATATTTAGCATACCTCTAATGGGCTCTACATTGGGCATACAATCCCACTTGGCACACCCGAAATCTGCAATTTTTGCACAACCATCCGATCCAATGAGAATATTTTGTGGCTTGATGTCACAGTGAATTACTCCTTTATCGTGCAAATACACCAACCCATGCAAGATTTCGCGTGTGCGGGCTCGAATCCTGCCTTCAGATAACATTCCTCCTTTCTGTTTAATCTCATCGGACAGCGACCCGTGAGGTGCATACTCCATGTGGAGATTGTACACTGACTGCATGGTTGTGGTGTTTGTTGTGATGTCCCAGCCAAGATAGGAGATGATATGTGGAGAATGAAGAGAACAGAGGATGCTCTGCTCTCTCTGTAAGTCTCTCGCCTGAGACAGCTGCTTCGACTTCACAGCAAAGAGTCTGCCTGATTTGGCTGACTTGGCGAGATACACTGTGGCGTTGTGACCGCGGCCGAGTTTTTGGCATCGTATCCATTGTTTAACCATTGTAGACAGATGAGGTGCAAGCCCTAGAATTAATTATTGTTTCCCTTTCTGTGTCTGAGCTGAGATTTGAATAGAGGTAATGAGTGTTATTCGTGGGAGATATATATATATATATATATATATGTAGAAGAATAACATATAGGAGAAAATTTTCGATGGATGCTTTGAAGTTTGAAGAGAGGTAATGAATATTATCCCGTGTGTGAAAAGGTTCATGTGTAAGTGTAACCGGGCGGCCGTCGAGCTTTTCAGTCGTTATATTTTTGACTTCTGAGTAATCATCGTATTTAAATACAGACTTGAAAATCTATTTGGTCGTTTGGATCGCCTATGAATAAAATGGAGATTAATTATTCGGAGTAAAAATGCATCATTTTTAAACAATCAATAATAAATTTGTTGTAGACTTAGAGTGTTATTTTTAGGTGGTCTAACATTCTATACTCATACTAATTCGATTATTTTAATATGTTTGATTAACCGATATTCGTATTAGGTGCGTCACGTGGCGAATCTAATTATTTTAAATTCTAAAATATTGAAAATTTAATGGAGCTTTTAAAAAAAAATTATTGTGAACCATGATGCATATATAGAGGGTTTCGTGCACAACGACCATTTTGGTCGGTAATTTCACAAATTGTGAATCTAATTTAACCAACCAATCTATAAATTGAAATCTCATAAAAAACAAAATTTTTCACTTTTTTTCGAATTTTTTTAAAACTTACCATTTTTGCTATAAATTAGTGTATTTGTACTTAAAAAAATGGCAAGATTTAAAAATTCAAAAAAATAGTAAACAAATTCAAAATTGTAAAATTTTGTTTGCTATGAGATTTCAATATATAGATTAGATTGGTTAATTTAGATTTGTCAATTTGCAAAATCACCGACCAAAACGGTCATGGTGCACGGAATCCTCTATTCATCATGGTTCACAATATAAATTATATATATATATATATATATATAGAGAGAGAGAGAGAGAATGGCTAACACGCCAATACGCCATCGATGACACATGCCATTGAGTTTATATCTACTCGTTTTTCGAGATACAAAATTCAAACGGTCGATTCAAACCGTTTAAGCTGATCACAATATTGAAATACTCATGGAGACTAAATTTTACACTTTTTTCAAAAATTTTTTTATTTATTATGATATTCTCAAAATTGGAGGGCCTGAAATACTCTAATCATAATGTTTTTAAAAATATTATAATAAATAGCAAAAAAATAAAAAAAAAATATAAAATTGTCTCAAAAAATATTTCAATATGAAGAACAATTTAAACGGTTTGGATTGACCATTTGAATTTTGAATCTCGAGAAATGACTTGATGGCACAAGACCCTCCGTGCCATCAAATCATTTTTCGAGATCCAAAGTTCAAATGGTCAATCCAAACCGTTCATGTAGTTCTTCATATTGAAAATATACAACAATTTTCAAAATTAACAAATTTCATATACAACAAGTTTCATCATATTTTAATAAAATAAAAATATATATGTATATATCGCCGCGCCATATATATGTAGAGGATTGCTAAAAAGCTATGCATTGCACGGATGTCTTCGTGCTACGGATTCGTTCTTGAATTTCATGTTTCAAACAACCGATCCAAATCGTTCATTATCTTCTTCATATTGAAATTTCATTAGAAACCAAATTTTACATTTTTTTTATTTTTTTACTATTTTTTTCAAATTTTTTAAAATACTTAATCTAATAAATTTTGGACCCTTCAATAACGGTGATTTTCAAAAATTTGAGAAAAATAGTAAAAAAATTTAAAAAAAAATGTAAAATTTGATTTCTAATGAGATTTCAATATGAAGAAGATAATGAACTGTTTAGATCGGTTGTTTGAAGTATGAAATTCAAGAACGAATCCGTAGCACGAAGGTCATCTGTGCTATGCATAGCATTTTAACAATCCTCTATATATATATATATATATATATATTGGAGATTTTTCAAAATTTTCGTATTGTTGCATCTGCACCGTACGGGATACGATATTCGTACATGTATCCATGCAATATAGCTTTGAATTGTTCCCTTTTGAATAACTATTGACGTTTTGAATAGTCTTTACCTGACAGAAAAGGGAATTAATTCGAATTAGATTTAAGAGATGAATTCTCACAAAAAACAAAAACAAAAATCCTTTGAAAGTTCTTAGAAAAGGATAACTTCTGACCATTAGAACTCCTTTCTGCATGTCCGTCCAAATTTCATAAAGCGACAGGGTTGAACCTGAAATCGTATCTGCATGTCAATCCAAATTCAATAAACCGACAGGTTGGACCTGAACTAGCGGATGGAACCAGAGAGACGGAGAAAATGTACAAATTAAGTTAATTTCAAGAATTAAACTCATATATGTTTTTGGCTATATGTTTGTGGAGCTGAGACAAGATTGTGGTTTTATGCAATTTTCACTGCAAGTTGATCATGAATTATATGGCACCAAAATTGTGGAATGGTAGAATTACTAGATATGGTAACATTACTCTAATGCCATTATTAGTTCGAAAATTAAAAACGGACATCAATAATTTTTTTGATCAATGTTATAAATGAAATTACTGAAATTTCTTGTTTTTCCTTTACTTCTATGATGAAATTGAACGGCGAGCTTGCATGGATGAAAATATTAAAACTAATGACATTCACATGCAGCTTACAACAAACATGTCTTGAATGAGAGCTGTTTTTTGTTTTAATTAATAATCAATTTTTATTTGTTGGTAATTGTTTCTTGGCGATCTATTTTTTTTTAAAAAAAAACTTAATCTAATAACTCGTGACTGTGGGTATATATATACTACTGCGGTGTCATGAGTTGCACGATCTATTTTTCTTTTCGTCATTTTGTTAAATTTTGCTATTATAGTAAGCTTTATTTGTAGTTTAGTTTATTATATATATCAACCATGGTGTAGACAGATAAATTTATACCTTTCATGAGAACCTCAAAACGAAAATCGAAAAGAAAAGAAACTGCAGAACAGATAATGCATAAAAAAAGTGGAACCAAAAAGTATAGAGCAACATATATATATTAGTATACTATTTAAAACTATTTTAAAGAAAAACTCCAAATACTTCTTCTAGGCTTAATTCCACTATCAACTAAATCAAGCATAGAGAAACAATCTAGATTTAGACAGGAAAAGGAGAAGATTAATTAATCCACTACCAAATGTAACTATTGGTCTTTTAAGGTGTGTCGCCGGAACAGAGATTTCAAATTTGTACGAGCCAGGAATCAGACAAATTTACTCGAGTTAATGCAACAACAATCGGCCATCAAGAGTTCAAGACCTTTTCCATTAAAAAAAAACATTAAGAGCAACTTACTATTAATTGGCTAAGAACACACTGGTACAACATCATATATCGGGTCTGAAAAGGCAAGATTCACCTCCAGTAATGTTCAATAATTAATGTCATGTCCTTATTGAATTAAATATTTGGTGAACCCTTCTTGCACAAAGAAAGAAACATTGCAATTAATAATGGATACATTGGAGAATCTAAAAAGTAGTGCAAAGGAGGTTGAAGAAAAAGCTTTAGAGTAAGATGTGGAACTGGATCAACCATACAAGTATTCAGAAATATTACTGATGTGCACAGTCAGATAATAGTGTAATATTCTATCCAAAACGTCAAGTCTAGCGGACCGCTTGTTTGTCAAGCGGATAGCCAGAGTTGTTGGCGGATCGCTACCGTTGGGACACTGAATCTAGACATAATGGTATGATCATTGCACCCTTTTATCTAATCCACTGTATGCGCCCTCTAAGTGATAAGAACACCTACTTAAGCCATGTTATGATGGAGTATAGTAAGCTTAATGTCATTTTCTCAGTTTGTCTAATTAGAAGAGAACAAGAGAGAGAAGGTACAAGAAGAGAGAGGGAAACAAGTCAGGGCCGTCATTCCCTGAGTTCACCATCGAGTCAAGGGAGGTCTGAACGGTTCGTGTAGTGCCTTCTCGCTAAGGAGACTTTGCAGATTGCAGGAGATAAGTAGGAGACGCATGGCTTGCGGGTCTCAAGTTTATCCACTCAACGCTCGATTTCGATCGGCAATGGCTAGAGATAATCTAAGATTCTGATTATTTCCGCATTTTAGGATCGTTAGAACACTTACAAATAGCTCTGTCGATATTAATGCAACACTTTTGCGTTTACCTTAACTTCTCAAAGAAGATGATAAGGAGCTATGGGACCATCTAGGGAATTCGAAGGTTGGTGCCTGAATCCATGCTCACGGTCACACATAATGATTTATCATATTTAATATTTCTTCTCCTTATACACTTTTTAATTAGAAAACATTAAACTTGGAAGCACCAAATCAAAATCAATATTCAAGCAAGTGCACCAAATTAATTAGCCAAAAGTTCTATATTATTTTACCCAACTCCAAACACATTCACAAGTTTCCTTCTGTCTTTCCGCAACAAAGTTTCATTGCCATCAAGAAATTGGTTGAAGCTGCACACCTATCCCCAAACATCACCTTAACACCCTAAAATTGGTCCTTGCTGCTAATTCTCTCTGTATTTCGATGAATGAAGACTAGTGCTCTTGTTCATGTCCCACGCACTATAGAACCTTGGTGCACTACCAATTGCATCTGAAACATAAAATTGTAGATCAATTAGTTCCAACAAAAAGGAGATGCTAAATTATAGTAATTATTGATATGCACTAATAACCACTCTAAGTCAATTTATTGCAGCTTAAGTTTGCGCAAATAATTCTACTATTTCCTAAGAAAATAAGATGGTTCTGAGCTTACCCAGTTTCTAACCGTGAAATCTGAAAAATAGAAAGGGGAAAAAAAATAAAACTCACTTTTTATTATAAATTTACACAAATATTATCATAAGTAGTAAGAACTAACAGCATATCTGTCAACATTGTTTAGAAAGGGGAAGATCATTCCAGCTTTCACACATCCATAGTCCTGCAAAAAAATAATACAAAATCTTAAAAAATAATTAAACTACAGAATTTAGTTAAATCTAGCACAATATCTCGATTGTTGTTTTTATTTATGAATTTTGTTTTGATAAACAAGTTATGTGGCTTCAGGAATCAATAACAACATTGGCGAAAGAAGAAGCAAACTTAGAAACTTCTATGTGCCTAGTTTCTGTTTGAAGAATGGCCGAAGTACATCACGCAAATGACAATATATAGCCGGCCATGGTGGATTTGCTTTGCTGGACTTCGCCCATATCACTTCCCCTATCTCCAGCTCCTCTAGCAAGCTCTGCTCATCTCTCTTTTTCGATGCAGCGAGTCTCTCTTCCATCCGTACTTCCTCTTTTCTGAAGGATTGGCATACTTATGCACAACTGACTTGGATTTGGAGATTTTTAGAACCAAATCCATGTTGATATTCAATGAATTCCCTGCATTTTCTCCAGAATCCATACCTGAAACAAAATCGATACCTGCATTTTCCCTGCATTTTCACAACTGCTTATTGTCTCCATCAATTAGAACTGAATCCTTAAAGCGAGAAGGAAGAACCCTCGCTCATGTCCTAGAGCTCCTATCGACAACCTCCACCAGAACTCCAGCACCACATCCTGAATCGGCGGGTGCTAATTGAACCATATCCTGCCTCAATTTCTTCTTGTATGGTTCATCAATGCAGCGCTCGCTTATGTTCTCAAGTTCCAACATCTGTATTCGTAAATCCCTCATTATTAGCGTCATAAGTAATCTAAAAACCCTAATTAGGTTAGCAAATTCAGTCGAAACAACAAGAAAGCCTTAAAATCGATGAGAATTCAAAATGCATTTGGTACAACAATTAGTGACCTGATTGGTTTCGAGTTGTTAGTCAAGGTCAGAGAATTGAGGTTGCCTATTTCAGTCTATCTTTTTTTTTTTTGAAGGTCAGGTGGCAATCACCACCCCTATTTCAGTCTATCACTATTGCAGAATGAAATTGGCGTTCCAATTCAAAATCAGGTCCAAATTTTGGGGTCAGAGTGATTTGATACTTCGCTCCAAAAAAAGTTTTCTACTAGAAACCAAAAATAAAGAAAGGAACATGTAGACTGGTTAAGATGAGAAACTCAGATGGTGTTACTTGCTCGGTTGCTCCTCAGAGGTAGGATTTTCTATCAACATTTCTGATTTCCTCAGTTTGAATATATATATAAGGCCTCTCTCTTTTTTTTTTTTGAAGGTCATAAAGGTACGCGAGTAATACACATACGGTTTGATGGAACAGGAGATATTCAAGTTAATTGTTCGAAGAAGAGTCGGAACAAGAAACGACTTGAAAAAGCAGGGCCCATGGGCCGTGGGTATTCTAATTGTTATTCTAATTGTCTTGCACACAGAAAGAACCAAAATTTTAAAAAATAATATTAAAATAATATAATCCAATAAAATTAATATCAAAATAATCAGTTTAATATAAATAGTATCGTAAGATCGGAATCCTGGATTCCGAACGTTAGATCGGATTCCTGGATTCCGATCTAACGTTAGATCGGATTCTGGGATTCCGATCTAAAGTTAGATCGGAATCCAGGAATCCGATCTAAAGTTAGATCGGAATCCAGGAATCCGATCTAAAGTTAGATCGGAATCCAGGAATCCGATCTAACGTTTAGTTTATATATAGGGGTTTCCGATCTAGAGAAGCTGCCTTCGCTCTCGCTTGGACTCTCCTTTCCGCGAGCACATTAAGTTTTTTTAATTTTTTTTATTTATTTAATTTTTAATTTATTTAGTTTATTAGTTTTTAATTTAGTTAATTAAATTTAAAAATAGGAAAAATATTGAAAAAATATTTGAAAAATCTGAAAAAATCAGGAAAAATAAAATGTAAATATATATGTAATTTATTATTATATTATATTTTAGTTGTCTTTTTATTTGTTTATTCAGTACTTATTTGTCTTTTTATGAGTTTTATATTTATGACTTCTATATTTATTTGTATTTTATTATAACTAAAAACTAATTAGGACCAATCACAACGAGTACGAAACAACTAAGTACGATAAACGCTTTGAAAAATATGAAGTTTGGCGCAATCACACCTAAGTACGAAACACGTAACTATAAACCGTTGGATTCGAAAAGTTTGGCGCTAGAAAAATATGAAATACGCTCTGAAAAATTCTAACAAAAATAGTGAACTGTTAATTGGCGGACCTATTGCCCTAAACTTAAATTTTAATATTTTTAGGCGTACCATTTGTTCAAAACAAAAATGTCAAAAGACCAAGATAGTCACACTTTCAACTGAAAAAAACAGCTCTGGATTCGAAAAGTTTGGCGCTAGAAAAATATGAAATACGCTCTGAAAAATTCTAACAAAAATAGTGAGCTGTTAATTGGCGGACCTATTTTCCTAAACTTAAATTTGAACATTTTTAGGCGTACCATTTGTTCAAAACAAAAATGACAAAGGACCAAGATAGTCACACTTTCAACTGAAAAAACAGCTCTGGATTCGAAAAGTTTGGCGCTAGAAAAATATGAAATACGCTCTGAAAAATTTAATATATATATTATATTTTAATATGAAATACGCTCTAAAATTTATTATAAATATTTTAATTATATTAATTAATAAATTAAAATTTAAATATATATATTATATTTTTTGTAATTAAAATTGATTTTAATTTTATCATATTCATTAATTAAAATAATTCATTACCTAAAATAAATCATTTTTTCAAATATAATTACTTACATTAAATTAGTTAAATTAAATTGAATTAAATTAAATTATTCCATCCTTTTCAAATATAATTACTTAAATTAAATTAGTCAAATGAAATTAAATTTAATTAGTTAAATTAAATTAAATTATTACATATTCATAGCTACATAAAGTATTATGTACTTATTATGTACAACATTTAACATAATTGAAAATTTTTAATATTAAAAATAAAACCATCCATATAAAATTAATATCAAAACTTTAAATATTAAAATATTTTTCATAATATAAAATTATATTATATTAATTTAATATTAAAATTTTATATATTTAATTAATGTTTATAAATAGAAGTAAAATAAAATATATTAATTTAATATTTTATCTTCAAAATATATTACTAAAATTTCATAATATATTAATTTAATATTAAAATTTCATATATTTAATTAATTTTAATAATAGAAGTACAATAAAACCATGAAAAACGACAAAGTTGAGCAGTTACAGAACTGTTTGGAATCCAGGATTCCGATCTAACGTTAGATCGGAATCCCAGAATCCGATCTAACGTTAGATCGGAATCCAGGATTCCGATCTTACGATACTATTTATATTAAACTGATTATATTGATATTAATTTTATTGGATTATATTATTTTAATATTATTTTTTTAAATTTCGGCAAAAAGAACACCTGCTACTTGGGCAGTTGGGCCCATTGACTTACTGATCAAATGCGGGAATTGTTTTCTCCACTCCTCAACTTAGAGATCCACTCCTCTTGGACGAAAATACTCATATTATTTTCAAATATTTTCAAACTGAGATGAATTGAAGGAAGTAAATTAAATTGAAGGAGTGAGAAGGGCATTTTCGTCCAAGTAAGAGTGAATCTCAAATTCTGAGGAGTGTAGGAAGCAATTCCCATCAAATGCAATTGTCAAGTAACAGCATACTTGATGAAAAGGAATAAGGATGAAGCAATGTTTAAAATACCCTACCGGATCGGCCGGTTCAACCGGGTAAATCGGGAATCGGATCTTGGTCCTGTAGGGTTAGAATTAAATACCGGATGGCTGGAGAACCGGAAAAAACCGGATAATTTTCCGTTAAATCGGGTAAAGTCGTCTACCAGACCGGCCGGTTAATATTGATTCACTGGTTTAAGTTTCCCCGGTTCAATTCATCCGAGCGTAAAAAAAAAAGGAAATCACGTTATACGGTGCACAATATCCAAAATTGCGCCTCAACCCACGCAGGCTCTTTCAGAATTTAGAATTGTATTAATCATATGCACGTGGACTACCATTTTTGCTTCAGTATTATTAGTTTAATTCAATATAAATTTTTTTTGGTAGGTAAGCCCGTAGGCAAATTCAATATAATTTAGGAGAGCATAATTGACGGTAACTATTCACGCAAAATGTATCAAAACTCATATAAAATCTTGTGCTTCTGATTTAAATAGGCCTATATGTGCTTAAGCCTAAAAAGAAATAATAATATGAACGTGTTTTCTTATGAGATTAGATGTTACGTCTTTTTCATGTGCCCCTTGTTATAATAATATTTTACATATTTAACTACTAATTTTTCCTATTTAAATAAAATGACATGTCAATTTTATTGAACAATTTAGTGCACATGAGTATTAGATTATTGTTTTTTAAAAAAATTATTTATTTATTTTTAAAATTTTGCATATTTTTTGCTAAATTTTTTTTATAGATATATTTATATATTTAATATAATAACATTACGTCGTCCGGTTTTTAAAACCAGTTTATCCGGTTAAATCGGTAAACCCTGTATTCATAAGTCAACCGGTTCGACCTCCGGTACGGTAAACATTGGGATGAAGTTAATACCCCTGAATAATTTACTTAATGGTCGATTTATGCATATTCACCACAAAAAAAAATATATAAAGAAGTTAAAAACTCTACTAAATATAAAAAAATAATTACATTCCTATGATTTTTTTGTGCATAAAAAATAACCTTTTTGACCAATTTCATCCCAACGTTTTTGCACAAATATTTCCTCTACAAAATTTAAGATGATCAAAACTAACCTTTCAGACTCAGAATTCAACACCGTAGTGGACGCGTCTATTCCTTTGGAAACACTCATGCGATTTTGCTGCTGATTCCCTATGTTTATGTTGCATTGGTACGGGTACGAGTACCGTATCCGGTACAATTCGGGTACGGCGGTACGGAAATTTTAAAAAATCTCCGGTACGGATACAACGATATATATATATATATATATATATATATATATATATATATATATATTATTTGAATAATTTATTGATCTATAATTTTATTATATTATAAAATATAATGTATATAGCATAATTTTGTGTAGTTAAGGTTTGGATTTAAACAAATAAATGATATAAACTTGGAGTTTACATAAATAAATATCATAAACACTAATATCAACACATTAAATAATAATTGTTGACCATTGACTGTATCGATAAGTACCGGGTACGGTACCAGTACTCGGTTCGTACCTGGTACGAGTACGACTGATGTTTCAAAGTACCGGGGTAACCTAGCTAATTCCTTATTCACCCTTCTCTAATATGTTTTCACAATAACTTGATTTGGAAAATTACGTCCCAATTAATGGTGGGAAATAAGTCTGATTCTAGTAGTAATATGCATCTTTATTCAATAATCGAACATACATTACATAACTTTTTGATATTAGTGCTTATATATCCATCCACTGCTTACTGCACGACCAAAACGCTCCTTAAATGTCAAACATAGCGCTGTCAAACGTGTTAGATGGAACGGAAATACTTCCTTACGTTTACGTTCCATTATTTAACACGGTACACTGTTAATTTCCACTTAATGTTTCGTATGTAAAGTGTAAATAAAATCCCTTACGTTTATGTTCCGTTTTTATTAAACGGAATAACGTTACAAACGTTAAAAAATGTTAAACAGAGACAGCAGATCAGAACTTCCATAATTTAATCCAAAAACCAAAAAAAAAAATAAAAAATTGACAACACAAATAAAAAATCCACAACACTAACTTTGCATAATAGTTTCTGAGTTCACAAATCCAAGTCTGACTAGTCACAAAATCAGTTCATAACACAAGCACACAAACACAAGTTACACAACTACAAATTCAACAACAAAAGCTATGAAGTTGAAACCCAGAGTTCCAACAACGAGCTCCACCTATTCTCAACCCCCAAGCTATCTTCTCAGACACCTTTCTCAGCCATTTGCTTAAAACAGAAGCTTATAAAGCTTTAAATACATAGGTTAACATCATCGAAGAATACCGGCTTGGGGTTGAGAGTAAGGAGCCCTGGAGCTGAAAACTCTAGGCTTCAACTTACAAGTTACAACTACTTGAACTTAGTAATAACTAACAGGCAACAACATAAACACAGCTTTCCTCTTCTCACTTTTCTGGCTTTTCCTCTTCTCTCTACCTTTGTTATATAATAGCAAGTTAGCAACAATTGCTTGCTAGAAAGAAATTCCAAGTCACAAATGATTAATCCATAGTAATCTCTTAAAAATTATAGAGAAAAGACAGCCAAGAAAATCACAAGTTCACAACTGCAAAAATCAGAAGAGAAATAATCAGTAAAAAATTATAGAGAAAAAAAGAAAAAATCAGTTAAAAAAATGTCATAGATCGGTAGAAAAGAACTATCACAGATCGAAAGAAAAGAAACAGATACACCTCAATTTCACTTTGAAATTCCTTTGTGCTATCTACTATGCCTACGAAAGAAACCTTTTGTTGCTTATCTTACAGCAAATTGTTGAGGGACAGCTGCGTCACCTTTGTTACCAGAGTGCCATGGGACTGAAAAGAAAAATTTGAATTAAAATTGTTACTCATGACTATGATCTAAAGAAGTTGCAATTAACATTTGAAATTTGTACCAAATGATATTTATATATCTTTCCTTCCTTCTCAGTTTAAAACCAAGCCGAGCAAGTGCAGACCACATAGTCCGAGATCTCAACTAATCCCAAGTCTGATCGGCTGATTCGAGTTGGAATCTCCAGGGCGAGTTGATCAAACAAAAGATTCGGCAAGACTAGGTTGAGCTGAGCGGAATTTGTGCTAAATTCCCCTTTTCGTGATGAGTGGAAGAAATTTGGGGAGGAAAACAGTAGCATGCAAGGCTGAGAGAGCCGGAGGGCCGGAGGGGTAGTTGCGTTGCCAATCTCACAGAGTCACAGATCGCCAGAAAAGAAATGAGAGAGAGAGAGATCGAGAGACACACACACACACAACCTAAACGACAGAAAAGAGACGGTGAGTAGGTGGAGTTGTGGTGAAGGAGATCGTCGAAGGCCATCGGAGTAGTGAGGTCGAGGGAGAGGGAGAAGAGGAAAGAGGCAGCTACGCCTGCGCGGCGCTAGGGTTAGGAGATAGAAAGAGAGGCAGCCTCGATCTCGAGTATATCTCCTCTCCTAAATAATTGTGGGCTGACAAACGGGCCGACGGAATAACGTTAAAAAACGTAACGAAATTGGGCCGTTTCGTTTCCGTTTCGTCCAGCTGAACGAAACCATAAATCATTCCGTTTCTGTTCTGCTGGCTGAAACGGAAGCAAAAACCCTTTCATTTCCGCTCCGTTTCGGACGGAACGAAACGGAAACGTTCGAAACGGAGCGATATTGACAGCCCTAGTCAAACATATCTAATCCTTGATGAAAAAAAAAGGGAACAAAAACATAAAACTATTTATGTCCGTATCACAAATGTCCGGACTATAATTTGCTAATGTCATGCTTCGAAGTTCGAAATAGTCTTAGGAAAGCCGAACATTGCTAATGAAGGGATGCTGTAACAGCTTCTTGCAACTCCATCTCTGTCTCCAATCTCTCCTGAAACACTTGCTCAAGAAGTCTTTGGCTTCCAGTGACAACCAACTTGGCACCAGTGGCACCTCGTGAGACAGCCCAATTCTTTGCATTGCGCTTATTGGGTCACGGACATCCTGCCATGGGGACTGACCAGTTGCCATCTCTATAACCGTACAACCAAGGGCCCATATGTCAGCGGTCTTCCCTTGTTTTTCTCTTCTCACCACCTCAGGCGCCATGAAATTTAGCGTACCTCCAATGGCCTCTGTATTAGATGTAAATTCCCACTTGGCACACCCGAAATCTGCAATTTTCGCACAACCATTCGATCCAATGAGAATATTTTGTGGCTTGACGTCACAGTGAATTACTCCTTTATCATGCAAATACACCAATCCATGCAAGATTTGGCATGTGCGGACTCGAATCCAGCCTTCAGGTAACATGCCGCCTTTCTTTTTAATTTCGTCAGACAGGGACCCGCCAACCGCATACTCCATGTGGAGATTGTATACCGACTGCATGGTTGTGGCGTCAATTGTGATGTCCCAGCCAAGATAGGAGATGATGTATGGAGAATGAAGAGAAGAGAGGATGCTCCGCTCTCTCTGTAAGTCTCCTGCCTGAGTCAGCAGCTTCGACTTCACGGCGAAGAGTATGCCGGATGGGGCTGAGCTGGCGAGATACACTGAGGCGTTTTGACCGCCGCAGCCTAGTAGTTGGCATCGTATCCATTGTTGGACCATTGTAGACACTTGACAGAGGAGGTGCAAGTCCTAGAATTGTGTTTTTTTTTTTCTTTCTCTATCTGAACTGAGCTTTGAAGAGAGGTAATTAATGAATATTATTCTTAGCAGTGGCGGAGCTAAGCACAAGAAATGGGGGTCAATTGACCCCCATTGATTTATAAAAAATAATACTATATTTAAAAGTTCACACTTGTAAATGAAAAATTTTGTAAATATGTAATATTTGAACCCCATAAATATTCAAAATATATTCCACTAGTGAACTCCATATTGGATTTAGAAAATTTATTCTTGTTGGAAAAAAAATATTTGTATAACACATATATATTAGACTGCCACAAATGTTAATTTTTGTCTTCTCAAATATTTCATGAACTTTCATTTTTAGTAATGATTAGCACATGCATATTGAACTTATTAATTGAACTTAAATATGTAACTCTACAATCTAATTTGTTAATGTATAGATTTCTTTTTGTTTATTTAATTGAATATTAAAAAGATATAATTAGTAACCATAATAATTTTTATGAATCGATTTAGTATGTTTTATTTTGTTGTTTGTTTATAACATTTCATCTTCTGACGATTTAAAAAGATGAGACTTCAGAGAATTAAATTAGAAGATTAAAAAATCTATTATAACTTGTAATTTTTATAAAATTGTTTTATATTTTGTGTTTTAATATTTTTCAGCAAAGTTTTTAAATACTTTATTGGAATAAAATCGAAATGAATTGTAATGTCTCCAGCAATTGTTAGTGTCTAAATTGTTGATTGCACAGTCAAAATGACACTAATAATCCAAATAGTCATAGATGAGATTTTCATTGGCCGTTGGATCGACCGATCCATAATCGGTCATAATGAATTATCTATATTTAGCCCAAATAAAAACTCGTCCTAAACAAAATTTTTCCAATATACATATTGTATGAATTTATTTAATTTTTTGCAATATTAATGCTATAAATTATTGAACCCCATTGTCAAATTTTCTGGCTCCGCCACTGATTCTTAGGGGATATATCATGGATGTGTTTGGATGAGCATGGAATAAAGAATAAAATAAGAAATTTCGGTATGAGTGCTTATCCAAATTCCTTATTCTTATATCATGGTTTTGTTAGTATAGGAATAAGGGCTCAATTTTTTTATTTTTGTGTTGTTTGAATTGCACAAGAATAAGAATAAGCACGCATACCGAAATTTCTTATTCTTATTCCTTATTCCATGCTCATCCAAACACATCCCATATATATAGAAGATTAACAGTAACAGGAGACAAATCTTCTGTGAAAAGGTTCACGTGTAAGTGCACAAGGGCGGCCGTAGAGCCTTTAATTGAAACTCGAAAGTTATAGTTCAGTTGTGAATCTGTGATGAGACCTGATCTCTATTTTTTTTTTCTCAAAAAAAAAAAGTTGTGAATCTGTGGCTCCGTTTGGATGCGTTGAGAATATGGTAGGAAGAAGAAAGAAGGAAAGAAATTTATTGAGAAGGGGTAAATTTATTGGGAAGTGTGTAACTTTTGTGAAGAGTTTGAATGGTTAGAAATAAATTTATTAGTAAAAAGTAGTTATTTTTTATTCCTTATTCCGGAAAAAAGTCATCCAAACGGAGCCTGTGACATTTTTGTGTCGTGGTATTCAAATAATAATAATACAGCCTTGGAAACCTATATTATTATTATATATTGTCTACGTTAAAAAATTTTCAAAAATATATTAATTAAGGATACAACAATAACAGTACTACTGTAGCAATTTTTTTGATAGGTTAATTACGTTACTGTACGAGCGCCTACAGAAATGTCTCTCAAGAAAAGAAAAAAAAAAGATGATAGTCCACGGAAACATCGCGCCGAAAGAGGAACTATTCTTTACATGCCACATGGCCAAATCCCCTGGCCTCGATCAAAATCTTTTTCACGCGAAATTTTAATTAAAAAATTATTTCATTTCAATTGATTTTTTAAAATTTTGTTGGATCTAATAACATAGAAATTTCAACAAAATGACATCAAGTCTATTTATTTTAAATGAAATCCTACGTTAAAAAAAGAATTTTAATTAGAAAATTATTTAAAAAAGTTAATAAACAAATTTGGGATCATTTAATTAGAATTTTTATACAATTAGATGATCGAAGTACTAAGAAATCAATTCAAATGAAATATACCGTGTAAAAAGTATTTTGATCAGGCCTATGTTTTCAAAAGTTATCAGAAAAGAATAACTACCGACCTTTCGAATAGTCTCTACAAGCCCTTCAAGATTTCATACAGCGCCGTAATGGAATGACAGCGAAGGAAATTAATTCGAATTCGATTTAAGCTTGCGTTTGGATGAGAGAAGAAGAAGAGGAAGAAGGAAGATAGGTAGAAAAAAAATTATAAACAATTCAAACTTTTCACAAAGTTACACACTTCCCAATACTTCTTTTCACTTCTTTCCTTCTTTCCTTCTTCCCACACCTATCCAAACGGAGCCTAAGAGATGAAAGTTCTGAACTAACGGATGGAACATTAGGGTGTGTTTGGATAGTTGGAAAAAGAAAGAAGAAAAAGGTAGAAGAAGAAAAAAAATTATAAACAATTCAAACTCTTCACAAAGTTACACACTTCCCAATACTTCTTCCCACTTCTTCCCTTCTTCCCTTCTTCCCACACCTATCCAAACGCACTCTTAGAAAAGAACGACTTAGGACCATTAGAATCGTCTTCGCATGCCCTTCCAAATTTCATAATGCGACAGTTTGGACCTGAAAGAATCCTGAACTAGCTGATGGAACCAGTGACGGAGAAGAGGTACAAATTAAGTTTTTAGAATTAAACTTATAATGCTTTTGGTAATACTAGCAAATTTACCAACCTAATGTGTAGGTAAATTTTTATAAATATCGCTATGAGAATATTTTTCTACTATTTTAACTCAAATGTGTTAGATTAGCAAAGTATTAATAACACTATGATAAATTCAATATATAGGTTCATATTAATTATATCTTTATTGTTACTGATAAAATTATGTAGAGAATATGGTCTATTCAAAATTTGAACCGAAAGAAGCAAATAAATATTTATCCAATGTAATATGGACCGTTTGTTTTTATGATTTGATCAGATCAGTGGTGTAAATTTAATAATAGGAGATAAAAAATTTAAACATTCGCAATTTTAGTGGTTTTACGGACAGAGACTCCGGGCCCCATGGTCACCACTCACCACCCTTCTCCAACGAAACATCATGATTAGACCTGTCAAACGTTCAAAACATTCACGTAAATGGACTCTTACGTTTAATGTTCCGTTTAATGAACGGAAATATTTTTTGTAACGTTTAATGTTTTGTTTATTAAACGTAAAGATTTTTTCTTCCATTTAATGTTTCATTTATTTAAACGGAACAAACGTTAAAACGTTATAAATGTTGCTTGTGTCTTTTCCTCCAAATAATCTGCCTTTTCATCCAAATCAAATCACAGTCTATTCTTTTTTTCTATTAACTGCCAGCAGGCTTTTTCATTAAAACCATAAAATAAAAAAAAAGTTACAAGTGGTTCAAGCCCAAACACGTATTACTGAAAGATTCCCTCTACCTAACTAATACCCTCTCTCTGGCACATACCAGTACCTTAAAGAACATAAAACAGGTACAAAAAACAGAAAAGAAAGAAAAAGTAAATAAGAACCTAAAGCAAAGGGACTAAGACACAGAGAGAAAGAGGCGGGTCTAAAAAAAATAAGAAAACAAATTAAGAGGGCCTCTCTTGCACTTACTGGTAAAATCAATCATAGTCTATTTGAGCATATATAAAAGCCAACATATTCAAGCATGTGTAATAGTATAAGATGTAATTCAAACTGACATATTCAAGCATATATGAGCCTGAAAAGTTGTTCAAATCTGAGATTAAAAAAATAACTCATTAAAACCAGGGCATAGACTTGAATGCTCAAGTACAATTATAAGCCATAGTGAAATAGAAATCAGAAAAGACTAGTCATTACTCATTATTAATAACTGTGTCCATAACAGTAAGCCAATAACTCAGTAAAACATAAATCTGTCCTTAACAGTAAGCCAATAACTCATTGTCGAATATTACCAACTCAGAATCTATCCATAATAGTAAAACATAAATCTGATTAGTTGAAAATACCAGTCTCAAAACCCTGAAAAACCAGCCTCAAAAAACCAGAAAAAGTCAGTGTCAAAATACCAGAAAACTGGTACCAGATGAAAGGAGAAAATGAGGATGTGACCACTGCAGAAAGTCAGGCCACACATGTGTTCACTGTTGGATTCTCCACCTTGAGCTCCGGCCAATTGAAGGGAGAAAATGAGGCTCTCAGACCCAAACCCTAGATCTGAGAACACCGCCTTCTCAGTTGCCAGTCGCCACCAGTCTCCATTGAAGATGGTGAGCGGAGAGGGAAGTGAGGTGGTGAGCGAGAGGAGGTAGAGTAGGTGGTGGGGGTCTATTGAACTTGAAAGAGTGCAAAGGAAGTGAGAGGCAGGGTAATCGAAGAAGAGAGAGGTTGTGATTGTGGGGCTGGTGCTGGGAGGAGATGGATTTTCTGGATCGGATGTGACTGGATGAGAGGTGAGAGGCAAGAAGAGAGAGGGAGAGGAAGGTGATAGGAGGTTAGGGTTTGATGGCAAGAAGTCGGAGAAGCTAGAGAAGGAGATGGAGGAGAAGTCATGTACTGGATCATCATGTGTTGGATCGCCATGAAGTCAGAGAATGGGATGGAGGAGAGGGATTTGCTAGATCGGAGAAGATGTGCGAGAGTTGAGAGAGATGATGAACCCAGCGGCGCAGATCTAGGTTTATGTTATTCTTAGTTTCTCCGCCGTTCATAAATAACATATACGATATATTATATATCGATAATATCGTATATATACGTTAAAACGTAAATAAATGAAACGTAATTGGACTGTGACGTTTACGTTACGTATAATAGCGAAAATTGCGGCCTAATTCCGCTTAACGTTTCATCGGCCCAACGTAACCCAAAATTCATCCGTTTATTGTTCCGTCGAGTTTAAACGTAACGTTAAAACGTTAATACGTTTACATATTGACAGGTCTAATCATGATATGTTGACATCTCGCACCTCCTTGTTCCCTTTGGTCCTTTCCCTTGTAAAATTTAACCGTAGCCCTTATTTAACTGAAGCAAGATTTTCCAGATATCTCGGAAGTCAGAACCCATAATATTCTTGCAAACAATTGATTATAAAACACTTCTATATTTAGAACAAAAATGCTACTAGCGTTCTTCTAAACTTAAAATGTCCTCAATAAGTTTAAATATGATTTAGAAAAACACGCAACACAAAGCCTGCTCTTTCAAGTCTTCTAATGCTAAGCAAGTAGGTATAGTCGTACAGATATCAAAATGAAGGCATATAACCTTTAAGAGCAACCATTCCACTAGCATCAAACTTAATTAAATCCTTCAACACTATTTTCACCTCCAAACTTAAGTTGCAGAACAAATTTCTTGGAAATTGTTGTCAGAAATATCTTTTGGATCGAATTTATCTAGCAAGTTTGGTAAAATAACCTGTTAAGTTAACAAAGAATTTCTGATTTAGTTCTCGAGACATTAAGGGTGTGTTTGGATGCAACGGAATAAGACAAGAATAAGGAATAAGAATAAGAAATTTCGGTTTGCGTGCTTATCCTTATTCCTTATTCTTATACCATGGTTTTGTTAGTATAGGAATAAGGGCTCTTATTCCTTATTCTTGTGTTGTTTGGGTTGCACAAGAATAAGAATAAGCACGCAAACCAAAATTTCTTATTCCTATTCCCTATTCCCTACCCATCCAAACACACCCTAACGATTTTGGGTAAGTCTAAAGAGCAGATCAGTAGTCGCGTTTGTGCCAAATTCTTGCACCAAAACTGTTGTCCCTAAATTAAAGGCCTAGAGGGGGGTGAATAGGCACAAAAACAAAGTTCTAAACCGGTATGGTCAATATTTGGTTCAATTCAAGCTTGGTCTAATACAAACAATCAAAGCACAAGCAATTCAAGTAGCAAGATAATAAAGAGAGAAAGAGAGAGAGAAATTGAACACGCGATGTATTACGGAGTTCCGACCCGCTAGAAAGTGCTAGCCTTAGTCGTACGTCTCCGGGAGTTTCGCAACCTCGAAATGGGCGCTCCGTTCAATTCCACACGAACGGGACTACAAATTCGAACCGAATCACCTCGTCACAAGGACACTCGAGGCGGATCGGCCTAACTCAATTCAACAAGCTCAAACACTCAAGGGATTGAGGCTCTAACCAAATCACTCAACAAATCTAGCAATTAACACTAGTGGATTGGTTTAGCACACTCTAATCTCAATGATTTTGCTAAATAATGCTCAAACACAAGAGAGAGTAATGTCTAACTGGTTGGAGCTCAAAAGGGAGGAGTTTCAAAGGTTTCAAAAAAAAATGTCTAAACAGTTCCAAGAGGCCCCATATATATAGAGGGCGCCAACAGCTCCAAAGACCAGTCAAAACAGACTCTGGCGTTATACAACGCTATATGGCGTTGTACAACGCTGAACTAGCCGTTGAAAAATCAAACGGTCACAGACAATAACGTTGTGAGTTGTCAGAGCGTTGTGTAACGCTGTATAGCGTTGCACAACGTTTCAGCAAAAATCCAAAGCAGAAGCTCGACAGTTCCGTTGGAACTTGTCAGAGCGTTGTGTAACGCTTGGTAGCGTTGCACAACGAAGTCAAGAAAACGAATAAGGCAGAACTGACAAACTCAAACAACATTGTCAGAACGTCATACGACGCTGACTGGCGTCACACAACGACGCCGTTGCACAACGCTATTCAGCGTTGCACTACGCGTCCAGAGCGAATAAGCGAAGTCTGAGCGAAGTTTAGAGCGTTACACAACGCTACAATGCATGGAACATGGCAGCATGCATGCAGCATCGATGCAGATCGATGTCTGAGCAATGCAGAGTCGCCTGTTTCATACTGCGTTGTACAACGCTGAATAGCGTTACACAACGTAGAAGTGGAAATGTTGTGTAACGTTACTTAGCGTTGCACAACATTCTGACAAGGGGAAATAAAGGATTTAACTGGTTTAAAAACAAATGAACTAACGTTGCACAACGCTACTGAGCGTTGTGTAACGCTGTTCCAACCTTGTCAGAGATTTTGCAATTTAAAAATGAATTAACTCAGCGTTGTGTAACGGTAAGTGGCGTTGTATGACGCTGGACAGAAAAACTGAGCATTTTACCAGCAAATTGATTGAGATTAGTTTAGAGATTAAATAAACCTTAATTACTGAATCTAACTAGATCAAAACAATCTCTTGAAGCTCCAAACTAAGTGCCACACTTGCTTTAATCCATTCTTCAATAAATCTAGCTATAAAGCACTAAAAAGAGATGTTAGTTTAAGGGTTTCGGTGTTGTTTTGCAAATCGGCAAATCGAGAGAAAATGTTTAACCAACAATCTCCCCCTTTTGCCGAGTTGCAAAACAACACCTAAGGTACATTTGGGACTTGATACAACAAGGTGGAATAACCTAAATTACCTAATTCTCCCCCTTTTTGCAATTAGGAAAAAGAATGCCCAAAACGCCCTTGATGACAAACCATAAGAATCCTCCCCCTTTCGAAAAGAATTTGGCCACTAAGTTCAGTTGATTAGGGGTATCTAACAAGGTTTAACGAGGGCATAAACTAACAATTAGAGACCATGCATGCATATTAAAAGAAAAAGAGCTAAAAACGAAGCCATTTAGCACAACATAATTCATTAAAGCATAACATAATTCATACAACAACCATAAAACAAAACAAATCCATTTAGCACAAACTTGAACATTCAAAAAACACCGAGAAATCACAAAAAAAGATACGAAAGGCAAAGAAACTACGAAAAACAAAATAAAAAGAAAGGAGAGGGCTAAGGCTTGGAGACGGTTTCGGCTCGACTACTCCTCATCATCATCACCCGCTCCACTACCGGATCCCCTCTTGAGATGGAGTTCCATCTTTCCCCAAAGGTTGATAATCTCATCCTTGAGATGAGTGATCGAGGCATCGGTCTTGGCTTGGTAAGCGGTCAAATTTTCTTCAATTGAGTTGAACCGCGTGTCAATGTGAGTGGTCAAGGCGGCGAATTTTGCATCAAGATAAGCATGGAAGTCTTGAGGTGCGCCTTGACCCTCCATCCGTCCTCCAGGCACATGCAATGGTTCATTGCCTATCTCCTCATATTGATTGATGGTGGCATTTGGGCGGAAGATGTAGTTATTGCGGTGGAATGCACCGGGCACAATGAAATTATCGTCTTGGGCCATCCATCCGGTAACATTTAGATGTGCCATGAGGTTTTCGGGAGTAGCAATGGCATTCTCGGGCACGGGTTCGCCCCAAAGAGGTGTGTCAAGAGGGATGTCGTTTTCAATGAGAATAGATTGAATGATGTGGGCATATGGAAATGAGAAGCGAGAAGAGGAATCGACCCGTGCCATATGAGCAAGCATGATGTAAGGGAGATTCACCTTTTGATTCATCTCAAGGAGGGAGCGAAGGAGAAACACGGCGAATTGCTCCACATTGGTCTTGATTGTTGCCTTCGGAGTGATAATGTTATTTATGAAGAGGAAGAGAAGGCGGTGCAAGGCCGGTAGCTCGGTGGCGGTGAATTGGCGAACGTTGAAGTTCCTCCAACAGTAAAAGAAGCGGTGGTACTCGTCATACGGAGGCAATTCGCGGGGCCAATTGGCATGAATGTAAATTTCCAAGTTGTCATTGTCAAGGCCGAGAAGGTTGCCCAAGGTTTCCTCGGTGATTGAGATGTGGTGACCGAGGACATATGAGTTTGCGGTTGGGTGGTCATCGGTCCATGTCATGGTAAGATTGGCATAGAAAAGCTTGATTAAGGACGGGTTGTAAGGTTGAGAATGCGCGAGAAGACCCGCCATATTCCAATATTCAATCCTTTCTTTGATCCAAGTCAATTCTCTTGGATTCAAGTGGTAGACACCATAGGGGTGCTCGAAGAAGAAGCACTCGGAACACTCGCGATTGACATCGCGGTATTGGCAAAAATGCATGTACGAGACCGAGTCTTTGAATAGGTAAATGTTTGAGGAGGAGAGGGTCCAATCCACGGGTACCGGGGGTATTTCCATTGGAATCGGTTGATCGATTTGATCGGTTTGAACCGGTGGGTTGGAGGAGGAGGCACCCTTGGGGTTGCGCTTGGTCCGTTTGTTGGTAGCGGTTTTTGGTGCCATTGAAAATTGAGAGAGAAAGGATGAGGTTAAACCTTTGAATTGAAGAGTGGGAGAGGATGAGATGGCCTTGGAGAGCACAGAACCGAAGCCGATCGAAAATCCGACGGTCGGATCGCCGGAATTGACGGCGATGGCGGTGGCTAGGGTTTCGGTGGATTGAGAGATAGAGAGAGAGAGAGTGATTTGAGGGTATGAGGGTGGAGAGGAGAGAGAGGAGAGTAAATTGGTGGTTTTGGTTGGAGTGGAGAGAGAGAATTGAGAGAGTATTGAGAGGGAGAGATGAAAGGGTGTGAGTTGGAGAGAAAGAGAGAAAAATAGAAGGGGGCTCGGATTAGAGAAAGAAGAGGAAGAAGAAGAAGAAGAGGTGGGGTCGCAACAGTTAAAAAACGCGTCCACCGTTAAGCAACGCCAAAGGGCGTTGTACAACGCAGGAATCAAAACAGCGAAAATTGAGCAGAGACTGACTGCTCCGTTTTACAACGCTGAGTAGCGATGAGTAACGCTACAACCCAGCGTTGTGCAACGTTAAAGGAATAAATCAACGTCTTACAACGGTGGACAGCGTTGTACAACGTTAAGTAAAAACAACAGACTGGCGTTGTACACGGTAGCCAGCGTTGTATAACGTTGAATGCGACAGATTTCAAAATTCAGCAAAGGAGAATTAAAATAAAACAGACAGCGTTGTACAACGATAGTCAGCGTTGTGCAACGTTACAAGAAAAAATCAGGCAAGCGTTGTGCAACGGTACGCAGCGTTGTACAACGTTTAACTTGACAGAATTCAAAATTCAGCAGAAATTCATTTTAAACTAACGTTACTCTTGCGTTGCACGACGCTGGATGGCGTTGTGTAACGCCAGAGTCGACAGAAAACCAGAAGATTCAGAAAATTAAGACCGAAGTAGTTAAAAACTTATTTTTCATGGTTTTCAAAAGAAATACAACCAATTTAAACTGAAATAAGCTCCAAACAACAAAGACAACAACATGATATGCATAAATTTAATCTTTGAGTTCAAGCATACCAAGTTTGAACCTAAGTTCAAGATGTTGTTGTGTTGGAAGATGTTTGGTGAAGATATCGGCGATTTGCTCCTTCGTATCGATGTAGACCAATTCTACATCACCTTTCTCAACATGATCACGGATAAAATGATGTCGTATCTCTATGTGCTTGGTTCTAGAGTGCAATACCGGATTTTTGGATATAAGGATGGCACTAGTATTGTCACACAAGATTGGTACCTTTTGGAAATCTAATTCAAAATCCCTAAGGGTTTGCATCATCCAAAGAAGTTGAGTACAACAACTACCGGCCGCTACATATTCCGCTTCCGCGGTGGAGAGAGCAACCGAAGTTTGCTTGCGGCTAGATCAAGATACAAGTGAACCACCAAGAAATTGGCAAGTTCCACTAGTACTTTTGCGGTCCATACGGTCACCGGCAAAATCGGCATCGGTATAACCTAACAAGTCTAGTTCGGTTTGTCTACCATACCAAAGACCTAGGTTTTGAGTACCCTTTACGTATCGCAAGATACGTTTTACCGCTTTGTGGTGAGATTCCTTAGGATTGGCTTGGTACCTAGCACATAGACATACGGCATACATAATATCCGGCCTACTAGCCGTGAGATAGAGTAGGCTACCGATCATGCCCCGATAGAGAGTTATGTCCATAGGCTTGCCTTTCTCATTCGCATCGATATTCGCACTTTTGCCCATGGGTGTGTCTAAACTCTTGTTATCTTCAACACCGAATTTCTTCACTAACTCCTTGGCGTATTTGACTTGGTTCACAAAGATACCATCCTTGAGTTGTTTGATTTGAAGCCCCAAGAAGAAAGTGAGTTCTCCCATCATGCTCATCTCAAATTCACTACTCATCAAAGAAGAAAACTCTTGGGCAAGAGTTGCATTAGTAGAGCCAAAGATAATATCATCCACATAAATTTGCACAAGTAGCAAATGGTTATCTCTTTTCTTAGTGAAAAGAGTTGTATCCATTTTGCCTCTACTAAAGCCATTGTCTAGAAGAAAGGTACAAAGTCTACCATACCAAGCTCTAGGAGCTTGCTTCAAACCATACAAAGCTTTGTGAAGCTTATACACATGGTCCGGTTTGAAATGGTCAACAAAACCGGTTGGTTGTTGGACAAAAACTTCCTCATCTATCCAACCATTTAGAAAAGCACTCTTGACATCCATTTGGAATAAGGTAAAGCCTTTGTTAGCGGCAAAAGCCAAGAGCATTCTAATGGATTCAAGACGAGCAACCGGTGCAAAGGTCTCCTCAAAATCAATACCTTATTGTTGCTTGAAACCTTGTGCAACCAAACGGGCTTTGTTTCTAACCACAATACCATCCTCACTTAGCTTGTTTCTAAAAACTCATTTGGTACCAATAACTTGCTTACCCTTTGGTAATGGTACAAGTTCCCAAACATGATTTCTTTCAAATTGGTTCAACTCTTCTTGCATGGCAACAATCCAATTTGGGTCAACATTGGCCTCTTTGAATGATTTTGGTTCAAGTTGAGAAACAAAGGCACAATGACCAATAGTTTGGTGCAAACTAGACCTAGTCCTAACACCTTCCCTAGGGTCACCTATGACATTAGTAAGAGGATGAGAGGAAACTTCTCTAAGCACTTCGGGAGGCTCATGAACCGGTTGGGGAGACGGTTGAGGTTGAGGATCATCATGAGGCGTTTCATTTTGAGTTGTGTCTAAGATACCCTCCTCATGAGTCTCTCCCCCTATCAAAATGTCATCAACCCGGTTCAAAGGCTCCTCAATAATCACCGGTGGTTGTGCTTGAGGTTGTGACTCGATTTCTTGTGTAGTTTCTTCCACTTGTGTACCTACAATAGAGTTACCTTCCTTGGATTCCTCAAGGACTTTTTCATCAAATTTGACATTAATAGACTCAATAACTACCTTTGAGTTTGGCAAATAGACTCTATACGCTTTGCTTGTGATTGAGTAACCAACAAAAATACCGGGCAAAGACTTGGCATCAAATTTGGTTACTTTAGGAGACTCATCAAGGACAAAACATTTAGAGCCAAATACACGGAAATAGGATATATTAGGAGTATGACCGAACCATAATTCAAAAGGAGTTTTCTTGAGTTGAGAACGAATGCATGCACGATTTACTACATGACATGCCGTATTTACTGCTTCGGCCCAAAGAAATTTGGGTACGGCAAATTCATGTAGCATGATGCGTGCTAATTCTTGTAAGGTTCGGTTCTTCCTCTCCACTACACCGTTTTGTTGAGGGGTGCGTGGAGCGGAAAACTCTTGTTTATATCCTTTTTCTATGCACAATTCATCAAATTTAGCATTTTCAAATTTCCTTCCATGGTCACTACGAATTCTAGAGATTTTCAACCCTTTTTCGTTTTCAACCCGATTGCTAAATTTAACAAAATGGTCAAATGCTTCTTCCTTGTGAGCAAGAAAGAAAACCCAAGTAAAGCGACTATAGTCATCTACCACCACAAAGACATACTTTTTGTTACTAATACTCAAGACATTTATTGGTCCAAACAAGTCCATATGAAGCAATTGCAAAGGTTGAGAGGTTGAGATGATCTCTTTGGTTTTGAAACTAGACTTGGTTTGCTTGCCTTTCATGCAAGCTTCACACAACCCATTTAAGTCTAGTTTATGTGATGGAAGACCACGGACAAGTTTCAATTTCACAAGTTTCTTAATGGAGTCTAGAGAAACATGACCAAGTCTTCTATGCCATAACCATGAACCGGTAGTTATGGCACTAAAGCATTGTTCACCATTTGTGAAGTGATCAAAGTTCAAGTAATAGACATCCTTTTTCCTTTGTCCCGTGTAAACAAGAGAATTATCCAAAATTTGATGCACAAAACAAGAGGAGTGATCAAACTTCAAATAATATCCCGCATCACATAATTGGCTCACACTTAAAAGGTTGTAGTTGAGACCATCCACAAGATAAACATTAAAAACCGTTAAATTTTGGTTTCCAACCGAGCCTATACCAATAATAGAGCTCTTCCTAAGATTATTACCAAAAGTAACCTTACCACCATCAAAAGGTTCAAGTGTCTTGAAGCACGATTCATCACCCGTCATGTGATGTGAACAACCACTATCAATGATCCAAGTACTTTTCTTGAATGATGATAACAAACAAACCTACAAGAATACATATTAGTTAGAAACAAACAACTAATATAATATTCTTGTAATCTCTCCCCCTTAAGATTTGACAAGAATAACCTTGGGGAA
This sequence comes from Rhynchospora pubera, assembly GCA_028095005.1. Classification (NCBI taxonomy): domain Eukaryota; kingdom Viridiplantae; phylum Streptophyta; class Magnoliopsida; order Poales; family Cyperaceae; genus Rhynchospora; species Rhynchospora pubera. The sequence goes on from CM051462.1 coordinate 177,774,927, forward strand.
AGAAGATGGCTAACTAAGCCACACTCGAACCACTTCCACTAATCAAAACGGATGTGGAAGTGACTTTAGGAACCCAAATCATGTTAATTGAACCAGATGTATGATTTGCTTTCCTAACTTTGCATTCTAGTGTGACATGGCCATTCTTACCACAATAGTTACAACAAGCACATGTTGGCTTGTTCACTTGTGAACTTTCTCTAACAAAATGAGTTTCAAAATGACGCCTAAGCTCCATGGCCCTAATCTTTGGATCCTTAGAGAAAGTGTATGATTGAGAGTTTCTCAAGTTTGGTTTTTGAAAATTCTTTTTGTTTTGTTGAGAGACTTTTTGATTTCCCCCATTGGTTTGAGGTCTAGTGTGTGTTCTATTCCTATTCTCACCATTGTTTTGAAAAGGATGAAAACACCCATCGGGTCCCTTGAAATACAAGTTGCTTGGGCCCCGATTGTTTTGGAAATTCTTTTGAGGTCTTTGAGACCCATTTCTATTCCTACCAAAACTCTTTTGAGCACCATTTTGAGAGCCAACAAAATTCTTTTGCCCTTGCCCGTGAGTGTTCCTACCATTGGTGCTCTTGTGATAAAGTCTCTCATTTTGTGTCGGGCTTGACATGGTTCTTGGTCTAGAAAAGGATTGATTCCTCTTTTTGAAGCCAAGACCCGTTTTGTCATTGGGTTTTTGTCCCACAAACATTTTATCAAGATTCATCTTGGTGCTATGAGAAGCACTAGACGAACTTGAAGCCCTTTCATTTTTCAAAACATTTATCTCACTCAAAGGAGTTTGACATTTTTCACAAACACTTGGTTTTTCAAAACTTTCAATCATACCCTTATACCTTGTCACCAAAGATTCTAGATCATGCACCTTAGTCGTCAAAAGACTAATTTGCTCTTTTTGACTAGCAATAGTCTTAAGAGACTCATCAAAATAATCATTCAACCTATCAAATTGCAAGTTTGCATCATCATTCAAGCTCAAGTTATTTTCACTATCACAATCGCTATCACTACTAGAGAAAGAGTTTAGAAAAACCTCATTTGTGACCTTAGGCATTTCAATGGCAATTATGGATGGTTCCTCTTGGATAGTCGTTGGAGCTTGTGTGAAAATCGATGTAGAGGATGATGCTTCATCAAGGCTAGTTTTGCTCAATGGATGCACATAAATTTTGCCTCGGTTGAACTCATTGAAGACCTCCTTCACCAAGTCATCTAGGTCGTCATCCACCGGCATCACCACATCATTCACTTGAGCCACAAGAGCAAGGTTGTCAAAGTCGCACTCGGATTCCGAATCGGATTGAGAGGATGAGCTCGAATCGGAGTCGTTGTCCCAAGTGGCTTGCATGACTCTCTCACCCTTCTTCTTGCTCTTGTAGTGTCCCTTCTTTGACTTGAACCGGCCATCACCCCTTCTCTTGCCACCATCTTCCTTGTCCTTCTTCAAGTGAGGGAAGAGCTTGAAGCAAGAGTACATGGTATGACCTTCTTTTTGGCACACGAAGCAAAGAGCTCTTTCGTCGTTCTCAAGTCTCTCTTTGTTGAACTTTCTCTCAAAGATCATGATAGCTCGAAACATCTTTGAGAGAACGGCTCCTTGCTTGTCCTCATCAAGGTCGATGATGCCTTTGGCCTTGTCACTTGAGTGGCGGTGTCTCCCTTGGTGGTTGTCATTGTGGCGGTTCTTGGAGGGGGATGCCTTGTTGTCACTTGCCGCCAATGCCACGGTTTTGGGCTCATACTTCAACTCTCCAAGTTGCTTGAGCTTCTCTTCCACGCACCGGTAATGAGTGTAGATGATCTCCGGTGTGAGGTTGTTGTGGGACCTTTGTTGTGTCTCAAGAGTCGAGATGAGAGTGTCGAATTGAGGTCTTCCCACCAAAGCCCTAAGCAATCTTCCTATAACACGACTATTAGATAGGGTCTCTCCTATATTGGTGAATTCATCGAGCAATTGTATAAACCGAGTATACATCTCCTCGATGCATTCACCTTTCCGTATGCGGAAATTATCCAATCTAGACTCTAACTCAAATTGTCGAGAGCTTTTGATTAGAGAATTTCCCTCATAACGGTTCAAGAGAGAAACCCACATTTCATGTGCACTAGTAGAGCTACCAAAAATGGCCGCAATGGACTCATGTACCGAATTTAACAAAACATTCACGGCATTATCATTCTTGGTCCTAATGGTCTTAGAGGCATAGGTTTCTACACCTTCACTATCACAAATTGGTGTGTATGGCTTATCAACAACCTCCCAAAGATCAATCAAGTTAAGGTATACAACCATACATCTCTTCCAATAACGGAAGTTCTTGCAAGTGGAACCAAACTTGTCCGGTTTTTCTATCACCCTAGAGGCCATGAATCGAGATTATCTACCTAACAAGATGGTCAAAAGATAACCCCTGCTCTGATACCACTTTGTTGTCCCTAAATTAAAGGCCTAGAGGGGGGTGAATAGGCACAAAAACAAAGTTCTAAACCGGTATGGTCAATATTTGGTTCAATTCAAGCTTGGTCTAATACAAACAATCAAAGCACAAGCAATTCAAGTAGCAAGATAATAAAGAGAGAAAGAGAGAGAGAAATTGAACACGCGATGTATTACGGAGTTCCGACCCGCTAGAAAGTGCTAGCCTTAGTCGTACGTCTCCGGGAGTTTCGCAACCTCGAAATGGGCGCTCCGTTCAATTCCACACGAACGGGACTACAAATTCGAACCGAATCACCTCGTCACAAGGACACTCGAGGCGGATCGGCCTAACTCAATTCAACAAGCTCAAACACTCAAGGGATTGAGGCTCTAACCAAATCACTCAACAAATCTAGCAATTAACACTAGTGGATTGGTTTAGCACACTCTAATCTCAATGATTTTGCTAAATAATGCTCAAACACAAGAGAGAGTAATGTCTAACTGGTTGGAGCTCAAAAGGGAGGAGTTTCAAAGGTTTCAAAAAAAAATGTCTAAACAGTTCCAAGAGGCCCCATATATATAGAGGGCGCCAACAGCTCCAAAGACCAGTCAAAACAGACTCTGGCGTTATACAACGCTATATGGCGTTGTACAACGCTGAACTAGCCGTTGAAAAATCAAACGGTCACAGACAATAACGTTGTGAGTTGTCAGAGCGTTGTGTAACGCTGTATAGCGTTGCACAACGTTTCAGCAAAAATCCAAAGCAGAAGCTCGACAGTTCCGTTGGAACTTGTCAGAGCGTTGTGTAACGCTTGGTAGCGTTGCACAACGAAGTCAAGAAAACGAATAAGGCAGAACTGACAAACTCAAACAACATTGTCAGAACGTCATACGACGCTGACTGGCGTCACACAACGACGCCGTTGCACAACGCTATTCAGCGTTGCACTACGCGTCCAGAGCGAATAAACGAAGTCTGAGCGAAGTTTAGAGCGTTACACAACGCTACAATGCATAGAACATGGCAGCATGCATGCAGCATCGATGCAGATCGATGTCTGAGCAATGCAGAGTCGCCTGTTTCATACTGCGTTGTACAACGCTGAATAGCGTTACACAACGTAGAAGTGGAAATGTTGTGTAACGTTACTTAGCGTTGCACAACGTTCTGACAAGGGGAAATAAAGGATTTAACTGGTTTAAAAACAAATGAACTAACGTTGCACAACGCTACTGAGCGTTGTGTAACGTTGTTCCAACCTTGTCAGAGATTTTACAATTTAAAAACGAATTAACTCAGCGTTGTGTAACGGTAAGTGGCGTTGTATGACGCTGGACAGAAAAACTGAGCATTTTACCAGCAAATTGATTGAGATTAGTTTAGAGATTAAATAAACCTTAATTACTGAATCTAACTAGACCAAAACAATCTCTTGAAGCTCCAAAATAAGTGCCACACTTGCTTTAATCCATTCTTCAATAAATCTAGCTATAAAACACTAAAAAGAGATGTTAGTTTAAGGGTTTCGGTGTTGTTTTGCAAATCGGCAAATCGAGAGAAAATGTTTAACCAACAAAAACCATTTACTAACATTAAATATGTATCTGTAAAGATATATATAGAAATCGACAGAGTACAGAGTCTATTTACAACCAAATTATGTAAACATGAGATAACACAAACCACGAGAATTAATTCTGGAACATAATGCAAGCAATTAGAAAACATTAAACTTGGAAGCACCAATTCAAAATCAATATTCACTAAAGGTAAGTAACAAACGAGCTAGCCAAAACTTCTATAATATTTTGCCCCACTCCAAACACATTCACAAGCTTTCTTCTTTCTTTCTGCAACAAAGTTTCATTGCCATCAAGAAATTGGTTGAAGCTGCACACCTATCCCCAAATATCACCTAACACCCTAAAATTGGTCCTTGCTGCCGATTCTCTATGTGTTTCGATGAATGAAGACGAGTGCTCTTCTCCATGTCCCACGCATTACAGAACCTTAGTGCACTGCCAATTGCATCTGAAACATAAAATTGTACATCAATTAGTTCCAACAAAAAGGATATGTTAAAATATAGTAATTATGGATATGCACTAATAACCACTCTCAGTCAATTTATCGCAGCTTAAGTTTGCGCAAATAATTCTACTATTTCCTAAGAAAATAAGATGGTTCTGAGATTACCCAGTTTCTAACCTTGAAATCTGAAAAATAGAAAGGGGGAAAAAGAATAAAACTCACTTTTTATCATAAATTTACACAATATTATAAGTAGTAAGAATTAAGAGCATACTTGTCTACATTGTCTAGAAAGGGGAAGATCATTCCAGCTTTCACCCATCTATAGTCCTGCAAAAATAAATACAAAATCTTAAAAACTTAAACTCGAGAATTTAGTTAAATCAAGCACAATATCTTATTTATGCATTTTGTTTTGATAAACTAGTTATGTGGATTCAGGAATCAATAACAACTTTGGCAAAAGAAGAAGTAACCTTAGAAAACATACACATACCCTGTTTCCGTTTGCAGAATGGCCGAAGGACATCACGCAAACTGCACCCGGAACAAGTGCATTTAGCACCACCTCTGGGCTCTGGGGCATGCTCCCTCGGTTCAATGACAATAGCCGGCCACGGTGGATTTGCCTTGCTGGACTTCGCCCATATCACTTCCCCCGTCTCCAGCTCCTCTAGCAAACTCTGCTCATCTCTCTTTTTCGATGCAGCGAGTCTATCTTCCATCTCCCTGCATTTTCTCCAGAGTCGATACCAGAAACAGATTTGGAGCTCAATTTCTCCTTATTGTCTACATCACTCAGAACTGAATCCTTAAATCGAGAAGGAACGACCCTCGCTCGTGTCCTAGAGCTCCTCCCGACAACCTCCCCCTGAACTCCAGCGCCACATGCTGACGTGGCGGGTGCTAATTGAACCGTATCCTGCCTCATTTTCTTCTTGGCGGTTCGCTCCAAAAAATATTCCTACTGTAAACCAAAAGTAAAGAAAGGAACGTGTAGACTGGTTAAGTTGAGAATCTCAGATGTGTTACTTGCTTCCAAGAGGTGCTATTTTCTATCAACAGATCTCCAGTTTCAGTATATGCAGTGCAGGCCTCTCAAGGTCATAAAGGTACTCCAGAGTAATACACATACGGTTTGATGGAATTGGAGATCAGATTAAAAGTTGATATTCAAGTTAATTGTTCGAAGAAGAGTCGGAACAAGAAACGACTTGAAAAACCAGACCCATGGGCCGTAGGTATTCTAATTTTCTTGCACACAGAAAGAACACCTGCTACTTAGGCCCATTGACTTACTGATCAAATGCAATTGTCAAGTAATAGCATACTTGATGAAAAGGAATAAGGATGAACAGTGGCATAGTGAATAATTCATAATATTAATTTCATAAGTTATGTTATATTTCAATTTTCTAAATGGCTCCTGAGAAACTAAGAAGGAACCTTATCCAAATCCTTACTAACTAGTTACAATAAAGAAATTTTCTAATTTGGAGGACTTCTAATTAAGATTTCTAGTTAAGCCATAAGGTACCATATCCAAACCACTCGCGGTGGTTCAAATAAAATAAACCATGATTTGGATATAGTCATATAGTACCTCTAAATTAGAAATCTTTCAACTCAAAAAACTAGTCTGGAAGCTGCTCAAATCCTAATTTCTACAAAGTGGAAAAAACCTTTTAGTTTACGTAAGTAATACCCCTAAATAATTTACTTAAGCGTCGATTTATGCATATTCACCACAAAAAAAAGTATATAAAGAAGTTCAAACAATCTGCTAAATATATATTTCTATCGAATTTTTGTGCATAAAAAAATAACCTATTTGACCAATTTCATCCCAACGTTTTCGCACAAATATTTCCTCTACAAAAAATAAGATGATCAAAACTTACCTTTCAGACTCAGACTTCAACACCGTAGTGGACGCGTCTATTCCTTTGGAAACACTCATGCGATTTGGCTGCTGATTCGTTATTCACCCTTCTCTAATATGTTTCAACTTCTCACAAATCACAATAACTTGATTTGGAAAAGAACGACCCAAAATGGTGGCTTCTCAGAGTATTTTATAGCACTAGGCATGCCAAAAGAGATCGATTGACCCCATTGAGTTTTGACGGCTGAAGAAAAATACCAATTTAAAGAAAAATAACAAATATACTCTTCCGGATACCCTAATTTTAACGGCTTCGATCATCTAAAAATCATTTGGATGGCTGTAAGGAACAGTCCAAATATCATTTAAAAATTTTTAAAGGGGTGCATTTGGTAGAAGCTGGCAAAATTTTTAAGAAGATTTTTTATTTTGAAAATAAAAACTCCTACCAATGTACTTTTAACTATGGGCGTCTTTATACAACGGCCGCCTAGCCGTATCCAGGACACCTACTGATTTGGATGGCACGGATTAATTGTTTCCTAATTTACGTGGCTTACTCCTTAAGACCCAAGAATAACCTCAAAAATTTGTTTCCAACAAAATGTTGCATGAAATGACAATACAAATCCTAAAACTCTCCAAAATAAAAATTAACGCCGCTGTTCTGTGTCATTTAATTGTTGCAAACCCATCGGTCTCCTCTCGAGATTTTGCTTTTGCACTGGAACTTACAAATGTCTACAAAACTGATTTGTTTTTAAATTGAATTATTTCCAGTATTTTTGGTATTTTTCAAGTACTCTAAAAAACTATTTTGTACAATTAAAATTCTAAAACACAAATAAAAAATGCCATTTTTTATCATTAATTCATATCAAGAATTGTATGTTGAAGCCAACATATATTTTTCGCTTAATTTATTTTGTTATTAATAGAGTCATGGTCTTCAACAAAAGAATTTTGTGTTCAATCACCCTAGAATATTAAGTGGTTGTCAAGTATTTCGAAAAAAATATATAAGAATTTGGATGCTAACGCAATTATTTTGTGTTTACGCTGAAAATGGAAAACACGGGCGGAGCCAAGGCAGGGTTCAGTGGGCTTGGCCTCCCTACATTTTTTAATTTTACTATAAAAAATCACAAGGTAAATTGTATAAAGGTATGAACAAATATGTAGAATGGCCCCTTTAAAAATTAAAATTTATAGATTGGCCCCACTCGTATTATTTTTCTGGCTTCGCCCCTGATGGAAAAATATATATGTTCGAGACAGCTAGCTAGGCAAATCCATGAAAGCGTATTAATACGTTTATTTATTGAGTTTTGTATTAATCCTAAATTAAAGAAAGAAACCATTATATTATTTCGAAAATATGAATTCATAACTACTGTTTCTTATTTTTGCAATTAGATATTTTATTTAATTTTACCATGACATGTTGTTTTAATCCTAAACTAGCTGTGATTTTGAATGGAGTACTTTCGCCTGTTGTTTAGAACAGCGGCTGCCCACGTCTAATATTCATTTGATTTGAGCTGTGTCTTTAAAAATACTTTACAAGGGTATCAAGACAACAATTCAGAGCCATCATGATTTAGTTTGTTTGATATGAACCGTCACAAATAGGGGATTTAGAAGGGTGTTTTTATCTTTTTTTTTTCTTTAGAATTGATTTTTCTAAAGAAGAGTGGGATTAAAATATCCAAACTGTATTACATAAATGTTGTGAAAAATAGATGCATAAGCCCTTCCTGGTGTTGAAATCTGAGTCTGAAAGGTAAGTTTTGGACATTTTATTTTATTTTTTTCTAGAAAGCAGTTAAATTATTTGTGTAGAATAAACTCGGATGAAATTGATTACAATATTTTGGTGCATAAAATTTCTACAGAAAGGTAAATTTTTATTTTAAAATTTTGAGTCCGTTTTATTTGATGGTGAGTATTTATCCATTAATAGACAACAGGTATTTGTGGCAATTTTAGAGGCCCAAAGTTGTTTCCGCTGTGGCGCTGTGTAGAGATTATGATTTGATCAGCTTCCAGTCTTCACAATTTGTTTTTTTTTTTTTTGTTAAAGTGGGATTTTTTTCTCAATTCTTGCTACAACATTATAATATTTTTCATCCGAGTTAATCAGATTAATTAGGATTTGGATGAAGTTTCTTTCTGGTTTGTCCTGAGCAATCCAGGAAAGGGAATATAGCACGGCTCATGAATCATTCAAAATTCAATATGCCAATGTTCCTAATTTTATTCATCAAATATATGCAATTGAATTCTAACAATTATTTCTCATCAGAGATCCCATTTAGCCACTCGTCTATCCCAATTCTACTATTTCAGACCATAGACCCAGTAAGATAGATACGGAAAATAAGTTGTCATACTTTTTTTTTGTTTTTTAGGGTCGGGTGGCAAATACCACGCCGGCAATCTTCATTAATAAAACTAATTACAAAGATGGATAAGAAAATAAGAAGAAAAAAAATAACTATGTCCTATACAAATCTAAAAAAGGAAAAGTTGTCATACTTTTTCAAATGAAAAAATTATAATTTTTTTCCATCCGAGTTAGTCAGATTAGGATTTGGTTGTTTCTGGTTTGTCCTGAGCAATCTAAAAAGTGGAAATATAGAACGGGTTATGAATCACTCAAAATTTAATATTCTATTGTTGCTAAGAGCGTGAATAAGAATAAGCTTCAAATTTTTAATTCGAGTAAAATCCAAATAATACAAGAATAAAAAATTTGAACTTAATCGGTAGCCTATTTATATTCTAACAAAATCTTCGAATAGGAATAAGAAATATGAATAGACACAAATTTCTAAATCCATATTCTTATTTCTTATTGTTAATTAGAAATTGAATTCAATGCGTTGTCAGAATTCAATTGTTAGAAATTCTACTATTTTAAGTCCATAAACCATTATCGTCATACCAAATGTAGTCTAAATTATTGCACTTTATTTGCAATTTTTGATTTTTAATGAATTATTATGATGGTAATAAAGAGGGATTTGTGACCACAGATGATGTGTATGGTTGCAAGGCGGAAGGGCCCACGTGCCCTTTACACGATGGCCTCACAGGCGTTGGTGAACCGTACAAGAAGATAATGAGGCAGGATACGGTCCAATCAGCACCCGCAACGTCAGCATGTTTGTTCTCGCTTGAAGGATTCAATTCTGATCGACGGACACAAGAAGGAGAAATCATGCTCCAAATCCGGTATGAATAAATTTCTTCGTGGGGTGCGTTTGGATAGGTGTGGGAAGAAGGGAAGAAGTATTGGGAAGTGTGTAATTTTGTGAACAGTTTGGATTGTTTATAATTTTTTTTCTTCTTTCTTCTTCTTTTTCTTTCTTCCAACGATCCAAACGCACCCGTGATTATTAATTTCTGAAACAGCAAAACCAGTACGAAAAAAGGCATAACTAAAATAACAAGTGATATTGTGCTGGAATTATATCAGTTCTGGAGCTAACCCTAGTCGAAAATTTATGGAGCTAATGTGATGAATCTTTTGTATGATTTTCTTAGGACTATTAAGGGTGAAAGCTTGAATGATCTTTCCCTTTCTAGACAATGGGGACAGGTATGCTGCTAAGTTAATCTTATGGTAATACATGTAAAATTTTTTCCATCCAAAGTACAAGATTTACTTATTTATTGTCTTTTAATTTTCAGATGTACATATCAAGCCCAGAAATTGGGCAAGCTCAGAGCCATTTTCATTTTCTTATAAGACAAAATAATTATTTGCGCAAATTTAATGTGCGATTACTACCATAACTCAGTTTTATTGTTTTTTTTTCAATTTAATAAATGTATCCTTTTCTCTGTTATCAGATGCCAATTGGAACTTGGCAGTGGATCAAGAATGCAACAGGGTACCAACGTTAAAATAAATAGGATGTTTATATAAACCTGTATAAGTTCAACTAGAGTTACCAATCAAGCTCATTTTTTTTATAAATTAAATAATCTGTCCCAAATTCTAACAACAGGACTGCCACATAGTAAATTCCTGGAGATTAGGCATATGGTTGCAAATAGTAAAAATAAATCAGGAAAGCAGAAAAAACATTATTTAAAGTAAAACAGGTACATTAAATTCAATTGCAAAAAATTGGATTATTGATCAATTATCTTGCAAATTAAGATTTTGCCCACATCGATTACCTACATCGTAAGAAAATACCTCGTGAAGGTTAAATATAAATGATAAAACAGAGTTTTAAAAGTACGAGATACAATTATATAATTTAAAAACACCTGATTGTTTATTACTATTTATTTAACTTATATAATTATAGCCCCGAAAAATTGAGGCTGAGGGTCGGCGTGAAAATTGTATTAAGTTGGGGTTTCGTTGAACAAAATAAAGTACTCGTATTGGAGCTCTCCATTTTATCTTATTTTATTCCTCGGTTTACAAGCTCGTTGTTCAACTTTGACAGTTGAAATTCTAACTTTTTTCCACGACAGATTACAGCATAAAGAAAAAACTGGAACTATCTTGTAACCATCTTCTCTAAGCAACTCTTGGCGATTTGACACGTGCCGCTCTCAACATTTGGAGGAGATCTCTTGCCTTGTATATATTTATGAGAAATATGAGAAATGATAATTATCATCTACAGTTTTATCATCGTTTGTCATCATTTGAACAAAATGAACATATAAAATAAATAAGGTGAATATTAGGATGATCAAAATGAATACATATAAAAAATAATTTTTGTCATCCCTTTTTCAAATTTTTATATGTATATTCAACTTATTTTTAATGAACTTAATTATTTGTTTGTATGTATTTAGTTTGATTGTTATATATTCACTTTGTTTATTTTATGCGTTTAGTTTTTATAACAAACGATGACAAAACTACAGATGCTAGTAATCAATTTTTTTTTATATTGCATATATTTCAAGCTACTATATATGTCAATTTTTTTAAAATATACGTAATATATTTAATGAACAAAAAAACGAAAACATAAACCAGTTATGAACGAGTTAGGATTAATCTATCATAATTGGTTAGATTAATTTCTTTTTTAATCTTTTGATCAAGTACTACGTGAACTAACAAATTTATAAGATTTATATACAAATTTACAAGCACATCACTTGTTAAATTTATTATACGATTTGGATTCAAATTTTGTTTTGCGTTATTGTTTCAGTATTTATAATTCAAGAAAAAAAATAAAAAATCACTATTAATTCCTAGTAAAAATAGAATAAAGACAAAAAAGATGTTGTGTACGTGTTGAATCAAAGGTTGAGACGTTGAGTATTGGGTATCGTAACTTTGGTTGCCGTTCAAGTTCGTTTGCAAAAGAGCAGCAATAGATTTGAAGACAACTATCAAAAGAAATTTTCCCCATGTTATATTCGTACCTTTTCTTATCAAATACAATCTTAGTTTAGACAGGGAATCTTGTCTGAATTTGCTATTCTTAGTTTGCTAAAATATTATCGTTGCTAATTATTTTAGTCTTCAATTTTAAAAATTGAATTTTCAGATTTAGTATATTATTATTATTAATACAAAAATAATTAGCAACGATAAGAATGATTAATTTGAGGAATATATGACCCATATTTTAAAATAGAAATGTATATAGCTGATTGGAGAAGTTTCGAGGGACATGCGGCTGATTTTTCCTAAACATTAATGAAGGTTATTTTGTGGCACTCATCGAGCCGCCCGCCAAACCGTTCAGACGATTGGACCCGCTTCAATTCACATTCACATTGTACGGAAAAATGATGATCTGGTCCGTAAACTTGTTCTTGCTTTTGTTTAGAGAGCTTGACTCCTTGACGGTGACTGTCAGGATGTAACTTGGTCTTCCTAGGCGTACCTAATCACGAAGCCACGTCCACTTAGTCAGCCCCAAGTCATAAATTTCACGCACGAGGCCGAATGTTATTTTACAATAATGCTCCCACCTGACGTAATACAATATGTCACTTCGGATTTTATTAATGTTCGGATCTTTTTTCTATTTACAGATCCATTAATTAAATTGGAATGAACGGCAAGGTTCGTATATGTATTATTTAGAGCACAAGATGTATAGGGATTATATGCATGTTAAGGGAATGAGAAATACTTAATTAATATCGTTCTAATTAATGACGTCACTGCTTGTGCAAACAGCAAACTGGCCAAAACTAATATTTACAATAAATTGGAAATAGCTGAATTTCTAATATGACAGCAATATATATAGGTTATTTGAATCACCCAATAAGGTTTAATTTTGTTGTCAAGATAAAAATAAAGTCACCAAATTAATAGTTGATCAAATAACGGCTTATATAGAGTACCAAACATATATATAAAAAAATAATTCAAATAAAAACCAGTAATGAAAATACTTATGCATATATCAAAGTTAGAAGTTTTTCCGAGTTAATAACGGGTTGTTGGGTAATCTACTAAACCATTAGATCCAATTTAATCTTTCAAAAGTACAATGTAACATCTTTGACTATTCCTTCTTTTGCCCTTTTGGTCTCATTTGACTTTTGCCTTTCTTAGTCCAGAGCCACACATATATGATATATATACTACCCTTTCCTCTCTACCTCACTTCAACAAATCAACACAACAAAAAAGACTCCCAATTTTTTCATTCTGAGAAGTACTTGATTTTGTTCAAATGGATAACAAAGAGCAGATGAAGGTGAAATTAATAGTGACGAAGGTTGTCGAGGCAGACACCACACAGTTCAAATCGGTCGTACAAAATCTCACCGGCAAAGACTCCACCTGGCTTATAGGATCCGAGATGTCGACTGACCATACGTACCGTCAGAGAAGAAGACAGTCGATGGAGGTGAAAAATATGGTGCAATATGCGGGTTATGTGCCATCTATGGACGAATTGTTTGAGTTCTTGAGAGATTAATTTTGGTTTTTGGGGTGCATAGTTTTGTACTTATTCATTTTTTTGTATATTTATGGTGGAAAATTGATGGATACTAGTTCTTCTGTCTCAATACTATGTGCAATTTCTGGTGCATTATTGTCCATTATTTTTATTTAAATCCCGTAATCCAGTAGTGTCACTAGTCAGTAACTAACTAGGGAATTTTTTCTTGGGCTTAGAATTCCTGACTAACTGATTATATATAAAAATGATTGTTCTAATTAATTACCAAGCCAACGAAACAATAATGGAGCATTTATTTATCTTTCACTGTGCATGTAGTGCATGTATAAATTGAAAATCTAATATGCATACAGAGTCGCAATAGAAAAGTGTGACATCTTTTTCAGCAAAAAGGAAAAAAAAATATTAATTCCATCCAATTACGATCGACCAATGATGACTACTTTGATACCTATCCATTCTGTATTGCAGATCGGTTCACTTATCTTTGTGAACTTTTGTGTGTGCGTGTGTGTTCTCTAGTTGTTGATTACAATTATCCCTGGACAATTGCAATTCTTAAGCTCTATTGCATAGCTCCTCAATTTTCGTCGTTCAATCAGGTAATGATCTGGGAATTGTAAATTGTAGAAAAGGTAGATTGACATTGGGCCGTATTTAAAATGAGTGAATGACCATTGCCTATTTTTCTCAATACAAGATTGGCGCTTTTTTTTTTTTTTTGACCTTTTTGTACCACGAACGGCGGATTGAACTGTTTATTCTCTGTGATCTGAGATAATTGATGCATCGATGATGGATTTAGGATTACGTTGGAGTACGTTTCTCCATCCATAGACCATAAGTTACCAGAAGAAAGTATCATTTTTTTAGGCCCATTGTCATAGTTCCTGGCTCCTATATACTTATTCACGGATTTTTTTTTTATGGCCCATATTTTTAATTCATAGTTTCAGTCTTTAGATATTTTTTTTTCCACATAAGAAAATACTTTTGACGAGAGTAATTAAATTAAACAAGTGATTCACAAGTATTCTATATATTGATTAGAATACAAAGTACATATGACCCGTAACTCTTGTAAGAAACTATTACAAATTATCTTATCCAGAACTAAATCCCCATGCCAATCAAGTCTTGGACCTCTCAATAGGCATCTCATCTGTAGTTGGAGAATGGAGAGTGATTAAATAAAATTTTGAACATTTTTCTTTTTGGGTTATGTTTGAATTATTTATTCTCAAATTATCTGAAATTTTGATATTCATTCATACGAACTGAACTAAGCACAAAAGAAAATTAATAAATGTACATGCCCCAAGGTAATATCTTATATCATTTTTTTAAAAAAATAAATTGGAGGTCTAAGCCACCCAACTTATTTTTAAATTAAATGTCTATAAAAGACCTCCAGCCTGGTTTCGAAAACTAAAATACTAAAATACTATCAATATCTCCAAATAATCAAAGCATGTTCATAATTAAATCATTAATTTGATTACATAAAACAAAGCCACCACACATGCCAAAAGTATAAACTACTTGCTTCTCAGCTATACCATGTCTGGCAATGTCTTCATACGAACAGCTTCGACTTTGCACACCAATCCGTGAACCTCGCTGGATGTCTCCCGGCCACTCACCTGGCAGCCCCCACGATCAAAATACTTCTTTTGTCCACGGGACGATTTCACAGTTTTGGTCCCTGTTCTCTCTCTGTATGGTGGGCCTGCAAATTTCCTCTTGATGGAATCCTTTACTGCTTTAAGCATGCCAGACAGAGCCTTATTCTTGGATGGCGGTTCAGCTTTGTTTGTCTTAGAATGGGAGTCCTCTGGCACCTTACTGGTAAGACAACTATCAGGATTTGACTTCAAAGTTGACATGGTAGTAGCTTGGCTTGCCATGGAAGTGTTATCCCCCTTCATGACCGTCTTGGACGTGTTATTCCAGGTAACTGGCTTGGAGGTATTGGCCCATTTTGAGTTTAGTTCAGAGTGCCAAAGTTTGAGTTCGGCCAGAGGAATGACGGGTAGTTGCGAAGGGTCTGGGCGGCGACAGACTGATTTTGAGAAATAAGCACGCCACAACCAAGAGTTTGGGTCGTCTTTGTATAGGTCCTCCATTCAAGTTCTGCCTCACAGGTTTCTACACCAAATGTCAAAACATAGAAAAAAGGAAATAACATCAAGCTTATAATTAAATTGAAGTACCTATTTTATAGTCAAACAAAATGAGTACAATTAGTGATTAATTTGTCCGAAACTTTCTCACCATATAATCCAAAGAACAATAAATATCGGATTATACAGATAAGAAACATTCATGAAATTTAGAAATCATAATGATGTTGTCAGTTTGCCTCGTTTAATTACCTGGTTTCTTTTCTTTGTTTTTTTTTTTTTTGTTTTTTGGAAGGCCAGTGAAAAAACCGTCACAATTTTTACCTGATTGTGCTAGAAAAATTGACAAAATTGAAATTTTTTGGCATCATAGATTTAGCACGACGATAACTTGTAACAAGTGTGGTTGAAATGTTTCATAAAGTTTGAAAAAATATCAAAAGGAAGGTGCAGAAGCAAACCTCGAGCAATGAGGTGCAGAAGCAAACGAAGGAAAAGTAGGTATGCTAGCGCCGTGAGTGAGAGAAGAAAGAAATGAGGTCGCCTCTGGTACAGTGGTACTTGACCGACTTACTGATTCCAATCCCCTATTTATATATCAGCTCTACCGACGGGCTACTTTTTATATATCATTTCTATGTTTATATTAATCATCTTATGACGTTAAAGATACGGATAAACAGATTAATATTTATCGGATACGGATAATATCTATGTCGGATACGGATAAAGAGCGGATATTAGTCTTCCCATATCTGTTAGAAAATCGCTCAATTTTAATTTTGTGACTAATTACCCTTAATTAATCCAATTAAAACACAAGCAACACGAGATCTAATACATAAGCTCATTCGACACAAAGAGATAGGTGAAATTTGTACCTCCCGCGAAATCGTATTCGCGGGGCTCGATCCTACGGCATAGAAATCGGTGGGGTGCTCTCCTTCGCCTCCTCCATGGCGGCATCGAGTCCACCAAGGAATTTGGCCATGTCCCAATTCTTGTGTTAGCAAGAGAAAGGAAATAGCTAATCCTTTTCACCATTCTTCAAGTAATTCTAGCAATTAACCTTTTGGAATAGCTATTCTCAACACATGAGACCTATGGGAATGCAAGAGAGAGAGAGACCATCATGGGAGAATCAAAATTCTGCCCATGAATGGTGGTGGCGGCTAGGGAGAAGAAAGGAGGCAAGGTGAGAAGGTTAGGTTTTGCCTCTTCAAGTGGTCCTTATATAGAGTCATCCCTCCTCAACACTTGTAACTAATTACAAGTTTGCCACTATGTGGCCGGCCATGCACATGGGCCTCATGGGCCATGTGTTATGTTTGTTCAATCTCTCTTAGTCCATATTAAATCAATTATTTAATAGGCCTTTCAAGTTACATTCAATTTAGGCTCAAATAGACTATTAAATTAAAAGTCTATACTTTAATTTAATTCACTTAATTAAATTAAAGTGTGATGAATAAAATTAATTATCAATATATTGATAATCATTTTAGGATTAGCATGTACATTAATTTATTTCTATATGATCCATTTGACTTAATTAATTATAACGGTCCACAACGTTATTTAATTAATTAATCAATTTATCATATTTTGCAATACTCACTATTGCAAATAAATAAATAGAATAAATTTTTTGGGAGGTCACTAAAATTTATATATTGTCCATTTTTAGTCCCTCAAGTTTAATTTGTCCTTTCCAGGCCACCCAACTTTGATTTGGTCCGTTTCTAGTCCTTCTGTCATAATTTTGGGTAACTCCGTTTAGTCAATTAAGTTAGGTGAAAATTGGAGATCGGAATCCTCTTCTCCCTCAACAACGCCTCTACTTCCATCTCTCTCTTAAACTTATTTCTCTCAATGGCGTCTCTACCTACAGAGTCTCACTTCGATCCTATCTCCACCCAACCTCCTTTACATTTCAACATCGTGCTACTGATTTCCTCTTGAACCCCAACTCCATCCTACCCCCGTTTATTTCTCTAATTTTCCAAAGAGTGAATAGTGAACAGAGAGGGGATGGTCCGATCTCTTCTCGAGTTCTCTGCGAATATTGAATATTGTCTTCACTGATTTGCTATCAAATTTTATGTGCGTATTTCGAGATTGTGTTTGCATGAGAATTAAAAAATGACCAGTCCATGTAGGTGATCCTAGTGAAAATAAAGAATAGTAATAAGACAATGATGAAGAGGCATGAAAAATAAAATGGAATTGGAGAAATGTTCTTATAAATTAGAACTTTCAATTGTTGTCCACGATGTTTTCAATTCAGTTATTAATTCATTGCAATAGCAGCGTGGAAAACAAATACTCGCATAAAGCTGCTATGATTGAAAATTTGAAGGAGATGAGGCTGCGATAGAGGAAAAACTGCTGGTGGCAAAGAAACTGCATTAGAGAGAGGAACCAAGTAGGTAGAGTTAGATACAAATGGAGGAGGAAGAGACGCTGTCGAAGGAGGTAGTCAAATTAAAGAGACGCTGTTGTGGGAGAGAGGAAGTGGTACTAGATATTGGTCTCCAATTTTCACCCCAACATTCATCCATTAAACGGAGTTACCTAAAATTATGACAGAAGGACCAGAAACGGACCAAATCAAAGTTGGATGATCTTGGGAGGACAAATTAAACTTGAGGGACTAAAAATGGACAACATACAAATTTTAGTGACCTCCAAAAAATTTTACTCAAATAAATAATGCACGTATGGTCAAAGTCCTGTTTGTGTGACCCTTTGAGGATTTATGCTATATTGGACATGGAATTAAATCGCTATTTAATTCCAATAATCATAAACGGTATCTAGCAACACGTTATGATTCCCAATTCGCATAAATAGTGTACTGCTACAGTATTTAAATCCTGCATAAGAGAATAAATATGTTTCTCTATTTTGATTCTTATGTCTCACGATATCATCTTACAATCCAAGATAGGAATGTGTCATTCTTGCAGATTATACGTTTCTTGATCTAGAGATAATTGTATAAATGTGACACCCCGTCGAATACTGTAACTAGACAACACACGACAGAGTGCCCGCCGCGGATGCCTGCTGCACCCGCAAGGCTTACTAATGCTTAGTTTACAATTTACTGTTGATTAAACACAATTAGGCTACAAGTCAATTATAAATTTATAATTAATTACTTAAATATAAAGTAAATCCTATAAAGGTCTGGTATACTTAGGTTACTAACCACAATATCCAATGGTCCGCTACTCGTCTTGCTGTCCAGCACTTGCTCTGAAACCTGGAACCCACAACCAATAGTGGAAAACAATGCAAAAAGCACGGAATGAGATAAATAAAATTTATCTCAGTACGGTATTCAGTTCCAGCCACTTGAGTTTTGATTATCATGTGTTGGAACTAAATACAAGACTGAGTCAAATAAATTCCAAATCAAATTTCTATTTCATTTTATTTCAAATAACATTAAAACTAGACTTTCGATCAAGCAATGCAATTAGACAAATAAATTCAGTATTATTCAAAATCAATTTTCCTTTCTTGAAATTCAAAATATGACAATTAGCATTTCAATTACTTCAACAAATAATTAATAACATGTAATAACTAACGTGCAAATTAAAAGCAACCCTTACAACTTATTTTCAATAGGAATAGCAAGGTCAAATCAATTCAATCAATGCAATATGAAATGTGAGCTCGGCATCAATTCCATAACAATTCAAATATCAATTTATAGCAAAACCCGACTCATTTGGTTGGGCAATTACCTAATATGCAAGTCTGGTTTATCACCAGTCAATCATTTCAGTCATTTCCTTCAGATACCGCGAACCACCCTATAGATGGATGCCAACGGCCAATTCAATTCATACATAATTCAATCAATTAAATCATCAAAATGTACAAGCAAGCTGGGAACACTCACACTCCGGTCCATTCCAGACTAGACCTACTGAGTCCCGGTACATAAGCGCTTATTACACGGTGCTTGGTAGGATGGGTCATGACTCCACCTCCAAACATTACGAGTGTCTATCTCAACCACACAAGCTGTACTTACCTCAATCAAATCACATTTCAATCGGATACCATTCAATATGTCACTTTCCAACATTTCAATCGGATACCATTCAATATGCCACTTTCCAATCATGCATCAATATACAATTTCACAAAATGATCTCATGAACAAAATTCCAATTATGAATTCAGAATGCATAATGATAATAATAACAATAATAATAATAAGCACAATCAAAACTTATTTCACATATAATTAAAACTCAAGTGAAATCCGTACCTCATAAATAAAATGCAGCAGTAAAAAGCAGGACATGGCAATCCTATTAACTCTTATTCGTATTGGCTATCCTCGGTTTCGATACTCGACCGTCCGACTCTAATTGAAATAGTTTACTTATAAGTTCTAATAACAACTTGGATAATAAAAAATTTAGTTCAAACAATAAAACAACCAATGAGATATTCCATATGAGTGACATGTTTTAAAATGACAACTATACTTAATTGTTGTACTATTGAATTTGGTTTCAATGTCTGAACATTGAGCATGTTAGACAAGTACTTAGTCTTAGACATTTTAGTTCCCTGTATAAACATGCAATTCTTCAGTACCAACATGGTACCAAGTGTTAGCATACCTCATTAAACCCTGTTTTGACCACATATTAAAACATAAAAATAAGAGATAGATATTATGCACTATAATTATCATAGCTTAGGGTGTAGGTCAGTTGGGTTATTTAACAATTACTCTCCTA
The DNA here is from genome assembly GCA_028095005.1 of Rhynchospora pubera. Lineage (NCBI taxonomy): Eukaryota > Viridiplantae > Streptophyta > Magnoliopsida > Poales > Cyperaceae > Rhynchospora > Rhynchospora pubera. The sequence continues at coordinate 177,795,090 of CM051462.1, forward strand.
TGCAATACACAACATCACCCAAGAATTAACTACAGAAGTAAAATGAATGATTTCAAAGACTAGACAGTGGTTAAACAATGCTAGAAATCAGTACACAACGGTAAAACAACAGTGCTGGACCATTTCTGGTACAACAAGTGAAGAGTACTTTTTGACAATTTACAAAATCATTTTTAATTCATGAACGGCTGAACGGAATCAAATAAAAATTTAACTGTAGATGAAACATGATAGGACGCATCTCCTGTAAAAATTTCATAATGTTTGGACATACAGAATGATTAAAATGAATTTTCGAAATTAGACAGAATCAGGTTTCAGAAAATCTGTTCCAGCAAATCGTGCCAGCAAATACGTCTGAAAGTTTATGCTTTGAAACCCTTCAAATAAATCTCTAAAAATTTTGTAAAAAATTACAGAAGCTGTCTCCAGATGTCTATTTTCAGATATAAAAGTTTCAAGTCTCAACTGCAAACACAGAATAATTGAAAAATCAAAAACCGCATTGAGGTCTGTCTGTTCCAGAAAACTGATTTCTAAAACTTTCCCAGATTTCAAAAATCTTGTAAAAATACCAACTCAACTCAGAAAAAATCATATTAGGTACCAAAATTTTCGTCTTGAAGTCTAGTTTCATGAAAGATAATTCTCATGTCCAAATTCGAAGCAGAATAAGAGCAGTTACTTAAAAACTGAAGCAAGATCACAATGGTATGTAAAATTATAAATGTACTTATTCAATTTGACCCTTCAACAAAAATACCCAATATTAAACAGAGAGAAGCCACAACACAAACAACTTTAATTCTAATAGCACACATAAGATACAAATGCTAGACCTCTCAATCAAACAAGCATTCCAACAAATCAAAGAAATTAAATGAAGAAGGGTAGGATTGCAATTGTTACCACTGAAATGTTCAAAGGAGGGAAATGACAAAGAGATGGAAGCAAAGCCAATGTCAAACCATCACCACCACCACCACCTTGCTTTATTGCTGCCGCCATCTCACTTCACTGTGGCCACCACCTTCTCCACCCCCGACCAAGCTCAGCCTTCTTGTCACTGAAAAGCACTAAAGAGGCTTGCTTCTAATATGACATCGGGTGTCCCTAAGATTTTTACTTGAATTTTCAGAGATTGGGTACGGCACAAGAGAGAGAAGCTCCATTTGAGAAGAGAAAAAGGGGAATAAAGAGGAAGAGGGAGGCATGTCAGCTCACTGTGTTGGAGCCGAAGGAAGAGACAGAGAGAGAGACGCGAGGAGACCAGATCCATATTTACCGGAACAAAGTTTTTCTCCAAGTTGGATGGCAGTGGAGTGGTTGTGCGATTTTTGATAAAGGAGAAGAATAGCACAATTGCAAAGGAGAGGGTGTGACTATGGGGTGCGCTAGCTAACCAGGCCCAAAAGTCAAAAAAATGAGTTTCTCCCATACCAACTTTTCAATTCCAGTTAAACATGATGCATAAATGAAAATTTAGACTTTAAAGAATCATGACAAAAAAGTCCCACATGACATAGATGCTATAATTGACAAAGATACCAACAAATGAATGGAAGGACTTTTCCCTCATTATCAACATCGGCCATAGAAATATTTTATTCAAGCAAAAATATTAGTATTTCACAAATACACATCCAAATGACTAATTCTTATATACAGAAATTTATAGAGAATAGTAGAACCCTTTTCTCATGTAATATATTTATATCTTTACAAAATTTTCAATTTGTAGTTCTAAACAAGTCTGAATATGGGAATAAAATTAAATAAAAAAAAAAATTGAAGTTGTAAGATAAAATCACTCAATTCAAGAAATCAAAAGGAATGCATCTAAATTTTAGAAAAAAAAATTCAAAAATAACAAAAATTCCTAGTGTCACAATAAAGTTGCATGCAAACAATCTATCTCCATCAAGGGGCCCAAACAGATATCGTCACTCACTAAGTTAATTAATGAGGGACATACGGTTTTCTTGATGATTAGCTTTTCCCCGCACAATTCAAGAGAACATAAATAAAGTCCGTATAACAGCCCTTATCGGGAATCAGCGGTAGACGATATTTATTGAACCTATCCTCATGTGGAAAAGATAAACATCTCAAACTTAGAACCAAAATCATAACGAAATAAACAATGACACATAACACAATCCATATGTTTATTTCGATTGGGTCAAGTCCTGTGCTATGTTCCATAATATACACATATGCAATTAAGTTGGTAACTCTTTACCTATGATTTGTAGAACTTAATCATCACTTAACTTGCATACTAATCTTATAAGATAATTAATGTTCCTTTTTAATTATCAAGATTATGGACCGTTTAGATTTATTATTGTCATTCTAAAGAATGATCCACAGAGATCTACAATTCAGATCCTCAACCTGAATAATCTGTCAATAATAAACCTAGGAACAGATGATAATATATCATCCATAACATAAACTAATATTTAAGTCATTAAATTATTGACTTCTAGGACATAACTCCAACAATATCCGCATCCATATTTTTTTGACGGATACGGATACGAATACGGATATGTTCGGATACGGATACGGTTCGGATATTACGCGTATTTTTTGAATTCAGATACGGATCGGAGCGGATTTTATCCGCTCCGTTTTCATCCCTGTACCCAGTGTAGAATTATAGCACAAGAGCATTAATTATAAAATAAATAAAGCTACCTAGCAATTGTAGAATTATAGCACAAGAGCATTAATTTCCTGAAAAAAAAATGCTATTTTGAGTTGTAGAATAATGAAAATATAAATTATTTTTTTATGTAGAATATTATACCATACTAATTGAACGCAGAAATTAGTTTGTCCAACCCAATGGCACAATTCTCTTTCAAATAAAGGATGAATTAATCAAGTACACATATAGTATGGAATTTTGCAGATTGAAAATTTTTGGTATGGCAGTTTTAATTCGAAATACTAGATCCTATGTAGTACCTGCACATTCTGCATTAAGTTTTCCCTCAAATCTGTGAATTATTTATAGGCTCATTTCTTTCAGGCCCACTTTCTTTATCACTTTACAAACTTTTTTGATGAGATAAATTAAAATTGTTCCCGGACTTAAAAAGCTCAGTCTTTTTTTTTTTAATTAAGTGAGGTGTTTGGACCCTACTGTCGCGGCTTTTTCGTCATTATTCTCCTCGAAGGAATTTCTCGAAGAACAATGGAAACATAGCCTAAATTCACCTCCCTTAAGGTTTCGATCTCTTTAGCGAACATCTCTTAACATAAGAGAATCCTATAAAGAGTCGCTACTTAAAGAAGTTTCTTGATTTAGCGGGTCCTTTCTTTCCAGTAGGCGCAAGCCCCTACTGTTAATTACCCCGTAGTTGCCTACGAGAACCTCTGATTAAGGGATATAAAGGGTATTGACGTAATGGACTAGGAAAAGAGACTTATGGAGCGCTATCGAAGAGGACTTAATTGATGGTACCAAATCTAATTGACGGGACCCAATTAAGGATCGACGAAAGACTTCTAACTTGACTTGAAAGGAATGGATTTTGGTTTGGAAGAGGTCTTTGTATGAAAGGGATGAATCTTCAGTGGGTATTATTTTGTAGTTGTTTGGTGAACTCTCGGGGCTATGAATGGCCTTCTTGTGAGAGTAAAAATGAGTTTTGCAACCTTCGGGGTCTCTTGGGCGACCTTTCGGCGAAAGTTGGTTCTTATACAACCCTAGGGACCATCTTGATCGGTCTTCTTAATAAGAGTTGGTTCTTTAACGACCCTAGGGACCATCTTAGTCGGTCTTCTTAATAAGAGTCGGTTCTCGGGACCATCTTAGTCGGTCTTCTTGTGAGAACAAAAGAGAAGTTTTACAACCTTAGGGGCATGTGGCGCCTTTGAGCTAAAGTTTGTTCTTTTACAACCCTAGGAACCATCTTGATCGGTCTTCTTAATAAGAGTTGGTTCTTTAACGACCCTAGGGACCATCTTAGTCGGTCTTCTTAATAAGAGTCGGTTCTCGGGACCATCTTAGTCGGTCTTCTTGTGAGAACAAAAAAAAGTTTTACAACCTTAGGGGCATGTGGCGCCTTTGAGCTAAAGTTGGTTCTTTTACAACCCTAGGGACCATCTTGATCGGTCTTCTTAATAAGAGTTGGTTCTTTAACGACCCTAGGGACCATCTTAGTCGGTCTTCTTAATAAGAGTCGGTTCTCGGGACCATCTTAGTCGGTCTTCTTGTGAGAACAAAAGAGAAGTTTTACAACCTTAGGGGCATGTGGCGCCTTTGAGCTAAAGTTGGTTCTTTTACAACCCTAGGGACCATCTTGATCGGTCTTCTTAATAAGAGTTGGTTATTTAACGACCCTAGGGACCATCTTAGTCGGTCTTCTTGTGAGAACAAAAGAGAAATTCTTTGGACGAGGGGGCCCGTAAGAATTCGATTTCTAAATCATCTAAGGTCGATCTCAACCTTAGTGAGGGACTTTTCCTCAAACGGAGAGGTTTCGACTTTGACTTTGGGTTTCACGTTTGGACTTCCAATTTCTGAAGTTTCGCTTAGGATATTGGTGGTTTTTTATTCACTTCGGCCTTTGCACCTTTGACCTTTAAAAGCATTTTTCATTTCAAGATACTTAATCTTGGAAGACTGTTTGATATTAAAAGATATCATTCTCGAAATCATTTAGGCTTTTGAAGATATCCATAATCAAATATACTAGTTACTTGAAATCTTTTAGACTTTTGAAAATATTTTTATACTTGAGTATATTTAACTTTTGAAAGTAGCATATTTGAAATTTTAGTTTTGAAAATACTTAACATTTCATAAAAGGGTTTATTTCATTTTCTAAAATCCATTTTTAAAGCGAAAATACTTCAAAAATACAAAGGACCGCCACTTTGACATATTTTCATATCAAAGTATCAGTGAAACAAGTTTATTTTGATTTTTAGAATTTCATGGATATGTCGTTTGTATTTTTCTATATTTCCTATTATTTTTAGTGAGGTTTCAAAGTTTCTGCTGGCTTGTCTTTTTCCTATTGGGCCACGTCATCTAAATGGGCTGATGTAGCAGCTGCCTGTGCCTGACGAGGTGTCGAGAGGAATTTTTCTTTGGGCTCCGTCTAGGTTTGATTCTGGGCCTTGTCATGGATTGAGGTTTATCCATCTTAATTCCATCAGTGGACAGACACCGGACATATGGGTTTTGCAAGCATGCCGTCACAAAGGATCAAGAGGGTCTTGCGCGCTGAGTTTCGAACAGAGAAAGGAAGCGGGTTCGTGTGATATCGGATCTTAATCCGATAGAGGTTCCGGCCGTCTCGACTGACGAAGAAGGAACCCACAGCATCGCAAGGCCGAGAGGGGGACGATGGTGACCTCTGTCCATGTTGCGTCACCTTAGATCAATGGAGGTACCACTTAGCAGGTACGGTGAAGTAGTGACTGATAACCTACAATCTAGCTCATAGATCTCAACAAAGAGTTTAGATCAAGAAAAGTAAAAATTCCTCCATTAGTTTAGTACATGATTTCTTTTGTTACCGAATGTCTAACCCCCCTTCATATAAAGGGGGGGTCCCTATTTATAATCATCTGGTGGTCCCCCTTGTGTCGGATCCTTTGTGGCTTCCTCGTGTTCTCGTTTCCCTGATTGCAGCATGAAGATCGCTATGACCTCCCTCAACCTCGACATGTTCCTTTCTCGTCCCTGGCCAACGTTCGTTCGTGCGAGGTTGAGTGCGAGGTTGAGTCGAGGCTCCCTCAACAACTATCACCCAAAGGTCACATAACATCCCGCGGCCGTTACGGAAAGAGCATCCATGCTCAGAAACCGTTTCCTCTAGGAGACCCACTGATGAGGACTCCCTTTAACGGTTCCTGACCCCACTCTGAGCGCAACGGTCTCGGGCCCACCCCCATCATAACAACTCGTGGACTCCTTTCTCTGAAAAAAAAGGCCTTACACAAGGCTTTTCGTAACTATTAGGCCCATATCCTGATCTGACCATATCATTAGCCCTCGAGCTTCTGGTAAATGTTTGCATTTTATCAGAAGTTCTTTACAGTAACTCCTAGATTACGTCGTTGAGCACCAGGCGATGTACGAGCGATGTTGGCTCGTTGGCTAAACTCTTTGAAAGGAAAAAGATGACAAAAACTGGGAGGTCCTCATAATCTGTAAGCCCTCAGGGGATGTCTGTTGGTGTCTGAATTCATCCGACGCAATCGCACAACGAGGGTTGATATTGTCGAGCCCTCATACAACATTTGGTGAATTTAATAATATAAAGAAAGAGGGTGGGGGCCACAAGATCTCCTATAGGGATCCTACAAGATCTTCCCATCATTACGTTTTTGGGGGATCGAGTCGCGACGATTTGTCTTCTCATTGAAATTTGAAAAAGGGACACGCTCTCTTCTAGACGGGAAAACCGAAGAGACCCGTCTTTTATGTAGATCCAAAATCATTGTTTGTTTCTTTCTCCATTCTCAATATATTCACTATGCCCCTGCAGGTGTTTTCTCCTTTCCCTTACTCTTTCCTTTATTCCGGTGAATCTTTCATCGTTGTTTCTCTTTTCTCCTTCTTCTTCTTCTGTCCCTGCCTGTCAGCGGCTACTGAATATTGGTATTAACCTTTTCTCGTTCTTGCTTTTCTTTCTACTACTTTTGTTTTTGTCATAGCTTGTTCTCCTTTTCTTACCATCATTTTGTTTAAATCTCCTTTGTTGCTTAGTTCCATCATGCCTAAGAAAGTTTTCAGGAGTTCGGACTCTAAGAAGATTAGGAGCAAATTCCCAATGTCCAGAGGTTTCGAATCATATCCTTGGATTGATTCGAAAACAGCCAAGTTCAAAAGGAGTTTGGTTTTTTATGATCCAGAGGAGAGCGAATTACATGTGGAAGGAGCGGGCAAATTGGATCGCCCTTTTGAAACTTCGAAGGGGAGGGTGTTCTTCGCTAAATCTGCATGGTGGGGGATACGCCTACCCCTGTCGCCATTTCAATGTACGCTTCTCAATATGGTGAAGGTTCCTCTAGGCCAGCTTCTTCATGTCGCTTGGTGCTGCATCACCTCCTTTGAACGTTTGCTTACGGTGAACTTCGCGAACATAGGTTTTAAGGCTAAGGTTACCCCTACAGTGGGGTTATTTGGATATTACTTCAAATTCTGCCGTCATAACGAATTCTACACCATCAGAACTGTGCACCGTCTATTCGCCAATAAACCCAGGAAAATAGGCAACTGGGAAGAGAACTTCGCCTTCTGTCGAGGGACCTTAATGGATGGAATGGGCATCTGTTTGGATTGGAACATGACCTCCACTGGGTTCACCAAGGTAGAATTTCCGGGACCTACCGAGGATGAATATGCCGTAATAACCCATTTGAGTAGAACCTCTCAGGCGGGTTACCAGCTGTGTTGGGACGGGGGGAGCCCTGTGGCAGATGATCGCACCTTTGCTGAATGCATCGAGCCTGATGCTGGCGCAGATGAGGAGCTACCCCTTCAGCAACTTAACTACTCTCCTCCTCCTGAAGAAGAAGGGGAAGGATCACCACCACCGATCGAATCTCCAACTACCAAAGCTCTTCCTGTCACAAAAGCTCCGCCTGCCAAAAAGGCGCCTACTTCCGTCCCAAAGGCCTCTGCAATGTTTAGGATTGCTAAGGGGGGCGGCTCTAAGGGTTCTAAGCCTGCTTCCTCTCGCACTTCTCAACATCCCAAAACTGCGCAGGTATTTGAGAAAGCCCCAGCGGAAAGGGTGTTGGCCGAGGAAGGATCGGCGGCGAAGGAAACTAAAAAGAGAAAACGAGGCGAGGGTTCCTCGAAACATTCATCGCCAACTCCCCCAAACTTTATTGGATCGTCTGTTGGTGGTGAATTGGCGATGCCTGTCGCACCAAGGCGGATATCCGAAAAAACATCTGGGAAGACACCTGTTGGTGAAAAAACTGCGCCTGCTCACTCTTCCACTTCTTCCCAGCGTCGCCTAACTACTCCGGATGATTCTTGGCGCACAGCTCACGTCCGGAAGATTCATGAAGATGAAAAAGTTTCTCTGCGCCTCCCTGGTATAAACGTGGATCCTTCCAAAATTCAGGTTTCACTCTTTGTTTATCTTGTTCATCCTCATCGTTTTTTTTTTTAAAGAAATAACGAAGTTGCTTAAATGCATAGGTGCCTCGTCTTGCTGCCTCCCTGCATCGTGTGTCTTTGTACCTATGTCCACAAATTAGTAATTCGCTTATTGGCTTATCAATGGAGGAGAAGTTCATGCGGATGCACTCTTTACTGATGGAGTTGGGATGTCTCCAAGCGAGTGTCCATGGTCAGTCTCGCAACTTTGGAAGTGCTTGGATGAAGTCGCTATCTTCTTTGGCGGAAAGGAATGCCCAAATCGATAAAGAGTTTCGCGTGCTTCGTGGAGAGCAAGAATCAGACTGGGGCTTCAAGGTGGATCTGTCGCAATTCTCGTTTGTGAACCGCGCTTCTGACGAAGACAAGACTGAAATGACTGCGTTGTTTGAAAAATTTGCCGCCGCCCAAGATACTTTATTGGTTCGCGCGCAGACTGCTGAAGCGGATAAAGACCTGATGTCTGAGACGCTAAGCCGCGCCTCCCGCGTCAATGTTGACCTTCAGAATCAACTGTCTGCAGCGCAAATATCGCTGGATCAACGCGACCAACAACTGGAGAAAGCCAAAGAGCTTATTCTCCAACGAGATGGGGCCATATCAGATTGGAAGAAAACATGTAAGAAGGTAGCGCGCCAAGAGAAAGAGCGAATAACTGAGTTGGCGAAGTTGAAGTTAGCCAATGAGGCTTTGGAACAGAAAACTGAAGAACTGTTGAACGAGCTTCAGAAAAAGAACCAAGAATTGGCAGGTCTTGGTGACGAGGTGTCTCGGGTGAAGGCTGAAAAGGATCAGCTAGCGTCTGAAAAGGATCAGCTAGCGTCTGAAAAGGCCCAGCTACATTCGGAGGTTATCCAGACCTCCTCGCTGTTACAGGAATCTTCCGTTCGTCTTGTTGAGCTGCAAGCCGAGATAGAAAGATTGAAGTCTCTCCCTGCCACTTCCAAAGGCAAAGAGATTTGTACTGATAAGGGAGAAGTCCGCTCTTCCCATGACTTTCTTCAGGCCTTCCTTCACTCCACAGGTGCCCAAGCTGCAGCTACCCGCCTCGTTTGCGGAGGTCTTCATTACATGCTGAAGCTGAAGTGTGATCAGCTACGTCAATACTATCCGTTCACCCGGGAGGAGTTTGGGATTATAGACCCTGCGCCAGAGCCTGACGTCGCTTTGTCGCAGTGTCGTTGGGATGAGGAAAGTGGTGATCTTATTTGCCAAGACGAGGAAGGTGACCGAGTGGTAGAGTTAGGTATGGAAGTAACAAAACCTCTCTTAACTCCTCGCTATCCCTGGTCGAGCTCTGGCGCTGTTTGGCCTTCAGACATAACTCGTCCTTCTAAGGAGGAGGTTGAAGCCGAAGACGAAGACGAGGAAGGCTCTGACGAGGAGAGGTCTGCGGGGGTAAACACCTTTGGGGAGGCTGGGCCTGTTGCCGAATTAGCTGAAGACCTTGCTCGCCTTTCCCCGCATCATGCCGAGGGGGCAGGGTCACTTAACATTTCCGAGCAATTTGACCAGATGATGAACGAGCAAAGGGAGTACAACTTGCTTCATCCAGATCTCCAACTAAGTGATTTTAGCCTTCCTGGTGGCTCTTTAGGCGGTGACGTAGATGGGGAGCCATGAGTCACTGTTCCATGTTTTATCATTTGTTGTTTATTGTTCCATGTTTCATCATCTGTTGTATGTTATTATGTAAACGTGAACTTTTTGGATTATGGTACTTTCTTTAAAAGACTTATCTCGTGCGACTTGATTATATAATTGTTTTGTTGCTGTTTGTTGTCACTAGGACTTGATGTTGCGGAAGTGAGTCAAGATTTTGACGATAAATATCTCATAACAGAAACGAGGGGAGTGACGAAGTTAATGCGCAAGGCAAGATTTGAACTCATTGTGAAACGTTAAGTAAAAGTGCATATTTGACAAAAGTGAGAAAATCGACGATGTTAGGACATTAAATGCGACGAAAGCATAACATAGCATAGACGAAGCCTGAAAAGAGATGAAGCACATGCAAGTAGTAATTTAAAAGAAAATGATGTATGAACAGGCTTGAACTCATTATTTTTCATAAAAGTACATTATATCATATCCTTGGTGATACATGCCTAACGAGGCTAAGGGATGTTGACTTTCTTTCCTAACTAAAAGGAAGGCGAGGAGTCATTGCATATAAGGGATGTTGTCTTTCTTTTGTCCTCATGACTCCCCTTCCACCGTGACGGAGGTCGACTGGAGAGCTACTCTTTTTTACCATCACGCTTGAAGACGACGCTGCGTTGGATTGGGCTCCTTTGGTTATGTAGAAAGTGTGCATCGCCGCGCCACTGATTGGCGTCGAGGTTGATACCTCCTATGACGAGGTGTTCGCGGCGATCTTGCTCCTTTCTCTCCAAAGGAATTGACCCGTGATATAAGCTTGTCCTCTCTCTCGCGCCGAGCGTTCCCCATCTGTCTCTGACGGTTGGCGATCGGCTATTCGAGGGCGACCTCTAATTTAGACATGGTAAGGTCGCCTGCATTGGAGGGCAAGCTTGCAGCAAAGCTCTGTCACCGACATCGTCTTCGTTTATGTGGGCTTGAAACGGCTGAGTTTTGTTATTTTCATTGACTCTTGGTTCCGCCGCCCAAACCCACTCGACGGATGTCTTGCTTGCGCACACTGTCAAGCAAGGCTACCCGCCGATAGGGAAGGTTTAGTATACAACTGGAGGGATTTAACTCAGCTGTTCTACTATACCTTCCCGAACTTATCAGCTGCTCTACTATACCTTCTGCTCTCTTCTCTCTCTTTTTTTTTTTTTTTTTTTTTTTGCCATTTTGACTTTAGGAAGAAAGAAGACGCTTAAGAACTTGGGAAGAGGAAGGGGGAACGGGGGCTCTTGGGATGAAAGTGTTTGTGGGGTAACCCGCCTATTTATAGGTGTCCCGGTACCGACAATGGTGGGCCCCCTCTTGTCATGTTGAAATAAATGCGAGACCTAGCGTATTAAATGCTGAATATGAATTGTGGCCCGAGGTAGTTGGGTTGTACACTTAAATTTCGCCGTATATGTCGGGAAACGAATTTTTGCTTCTTTGATGAAATGACTTTGCTAAATTTGGGTAAATTCGTACGTATCATTGATTACTCAAATCGTAGGATTAATTTTAGCCGGAGTTATTGGTGATGGATAGCGTTGCGGCTGATATTTGTTCTGACGATGCGGCTAACGCTTGTTATATGGCAGTATGTGGATGGCCGTGCGGCTAAAGTCTATTGTGATGGCAGACTGCGCATGGCTATGCGGCTAAGATCTGTCGGGATGGCAGACTGCGTATGGCTATGCGGCTAAGGTCTGTTGGGATGACAGACTGCGCATGGCTATGCGGCTAAGGTCTGTTAGGATGGCAGACTGCGCATGGCTAAGCGGCTAAGGTCTTGCTCTAGTGTAAGTAATTCATGAAAAAATTTGTAACCATGAACTTCAAAGTAAAAGTATTTTTGCGATCTGAAAGGAAAAACATTTTACTGAATTTGGCGAAGTACACTTTGATATGCAGGTTGGGTACAAAGTTCCCTTCATTACATTATATTGCTAAAAAGAAATTCTACATCATGCAACAAAGTAGAAATTTAAACTAATTTAATCCTAAGGTTGCTTCACTTCGTCCTTGGAGGCCTATGCTACGGTATTGCTCCATCGAAGTTAGTTGCTTAGGCGAAAAGAGGGGTTGCCGATCACTTGTAAAATTTACGCAGATGAACCGCATTCCGGGCATTGGGAAGGTCGCGTCCTGCTAGATCTTGCAATCTGTACGCTCGTCCTTCTATGGACCGAGTCACAATGAAAGGGCCATCCCAAGCGGGATCGAGCTTTCCGATGTGTTTCCCAGTTGCTGCCACACTCCTTAATACCCAATCACCAGGTTGGAAGTGTTTTGGGGCGACCTTTTTGTCGAAGTTTTTGCGCATCTTACATTGATATTCGGCCATCCTTGCGCGTGCTTCCTCACGTAACTCATAAATCACTTCCAGTTCCACCAACTTTTTCTCATTATTTTTGGTCCATTCATAAGCGATGGTGCGCAGTGTGGGCTGCACGATTTCCATAGGGGTGACAGCCTCCATTCCATATACCATTGCGAAGGGGGATCGTCCAGTTGCGGTTCTTGGGGTGGTGTTGTAGGACCATAGGATCTCATCAAGGAAGTCGGGCCATGCTCCTTTGCTGCCCTCCACCTTCTTCTTAAGTCCTTCCAATATGGTTCGATTGGAAACTTCAGCTAATCCATTGGTTTGAGGGTGACTGACTGAAGAGAAGAGAGAGAGTATTCCGAACCCTTCGCACATATCTTGAAATGGCGCGCCTGTGAACTGACGACCATTGTCGGATATGATGGTGTGAGGTATGCCATACCGGTAGACGATGTTGTGTTTGACAAAGTCGGCTATCCGTGTGGAGGTTATCAGGGCAAGTGGTTTTGCTTCTATCCACTTAGTGAAGTACTCGACCGCTACGACTAAGAAGCGCAGGTTTGCTCTTGCTGTCGGGAAGGGGCCTAATATGTCTATTCCCCATACATCGAAAGGCCAGGGACTTGCAATGGTGTTCAGAGAAGCGGGGGGCCTTCGTGAAACACGAGAATGGTATTGGCATCGCTCACACCGTCGCACGACGTCGATCATGTCTTTCCTCATGGTTGGCCAGAAATAGCCCTCACTTTCGATGCGCTTGTCAACGGTGTAAGGGCTTTGATAGCTGCCACATATGCCGCCATGTACCTCATCAATCAGTTTTCTTCCTTGCGATTCACTGATGCAAACGAGCCAGGGCTTACGATATCCCTTTTTCAATAACTCCCCCTCCAAAATGGTAAACTCGGGTGCCCATCTCTTGTTTTTTCGCGCAGTGAGTTTGTCCGTTGGTAACTGTCCTGTGGTTAGATAATCCCAGATGGAGTGTACCATTCAAGCTGGGCACTGATTGGCAAGACTTTGGGTTCCGTCGCTGTAATGCAAGCTTCGGGTATTTCCATGATGGTAATAGGTGTCTCGCTGCTCATGTCCGATCCCTTCGCTAGCTTGGACAAAGCGTCTGCGATTTTATTCATTCCCCGCGGGACATGTTCGATCACAGCTTCTTCAAACGTTGCTAAGACCTCTTTGGCCTTCTCTAAGTATTTTGCCAAGGTCGGGTCGTGTACCTCGTATTGCCCATTGATCTGGTGTACCACGAGCTGGGAGTCCATGTACACCCTGACTTTAGTCGCACCAACTGCCTCTACCAGCCGCAGACCCGCAATCAACGCTTCATACTCAACCATGTTATTAGTGACAGGGAAGGTTATGTGAATGGCGTAATAAAAGACTTCTCCTTTGGGTCCTTTGATCTGTACTCCGAGGCCCGACCCCCGTTCAGAGGCGGCGCCATCGACATGAACATGCCACAAAGCCTCCTGATCCCTTTTTTCTGTCCTTCCTGTATTCTCTACCACAAAGTCTGCCAGCACTTGTCCCTTGTATGCTGCTTTAGGCAAAAAGGAAATGTCGAATTCTGATAACTCCACTGCCCATTTTAAAAGTCGCCCCGATACATCCAGATTACCTAAAGCCTTTCGCAAAGGAAGATCGCTGATCACTTTAATAGGGTGAGCCTGGAAATAGGGGCGCAGTTTTCTGGCTGCAATGAGTACGGCAAAAGCGCCCTTCTCAACTGTTGAGTATCTTTCTTCTGCATCGCGCAGTACCTTGGACACAAAGTATACAGGTTTTTGCGCTCCGTCTTCCTCTCGAATCAACGCTGCACTCACTGCGACCGCGGAAGCACTAACATACAGGTATAAAGTTTCTCCTTTGGTTGGCCTGCTGATGATCGGTGGATTGGATAGGTAAGTCTTGATCTGTTCGAATGCCTCCTGGCATTGTGGGGTCCATTCAAACTTTTTGGTCTTCTTGATGGTCTGGAAGAAAGGTTTGCAAACCTCTCCCGAGCGTGCTATGAATCTACTCAGCGCAGCTATCCGCCCAGTAAGTTCTTGTACTTCCTTTACAGTTGTGGGAGCTTCCATATCGATGATCGCTCGGCACTTGCTAGGGTGCACTTCAATGCCTCTTTCAGACACAATGTACCCTAAGAATTTCCCACTAGACAGGCAAAAGAAACTCTTCTTTGGATTGAGGCGCATGCCTACGTCTCTCATCTTTTGAAATATCATGTTTAGGTGTTGTACATGCTCTTTGCCCGTACAGCTCTTAACGACCATGTCATCGATATACGCCTCGATGACTCCTCCCAATTCGTTTTTAAAAACCTTGTTCACCATCTGCTGATATTCAGCTCCTGCATTCTTGAGTCCAAAGGGCATAACTCTATAGCAAAATAATCCTTGCTCGGTTACGAAACTTGTTTTCTCTTCATCATCAGGGTGCATATGTATCTGATTGTACCCGGAATAAGCATCCATAAAGCTGAGGTATTTAAAGCCTGCAGTAGAGTCGACCATAGCATCGATGCTTGGTAACGGGAAGGGCTTTTTGGGACATGCCCTATTTAAATCAGTGTAATCGATGCACATGCGCCATTTCCCATTGGACTTGCGCACCAAGACAGGATTTGCCAACCAACGGGGGTATTTTACTTCCCTTATGGCACCTGCTTTAAGTAATCGATCAACCTCGTCTTGTACAGCTTTCCTCCTCTCCAGACCTAATTTGCGCTTTCTTTGCTGAACTGGATGCGCTTCTTCATAGGTATCAATGCGGTGCTCTGCGATGGTTCTACTGATGCCTGGCATCATGTCGTCTTCGTCAGCAAAAATGTCTTTATTGGAAATCAAGAATTCTTTTACCATGTTTCGGTCTATCGCATGTAACAAAGTGCCAAGTTGAGTCACTTGTCCGTCTCGTAACACGACTGGTTCCGTATCCTCCATAGCTTCTGTTGGCAGGGTTTTCGGCGGTTCTGTGCTGAGTGCGCCTAGACTGCCCACAAATTCTTGGCTTTTCCTAGATCGCTCGATGTGAGCAATCTGGGGTGCCATTGTAATTCGGTAGCATTCCTTGGCCATTTGTTGTTCTTCTCTCACCATACCCACTCCTTGTGGAGTTGGGAATTTAATCATCAAGTGCGGGGTGGATGCGACTGCCCCGATGCTGTTAAGGGAAGTGCGCCCCAAAATGACATTATAAGCAGATGGAGCATCCACCACGATGAAGCGAACGTTAGAGATCACCGTTTGGGGTGCGTCTCCGAACAAAACGTCCAAATCAATGGTCCCCAGAGGCTTCAACTTGTCGCCAGTAAAACCGACGAGTGATGTCGTCATCGGCTGCAAATGATACTTTCCAAGACCCATTCTTTTGAGAGCATCAAAGTACATCACATCGGCAGAACTGCCTATATCGACGAGGATTCGCTTTACCCGAATGTCGTTGATTCGGAGCATCAAAACGATGGCATCGTCGTGAGGCAACTGAACACCATCATAATCACGTGGGCCAAATGAAATGACCTACGTAGATTCTAACCTATGCTCGATTTGGAAGACGTGAAAAGGTTGCTGCCTCCGGGGATTATCAGTTGCTTTACCCTCAATGAACATCACTGGTGGAGGGGACATGCGTTGTTGTCTGTCAGATGCGGTTGTTTGGGGCCGCGAGTTATTGGGATGCTTAGTGCGACGATCGTCTGCGTTGGTCCCCGATTCATGAAGGTGTTGCATCTTCCTTTTACCCCTGTCGTCCTTTGCCAAGAAATGTTCAAGGATGTTTGTCTGGCGCACTAACCTTTCAATCTCATCCTTGAGCTTAAGGCAGTCTTTGGTGCGGTGTCCGCTACTGCCATGATACTCACAGTAGCTATTTCTGTCAAAAACTTCGGTTCTGGTAATGGGTGGTGCCCTTCTCATCTCCTTGTTATGCTTGATTTTATCATACACACGATCTTGAGGTTCTGTTGTGACGTGGTACATTTTATAATATGGTGCATTGTCTTCTGCAGAGTTAGCGCGACGGCCACGGTTTCGTCTGGAAGACTTAGCATCTCGACGGCGAGGTCGTGGGGAACGACTGCGCTGACGATCTCGAGGTGAACTTGGGCGCTGTGGCTTTCTGGGGGATGTGCTTTGTCTGTTATCTGGTGCAGCAAATGTGTTATGACGATAACCTTGGATGGTCGCGATGTGCTCCTCTGCGCGAATAAGGTGTTCGGCCCGTTCCCTAAATGCAGCAAAATCAGAGAACTTTTCCGTCATTGCTGCCCACTGGACAGGTCCTTCCAGTAACCCGCGCTGCACGGCTAACAGCGCCATGTCCTCCCGGTAGTCTCCGCACTTGTTGGCTTCGATGGAAAATCGATCGAGATAATCCCGGGTATGCTCAGAGGGGTGTTGTCGAATACCCATGAGGTCCATGCATGTTTTGGGAGGTGCTCGAACACTAGCAAATCTTTTAAGGAACTTGGTGGTAAGGTCTCTGTAGCTGGACACCGAACCAGGAGGTAGTTGTGCATACCACTCCCAAGCGATTCCCTCTAGTCTTGTAGGGAAGACGAGACACATGGTTCGTTCAGATGCCCCGGTGATGAGCATAGACTCTCGGAAGGTGTTGACAAAGGCTCGAGCGTCGTGAGCTGGATAAGCGGGGTACTTGTCAAGGCTAGCAAAATCCTTGAGACGAAGGGCCTTTCCTTTGTATAAGTGTCGAGCCAAAGCTCCACGAGGAGGTGAAAGACTATCATGCAGCTTCAAGGGGATTTTACGCAAACGTTGAGTACGCGGTCTAGACCGTCCGTCACTAGTGTCGCTTGTTTGAGAAAAACTTGAAGATGAGGATCTAGTTGAAGTGCTGTGGCGTCCGCGACGTTTCCTTAAAGGCGGCTCGCGGGAAGATAGCTCGCTCGAACTGTGAGTATCATACTCCGAGGATGGTGATCGCTTCCTGGACCGTCGTGAACGGGATTTGGAGCGACCTCTTGTATGAGAACGGGAAAGATTGGGGACGTTGGTGTATTGGGAACGCCTGTGAGACGGCTGCGGTCTGTGGTCTTCGTTGTGCAAAGCTAGTTCCTCTCTATTTGACAATCGGGTGTATGTTTGATTGGATGGTTGGGCAGGTATTCCTGACTGGTTAGCCGGGAATATGGGGTGTTGGTAGGGATATTGTTGAGGGGGAGGTGGGATGATAACTGGAGGTTGGTACGGTGGATCACGGGGAGCCTGAAACTGCTGAGCAAGGGGCGGTTGCGGTTGATGGTTGTGGCTGCTGTGAACGGAGGAGGGTGTAAGGGAAGGCGCTGTAACAGGAAAGACATGTGGCGGCGGTTGATAATCGCGCATGTCGTGTAAAGTAGTATTGGTGGTGGTAGGGGGGTTGTGTCTTGGAGCTAAGGAAATGCTAACGGATTGATCGGAAGTTTGTTCCGTTCCTGGAGGTGGAGGTTGTGGGGTCGTTGTCGGAGTGTTGAAGGCTGCGGTGCTAGTCGTCATGGTTTTTGTGGATGGTGTACTAAAGTCTAACTTTTTTGGATGGATATTTCTACTCCCTTTCATGCGAATTGGAGCTCAAACAATAAGAAAAAAGGCTGTATTTCTCGATTGTTAATATGAGCTCTTGTAATTCACGGTGGGCGCCAGTTGATAACCTACAATCTAGCTCATAGATCTCAACAAAGAGTTTAGATCAAGAATAGTAAAAATTCCTCCATTAGTTTAGTACATGATTTCTTTTGTTACCGAATGTCTAACCCCCCTTCATATAAAGGGGGGGTCCCTATTTATAATCATCTGGTGGTCCCCCTTGTGTCGGATCCTTTGTGGCTTCCTCGTGTTCTCGTTTCCCTGATTGTAGCATGAAGATCGCTATGACCTCCCTCAACCTCGACATGTTCCTTTCTCGTCCCTGGCCAACGTTCGTTCGTGCGAGGTTGAGTCGAGGCTCCCTCAACAACTATCACCCAAATGTCACATAACATCCCGCGGCCGTTACGGAAAGGGCATCCATGCTCAGAAACCGTTTCCTCTAGGGGACCCACTGATGAGGACTCCCTTTAACGGTTCCTGACCCCACTCTGAGCGCAACGGTCTCGGGCCCACCCCCATCATAACAACTCGTGGACTCCTTTCTCTGAAAAAAAAGGCCTTACACAAGGCTTTTCGTAACTATTAGGCCCATATCCTGATCTGACCATATCAGTGACCAAAAAGCAATTCTATATCAGTGTGTTCAGGAACAGTTTCTTTATACCAGGCAATGGTTTACTAGAACCTGAGAACCATATAGTCAATGTTTCTACACTCAATTTACATTGATGGGATTTAATTATATGGAGGGACCATACGGCAGGTTTGAGTATTATAGAGTAACCACAGAAACGATATATATGCTGGTACCAAGTTTAGAAAGCAAGATTACATAAGGTTAGGCCTCATTTTGTAATTAATCTCCACAGCTAGTTCTTTATGGCATTTCATACTTTATTAGTCGAACATGTCAAGAAATATTATATACAATGGACATATTTTTCTTTACGATTCACAAGGCAGTCTAAATTCTCAATTAAATGAGACACTCACCAAATTCTAGGAGTTGTAACAAAGCAAGGCACTTACCATACAAATATAAATGTACTCATTCTAAACAAAATTACTTAATTACAGGACTTAAGAAGAGAGGACTATTTCATTAATGGTAATCACAGTGAATATTATATACCCTCAAATCAGTGTTCACTTTTGTTGGACAGTGTCCTTCAGGATCCTACTAAACAATTCTATTATTTAAACAAAATCCTACACACCCAGCAAATACATAGCATTGCTCCGCACTTTTCACCATTGTGTTAGAATAATGAACAAGGGCTCAAAAAAGCTTGTCAGATAAAATACAAGATTTTACAAGATTTTACAAAGAAGTCCCCTTTAACATTCTAAATCATTCTCTGGATTACAAGAGGGCAAAGACAAACCATACTTAACCTTTATAACCAGCTGGTCCTCACTTTTTTTGTATAATTATAATCAAGGCAACTAAAATTCATATCAACCAGTATTTCAGCATATAACTTCCATGCTATCCTCCATAACAGCAAGTACAGAACGATTTCACCTTCAGTTTCAATACCTCATCATTTCTTGACAATACCATCAACAAATCTTTTACCCTTTATCAAATGCCAGATATGGAACAATCACGGAGATCAAAAGCCTTAATAAAGAAGGTATGATTAGGTCAAGAAGGTTTGCAACAGTAACACTTCATTAGTTTTGGTTATCATTTAATTCACATGTTTTGAAAGAACTAAGCAAGACAAATTTAGAAACAATGCTACCATGAGAGAAATGCAGATTTTACGAGAAGGACCCTAGCAACTATTCTAATTGCAAAACGGTGATAAACACAAACCTTTTTATCTATTGTGCAATCTGAACTGTGCATCAGAATTACACTCAAGATATACTCGATTTATGTTCAAACTCATCTTCAAAGCGACTCAGCTATGCTCGAGACCGCATGAGAAGTGAGGGGATGTTGTTGTTCTCTCTCATGTCTACTGAGCTATGCTCAAGACATCCATGAGAAAGTTGTGAAGCCTTTCCATGTCACAGCTGAGCTATGCATCAGACTGAGATCAATGGATTAGCGAATTTATTTACAAAGGAGAGGTCAGATTAAATTCTTGAAGGAATGCAGTAAAGATGAATCATTTGAAAAGGAATTAACTTCACTTTCACCATGACTGAGCTATGCATCAGACCATGGTAAAAGATGAATCCAAGATGCAAAACAGAAAAGATATCTATCCGATTGCTAAATGAAAAAGAACAACAGGGAGTTCAACAGGATTTATACAAGAAAGTCATATGGTTAGAAAATCAAAGAAGAGTTTGCCTCGTCTCTGCCTCGACTGAGCTATGCATCAGATCTAGGTCAGAGAAGAAGCAAGAAGGAGAGTTTACATGAAACCCGCTCAAGAGATCAAGAGAGAAGGACAGAATTGATTGAAACCTATTAAATAAAACCTTCATAACCCGATGCCGTAAGAGAAATTACTAATCTTCTGTCATGACTGAGCTATGCATCAGACCATGGCTTCGGATTAAGTTAAGAAGAAAGAAGAACAAAATTGAATCAAACCTATAAAAGAGACCGTCACCGATTCAATGCCTAAAGGGTAATTGCTTAATCTCCACCATGACTGAGCTATGCATCAGACCACGGCTTCGAATTAAGTCAAGAACAGCAGAGATCACGATTAAGCAATGCTAATTCAAGAAATTCAGCAAGAACATAACAAAAACCGAAAAGAACTAGAATTAACTCAAAATTCGACAAAATTCCGTTTCAATTTCTTCAAATCATCACAATTTACATCAGTTCTTACCTGATTACACGATCTTTACCTTTCTTCTTCACAGAGATTTCTTCCTAATGCTTCCTTTCTTGCTCTCTTACAACGCACGCCAGATGCTTGTAGAAATGCTAACCTATGTGTGCGTGGTGTGTGTATTACAAGGTGTGTTTCTAGATCTGAAACTAGCTAACCTATGCTCCGTCTGGCCCCCCTTTTTCTCTTCTTTGAACCCCCTTATATAGGCAGCGTTCTCTGCTCTGATTGGTTGGGAAACGCCAGCTGTAGCCCGACGGTTTTCGCCTAACCATTTCTGTTGCGATTGTTTCTCCCTCCTTCTTTCTTTCTTCTTGGCCGCCCTTGGAGTATGATAGACCAAGGGATTGCTTCGTGGGCCCCCTTGCTTATATCTCTTCTTTGGTTCACGTGTTCCGTGTGCACCTTTTTCTTCATTCGTGAAGGGGTTATATTTGGGTCAAAGCAGCTGCTAGCGACATTTTTTCCCATCTCTTGCATACACCCGATGTTTCATGCACCTTGTACAGCTTATCTAAATCGCCAACTACGGTCTTTGTACAACAGGTGTGGCCATCTCTCGTCACTGTACAGAGGGAGATTCAAATGCTTATTTACTCTCCTCTCCATTCCTTGTGTCAATGAACCCCTCCATTTCACCATTTATTCAATTTACATGATATGCTGATCTCAAATAAATTGTTTAGGCCTCCATCTGATCGAGTTTAGCTATGAAATTTAGTACATAGGTTCATAAAAATATTTAGAACTCAATGGTGTCGTTAATTTTCTGAAAAGACCCCTCCATCTATTTTATTTATTTTCTCCAAAATTAGGGGCTTCTTTGCATAAAATGGGGATTCTGTGACTCCTTTGATTATTCTGAATGCACCATAATTTTCTTCATCATCTCTTGAATTTTTGGGTATTTTTCCATGATTTTTGGGGTCCATTTACTATCTTTCATGATTTTCTCAAACTTCTCGTAAATCTGTCTGTGTCTCCAATCGTGAAATTTTAGGGTCAAACAAATGCCCCCCACCAGAGTAGGTTGTGAGGATCCTGGGCAGAACAGCGTACTCTGGTGGCCCCTTCTTGACCCCCTTCAGACTGTTGAACTCTTGCACTGGAGGTTTGTCAAGTCTTCGCTTGAACTTGGGTTTGGTTGGGTTGAGCTACACTTGCCTTCATTCTGGGGTCTTGTATCTCTTGGTTGTCGGTGGGACTATAAGGTTTTGTATTTCTTGGTTTGGTAGAGGCCCATAAGAGGAGCATCGTGGCAAAGGCTCAGGCTGCGGTTCATGGCGCTGTTGCAGCTTAGCGTGTTTGCTTTTCTTTGTTTCTCCTTTTGATATTGCTGGATTTTGATACTTGTTGGTGTGGTATGGATGTTCGGATGGTTAGACTTGGTTGCTTCGGCATGGTTGAACCAACTTCTTTCTTCATTGATGAACATTGACAATATTTGATACGTTCGACGACCTTGACATGGTGAAGGTAGGAAGCTCCATTTTTATCTCCAAAAACTCTTAGAATTCCGACATTTTGGGTCGATATTTAAGGATTAGAACATTGAGAGTTCTTTTGCGCCCTTTTGACATTTGGGGCCGATTACTTAAGGACTAGAACATTGAGAGTTCTTTTGCGCCCTTTTGACAACATTGAGAGTTCTTTTGCGCCCTTTTGACATTTGGGGTCGCTTACTTAAGGACTAGAACATTGAGAGTTCTTTTGCGCCCTTTTGACATTTGGAATTGATATTTAAGGGCTAGAACATTGAGAGTTCTTTTGTGCCCTTTTGACATTCAGAGTTGATATTCAAGGACTAGAACATTGAGAGTTCTTTTGTGCCCTTTTGACATTTTGCATTGGAACCATGATGATGCATGATGTAATACAGATTCTTGTGTTGAAATCGCGGTTGGTCGCGTTGGAATCGCGGATTGTGCATGTTGAGGCACGGCTTTGTGCATTGCTGATGTATGGCTTGGCTTGTCGCGTTGGAATCGCGATGATGTGTGATGGAGCACGGCTTGTCTTCGTCTTTCACTTTCAAGTTGGGATTTTGGTAGACACTTTCCAAAATGCGCGGTCTTGAGAATTTCGGGTTTTTACTCCACTATCTACTTATTTCATCTTCCTTCTTCTTTCTATTTTCTTCTTTCTTCCTTCTTTCTTTCTTCTTTCTCCTCATTTCCTCTTTTTCTCTTTTTCTCTTTTGAACTTCTAACTTCGTCATTCTTGCTCCTGATTGGGCTTCCATACTCAAGGCCTTCTTCTTTCTTAACTTGCGGGGTTCAAGTAATCTTACTCTTACCACCGTTTCTTCTTTCATGAGACATGGTAATTTGGCCCATACTCGCTTTTTTCTTTTTCTTTTTTTTTCTTCTTTTGGAATCTTGAACGCACATAGATCCACTCCACAATTTAGGTTAGGGTATTTGGCCCGCTCCTGTATTTCCTTGGGCTTGAACCTACATGGGCCTTGACCCGATTTGTTGGTTTCCTTCTAACATCAGCCTTGAACACTTCCGCTTCTTCTACACGTTCTTGATTTCATACCGTTTCTTCCAAGCATTGGTTTGAACGGTTTACTTCCACTTCTTACCATCACGGCTTTAACTTTATTCACACGTTCACCATTAACTCCACTTGTAACTTTTCTTTGCCATGCCTATATAAACGCGCCTTTTCTTTTCTCTTTTCTTCCTCCAAACTCACCGTGGTCTTTCATCTTTTTCTCCGTTTTTCAGAATTTCTTATCGCCATGTCTTATCTTCCTTCATCGAAGCGTGCCAGAGGGGATTCCAGTTCTTCTGTCTTATGTCTGGATTCCACCTTTCTAGACTGGTCTCTTACTCCCGACAACCGTTATCTTTTCCGCGATGAAACTGCCTTCCTTTCTTACTACAACGACATGGGCAACGAAGAGCGGCCAGTGGCTGATTGCTACTTCTTCCGTCCTATGAGAAGGATTCCAGTGGAGCAAGTGAATCTCATCAGAGATTGGTTAAATTCATGGAGTTTGGGCGGTTTGGCTGACTGCGACCATCCGTTCCATCCTAGAATCACCCGTCTCTTCTATGCCAATCTTAGGATCTCTTTCAATCATTATGGCACTCCCTCCTTCCTCATCAGAATACTCATATCTACTCTTACTTTTTCTTTCTTTGAGCACCTTCCCTTTGTACTCATCTTCTTCTTCACTAGAAGAATCCTCCTTTTCAAGATCTTCAAGTAGCTTCTTCTTTTCTAGAAGCTTGTACATCTTCTTGAGCATTCTTCTTTCTTTTTCTCTTTCGTCCATCATGGCCGCTATCTTTCTTTCATTCTTTTCTATAATACTCATCAAATTTGGCTTCTCCCCTTCATGCCAACGATCTTTGCCATTTAGATCTCCTTCTTCCTCTTCTGTTGGCCCTTCTCCATGTAAAATGTGGCTTGACGAGGCGCGATCTTGCTTATCTTTGCTATCTTTCTTGGTATAGGGAATTTCTCCATCGCTAGCCATATTCACGAAAGCGTGCATCTCGTGCTCTTCACTAATCTCCACCATATGAATTCGGGCGTGGACCACAAGTTGACCATCCTCCCGTGCCACATGTCTCCTTTTATTTCTTGGCTCTTGATCTATCTCCATTGGTTGCGCTTTCTCTTTAGGTATCCACATTTTCTTGGGCCCCAATCTCTCCTTGACCGGTTTAATTCTTTGCCCCAGTCTTTGGTGCACGGAGGAGGATCCTTCCTTTTGTCCTTTTGGCCCTAGTCGATCGTGCACCGACGCACGCGGGAAGGACAACCTTTCCTTCACCGATTGTCGGTTTTGAGGGCTTCGTCCCCTAAACTTCATTTGGTATTCGGAAGGAAATTCCTCCATGGTCTTGAGTATAGCTACGGGCGAGTTCTTTCGCACTAAGCGGAGCGAGGCGAAAGGATTGCTCACTGGCAAATTGGGTCTTGTCTCCAACTCATTCTTATAAGCCCGTTGAACCTTCTTCATAGTTCTTGCATTTTGGGAGATTGGCGCGTACACTTTCTTCACCACCATCTTCTTGGAAGGAGAACGGCGGTTGAATCGGCGTTGCTGAAGAGAAGGGGTCGACCTCGAACGGGTCCGCTTGTGGAGCACGCTTGACCATTCATCCTTCTTGACAACATCAATCTCCATCGGATCTTCCACAGTTTTGGAGACTTCCATCACCTCCTCTAGCGGTTCCTCCACCACGACCTTGGCAAGTTGGAAAGTACCATCGCTAACTTGAACTACGGGCACATAAGAGTGTCCAAACGGCATGCCCCCGATGGTGAATTCGTCGTTGTAGCAAATCGGCACTCCTCCGATCTGGAGAACTCCTGTCGGCTTGAAAGCATCAATTGGTGTGAATGCCATTTCAACCTTCAATAACACCAACTAAATGTTACCGTTAGGAGTGTTCATTAAAATTTCCTTAGCCCTTACATCACCCTTCAAGTCCCAAAGATGAGAGGAGAAAGAGGTCCCACCGGGCGTGCCAGAGAATCTGTATGGCACGCGGTGGGCTTTTGATATTTGCAATTTTTTTATGACTTCCCATAGCCTTTACATTATATCCTTCAAACCCCAGAGATGAGAGGAGAAAGAGGTCCCACCGGGCGTGCCAGAGAATCTGTATGGCACGCGGTGGGCTTTTGATACAAATGCACTTGAAGTTTTACATTTATTTATTATTTTATTTATTTATTTTTTATCACTTTTTTTTACTTTCCCTAGCCTTTTACATTACCCTTCAGATCCGAAAGATGAGAGGAAAAAGATGTCCCACCGGGCGTGCCAGAGAATCTGTCGCGACTTTTTCGTCATTATTCTCCTCGAAGGAATTTCTCGAAGAACAATGGGAATATAGCCTAGATTCACCTCCCTTAAGGTTTCGATCTCTTTAGCGAACATCTCTTAACATAAGAGAATCCTATAAAGAGTCGCTACTTAAAGAAGTTTCTTGATTTAGCGGGTCCTTTCTTTCCAGTAGGCGCAAGCCCCTACTGTTAATTACCCCGTAGTTGCCTACGAGAACCTCTGATTAAGGGATATAAAGGGTATTGACGTAATGGGCTAGGAAAAGAGACTTATGGAGCGCTATCGCGGAGGACTTAATTGATGGTACCAAATCTAATTGACGGGACCCAATTAAGGATCGACGAAAGACTTCTAACTTGACTTGAAAGGAATGGATTTTGGTTTGGAAGAGGTCTTTGTATGAAAGGGATGAATCTTCAGTGGGTATTATTTTGTAGTTGTTTGGTGAACTCTCTGGGCTATGAATGGCCTTCTTGTGAGAGTGAAAATGAGTTTTGCAACCTTCGGGATCTCTTGGGCGACCTTTCGGCGAAAGTTGGTTCTTTTACAACCCTAGGGACCATCTTGATCGGTCTTCTTAATAAGAGTTGGTTCTTTAACGACCCTAGGGACCATCTTAGTCGGTCTTCTTAATAAGCGTCGGTTCTCGGGACCATCTTAGTCGGTCTTCTTGTGAGAACAAAAGAGAAGTTTTACAACCTTAGGGGCATGTGGCGCCTTTGAGCTAAAGTAGGTTCTTTTACAACCCTAGGGACCATCTTGATCGGTCTTCTTAATAAGAGTTGGTTCTTTAACGACCCTAGGGACCATCTTAGTCGGTCTTCTTAATAAGAGTCGGTTATCGGGACCATCTTAGTCGGTCTTCTTGTGAGAACAAAAAAAAGTTTTACAACCTTAGGGGCATGTGGCGCCTTTGAGCTAAAGTTGGTTCTTTTACAACCCTAGGGACCATCTTGATCGGTCTTCTTAATAAGAGTTGGTTATTTAACGACCCTAGGGACCATCTTAGTCGGTCTTCTTAATAAGAGTCGGTTCTCGGGACCATCTTAGTCGGTCTTCTTGTGAGAACAAAAGAGAAGTTTTACAACCTTAGGGGCATGTGGCGCCTTTGAGCTAAAGTTGGTTCTTTTACAACCCTAGGGACCATCTTGATCGGTCTTCTTAATAAGAGTTGGTTATTTAACGACCCTAGGGACCATCTTAGTCGGTCTTCTTGTGAGAACAAAAGAGAAATTCTTTGGACGAGGGGGCCCGTACGAATTCGATTTCTAAATCATCTAAGGTCGATCTCAACCTTAGTGAGGGACTTTTCCTCAAACGGAGAGGTTTCGACTTTGACTTTGGGTTTCACGTTTGGACTTCCAATTTCTGAAGTTTCGCTTAGGATATTGGTGGTTTTTTATTCACTTCGGCCTTTGCACCTTTGACCTTTAAAAGCATTTTTCATTTCAAGATACTTAATCTTGGAAGACGTTTGATATTAAAAGATATCATTCTCGAAATCATTTAGGCTTTTGAAGATATCCATAATCAAATATACTAGTTACTTGAAATCTTTTAGACTTTTGAAAATATTTTTATACTTGAGTATATTTAACTTTTGAAAGTAGCATATTTGAAATTTTAGTTTTGAAAATACTTAACATTTCATAAAAGGGTTTATTTCATTTTCTAAAATCCATTTTTAAAGCGAAAATACTTCAAAAATACAAAGGACCGCCACTTTGACATATTTTCATATCAAAGTATCAGTGAAACAAGTTTATTTTGATTTTTAGAATTTCATGGATATGTCGTTTGTATTTTTCTATATTTCCTATTATTTTTAGTGAGGTTTCAAAGTTTCTGCTGGCTTGTCTTTTTCCTATTGGGCCACGTCATCTAAATGGGCTGATGTAGCAGCTGCCTGTGCCTGACGAGGTGTCGAGAGGAATTTTTCTTTGGGCTCCGTCTAGGTTTGATTCTGGGCCTTGTCATGGATTGAGGCTTATCCATCTTAATTCCATCAGTGGACAGACACCGGACATATGGGTTTTGCAAGCATGCCGTCACAAAGGATCAAGAGGGTCTTGCGCGCTGAGTTTCGAACAGAGAAAGGAAGCGGGTTCGTGTGATATCGGATCTTAATCCGATAGAGGTTCCGGCCGTCTCGACTGACGAAGAAGGAACCCACAGCATCGCAAGGCCGAGAGGGGGACGATGGTGACCTCTGTCCATGTTGCGTCACCTTAGATCAATGGAGGTACCACTTAGCAGGTACGGTGAAGTAGTGACTGATAACCTACAATCTAGCTCATAGATCTCAACAAAGAGTTTAGATCAAGAAGAGTAAAAATTCCTCCATTAGTTTAGTACATGATTTCTTTTGTTACCGAATGTCTAACCCCCCTTCATATAAAGGGAGGGTCCCTATTTATAATCATCTGGTGGTCCCCCTTGTGTCGGATCCTTTGTGGCTTCCTCGTGTTCTCGTTTCCCTGATTGCAGCATGAAGATCGCTATGACCTCCCTCAACCTCGACATGTTCCTTTCTCGTCCCTGGCCAACGTTCGTTCGTGCGAGGTTGAGTGCGAGGTTGAGTCGAGGCTCCCTCAACAACTATCACCCAAAGGTCACATAACATCCCGCGGCCGTTACGGAAAGGGCATCCATGCTCAGAAACCGTTTCCTCTAGGGGACCCACTGATGAGGACTCCCTTTAACGGTTCCTGACCCCACTCTGAGCGCAACGGTATCGGGCCCACCCCCATCATAACAACTCGTGGACTCCTTTCTCTGAAAAAAAAGGCCTTACACAAGGCTTTTCGTAACTATTAGGCCCATATCCTGATCTGACCATATCATTAGCCCTCGAGCTTCTGGTAAATGTTTGCATTTTATCAGAAGTTCTTTACAGTAACTCCTAGATTACGTCGTTGAGCACCAGGCGATGTACGAGCGATGTTGGCTCGTTGGCTAAACTCTTTGACAGGAAAAAGATGACAAAAACTGGGAGGTCCTCATAATCTGTAAGCCCTCAGGGGATGTCTGTTGGTGTCTGAATTCATCCGACGCAGTCGCACAACGAGGGTTGATATTGTCGAGCCTTCATACAACATTTGGTGAATTTAATAATATAAAGAAAGAGGGCGGGGGCCACAAGATCTCCTATAGGGATCCTACAAGATCTTCTCATCATTACGTTTTTGGGGGATCGAGTCGCGACGATTTGTCTTCTCATTGGAATTTGAAAAAGGGACACGCTCTCTTCTAGACGGGAAAACCGAAGAGACCCGTCTTTTATGTAGATCCAAAATCATTGTTTGTTTCTTTCTCCATTCTCAATATATTCACTGTGCCCCTGCAGGTGTTTTCTCCTTTCCCTTACTCTTTCCTTTATTCCGGTGAATCTTTCATCGTTGTTTCTCTTTTCTCCTTCTTCTTCTTCTGTCCCTGCCTGTCAGCGGCTACTAAATATTGGTATTAACCTTTTCTCGTTCTTGCTTTTCTTACACAAGGCTTTTCGTAACTATTAGGCCCATATCCTGATCTGACCATATCAGTGACCAAAAAGCAATTCTATATCAGTGTGTTCAGGAACAGTTTCTTTATACCAGGCAATAGTTTACTAGAACCTGAGAACCATATAGTCAATGTTTCTACACTCAATTTACATTGATGGGATTTAATTATATGGAGGGACCATACGGCAGGTTTGAGTATTATAGAGTAACCACAGAAACGATATATATGCTGGTACCAAGTTTAGAAAGCAAGATTACATAAGGTTAGGCCTCATTTTGTAATTAATCTCCACAGCTAGTTCTTTATGGCATTTCATACTTTATTAGTCGAACATGTCAAGAAATATTATATACAATGGACATATTTTTCTTTACGATTCACAAGGCAGTCTAAATTCTCAATTAAATGAGACACTCACCAAATTCTAGGAGTTGTAACAAAGCAAGGCACTTACCATACAAATATAAATGTACTCATTCTAAACAAAATTACTTAATTACAGGACTTAAGAAGAGAGGACTATTTCATTAATGGTAATCACAGTGAATATTATATACCCTCAAATCAGTGTTCACTTTTGTTGGACAGTGTCCTTCAGGATCCTACTAAACAATTCTATTATTTAAACAAAATCCTACACACCCAGCAAATACATAGCATTGCTCCGCACTTTTCACCATTGTGTTAGAATAATGAACAAGGGCTCAAAAAAGCTTGTCAGATAAAATACAAGATTTTACAAGATTTTACAAAGAAGTCCCCTTTAACATTCTAAATCATTCTCTGGATTACAAGAGGGCAAAGACAAACCATACTTAACCTTTATAACCAGCTGGTCCTCACTTTTTTTGTATAATTATAATCAAGGCAACTAAAATTCATATCAACCAGTATTTCAGCATATAACTTCCATGCTATCCTCCATAACAGCAAGTACAGAACGATTTCACCTTCAGTTTCAATACCTCATCATTTCTTGACAATACCATCAACAAATCTTTTACCCTTTATCAAATGCCAGATATGGAACAATCACGGAGATCAAAAGCCTTAATAAAGAAGGTATGATTAGGTCAAGAAGGTTTGCAACAGTAACACTTCATTAGTTTTGGTTATCATTTAATTCACATGTTTTGAAAGAACTAAGCAAGACAAATTTAGAAACAATGCTACCATGAGAGAAATGCAGATTTTACGAGAAGGACCCTAGCAACTATTCTAATTGCAAAACGGTGATAAACACAAACCTTTTTATCTATTGTGCAATCTGAACTGTGCATCAGAATTACACTCAAGATATACTCGATTTATGTTCAAACTCATCTTCAAAGCGACTCAGCTATGCTCGAGACCGCATGAGAAGTGAGGGGATGTTGTTGTTCTCTCTCATGTCTACTGAGCTATGCTCAAGACATCCATGAGAAAGTTGTGAAGCCTTTCCATGTCACAGCTGAGCTATGCATCAGACTGAGATCAATGGATTAGCGAATTTATTTACAAAGGAGAGGTCAGATTAAATTCTTGAAGGAATGCAGTAAAGATGAATCATTTGAAAAGGAATTAACTTCACCTTCACCATGACTGAACTATGCATCAGACCATGGTAAAAGATGAATCCAAGATGCAAAACAGAAAAGATATCTATCCGATTGCTAAATGAAAAAGAACAACAGGGAGTTCAACAGGATTTATACAAGAAAGTCATATGGTTTGAAAATCAAAGAAGAGTTTGCCTCGTCTCTGCCTCGACTGAGCTATGCATCAGATCTAGGTCAGAGAAGAAGCAAGAAGGAGAGTTTACATGAAACCCGCTCAAGAGATCAAGAGAGAAGGACAGAATTGATTGAAACCTATTAAATAAAACCTTCATAACCTGATGCCGTAAGAGAAATTACTAATCTTCTGTCATGACTGAGCTATGCATCAGACCATGGCTTCGGATTAAGTTAAGAAGAAAGAAAAACAAAATTGAATCAAACCTATAAAAGAGACCGTCACCGATTCAATGCCTAAAGGGTAATTGCTTAATCTCCACCATGACTGAGCTATGCATCAGACCACGGCTTCGAATTAAGTCAAGAACAGCAGAGATCACGATTAAGCAATGCTAATTCAAGAAATTCAGCAAGAACATAACAAAAACCGAAAAGAACTAGAATTAACTCAAAATTCGACAAAATTCCGTTTCAATTTCTTCAAATCATCACAATTTACATCAGTTCTTACCTGATTACACGATCTTTACCTTTCTTCTTCACAGAGATTTCTTCCTAATGCTTCCTTTCTTGCTCTCTTACAACGCACGCCAGATGCTTGTAGAAATGCTAACCTATGTGTGCGTGGTGTGTGTATTACAAGGTGTGTTTCTAGATCTGAAACTAGCTAACCTATGCTCCGTCTGGCCCCCCTTTTTCTCTTCTTTGAACCCCCTTATATAGGCAGCGTTCTCTGCTCTGATTGGTTGGGAAACGCCAGCTGTAGCCCGGCGGTTTTCGCCTAACCATTTCTGTTGCGATTGTTTCTCCCTCCTTCTTTCTTTCTTCTTGGCCGCCCTTGGAGTATGATAGACCAAGGGATTGCTTCGTGGGCCCCCTTGCTTATATCTCTTCTTTGGTTCACGTGTTCCGTGTGCACCTTTTTCTTCATTCGTGAAGGGGTTATATTTGGGTCAAAGCAGCTCCTAGCGACATTTTTTCCCATCTCTTGCATACACCCGATGTTTCATGCACCTTGTACAGCTTATCTAAATCGCCAACTACGGTCTTTGTACAACAGGTGTGGCCATCTCTCGTCACTGTACAGAGGGAGATTCAAATGCTTATTTACTCTCCTCTCCATTCCTTGTGTCAATGAACCCCTCCATTTCACCATTTATTCAATTTACATGATATGCTGATCTCAAATAAATTGTTTAGGCCTCCATCTGATCGAGTTTAGCTATGAAATTTAGTACATAGGTTCATAAAAATATTTAGAACTCAATGGTGTCGTTAATTTTCTGAAAAGACCCCTCCATCTATTTTATTTATTTTCTCCAAAATTAGGGGCTTCTTTGCATAAAATGGGGATTCTGTGACTCCTTTGATTATTCTGAATGCACCATAATTTTTTTCATCATCTCTTGAATTTTTGGGTATTTTTCCATGATTTTTGGGGTCCATTTACTATCTTTCATGATTTTCTCAAACTTCTCGTAAATCGGTCTGTGTCTCCAATCGTGAAATTTTAGGGTCAAACACCTACCACTTCTCATTAATTAAGGAGAAGTATTACAAAATGTTTTTAAAAAAAAACTAAAAGTCCCCAACTGGTCTCAGAAGTCAGAACCATTTTAAAATCTATCAAACTATGTTGGTACAAATGAGAGTTTAAGAACTAAATTATTTTAGAAAATTTTTGAGGACCAAAAAAATAAATCTTCCTTGTATATTTGACTTTAAATAATTTAACAGAAACAGTTTGTCCTATAGTTGCAATGATACAGCAGGAAAGACTGCCGCTCCCGTATCAAACTATTTTGGTGTTTTTGTGCTGCTCCCGTATCTGATACGATTCGCGTACGATTCACCTGACCTCAGGCTCGCCACCTCATCAAATATTTAGATATTAAATTTTGCTTTATACGGTCAAAGATATGCCGCATCAGTATTATAAATAAAAACCCGTGGGTGTCGGTTTAAACACAGTTGAGTTTTGGACGGACACGGGAATTGGGCGTAAGAAGTTTTTTTTCAGTTTGTGGAACATTATCTGTATAAACCTTGGTGTGGCGAGCATAAAGTGGGACAAAACAACTCGGTTCATCAGAATACAATTAATTGGTTGCACAATATTCTCTTATTCGAGTCCCTTCCATCATATTTTATCTCAGTTCATCTCTCTAAAAGCAAAAAAATCGCATCGCCTCCTTCCCTGCGCTGTTTATGTTCTGTGCCGCCTACCCGAATTCCTCATTTTCTTTCTTCCTCCTCCAATGGTAGAAATTGGTCACACAGTGGCCCTCCTTTATCGTCCACATGTCCTCGCCTCCTCCCTCCGTTCGTTCTCTTCTCTGACTTATAGGTTGCATAACGAAAATACTAGATCTGTTTATGAAAGTTCATTATTTAATTGATGGTAGGGGTGCCAAAAAGAATTACGAAGCTACTACCAAGGTGGTAAAGACAAGTGACAAAGTGTCTGATGTAACGATGTTGGTGAATTGGAGGAACTAGAGTTGGAGTTTGCTGGAACTGCTACTAATTCAGGTGTGGGTTTCCGTTTATAAATTTTGTATTGTTCTCAAAATCGCCATTAACTCTGTTTTTAATTTTATTGACACTACCCCAGATACTTCTCTTGGATTGCTATGCTAAGGCAGGTCGGTTTGGGGATTCATGGTGGGTCTTGAATGAGATAAAGAAGAAGAGAATTAGGTTAGATAGTTTTGTATATTGTAGAGTAATTAAGTTGTATAGGGATAATGGCATGTGGAAGAAATCAATAGAGCTACTAATGGAGATGGATGAGGTCGGGATTATTGATACATTGGGTAAACTTAGACAATTGGGGAATGCAGTCAAGGTGTTTGTGTAAATGCAACACGGGGCTTGATTAACATTTATTTTCCTTATTCTCTCTTCTTTGTTTATTTGATCATTATCATGCGTTACTGAAGTGTTCTATTTCGGTGTATTAGCCCAGATGTCATTACCTACACTATTCTCATGAAAGCATTTGTAAGAGCCAAGCTATATGAAAAGGTTGTTTCCTTTCTCAATAAATTCTTTAAATGTAAGTATTGCAAGTTAAACATGTAGTACCAAAGTACTATCCATTATTTTCCAGGAGTGCTATTAATTTTTTCTCCGACTCTTAACTATATCTTCACAAAATTTTAAATGGCAGAATAATGTGCTTTGAGACAGCCATCCATAGGCCAAGCTGCAAAATCAGCGGCTGTTTATTTCAGAGTTATGATTAATGGAAAGGAAAAAGGTCTATGCAATTCTGATATTTGGTAGGCATATAATTATTGTCTTTGTTAATTAATAAAATTATTCCCTTTGCTGAAATTTTTCTCTTTATCTCCTTTATTTATCAAATTCATTTTCTATAGGTACAACCTTCACGTTTTTAAGCTTCCTTTTTTGAGATGATCCACGTGGTATCAAAAAGATTATTATCAATTCCACGTGCTATGTAAAGTATTATCGGTTCCAAAGATTTTGCAAATTATGTTTGTCCATGCCTAGGAAAATTCTTTTAATTTGGAAAATTAAACTGTTAGAAGACAGCCTTTGTACCAGCATTTTATTCTCTATTCTTGGGAAAAAAAAAACAATAAAACTAATCAAAAACCTTACACCAACACTATAATGACATGCTTGCCATACTAATGTTGTTTTTATCACCTATGTTTAGTGAAATTCAATTTATTTACACTTGCCTATAGATGAAAAAGAGAACGAAGATATAAATTTTGAAAAACAAGCATAGAAAGCTCTTCACGATTTTATTTGTTTTTAAGTGAGTTTTCAAAAATGTTTATAGGGGTATCCCTGCCTTTTTTCATTAGCGTGCATCGACAAGTTAGCACCAAAGAGATTACAAGATGATATATAACTGATTTTAAGTGCTTTTTACTCCAACTGTGCTAATATGCTCCTCTACCACTTTATTTGCTATTTTATTATGTCAGTATTTTTATTTAAAAAAAATGTTGTTTTATTTATAGATGATGTTATTACTATATTTACAAATGTTGGCATATTGAAGGTACAGAAAAATTTTCAAGGAAGCTGATTGCACTTTGAATAAACATATTAACACACACATATGAAATTTTAAATTTATTACAAACTCAACATAAAATAATACCCAATAAATATAAACAACTTATAAATTATTTCCATCAGAAAATAATTTTATTTATTAATCTTCACAAAATTTAAAATCATGACATATTTTATATTTATTAGTAAGTCAAATATCGAGCGAAGCTCGATTCATCCCCCTAGTGATTAATAAAGAGAAACATGGAGCGCAAATCCGGACATCCTACGGCTTCTATGCTTAATTTTCGTTTTGTTTTACCTTAAATTAGCCATATTCCATTTTCTAAAATGAGTTATTTCCGCAGTAAATTAACTAACACTTTGATTCAAAAATGTATTCACAACTATTTAAGACACTTCGATTTATAATAAACTAGTAAACCATTAACCATCTATCTAAACTATAATTTTAAACTATGCACATAATTTTTGAAGTTTAAAAATTTTCTAGTTTGCTATGCTACACTTTAGAAAAATGAAAAAAGTTGACTTATTCGTGTTTTGGAATAGTTAAATTTATGTGCGAATTTCTTGTAAGAAATATAATCAGATCGATAAATTTATAGACGTTTGGTAGTCTAAAAATTTAACCCGGATTAAATGACTTTCAATAACTACGTAAATAATTAATCGGATGTCAAATATTGAACTTGCAAGATCTTATGGCGGCGTTTTTGGACCTTTTCGTGTATTTGTCAGGTTAAGTGATAATTAAATTTTTACTTGAATTATGTCTCTAAAAATAAATAAATAGTCTTATTAAAAAACAATTCTACTTAAACTTTACTTTATAACATATAATACAATCTACTGTTTTAGATATTTTCTCGCGAGTCGCAACCATAATTTTCAATCTGTATTTCCTGCCAATCGATTCCTCTCTGAAAACGTCTCTTGAACCCATTTACAGCCCAAATTAAATGGGCTATTTTTTTAATGGTCTACGGAAGGTCAAACTAAGTTAAGGGCTGTCATCCGTTCCGTCTAAAACGTAACAAAAACGGAAGAAAAATCAGTTTTGTTTTTGAAAACAGAACGAAAACGAAACGATTAGTGATAAACGTTGGTGTTTCGTTTATTAAAACTGTTTCTATTTCATTAGTTGAATTAGACATCATTTTGCTTTCGTTTCGCACACGTTTGGCACCCCTAAAATTTACAATTTTTCTAAACCGGGCTTTAAACAGAATTGGACATAATAGACAGTTGTCAAGGTGGGAGAACGAGCAGCAAGATCAGACAATCCTGCTGACTGCTGAGTGCTGAATCTGAAAGGGGACAAAAAAGTTACCATATGTTGTTTTATTTGTTGTTCATCTAAATCTACATGAACAACGTTATTTTACAGCATCATGCACATCATATACAGATCGATCATAAAATAAGTAACAAAATTTAAAAGCCAATTTAATCTCAGTCATTAATTGATAAAATTAAATAGATAGGTGGATGAATATTCCAGACCGAGAGAACCGACCCATTAAATTTAAATGATCACTGTACTAATTTTTACATCATTTTGCTTACATCGCCCTTAATATATACAAGCAGGCTGCAGTATATTTAATTTCTTATCAAGAGAAATTTAATGCCCTTTGCTTATATCGTTTTTGGACTGGTTTCCCCACCCAGAGGGAAGCAAGCTACAGGGACCTAGCCGAGCACCAAAACAATCTCATTGATGGGCATACCACAGACGATGAAGATCTCCTCGACTGAGACCTTCATCAGTAGTTTCTATCTTTCATTCGAGTAATTGGGGAGCCCTGTGCGTGTGTTGCTATGAAGTCCTTTATTCTTGCTTGTTGATTTGTTTCATGTCTTAGGTTACTTTAGTGTTTTGAGTTGTGGATGTATTTTGTGAACAATATGAATACGGCAACGATATGATAGTGTTGTTCACTGCTTTAGTAGATAGCTCTGGGTATAGGTCTTTTAATCCTTTACTTGCTCTGTACTGTTCCTTTTGTTTCAATGGAAGTCCATCTTGGGCCGCTTTTATCAAAAAAGAAAAGAGAAATTTTCTGTTTTAACTCACCATCTTATAACATGATTAAATTTAAAATTAGGGAATTTGAGATGCTGACTGTTTATCAACTTTTGATCCGATGACCGAGATTGGATTGTTCCAAAATATTGTAAGCTTAATAATTTTCTCCATCTTCTGACCCAAATATAGGTTTTTTCCACATGTTTCGAATGAAAACACACGAATATTTCATTTTGTTTGCTGAAAATGTTGTGAGTAATATAAGGTAATTTTGATGCATAGCATAAAGTTTCAACAAAATACCATCAAACTTTTAAATGATCACATTATTTAGCGCAATCCCTAGTTTTTAATAGTTTATTATTGTTTTTCAAATCAATTGAAATTTATATGTTTGGATATTGGAGAAAACTAATTATTAAATGGTTCAAAACATCACTATCAATTATAAGGAATTGCAAACGGCGTCATTGGTGCTTTAGCAATAGCATTAAAATTTATCGATAGCATTGGCATAATTTGGATGCCTAAAATATACTTTTATACCATTTTGCATCAATAATACAGACACCAATATGAACAATATAATCAAAATGATTTATGCTAATATATTTAAGGAAAAATTAGGTGTATACCCCTCAAATTATAGCCAATTAGAAATATCTCCCTCTAATCTATCCCGCTCCAAACATATGTACTATAAATATTTACCCTTTTGTCAATTTTTTCATTATAAAGAATGTTTTTTTAAATTTTTAGGCCAAAATGCCTTTAAATCCTGACGATTTATCTTCATTATTACTCCCTCTGCTTGGTCCAAAAGAAATATATGACATTTCTAGGCGATTGTGTTAATCTTTTATCTGCGCAGCTTTTCTAAAGGTTTGGCCTACATCGCTTGACTAGCCTATAATCATTTTGACAATAATTTATTTTTTTCACTCGGACTACTGCAACATGGAAAAAACATATTTTGGTAAAAGAGGAGAAGCCAATCCGTCTATCCACTTGTTTATTAAATTCCAGGCTTAATTGATCAATTAAATAAGCATTTAGAAGATATGCAATCTTGTTAATTTACATTGATATTGTTTGAGAAACAAAGTAAACCAATTATTGTTAATTTACAACATAGCCTTAGTTTACAATATATCTTTGATTACATTATAAACCTCTACTAGTCCCCTCCCTGAAACAAAGGACTAAGTTATTTGGGGACTAACGCATACACCATCTAATACAGTTTTAAGTTTTCTTTAATATGATATTCTAAGATTTCATGCTCTATTATAAATTTTTTCGATGTATTAAACTTGAAACTCGAGGTTTTTCCAGTAGCTTTAGAGCTTAAAGCGTGTACTAACTTGTTATGTCAAATCTAAGGCACCTCTTTAAACTAATAAGTAGCCAGAGAGAACATAACAATGGTTTCCAACAGCCAAAGGTCCTCTAGATCTCTTTAATATAGAATAATTAAATATATATAGATGACATGTGAGCAAAACAAAAGATAGGTGATATTCATTGATGGAGTTGGAAGTAATTGCTTCCAGAGGGGTGCGTTATCTAGCAATTTTGAGGAGAATAAAAATTTTCGTATTTATAGTGGCCTGAGAAGGGAGTTGCTTGAAAGAAAGAAAGAAGGAGAATATTTTGCTATCGTATATTCCTTTCCGATTAAACATGTGAAAATAGAAAAGATGAATCTTCAGGATTTAAGGGCAATTTCATCTAAAATTTAAAGGAAATATTTTTCATGATTTAAAAACTGACAAAAGGGTAGATATCTATATTACTTATGTTTGGGGGGAGATATTTTTCAAATCTAAAGATTAGAGAGAGATATATTTTCAATTAGCTATGATTTAAGAGTTATACATCTAATTTTCCCTATATTTAAAGGATACTATATATATACTGGTATATATTAGATAAATCCAGAGATTACAGCACCTTGATTGATCACATGATTAAGGAGTTAATTATTGGGTTGTCACGTGATGCAAACAAATCTTGTATCTGGGTTATTTGGATAATTAGTGGGAGATGCATATTACTTAATGACAACTCTTTTACAACATAAGAAAATACATTCTTTACAATTCAATTACTCTTGATTACTTCTTCTCTTTCATCATCTCTTCATGGTATCTAGAGGCTATATATCTATGACGTTAGCTAACAACTTCACCTCCTCTGTTCATTTCTCCGGTGCGCAACCACCTTTCACCACCACTCCCAATCCACCACCTCCACCGCCTATGTTTCCAACCATGGATCAACCACCTTTTATTCGGCCTCCTCAAGCGCCTCTGTCCCATTCTTTCTTTTCCGGCCTCCACCTCCACCTTCGTCTCTGTAACCTCCTCCTTTTACCATCTCATCTCCATCTCTAATTGATCCAACCATACCAATTAACATCCCTACTCTTATCAAATTGACCCATACCAACATCTTGACTTGGCAAGCTCAAATCTTGTCTATTGTCAATGGCTACAACTTCACTTGTTTCCTTAATTCACCACCTCCTAAGATGATAATCGCATCGAATTCAACTAAGATTACCTTCTATGGAGTTGACAAGATCAGCTCCTCCTCGATTGGCTTCGATCATCTAGCTATTTCCGAATCAATCCAGGCGCAGTTAGTCTCCTACACAATCTATGCCTCTTTGGGCTACTATTATACAGCAGTTCGCCTCTTCTTCTCGAGCAAAACTCATCGATATGAAACGATAATTACAATTGGCTTCGAAGGGATCTATAGTTTACTCTATTGAATGAGTTTTTTCGATTCAACTGAAAATCAGTTGCATTATCGAATATATTTCACTTTATTGTCAATGCAACCGAAAAAAATGCATATGATTAGCTTATGCAAATAAATGACTTATTTTATTATAATTGCCTATTAATTGGGCTAGTTGCAGAAATTTATCTGAGTTTTTGTTTCTATTGCATTGTAATCCTGCTTATTTAAATTTTCTTGTCCAAAATCTACAAAAGCCTTTTAGAATTTTGCTTCTCATTTATTTTTATATTTTTCATAAATTAAATATTTTGTCTCGAATTCTAACAATAAAACTTCTGTATAAAATTCAACTTTTGTACAAAAGTCCTGTGTTATGAATTATATTTATATACAAACACGTCGCTCGTTAAATTAAACAAAATCAATGACTTCAATTCAAAACTTTAATTTTAAATTTTGAAAGGAAAAAAAAATTTTGCGCATTTAGAGCACCTAAATAGTGTAAACATCCAGTTAAATAAAAAAGAAAACAAGATATTAGATTTCGAGTTAATTTGCACTATCATGCAAAATAATAACTTAATTGTATTTATTACGCTTTTTTCATTTTTTTAATTTAAGGATAAAAGAAAAAAGCGACGAATTCCTCATATCCAGATTTTATACATTTAGCTTTCATATCCACCTTGATGGGTAAAATAAGTTTAAGAACTATTCATTCATCAATTATATAACAAATCATTATTAAGTAACTACACACAATTTACTTTACGGACAAGAGAGACAGAGAGTCGGAAGGATTCGACGGATAGAGTTCACAACACAAATAAAGTCTAAAGATACTTAAGGGCGATTAGTAAAACCAGCAACAAAATCTATGGGCCAATGCCCAATGGGGCCATGGGGGTTATTTCGTGGCACTAAGCGAGCCGCCCACCAAGGAGCCAACCCGTTCACACGACTAGACCCGCTTCAATCTACAATTCACATGCTAAAAATAATGATGATCTGGTCCGTTAACTTGGTCCTCTTGAGCGCGCCCCAATGGCCAATAGGCAATAGTCCCAATCATGAAGGATGTTAAGCCACGTCCACTTGGTCAGTCCCAAGTCAAGAGTTTCGCACACGATGACGATGGCGGATGTTATTTTACAATAATGCCCCCACGTCCCCACATGACGTAATACAATATGTCACTTCGGATTTTATTGATGTTCGGATCCTTTTCCAATTTAC
Source organism: Rhynchospora pubera (assembly GCA_028095005.1). Lineage (NCBI taxonomy): Eukaryota > Viridiplantae > Streptophyta > Magnoliopsida > Poales > Cyperaceae > Rhynchospora > Rhynchospora pubera. The sequence continues at coordinate 177,835,705 of CM051462.1, forward strand.
AGATCCATTAAGTTGAAAAGAACGGCAAAGTACAAAGAATTGCACATTTTTTTTAGAGCAGATGTATAGGGAAAAATTGTATATGCATGTTAAGGGAATAAGACATTTAATTAATATTTACAATAAATTGGAAATGGCTGAATCTCTAATATGATGATAGTAATGTAAGTTATTTGATCAATTACTCATCAAAGTTTATTTGTTCTCAAGATAAAAATAAGGTCAGTAATTTCTGATTAAATAATAGCCTTATATTAGAGTACCAAACATACATAAATAATATAACTCAATTAAAACCAGTATATGAAAATACTTAATGCATATATCTAAGTTAGGAGCTGTTCCGGGTTAATAACGGGTTATTGGGTAATCTACTAAACCAGCAGATCCATTTTAATATTTGAAAAAGTACAGAATTGTTTGATTTGATGCCAATATTTTAGGATTAAATATTTGACTATTCCTTCATTTCTCCTCTTAGTCTCATTTGACTAGCTTGTCACTTGCTTGCCTTTCAAGTTGCAACTCCAGAGCCACACCTATATATAGTTATATACTACCCTTTCCTCTCTATCTCACTTCATCTAGTCCACACACAGGGGCGGATCTACCACCGGGGCGGGTGGGGCTAGAGCCCCACCTCACGCCGTCGAGCCCTTGGAGCCCCCCTTTAGCCCCAGCTAATTTTTTCTGCCATTGGAGCACTCGAAAGTGGGGCTGAAGACTTAAACAGAGATTGTCAGACCCACCTGAATATTTTTTCTAGATCCGCCACTGTCCACACATAAGAAGACTGTTTCTTTTCTTCCAGCTGAAGTGTTCCTTTGAATACACTTTCCCAATTTTTATTCTAAGAGGAGTACTAGATTTTGTTCAAATGGATAACAGAGAGCAGATGAAGGTGAAATTAATAGTGACGAAGGTTGTTGAGGCAGACACCACACAGTTCAAATCGGTCGTACAAAATCTCACCGGCAAAGACTCCACATGGCTTATCGGCTCCGAGATATCAACCGACCATACATACCGACAGAGCAGAAGACAGCTGGAGGTGAAAAATATGGTGCAATATGGGGGTTATGTGCCATCTATGGAGGAGTTGCTTGAGTTCTTGAGAGATTAGTTACGGTTTTTGCCTTTTTGGGCGCACTGTTTTGTTATACCTTAGTTTTTTATTTGTGTATATATTTATAGCGGAAATTGATAGATGCTTGTTCTTCTGTGGCAATACATGCCATGTCCAATTGTGGTGCAATATTATCCCTTCATTTTTTTTTTCATGAATCCCGTAATGCAATATTGCAATAATGTCACTAATTATTAAGTAATATGTTTTTTTTTTTGGGTTGAGAAATTCCTATTATATATATTAAAAAACGATTGATCTAATTTATAACCAAACCAAATAGATAATAATATTGGTGCATTTATATACCTTTCACTGTACATATATAAATTTAAAATCTAGTAAAATCTTTTCAACAAAAAAATAATAACGTTAAAGGAAATAAATATTCGGTTCAAATGCGATAAATCATTAAATTGATAATGTTGATAGAAGCGTTGTGTATTTCTTTGCCTTTATATTTAATTACTGGATCAATTATGGCTGCTCGACATATACTTATCCATTCTGTATTGCAGCGACCGGTTCACTTATTTCGTTGTTGAATCAGGCCATGATCTGATAATTATAAATTATACAAAAGGTAGATTGGGCCGGATTAGAATTGCCATTGTTTATTTTTATCCATACAAGATAGCCTATTTCTTTTAGACCTTTTGGTAGCACAAACGGCTAATTGAGCTGTGATTTGATATGACTGGTGCATCGATGGATGGCTGCGATGGAGGTACGTTTCTACATCATTAAGTTATCAGAACAAAGTATTATTTTTCAGGCCCATTGAGTAACATTATTCTGTGCGGAGACAGCCCCAAATCGTAGAATTCTGCTTACTCTCTTTATTGCAAATTTTATTAATTACTTAGGTTAGATGAGGGTGAATTTTGTTTGACAACAATAAATCAAAATAAAATTTATCAGACATCACTGAACTTGATATAAAATCCATTTTGTATCGCTAAATGTTTAATTGTCCCTTTCTAGTTAATGCAAATTGGTTGACGTAAGTATGTAACTAGGTAGTACTTTCTGACTTTTTGTAACTCTTTCGATTGGTACATTATATTTAATTAATCATTTCTTGCAATTCTTTCATGGCATTTTATTTTTCTTTTTTTTCACTGTTCATAGACTTCTTTTTAATCATTTTCGATTGAAATCCTGACCTTCTTTTTATTCAGCCTCAGATATTTGTGCCGAATTGATTAATCATTTTACTGTCTCCTATTCCTATTTATCTTCTAAGTCTCTACTTTTATTCAATCTGAGACATTTGTTTTATTTTTCACCCTTTTTCTCCACATAAGAAGAACCTACCCTTTGACGAGCGTGAATTAAACAAGTGAGTCACCGGCATTTTATTTGGATATCAGAATAAATAAAGTATGACCCATAACTCGAGTAAGAAACTGCTACAAATTATCTGAATGTCCAGAACTATATTTCATCCCAATCAAGTCTTGTTCCTATCAGTAGTTATCTCATCTGTAGTTGGACATTGATTAAATAAACTTTCGAATATTTTTCTTTTTTGTTATCTTTGAATTAATTATATGTTCAAAATATCTTATAACTAGAATATATTCATTCATACGGATAGAACTAAGCACAAAAAGAAAAATAAATAAATAATAGAAGTACATCTCCAAGATCACTATCTAAAATCATTCAAGAATGTTCAAAACTAAATACTAGATAAATCTCCAGATAATCAAAGAATGATAATAATTAAATCATTAATTTTATTACATAAAACAAATCCACCACACATGCAAAAAGTATTAATTGTTTGCTTCTCAGCTAGACCAGGTTTGGCGATGTCTTCATTCGAACAGTTTCGACTTGTCCACCAATCCGTGAACCTCACTGGATGTCTCCCGGCCACTCATCTGGCAGCCCCCACGATCAAAATACTTCTTCGGTCCACAAGCCGATTTCACAGTTTTGGTCCCTCTTCTCTCTCTGGATGGTGGGCCTGCAAACTTCATGCTGATGGTATCCTTTACTGCTTTAAGCATGCCAGACAGAGCCTTATTCTTGGATGGCGGTTCAGCTTTGTTTGTCTTAGAATTGGAGTCCTCTGGCACCTTACTGGTAAGAGTGCTATCAGGATTGGACTTCAAAGTTGATATGGTAGTAGATTGACTTGTCTTAGAGGTGTTATCCCCGGTGACCGGCTTGGAGATGTTATTCCAGGTAACTGGCTTGGAGGTATTGCCCAAGTTTGAGTTAAATTCAGAGTGCCAAAGTTTGAGTTGGTCAAGAGGAATAATGGGTAGTTGTGAAGGGTCTGGGCGACGATAGACTGTTTTTGAGAATTAAGCACGCGTCAGCCAAGAGTTTGGGTTGTCTTTGTATAGGTCCTCCATCAAGTTCTCTGTCGCAGATTCAACTAGTTAAATCAACCGGCTTTAGAGAAAGTCAAACCAAACGGACTCCCAATTGTAATCTAAAAAAAATTGGCAGAAAAGTAAAATCAGTAATCAAGCTTGTTATTTTACCCCTTTTATAGTCAAACTAAATTCAGTGATACTAATTAGTTAATAATCTGTCTCATATTTTCTCCACTTTTTGTAAGAAACAGGATTTAAGAGGAACTTAGAAATGTTCTAGATCAAACAATAATTATATAAATATAGCTGACCATATAATAAGAGGAAACAATAAATTATTAAGTCTCATGGATTACACAGATAAAAAACATTCATGAAAGATAGAAATAGTTATGGTCTTAAGATTGGCTCTTACAAGCTCCTTCATTTTCATAAACTACTACTTACCTGGTTTCCTTTTTCTTTTTTCTGTTTTCTGATGCCGATGAAAGCCGGCACATATTCTTACCAGATTGTGCTAGAAAAATTGTCAAAAACCGAATTTGTTTGCATCACAGATTTAGCACAACGATAACTTGTCACAAATGTAGTTGAAATGTTTCAAAACGTTTGAAAAAAAATTATCAAACGAGGGTGCTGAATCAAACCTCACAACCAAGAAAATAAGGGTATGCCAGCGCCGTAAAGAGAGAAGAAAAGAAATGAGTCCTCTTGTTCTTGATCGACTAATTGATATCTAATCCTTGTTTATATATCAGCTCTACAAACGGGCTACTTTGACGTTCCCAAAATATTGGAAATGCAACCGCCTTTCCTAATTTATAATTATCCATTCTAATATCCCCGGCCTGGATTTCTTATCCTTCCAACTTTGTTAGAATTAGAAATTCAATATTCAATATTATACTTTCCTTTTAATTTATAATGTTCTTGGAAACTTTTACATGTCTACTATCCCTCATTTTACCAAAACATGACTAAATTCCCAGAATATAAAATTTGGGTTTATCCGATTTGATCTCATCAAGATAAAGAAAATTTTTCTTTCGGAAGTTCATGTAGAAAATTCTTACACCGAAATTTGTTCTGAGATATATAAAAAAAAAAGAAGCAAAACTACCTAGTGTAAAATTATAGCACAAGAGCAGGGAAAAACCAATACAATTTACAAGGATTTTAGTGTATATCTCACTATATATCCTGAAAAAAAATATTATTTGGAGTTTTAGAATAATAAAAGTATAAATTATTTTGTTTGTGTAAACTAATATTATAATAATACTAATTGAGCGCAGAAATTCGTTGGTTTAACACAGTGACACCATTTTCTCTATAAGGCTCCGTTTGGATGGTGGGGGAATAAGAGGAATAAGAGAAGAAGTATTGAAAAGTGTGTAATTTTGTGAAGAGTTTGGATTGTTTATAATAAATTTGGGAGTTTGGATTGTTTATAATCCACAAATGAGCCTAATATAGGATAAATCAAACGAGCACACATGTAGTATGGCTTTAACAAATTGAAAATTTTGGATGTGGCAGTTCATTTTTTCGAAATACCATCCATTTTCACAAAAAGGAAACACATCCTATCTGCTTCCTGCACACTCAGCCATTATGTTTTCCCTCAAATTTGTGGATTAGTTTATAGGCTCATTTGGTTATGGCCCACTGTTCATAACAAGCCACTTTATTATTATTATTTTTTTTTGAAGAGATAGAAATAGTCCCAGAACTTCAAAAAACAAACAAACAACAACAACAACATAAATTCTTAAACTTTCGTTTGCATTGATTTGATCGATTAAACATTAAAGTTTCAAATAAGTCCCTAAACAATTCAAAATAACCTAAAATAGTCTTTCCAAACTATTCAGTCTTTTTTTAAAATTAATTTAGGTTATCGACCCTACAATTTTTCATTAAGGAAAATCATTACAGAAAGTGTAACAAACCAAAACACTCCAACTGGTCTCGGTCTATTTTTAAAAATATAAAATGTGTTGGTACAAGTACAAGTAAGAGTTCAAAAACTAAATTATTTTATAAAAGTTCGAGGACCAAATATTAAATCTGCCATACTTATTTGACTGTCAATAATTTGACGAAAACAATTTGTCATATTTTGTAAATTTGTAATGATACAGCAGGAAAGACTGCCGGTCCTTGTCAGGTGCTTTTGGGGTGCTCCCGTATCAGATACGCATCTAATATGATTCGCCTGAGATACGCCACCAAATATGTAGAAAATATGTAGAATGTAGATATTTCATTTTGCTTGATACAGTCCAACATGCGCCACCAAAATTTATATTTTTATAAGAAATGGGAAACATGTCTGTTAGAACTGTAACTTTTCGTCTTGTTTACTTTTACCTAATCCTTTCCATTTTATCAAATGAGTTATTTCCCCAGCAAATGATTCGACACTTTGATCCAGAAATGATTTCGAACTATTTAAGACTTAATAGTTAATACTTCAACTTAAACCTAGTAAACCATTAACCATCTATCTAAATTATAGATATTTGTGCACATAATTTTTTAAGTTAAAAATTTTATAGTTCACTACACTACACTTTGGAAAAAGTAAAAAAAAAAAAATCTTCTTCGTATTTTGGAATAGTTAAATTTATCTGCGAATATCTTTTAAAATGGTAACTTGGAAAACTGGAGATATTTTAGTATTTTTGTCAAAACAAATATTCCAAGAAAGGAAAAAGAAAATGATCCTTCTACTTACGGTTACGGATAAGACCATCCATGTATATTTAAGGAGACAACAGATTAAAGTAGAAAAATCCAAAATAACAACGCCAAAACAAGCTGTTCCATTCTAATTGAATGGTTGATATTCCTTGTATTTATCGATTGATGAACATTGCCGTGTGCAATGATGGAGCAAAAATTTCGAAATAGTGGGCATTGAATAAAAGGAATTTGAGAAATTTTCTGTCAATAAAACTAACAAACAAATTCTATTGAGTTATTGTGGGTGAATAGGGCTGATTTTTTTTTTACTTTCTGCGGCGATGTCCTGTGCAATCATTATACAGCGGCTCAAAGTAAATTGTTTATATGCTCGATTCGTGAAAACATTACATGGAATTGTTACAGAAAAATTATTTCCTTAAATGTGTAGAAAAAATTTTCTTCTATTTTATGTGGCAATAACCTGTACGGCTACTATACAACATGTCAAAGTTAAAGTTGTTTATATAATTCCTACACGATCAGTCACAAATTAGTGCCACAGTAAATCTTAAAAATAGATTTATAAATTAATTTATCTCAGAGCTCCTTGAATTTCGCGCAATTAAGCAGTGGACATTTTATAATATGGGAAATTATTTGATAATTCCAGCATAATGTAAGGACGTCTTCGAGAATTTTCCCTGAATAAGAAATGGGCAAAATTTTGTTTTTTTTTTCCTGAGTGCCACTGAAACAGGGTCCATCCATATAATATAACAATTTGTCATATGTTGTAATTATACAGCAGGAAAGATTGTGGCTTCCTTGTCAGGTGCTTTTGTGCTGCTCCCGTTCCCGTAAAAGATATGTATCTGATACGATTCACCAGAGATACGTCACCACATCAAACCAAATATTTATAAAAAGAGGAGCGACAATCCTGAGAAAACGATAAACATGTCTCAACTCTCATGTGATACTATTGAAGCGCAAATCTGGACACATCCTACGGCATCTCTGCTTATTTTCGTTTTGCTTTACCTTAGCCATTCTAAATGTTCTCTGGACTCTGCTGAGTTATTTACTCAGTAAATAAATCGACACTTTTTGTTCGAAAATCTTTCTGTTAGAGTAAATAATGGACTCATCCAGTGTATAGGTAAATGGAGAGTGAGTGGTGAAGTGTATTGAACAGCTGGGTATATATACCCCATCAATGTAATACAGAAAATACAGTGAAAATACAGAAATACTTTTCTCATTCTATTATGGTATCAGAGCATCTCGAGGCAAACGCCTGATCCTATCATCGATCCGTTGATTCTTTCTTTTCTTGTTTCTTCTCTTTTTCCATGGCGGCTTCAAGCGAACCACCACATACCTCGATTCCCCCGACGAGTACTCCAATTCCACCGTCTGGCGATCCGAATCAACATCTCAACATCTCAATTCCACCATCTGGTGATCTCAATCAGGCACTCCACAGGCCGATTCCACCTTCGACAACTACATCTTCTGCTTCTGGCAATCCTTTCTCTACTCCGTTTCCGCCATTGACTCCCTCGAATCCTTCCACAACCTCCTCAACTAGCGCTCCGAGCTTCAACAACTTGGGGACAGCTGCTTCGTCTACCCCAATGGTGTTCTTGAATCTTCCCGTACACACCAAGCTGTCAAGATCCAATTTCTTGGCATGGAAATCGCAGATCGAGCCTCTCTTACACGCATATGGCCTCATTCAGTTCATACTGTCCTCTCCTATGTCACCGTCCTTCACCGATCCAGCCACAGGTCAACTTCAGATGAACCCATCCTATCTTTCCTGGTACAGACAAGACCAGATGATCCTGGCATGGATCCGGGCTTCACTTTCGGAGCACATTCTTGCGCAAGTGGTTTCTTGTACCACGTCAGCTGATCTCTGGCACACTCTTCAACAGACTTTTTCTTCAACTTCTCGTGCCAGACTAACTGAATTGAAGAAGAAAATGCAAACTTTGAACAAAGGTGGAGGTTCTTGTTCTGATTTCATTGCTCAGCTCAGAGCTGTAGCAGATGAACTGGCGTTTATTGGTTCTCCAGTTTCAGATGAGGACCTTGTTCTTACAATTCTTGGTGGCTTAAGTTCTGATTATAATGCCTTCGTGGTGGCAATCAATTCAAGACAAACCCCTATCACCTTCACTGAAGTTCAATCTCTTCTTCTCAGCCATGAAACTCTGCTACTGGCTCAAAATCCACAAGTGTCTGCGTTACCATCTCCTTCCAACCCAGTAGCCTTTTATGCCAACAATCCTGCAGGAAATTTCAGACCTCCTAATACTAACCGCAATCCCAAGCAATTCAAGAACAGAGGTGGTGGTTCCAACAGACCTCAAAATCAATCTTTTCGACCTAGAACCCCTGGCTTTCAGCCTCCACAGTCTGCTCCAGCTCCTACTGGTACTGGTACCAGGGGTACAGCTGATTCTGGCAATAGCTCAAGATATGAGACTTGTCAGATTTGTTTTAAAAAAGGTCACACTGCAAGAGGATGCTGGTGGCGCTGTGATATGCGCTATACTGATGAAGTGGAGCAGTCTCAGGCCAGACCTATGTCACAGCAACCTCAAGCTCATGTAGCACAGACTACAACTGTACCTTCTTCTGCAACCGAGTGGTACATAGATTCTGGCGCAACTCACCATGTCACAAGCGACTTGAACAATCTGTCAACCTTTGAGTCCTATGGTGGCCAGGATACACTTCAAATAGGTGATGGCAATGGTATGAAAATTCTTAATCTTGGTACTACTTCCTTGCAGTTTTCGAATTGTAGTATTCAACTGAATGATGTTCTTCATGTGCCTTGTTTCACCAAAAATTTAATTAGTTTGTCTAGAGTTCTTGCTGACAATAATATTATTGTTGAATTTTCTTCTCTGTATTGTTTTGTTAAGGACCCCCACACTTCGACTATGCTTCTACAAGCAAGAATGTGTAATGGTCTCTATCAAATTACTGCTCCATCAACCTGTATGCCTTATGCCTTGCTGGGTGAAAGAACTGCTGCAACTGTTTGGCACTATAGGCTTGGTCATCCATCTATGATTACTACTAGGAAGATTTTAGTTTCAAATAAACTGCCTTGTACAAATTTTGCCTTATCTGATTGTTGTGACTGTAATATGGCCAAGTGCCACAAGTTACCTTTCTCTCTTAGTCATAGTTCTACTTCAGCTCCTCTAGAGCTGGTGCATTCTGACGTTTGGGGCCCAGCCCCAGTTGTAACAAACAGTGGATTTAGGTACTATGTACTTTTTATTGATGATTTTACAAAGTTTACCTGGATTTTCTTTTTGCATTCCAAGGACGAAGTACTTTCTGTGTTTACCAATTTCAAATTGCAAGTTGAGAATTTGTTGAGTACTCCTATTAAGGTACTCCGTACCGATGGTGGTACGGAATTTAAACCGATTAGCAAACGGTTTCCTCAAATTAGTCATCAAGTAACCTGTCCTTATACACCGGAACAGAATGGCGTCTCTGAACGCAAGCATCGCCATATCATTGAGTTGGCTTTGGCTACTATTAATCATGCCTCTATTCCATTAGTTTTTTGGGATGAGATTTTTGCGAGTATCGTATACTTGATAAATAGAATGCCCCCAGCACATTCCTCCTCCAATCTCTCTCCCTTTGAGCGTCTTTTTCATAAACCACCCAATTACATCAACCTACGAGTGCTGGGATCGCAATGTTTTCCACTTGTCAGACCATATAATGCTCACAAGCTTCAATCCCATTCTCTACCTTGTGTGTTTATTGGGTATGCTATGTGCCAAAAAGGGTATCGGTGTTACCACCCTCCAACCAGCCGTATTTTTGTATCTCGCCATGTTGTTTTCAACGAGCAGGTATTCCCCTTCAAAGATACAACATCGAGTGTTATACAACCTACGAGTAATGAGGGACAATTTGCGCTTTGGACCCTTTCCTTATCTCCTTCTCAGCCCAGCCCAACAGCACCTGCTATGCCTGTCTCCTCCAGCCCACAAGCTGAGCCCACATCACCTCAGGGCACTACGGCCAGTGTTGCCTCATCTCAACGGTCCACAAATTCAAATCTCTCTGACCGCCATTCTGACCGTGTTTCCTTCTCATCTAGTTCAGTTGAGCAATTCTCTTCTATTTCACTGCCTGCTTCTGCATCGCATTCGACCTCGTCTCCAGCCGCTCCACCTCCTACACATACCATGGTCACAAGATCCAAAGATCATACACGACGTCCCCGTCAGTTTCCAGACTTTGTAGCCTTTCTTGCGTCTGCTGTGTCTGGTTCAGACCCTACAACTTTTGCTCAAGCCTCTAAGTTCCAACATTGGTGCAATGCCATGTTACTTGAAGTGCAGGCGTTAGCAAAGAATCATACTTGGGTCTTAGTTCCACCACCAACAGGTCATAACATTGTGGGGTGTAAATGGATTTTCAAAACCAAAAGGCTAGCGGATGGCACGATTGAGAGGCACAAAGCCCGCCTTGTTGCTAAAGGCTTCACTCAAGAGGAAGGTGTCGATTATTTCGACACCTTTAGTCCTGTCATTCGACCAACCACTATTCGTATCGTGCTCACCATAGCTCTATCTCAAAACTGGTGCATTCGTCAACTTGACGTGCACAATGCGTTCCTCCACGGCGCTCTTCATGAAACCGTGTATATGACTCAACCGCCGGGCTTTGTGGATACTCAATTTCCTAACCATGTTTGTCTCCTTAAGAAGGCCATCTATGGCCTCAAGCAATCCCCTAGAGCATGGTTTCACACTCTAAGCTCGGCTTTACTTGATCTTGGCTTTCATGGTTCCAAATTCGATCCATCCTTGTTTATCTCTCACTCCAATGGTCACACCACCATTATTCTTGTGTATGTTGATGACATTATCATCACGGCAGTAGTGATGCTGTTTTATCCAACCTCATTCACACTTTACAGTCCAAGTTTGCCCTCAAAGACTTGGGTGCATTGCATTTTTTTCTTGGTATAGCGGTTTCAAGAAACAAAGATGGCATCTTACTCTCTCAAAAACAGTACATCCAAGACTTGTTGTCTCGAACACACATGCTAAATGCCCAACCAGTCTCCACGCCGATTGCTGTCAATACCTCTCTCTCCAAATTCGATGGTGACCCATTCCATGACCCTAAGCTGTACAGGGCTGTCGTAGGTGCCCTCCAATATGTTACCATTACCCGGCCTGATATTGCCTTCCCAGTCAATAAGTGCTCCCAATTCATGCACTCTCCTTCTACTGTCCATTGGAGTTCAGTCAAAAGGATCTTGCGGTACCTGAAAGGCACTATGGATATGGGGCTCACCTTCACCTCACATACACCACTGACTATTCATGCGTACTCGGATTCAGACTGGGCGGGTTGCCCAGACGATAGGCGATCAACATCGGCTTTTTGCATTTACTTAGGACAGAACTTGGTGTCCTGGAGCTCAAAAAAACAACTTACCGTCTCCAAGTCCAGCACAGAAGCTGAGTATCGGAGTTTAGCACTCGCGGCTGCTGAGATCATTTGGATACAATACATTCTCAAGGAACTACATCAAACTCTGCCTCAACCACCGATTCTCTGGTGCGACAACATAGGAGCGACCTACCTTGCATCTAACCCTATGTTCCATGCAAGAACAAAGCACGTGGAAATTGATTTTCACTTTGTCAGAGAACGCGTGGTGGCTAAGCAGTTGTTTGTTAAATTTGTAAGCTCCAAGGATCAAATTGCTGATGGTCTCACCAAGGGTTTAACAACAAGCCGGTTTGTCTTTATTAGAGACAAGTTGATGGTCAATTCTGGACCATCCACTTGAGGGGGGGATGTTAGAGTAAATAATGGACTCATCCAGTGTATAGGTAAATGGAGAGTGAGTGGTGAAGTGTATTGAACAGCTGGGTATATATACCCCATCAATGTAATACAGAAAATACAGTGAAAATACAGAAATACTTTTCTCATTCTATTACTTTCAAAACTATTTAAGACTAATACTTCAATCTAGTAAGCCAATAACCATCTATTTATAGATTTGTATGCTCATGATTTTTTAATTTTTTTTTGTTAGGCTATACTTTGGAAAAATAAAAAGAATTTCATATTCGTGTGCTAGAATAGTGAAATTTATGTGCGAATTTTTTTAAGAAATAAAATTATCAGATCGGTAATTTATAGACGTTTGGCAGTGTCAAAATTTACCCCAGATTAAATAATTTTAAATCACTCGCTAAATAATTAATCAGATTTCAAATTATTGGACTTGCAAGGTCTTACGGCGTTTTGGTTCCTTTATCCGGTAAAGTGATAATTAGTTTGTACTTAAACTTTACTTTATAATACAATCTACGGTTTTAAATATTTGCAATACCATGCAGTCCTATTTTTCAATTAGTGTTTCGTACTAATAGATTTTTTTCTCTGAAAACGTCTCTTGAAACTAACTATATGCCGTTTTTCTCGTCTAACTTTTCGTTTTTAATTTTATATTCAACTTAATTTGTATATACAGGAATGATAATTGTCCTCTGCAGTTTTGTCATTAATGTCATTGCTAAATATAAAGTGAACATATACAGCAAACAAAGTGAACATATAGACGATCTAAGTGAACACTTATAAACAAATAAGTGTTGTCATCATTTGTTCAGAATTTTACAAGCATATTCAACTTATTTTCATTGAACTTATTTGTTCGTATTTCACTTAAATCGTCTATATGTTCATCTTGTTTGCTGTATATGTTCATTTTATATTTAGCGATGACAGGGATGACAAAACTGCAGATGGCAGTAATCATTTTCCTTGTACATACGATGAAGTGACACTGATTTGATTGACGATTCTATATGAGTACAAAATAGTTCAATTATTTGCTGTACGTATTGGAAGGAGGCATTACTACTATATTTGATTGTATAAAATGTTCTTAACAATGTTGCATGGAACTGTTTTAATTTCAACAACAACATTTTGCTTATATCATCCTTGTACAAGACGGCCGTATATTTTAATCTCATGAAAAATAATTTGGCTTATCAGGAGAAATTTTGTATTATAATCGTCATTTATAACACGATCAAATTTAAATATTTTACTGTTTATCAACTTTTGATCCAATTTTTGTCAAAATGATATATTGTCTATCTTTTGATTCAATATAGGTATCTTTCACACAAGTTTCGAATAAAAACACATGAATATTTCATTTCTTGCTGCTAAAGTTGGGAGTAATAAAAAAAAATCATACATATAGCAAAAAGTTTGAACAAAATACCTTTAATTTTTTGCATGATTGCATCATTTGGCACAATATATTATTACTGCTTTCAAATCAACTGAAACATATATGCCTAAATATTGGAGAAAACTAATAATAAAATGGTTTAACTAATAGCTATAAAAAATAAAAATCTTCAATCCAACTTATTGATGTACATATTAATGGTATAGTAATATAATTTAACTATTTCTCTTTATTTAGGGGGTCACATATTTGTAACATCCACTTGGCTATAAAAAATATTAAAGATGTCAATCTATCATAAAGTTTTTTAATTTTACTTTGATTATTAATTTAATAGTTTTTTTTCATGTATTGGAAGATTTGATTCAGATTCATAATTTTTGTTGCATTGTCATAATAAAGCATCCAATAAGATAATAAAGCCTCCAATATACAAAAAAAAAATTATGAAATTTTGTTTTGCAAACTGTCAAGTCGGTGTTTGGTCATCAAGAAAGATGATATTTCTTTGACATGATAGAAATTTATAGGGTTAGCTATGTAGTTATTTTATTTTTTTTGTCTCTGCAAGAAGAATTACATTCTAAGGTTATTGTTTATTTTTGTATCCAATTCAATTCTTCATAATAACTTTAATCCTGATTTCAGTTATTGTAATTTCTGGATATTTTGGGCAGTATATTCCCTTAACACTTTTGACAATTCAAGATCAGAAAATGAAATGAAAATAAACAAGCAAGCAATTCAAACTAAATTCTTCTAAAATTTCAACCTAAAATTTACCTTTATTCTCCGATTAACTCTCTTTCATATTTCTCTCTTGCTCTTCTTTCTTCATGCTTACAAGCTCTTTTTAAGAATGTTTCAACTAACCTAATCTCTTTCTCTCTTGCTCTTGGTCTTCTCTCTTTTCTCTTCTTCGTCTTCTTCATTTACTCCCCTCAGTCTCTGTGCATAGTCAAAATCAATAACCCAATTAGGTTGGCTTCATTTTTTAGCACTATTATCAACTCTGGATGAGCGTACGATGACTTTACATTTGGTGGATGACTACTTTCGCGATAATAAATCCTCACGGGTTCAATTGTATATTGGAGGCTTTATTATCTTTATTATAGTAATTTTTCTTCTTTTTCCCTAATTTATAGGATATTATTGAAGATGAGCATCAATTTAAAGTGTGTTGGTTATGGATCCTTACAGTGTATATTGAAATTTTTTATATAAAAATTAAAATAATTAAATCTACACATTCAAGGATGCAAACTTTAAATTTATGAAAATTGAAATGAGAACTGTAACTACAATGACTGACCAAGCGTTGGGGAAAATGCAGAAACTTACAAAGAAAAAATAGATCACACTCTGCTCCTTTGTACACTCTTACTACAAGCCTTGCATTTTATGTTTTTTTTTTTTTTGTTAGTTTTATTTTTGCTAGCCCATCTTTGTGTTTTGTATTTACTTGAAACAAATAGGAGTATAGGTTTTCTTTTGGGTGAGGGTTGTTGTGTTTGTGTTAGATGGTTTATTGGGATGGAGAGTGTGCTTGTAACTTGTATTTAGATTTATTAATTTTTTTAGTGAAGTATAGATACTATGGGCCAATCCTAATATTGAAGCTTCAAATAAAAAAAAATTAACATATCAAGATTGCAATTTAATTTGAATAGCACTAAAGTTAGACGCAATAACAAGAGATGTTTTATAGCTTTTTTTTATAGAATAATTAGGAGTAAATATAAAAAGAAATATATTTCGATGAGAAAACATTTATATCAAGGATATCCCTATTATAAAAGCATCAATTTAAAAGGTCTATCCAATTTTGAGTCCAAAATCTTGATTACAAACAATATGGTATATTGATTATTATAATCTAATTAAATCAAGAAGTGTAATTGTGTCAGAATGAAAAGGTTAAGTTTTTCGCTTAGATTGGATGTTAGAATGAATATAACACTAACACAAAAAAATTTTTATCGCATTGATATAATTGTTTCCTTTAGTCAATCTGAATTAATGCAAAGAAGACAAAATTAAAAAATATGGAAAAAAAAGACAACTTTACAAATTATTTCATTAGAAGTTTTTCAAAATTATTACCATAAATTATGATTTGAAGATTCTTTACTTTATTAAAATTTGACCCACACATCAGGGTGGGCGCATTTGTTAGTATAACTACAACTTTGAAATTTTCTTTTTTCAACTTGACTCTCAAAGAACGTGGAGTCCAGCACAGATGGTCAATGGCTCCGCCGTTATTCTGGACTAGACTAGAAGTAACGGGTTCAATTCCCGCTGGACGTGGAAGAGGGATAAACTCTAATTTAAGAGTGGGTTATGCCTCTATAAATAAATGACCTTATTTCAAAAAAAAAAAATTGACTCCTAAAGCTCACAACAATTGACAGATTGCATAAAAAGAAAAACTAACTAAAATAACTTTATAGTCGTACTTTATTATCATTTAATATATTAACGCGCACACATTGACTCCAGCTTTGACCACTGTAGGTAAACAGTTGTTCAGACAGTGTTTCAATCTTAGCCGTTCGTTTTTTTCTTAATCAATCTGATTCGTCCGATCAAAGCTCGATCTCTCCGTCATCTCGCGTGCCTCGATCATTCTGAATTCTGAGGCGTCTTTTGAACGCAGGCAATGTGACTTTGTACTCACCGACCCGGCGACCCCTCTCTCCCTCTGCCTCCCTCTCACTGCTTCTCGATTTTTCTTCATTTGCTATCCCATTTTTCTCCTCTCTGAGCTCTTACCTCTCTGTTTCCTTTTTCCCTTGCCTTCTCTCTTCGCCCAAAAGTCCTCTCTCTCTCTCAGCTCCTTCAGATTACTGTCGCTACCTCTTTTCACCTTCAGATTACGACGATTTCTGATCTGACCTCACATTTCTCAGCCACGCCCAACACTTCATGGATGGGAGTAGCCATATGGTTCACATACGTGAGTCTCTTTGTTCCTCTCCTCTTTTCTTATCTTTTTCTTTTTCCGAATGAATTTTTCGTTCTTTTGAACCCGAGCAGAAAAAAAATTTTCGTTCTTTTTCGTTCTTCTGTGGAAACTACACTTCTCCTAGGTCTGTGCTTGCGTTGATGCTTCCTTCTTTTTCAATTTTATAGACGTTGTTGGCTTCTCTTTGCAATTTGCATTTTAATTTGACCTTGGGATTTTGCCTTCTCTTAATTGCAGGCTTTGTGGAAGCTCAGGAATTGTTGCTGCTGGCCTGCTGCTGCTGCCATGGCTTTGTTTTTATTTTGTGCTTTGTTCTCTTCTGCCGGCTTTTATCTGGGTGAGTATTTTTTTCTCCATATTTACAGTTTGGATTGCAATATGCAGTTGTTGTTTGGGAGGTCGTGGGTGTATCGTTGCTGGTTTTGATAATAGATTCTGTGTTGAGCGTGTGCTTGAGGTTTTATTTTTTATTGTCAGAGTTTTACGCCTACTTCTACTTCCCTTCTTTGTTGTGCAAAAGATTTGTTTACTGGCACTTTTCTTGACAGTAGCTAAAAGAAGGCAATGAGTTCTTACAACAAAAATTGGAGTATTAGTAAGCTCAGACAATTTTTTAACTTTTTAATTTGAGTGTTTTAAGGTGAGCTCAGACAATTTTTTTATTTTGAGAATTTCATTATAAAAGGACTTCTTAGATTCATGCTTGGTTTTCATAAATTGACATTGTTGATGGTATTTCTAAGTTCTTAACCGGATCGTACTTACTTTCATACAGGTGCTGGCATCTGAAACTTACTACTTGGATGACATATTGCGGATCCTTCATCTATTTTTCCGACTGCTATTGTTCTTCGTCTCCATGGTGATTTGAAGAGCTCGACAAACGTCTTTTTTATTTAAAATCTTAGGCTTTCATTTTTTCCCTTTTATTTCTTTTTGATAAATTGTACACAGGAATTTAAGATTGGCCTTGCATTTTTCTTTTGCAGGGCAAAACAGTTGCAGGTAAAGAGTAGCAAAGAAAGTTGAAGGTAAAGAATAGCAAAGAAATTTTTATTCTTTGGACTATGATGCTGGCAACTAAACTCATGTAAGGTTTTGATCCTTCAACTTTTTAGATTTTGCAAACTGGTGGTTGGTGGTGAGGTTTTGTTTTCTTCTCATTTATAAACTTCACATGATTATGAAAGTGCAAAATCAGTTTGATTTTAAAGGCAGCTTCTTGTTGTAAACCTATTCTATCAGTAATGCTTGGCATGATTTCAATATTCTCTAATAGCTTTATACTTTCTGAAGTTCAGATGGTTGCTTCGCGTGCTTCAATAACCTATCAGATGCAAAAGGAACCTCCTAGAGCAAATGAGGTGCTTTTGCTTGCAATTCTACTAAGCATATAAAGTCTTTTGTATTTTAGTTTAAAAATAATAGTCCTCTAATTACGTTGCAACTTTTATAACAGGAACTTATGGAATTAGACTTACGGGTAGATCAGTGATGCACAGTATAGTTGCTGAGCAATTCCTGTCAGTTACGTACCTTCTTTGTTTCTTGAGGGCCGGCAACATAGAAGTTGAATCGTAAAATGTATCGTGTATCGTAGCATTAAGTATCGTATCGTGTATCGTGTATCGTATCGATTCGTTTAAGATACGCTAAGCTATCCTTAAAATTATGTAAAATAAGTAATTAGAATTTATATTGAACTATTTTCATTAAAAGAAAGTTCTAATATCACATTATATCCTTATAATCATTCGATAATTCAGCCTTCTTTAAATATAGTATATAAATATTGGATTTTACTTAAATTTTATAATATATAATATGCATAAATCATTTACAATTTTAATTTATGATATTACACTATAAAATCTGTATAAATTATACTCATTATTAATTATTTTTGTATGTATAAATTATTAATCATTATATTATTTACAATAGCGTAATGTATTTTTATAACAACATATTGTATAATATTAATATATTTTTTATTTGTATAAATTATAAATATTATATTATATAAAACTATAATCTATATAAATTATATTACAAAATATATGCAGAAACTATTAAGCTATTAATCATTATAGTATAGTATTATGCTATATAATTTGTATAAATGATGATGATTATTATTATTGTTGTTGTTCTTATTATTCTACTAATATTCTATTATAATCTTTATTAATTATAGTTGAAAATGATTATTATTGTTATTATTATTCTACTAAAACAAATTGTTTCACTATTGAGTATTACCGAATCGTTTGTATCTTAAGATACACCCTAGTATCGTAAGTTACATATCGTGTATCTTAAGATACATTAAGATACACTGCAATTGAGATACAATGGTCAAGATACGTATCGATCGAGCTATGAATCGTATCGTATCGTGAGTTACGTATCGTGTATCTTAAGATACTAAATTCTATGGCCGGCAACATTCTTTTGCAATCAATTTGGACTGCTCCATTAGTAGAAAAAAAAAAAGTAGAGATCGAGGTAGAAACCATCATCAACAGCAACGGTACCACAAGATACCAAACTACAAGTCAATAGGATTAGCAATCTGATAATATTCAGATGGTTCTCTTTGTCTCTCTCCCCCCTTTCTCTCCCTCAATCAATGGGGATTGAACCAACTATACTTGCCAAAATATATTTCTGTTCCATCTTTATATTCTCCTTTCTAGACTAATTTCAGACTTGGGATGCAGCTTAGTAATAAGGTCATTAAAGCAAGAAGGTGCATTTTCTTGTACAAATTTGTTATAGAATTGAGAGAAGATATATTTTCATTTTTCTGTTAAAAAGAAAAATAAGAGGGTCAAAATGAAATATTCCAGTTTTCATCTTTATTTAAATTACAATTTCTTTATGCTTATTTATGGAATAATAGTATGAATCAGTGTGTAAGGCCATAACTTTTCCTTTTGGCAAAATAGTTTGCATTGTTTTCAGATTAATTTGAGTCTCTTTCATTCTCCAGTAAGTTTATTTTTTCAGCTATATTGTATCTTTTTCTTAGGTCAACTTTGGAAATTTATGGTTCCATGGCGAGCCTAACAGTCTTTGGCGATCTGCATTATTTAATAATAGGTTTGTTTTTTTCTTATTTTCATTAATAAGTTTCTACGAGGCTGTCGACGAGTTTTTCCTTCATGTTAATCTTTTGCTCACCATTACTTTCTTGATGATCAATTGCCATATGAAATTCATTACTTTTATTAGAATATAAATGTCAATTGAATTGACAGTATGCATCTTCATTATATCCAATTAAACTAACAAAACTTCTTTAGTTTATTTTGCTTAGTTCAAAAGATATATTGTTTTTTCAGCTCATATATCCTTTGAAAAAAGAGTTATTGGTGTTGCTAATTAACAATATACATGTTGATTTTGGTTCCAGACAAGCTCCACACTTAATATCTATCATTTTACAATTGTTAGTGCTCCTTGCCAAAAAATAGGCCTTATTCTTTTGCATCCGAAATTAAACTGTAGTGGTAGAAACTAAGATATGTTTCATATAATTTTTTCAGGAATCAAGAGATGACCCCAAAAAGTTTGCTATCATACAATCTCATATTTTTATTATCAGAACTCACACTTCCGTTGATATAATAACAATATATATTTCAGATGAGTTTGCTTCATTTTCTTTTTTCCCCTCTTTCTTAATCATGTTAGGTCACCATCGTTCTTTAATTTTCTAATAATCTTCTAAAAAATTTTTGCCTTCAGTTAATTTCGAAGCAAACGAGATCAACGAACGCCAAAAGGTAAAATATTTTTGAAGATTGCTTGCCTATTTTACATTGTTGATACTCTGCAAATGCTGAAAAAAAAAAGTATGGGCAGACAAAAAAAGCATCCTATTGAAACACCACATTGTATAGGCAATGCTCACATTTATGATACACACCTTCCAAACTTTCACAATTGTGCACTGTGATTCAGTGTTGCCTCTTATGCCTCCTCATTGTTCTTCCTTTCCAACTGCTGTTGTTCTTGCTCTTCACAACGCTCTTGCTTTGGTATCCTTTGCTCTCCCTTCTCGCTGATTTTTTTTCCTCTTTTTTTTAGGAAAGAAGGTTAATTCGCTTCGCAAATGAAACATGTGCTAACTGATTGTATATTAATTTTCTGGTGTTTATTAGGTATCGTGAGGGAAGACTATTGAATTAGCAAAGCTCCTTGAAATGATGGCTATGAAGTCTTCGCAAGGTACGAATAGCCTTCCCTGTCTCTCTCACGTATGAAAGTGGTTGTTAATTTCTTTTTACATTGATGGTCAAATTTCAGCGAGTAAAGATCAGAAGTGGGCCTTATAACCAGAGAGTCTAACCCAGCAAGGCCGGGGATAAGACCATTAGGGATAGCACCTCATCTATAATTTTTTATCCGTTTGTAATTAATTTTGTTGTATATTTGTCAGTAAAAAAAACGGTTTCTACCATCATGTTATTTTCAGGGCAAGCTTGAAAAAAAATTTAGTCTAACCACAGTGTGAAGATCAGAAATTGAGTCTTGACTCGCTAAACAACCATAATCCATGTGATTGTTCTGCTTTTCCCGTTTATAATATATTAAATGATATGTGAGTCACTTATGAATTAAAATATATGGAATTATAATAACAAATCATGTCGGAAGGGCATCAAGTCTTTTTGATAAATGTTAGTTTTTCGTTTACTAATAAGTTGGTACAAGTAATAGAAATGATTATTGGTATGTTAGAATATTTCAAATCTTATCTTCTATTTCTTTTCTTCAATTATATAATTTCTAAATTCAACCATGTTTTTTTTTTAGATCTTTATTCTTTACACAATCAGATCTGAAAATTGAAATTATAAAAAAAATAGGTCGCGCAACGCGCGACACCCCACCTAGTTTATATTATTGCTTAACAAATATTACATTTTCTATGAACAACTTATGTTTCTGTTCATTTACTCAACTAAACAAAATATCATTGATATGTGTATAAATTACAAACATATTTAAGAAAAATATCCTTTTTATATTTATAGAAAGTTTTCATAAAATATATATTACGTTATTTTGCATTAAAAGTGTTTTACCATTATAAAATAGATATTTATTTTACGTTAAAATTTATTGAATGTGCAATTTTATTTATAAAACTGTCTTATTTTGAAACTTACAAAATTTTCTTAAATAAAAAATAAAATCTAAGAAACATTTCTATTTAAACAAAGATTCTTAATTTTATTAGATTTTTGACATGTCAAAAATTAAGGAATTGAAAAAGTTATTTGAAAGTACCTCTATCAAAACAGATACAAAATAGAAATGGTAGAAACTGGATTTTTATTTTTAATAAGAAGTTGATATGTTATTTTGATTTATACCTTAGCTAATTGTTGGTGTGCAAATTTATATTTGTCATACTCGTGCCATGGAAATCTCAGATCAAAACAATAATAGATTTTTTCTATCTTATTAGATATACTTTGTGTTGTCTGTAATCATTAATTTACCATCTTATTGCGTTGATTATTTACTTCAATTAATGAATATTTTTTCAAAACGTAAATGATTTTGATTAGTTTAGCATCCATATCTGTTGAACTTCTCCACTGTATTGAATGTCAGACCAATGCTACTGGAAAATTAATATTGGTTGGTATAAAAAAATTCTGAAATAATTTGCAAAACTGGAGATATTTTGGAATTATTGTCACAACACAAATATTTAGCAAGTCAACCTCTTAAATTGCTAATTAATGTCGTATTATCTAACCATCCGATCAGAATCAGATTGAATTGGAATTCCAGGAAAAAGAAAAGTGATCCTTCTGCATACAGATGAGACCATCCATGGTCTCATGGATATAAGGATATGTAACACTACAACAGATCAAAACTAAAAAAAAAAAAATCATAGCGTCAAAATAAGCTGCTTCATCTTCGAATGAATGGCTGATATTCCTTGTATTTATTTATTATGACGAACCTTTTCCGTGTGCAATGATTGAGCGAAAATTTCCATACTGTGGCATTGAATAAAATGATTGAAAATTTTTCTATCAATAAAACTGAAGATTACTACAAATTCTATTAAGTTATTATGGGTGAATAGGGTTCATTTTTTTTTTATTTTCTGCTTTCATATCGCTCCTATCATTAAACAGAGCGGGTCAAAGTAAATTACTATACAACAGGTACAATTTATTGTTTATCTGCAAATCATTGCCACAGACGCTCTATTCTCACTGAATTTCCCTCTCTAGTACTGATAGATTGATAATATGGGTGTATTTATTTATAATTCTAGCATATCTGAGGAGTTCTTAAAAATTTCTCCCTGAATATGAATTAAGAAAGGGGCACAAATTTGAAATTTGTTTTTTTCCTTAGTGCCACTGAAACGGGGTCCATCCATATAACAACTAAAGCCTAATTTAACTCTCACTGTCTCACATACTCCAATCACCACAAATGGAGAAATTAGATAAGGCTCTTATCATAAGATATGGCAAAAGGGAAATAAAAAACCAAAAAAAATCTTTCCCGCAGAATGGGCATTGTGTTGCCACGTTTCCACTTGTATTATTGACTGAAATTTCATGTATACCCTACATTTGGTCATACCCAATCATATGACAGTTAAAAAGGTTTAAATTACCCAGTTCAGTACTTGCTTTGGAATCACTGTGGTAATTACAGAGTAAAATATTGTTACAAGTCAGAAGGCATTCTTGGGAATTCCCAGTAAAATATAGTTTTAATTTACTTAGCGGATATTCCGAAGTCAATTCATATTTTACTATACCGCTGTAACTTATTATAATATTACCACCTGTACTTTACTAAGCAGCAATTAATATAATATGAGAATAAATATATGTAGCATTATTTAGAGTAACATATGCATTTTTGAATCAAATAACATTGACCAAAAAAATGACAGAGCATTAATAGCTAAATGGTTAAAGAACAAAAACAAACTAAACTAAAGTACAATTTGAGAATTTGTTACATTCATTCACTTTATCCGTACGACCACATTTCCATAATTAATTATTTCAAATACTAATTCAAAAGCACATTATGTGCTATATCTTCTACGTTCACACTAGGGAACTCTTGTTAAACAACTCAAAATATCACCAGCCCAAAATTTTCGGGCCCACTTGTCATACTCATACAAAATTCACAGTCAACCCCGTATCTTCCTATTTCCGCACTAAATTCTAACAAAAATCCTGCTAGATATTCCATCCAATTAAAGAACGGAATTAAAATAGTAAAAACCCAAAAGGAGGAAAAAAAATCTCAAAATCACCATATCCACCGTGCGTGACTATCGTAGGACACGTGGCCGCTTTTGGGTGGATGATATCCGTCTCTCCCGTTGTATCTCCAGCCGCCGCTTCCTGGCTTCTGCTGACCTGGCGGCTTGGTCCACTCTGTCATAGTGACACGTCAGCGGCACCTCCGTTACGTACATAGCCACGTCATCAGCTGGTTCCTCGTTCAGATCCAACTCCAATTTCCTCCGCTCAATCGTCGGAGGAAATAATGGAGGTGGCTGTGGGGCCCACTGTGGTGGCTTTACGAGAATGACGCTTCCGTTAGTCGACTGAGTGGGGCCCACAGGTCTGAGCTGGTTTATCGCTCGCACCTCTGCTTGCGCCAATAACTGCTCAAAAGGCGCTTTAGTTAGTAATTATCCAAAAATTGAGGGGGTTATTAGGAAGATTATATAATTATTTTATTAAGAATATTTTTTTATTTCTTTTTTGGGAATTCTGTAAGACTGTTTAAGTACAACAAAGTACTTTACCTTGGAATTCTGGTTTCTTAGGTAAAACTTCATTGCACAAAGCCTCTGAAATTTCTCTTGCAATTCCACAAGTTCCTGAAAATTTGTAAAAGAAAACAAAAGATTGCTCTCCAATCAGAAAAGAGAAACAGAAAGAATGAAGAAGAAGACGACGAAAGAAATCACACGTGGCAACCAACGAAAAGCCGCAAACAGATAAAATTAAACCCCTTATCACATTAAAATAACTCGCTAAAATCACAAAAAAATGCGCAAAAATAAAATTAAAAGAAAATCAAGGACTAACCCGACTGAGATCCGCTTTCTCCTTGCTTAAAGCTGCAATCTGCTCTTTCTTCTCTTTCAACCTCTGAAAAAAACGAAATAAAATAATTACCTCCATTAACAACCTCTCAATTCGAATCGAAACGTTTGAATCAAAACCCACAAACTTACATCTTTCTGACAGTTCGACTTCTTGACTTGTCTGACAGGTGGGGTCACGATCTGGTCTTCACTGCCACTAGTCGGGAAACAGAGAGGCGTAGCAGGACTCGCCGTTTCTTCTCCTCCTTTCCTCTTCTCTTCGTCGGAGAAGGTCGGACCGGCCGGTTCGTCCCGGTCCGGTTCGGGATTGAACTTGTACGACGGTTGAGTTCGACGCCGTGTGGTCCCCCATCGGATTTCTTCGAATGGCACTTGAGGAGACGAGTCGAGGAAGATACTGGACACCTCCAGTAGGATCGAAGCGACCTCGCGTTCCTTATCCGTGAAGAGATCTAGAGGCGGATGTGGCGCCATGTCAAAGAGAAGAGAGAGAGAGAGAGAGAGACGATGTTTTGTGTTGTACTGCGTTGTGTTGTGTTGTGTAAAGAGAAAGGAAAAGGAAGGAGGCGTGATGGGGTAATAAGGGGAGGAAACACCAAGGGGGCACTGAGGAGACGCCACGTGGCAGAGGATGGAGATTGGTCTGGTGGCTTTCTTACTTTCCTTCTTCCTCCCGCACACGTCCCTACTTCCTTGGTGCTTTTATTTCTTTTTACACAGTAGGGTTTCTGTTTGTTAATTGTTTTTTTTTTATTTATTGAATATTGTTTTCTTTTCATTTCCCTATTTGGGCGGCTTTTCCTTATCCAGGAAAATCTCTGTAGATTCCGTAGAAATTTGCTATTTGGGTTGGGATAGTTTTCTCTGACGTAGTTATTGATCCTAAATGTCTCTTGGTTTGATTTAGTAATGTATATTACTTTATTTCTTCCTTTTCTCTATTTTATTATTGTTTTTTTCTGGAATTTGAAAATGCCTTATTAATATTTTTAGGAATTTTAAAATGCACTGTGAAATTCTTTTAATTTACTGTCTGGCCCCTACACATTTAGGCCCTGACCGGAACCAAATATGAGTGAGAATGGAAAAGAATTCTCACTAGAATATAATTTCCCGTCTCTATTGTCGGTTCGATCAGCGGATTTGGAAAAAAAAGTGAGTTCCATTTCGAGGGGGAGCCTGTTGAGGGTAGTGAACGCCTTCCAGGGCCGGGCCGGGCTCCCGGGAGGCCGGGTCTAAAAGGGCCTACTCAAGGGCCGGGCCGGGCCGAACATAGGGAGGCTTTTGGAAGGGCCGGGCTTAAAAGGGCTTAAATATGAAGATCGAGCCTGGCCCTTCTCAAGCCTGGCCCTTTTAGGCCCTCCGGGTTTCGAGAGGCCGGGCTTGAAGGGCCTGAAGGGTTTGAAGGGCCGACGAACAGACAATATATTTCTTTAAATATTTATTAAAACTATATTTAAAATGAATAATTTTATTTATAAAAGATAATAAAAATGAATAATATTTTTTATTTTTCATTATATATAATATTTTTTATTTTTTCATCTTTAATTTGGGTTTAAGACCGGTTATATTATAATAATATAAAAAATAAAATTTTTTTATTAATGTATTAATGAATTAAAATAAACTAAAATTACAAATGTATGAAATAATGTAACGTACAAGATGAGAAATATGTATATATTTTTAACTTGTCTTAATATCATGTTCAAAAATTAAAATATTATTTGAAATGATATGTTCAATTTACATTGTATCAGATAGGATCTTACATTTCACTTGAGATTGTGCCTCATTATTCATAACTTCGGTCTATCTAGACCTTAGGCCCTTCCTAAGCCTGGCCTCTCTAGGCCCTGGCCCTTCCAAAGCCTGGCCTCTCTAGGCCCTGGCCCTTTCAAAGCCCGGCCTCTCTAGGCCTCTCTTCAGTTGAAATTCTGGCCTGGCCCTTTCAAAGCCTGGCCTCTCTAGGCCCTGGCCCTTCTTAAGGGCTTAGAGAGGCCGGGCCGGCACTTCGTGTCAGAAGGGCTTGGCCAGGGCCGGGTCCAGGGCCAGAGGCTTTTGGATGTTCACTAGTTGAGGGGCAAAGGGGGCATGTCCTCCCCTTTAACAATGTGTGAAGAGTTTTTTAATTATATACTAAATTTTGTTAATATATAACATATTGTGCTTCTAATAAAATAGTTCAAATACAATAAATATAGCTAAATACAATCCAATTAAGTTTATTGTTTGTTCAAACTAGTGTAATTATAATTTTATCTTTTAGAGAAAATTTAGAAGATGAAAAATTACCAATAAGATATTGCTCAAATATGAAAATCTTTGCTTACTATTTTTTGAAGAAAAAAAAAATACTTGTTCATTGTATTTGGTACAATTCATGTTTAAAAAAACTACTACTGTTTTATAATGCAATATTATTTTTTGCTGTCAATTTTTTTAAAATTTTTAAACATTCAAACTTTAGTATGCTCAAGTTAAAATTCTGACCCCGTAAGGCGAAATTATGGCTCCGCCCCTATCTATTTTCATTTCTCGCGTTAATTTTGAGGTTCCGATCAGAGCCTTAATTTCCGATGTTGAGACGGTTTTTATGTAGCATTAAGCAAACTTTTGATGAGTAACGAAATACCCAATTTTCTCCTCTAAAAAAAACGAAATACCCAATTTATCCTGAGTTCATTTTATTGAAATAATATGAAGTGCAAAAAGGCCTTCTTGAATAGATTTTTGAATTTCTCAAAAAATTGAAAAAAAACCTATATTAAATATGAAGCTATAATAATAAATTATAAAATAAAATATTAACTACTTTACAATGTAGTACATACACTATGTTCAGTTTCAAGGTCCACAAAGGCATTAAATTATTTTATGGGTTACCTTGAAAACATTTATGCTCAGTAAAGAAGTATCAGGCAAGGGAGGGATGGAATCACATCCTCTACCGACCTTTTAAGCAGTGGCGGATCTAGAAAAAATATTTAGGTGGGTCTGACAACCTTTGTTTAAGTCTTCAGTCCCACTTTTGAGTGCTCCAATGGCAGAAAAAATTAGCTGGGGCTAAAGGGGGGCTCCAAGGGCTCGACGGCGTGAGGTGGGGCTCTAGCTCCACCCGCCCCGGTGGTAGATCCGCCCCTACTTTTAAGGTTAGTAGAGTGACAACTTCTGATCTAAACCGTTAGATCTAATCTCAATGGTTAAGAAAGCTCCGTGCATGTAACTTAGATTGATAGGCCCTAAAAATCTTAACCGTCGAGATTAAATCGAACGGCTCGGATCAAGAGTTGGCCCTCTACCAACCTCAAAAGGTTGGCAGAGGATACGGACCGGGAGGGATCACGTGGTTTAGTGAATAGTGACTTTGGGGAATAGACCCCGATTTAGTAAAGGGGATTGTTATCAATCAAAATATCAGTCCGGCTCAATCTAGACCGTTCAACCTGAGCTGGACGGTCTAAACACGCCAAAAGCTCCAGATACAATTGGGGAAAGAGAGGAGAAACACTGTACCAATATTAAAAAGAGACCATTGTTTCTTTTATAGAAAACTACTATGTACAGTACGTACCCACGAATCCAGCACACGACAAGTCATGCGCACAAAGAAAATCCCACTTGTTGTCAATAAATTCAATGCATCACTTACTTCAACAATAGTAAATACTTCTGGTCAGGAAGAATGGTTTTAGGATCATAAAACAGAGGTGGTTGGTGTGCATACCTGACTAAGATTTAACGAATAAACAAAACATCACACTAAAAAACTAGGAAGAAGTATACAATTAGCGTAAATTACAAGCATGATGTAAATTTTATAGATGAGGTAAAATGCCTATTTCTACGCTTGCCAGTAGAACTCATTTCTATCCTGAATTTATGTGCTGGGCCACTCTGAATTAGGCTTCTGAAAACTGACAAAAAATAAAACCTGAAGTGAAATATCATTTCTGTTTTTCTCCTTATCTATCAAGAGCTAGCAGCACCCTTTGATTATCTGATCTTTAGTCTCTTCATCGTTGTAATTATGATTTGAATATATATATTTTGACTTCTCTCTGCATCTGTGGAATTAAGACTTCATGTTCTAACTTCACTTACCTCGCTGAGTCGCTGTTTAATTTTTGCATTTGATGCAAGCTGATCTCATCTAACCCACTACACAGCTGCAAATTGAACAAAATATACATGATATTTTTGCAATGCAGGAAAAAAAAAAGAAATCCCACGTTATATTAACATATTACTATTTTTTTAACTGTAGTACCTGAAGGCTGAAGCATGTGGAGGTCTCTTGGTAATATCATGTCATGGTGGCCAAATCATGCCCCTCAAGCCTCATGACCTCCCAGTTTGCTGTACAGGGGTGAAAACTAGACAAATACGGAGCGGTTAGTGGTCATATCATATCCGTATTCATATTTTTTTCGGATATGGATACGGATACGGATATGTTCGGATATGGATACAGCGCGGATGTTAAACGGATACAAATACGGTTCGGACATTGTCGGATATGGATACGAATACCTATATATTTGATAGGGCTCGGCCCAACAGCCCTAACTCACGAGACGAGGGTCTATGACCCGAGAATAGTTTGGAAAAATAAATCGAGTCTTCTCGGATGATGAATGAGGAACAAAAAACTTTCGTCACTCCTGTCTAAGGTGAACTCGGATAGACCAGACGGGTCAAGTGGACTAATGGCTGATGGGTGACATCAGCAAGAGAATCTCCTACTTGAAGCCTATAATTAGAAGGGGTAGACCATTGTATAGAGGGGGGGTTGATTACTGAAACAGACTATTGTAACACTGTGATCAATAAAGATTTACGAATTCACCTCTCAATCTCTCTCTCCATACTATTGTTGATCTCTACCAAATCTAGACGTATCAATATTTTATCGGATACGGATAATATTTTGCTCAATTTATTTTACTAAACAAAATACAATATTCGGTTAGAAAAATGTAATGTTTACTTTTTTCGACTAGTATAGAATTAACTAAAAAAATAAAGATAACGACAAAAAATCAATACTTATTTACACATATTGAGACATCACAAAAAGCAAATTTAATCACACTTATACAAAAATTGGCATCATATTACAGTAAAAAAAATAATTGCCAATTCTAATGCTATATAATTGAAATAGATTATACCTATATGTCAATTATGATGCTATTTCCAAAAAATGTGCCATTACCATATACAAAACGGATATCCGTTTTACATAAAAATACGGATACGGATAAATATCCGTATCCGCACAATTATTGCTTACCATATGTGTATTCATATCCGTTTAAAAAAATCTGAATCCACATCCGCATCCGTTCAGATACGGATAGTATTATCCGAATCCGTAAAATAGCAGATATGAATACGATTCGGAGTGGGAATTATCCGCTCCATTTTCACCCCTATTCGGAGCTGTATTTGCATGTTGCTGTATCTATCTGCCGGTATCTGGTCTTTTTTGTACTTTTCCTAAAATTAGGCATTGGACCCGAAGGCCTGTTTACCTTTCCGAACCTAAACCGTCTGAAGCTCCCTTTCTGATCCGAAATCGCAACGGGGCTTATTAAGGCCCATACTTTAAACAGAACAGGCAGGTAAAGTTTTTAAAACCTAGGACTGAAAACGCCAATCGTTTCGACCGTCCGATCGTTTCGTTTCATCCGAAACGAAACGATAACGGTTAGAGATTTTAGTTTCGTTTCACTGACGAAACGGTTAACGCAAATAGAAATAAGTTTAGTCTATATAACGAAACGGTTAACGAAACGTATCGATTTCGTGATCGTTATTTCGTCCCTTTTCGTTTTAGATTCTACAATAGTGTTATTTTATGATTGCAGAGGACATAGGGGCGGAGAGAACGAGGGTTTCGATAAAATCTAATTGCGCCGCTTCCTTGATCTATCGCTTATCTTTGTCTGTCTCTCTCTTTTTTTCTTCGCCGCATAGGAGAACAAAAAATGGCGATGGCAGCAACGCAGTGTTCTTGTTCTCAAGCTCTCTAGTATCTATGTGGCCATCCCTGTGCCTCGTTCAGTCAAATCCACACACTGTCTCCTTCGCCACTTGCCATGGAGTTTTTTCGCCGCCGACTCCGCTTCTTCCCTTCGTCTTCTTCATTCTCCGATCACCTCCCTCACTGAGAACCCGAGGCGACTTCATGGTGACTTCACTCGATCCAGACCTTGAACCAAAGAAGCTCGTGCCGCCGGTGTCTCCACCCTTAATTCGATTCTCCACTCTCAAGCCCGTGCCTCCTACCTGAATTCGACACTCAAGAAGATCCACTCTTAAGGGGTGCACCGCATTGTCAGATCTGAACATGTCCGCTCTGTCATGCGAATCCACCAACCGACAGCTGATTTCTTCTTGATAGCCTCGGGCAACCGCTGGCTCCAGCTTCTAGGCACGGCACTGGTGCCACTTGTTAAACATAATGGGAGGGGAAGGATAAATTGGGTGGAACAGTGAGGTTTGCGATGCTATTTTTTGTTGGCATTTTACTTTGTGTGTATTCAAATTTCAAAAAGTGACAATTTTTATATGAATTATTATTGGGATAAGTTTTTATGAGGCTCCAATAAAAAGAAATTGGGTGGATTGTTATGTGTGCAGTATAGGGGGCTGGTACTTTGTAGCAGTATTGGGTTATTACTGATAATTTGTTATCTCTTTCTAGATTGTTTATAGTTTATTGGTTGTGCTATAAAAAGGTGTAAATTTATTGTTATCTCATAATTTTTTGTATCTCAACTATTGTTTTTTTTTCCGTGATGAAATTTTGAGAAGAGGAGCGTTCCGGTGCCACTGAATTACGGTGCCACCAAATGCCACACATCAGGAGCCGTTAGATCTAAAATTGATAAACGGTCTGGATCTCATTTTCGTTAGAACCCTCTCTCTCCAGGTCCCTCCGTGAAATAAAAAGAAAAGAAAGAATAAAAGGAAAATCACAATCGCCTCCCTCTCCGGCCGTTCTCTTTCCCTTTTGACAGCTCGATTTCTCCTCGAGTCCCACCTCTCTGGCCAACTCTCTCCCTCCCCGTCACCTCTATCTCTCTCCTCCCTACTTTTGTCACTTCTGCCGCGACTCCGATAGCTCTCGCTCGAAACCCTAAGTTTCTCCACGGCTGCACATGGCTCGTCTACCTCAAGCAGCAATTTTATGGATTCGAACAAGTTAGGAAGGTGAAGGACCTCTTGATCTTTTTGGCTCACCTTTTGAAATGGTATTGCATCTTCTCCCTCTGACACGCACATACACACATACATAGTTTAGTTTTGTTATACAGTACCAATCAATAATTTTTTTAGGAATTATTGTAAACCATCAACAATTCAATTTTCAGGTTCTACCGAGCATTAATAGATGAAATTCTTATATGGTTGTGCAAGTACTTTTTCTAATTTACAAACGATAATGTGTTCTGACAAATTAGCCTTGCGTGGATAAGTGAGGCTGGTGGTGCATAGCGCCTACAACACTGGTACCTTTATCTCCAACATTTCCCTTCATGCTTACTTAAAACAATAACATCTAAATTGCAAATTAAGTAACAGAAAAGAAAATGGAATAATTTATTAAGGTGGTATTATCATCTTTTTATGCTTACTTGGCATGTTAGCAAAGTAGAACGTTGGACTTATTTCATTACCAGTAGACCTTGGTTGTTCAAAATTATGACTGCATTAGCTATTAATTAAGACAAAACATGACACTAATTTCTTACTAGTGAACTTTCGTACCAGGGTTCATTAGATATTAGTTGGTTGACACTAATTTTGTGCCATGACACTAATTTTAAGTCCATTAATCCAACTCAACCCAACCCGTCCTGTTTTAGGTAACATGAAGTGTTAGTTGGTTGATTCCAAAGGTGTTATTGTTGATTTTTGAGACAGAGAACATAAAGTTTTGGTTGAGTGTTTTTTCTTATTAATTAATCTTTTTTACAAAGAGTTTTTACATGCCTATTATAGGCTACGGAATTAGCCGTTAGAAGTCTAACGGTCACTTGACAGAAATAAAAAGCAACCTCTTTTTAAATAGTAAAAGGTTGGAGGGCTTCTAAACAAAATAACCAAAGAAGATAATTTATCTAAAGTTAATTAGTCTCTAATTATTTCTATTCTCAACACTCCCCCTCAAGCTAGGTTTGTAGATATCGTACAATCCTAGCTTGCATAAGATATCGTCAAAGGTCTTGATGCTTAACCCTTTCGTAAAGATATCCGCCAATTGATCCTTGCTCTTGACATATGGAGTCTCGATCTCTTTGGCTTGGATTTTCTCTCTTATGAAGTGGCAATCCACCTCTATGTGTTTGGTCCGCTCATGAAAGACGGGATTCGCCGCAATGTGTCTCGCCGCTTGATTATCACAAAACATCTTCATTGGTGCTTCGTGTTTTATATTTAAGTCGGCTAGTAATTGCTTGATCCATGTCAACTCACTTGCGGTGGATGCCATAGCCCGATACTTCGCCTCCGCGCTTGATCGAGCCACGACATTTTGTTTCTTGCTTTTCCATGTGACTATATTTCCGCCTACAAACGTGCAAAAGCCGGTTGTCGATTTTCTATCGAAACTTCCGGCCCAATCTGCATCGGAATAGCCACATATAGCGTTAGTACCATTTTTTCTCATCCAAATTTCTTTTCCGGGAGTACCTTTTAGATACCTTAATATTCTATTAATGAAATCTAAATGAGGTGTTCTAGGTGCATGCATGAATTTACTAATTTGGCTTACGGAAAAAGATAGGTCCGGTCTTGTAACGGTTAGATAAATTAATTTGCCAACAAGTCTTTGGAAATGACTTATATCCTTTAATGGTTCACATTTTTCATTATCAAGTTTTTCATTTACATCTATTGGGATTTTGGCCGGCTTACATCCTAATTTACCGATTTCTTTAAGCAAATCAAGAATATATTTTCTTTGAGAAATAAATAGCCCTTTTGGTGAGTGAGCTATTTCTATTCCAAGAAAATATTTTAATTTGCCTAAATCTTTAATGTCAAATTTTTGTTTTAGACTCGTCTTAATTTTTTCAATTTCTATTTGGTCATTACCGGTTATGATTATGTCATCGACATAAACTAAAACCGCGGTGGTACCATTGGTATTATGTTTAACAAATAATGATGGATCGACTCCACTTATCTTAAAATCATAAGATAATAAAAATTGAGAGAGTTTACCATACCATGCCCTTGGAGATTGTTTTAATCCATAAATTGATTTTTTTAACCTACACACAAGGTTAGAAATATTTTCTTTTTTGTGACCGGGCGGTAGAGTCATATACACTTCTTCTTCAAGTGTCCCTTGAAGAAAAGCATTTTTAACATCCATTTGGTGAAGGGTCCAATTATTATTTACCGCTATAGAGAAAAGTATTCTAACGGTATTCATTTTTGCCACCGGTGCGAAGGTTTCATTGTAATCAATACCATAAGTTTGGGTATATCCTTTGGCAACTAACCTAGCTTTATACCGTTCTATGGTACCATCGCTATGATATTTAATTTTATATACCCATTTACAACCAACCGGTTTTTTCTTTTTTGGTAGTTCACACAATTCCCAAGTTTGATTTTTTTTCTAAGGCTTGGAGTTCTTCTTCCATCGCCTTACACCATTTTG
The DNA here is from genome assembly GCA_028095005.1 of Rhynchospora pubera. NCBI lineage: Eukaryota > Viridiplantae > Streptophyta > Magnoliopsida > Poales > Cyperaceae > Rhynchospora > Rhynchospora pubera. The sequence goes on from CM051462.1 coordinate 177,869,927, forward strand.
GATCATTTTTTGCTACATCATAATTGGTTGGTTCCTCAATTTTGGATAAGGAATTCAAGAAGGCATAATGTTCACGAGATACATTATCATAAGAAATGTAATCTTGAATTGGATATTGTACCGAATAAGTGACAAAATCCCTTAATCTCGTGGAAGGTTGAGGTTGTCGACTTGATCTTCTCAATAATATCTCTTGCTCTTGAGTTTCGGCATCCTCCTCAATGTGTTCTCCTTGTTCGGTTTCTTCATGTTCTTCATTTTGACTTTCTTCACTTTGTAGGCTTTCTTCACTTTCTTCTTGCGATTCTTCACCTACAATATTTCTTGATTTTCTTCGAAATTCACTTGTTTCGATGTTAGTAATACATGGATATATAAAGTCATTTGGAAGAATTTTTTCAATATTATTTTCAATGCAATTTTCATAAAAAAGTTCATTTTCGAAAAAACTAACATCTTTAGAAATGTAAAGTTTTTTATTATTAGGGTCATAACATTTATATCCTTTTTTTCATAAGAGTACCCAACAAAAATAGTTTTGATTGAGGTAAAATCAAGTTTATCAATTTTTTTATTGTGCACAAAACATTTGCACCCAAAAACTCTTAAATGACTAATATCTAATTTTCTACCGTAAAGAATTTCTAAAGGACTTTTAAAATCTAAGATGGCACTTGGCAACCTATTTATCAAATAGGTTGCGGTTAAAACGGCATCCGACCAAAAAACTTTTGGAACATTGTTTTGAAACAAAAGTGACCTAGTCACTTCTAAAAGGTGACGATTTTTCCTTTCGGAAACTCCATTTTGTTGAGGGGTATAAATACAAGTAGTTTGGTGCAAAATACCTTTTTGGTTAAGAAAATTATAAAAATTTTGGTTAACAAATTCGGTACCATTGTCCGTTCTCAAAATCTTAATTTTTTTTTTCAAATTGATTTTCAATAAAATTCACAAAGGTTTGAAAATGCGAAAAAACCTCACTTTTATTTTTCATCAAATACAACCAAGTGGTTTTTGAAAAATCATCAATAAAAATAACAAAATATTTAAAATCGTTGTAAGAAGTTATAGGAGCCGGACCCCAAACATCGGAATGAATAAGTTCGAACAAGTCATGGCTTTTAGAACTAGAATTAGGAAAAGGAGGTCTAGTGTGTTTTGCAAGTTTGCAAGTTTCACACGTGCTACAATCTAAATTTTGAAAATCAAACAAGATATTTAAAATTCTATCGGAAGGATGTCCAACACGCTTGTGCCAAAGTTTACTCAAATCTTCCTTTTTACTAGTTTTAAATACAAATTTATTGCTATTTAGAAAATAAAGATCATTTTCAAGAAAACCTTCACCAATTATTTCCTTGGTAAATAAATCTCGGAAAACAACACCATTTTTTTGAAAAATAATTTCGCAATTCAAATCTCTAGAAAGTTTACTTATAGATAATAAATTAACTGAGCAATTTTCAACATAAAAGACATCTTGTAAAAAAATTTTAGACAAGATACTAATCATACCCCAACCTTTAATTTTAATTTTTTCATTATTAGCTACGGTAAAGAAATGGTCACCACTAATTGGACGATAATTTTTTAATAAAATTTGGTTTCCCGTCATATGATTTGTCGCTCCGGAATCAAGAACCCATTTGGTACAACCATTTGGTGCGTTAACAAAGGTAGAACCTATAGTCAAACATTTATTTACCATAGGTTTATCAATTTTTGGTGTTGTTATCGGTTTTACATAATTCAAATTATTGATTCCCAAATTAGACTCAACACACGCTGGGCCTATTTCTTTTATTGAATTTAAAATAGTAGAATTTATTAAATGGGCTTTACCAGGCCCAAAAGAATGACAAAAGCTTAAACCTTGATCAGCCGAACCTTGATCGGCCAGAGAGGTGATTAACTCTTCCAAGGCAGCTTCGATTTTGTCGATCCTTTCTTTCGTACTCGAGCTATTCCGTCCCGAGGCCATCTCCTTCTCCCCCTTTCGCCAAGTTTCAGCCACGTCGCCCCTCGAGTTCCCTCTCCTTTCGACTGGCCTGAGCTCAGGATGGAGGACCCAACAACAATCTCTGGTGTGGCCTGCCCTCTCGCAGTAGCCACAACAGTCAGATTCACAACTGTCGCTCTCCCTTCCTCTTTCACTCCGATCCAGGTTAGGATTAGGGTTTTGAAGGTTAAAGCACTGAGCTTTCTCAATTTTGATCTATTTTGGCTTGATTCAAGGTGATTAGTTCCTTTTTTCTTTTCAATTTGGGAATTTTTCTGATCTTTTTTGAGGCATTGGGTTACGATTTGGGACCATGTGACGGTATTCCTCCTTTTAGTTTGAGAATTCAGAGATTTTGAGGATGAAGCCTGAATCATGGTTGAGTGCAACCCCTCTCGCTCTTGTTGCTTTCGTTTTTTGGTGAACTGGAATGGATTTTGGATTTGGATTTGAAAAACTGATAAAAATAGATTCTGAAAAAATATTAAGGATATGAAATTGGATGCCTCCTGTTTCGACAGAAAGGTGAGAATGAAAATTGATTTTTGCTGGTTGGAATTTTTGCGGATTAAACTTGCTCTGATACCATGTTGATTTTTGAGACAGAGAACATAAAGTTTTGGTTGAGTGTTTTTTCTTATTAATTAATCTTATTTACAAAGAGTTTTTACATGCCTTTTATAGGCTACGGAATTAGCCGTTAGAAGTCTAACGGTCACTTGACAGAAATAAAAAACAACCTCTTTTTAAATAGTAAAAGGTTGGAGGGCTTCTAAATAAAATAACCAAAGAAGATAATTTATCTAAAGTTAATTAGTCTCTAATTAATCAGAGGCACCGGTACGTATCGGAATTCTTAATCATTTCGAGAACACCCGGAGGGGGAGAGGGAGACCAAGATTGACATGGGAAGAAGCGGTGAAAAGAGACCTTAAAGAATGGAACGTCTCCAAGGAGTTGGCGATCGATAGGAGCGCTTGGAAATTAGCAATTCATGTACCGGAGCCATGACGTAGGAACTTAGGGGTAGGAGCGATGCCATAGGTTTGTAGGTCCCTCTATTAGGTCACAGTCGAGGTCTAGGTTGTTAGAGTTATGTCCTAGAAGTCAATAATTTAATGACTTAATTATTAGTTTATGTTTTGGATGAGATTTTATCATCTGTTCCTAGGTTTATTATTGACAGATCATTCAGGTTGAGGATCTGAATTGTAGATCTCTGTTGATCATTCTTTAGAATGACAATAATAAATCTAAACGGTCCATAATCTTGATAATTAACAAGGAACATTAATTATCATAAAAGATTAGTATGCAAGTTAAGTGATGATTAAGTTCTACTAATCATAGGTAAAGAGTTACCAACTTAGTTGCATATGTGTATGTTATGGAACATAGCACAGGACTTGACCCATCGAAATAAACATATGGATTGTGTTATGTGTCATTGTTTATTTCGTTGTGATTTTGGTTCTAAGTTTGAGATGTTTATCTTTTCCACATGAGGATAGGTTCAATAAATACTGTCTACCGCTGATTCCCGACAAGGGCTGCTATACGGACTTTATTTATGTTCTCTTGAATTGTGCGGGGAAAAGTTAATCATCAAGAAAACCGTATGTCCCTCATTAATTCACTTAGTGAGTGACGATATCTGTTTGGGCCCCTTGATGGAGATAGATTGTTTGCATGCAACTTTATACAATTATCTCTAGATCAAGAAACGTATAATCTGCAAGAATGACACATTCCTATCTTGGATTATACGATGATATCGTGCGACATAAGAATCAAAATAGAGAAACATATTTATTCTCTTATGCAGGATTGAAATATTGTAGCAGTACACTATTTATGCGAATTGGGAGTCATAACGTGTTGCTAGATACCGCTTATGATTATTGGAATTAAATAACGATTTAATTCCATGGCCAACATAGCATAAATCCTCAAAGGGTCACACAAATAGGACATTAATCACACAGTGCATTATTTATTTATTCACAGCAGTAGGTTCTGTGGAAATGTGATAAGATTGATTAATTAATTATATACCGTTGCGAACCGTTATAATTAATTAAGTCAATGGATCATATAGAAATAAATTAATGCATTAACTAATCCTAAAATAATTATTAATGAGTTAATAATTAATTTAGTTCAACACTTATCAATATAAATGGTTATATTGATTAATTGGGCCGTTATTTAAATAGCAAATAGATAGCCCAATTAAAGAGCAAATAAATGAGGCTTTAATTAATAGAATTAGAGACTAAATTGAGTGGATTAAGTGGCCCAAATAGGCCCAAAACGTGGCTGCCCAATATGGTGGTAGGTGGGATGGCATAGTTGTAATTATGCAAGAGGTCAATTAGGTTTTGTGCTCTATATAAGGACCACTTATGAGAGCCTCCACCTAGCTTTTCTCTCTCCTCTCATTCCCTCCCATGAGGCCGCCACTTTCCTCCTCTCTCCCTCTTATTTGCTCATGTGTTGAGCTATTTTCTCTCCACTAAATCAAGGTTGTTGATTGATGCAAGAGAGAAAACCATAGGGATTAGGCTTGTTCTTTGGGTATGCTAGCACGTACCTTGTAGAACGTGATTAATCCTCCTTGGTGGACTCGAGGGCGGTTACGAGACGTGGTGGAGACGGTGGAGAAGGCACGCCATCGATTCCCATGCCTTGGTCGAGCCCCGCGAATACGATTTCGCGGGAGGTATCGATTTCCCCTTTTTCTCGTGTGTTTGAATAGTTTGTGTACTAGATCTTGTGTGTGCTATGTTTGCTTGGTTAATTAATTGGTAATTAGCATAAAAATGAAAATTAGCACACTTTCTAACATAGGTTTCTACTATTACTATTATTATTAGAGGTATTATTATTAGTATGGCTAGTCTTACTATTAGTATTTTTATATTTTGTATTTTTTTGTTCTTGGATGTGTTCTCTTGTTGGGTTTCTTTCTAGCCTACCCCAACTTGTTTGGGACAAAAGGCTTAGTTGTTGTTGTTGTTGTTGTAATTAGTCTCTAATTATTTCTATTCTCAACAGTTATTCTACTAGGGTATATAGGGGAAAAAAGTTTATGCTACAACTTATAAGTAAATGTGGTCTTTTCTAATGTAATATATATTGAGATATTTAGCAATCTATTATAATTGATAGATTTATCTTTTGACATGTGTTAGGAGAATGATGTAATGACTCAAGAGATGACAAATGAAGAATCATGGTGAAGAGGCAAATGAAGAGCTAGTGCCAATACAAAGTTGCTCTAATGCTGATAGCACTTATGTTATTTTTTATTTATTTTTTCAATACCAGAAATCACTTAAGTGACACAAATGCAAGCTACGAGTTTAGAAAAATTCTGAGAGTTGTTTTTGTTTTTCATTTTATACTTGGCTGTAAATTGTAATAAGTGTTTGACATTTTTCCAAAGAAAAAAGCAATATATTGATGAATGTTTATTTCCTGATGATTGTTTTCATTATGCATTGTGTTTTCCCATATTATACTTGTAAATATTTTGAGGATAAAATCATTGACATATTGATAAGTAGCCAAATTGTTACAATTGTATTGATTATGTATCATGTCCACCGTATACTAGCAGTGAACTTGAAAGACTGCAAAATATACACATCAAGTCAGCTTTACATACAAAAGGAAAGGTCCATATGGATAATTAGTTAAAGCTTACATTCAACTTATATTCTAGCTAAGAAAAAAAAGAAACAAAATATACATTCAACAATCGAAATGTAACAACCAAAAAAACAAAATATCCTTCCACCAAGCAATTTCAGACCATGCCTTCACAAAATTTCAGACCATCAATATTTTGATCAGTATGCTCCGTGTTGCCAAAATCAATTCTACCTCTCTCAATCTCCACTTCAATACCAGACTTACCGGTATCTTCATTCAATTCCTTGGCATTAAAAACCTCTTCGTTATCCTTAGATAGCAGTGGCTCCTAATAAAAAAAAACAACAAATTGAGTAAAAAGAAAATGAAAAATATCACATTAATTTAGACCTGAAGAGCATGAGATTCTTTACAAAGAAAAATGCATTATATTAATTAAACAGTGCAAAACATACAGATGTATTAAAACTTTTTTTTGTCAAAAAGGTTACAACGTACCAGGAGTTATTTCAAATTAAAATTCGAATTATTTTTATCAATAAATTAAAAGCCAACCAAAGATCATGTGTCAAAATAACGACACAAACATCTATAACACAAAAAATGAAGCAAACTTTCTACCAAATGCGTGTATGTGCGTGTCAAAGGGGAAGATGCAATACCATTTCAAAAGGTGAGCCAAAAAGATCAAGAGGTTCTTCACGTTCCTAACTTGTTCGAATCCATAAAATCACTGCTTGAGGTAGACGAGCCATGTGCAGCCGTGGAGAAACTTAGGGTTTCGAGCGAGAGCTATCGGAGTCGCGGCAGAAGTGACAAAAGTAGGGAGGAGAGAGATAGAGGTGACGGGGAGGGTGAGAGTTGGTCAGAGAGGTGGGACTCGAGAAGAAATCGAGCTGTCAATAGGGAAAGAGAACGGCCGGAGAGAGAGGCGATTGGGATTTTCCTTTTGTTCTCTCTTTTCTTTTCATTTCACGGAGGGACCTGGAGAGAGAGGGTTCTAACGAAAACGAGATCCAGGCCGTTTATCAATTTTAGGTCTGACGGCTCCTGATGTGTTGCATTTGGTGGCACCGTAATTCTGTGGCACCGGAACGCTCCTCTTTTGAGAATATATATATCTTTTTGTTTTCCATAATCAACAATATGGCAGTTCTGTTCCAATTGTTTCTTATTTTCTTGAATTTGGAACTAGTATCAATCTAGAGTTTTGTTAGCATCATGCACATCTAGTTCTTAATTTCTTGCTTTTTTGTTCTATTTTTGCTTATAACAAATTTGTTTTCTTTCGGATTAGTTAAAATCAATAAAACTAGCAGTCTGATAAAAGTGTAAACATACTAATTAAATGATTTTCAAGTAGCAGCAATATCATCAATTTTTCTATCGGAAACTTGAATAAACTTTCAATTTATAAACGGTAAATAGTCAAAAACGATTTTGACTATATTGATCGTTCTTTTGAATGAAACGATCAACGCCACTTGCGATAAACGAATGAAACGATCAACGCAAGAAGTACAAAATTTTCGTTCACCAACGCAACAGTTAACGCAAAGTATCAATTTCGTGATCGTTTTAGACGTTATGCAGCCCTATTAAAACCTCCTACCTATGCAGGCCCCTAAAAGCAACATGTCTACACTACCTTTTTTGACTTTCTGAGGCGACCGAAAAATTTAAAAATAATATTAAATTAATATAATATATTAAAAAAATAATATCAATACAATAATATTTTTTAAATAGTATCACAACATCGGAATCTGAGATTCCGAACCTGAAATTGGAATCCCTTAACTAAGATAGGAATCCCGGATTCCTATCTTAGCTAAGATCGGAATCATATTCCGATCTTAGAAATAACATTAATACATCGTACAAGTTTGATGACGTGTAAGGCAAAGAAGTGGTGTACTGGTGTGAGGTTTGAACTGAGTTGTATTTTTTTCTTTTAATTAATGTTAGTGGGTATGTATTTGGTTCTCGGTTTGGAATACTACCAATTATATGACGGCATGTGTAATTGTGTATCCGCGCAATTATTGCCTAGCTTTCAAGAGAATCAAGACAAAATTCAATTTATTTATGTAGACAGAATGAAAGCTAGAATCAAGACAAAATTCAATTTATTTATGTAGACAGATTTAATACGCGTGGAATTGCATAAAATGATTATGGGCCACATAAACAGACACTGGATATAATTTAATACGGATATAGACGTGTGTTTGGATCAATCTGAGGATTAACCCAAGAATATAGATTAGTAAAGTTAGCATGTTATTTTGGATTCTTTCTTTAAATTAATTTGAGAAATGTTACCGTCTAATATAAGAAAAGATATAAGTTCTCAAGTTTCAATTTTAGATGGATAAATTTGAACCGTTTAATATTTTTATAATTGAAAAACATATACAAGCTAATTTTTAAATATCGGAGAGTAGTAAGAAAATCCAAAAGAATTATAAAAGTTAGTTTTTTAAATGCTTTCAATGCGAAAAATATTAGCGGTTCATATCGATCGTTTCAAATTTAAAACGTGAGAACGATCATATGAGATAGATTCTATCCATATGAATTATGATGACACTAGTATTTCTCAATTATATTATAGTAAAATATTTAAATAACGAAATTAATTAGCAATTAGTTATATGACTGTACATTCGCCTATTTAAACGAGGCGTTATTCAAAAAAGCATTAATTTGAGTTAATATTTTTTTACCGATTCAAAATAAATTAATATGTTTATCAATTTAAACATTACCTATATAATGCAAAACAATAACTTATTTCTTGTACATTCTCATAATTATGCAATTTTATTATTTTGGATTTGAATTTTGAAAAATTTGATTTTATATTAGTCAAAAAAGACAACCATCACTAAATCTGTCTTACAGTTGCAGCATTTGTGTACAAACGGTTTCCTAGTCGAACTAAAAATATATAATCCACCCTGCAATTAAATAATACGAACGTATGTGCCTACGGGCTTTTTCCTCAAAAAAAAAAAAAAATACGAACGTATGTGTATATTATATATTCTGGTGTACTTCCTTTTTTTTTATAAAAGTAACTTTCTGGGCAAATGTGCAGGAGAACAGCTGTTAAGTGCACTCAGTGTACTGGCACATGGACAGAGCCTCGGCAGTTGAGCATTTATACTGGGATATCTAATTTATTGGAATTTTATATATTCTGGGTAGCTGTGCCTGTGAGTCTTTTCTTCAAATCAAACTTGTACGATGTATTAATGTTATTTCTAAGATCGGAATCTCATATTCCGATCTTAGCTAAGATAGGAATCCTGGCTTACGATGTATCAAACTTGTACTTCCTTATAGCTAAGATAAGAATCCTGGATTTCTATCTATCTTGTGATACTATTTAAAAAAATATTATTATATTGATATTATTTTTAATATATTATATTAATTTAATATTATTTTCAAATTTTTCGGCTGAGGCGATGACAACACAAGTACACAACTTCGTCTCTTTCATTCTTTTTGAAATAAATAACAATAACAATTCATTGTAATAGTACCTCAAAAACCAAAATACCTGTAACACCCCTAAAAAGTTTAGAAAATTATAATTGACAAAGTATTATAATCCACAGCTTATAAAAAAGTTATATAAAAAATTATAGTTTGTTAGTGTAAAGTAACCTTTTAACATAAGACCAATTTTATTTATGCAATTGTAAGAGTTGTGTGCAAGGGCTATTTGTAGATAAACCCTGCATTACATGAATGCACACCATTAGATGGTCTTATTTGAACACAGGGACACAACTTGGGACTATTTTATTTTTTACGCTGCTGCTTTTCTACTGGTACGGTCTACCCAGTGTGTGTTAAGTTATGGCACTCTGGGAAAAGAAGTGTTCAAAGCATTGATTTTTGCAGCGAAAAATACAGGTGTACATTTGTCCTATGACTCAAAATTCCTCAGTTTGTTCATTTGTTGTAGACTTGTACTCATGTTTCTTTATCGTCAAATTAAAAGCAGCACAAAATAAAATGTGAGAGGTTTGATAACTTATTATTTGGCGAAGAACGAGCTCCTGTATGGCGCAATCCACGTCCTTTAGGCTCCGCTCCAGAAGGGGAGACTCGGAGCGAAGGGAAGGGAGCTCGCTACTCTCCGATTTTGGGAGTAACCGATCTCTCCCTCTGTCTGTCTCTCCGCTCTCCTTAATTTCCGTCCGTTCTCTCCCTCTGGAGCAGGCTATCCGAACTCTCCTCCCTTCCCTTCTCTCCGACTCTCTCCTTCTGGAGCGGAGCCTTAATGTCAATCCAAACTCTTGTAAAATAAATCAGACGGTCTGAACCCTGAAACAGTGAAACAGTTATCAATTGATGGTTTCAGCTCGGCGCCTCGGCTTCCCAAAATTTCTTCACAAATGCAATTTACAAATTTGAGGGGTGTGATGTGAAAATAATTGCCGAAGTTTCAGTTATGCAACGTTTCGGGAAAAAATGAAAAAATGTACATGGAAAGAAAAAGAAAAAAGAGGGATCTAAAAGAGCGGGAAACGAACCCTCCTCTCCCGCCACAGTAAATCCTGAGAAGGCTGAGATCAAACTCCTATCACAACGAATCAAGGTCCAAGCCGAAGCAAAAGCTTCTCCTAGGAGCCGAAGAACAGGCGGAGAGTGAACAAGGGTTTGCTCTCTTCACTAAGGGAGATATGGCTCCTCACCTTCTCTCCAGTAACAATCCATCTCTCCTCTCTTTGCAATTATTGTCACACCACGTAAACGCAGATCAATCTAATTACAGAAATGTACTCTCATTCTTGGTCTGAATGCTATTCATACAGCTAACTTGGGTGAATCTTTTATGTGCATCGAAATGGCTAATTAAAATAATCAGAACTTCATTTTTTTCTTACCTTGATTTCAATTTGTTCTGTACTTCAGGTAATTTATAAAACCAATAATTTTTATGCTTAATTACTGTTACATTGGTTGTTTCATGATTTTTTTGGGGCCTTGTTGATAAAGATATTTTAGATTAAATTCACTTATGTTTAATTCATCAATAGGTTAAAATTTTGCTTGTTTGCTCTTTTGGAGAATGGGTTTTAGACTGCTTGGGTTCCATTTAGGTAGGTCTCACACTAGTATGTAGTGCACAACTAAATTAAGGTAAACTGGGCTATGTTGAAGCTTAAGTGGTTAACTCATTTGAGGAATCAGCTACAGATCATATTGTATCATTTGGGTCAATTTTGCAAGAGATCATTTTCTATTAAGCTCCACAATTTGTAAAAATTAAATATCAGCACAATTTTGCTTTCATTATCATTACAGCATGGTTCTACTTGCAATGTTAAGTACAAGTTCAAGCTGTATTTTAGCGCTGCTACAAAGGTACTTAGAACAGTGTACAAAAGATTTCATGCTGGCACTAGCCATGACCAGTGTAGTAAATTAAGTCAGGTACTGATATCATCAATGGCCATTGCAATGCATTGTACCTTGGCAGACTATTGATCTTTTCAAACATGTAAATTTCAGGATGGATGGAACTAGAGGTGCATGGCTATCTTTGAAGAAGGTATGGAGGCCAAATTGCTGATGTTGAGAATTTGAGATTGTAGAGAAAGAGGTTCTTGATCTTGCTAGTCAGCTGCTTTCTTCTTTTTGTGTGTTCTTAAGGGGGCAAAAAGATTCTAGACTCACAAGTCACTACTCTTTCCATCGGATAATACAAAACAAATGGAAATATCAATAAGGGTAAAACTTTAAATTGACACCAAACATGTTCACTAGTATTTTAAGAAACTTGATTCTACTTAAACGAATCTGACAGAAAAAGGCCCTCAGTTTGGTTATTGGTGCAATGAAAAGTTCCAACCTGAAGAGAAGTGCTAAAGGAGATCTTGGTGCAGAAACCAATGAATTGTGATGAAACAGAAATATATGACATCTTGGAACAAGTTGACATAGACACATATGAGCTAGCCACATTTGAAGTGTGCCACCCAGTCTAAGTCCCCTGTCCCAGTGCCAGTCCCAGACCTAGACCCTCTCATTTTTATTTTTGATTCCTTTATACAGCATATCTTAATTTTTATTTTGTTTGTACCTGTAACCACTGCATCTGACACTGAGTAAGAAGCCATTCTCTGGTATTTTGAGGGAAACCAACGGATTATAGTGGTTAAATTGCTGCCTTTTGAAAATTGTTATATATTTGATTCACAAATAGAATTGATCTACACATGTACCTCTGTTGCTGGATATTATCAGTGTTACAATGGACTATACTGGCAATTTATATACTTGTAAAACCTTTTTGATGAATATGGATGCTGTTTGGCTTTTCATTCTTATTTCAGGATATGGTTGTTCTCTTATAAGTGCCTACTGAATTCAATTTATGGATACTTCATGCGCAAGTTCTCCTTTGAACTATCATCTTTCATCCTTGTTTGTTTACTAAGCACATGCATTTTCAGTTCCCGGATTCCACGATTTTCAAAATTCCTCTAAAGTTGTAGTTCTTAGTAATTTCAATGTTTTTCTTTTTTGAAGGTAGGGAGACGCAAGTCTCATCCTACAATTTAATTGAACAAATTTGTTGTTCATACAAGGTTAAAAAAAAAAAAAGAAGAGAAAGCACTAATAAAATTCCTATTTAACAAAATAATTTCAATGTTTAACTTGGATGTTCCTTTAAATTGTAGGAGAGAAAGGTGGTATTCATTGGAAATGGCAGGAGTGTCCAGTGCAAAATAATTCAAAATGCCCAGCTGTTTGTAGAGAAACTAGGCAGACTAATTGAACTTGACACTGATGGTATCTGGTGTGGTCTTACTAGCTCTTTCCTGAGACCCTGGCCTTCAAATCCATGTGAGTTTATGATACTTCTCTCATTCTAACTCGTGCATTAATTGACACAAGCATGCAATGTTCATTTATGTGGTTGTATGACACTGATGAAGAGCCAGAGTAAGTGATAACGGTTCTGTACTTCTACATTCTTTGACAGGATCTCATGAGACAAAAAGAATCTGCCACCCTTGAATGCCTTACCAGACCTTGCATCATCTTCTCAGGAACAACTTCGACATAATTCGCTTAGTGCGAACACATTCCGGTGCCCAGTATTGTTGCAGTATGGACACTGGCAGTACCAATTAACAGTGACATCAGCACTGAAACTGCTAATTAATGCAACAATGACCGACTGCACAACCCATGTCAAGCATCATGGTCTCTGATCTGGTTCACAGATATATTTATTTTAGTTTCAGGATCAATCAACGTCCTTTGATATCCAGTCGTACTATTGTAAAATAATTTAGACGGTCCGAAACAGTCACAGATTCAATTCCGCACTTGAAATGCTATCAATAAACCTCCCTTCCACATGCAAGGCGTTTAATTTTCAACTATATACTTCGAATTAAAAAAAACTGCCAATGTTTTATTTATTTATTTATTCCAGCATGCATTAGATCAAGTCTCTCCAATAACGAGAAGCAAATATACCCGCTTTGAATCCCGTTCTTAATTTATGAAAGAACGTCAATATTTGTTTAATAGACATTTTTTTTGTACTTAGGCAGTCCATTATAATAGTCACTTGAATTAGTTGACTAGAAGTCAGTATTGGCCAAAAGTTGCTTCTATGGATTTTTTTTTTTTAAAGAAAATCCGTAGGTAAGAATACTTCTATGGATTTTTCTTTTATTTTTTGAAAGAAAACCCGTATGTAAGAACACTTCTATAGATAGATAGATATACAATATAAAGCTGAAAGTCATAAGTTTTACGCAAGACAACTCTAATTAAAAAAATAATGCACTCTGCATTTTCATACTAATGACCAGTTTAATACGTTACATTTTAACAGATAAATAATCACGTGTAAAATAGTAAATTAATAAAATTCCAAAATTCATGCGTTGTAGTTTCTAGATGCATTGTTCCCTAATTCATAGCCTTTTTCTTCTGCAATTCTACTAGAATAATATAATTCGTGTCCCAGGCCAGGCTCCCAGCTGATGTAATGAACTGGTTTGATGAGCCATTGCCCATTGGAAAACCATAGAAGTTGCGGAAATATGTCCACTTCTATTATTAAAATAAGATTCACGTCTAAGGCCATATATATACTACACGCCATAGAGAAACCATGATTAAGACCCCAGTCCGCCTTCAGTTTTGCCCCTAGAAGACCATCAGAATAGTATTGTTCATTCTCCACCAATTAAGCAGCCATAAGCTACTTAATTCATTATTCAAAAATTGCATTTCTTTCAGAGTTCATAGCACAACAATGATATGTTCTTCTTCTTTCTCCTCAATCATTCCTCTTTTTCTTTGCCTAATATCCTGTCTAGGCATCCCGTCTCATGCCACCCCCACAGACACACTAAAACTTGGCCAATCTCTCTCTACCATCGACAGGTCAACACTTGTCTCAGCAAATGGTTTATTTGAATTAGGTTTCTTAAGTCCAGGGAAATCTTCAAACCAGTATGTTGCTATCTGGTACCAGAACATCTCCAAACAAGACACTATCTGGGTGGCTAATCGAGAAAGCCCTATTCCGGCCTCCTCATCGGCTATCCTGGTGCTTACTGATGCAGGAAACCTGGAATTAATTTCTCAAGGTGCAACTGGAAATGGTATCATATTTATTGAAATTATGGCTAATTGAATATTGCTCACTATGATTAGATTGTAAATTTAGCTTTTGGAATTTGGATGCATTATGATTAGGTAACTCTAGTTTGGATGGAAATGACCTAATCGGGAATAGCTTTTGCTGACTAGTAGATTTCTCAAGGTCTAAGTTGGATGCTATAAACCAAATTGACGCCATTCGGCATTGTAAATGGGAAGTTCCAATAATCAATTCTACCATGCAGCAGAGACCTATTTTAGCAAAATGATGCCACAAAGCCTAATCAAACCTCATATTTTAGCCTTTAGAAGGAAAAACAAATGCAGAATCCTTTACTTTGGCTGGTATTACTTGGCTAATTCTCTTGTTGAGCTTGACTCACAGGAAAAAAAAATGTACATCAAAATTGATTAACGAAGGTTAATCCAAAGAGTATTGAAATCTGTAAACTATCTCAAAATGATACCTTTTATAATACTGAATCCCAAATATTCTTTAAGAAGGATACGAATGCCCTCCATTTTAACAGCCATGTTATGCCCTCATTTCAACAGGTTAATGTTAAAATAAAAATCAGTACTTAAAACCACTGAATAGTATTTCAATTATGTTTGGAAAAATTGTAGACCTCTGAATCCATTACTCCCTGTTTCTTTCGATTTTTTAAACCATGTCATTTGTCTACATTTTTTTAATTGAACAATCTGTACTTGAGGTGCGTGGCAGTTACAATATGGTCGACAAATACTTCATCCCTCAACATGACAACTTTGCAATTGTTGAATGAAGGCAACCTCGTCCTTCAAGCCAGTCAAAATTCAATTCTCTGGCAGAGCTTTGACCATCCGGGCAGCACATTTATCCAGGGTATGCATATGGGAATCAATATTAAAACTGGTGCACGCCAGTTATACACATGCTGGCGCAGCCCAGATGACCCTGCACCAGGTAATTCATCAATCACACCTAAAAGACAATCAATTTAGTACCTGCACTGTGCATGATTAATTCAGGGCAAGTATGGTTTTGGTACTGGCCTTAATTTTCTTCCTCCTAAAAAAAATTTTTTTTTCTTATTTTTTTATTTGTGGAACATGCGGACTGTTGTATAAAATTTTGTATGTTATATATCATATATTGTTTCTAGAGAATCATAAGGTTTAAAAGACTGCAAAGGGTTTTTCCTATCAGAGATAATTTTTATTGCTATGTTCTTCTATATGCAAGCAATTTTCATCCATGATCGAAATGATCTTTCCTGTTTCTTATATAACTTTGTTCTCTCCTTCAACATGATGGCACATGATCTTTCTTGTTACACAAGAACACTCTCACCAATGGATGGTGGTTGAATGGTTCCTTTCTTCACATTCCTGGGTGTAGGTAATTTTTCAATGGGCTTAGACCCTTCTGGGTCTACTCAGTTGTTTATATGGAAGGATGGTAAAGTACCACACTGGCGCTCTGGTGAATGGAACGGCGCAGCCAATTTCCTTGGCATCCCATGGGTACCACTCTATTCAAAAGGTTTCTTCTTAGAAACAGAAGGCAACCAAAAGTACTACACATTCACAGCCTGCAATGACTCGTTAATACGATTTGTTTTGCACTGGAATGGTACCGACTCAATTTACATGTATGCCGGTGCTTCCCAGGGTTGGGAGGATTTTTGGAACCAGCCAGTGAAGCAGTGCGAGATATACGGTGCCTGTGGGCCTAATGGGCTGTGCAGAAATAATGGTGATTTGGCATCATGTAGTTGTTTGGATGGCTACCAGCCTAAATCAAATCAAGCTTGGAAGGCGGGCAATCGATCAGCTGGGTGCATCAGACAGGCCGCCTTGGGTTGCCTCAATAAGGGGCAGAGTGGATACAAAAAGCTGCAAGGTACGATTATTTAATCCAATTATCAAATTAAATGAACATAATAACTTTGTAACCACTTTGTTGCTGAAGAATACAGAAAGCAAACAGAAAGATGCACTGCAGTTAGGATTGGTCATGTTATTTTCATCTTGTAGGAATGAAGCTTCCAGATCTCACAGAGCGGGTCTCATACATTGGAGATTCTGACACTTGCCAAAGTTATTGTTCAAGCAATTGTTCTTGTATTGCGTATTCGTATGTGACAACAGTTGGATGCATGACATGGAGTGGTGACCTCATGGATCTTTACCATTTTGATAACGGTGGTTATGATCTTTATGTCAAAGCCCCTCATGGTCAGTAAAATGCATTTATAGTATATTATTATCGTCAAACTTAATGTGACATGGATAATTTATCTGGCTAATGACCTACATGAATTCCATTCAGATTCCAGTAATCGCAGGATTGCTATCATAGCTGGGTCCGTGTCCGCTTGTATAGTGCTCCTTTTGGTAGTATCTATCTTCATCTGGAGGCAGTTTGTGTTAGATTCAGGACCAAAAGGTATCTGTCTTTCCATCTTAGTTCTGTAAATTCCACTCTCTTATTCCATTACTTGAATTAACAGTTTCAGGATCCATATTTTGTTTGCATTTAGTGCTTCCAAGGCTAATTTGTCCTTAATAAATTCCCAATGCTAATGAGATTTTGTTTATTGCTTATAGAAAATTCACTATGTAACATGAGGATTGTTCAACCTTGCACAGGTAGCTTGGACAGTACCCATGGGTTGGAAGAATCAACTCGAGGTTTCCTGAGGGGCAAAGAATATTGTCCAAAACAGAGCCAGTTGGCAATATTGGAAATAACTTTGAAGTGCCATTATTTACTTTTGATTGCATTGCAACAGCCACAAACAATTTTGGCAGCTCAAACAAACTTGGAGAAGGTGGATTTGGACTAGTATACAAGGTTAATTGCTCATTGTTTTCATCTCTTACATTCTGAGTATCAATTCAAGTTAGAAAATTTTATTTGGGAATATTCCACTGTAAGCTTCAGCAATCAGATACCGAAGATAAAAATAAGTACACAAAATATCTATCAAATAACATATTTCGGAGGCATCAAAGAAAAATTCTATCGAACAATGAATTACACACTATTCTCCATAAAGCTTCACCTTATTGAATGACATCTCTCAATTTTTGAAAAACTATTATGGGATATACTCGGTACTTTTTTCTGTTAGGAACTCACATCCCAGACGTCACTGGAATATTTTATCAAAAGCCTAGTGTGCTTTAGCTAAAAACAATAGTATTATGACTACGGTACACTCTAAAGCATGGATCAAGCGGTATTTTAGAGTTGTTTTTTAATATTCGTAATTCAAATTGTCAATCCAAACCGTACAATATGTTTTTCATATTGAAATATCTTTAGAAACAAATTTTTATATTTTATTTATATTTTTACTATTTTTTTCATGTTTTATAAAATCGCTCTAAAGAGGGCCCATAATATTTTAGATTTAGGATTTTGTAAAATCTAAATAATATAGTAAAAAAAATGTAAAAATTGGTCTCTAAGGAGATTTCAATATGGAGAACATATTGTACGGTTTGGATCGACCATTTGAATCTTGAATCTTAAAAAAATAATTCTAAAGCATCGCTTGATCCGTGCTTTAGAGTGTATGGCAATCATTCTCTATCTCTCTCTCTCTATATATTAATAATAAGGGGTGCGTTTGGATAGGTGTGGGAAGAAGAGAAGAAGGGAAGAAGTGGGCAGAAGTATTGGGAAGTGTGTAACTTTGTGAAGAGTTTGAATTATTTATAATTTTTTTTCTTCTTCTTTCTTCTTCTTTTTCTTTCTTCCAACGATCCAAACGCACCCAAGGATTGACAACGTAGCCCAGTTTATAGAAAAAAAAATGAGATTATGTTTGGTCACTTCATTATATGCTTAAAGGTTTCACGAAACCATACCCACTTAGTCGAGGGATTAAACTGCATTCTGAGTTTCAACATCCAGACCTCTTCAGTATTAAATAAAATTGGGTTGAGAATGAGCTCACTTAATTTTGGGAACCCAATATACTAGGAATAATAAATAAATTTAGAAAATTCAAGTTCAATTGAGTTTTGCGTGGGATAGTGTTAGGGTGGGGATCAATCAGTGCTATGAGGTCTTTATAAATATGTGTTACGGGGAGAGATCATGATCTTGATAGATCATAACATAGTCTATGGGTCACAGCCTAAGCTAAATTCTTATTGTGCCATTGCAATTTTATTTATAAATTTATTTCCAATACAGGGAAAACTGCCAGGTGGGGAAGAAATAGCAGTTAAAAGGCTATCAGCTACTTCGAGACAAGGAATTGAAGAGTTCAAAAATGAAGTCTTACTTATTGCAAAGCTGCAGCACCGCAACCTTGTTAGACTTTTAGGCTGTTGCATCCAGGGACGGGAGAAGTTGTTGGTCTATGAGTTCCTGCCTAATAAAAGCTTGGATGCTTTTCTTTTTGGTACAATTTATTCCATTTATTAATGAGAAAGGTTAATGTCCAATGCAATGGATGGAGGGGTCAATCCAATGGGCTCATTTTTTTGTATTTTTGAGCATCAAACTATCGATCCAAACAGTTTAATGCGATCTCCATAGTGAAATCTATACAAAACAAAATTTAATATTTATCTAATTATTTTTACTTAGTTTATTCAGATTTTAGAAAATCATCGATCTAAAAAATTATGAACCATTTAAATAATGTTTTTTTAAATAACGATTTTCTAAAAATCTAACAAAATAGTAAAAAGATTCAGAAAAATATAAAATTCGATTTTGTACTAGATTTTAATATAGAGATCACATCGAATTATTTAGATTCAACATTTGATACTCAAAATCCAAAAAAAAAAGAGCAAACGCATTTGACGAACACCCTCTGTCCAATGCATTAGACTTTAGCTTTGCTTTTTTTTTTTAAAAAAAAAAATCTTTTTGTTGGTACTATCACATCAGTCAATTACTCAATTTACATACACTGAAATTATTCAAGAAAAAAAAACAAAAAAATGAACAATTAAACGTATACTAGATCAATAAATTGAAGAATATTAATAAGAATAAATTCACACAATATTGTAAACGAAACCAATTACACAAGAACAGACAGGATAGAAATCAGAAGCAGAGCAGGAAACAGAATATTGATTGGTTACACAAGAACAGGCAGGATAGAAATCAGATGCAGAGCAGCAAACAGAAGCTGATCATATTGGAAATAACTTTGAAGTGCCATTCGACAAGTAGATTGTCGTACAGTGTGTTAATTGGTTTCATTAAGTCATACTTTGAATTGTTTACAAACACATTTCATAAACCATACTGGATCACTTTTTTATCGCATTCACATCTTCGAACGATCAAGTGTCTTTTTAGGGATTATCATATGATATAAAGTGATAATAATCAAATCTTTGTATCATAAAAATGTTGATAATCTTTAATTGAATCAGGGTGCCAACTTATAATAAAAATGTGTATCTTTAAGTGTCTAATCTTTTACTTTTATAGATCCTTTGAAGAGGGGATTATTAGATTGGAGAAAAAGATTCAACATAATAGAAGGGATAGCTAGAGGGCTCTTATACCTCCACTGTGATTCAAGACTACGTGTTGTGCACCGTGATTTGAAAGCCAGAAACATTTTGTTAGATAATAATATGGACCCAAAGATATCTGACTTCGGAATGGCACGAATTTTTGGTGCAGAACAGAATCAAGAAAACACAATCCGTGTAGTTGGTACAGTGTAGGTTTTATGCCTTTTGTAGAATAGTATTATCATCCAAATATTGGCACCAATGTTATTTCATATCAACAAATTATATTCTAACTGTTAATTAAATTTAAAATTTATATGGAAAATCTAAAGCATATATAAAGGATCCTAGCCTTTCTTATTGCCCCCGAAAACTCAAATATTTAATAAAGACTTTTACTTGAATAACAGGGGTTACATGTCGCCTGAGTATGCTATGGAAGGCATTTTCTCAGTGAAGTCAGATGTCTATAGCTTTGGCATTCTGCTTCTGGAGATAATAACGGGGGAAAGGAATAGCAACTTCCGCAATAAAGAGGACTCTATAAATATTGTTGGATATGTAAGCATTACTCAACCAATTTATAACTATACAATTATAAAAACTTAGGGGAAATATTGAAAAACCAGAGAGGGAGTATATCCTCAATTCCTCACTTTGAACTGGAATGATATATATGCCCAATTAACACTTCAAAATAGACAACTAATGTAACAAGTCCCATAGAATTAATTAAAATTCACTGCCAAGCCAAACAGAACTTATGTTTCTGAATAATATTTTTCATACTTCAGGCATACAAACTCTGGCATAAAGGCGACGCCCAAAACCTAATTGATCCAGCAGTTAGAGAAACATGCTCCATTTCAGAGGTGCTCCGTTGCATACACGTGGCACTGTTGTGTGTGCAAGACCTTGCATATGACCGGCCAGATATTCTGTCAGCAATAAAAATGATGTTTAATGAAGGCACTGACATGCCGAGACCTAGACAACCCACTTTCACTGTACAAGGCTATTCCTCTAACAACAGTGCCATGAAGAGCAGTGCTGAATATTTGATTACTGATTGTGGGGTAACAATTACAGGGATTCAAGGAAGATAGCTGTCAGAACGTTGTGTTTATCCTCGAAATGATCACCCTTATGTACCAATGCTTGCATTTTTCAAACTGAAGTCCAACCCATTTATTTTTGTTATTTTTTTTTCAGAAGAAAGGTAACAATGTTATCCATTTCATTAATTGAACATGAAACAATCTTACAGTAACACTCTCAGTTAGTTTGTACAGATGCTGTCATCAACAACTCATATATACAAAAGGCCCAAAATCAGCCTATTACAATAATGTTATTAACAGACTAGTATGCTGACCTCAGTGAACATTTTTTAACAAACAAAATTCATGCTTATTTTATTATTGAGGTGGTGCATTCTTAATGAACATTTCTTTATTTTAATGTTTTTTTATAAAGTTTTTATTTCATCATCTTTTGTATTACTTTATTTAATTATTATTATTTTTTTCCATGATTTCTTCTTCTAACAGTATGAAACCACAAATAACCAACAACAGTTAAAAAGAAGCCTGAATTTTATTCAAAGAAAAAAGTAAAGTACTTAATTAAATATTAGATGCGGCAGTGTGTGGGCCATACTTAACTGAACTTTGGGATCCACATCTTTGCATCTCCAAACTCCAAGCTACCTACCCAAATTGAATCACAAAAAAGACCTGATGCAATGTCAATGGATTCCATATCCAAACTTAATTAGAAGGAAAATTGAAGTCACAGAATCAGACTCGGTGTATCAATGGAAATCAGATTGAAATCAAAGAAAGAATTTGAGACTATTTTGTAACAAGCATGCGCCACAAATGGAAAATTTTGTGAATCGCCAATATAGATTAAGCATGCAAACTGGACTTGTAATTATTTGCGTCATTTAATCCTTCTATGCAAAATATGGCATTGCTATATATAATCTTTAGAAAATAAAAAAAGTTTCAAGTGTTTTAGGGAACGGAAAGAAGCTTTATTTGTACAAATATGTAGGGGCTGTTTGTAAAGAACCCTATTACATAAACACCACTAAGTAACCTTTATTTTAACTCAGAGACTCAACTTCGGTGTTTTTGTCTTGCTGCTTTTTTACATTTAGCCATTATTTGTTAAATAAGGAAATATGATTCTAAGCATCATTATTTGGATTATGAAGTTTACTTAGAGAAATACCAATCAAATTTGATTCTAGAGAATATTTTACAATCTTAAATTTTTAAATTTAATTTGATTGTGGCAGTGATACATGCATTTATATTCAATTGGAGCATCTGATATGCAATATTTAACATTATCTCAATAAAAAAAATCATCTAGATTTATCTCATCATTAGCATGTAAAGTACATTCCACATGTACCCAAAAAGAAGTTAAGAATGGCAACACAAATATAATAATAAAAAAAAGGGAACAGTTAAAATTATCAGATGTGCCCCTGGAAGGCTGGAACTAGATTCAAGAAAGTTCAAAATGAGTACCCAACACATGTTCAAATTAACCACTTAATAAATTACATAACAGAAAGCTGCAACAATGATAAGAAACTACTATTCATAGGAACAGCTTCAACATCCCCATCTATCAGTAAACCTCACTGGATTTCTCCATGCCACTCACCAGGCGCACTTCATGATATTCAAAGTACTTCTTCAGCTTCTTTGGCCTAGAGGTTGACATCACTATTTTGGTTCCTGTTCTAATTTCTTTAGATGGTCGGCCCACAAATTGCCTCCTGAGAGTCTTCTTTACCTCTTTAAGCATTTCAAATAGGGACTTATGCTTGGATGCCGGTCCAGTTTTGCTTGTCTTGGAATCGCACCCCATTGGCACTTCACTGGTAAGACTGCTATCAGGATTCGACTTCAAAGTTGACATGGTAGTAGATTGACTTGTCTTGGAGGTGTTGTCCCGGGTGACCGGCTTGGAGGTAACGGCCCAGTTTGAGTTAAATTCAGAGTGCCAAAGTTTGAGTTCGTCAAGAGGAATAATGGGTAGCTGTGAAGGGTCTGGGCGACGATAGACTGATTTTGAGAAATAAGCACGCCACAACCAAGAGTTTGGGTCGTCTTTGTATAAGTCCTCCATCAAGTTCTCTCTCAAAGCTTTCTCAAATTAAATCAACCAAGTATAAAGAATTTTAGGTCCCAACTGTAATCTACACCAATAGTATAAACAGAAAACTGCATCAAGGTTATAATTTATTGTCCACTTTTACAGCGGAAAAAAAGTTGGTATTAGTTAAATTATCTTTTGCTAAATTTTATCCAATTTGACATCCAGAGGAAGCTTGATAAAATAAAAAAGTAATTTTCTGGCTTAAACATTAATTAATAGTAAATATATAAGTCATCGCATTCATTTTTTAATGTTTCAATAAAGGATGCATGAAAAATAGAAACAAGAATCAACTCAGGATCGTACTTTTCTATTTCAATCTATGCCAAAACCAAAAAAAGTTTGCACCATATATAGATTCAAAAGAAACGATTATTTGCAACACTTGTGATCGAAAGTTACAAAATCTTTGAAGGAAATGGAAGCAAAACCTCAAGAAAACAGAACTCTGCTAGGATGGCGAAGAGAGAAGAACTCCTTTCTGTATAATGAGAAGGAAAATCTACTTCTCCCTTGTTTGTCGATCGACTTGTAATCTCTAACCCTATCCTATATGCCATCCTCTATGAATGTCATCCTGCCATCCTAGAGGCGTTGCTAGTTTATGGGCTTTGTTGCAATCTGAAAGCCCATCAACATATTTTTAATCACGTGAAATACACGTGATGGGACAGCTATTTATATTTTCAAAATCATTTCCGTAAAAGCTCTCTCTCGATCAGATCAAAGCTTGCTTTCGTTGCTAGATCGAGCCTCTCTCTACGGAATCGAGGGATTCTCACTCTCTCTACCACTGCTAATGTACAAATCAGGTGATTTTATCGTTATCTCAATCTAATCAGATTGCAAAATTTTTATCGTTTTCGAATTTTTCGATCCCGCTATTTGATTTGTGATTTGGTGTTTTTATTTTTGGATCAGATCAGATTTCAAGCATTTGTTTTGTCATTTGTTCGACGTATTTGCCATCGATTCTCCATCAGGTTAGTTTATCTCTATCTTGATTAGATGAGATCGCAAAACCTTCATCCCTTTTGCAATTTTGTGTTTCGCTGTTTGATTTGTGATTTTGTTCTGTTCAACTCTCGATCAGATCAGATTTCAAGCTTCGTTTTGCCATTTAAGACACGAATTTGGAATCAAATAGATTGTTTCTTTAAGGTACTGATCTTACTTCTATTTAAATTGAAAATAGGTTCATAATTATTTTACTGCTTTCATAAGGGAGTACATATTAAGATGGTGGATTATTAGTCAATCATGTATGTATCTCGCACAAGCGTAGTTAATCTAAATTAAGGGAATAAATATAAACTTCAAAAGGAGTATATACTAAGCTTATGTCTTATTTTTGTTACAAAAGTGAATAATAATTAGTTACTTTTCTATATTTACTCTTGTGTAGTTATGTTTGTATAAGGGAGTAAATATATACTATAAGGATTACGAACCAACATGGTGGATTATTAGTCAGTCATGTATATATCTTGCACAAGAGTATTTAATCGAAATTAAAGGAGTAAATATAAACTTCAAAGGGAGTAGATATTAGAAACAGTAATCCTGATTCATTTATAAGTTGTCAATTACTAGAGTTGAATCGAAAATGATGAATGAAATTAGCAATAATTTATGAGATAGAAACTGCAATTCTGATTCATTTTGATAATTGACTAGGAAATATTTCTTACATTTGCATATGATACTAGATCAACTAAGATTTTATCCGATCAAATGTCATTCATCTATTTTCAATTATAATTGTGATTAACTCTTCTTGCAGGTGTAATGCATTTGTTGTCAATTATACTAGATCAACTAAGATTTTACTAGATCAACTAAGATTTTATCCGATCAAATGTCATTCATCTATTTTCAATTATACTAGATCAACTAAGATTTTATCCGATCAAATGTCATTCATCTTGCAGGTGTAATGCATTTGTTGTCAACACAACATTATCAGGTTATTTTAAACCTTTTATTTCAATTGTACTCTTTGTTTAATGAATCATTACTTATGTACTAATAGAATAAAGTACTTAATTATGTAAACTAATAAGTGTAATTTGATGCTACATTTTTTCAAAATTGTCTAGAAATTTACGTGCAATTTAGTTTTCATTGTTGTTCATATTTGTTTATATATTTTTGTATAAGGGAGTATTTTCAACAAAAATTCTCATTTGCAAGTTACTTAACAAATCAATACCATCTTCTCAGGTAATTTACATAAGGGATTATGTATTTGTTAATTATAAAATGTATTGAATTTTTGTACTCCTTTAAGCGTTTTGTTTGCTGTTTTAATATAGGCTTAAAGGAGTACAAAACATATAATAAGAGAGTAAATAATATCTAACAAGGGAGTAAATATCAAGAAACTTTGTTGTTTGTTTGCTGTTCTAATATAGGCTTAAAGGAGTACAAAATATAGGATAAGGGAGTAAATAATATCTAACAAGGGAGTACATATCAACAACCTGATATGTGTGTTTGGTATTTTAGCATAGGCTTAAAGGAGTACAAAACATAAGATAAGGGAGTAAATAATATCTAACAAGGGAGTACATATCAAGAAACTTTGTTGTCTGTTTGCTGTTCTAATATAGGCTTAAAGGAGTACAAAATATAGGATAAGAGAGTAAATAATATTTAACAAGGGAGTATATATCAACAACCTGGCAGGTATGTTTTGTATTTTAGCGTGGGCTTAAAGGAGTACAAAATGAAGGATAAGGGAGTAAATAATATCTAACAACGGTGTACATATCAAGAACCTGGCAGGTGTGTTCGGTATTTTAGCATAGGCTTAAAAGAGTACAAAACATATGATAAGAGAGTAAATAATATCTAACAATGGAATACATATCAAGAACCTGGCATGTGTGTTTGTTCTTACATTGGACAATTCTATATTTTGCAGATTAATGTCAGTGATGATAAACGTGTTGTTGTTTACCGACTACTACTAGATCCTATCAATGAAGTGAAGCCGAAATTTAGATCTGCAAGTGAGTGTGTTCTCTTTGATTTTGAGGAAATGGAAATAGATTCAGATCCATTATAGTCTTTTAAACTTCTATGAAAATCAATTGTTCGGAATCAAATTTAGATTTTTACATTTCATTTGTAATCAATTGTATAGATCAATTAGAACTAGATTTTTACTTATTTGTTCATATGAGTTCATAACTTCATATATTTTTATTTAGGGGATTATTTATTTGTTGATTCTTAGCGAAGACAGTGGTCTGCTCATCCTGAGGATTCTCATTTGCAAGTTACTTAACAAGCTAGTACCATCTTCTCAGGTAATTTACATAAGGGATTATATTTTTATTAATTATAAAATGTATTGAAGGAGTACAAAACATAGGATAAGGGAGTAAATAATATCTAAGAAGGGAATACAAATCAAGAAACTTTATTGTTTGTTTGTTGTTCTAATATAAGCTTAAAAGAGTACAAAATATAGGATAAGAGAGTAAATAATATCCAACAAGGTAGTACATATCAAGAACCTGGCTGGTGTGTTTGGTAAATGTTAGCATAATCTTAAAGGAGTACAAAACATAGGATAAGAGAGTAAATAATATCTAACAAGGAAGTACATATCAGGAAGCTTTGTTGTTTGTTTGTTGTTCTAATATAGGCTTAAAGAAGTACAAAAATATAGAATAAGAAAGTAAATGATATCTAACAAGGAAGTACATATCAAGAACCTGACTGATGTGTTTGATATGTTAGCATAATCTTAAAAGAGTACAAAAACATACGATAAGAGAGTAAATAATATGTAACAAGGGAGTACATATCAAGAACCTGACAGGTGTGTTTGGTATTTTAGCATAATCTTAAAGGAGTACAAAATATAGTATAAGAGAGTAAATAATATTTAACAAAGGAGTACATATCAAGAACCTGGCAGATGTGTTTGGTATTTTTAGCATAATCTTAAAAGAGTACTAAATATAGTATAAGAGAGTAAATAATATCTAACAAGGAAGTACATATCAAGAACCTGACAGGTGTGTTTGGTATTCTAGCACAATCTTAAAGGAGTACAAAATATAGTATAAGAGAGTAAATAATATCTAACAAGAGAGTACATATTAAGAACCTGACAGGTGTGTTTGGTATTTTAGCATAGGCTTAAAGGAGTATAAAATATAGGATAAGGGAGTAAATAATAGCTAACAAGAGAGTACATATCAAGAACCTGGCAGGTGTGTTTGGTATTTTAGCATAGGCTTAAAGAAGTACACAACATAGGATAAGGGTGTAAATAATATCTAATAAGAGAGTACATATCAAGAACCTGAAAGTTGTGTTTGATATTTTAGTATAGGCTTAAAGGAGTACAAAATATATGATAAGAAAGTAAATAATATCTAACAAGGGAGTACATATCAAGAACCTGACATGTGTGTTTGGTATTTTAGTATAGGTTTAAAGGAGTACAAAATATACAATAAGAGAGTAAATAATATACAACAAGGGAGTACATATCAAGAACCTGACAGTGTGTTTGGTATTTTAGTATAGGCTTAAAAGAGGAGATGTCAGTGGTGAGTTTATCAAACTTGTAATACATATTCTATCTTGGTGTTTTAATATAGGCTTAAAGAAGTACAAAATATAGGATAAGGGAGTAAATTATAAACTGTATTGAATTTTTGTTCTAAAATTGGACAATTCTATATTTTGCAGATTAATGTCACTGGTGATAAGCGAGTTGTTGCTTACCAGCTATTACTAGATCCTATTAATGAAATGAAGCCTAAATTCAGAACTACAAGTGAATGTGTTCTCCTTGATCTTGAGGAAGAAGATTGAACTTGGCGTTTGATCGAGAAGATTGTAAAATTTGGTGGTTTAGTGTAACTTGTGAGTCAGTAATTATACATTTTTAGTGTAACTTGGTGGTTGAGTATAATTTGTTGTTGTTGTTTGTTTTTGTTTGTTGAGTATAACTTGATGGTTGAACATGATTGGATGAAAATTTAGTATTGGATGCTTATTTGAACTCTTATGAAGAAGTTTATACTTTCTTTTTAAAAATTATATACTCTCTTTTTAAGAATTATATACTCTGTTATTATATTGAATTCTTATTTGTACAATTTTTGTCTGCTTGTTAAATGCTAATTTGGTATTCCATATGTAGAAGTATATACTCCCTTACGAAGAAGTATTTACTTCCTTAATATTTCAATTTTTATCTGATTATTCTTATTTTCAAATTCATATATTGAATGCTTATTTGAATGTTTTGATAAAAAATTATATACTCCAGTATGGAAAAGTATGTACTCCTCTCGATAGAAGTATATACTTCCATAATCCATAGTATTTTCAATTTTTATTTGTACATTTTTTATCTACCTTTTAAATGCAAATTTTGTATTCTATATGTAGATGTATATACTCCCGTATAGAGAATTATTTACTCTCTTAATATTTCAATTTTTATATGATTATTCTTATTTTCAAATTCATATATTGAATGCTTATTTGAACGTTTTTAATAAAAAATTATATACTCCCGTATGGAAAAGTATGTACTTCTTTCAGAAGAAGTATATACTTTCTTAATATTTTCAAATTTGGTTTTGCACATTTTTTTTCTATTTTTTAAATGCTAATTTTGTATTCTATATACAGAAGTATATACTCCCTTACGCAGAATTATTTACTTCCTTCTATTTCCAACTGTTAGCTCCAGATGACAGAATTTGATATATTAATAATATTTAAAATTTTTTATTTTATTAGAAAATATATTTATATACTCCTTTACACTAATTTAAGTACTCCTAATTTTAGAATGACGTCAGCATCGCAGAATCGTGCTGGAAGTGCACCGCTGTGACACCCCGTCGAATACTGTAACTGGACAGTACACGATGGAGTGCCCGCCGCGGATGCCTGCTGCACCCGCAAGGCTTACTAATACCTAATTTACCAATTAATATTGATTCTATTCAAATAATATATCGATCAATTAGAAATTTATAATTTATTTACTTAAATATAACGTAAATACTATAAAGGTCTGGTATATTTGGATTACTAACCACAATATCCAATGGTTTGCTACTCGTCTTGCAGTCCCGCACTTGATCTGAAACCTGGAACCCACAACCAATAGTGGAAAACAATGCAAAAAAGCACGGAATGAGATAAATAAATTTTATCTCAGTACGGTATTCAGTTCCAGCCACTTGAGTTTTGATTATCATGTGTTGGAACTAAATACAAGACTGAGTCAAATCAATTCCAAATCAAATTTCATTTCTTTTTATTTCAATAACATTAAAACTAGACTTTCAATCAAGCAATGCAATTAGACAAATAAATTCAATACTCTTAGAAATCAATTTTTTTCTTTGAATTCAAAATATGACAATTATCATTTCAATTACCTGAACAAATAATTAATAACTTGTTTCCAATAGAAATAGCAAGGTCAAATCAATTCAATCAATGCAATATGAAATGTGAGCTCGGCATCAATTCCATAACAATTCAAATATCAATGTATAGCAAAAGCCGACTCATTTGGTTGGACAATTACCTAATATGCAAGTCTGGTTTATCACAAGTCAATCATTTCAGTCATTTCCTTCAGATACCGCGAACCACCCTATAGATGGATGCCAACGGCCAATTCAATTCATACATAATTTTCAATCAATTAAATCATCAAAATGTACAAGCAAGCTGGGAACACTCACACTCCGGTCCATTCCAGACTAGACCTACTGAGTCCCGGTACATAAGCGCTTATTACACGGTGCTTGGTAGGATGGGTCATGACTCCACCTCCAAACATTACGAGTGTCTATCTCAACCACACAAGTTGTACTTACCTCAATCAAATCACGTTTCAATCGGATACCATTCAATATGTCACTTTCTAACATTTCAATCGGATACCATTCAATATGCCACTTTCCAATCATGCATCAATATACAATTTCACAAAATGATCTCATGAAGCAAAATTCCAATTATGAATTCAGAATGCATAATGATAATAATAATAATAATATTAATAATAATAATAATAATAACAATAATAACAATAATAACAATAATAACAATAATCAGAATACATATCACATATAATTAAAACTCAAGTGAAATCCGTACCTGATAGCTAGGCAAATCCAAAGCAAAAGCAAGCGAGAGCATAAGACAAGCCAAATAATCCAATCAATAAGTACACAAGCAGTTTCTTTGACTCTTCTCGACCTTGACACTTGATTTTCTGACTCTAATAAAAATAAATTATAACCTTAAGTTCTTACTTAATTACAAAACCGAAGTTATAATTATTTTAAGCCTTCAATTAATTCTAATCTTAATTTCCTCAAAATCCAACTTAATAATTTTGATTTCGGAAATTCAGCCAACAAAAACAAGGAACATACAAGCACAAACCCAACAGAAGTGATTTTCAATTGACAGATCGAAGATTAACCTAAATCAAGCATTCACAGAGTCAAACGAGCAACTGAACAAGCCATTGACAAAACAGACTAGATTGAACCAATATCAAGCATAACATCTAACAATTTTGATTAGACTCATAGCAGCAAAATTCCTAAAAGAAACATTCAACACTTAACAGTTCAAAACAAAGCCTCAATCAAGCATCCTTAAATCCCTAACAGATCAGATCAAGCCCCAAGCAAAACACAAGTAGGAGCAGGTCAAATAGAGGCATTGCACACACTCAACATTTAATCAAATGACTCAACAGTTCAAATAGCGATTTCAGAGCAGTATAACAAATTGAGTGCATGCCTCACAACAAGGTGTAAGCCTAAACGATTAACTCAAGTGCTAAACAACACACAAGTACCATAGATTACCAAGGAATAACACGAAATCGATACGGATTTCTCTAAACCACTAAACAGACCATTTAATAGAACATTTGAGACATCAGACCCCTAACAACACAAGCATCAAACCTAATAGCATTCACAACAGTTCAGATGCTAAGCACATAGTCATTTGAGGCATCAAATCGACAACAGATCAAATCCAAGCAGTACAAAACCTCAATCGGGCTCACAAACAGATCAACAAAGCTCAAACGACCATTCAATTCAAGGCATCACAAACACAAATCAATTTCAAATATTTCATGCCTCAGTCAAGTACAGTCAAGCAAACAGAACAAGACACAAAGGGAGAGAGGTTACTTACTCAATTTCGGCCAAAGACCGGCGACGCGACAAAAGGAGTCGAATTCGTCATTTCTCGATTTTCGCCACTTAATCCTCGAAAGAACTCTGCAAGACCACTTGGAAATCGATGGAGAGGACCCCAGAGTGCTCCAGGTCGAACGGCGGCCAAAACCGACGAGTTCGCTCCATTTCCCGAAAAACTTCCGTCGAGAAATACGACGAGGAGAGGCCATCAATCGACGATCCGAAGGTAGATATTGCAAGAGGGTAGTGAGGTGAACGTGTGGGTACTTTGATCCGATGAAATGGTGGAGAAATGGAGGTGGATTGAGTTTGAGGGGAGGGGCTCGGTTTGGGAGAGAAGAGAGGCGCAAGCCTCTCTGTTGGTTCGAAAGAAAAGAGAGAGAGAGAGAGCTGGGTCCCCTTTTATTTCCGATTTTTTTTTTTTTTTTTTTTTTTTTTTTTTTTTTTTTTTAAGGTTATCACATTCATCCCTCCTTATAAAAAAAATTTCGACCTCGAAATTTATCTAAGTACATAGCAATCATGCAATCAATAATACAATCAAATAGTACAAACATATTATGCAACAATTATCGATTTATGTAATGCAACTCAGCCCGACATTTTATTCAATTCAAAATTAAAATACTAATGATAATACAAGAATGTCGGCCCAATCTCGGTACTTAAATGCAAGCATGACAATCATAAGTCACAATTACAAGTCAATCAATTCAAAGTCAGATATCGCGAGTCTCTTCCTCTGAGAGCAACCAGCGATTACAGATATTCGGATACCGTGAATCACCTCTAAAGAGGGTTGCCAACGGTCAATCAATTCCATATTCAATTCAGACAATTCCATATCATAACATTATAACAATTCAAATAACAGAGTACTACAAGCAGAAAATACTACCACTTCTTACGTTATCATTTAAAAAAAACAAATCTTTCAATTCTCGTAACTAGTAACATTTTGAAATATCCAGTTCTTTTCTTATCTTTTAGGAAGCACGGTAATATCAAAATTATTCTTGACTGCCTTGGTGATCAGTCAAGGAAGTAAGAATAATTCTTATATTATTGAGATTCAATTAACAAGTCAGATGATCAGTCAGCTTGTTTGATCCTTGTGCCAACAAAAGATAAGAAAATCTTTACTCAAATAAGTTCCAAAAGTTTGTGCATACTATAGTAAATTCAGAAATCCTTAATATTCCAATTAGCATTAATATAACATATAACATGCTTACTATAATAACCAAAATCCTTTAACTTGCCATACCAACTCTTTTTTTTTGTGCACTTATCAAAATCACTTTACATTTCAAACATTAGAAAATAAGCTCTATTAATTTCATCCACAAAAATTGTTACAACCTATTAAACATAACTTTTAAAATTACAACACATATATAAAATAATCAAGCAACTATAAACAATTAATATATTAGATATATACAAATACAAAGCATCTGTATCCTATAATACTTATAACTAAGCTAGACAAATATTATTTTGCTAGCACAAATAGTAAGAAATCAACTTACTTACAAAACAACCCTTTAGACGTACCCATTCTCACGCAATCTATTGGTCTGGTTTGGTTGTTAAACAATTCTCTGATACCATTTGTGACACCCCGTCGAATACTGTAACTGGACAGTACACGATGGAGTGCCCGCCGCGGATGCCTGCTGCACCCGCAAGGCTTACTAATACCTAATTTACCAATTAATATTGATTCTATTCAAATAATATATCGATCAATTAGAAATTTATAATTTATTTACTTAAATATAACGTAAATACTATAAAGGTCTGGTATATTTGGATTACTAACCACAATATCCAATGGTTTGCTACTCGTCTTGCAGTCCCGCACTTGATCTGAAACCTGGAACCCACAACCAATAGTGGAAAACAATGCAAAAAGCACGGAATGAGATAAATAAATTTTATCTCAGTACGGTATTCAGTTCCAGCCACTTGAGTTTTGATTATCATGTGTTGGAACTAAATACAAGACTGAGTCAAATCAATTCCAAATCAAATTTCATTTCTTTTTATTTCAATAACATTAAAACTAGACTTTCAATCAAGCAATGCAATTAGACAAATAAATTCAATACTCTTAGAAATCAATTTTTTTCTTTGAATTCAAAATATGACAATTATCATTTCAATTACCTGAACAAATAATTAATAACTTGTTTCCAATAGAAATAGCAAGGTCAAATCAATTCAATCAATGCAATATGAAATGTGAGCTCGGCATCAATTCCATAACAATTCAAATATCAATGTATAGCAAAAGCCGACTCATTTGGTTGGACAATTACCTAATATGCAAGTCTGGTTTATCACAAGTCAATCATTTCAGTCATTTCCTTCAGATACCGCGAACCACCCTATAGATGGATGCCAACGGCCAATTCAATTCATACATAATTTTCAATCAATTAAATCATCAAAATGTACAAGCAAGCTGGGAACACTCACACTCCGGTCCATTCCAGACTAGACCTACTGAGTCCCGGTACATAAGCGCTTATTACACGGTGCTTGGTAGGATGGGTCATGACTCCACCTCCAAACATTACGAGTGTCTATCTCAACCACACAAGTTGTACTTACCTCAATCAAATCACGTTTCAATCGGATACCATTCAATATGTCACTTTCTAACATTTCAATCGGATACCATTCAATATGCCACTTTCCAATCATGCATCAATATACAATTTCACAAAATGATCTCATGAAGCAAAATTCCAATTATGAATTCAGAATGCATAATGATAATAATAATAATAATATTAATAATAATAATAATAATAACAATAATAACAATAATAACAATAATAACAATAATCAGAATACATATCACATATAATTAAAACTCAAGTGAAATCCGTACCTGATAGCTAGGCAAATCCAAAGCAAAAGCAAGCGAGAGCATAAGACAAGCCAAATAATCCAATCAATAAGTACACAAGCAGTTTCTTTGACTCTTCTCGACCTTGACACTTGATTTTCTGACTCTAATAAAAATAAATTATAACCTTAAGTTCTTACTTAATTACAAAACCGAAGTTATAATTATTTTAAGCCTTCAATTAATTCTAATCTTAATTTCCTCAAAATCCAACTTAATAATTTTGATTTCGGAAATTCAGCCAACAAAAACAAGGAACATACAAGCACAAACCCAACAGAAGTGATTTTCAATTGACAGATCGAAGATTAACCTAAATCAAGCATTCACAGAGTCAAACGAGCAACTGAACAAGCCATTGACAAAACAGACTAGATTGAACCAATATCAAGCATAACATCTAACAATTTTGATTAGACTCATAGCAGCAAAATTCCTAAAAGAAACATTCAACACTTAACAGTTCAAAACAAAGCCTCAATCAAGCATCCTTAAATCCCTAACAGATCAGATCAAGCCCCAAGCAAAACACAAGTAGGAGCAGGTCAAATAGAGGCATTGCACACACTCAACATTTAATCAAATGACTCAACAGTTCAAATAGCGATTTCAGAGCAGTATAACAAATTGAGTGCATGCCTCACAACAAGGTGTAAGCCTAAACGATTAACTCAAGTGCTAAACAACACACAAGTACCATAGATTACCAAGGAATAACACGAAATCGATACGGATTTCTCTAAACCACTAAACAGACCATTTAATAGAACATTTGAGACATCAGACCCCTAACAACACAAGCATCAAACCTAATAGCATTCACAACAGTTCAGATGCTAAGCACATAGTCATTTGAGGCATCAAATCGACAACAGATCAAATCCAAGCAGTACAAAACCTCAATCGGGCTCACAAACAGATCAACAAAGCTCAAACGACCATTCAATTCAAGGCATCACAAACACAAATCAATTTCAAATATTTCATGCCTCAGTCAAGTACAGTCAAGCAAACAGAACAAGACACAAAGGGAGAGAGGTTACTTACTCAATTTCGGCCAAAGACCGGCGACGCGACAAAAGGAGTCGAATTCGTCATTTCTCGATTTTCGCCACTTAATCCTCGAAAGAACTCTGCAAGACCACTTGGAAATCGATGGAGAGGACCCCAGAGTGCTCCAGGTCGAACGGCGGCCAAAACCGACGAGTTCGCTCCATTTCCCGAAAAACTTCCGTCGAGAAATACGACGAGGAGAGGCCATCAATCGACGATCCGAAGGTAGATATTGCAAGAGGGTAGTGAGGTGAACGTGTGGGTACTTTGATCCGATGAAATGGTGGAGAAATGGAGGTGGATTGAGTTTGAGGGGAGGGGCTCGGTTTGGGAGAGAAGAGAGGCGCAAGCCTCTCTGTTGGTTCGAAAGAAAAGAGAGAGAGAGAGAGCTGGGTCCCCTTTTATTTCCGATTTTTTTTTTTTTTTTTTTTTTTTTTTTTTTTTTTTTTTTTTTAAGGTTATCACAACCGCTCTTCTATTTGAACCAGCGCACATATATTTTGGGCCAGGATCGTATGGGATGTCCTGGGATGTCATTTTTCTGGGATGTCCCATATCAGCTCCGATTATTGTACACAACATGGGCTTTAGCAATGGGCTAATCTTTCATTCTCTTTTTTTACTTTCCTAATATAAGGGAGCCTGGGAGGTACTCACAGTTTAACCGTCTTTCCTAATTTACATTTGTAATCGTCCTGTTTAATCTCCCCAAAATGGATTTCATAACGATCAAATTTATTTGGATTTTAATTTACTTTCCTAATTTAGTGATTTATAACACTCAACGAAATATTTACATGTCTACCCCTCTTCTAGAAACTGAATTAATTTCCCAGGTTTATAAATCTTGCGGTTACTCAACTTATTCCCATCAACTGATGGTTAATAGACGAACAAATTGATCTCTGTAGAGAAATGATGTCTCGTAAATTAGATTTTACTTGTTGCATGCTCAATATCATATTATCAATGTTCATTACGGTCCACTGATCCAGTTACGAACCTGGATAAAAATTGGAAGATTTAAAATCAGTAATCTTTTTGTAAAATAGTATGGTTTTATTTGGTAAGAATTGAGATTAAAAGTTATAGTATTCGAAATAATTTTTCAATTCACCAAAAATTAGAAACTTATTCTTAATAAATCTTATATGAGAAATAAAGATTTACGACGTATCTCATGTCTACTTTAATATTTCACATCCATATTTCACAGAGAATAAATATTCATAGACCCGTACCGGTACTGCCCATTTTAGTGACAGTACACCCTCTGTTATCTACCTTTAAATTCAACTATTCTATACCCCAACGAAAGTAATGGTTAAATTATGATATTTTAGGAAAATAATGGTTCATAAGCCTTATTACTAAGCAGCAAAATACATACTGTTCTCCTAGAGTCTATGACCAAAATGTCTCAGTTCTTTTTATTGTATTCATGCTTATTTTGCATCAAAATTCTGCAATAATATTTGGTTTGGTTGTATAATCTTATTACTGTTGTAGCATCTTCAATTTTTTAACTTAATTTATTGGGGCAGTTATATATATGTGTGCTCACTTGGAGCATCAGATGTGCAACATTTAGTATGACGTTAATAAAAGTAATCTAGTTCTAGCAAATCACCTGCATCCAAAGGGCATTCAACACACACAGAAAAAAAGAAGTTATGAAATGCAACACAAATATAAGAATTAAGAGAACAGTTAAATTAATTCATCAGATATGCAATTTAAACTACATTCAATCAACCTCAAAATGAGTAACCAACACATATTCAAATTAAACAGTTGATGGATATATTACATAACAGAAAGCCTCAACACATCTCAAACAGTACTAATTCATAAAAACAGCTTCGACATATCTCCACCTATCAATGAACTTCACTGGATTTCTCTAAGGCACTCACTGGGTGCACTTTACCTTCTTCACCTCAGAAGAAGACTTCACTGCTTTGGTCTCTGATCTCTCTCTGGATGGTGCGCCCGCAAACATCCTCCTGACGGTACCCTTTACTGCTTTAAGGAAGCCAGACAGAGCCTTATTCTTGGATGCCGGTTCAGTTTTGCTTTTCTTGGAATTGGAGCCCTCTGGCATCTCATTGGTAAGACTGCTATCAAGAATTGAATTCAAAGCTGGCACGGTTTTGGAATCACTTGCCTTAGACGTGTTTTCCCAGGTATGCAATGTGGAGTCAGCAACCCATTTTTTGTTCAGCTCAGAGTGCCAACGTTTCAGTTCGGCTAGAGGAACAACGGGTAGTTGCGAAGGGTCTGAGCGGCGATGGACTGCTTTTGAGAAATAAGCACGCGTCATCCAAGAGTTTGGGTCATCTTTGTATAGGTCCTCCATCAAGTTCTCTCTCACAGCTCTCTCAAATTAAATCAACCAAGTGCCAAGAATTTTAGGTCCCAACTGTAATCTACACCAATTATAAAAACAAAAAACAACATCAAGCTTATTATTTTATTGTCCTCTTTTATAGCGAAATAAAATGGTATTAATTAAATTATCTTATGCGAAATTTCATCCACTTCGGTATAGTGAGAAGTTTGATAAAAAAAAAAGAAAAAAAAAAGAAGAAGAAGAAGAAAGAAGTTTTCTGGCTTAAACAGTAATGAAAAAGTAAATATATAAATCATTTTAATGCTTCATGAAAAAATAGAAACAACAATCAACTCAAGGGTCGTACTATTCGTCTATTCGATTGCAAACTATATATGTCAGAAATTATTATTTTGCATCACAGATTCAAAAGAAAGGATACTTTGCCATATTTGTGATCGAAAATTTCAAGGAAATGGAAGCAAACCTCAGAAAAATAAAACTCTGCTAGGATGGTCAAGAGAGAAGAAAGAACTCCTTTTTGTTGACAAGAAAATCCTGCTTTCCTTTGTTTCTTGATCGGCCGGTTAATCTTTTTTTTTTTTTTTGAAGATTTGAAGAAAATTAGGGGGTCAAGCCTATAACTTTTGTATTAAATAAAGGAGGATGACCAATTAATCTATAACCTTGTATTTATATTTTGGCTTTAGCTATTGGCTAATCTTTCCTTTAATTGACGTTCCCAAAATAAGGTAGATACTTCATCATTATATCAACCGTCTTTCCTAATTTAGTCCTGTTTACTCTTCCCAAAATGGATTTCGCACCCTACTGAATTAGAAGGAAAAATGAGGGAGCAAAAAAACATAAAAGAAGAATCTTAGTTGAAAATTGCTGCCTCGCGAACTAATTACAACCATACCCTGTATGCCATATCAATATAGTCGTGATCATGCTACAAATTCGAAAACAGAGAACAGAATTAAAGCATGCGAAATTGGGAATTACCAAAGTGGAGGAAAATTAATTACAGCAATGAGCTGAAAATGTTAAATATAGATCTTATTTGCCACTTGACACTTGTACTGTCTAGTTACAAACCAGAATTTTAAAAAAAAACCAATTAATATTAGAATAAAAAATAGAATACCAACAATAAACAGAGGGTAAAATAGAATATAAAATACATGAAAATAAATTATAACCACCTATAAGAAATAATATTTCTACCAATAAAAGAAGCAAAACCAAAAGATGCAAACTTGAAAAGGAAAGGAGCACAAAGTATATTGAATGAAAATTATGGTGCAATTATCTGAAAATATATAATGAACAAAAAACGGTATGTAACAGAAAAATAAATTATGCTAAGGGCTTGGTTCATATACTTTTAGTGCTTCATAATCATTTCCAAATATCAAACTGAAATATTCGATTTATGAAAATTAGGTAATTTGACGTACAAAAGCAACCTAGTATCCTCAACAGCTACAATTCGTCCAGCAAGGCTGCCAAAAATAATAAATTAAAAGCAGGATCTTTCACTAAGTGTAACTCCATAAGTATCCTCAACAGTGCTATTAAACACAACAATTGCATAAAAATAGGTTTGTACAAACCGAACTTATTAATATGTTAATATGTCAGAAATTATAGTGTCCTAGATATTCTGAAACCAGTAGGCAAAATAATAATTTTGGTTTCCCACAGAATCAAGCAGAGTTTCTCAGATAGAGAACTCCAGGATGTAGGGCAGCGAGAGCTGCAACATGGCTGTAACTGCAGAAAACCATTTTTTTCTGGACTGAACCAAGTAGCAACAGAGAAAAATAATACTTAGGCATCTCAAAGCAAGTAAATTGAAAAAATCAAACTGCAACAGCACAGGCCCAGTATACAACTATACAAAATTTTCCTGTATGAAAACAAATAAAATAATATATGGACATCTCAAACAAAGAAATTTGCAACCCTGAAATTATTTTTTGTTTTTGGTTCTCAACGTCAGGCTTCCAGCTGGTTTGGTACCAACTACCAAGGCTAACACAGTTACACTTAGAGCTGTCAACCGTGCATAAACGGTACGGAAGACAAGTATTTCGTTTCCGTTCCGTTCCAGCTAACGAAATTGATATGTGTTTTCGTTTCCGTTTCATTTCATTAAACGAAATGAATTTTCCATACCGTCTCTGTTCAGTTTTCAGAATTCCACTTATTTCATCTCATTTTCCATTGATTTCAGCCAAATGTTCGGTAAACAGAACAGTAATATTTACCGCTAATTCCCATTCCGTTTCCGTTCCGTTCTCAGAAACGAAACCAATTTACCCATCCGTTTCTGTTCCGTTTCAGACGGAACGAAACGGAAACGTTCGAAACAGTGGTAAATTGACACCCCTAGTTACACTCTTGATACGAGTATGGCATCATGCAATTCTGGAATATATAATGGCTGATGTGGCTTTCTTTTTTTATTTATCTGGAATATATACTAAGCTGAGTTGTGTTGGCAAAATAGAATAGTTGAGCTTGAACTGATCTGGCACTCTATAATAGTATGCGATGATGATGCAAAAACAGAATAGATGAGCCTAAAAGAAGGATATTTTAACTACCGGGCCATAAGTCCATAACCGTGCAGTTATCTATGAGATGTTTCAGAATTGGGTCCCTACAAAATAAGTCCAATAAATTCAAGAGAGTGCATCCAACATGCCAATGTTGCACCGATGGATACTTTATTACTGTCACAGAGGATCAACAATTTCCGTAGTACAATGGGCTTTGCTTTGCATTAATTTCTGATTTTCAGTAGCGTCCAGTAGCACACATATGGACCGATCAACGGCCAACTCGTCCAACAACTACCACAGTCCACATGTAGAAACTAAAAAGCGGACCCGAAAAATTTAAAAATAGTATTAAATTAATATAATATATTAAAAATAATATCAATATAATAGTATTTTTTTAAATAGTATCACGAGATCGGAATCCCAGATTCCGAACGTAAGATCGGATTCCTGGATTCCGATCTTAGCTAAGATCGGAATTCCGGATTCCAACCTTAGCTCATATCGGAATCCGAGATTCCGATCTTAGTTTTTTAATTTTTTATATATTATTTATTTATTTAATTTATTAATTAGTTAAATAATTAGAAAAATAGATAATATATTGTAAAAATATTGAAAAAATATGAAAAAAATCAGGAATAATTAAATTAAATTTTATATGTAATTTAGTATTTTTTGGGGAAATTAAATTTATTTTCATTTTAATTAATTTATTTAATTAAAATATAAATTTTTATAACTTATTTAATTAAATGAATTGTATCATTTAGAAAGGATTATAAATTTTCAGAATTTGCAAGGATAAAAAGGCATAATCCTTTCAGATTGTTCAAAGTTTTATTAATCCTTTCTGCATTTGCAGGGATACAAAGGCATAATTTGAACATTAAAATTTTAAATAGGCATAACTTTTGATAGGAAGGTCCGTTTGGCGCAAATGAGGACATTCCGGAAAGCTGGCGACGAGATCTACACATGTTATCGGGGTGAAACCCCGTAACGACCATTTTCGAAGCCAAAAAACACTCTCTGGACCTCCAAAATCCACTTTGAAAGTTTGCAAACCTAAAAACCACTCTAAACTACTAAAAATGTTTTTAAAATCATAATTAATCATTAAAAAGAGAAATGCAGTAAATCAAGTGAATTTAGTCTTTCTTCTCCGTCTCAGTAAAACATCAATCTCGTGTGATTCCTTTCTAACGCAATTCAAAAAGTGCTTCCTTGATCATGAGACTCGATATGATTGTTTAATATATAATATGAAAATAATATATACAGAGGACGACATCCGGGACGCATATCAAATGGTTGTTTACAAATTTATAATTTTAATTTAAATTAATTAAAAATTTATACTTAATTATTCATTTTTTAATTAAATAAATCAATTAAATTTATATATAATTAAATAAATTAATTAAAAGAAAAATAAATTTAATTTTCCAAAAAAATACTAAATTACATATAAAATTTTGCTTAATTATTCCTGATTTTTTATATTTTTCAATATTTTTAGAATATATTATCTATTTTTCTAATTAATTAACTAATTAATAAACTAATAAAAGGAAAAAAAATTTCCCAAAAAATACTAAATTACATATAAAATTTAGTTTAATTATTGCTGATTTTTTTCATATTTTTTCAATATTTTTACAATATATTATCTATTTTTCTAATTATTTAACTAATTAATAAATTAAATAAATAAATAAATAAATAATATATAAAAAATTAAAAAACTAAGATCGGAATCTCGGATTCCGATCTTAGCTAAGGTCGGAATTCGGGATTCCGATCTTGCGTTCGGAATCTGGGATT
This sequence comes from Rhynchospora pubera, assembly GCA_028095005.1. Classification (NCBI taxonomy): domain Eukaryota; kingdom Viridiplantae; phylum Streptophyta; class Magnoliopsida; order Poales; family Cyperaceae; genus Rhynchospora; species Rhynchospora pubera. Next base: position 177,911,841 of record CM051462.1, read on the forward strand.
CCGATCTCGTGATACTATTTAAAAAAATATTATTATATTGATATTAGTTTTAATATATTATATTAATTTAGTATTATTTTTTAAAATTTGGGAAAGCGGGAGATATTTGATAGGACTTGTTTTCTTCATGGATGCTTCATGTACCTTTAATAGGCCCAATTATGGACCGGGCCAGCTTCTTACAGTGGGTTTCGTTACATTTAAATTCACAATCCTGTTTATGAATTTTTTTTTATTAGTGCTAGATTATTAATCATTAAGCACAATAATTGGGAAATTGATTAGTGTCATCTGCAGTTTTGTCATCCCTGCCATCGCTAAATATAAAGTGAACATATATAGCAAACAAAGTGAACATATAGACGATCTAAGTGAACACATACAAACAAATAAGTTCAATGAAAATAAGTTGAATATGTATGTAAAATTCTAAACAAATGATGACAACACTTATTTGTTTGTAAATGTTCACTTAGATAGTCTATATGTTTATCTTGTTTGTTGTATATGTTCACTTTATATTTAGCGATGGCTGGGATGGTATATTTGCCGATGACACTTATAATTCCTGCAATAATTGGTTGTTCCGACATATACACAAGGCGTTCTCACAATCCAGACTAAGTTGCAAGAGACGAGTTAATTTGTTATGCTTTTCGCTTCTTTCAATTTTTCTAAGGCTCCGTTTGAATTGTTTAGGAATAAGAGGAATAATCTATTTTTAGGCAGAAAGTATTGGAAAGTGTGTAACTTTGTGAAGAGTTTGGATAGTTCATAATAAATTTACGTCTAAAAAGAAGCTACTCCTTCTATTCCCATACGATCCAAACGGAGCTTAAACTATAAAAATAGTGCACAACTATGTTGACGTTATAAAAAGAGTGCACAACTACAAGAGATGAACTTATTACTGACCTAATTTGACAAGTATATTTTTCGATATTATACAACTGCACAACTATGATGCACATCTATCTGACAATATTTGTTGCAGATGGACACATCCGACAACATCAGTTGATGTTGTTTTGGAAACAGGTTACATCTTGTCTGAAATCATTAGCTGTGTCAACTTGATCCGATCTAGACATCTAGTAGACTCCACTTGTCTGTAATCCGATCCACACCTAAAATCCATCTGCGAAAAAAAATGTGACGTGTCGTTTAGAAAATAACCTATGACTATGAGGGCTAAATCACGTCTGTAGTCGATCTAATCCAACTCGCTTTGTAACAGCAGCACATGACCATGAATCAAGCTCCTGTGTTAAATTCTTCAGAGACCAGCGATATGCAAGCACTGCACAGTCCGTATAGTGCTGCACACTATACTAGATTCAAGAAAATAGAACAGAAGGAAGAAAAACAGAAGCACACAAGACCCACAATGCTCTTAAACCGCCTCCATCATCGGCTGATGTGTCTACATTATATGCTCGTTAGCTAGCCTACCATCACTCCACTTAATTAAAATCATGTGACTTATCAACGTTCGGACAATCCTGCAATAGTTTCCGGCACAAAATGAATTGATAATTGGGGTCAATTATTATATATATATGGTAATGCCTTCCAATCACTCAAGAGCTCACGGCATGCCTTTTATATCAGAAAAATATATAATATTAAAGGCCTCCGGTACCACATTATTAAATTATTTTTAAATTCAATCTACATACAGAACTTGAATTCATATTGATTAATTAAATAGATATTTGGTTAATTAAATTTATATGGAAATTAACGAAAAGCAGGTAGCACGCGCGTGTCACGCCCATTCATTGACATGAGTGGTTCTGAATGTTTTTTTTTTTTTAACTTCTAATAAGGCTCTGGATGAATTTATATATCCGTGAGCCAAAAGATTTCTGTAACTCATTATTAATCGGTGGTGCAAATCAAGCAACTGATTCGGAATTTCGGAAAATGGTGCAAAAGATTTCTGTACATAGATGTCTCCATGCATGCACCAATATGGACCATGGTCCATGCCTCCATGGTGCAGCTGTTGGCAGGGCAGCATTATTTCAATTAATTAATTAATGTCACGTTGAATACTGACATCATGTCTGCTTATCATGCAGACCAAATTTCTTTCAGGTATTAATTAGGATTTCTCATGTACATATGTATATATTGTATGACCGCCGCCAAGAATACATGTGTGATGTGTTACGATTATATTTATAAAACTCAAAATTTTAAGTCTCTACAAAGATACGATATTGCACCTTTTCAATTTGAATTACAGATTCAATTTCAGCCGCATAGATATGTGGATTTTTTTTTATTTTAAATAAAAGGATGCGTCTATTCATTTTGTCAGATAGATCTTTGCTTTACACCTTTTCACTAATTTCATTACAGCTGTCAATCAACGGTTATTTGATCCGACCTTTTATTTATATATAGATGGGTCCATCCTCTTCGTACAAGCATCCAAAAAATATTTCCGAAAAAGCTTTTGAGAAATCTGAAATTACTGATTCCTTTTATTTGCTACCTTTCCTTCAAGTAATCTCTCTAGTTCAATTAATTCCATCTGTTCTAGATTCCATTTATTATTAGATATAATTTTGTTTCCAAGTTATTGCTGGATAAGTGTGGAATTATCATTGGTCACTTCCAAGGACGTGCCTCAAGGAGTGACGTAACCCTGATTATCTTGGGGCGATTCCATCGTCTTGCACGATTGGGACGGAATACGTCTTAGGACAGTGATTCTCATCACGATCCGGGTAACAAAGGTTTATTTTATCTTATTTTACTTTATTTTACTGTCCAAATTTTGTTGTGTATGTTTCAACATTCTAAGGCGTATTTAATTTGGATAGTATTTGATTAAAAAAAAAATAATAATAAATACTTTATATAATCTGATTACTAAAAGTATTTGCATTTGAAGTTTATCAAATACCAAATTCGTAATATTTTTTCTAAAAAAATAAAACAGTAACACAGTAGGACATATATTATTTCGTTGCTGTCATAACTTTTTACAGTAACAGTATTTTAAACTTTTCAGTCATTTAATCTAAATTGTTCAACTGTTTAATTTTAATTCTATCTTATTTGCAGTTATATCTATCATTATTTCTTCTTTACTCAAAATGGGTCTTGATGATATCAATATGCTTAAACCAGAAAAATTTAATGGATCTGGATTTAATAGATGGCAAGAACAAATGGAAGCATGGTTAATTGCATTAGGTCTAATAACTGCAATAGGAAAAGTTCCACCTTTCACTCTAACTAATACTCGTGGTAGTACATCTAGAAGTGCACAGGAAATTGAGTTTCATTGTCGTTTTAGAATTTTAAGTTGTCTTTCTGATGAACTCTATGAAACTTACAGAAAATATGAGAAGGCAATAGAAATATGGAATGCTTTAGATGATGCATACAGTAGAGATAGTGAAGGGATAGTTAGATTTACTATTTCAGATTTTCATAATTATAAGATGGTTGATAGCGAATCAATTAATGAACAGATTCATAAGTTTCAAAATATGATCCAAGAAATTCACAGAGGTGGAGAAACAAAACTGGATGAAAATTACCAAGTAACATGTCTTATAGACAAATTACCATCTTCTTGGTCTAATTTTGCTCAAGATCTTAGAAAGTCACAAACTAAACTTGACATGAGATATGTAATTCAATCTATTAGAATTGAAGATCAGTTTAGGCATCGGCAAGTGAAAGAAAATCAAATGTCTTCTAAGGTTAATCTAACAGAATCTCAAAATACTGGAAAAAATCAAAATAAAAATTACAAACAGAGAGGAAATTTCAAAAATAAGAAGTATAACAAAAACAAATATTGGAAAAATAAATCAAAGGAATCTAATGGACCCAATAATGAGAAGAAGAAAGATGATGATAAATTCTGTTTTGTTTGTGGTCGAGACAACCATTGGGCAAAGGATTGTTATTATCGGAAGAAAAAGAAATTTGAATACAACAAGAAGACCGGCTTCAATCAGACTAAAAATCAAGTGAATATGGTAGAAACTGAACCTTCTGGATCCTCTTTTAGGTCTAATTCTTTTAATCCCTCAATTAATTTTACTTTTCAAAATTCTGATTGGTGGCTTGATAGTGGAGCAAATACACATGTTTGTGCTAATAAATCTTGTTTTTCATCATATCAGATCACAAGTGGAGGAAGTGTAACAGTTGCAAATGGAACCTCTGTTAGAGTTATAGGCGTTGGAGACATAAAATTAAAATTCACTTCTGGAAATTCAATTATCCTCCGTGAAGTACAACATGTTCCAGATATTGGAAAAAATTTAATTAGTGGATCTTTATTAGTGCAGTTAGGATATAAAATAGTTCTTGAATCAAATAAAGTTGTAATTTCTAAGCGTGATGCTTTTATTGGAAAAGGATATGTAATAGATGGATTATTTAAATTGAATGTTACTTCTCATTCCGTTAATGAAATTTCAATGACTTCTGATTCTAATATCTCTTATGAAATGACTTCAGATAATAATAATCCATTTGGTGTTTGGCATGGACGTCTAGGACATGTGAATCCTAGAAAACTTGTAAAATTATCAAATCTTAATTTGATCCCACAATTTAAAGCAAATATTAATTCTAAATGTGAAATTTGTGTTCAGTCTAAAATGCCAAGAAAACCATTCAAATCAGTTCAAATTAGAAATACTAAAAAATTAGAATTAATACACAGTGATGTTTGTGACTCTAATAGAGGTTTCACTCGTGGAGGCAGTAGATATTTTGTAACTTTTATAGATGATTATTCTAGATTTTGTTATACTTATCTTATGAAAACTAAAGACGAAGTGCTACGTAAATTTACAATTTTCAAATTAGAAGTAGAAAATCAGCAAGAAAAATCAATTAAAATATTAAGATCAGATAGGGGTGGAGAATATACATCAAATGAAGTAGCAATTTTTTGTGAAAATAATGGAATTATTCATGAAGTTACAGCCCCTTACTCACCTCAATCTAATGGTGTAGCTGAACGTAAAAATCGAACCTTATTGGATATGGTTAATGCAATGATAATTAGTTCGGGTGTACAACAAAATTTGTGGGGGGAAGCTCTCTTGACAGCATGTTATATCTTAAATAGAGTTCCATTTAAAGATAATAATAAAACACCATATGAACTTTGGAAAGGCCATCCTCCTAGACTTAATTTTTTTCGGATCTGGGGTTGTTTAGCAAAAGTTGGAATTCCTGAACCTAAAAGGAAAAAGATTGGACCTAAAACAGTGGATGCAATATTTATTGGATATTCGTTAGATAGTAATACATATAGATTTCTCGTAATTAAATCTGAAATTAGTGGCATTTCAAATGATACAATTATTGAGTCTAGAGACGCTGTATTCTTTGAAAATGTATTTCCATTTAAAAATAATAATCTTACCTCACCTTCTGTAACAAACGTTAGCCCATCTACATCAATTTCAAATTCTAATAATAATTATAATCAGGAACCCAGAAGAAGTAAAAGAGGTAGAATTGAAAAGAATTTAGGAGAAGATTTTATAACGTATCTTATTGAAGATAATCCAAAGTCATATGAAAATGCAATGCGCTCTTCAGATGCTTTTTTTTGGAAAGAAGCAATTAATAGTGAAATTGAATCAATTATAGGAAATAATACTTGGATTTTGACCGATTTACCTCCTGGAACTAAAGCTTTAGGATGTAAATGGATTTTCAAAAAGAAACTTAAAACCGATGGAACGATAGAAAGATATAAAGCTAGATTAGTAGTACAAGGTTTTGGACAAAAAGCTGGTTTAGATTACTTTGACACTTACGCACCAGTGGCACGAATTACTACAATTAGAGTATTGCTTGCTTTAGCATCTATACATAAACTGTTAATACACCAAATGGATGTTAAAACAGCTTTTTTACATGGTGATCTTGAAGAAGAAATTTATATGCAACAACCGGAAGGATATATCGTTAAAGGACAAGAGAATAAAGTTTGTAGATTAGTTCGGTCATTATATGGATTAAAACAAGCTCCTAAACAATGGCATGAAAAATTTGATAATGCAATGTTGTCACATGAATTTCAAATTAATGAATCAGATAATTGCCTTTATTATAAAAAAGAAAATAATGGCTATATAATTCTTTGTCTTTATGTAGACGACATCCTTATTCTTGCTCCAAATTTAGAATTAATAAATAAGGCAAAAACGTTATTATCAAATAATTTTGATATGAAGGATCTTGGAGAAGCTGATGTTATTTTAGGAATGAAAATTATTAGAAATTCTAACTCAATATTACTTTCCCAATCTCATTATACTCAATCTATTATTGACAAGTTCGGTTTCTCTCTTATGACTCCAGTGTCTACACCTTATGACTCTAATACACATCTATATAAAAATAACGGTAGTTCAATTGATCAAGAAAAGTATGCTCAAATCATAGGTTCTCTGATGTACTTGTCAAATAGAACTAGGCCTGATATATCTTACGCTATATCAAGATTAAGTAGATACACAAATAATCCTAATAAGAAATATTGGACTGCATTGGAAAGGGTATTTAAATATCTAAAAGGAACAACAACGTATGGTTTAAAATTTACTGGTTATCCATCAGTTTTAGAAGGATTCACTGATGCAAATTGGATTTCTGACTCTTTAGATATTAAATCTACAACAGGCTATCTGTTTCTTTTAGGGGGTAGTGCAATTTCATGGCAATCAACTAAGCAAACTATTGTTGCTAAAAGCACAATGGAAGCGGAATTAATAGCTTTAGACACTACTTGTTCAGAAGCCGAATGGTTAAAAGAGTTATTATCTGAAATACCATTAATTCCTCAACCCATTCCATCCATATTAATTAATTGCGACTCAAGAGCTGCAATTGATTTTTGTAAAAAGAAATTAATAAATTCAAAATTAAATAGGCATATAAAGAGAAGACAAAAATCAGTTAAGCAACATATAAAAAATGAAATTATAACCATCCAGTATATAAAAACTGATAATAATCTTGCCGATTGCCTAACTAAAGGTTTAAATAGGACCAAGGTCCTAAATTCATCGAGGGGGATGGGATTATGCCCATAATTGGCCTTCTTGTAGTGGTAACCCAACCTTTGATAGGCGATCCCTTGAAAGAGGTTCAATGGGTAATAACAAGCTAATAAGTCGGCCACAATAGCACACATTATGTAGAGCTTGACTCTAAACCCATCCCTATGATGAGTGTGCTTCATGTAGAGGTTAGGGTGATCACTTTAGATCTTAATGTGTACCGAGGCGATAATTGTCGCGAGATGTGACTCTACACACATCCCTGGTAGGAACTCACCTATATGAGAGTATCTGTATACGGCCGCAGTGCGGGGCATGGGTAAGCCTTTAAGACTCTCATGAAAAATCCAAGATATATGTGCAAGGCCATTTAATGCACAACCTGTGATGATAATTCCCGTATTACTTGTGTGATGGTAGAATTTGGATCAAAGGAACGAGTTCAAGACATAGTTCACTCTGTCTCCTCCAATTTTGATCCATCAACACTAGATGAAGTTCAAAGTTTGTAAACCACTTCATCAATATGTAATATAAATATCCAGCAATTTGATTTCCCCATTTGTCTATACGAGATTCATATTTATTTATTTAGACCATCATATGATTATTTCTTATTAGGCTCTAGATGTCGTATAATTTATTCAAATGAACTCTTCAATCAATTTATCATGACATCCCTACTTTGTTTCTTATAACTCATATTTGAAATAAATATAAATTTTGAGTTTTGTGGGGGATTGTTACGATTATATTTATAAAACTCAAAATTTTAAGTCTCTACAAAGATACGATATTGCACCTTTTCAATTTGAATTACAGATTCAATTTCAGCCGCATAGATATGTGGATTTTTTTTATTTTAAATAAAAGGATGCGTCTATTCATTTTGTCAGATAGATCTTTGCTTTACACCTTTTCACTAATTTCATTACAGCTGTCAATCAACGGTTATTTGATCCGACCTTTTATTTATACTAGCAACAGTGCCCACCCAATGTGTGGGCGGACTTTAATACATGAAAATATTATTTGACACAAATATATTGTAATTTTTTAATATTTCAGGTCAACATCGTCTTGATCGGCGTTGAAGATAGCATCAATATTTACCAGTTTAAACAAATAGAATCAATAAAATTTGATATGTGAACAACTAAAAAAAAATAATTCGATAAAAATAAATATGTTTCTAAATAAAAAGTTTCACATAAAATATGCCGTCTCAAAAAAAAAACAAAAAAAAAAATCTAACATGACATATTTGGTCCCGAACGTCTTGGAAGTTTTCTCTATCAATTGAAACAATAGCTTAATTTAATATGGACTTAATACCTTGAGGAACATCGCTCGCGTCGCTGGATAAGGCCGGTCTACTCATTTCAATAGCTCTTTTACATATGCTCCTTTCTGCACGCACGCTTGGAAACAGATGACAAATCCATTTTTTGGAATTTGATAAATCTGCAAGTAATCCTGTACACCTAAGAGATTATATGTCAAAATATATTTAGATATCTTTTGTATTGATATGTCAACGACAATATGAGGAAATTATATACGGCTCTTTTAATAAGTGACAGGTTTATATATTAACTTTCAAAGACTCTTTTGATTGTAACTGTGGCATGCGAACAATGAGCATCACCACTCTTATGTGTTGTTTAGATATCTTTTGACGGGTACAGGTTTATTTAGATATCTTTTCCTTTGTGTTGTTTATCAAATGCCATAGATGCTTCAACTGGTTATACAAAGACGGCTCTCTGGTTAACAATTTATGCCATTTTGGTATTTTTATTTTGAAGTCAATTTTTTTTTTTTGCATAAACTGCTCAACCCTTGTTTGGTTTTTTCACAATTGTATCCATTCTGATTTGAATTTGAACATGAAATCATTTTTGTTTGAAAGTAGACTATGAAAGGAAATTTTTGGTTCCGTGTATATATATATATATATTTTTAATTTGTTTGGTACTTTTACTCGATTTTTTGAAGTTAAAATAACTTTCTGAAAACGGTTTTTTAGAACGGACATACCTCAGTGTGGTTTTTTATTTTCTATTTACTCTATGTTTGTAGTTAAGACTTGAAATTTTTAGATTTGTAATTAAACATCAGGCAGCGGTTATTGTTATTGTTATTGTAACTTGACCCAAAACATAATATATTGGAGTCAAATTAAGCTCAAATCATGCTTAAACCTTGTACCAGTAAAATGACAAATGGAAAAAACCCAAATGAATACTGTTTTGTACCAGTAAAACAATGTGACGATACTTAATCTACTTGTCAATGTACCGAAAACATAAACAATTTAACAATTTCATTATTTCATTACTGAAACAAAAAACATTGCAAGATAAAAACTTAGTCCTTACTCTCTACCAGCAACATCTATCAAACTAATAAAAAAAAACAACAGCATATTCATGTACCTGAATGCGAGTCCTGAAGCAAATCTATGTTTCAATTGCCTCATTTCAATTTGAGTCAACCCTGCATAAATTAATAGATTGATGATTGTTCAGTCTCAATAAAACTGAAGTTGCACATCCATGATGTTGATATAACCTTTTTAAGTAAAACTACAAACATGATATCAGCATGCACATAATCACTTCATATTACTGGGTCAGCTAAAATTAGATTCATAAATGACAGAAAATCATACTGCCAAATTACAGCATAAAGCAAAAGCAAAAACTGCCAAGAAATAAAATTCTCATTACAGAGTTCTATTTGTGCTAATAAAAAGCCACACTAATTACCTCCTTTACCACTTGTATTTGGAGTCATATCTCCTGTCTAAGCCTCTCGGTTTAACACTTTATTTCCTATGCGGGGTTTAAGTTGATGGCGTCTATTTCTTTCATAAATATTAAGTGTTTAATATATTCATGATCAAGTATTCTAAATATGCCCTTATCTTATTCATTCTATTACAAAACCTTTTTCCAAAACACTTCACGTATATATCAACTTCCATGCATGCTAGAACAAATGCTCAGTAAATGAAATATCTATATACGCTTTAATTCAAAGGAAAACTCATGGCCAGTCATGCTCAGTAAATGAAATATCTCTCATTCAAACTAAGCACGGGGACAGTCATGCTCAAGCAGCTTCTAACAAATTTTTTCTATCATGTGATTTAATATAGTGCTTAGTTAGTAAATTAGCCACACAATGGTGTCTTCTTGAGGCAACAAGTCAACTAATCAGCATGCCCGATTCCTAAATTCCTCAAATAATTAATTAAATTTACCATTATTAGATCATAATTATGCATACAAAATATAAAAGTGAAAACTGTCGGCTAATATCCATCTTATGGATAGTAAAATTCAATTACATATTATTATACATTAGTACTTACTGTGTAAGACAGATTTGCCTTGATGTCTTGCAACCCAGAAATATCGAAGCCTTTTGGTTAATCCCTGGACAGATCTGAAAGTAATAAAAAAATACATAAACAAATGAAATGTCTTATTCTGTACCTGTAACATCAGTTTTCTTATACCGTAGACCATGAATTATTGATCTAATTGAAGCTTAATGAGTACACAATTGTTTTCAAATTGAGATAAAAATATCACTTATTCTAATCCACCTTTTATTGTAATAACTATATACATACAGAAAAGATGACACATAGTAATCATGTATTATAAAAATAAATAGCCTTCTTATACAATTTCCACTATCAGACCTATTAAAAGAAATTATGATAAAATAAAAGGTCCTACCAGTTAGTCAGAAGTATCAGCAGATAAAATGAAGTTATGATCCGTGTGGTAATTCTTGAAAACAGATCTACTCTAGAAACAAGAGAAGTAAACATGAAACAAAAAGATGTGTTAAAATCCCTTGATAATAGAGTAAACTGTTATGAAAGCCAACATAAAATTCAATAGATCATCTGAGTATGATCATATCTGTGTTGCTATACCTTTTCCCATTCCCAACATACCAAAAAAAAAAAATTAATTGAATAAATTGAAAATAAAAATTGAATCAGAAATAATTTCATGTGAAGTTTCAGAACAAGATGAACACAATTAATAAACAAACAGCCACTAAAAAGTAAAGGTAATAGAGGGGAGAGGGGGTCCTATTGTACCTCAACAATGCCAACCGAGTTCAGTTCGAAGAAGAGGCAGATGCGAAGAGAAAAAGAGAAGATCCAGAATAGGATTGTAGAGAAAGGCACGGTTGAATCGATCAGCAAATAACAAAACTATAAAAAAGTTTAAATAGAAATTGAATTGTAGGGGTGGCATCTCAGATTTTGAATTTCAAAATCGAAACGATGCATACCTATTTCGAATTTCATCGAATTTCAACTTTCAAACTGAAAACAGCGGTGCTGCGAAGGGTGGCCACGTCAGCTTTGTTGCCGCCAAGGAAGATTGTATGCGTCTGTTTCATCGGGCGACTTTCCTTCCATACCAACAGTGATCAAGCCACATGGCAGCCCTTCCTTGTCGGACCGGCTGAGAGAAAGGATTGAGCTGGCGGTCTAACTGGCAGCTTGCCATCATTGGTCTGCTCTCTCTTTCCCGAAAACTGAGTAAGACGGGAAAAAGGAAAGAATTTCACTCCGCTCTTCTTCGGTAAAGTTCATTCTGGGTGATAAAAGAGGGGTACCTTTTCAAGACCTTCCTCTTCGTCCTTACCCTTCTTCCTTCTTTAAGCTCGTGACTCTCGCCATACCAATCCATCTAGTAAGTAGAAGTGCTTCTATTCTGAATCAATGCTACCTAGACCAAAGATATAAAAAAGAACATGGATCGATCAGACTTGAGCAGCAAAAAGGCCTTGACCTCGGTGCATCAGAGTCTGACCGGTGGGTCCCACAAAATAAGGGAGGTCAGCGAGAGAAGGCTGGGTCAGTGGCGATCTTTGCCTCCTTGGTTCGTTGGGTGGGGAGACTGGGTGGCGATCTTTGGTTCGTCGGCGGAGAGGGACGAGAGACTGCGGCTCTTTGAAATAAAAGGAAATGCATATCGAACCGATTACATTGAGCGCTAGTAGCGATCGCCAGTTTTGTGTTCCGAAAAGAAAAATATATGTTTGTTCTGAAACACCATCTGGTCCCCTTATCAAATTTCTGTTTTAATAATCAACGGTGTAGATTAAAAATTAAAAACGATTAATGGTCCAGATTATTCAGTTCAAGGTTGTATCCTTAAATGTTACACTCTTCTATTGGTGCTTTTAATATAGTAGAGATATAGATGGGTCCATCCTCTTCGTACAAGCATCCAAAAAATATTTCCGAAAAAGCTTTTGAGAAATCTGAAATTACTGATTCCTTTTATTTGCTACCTTTCCTTCAAGTAATCTCTCTAGTTCAATTAATTCCATCTGTTCTAGATTCCATTTATTATTAGATATAATTTTGTTTCCAAGTTATTGCTGGATAAGTGTGGAATTATCATTGGTCACTTCCAAGGACGTGCCTCAAGGAGTGACGTAACCCTGATTATCTTGGGGCGATTCCATCGTCTTGCACGATTGGGACGGAATACGTCTTAGGACAGTGATTCTCATCACGATCCGGGTAACAAAGGTTTATTTTATCTTATTTTACTTTATTTTACTGTCCAAATTTTGTTGTGTATGTTTCAACATGATGCTCACCTTGTTTCCTGCTAGCTTCTAATAATTTGCATATCAGTACAGTAAATAGCAATGATTAAGCTAGTAGCATTTTAATTGTTAATTAGTACACGACTTTGGACTTAATTTTGGTCTAGTAGCTCATTGTGAGGTTACCAGTCTACCAGACAGTAGTTCGAATTAATGCCGCATCAGTCCATTCGTTCCTCTCTTTATCGTATTAATTAACAACTGAATTAAGAAATTGGGAAAAAAAAATGTGCTATTGTTTTATAAAATGTTTGGGATCTATTTCAAGCAGCCAATAATGCACATTGCTTTTGGATTTTCATTCTATATTTTTACGATACACTTAGTTATAGTTAATTTATTGGTTTTTTAGAAAGGGTAGAGACAATCTAGAGTTATTATAAAATGGAATTCGCTAGGCAGTGCTAGAGGATTTTACGTTATGTTCAGGACATATATACGAATAATATTTTATTACTATGTATATACGTTTTGTTCAGGACATATAATTCTAGTGGATTTTGTGTACTTACAAAATATAATGCTGGGCTTCGACACACAGTCCATGAACATGATCACATGTATTGACTAAACTTATATGCTCATATCTTGCAGCATCTTTTGCTAACGCAAAATTTTGTTTTTCCTCCTTTTTCTGTTCAACACAGTGATCAGAATTTATGGGCCGATCGCTTAGGAATAATAAAAATAGTTTATTCTTAGACGAAAAACATTGAAAAGTGTAACTTTGTAAAGAATTTGGATCATTAGGAATAAATTTTCGTCTAGAAAGAGATTATTCCTCTTATTCCTAAATGATCCAAACGATCCCTATGATAATTGTGTAGTTTTATAAGAAAGTGAAATAATGTTGCCTAGTTATCGAAAGAAGTTTACGTGCACATTATTATGGTCTCCTGTCGACTACGACTGAAACGGGTCTCCTGTCTCTTCAATTTGCTTTAATTGAAGAGAACAGACAGCGCATGTTATTGTTGAATATATTGGTCAAGGTCCTTGTACCTACCATTTTTTTCTGGACCAGTACTGTGGAAAGGATGATAAAATGTGCACACGTCGTCGTATCAATATTATTTTGATGAATTTTAACCGATGCCATGTAAACTTTTTCCGTATCACAAAATTAAGAACTGAGCTTTCATTGATAACTAATCCTAAATTACTTAATTATCAATTAATTTAATACAATTATAAGTATTTTTGTCAAATTTACCATTGAAATATTGCATATAACGTCAGCAAAAATCATCAGCATTATCTAAAAATACAATACGTAAATTTTAGCAAAATTATCCCCCATAATTAGGAATTAAAAAAATAGCAAAGTCAAAACAGGTTAGGTCTAGCTAGGGAAATAAGGCTCCGTTTGGATGAAGTGTGGGAAGAAAGGAAGAAGTATTGGGAAGAGTGTAACTTTATAAAAAGTTTGAATTGTTTAATAATAAATTTAGGCCCTTCTTTTCTTATTCTCTTTTACCCACTCCAATCCAAACACAGCCTAAGATAATTTATTTAATTAGATAGAAAAGCATAGTCCTATGTGTAAAGTACAGTTCATTCTTCTTTCGCGCCTCACAAGAATGAATATGTTGCCTTAGCTAGTATATTGGATTCCCACGTTCTGTTTATGTCATAATTAAAGAATTATTGGACATTGTATCAGAGTTTGATCATGACAAACTTCAATAGGCCTATAGACAAATTATCCAAAAATTGTGGCAGAATGATTAAGTTCCGGTCATGGGTTAACATACTCTCGCATGGTGATTATGACATTCACATGCATAAACAACCTGTATTTGTTCCTGTAATATCTTCGGGGCGTTTGGATGAGAGAAGAAGAATGGGGAAGAAGGAAGAAAGAAGAAAAAAAATTATAAACAATCCAAACTCTTCACAAAGTTACACACTTCCCAATACTTCTTCCCACTTCTCTTCTTCCCTTCTTCCCACACCTATCCAAACGCACCCTTCTGTAATGAATCTAATGACCACATAATACTTGTATACACATATTCACATTTTTATATAATATATATATATATATATATATATATAGAGAGAGAGAGAGAGAGAACCTATGTGCATACTAATGTACGGAAGATTCGGTGCATACTGATCCAAATTCTTGGATCTGTTTCAAAATGACTGATCCAAAACGTCCAATATGATCTCCCTATTGAAATCTCCTTGCCGACCAAAATTTACATTTTTTCGATATTTTTAAGTATTTTTTCGTATTTTTAAAAACTGGTATTTTTGAACGGTTCAGAAAAAATTAGATTAGCGATTTTTTAAAATTTTAAAAAAATACTTAAAAATTTCGAAAAAAATATAAAATTTGGTCGGTAAGGAGATTATAATAGGAAGATCATATTGGACGGTTTGGATCGGTCATTTTGAAACAGATCCAAGAGTTCGGATCAGTATGCACCGAAACTTCCGTACATTAGTATGCACCATAGGTTTCTCTCTCTCTCTCTCTCTATATATATATATATTCTATCCTACGGTTTGACAGTTGAATCATATATGAGAAAGATCAGGCCTGTCAACGGCTGTTGTTTATCATTTTGTCATTCCGTATAGCTAAAATGGAACGATTAATGAAACAGTTTTTTTATTTCGTTTCAAATAACGAAACAGCAAACGAAACATCAAAAATGTACCGTTTCGATCGTTTCAATCTCATTTCAAACTATTATATGTGTATTTTCTAAAGTGACACGATTAACGAAACAGAATTCTTTATCATTTCGAAAACAAAACGGTTAATAGAATGGGTTCTTATACAGTGCACTCTAACGAAACGGAAATGGTTTGGAGGTGTTCTGTGTTTTTTAGACACGTTTAACAGACCTAACAAAGATAGGTATGGCAGTTAGAAGGTCCGCACCCATAATGTACCAAATTACTTCCATAATTTTGCTAAAATATGGCATGTGCCTTGTAGCTAACGGCAGTGATCCTTAATAAAATTTAAATATATAGTCGATAACAGATTCATAATTGTGAATTTTGGTAGTAAATAACAGATGGTGAATAGCAGATATCTAACAAGTGTCATCCCTCCATATCAGTTAACTATTGAATTTTTGGCACACATAATATCTTTAATTTTTTATGTGCAATATTCACCGTTATATATATATATATATATATAGAAAGCCTTCAATCAAAGCGCTTTGACCGGAGTCCCAGTTAAACCCCGTCAGATCTCAATTTTGAAAGTTCAAACGACCGATCCAAGCCGACCAAAATTTTCATTTTTTAAAATTTTTTAAGTATTTTTTTCGGATTTTCAAAAACAGCAATTTTTGTAGGGTTCAGAACAAATTAGATTAACGATTTTTGAAAATCCGAAAAAAATACTTAAAAAATTCAAAAAAATAAAAATTTTGGTCGGCAAGGAGATTTCAATATGGAGATCATATTTGACGGTTCGGATTGGTCGTTTGAACTTTCAAAATTGAGAACCGACGGGGTTTAACTGAGACTCCGGTTAAAGCGCTTTGATTGAATCCATTCTCATATATATATATATATATATATTTCAGGGAGCTTCTGTTTCATGGAATTAGACACACATGTCAGCGCAACTGATCGATCTTCACCATAAAGCTTAATTTTCAGATTGTTGAAGATCTGATCAATCGATCCAGACTTTATAACATTATATATATTTCTATGACAATAACTTTTACGGTTAGCATTTACATGCCATATGCAATCTGCAATTGTTGAATAAAAATAAAAGAAACTCCACATCAAATGAAATTATATTACGTAATTACTTATTTTACAAGTTCAAAGGATATTCTTCCGTACTTGATATAGTATAGTAAAGATTCCGTTTCAAACCTTATCTCTAATCTGGAAAGACTAGCATAATCAGCTCATTTATATTTATTACGTCTTATACTGTTATGCTCCCTATATATGAAGTTTAAATTTGACATGGATGCATGTTCATTAATTAATGGTCATCGACTCATCATGCATAGAATATCACGTGGTATATATTGGGAAACAACTTTATTGTATATAAATTATCTCCTCATTCCAAAAGGAAATGTAAAGAAGCACTCCTAAATTAACAATTTATAGATACGAATATGTTAAAATGTATATATATGGGCTGGAATAACGAAATTTGACACATTAAGAGATGAATTTGACCCTCTTAACACGTCAGCATGTGTTGTTGAAAAAGACAAACATCGTTCTGCTGGTGTTGTATCAGTGGCTTTGACAGATTTTCCTTGACGTAGTTTTGGGAAAAAAAAAAAATGTTATTCTTGCATTGCATGGTTACAAAGTTTGATTTTATCTCCTAATATGCAAAGAGGATGGTACGTCACTGGATCCAATCGATATATATGATATATTAAAAATACTATTTGGATTTGATATCAATTTTATCATCAACTAGCTAGAGTAAAAAAATAATTTGGTTGAAAATGTGTTTATTTGATTATAATGACAAATGCAGTATGAGGTTAAAATTTATTAATTAATTATTGTATGATCTGTTCCGTTCATTGTGAAACTTTTTATTAAAAAAGCAATATATATTAATATAATCAGAAATGTAATTAATTTGTTAGATATGTATATATGGGGTATGCTAAGAGGTTAGCTTTAATATGTGGAGTTTTGCTATGGTGAGTTGCAACTCACCAAAGCGTCTATGAGTCGCGTTCAAAATTTCAAAATTAAGTTCAAAACGACCGATTCAAACCATCTAATACGATATCCCTATTGAATTCTCAATGCAGACCAAATTTTATATTTTTCAAAATTTTTAAGTATTTATTTCGGATTTTTAAAAACTGTTGTTTTTGAACGGTTCAGAACTAATTAGATTAATGATTTTCTAAAATTTCAAAAAAATACTTAAAATTTGAAAAAAAAAATATAAAATTTGGTCTGCATGGAGATTTTAAAAGGGAGATCGTATTAGATGGTTTGGATCGGTCATTTTGAACTAAATTTCGAAATTTTGAGCGCAACTCATGGACGCTTTTATGAGTTGCAACTCACCATAGCAAAACTCTTAATATGCGTATATATATATTGTTATAGAAGTGTGATACAACCTTTTCTTTATTTGTACTTGAAAACACCAAGGGTTTTTTTTTTTTTTGGGGGGGGGGGGGGGGGGCGGCTGACATTTTCAGCTTTTCCTTTATTTCTTTTATAATACAACTATAGGACTTCAGCGTTAATTTGCAATTACAGAGGTGCATGCATAGATCGTCCTCTGCATGTAAATATCATTAATTTAATTACGTCATAAGTTATTAATTTTTGCTGAAGAAAATAGAAAAAGTAGTCTTCTTTTAGAAGTCACAATCAGTACATGTATACATTACGGCAGAAACAACAAAAATGATCACCATAATAAAAATCATTTTTTAAAAATTAAATAATCAGTATATCATAACATATATAAGAAATAATCAACAACAAGCAAACGATTTCAAGTTTTCTTTTTCTTTCAATTATTGTTGTGGAAATGCTGCTGTATCTCAATAATTACGTGCCTCTGATGTGGCATATTAGCTGTTGCATAGAACATCCCAGTAAGGCAGTAATATTATTATGCATTATATAATCAGGGATTATCCATATCCAGATCATCACCAAATTTATACAGTAACTATTTTATTTATTTTTGGATGCCATGTGTTGTTAGTATTTTTTTTCCAGCTACCTTATATAGCAATATAATTTAGAATAGTTATTATGGAAAGGAAACGGTTCTATCCCTAAAATGCGTCATCCAGCAGTCTTCGACGCACATTTGTGTTCTTCATTTTTGCCATTTCTCCAATTTTAAGAAACTGTGCACGAAAATGACACTCGGAAGTCGGAACAGTACATACTGCACAAAAAAAAAATCAAAACATCATATCTTAGCACGTACCAAAATAATTAGAAGTTTAATCATAACAGCAATAGACATGAAACAATAATTAACGATAAAATTTTCACTCTAGACAGTTGAATTTTTTAAAGGTTTGTCCGGTTTGTTGGGAACAGAAAAAAATATTATGAAAGCATGTCTTACAATAAGTTATAATTAAAAAGGCACAAGCAAAAATATAGCAAACTCTAATTCACTATATATAATATAGAGGAAATATGAAAATTGGAAACAAAAGGTCGTCATATTATTTTATAAATTTTGTTTATTGATGCATAAATTTTCTTAATTTGGATTATTTTTTATTTGATTATTTTTTTATAAAGTCCATGTTTAATTCTATATATCCTGCCGGGTGAATTAAAAGTTCAGTCAAAAACCAACAAATAAAGTTCTTAGTCCGTAATTTTTCGAATCAAATCGGTCGAGTAGGTCAAAATAAGTTATCGCCTAATGTACACTAGTTTACGCAGAGTCAATATGACTAATGAAATAGAGAAAAAGATAAAAGAGAATATCTATTGTGAACCATGATGTATATAGCGCTCTGTGTATCATGACCGTTTAATCATTGACTTTGCAAATTGACAAATTTAAATTAACCAATTCAATTTATATAGAAATTTCTCATATAGCAAACAAAATTTTTTATTTTTTTTACTATTTTTTTTTATTTTTTTAAAACTTGCTATTTTTTGCTACAAATTAGTGTATTTATAGCGAAAAATGGCAAACTTTGAAAATATTTCGAAAAAACTAGTAAAAAGATTGAAAAATTTTATTTGCTATAAGATTTTAATATATAGATTGAATTGGTTAATTTAAATTTGTCAATTTGTAAAATTACCGATCAAATGGTCATGGTGCACGGAGCCCTCTATAATTCAAATATAATTTTGGTGAGATCGAGGCAGAATGGTCCCGGATTCGGATGCCACGGATAATAATCTGAATCCGCAATGATTATTAAACGGGTATCCGAGAATTCGGTTCTCGTCTTAATTACCCAAACCCACTTCCACGAGTGTATAGCCCTCTGCGCAAAGTGTCAATAGAAAAATTCTTGCAAGCATGGGAATCGAACCCAAATGATATTACAACCCAACGGCTCTACCACCAGACCAAAGCTTCTTTGATGATAATATTGTTTGTTTTATATATTTACTTATATGCATTCATACTATCTAGTTTTAACTTGACAACATTACGTACACAATTTAAGCCATCCAATTTGAAATTTTTAGTACATTTTCAAATTAGTACTTGTAGACTTGTAGTATGGATAAAAAGAAGGATAATTATGAATTTATGACTAATGGAAATTTATGAAATTTACAAAAAATGCTAAAGAGATGAATAAAAAAAATGTGATCCGTATTCGATAATATCCGAACCGTATCCGTATCCGAATACATCCGTATTCGTATCCATATCCGATAAAAAATATGGATGCGAATATGGTTTGACCACTATCCGAACTGTATCCGATCCGTTTTCATCCCTAGTCGTGTGTATTATCCATCAAGTTTACTTGGATGGGGCAAATTAATTAATTTGAAATTGTCTCAAAAAATGAGGCCTGGAATTTAATTTATTTGTTATGCTCCACGAATCTCTCGTTTATTTTTTTATACTCATTATAGTTTATCCACTTGTTATAGAAATCTATTAATTAGCAAGAATTTTTCAACTTAATAGTAAATTGATCAAATAGGCTTCAAGGATTTTTTTTTTTAGGTTGACAGCAGTTTTTTTAATACTGTACCGGTACTGGTCAGGTGATCGAAATCCGATATTTACCGCTATTTTCTGAAATTTTCCAGTTTTGTGCCTCACAATATCAGATAGTACTGTTTCGGTCACTGTTCCGATTTTCAGTAATGAGTATTATTAAAAATTTTCGATATCGTATTGAAGACATGGTTGAAAGCCTATAGGCTAAGTAGGCTCCAAGTAGGTTGGAGGAACCCGGCTTTTGAGAAATCTGATATACAGGAAAAAGAAAAATTCTGCTGAAGACAAAGTCTTGGGTCTTGACCGATCTATTAAATTAGCCTAGTGCCTAGATAAACTGTCCTCATAAGTTTGTGAAATTATGTATTGCTAATCAAATATAAATTGCCTCACTTTGCAATGATTTGGCAATCTGTTCATATTCATATTTCAACCAAACAATACCCATTTTGTGTTAATTTATTGTTAAGTAAACATTCGCGTTGGTAAATTAAGTTCTAATTAAATGTCGAACAAGTTATTGAAGGATAATAATATTAAGTGTGATGTAGAACGATGAATGATGACTAGTAAGAATGAAATTATATATAGTTGTTGTGTTTGGAAGGATGAATGATGACTAGTGAGAATGAAAAGAAATTTTATATCTATAAGCGTGATGAAGAATGGCAAATAGGACAATTTGATCTACATTAGTATGTTTCTTATATTTATCAATAATCTACAAAAATTTTATATATTTTAAAATCGATATTTAGAAAAATGAAAATGTCGTTCTTGTGATTTGTTCTTTGTTATAGCTTATTCAAATATAACTACTGTCTATGAATCCATCTAATAATTAATAATTTACTTGAAACAGATGAGGGGTGTTTCTTCACATCTAAAAACAATTTATATTGTTTTCTTGTTTAGTATATATTTTTAGCATATATGTGTAAATGGACCGGGGGCGGATCCAGAAAAATTTTTAGCCCAGACACAATTATAATATAATAAAATTAAAAAATTAAAATAAATTATAAATTTAATAAAAGAACTCATTCTAAACATATATAATCGAAATATTACAAACTACATCATTTTTCCATAAATCTAATCATTTATTTTATGATCTTTGCTTCTCTATCAATCACCAAAAAACAAAAAAAAAAGTTAAAAAAAACACATGTCCAATATTTTCTGACCTTAATTTCCAAAAACGACCCTAGGCAAGTGCCTAGGGTCCATTCTATTTGGATCCGCCACATGGACCAAAATTTTATTTCAAATGAGTTGTCACCGCGTGGCAATTTTTTTTTTTTGTTTATGTTGGCCAGCATATATAATTAAAATACAGAAGAAATACCTTTCTATCCGGAGTTATCTAATTAAATAAATAGAACATATTGAAAATTCATTTATTGTGTATTTTAGAACTTGAACTAGTTTTGGCGAGTTTCATTAATTTCGGCTAGATAAGAACAAACATGAGAGCCTGAAAGTGTGTATGACACAGTGCACACTCAGTCACAGAAGATCACTTCCTCCGACAAGATAGGGTCTCAAATTTTTTTTTGGATAAGATGGGTCCACTTGGTCCGCTTAAATTGCCCATGAAGTGGTGGGGCCCAAAAGAAAAGTAAAACCGTGTTGGACCAGGCTTATACGTGGCTAAGCTGATGGAAACGTGACAAAAGAGCAAGATATACCGTCAGTAAAACTGGGAATAAATATTATTCGAGACAATGACATAACTAGTAAAGATAGGAAAATTATTAGAATATTAGGAAGGTTCCTACAATGGAATGGCGAACAATTGTACGGCAGGTGTAACAAGAATTCCATGAATCAAAAATTATTTGTAGTGTGTTCATACAGTTGATAGCTATTCTTCAATTTTCGGCTTGTTTTAACCCAATTGGGTTCTCACAAGTGGCATTTAAAAATATCAAATTAATTTTCTTGCCGACGAAGTGTGTAGATATATTCCTGAAAGAGATAAATTTGTGGTAAACAACAACACTGTGAAATCGTTAAGATATGATTAGTACACTTGGCCACCGACCATGTAGGAATTGTGTTTAGTCATCTTTGGAATGTTGAAACAGGATTTAATAGAGTTTATAGTACGATGTTAAGTGGCAAATGTTCATGAGATCCACGTACTTAGTACACGTAAGCACGAATCTACTTTATAATAACATCACATAACCGAATCATGAAAGTGTTTGACACCTTGACAATAAATTCGAGCTGAATATAATCGTATAACTTACATTAGTTGGTTTAATTACAAGGATATGTCGGCACGCATCACAACAAAAAAAAAAGGAAACATAGTACGTGAGAAGAGATTCTTCTATTTTTTTTTTTTTTTTTAAGATTCTTCTAGCAAACTTCAATAAAATACAATGATAAGCTTGTAATTAAGAAAATTAGAGGAACACAGTTAACATGCAGTTTTTTCAGATTAAAAAATTTGAGGTGCGGTAAATATTATGGGAATATTGTCCCCAGCAGCAAGTGTGTTATAGCTACACCACTAACATCTCTATTTGAAGATATTTACTTAAGGGAAGTTCATAATTGGGTTTGATTAGTAATAAAATACTTTTTAGTGGAGATTGGTTTAATTTTGAAAACAATAAAAGTTATAAAACGGAATTTGATGCTGTCCACTCATCATTGGCCTATATTTGTAGGGGAAAAATATATATGAGACTGTTAATTTCAATTGCGTATATAATTGCTAAAAAAGACTTCTTCCTGACTTAAATGAGTGTTCACAGAGGCCCGAGGGATTTGAATACTTGGTTCAAAAGTTTTTCTTTCCAGGCAGCTGTTTTGGAAACATTGACTTTGGTCAAAATATGTGGAACTGAAAATTACTATTTTAAATCTCAATAATTCTATGTTCATTTTTATTCTAATGTGTATACACCGACCGTATAAAAGATGTGGTTCATATCTTGCTTATAATTAATAATTTGTTCATTTTGAATGAAATGAGTGTTCCTTTTAAGATAAAAAACCAGATGGGAATATTTGGAGGGTGACTTGGGCTTTTATATGTAATTTAATTAATTGGAATATTCCAAATCGATCCATCCAACAAGAATCGAAAAATTAAGAATAATATAGATTTTATTAAGTTAGGTAAATATTGAAAATTGTGCTCATCTTTTTTGTTTACATTACTTCTTTACAAAATTTTGCTTGTATATATTAATAATATTGTAGAATAATGTGTTGTGTTGTTAACTTCTTTTGATTAAAACTTGTTAAATATGAGTTGTATTGAGTGGCTTGAAGTTTTTGTTTGTATTTAAATAATTTATTGTTGCTTAATTATATTTTTTTATATCGATTTTCTTCAGGAAAGCACAAAATTGATACATTTTTACCTTAGAAAGCATCCGTTGGATAGGTTTCTGCTTATAATAAGTTAGTTATAAATTGAAAATATAATTATAACCTAGTGATAATGAATTAAATTGAAAATCTAAATAATATCTAACCAATCTAAGTTATCTACGACCCAAAAATGAGACTCAGAGACATATTTATTTAGGCCATTTTAAAAATGCACTTGTAATTTACCATTTGTGATACTCGAATTTTGCTAACTTTAAATATATAATTCTAGTATGGTATTTTGCATGTTGAAAACTAAGAAAAGAAAAAAGGCACAACATATGAATTTTAGATCATGATAGAATTTATTTATCATAGTTTAGATGCATTATTTTTTTTTAAGTGACCTGAAGAGCCATCACTTTATTATAATTAAAAATTAAAATAGAAATATAATGAGAACCAGTTTTTAGTCTAGTGGTAAAGAAAAAACACCTTCAACAGAGATCGTAGGTTTAAAATCTGACTGGATTTCTTTGTGATATGTAGGCCCTGATCAAAATGAAGTTTACATGGGATTTCATTTCATTTTCATTGATTTTATAGGATTTCGTTGGATCTAATTACATGGAAATTCCAATCAAATGACACCAAATTCCTTCATTTTGATCAAGAATTTTCCAACGAAATGAAATAAAATGAAATCCCACGTTAAAAATGGGATTTTGATCAGAGCCTTAATTTTGAAATTAGTTTTTTTTTTAAGAACTAGGTAGTGGCTACCAAGTTATTAATTTTGAAATTAGTTAGGAGAGCTTAACTCCACGTTTATATCTTCAAAAAGTGGAAACATAATATTCATCCACTACGTTACAAATTACCAAAATGGGATCCCCACCCTCTGGAAGCATTATTAATTAATATTATTAAATTAGGTCATAAAACACAGTGTGTGCCTATATATCATGGTTTTATATATTGCTTTAGCATTCCTAACATTCCACGAATCATCCCCACTTTCAATCAGCTCTCTTCGAAATTTTATTGCTATATAGGTGTGTGTGGGTAGAAACTGGGGTGTTGTATCAAAGTTTTACATTGTTTTAGTGTCCTTTTGAAGTTTGAACGAGGTCGTGGCTCGTGGGCAACAAATAAATACCGGAATCTTTTATTAATGTCAAAATATGCTTTTCCTTCTGCTAGAAAACGTGAATCTTCTAATGGCAAAGTCAAAGCATTTTTCTTTTCAAAAGAAGAGGCTCTGAAGATAGGATCAGAGCGTGTGAGAAAATTATGAAGAATATACTTTCCTTTGTACGACGAAAATAGAGATATAGATAAATTATTAAAACATTTTTTCTTCAAATTTTTCTGTCCTTCATCTAAAGGTGTAATTTTTTAAATTATTAAACTAAATACAAATTCTTAGACCTATTAATTATTATCATTATTATTATTATCATCACTACAAGTAACACTTAAAATATGCTCAGTAATTAGAGTTTTTAAATTTTTCTAAATTTCAATCTATTAATTTATGGTAGTTGATATAGATAAACTGAAAATATAAGAGAGAAATTTTAAACTGTACTCAGTTTAAATATTTTATTTTAGTCAGTATAATGTCAGCTGTTAGGAAACATTAATATTGAATTTGTACATTAATTGCAGTATTTTTTTTTGTATGTATGGTTCCGGATATATTACGGTAATATTTCTTAAACAAAATTTTCTTAAAATATTTGGTATAGTAATTAGTTCTCCAGTCACTTCACATTAAGTCCAGAAATAATAATAATAATAACTTTCGTATTTTGAAATTTTTTATGACGTGGTTGAACTTGCATTTGAAAAAATTATCATTTTTCCGTTGTTTTCTTTCTCTATCCGATACGTGTCAATTATATTTCTCTATCTCTATCTTCATCTCTACTTCTTATAAACACACCGACTATAGAGGTATTACACGATAGGTCTAACATATAAAATAGATATTTCTACCGTTCGATTGATTTGATCTGTGGTCAGATATTAATCGCCATACGAAGTAATAATATATTTTATTTTTTCGTCTAATAAAGAAATAAATTAAATAACATATCTATTTGTATCGATGCTAGATTAAGCAATATTTTTTATTATCTACTATTATTTTATTTTCTTTTATTTGCCCACGTATGAGAACATTTTAGCCAATAAGTATTAACATAGTATATAATTCGAATCTGTGCATGATTACACTCATAAGTGAAGACTTATTTCGGCCGACAATTAGCAACCGTCTATTCGTTTCTCTACTACTCCTTATAAAAGGAAAATAAAAAATAAAGCTATATCCAACTCTTAATTAAAGAAGTAACTTATCCCAGCATTTCTATCATCCCCACCATTCTTTAGGAAACACGTTCATTTTTTTTCATTTTTAGAAAACGTGTTTGAATTCTCTCTTTCACTTTCGGAAATCCAGAAAACGCGTTTCTATGCGTACGCTACTCCCCCCGCCCCACCCCTCCCGCGTACGCCCCGACCCTCCCCCTCGCCCCCACCCTACCTCGCCCCCACCCTCCCCCCCCCCCCCGCCCCTCTCACACAATTAATATTCATAAATATTGAAGTTAATGTCGTAATTGTTGAACTTGGCATATTTAAATGTTGAAGGTAATATTTGAAGTGGGCATATTTAAATTGTTGGAGTTGTCATATATATTAACTTCAACAGTTATATATATTAACTTCAACATTTAAATATGCCAACTTCAACTTCAACAATTGGTCTATTTATATATATTAAATGTTAATATATATAACTGTTGAGGTTAATATCGTTACTGTTGAAGTTAATATATATAACTGTTGAAGTTATATGTGTAACTATTGAAGATATATATATGTAGCTGTTGAAGTTATATATGTAACTGCTGTATAATATGTTATATATGTAACTGTTGAATTTAATATATATAACAGTTGAAGTTAATATATATAATTGTTGAACTTGGCATAATTAAATGTTGAAGGTAATATTTGAAGTGGGCATATTTAAATTGTTGAAGTTGGCATATATATTAACTTCAACAGTTACGGTATTAAATTCAACATTTAAATATGTTAACCTCAACAGTTAGAATCAATATATAGTGTGTGTGTGAGAGGGGAGGGGGAGGGGGAGCGTACGCGGGAGGGGTGGGAGGGGGGACGAGCGTACGCAGCAGGGAGGGAAACAGAACGATTTTCAGAAATAGAAAATGCGTAGAGCCAAAAATAGAAAAAACGCATGGGGATGATGGAGATGATGAATATGTTAGTTAAGTGCACAATTTTAATTTTTCAAAGATAATTACTATTAATTACCCATAATTAAGCATGCACACACATAGGAACTAGTACCAAGCCATTCACACAAGAGAAAAGGTTCAAAGATGTACCTCCCTTGATATCGTAACCAAGGGGATTTGAACCGCGGCTAGGATGAAGGTGGTGCTTGCTCTTTCGTTCTCCTTGTCGAAAGCTCCTCGAGTCCACTTGGTATTAACCAAATCCTCAACAAGCTATGCTAGTAACTTGGAGGAGATGACTAATCCCTAGCTTTCCCGTTCTTCTAGCAAATGAACTAATCAATTTGTGGAAGAATGGGACTCAGCACATGAGCAATAGGGAGAGAAGAGAGGGGGAGGCGCCTCACAAGGAGGAAGGGGGCGGCTAGGTTAGTGGGAGAGAGAGAGGAGAATTTGCAACCATACAACCCTTTATATAGTATGCAAACCCTACCTACCTCACACCTACTATTTACAAGATTGCCACCCCACCTACCACTAGTGTGGCCGGCCACAATAAGGGCCTTTATGGGCTATTTGCTTTGCCTCATGGGTCCACTCAATCAATCATTAAATGGCCCCTTTTGTTGCTCTCAATTTGGTTCCCTATTGGACCTTTAATTAACTATTTAATTAAAGCCCTATAATATGCATATGTGTTGAAATAAATAATTATTAACTTAATAATAATTATTTAGGGATTAGAAAATGCATTAATTTATTTCTATATGATCCATTTGATTTAATTAATTATAACGGTCTATAACGCTATTTAATTAATTAATCAACTTATCATATTTTGCAATACCAATTATTGCAAATAAATAAATAATGCATGCATGGTTAAAACACCAATTTTGTGTGACCCTTTGAGGATTTATGCTACGTTGGACATGGAGTTAAATCGCTATTTAATTCCAATAATCATAAGCGGTATCTAGCAACACGTTATGATTCCCAATTCGCATAAATAGTGTACAGCTACAATATTTCAATCCTGCATAAGAGAATAAAGGTATATCCCTATTTTGATTCTTATGTCACACGATATCATCGTATAATCCAAGATAGGAATGTGTCATTCTTGCAGATTATACGTTTCTTGATCTAGAGATAATTGTATAAAGTTGCATGCAAACAATCTATCTCCATCAAGGGGCCCAAACAGATATCGTCACTCACTAAGTGAATTAATGAGGGACATACGGTTTTCTTAATGATTAGCTTTTCCCCGCACAATTCAAGAGAACATAAATAAAGTCCGTATAGAAGCCCTTATCGGGAATCAGCGGTAGACGATATTTATTGAACATATCTTCATGTGGAAAAGATAAACATCTCAAACTTAGAACCAAAATCATAACGAAGTAAACAATGACACATAACACAATCCATATGTTTATTTCGATGGGTCAAGTCCTGTGCTATGTTCCATAACATACACATATGCAATTAAGTTGGTAACTCTTTACCTATGATTTGTAGAACTTAATCATCACTTAACTTGCATACTAATCTTATATGATAATTAATGTTCCTTGTTAATTATCAAGATTATGGACTGTTTAGATTTATTATTGTCATTCTAAAGAATGATCCACAGAGATCTACAATTCAGATCCTCAACCTGAATAATCTGTCAATAATAAACCTAGGAACAGATGATAAATTATCATCCATAACATAAACTAATATTTAAGTCATTAAATTATTGACTTCTAGGACATAACTCCAACAATCTCCCACTTGGCCTAGAGTCAATCAGTAGTGACTTCTAGCCAACGAAGAATTGAGAACGATGTCATATATCTACATATATACATGTCTCGGACCTCAAAATAAATAATACGCTTAAGCTAGTTACTCATACGTCTACCACGTATGGATGCATAATTGCATCTCGTATACTTCTCAAGGTAGAGGTCAAGTTAGAGTGTTCACTGTGTTCGCGAACCTATCCAAATTTATTCGACCCTATATATATACTACTATATATATGTTCTTGATCATCATCATATGATATCAAGTGATATTGTTATAGATCATATTTGAATCTCCAATGTAACATTGGGTTCTTTAGGGGTAAGTTGTGGTTCGAGATGCATAGAACCATAATAACTCGAGTAAGAACTCGATCCAAAATAAACTTTTTTTATTGCTTCACAAGTTGCTATGTATTTTATTTTGGTGACGGAAACGGTTGTAATATTCCATTTAGAACACTTTCTAAATTTACAACTCCACCTTAAAACAAAATATGTAGCTCAATCGTGATTATATCAATCCTTTGAAAAACTTTTATCAATGTAACAACTTACACGAGATTTCTTTCATCTTAAGAGATGAAACATTGTATCACTCTTTCTCATAAGGTACTCGAGGATATCCTTGACTATCGTCCAAATGTGTCTCTCTTGTATCCATTTGACAACTGTTTGTCATATCCTTTGAATACTACACATTGGGGCATATGCATAAATATGGCGTACAAAATGAAACTCATAATGAAAGAATGCTTGAACTATTTCATGCACTTTCTTGAATTGAGTTGTAATAGACCGAGTTAAACACTCAAGTCATGCCATGTGACGTACAGTTAGACATCCTTTCTTGGAGTGTAACTTTCGTGTTTCTACAACACTTTGTCAAACATATGTATATTTGCTCAAACCTAACATCCATCATAATCTATCTTCATAGATTTGTTTCCTAGGATCAGGTGATTTCGCCCAAGTTCTCATTTGAGAAAGCATTCTCCAAAGAGATCTCGACAATATTCATTTTCTTAATGCTATTCCCAATTAATGAATTGTTATCTTGAACAATACAAGTAATACAATTATGCTCCCACTGAATATCTTGTTTATATAAGATACTTTTGACGAAGTTCAACTTCTTGACTTCATTGTCAAAACTTTTATTCCAATTTCCACAACACTTGCTTTAATCCATTAATGAATCCTTGAAGCATGCGTATGTTTTTAGCAATACATTAAATAAAACCTCGATTTGTATCAAATGCACAACATCTTCCTTCATTCATACGGAGAAGGCGGTTTTATGTGTTTTTCCATATATCGACATATATGAAATACAACTATTGCTAGATGATCTTTATTGACTGATACATAGCCACAAGCAAGAAGTTGTGCTTTGTACGTAGTCAACTAGCCATCGACTTAGACATAGCTACAAGCGAGAAGCCGCGCTTTGTACATAGTCGATTTGTTATCCATGTCGATCTTTCCTTTTGAAGATCTAAACGTTCTTGATGGATTGCTCCTTCATGAACATTAACCAAGGTCTATACCTTGTTGTTATACACAGATTTTGTTTAAAGATCATATGAATTCAAACCATATATGTGGAATCGGATCGTTCCATCGTTTCCTTGTTTATCAACGGATTCTCATATGCTAAGTTTGAGAATGTCGTGAAGCCAATGCACCAAACGGCTTAGGCAATCAACTCTCGTTGATCTTTTGTAGGATTGGTACTTGAGGTTCATGAACTACTTCCACAATGAATTTTTGAACGAGTTCTTGACTCCTCATATATTCCATGAGTTTCTCGAATCATCATCAACTCGTGAGATGGTTGAGTCCTCATTGGAAGGAGCGTACTATTAAACTTCTTTCAAAACAACTTGTGAATGAAGTTTCGCTCAACTCCCACTAAGTACCATGTATGGAGTGACAAGTTTCCCATAAGAGTACTTCTTGTAGTGACGCATAAACTATTTTAATGCTCACTTTACTCCCACTACTTCTTCTTGAGAATTTCAATTAATCAAGACTACATTATGATTAGCAACAACTATTTTGTTCTTATCATATTCGTGGAAGTAGTGCCTTTTAATATAAAGCATCCTACAAATATATAGTGTCTTATTTGGTTTAAGCTTACAAGTCAACAATACTTGAAATAAGCTTCTCAACACCAAATCTTAAGAAGCATTATACTTAGAGATCAAAATCTCATAAGATATCTTCCTCAATAGACTTCGATGGAACACCATTCAGTGTAAACAATATTGTCCTCAAACATAATTCCTTAATACGAGTCGAATAAGTCAATTTGATTTATTATCGATCGAACTATACAAAATATTGTTCGATACCTCCACTCTTGGACATATTATTCTTCATGGAGCGAGTTGTGAAACTACTTTCATACTCTTTAGATAATATTTCAAATCATGTGACTTAACTATTTACCGTGATTAATTGTAAAACTTTTTCTTTCTCTTGAACGGTCTTTCAACTTTACACTTGAACTCCTTTGAACTAGTCAAAAGGTTCTACTTATACCTTATCAAATAGATATGTTAATATCTACAATGATCGTTGGTTAAGTAGTAAAGTATCAATAACCTTTCATCGCACAAGTACTTATTGGTCTTTATACATCGATATGTAAAAGTCCTAATCAAGTCACTTGTCCTTAAACCTTTGTAGGTTAAAGGCATTTTTGTCATTTAACAAACATGATTCGCATATCAATTGATTTGAAATCGAATTGAATTACGAGCTCTACGTTACGGAGACTCTCGTAATGCGATTCTCGTTTATGTATGTGACTAAGCGGTTATATATAACATGAAAGTCAAATACTTTATGTCAAGTCTTACGCATCCTATTTGTCATTCAAAACTTGCTTATCTATTTCAAGCAAATTCAATCAAGATGCATGAAATCATATAAACAAATCCAGAATAAAAGAACTTGTCTTTTATTAAACATAATCATCCATTTCATCGAATATGAAATGGAGATGTTTTGAGAAGTTAGGATTAAGGTATGCAACCTTCAAGTCCTAAACAAACTCTTAATAAAGATAACTCTACGTATTCAATGGTAATAACTTAAACGAATAAGTCATTTCATATACGGAGTTTACTTTATATCTCTCAATATTTCTCTTATTCTTCATTGCTAACACATTTCGTTAAATGCGAGCATATGAACTAGTATCAAGTTACTAGCGTAAATTAGAGATAGTGAGATAATTTGAACGACAAATACACTTTAGGATTAGAATATTTCTAATCGTCACAATCATGGTATTTCGGATAACCTTTCAAATGCCTCCCATAAACGACAAATGAAATATCTCATGTGACGTATGGTCATAAATGAGAGTCTCGAAATTTCAACTCATACCTTGGTGAAGTATTTCTTGAATACTTAACCAATTACCTTTTTCATCAACAAGTGTGCGTAAAAGGTAACGTCATATCCTTTAATACTAGAAAGAGATCGTATGACAATATCAATAATCCTTGATATCGGAGATCAATATCTCTAGTTATCAATTAGCTAATTAAATCTTTCGATTTGTAAGCCAATGAAACGTTCATGTATCTTTTTATAAAAGAAGAATCTCTTTGTCAACTCATACTCTTTTATACTCGATCATAAACGATGGAGTTAATATCTACTTTCTCCAAGAACACTTTCTTGAGTAAGTGGATAAGAGCGTACGAGTTAAATCTAGTCCATTTGAATTCGCTAATACAAAGGTCTAGAAATTTCAAATGAGGATATTAGCCATACGCTTCATTGAATAACTTTTCACCAAAAGTCAATCAATCATCGCGTTGCTACGTTCGGGTAGTTTGAGGAAAGTTTTGGGAATTGACATACTCAAATTTCTTTTCACTAAGATCGTGTCTTAGGAATCGGTATTACTTCTTTAAGTAAATACTTTTAGAAACGAGTTTGTTAATTTTTCAAAGATTGATCGCAACAAAATTAACAATTTAAACATCTATAACAAAATCAATTTAAGGTCATTTAGTTTATGCAATTGTTTTATTTATAACAAATAAAACTCCCACTACATTTATTTAATGTCCCAAATGTAGTTGGTTTTCCAAGATCTCGGTTTTCATCAAGTAGAGCCTGCTATGGCACGTCACCCTACTTAATTAGACAAGGTAGGTTCTCCAACCAATCATATCGACCATATGATTCTTGGTTTGTGAATATCTAAGTATATTTACAAACTTCGCCCCGATGTCCAAACTCTAGTTGGGTCCATCGAAAAGTAACCTCTCACTATTTGCTCCTTGCAAATCTTAGCTATTTGCATCCCGACTACCGAATTGGCAATCATGACGTCCGCTTGGGCGGACCGCGCCATGAGTGACAATCGGCGTGAAGGGGATAGAGAGAAGGAGGGCGATTTAACTTAATCGAGTTTTAGTTGGGACTATCAATCATATGACACTTGTTTGGTGGTCGTGTAAGCATACACCCATACCTAGCCTATGACAATTCATAGCAATCACAAGCAATCATATATAAGCATCTCATAGTTGTGGGTTTGTATGGCTCCCGCTTGCATTAGTTTCGCCACATCGTCCATGGAGCAAAACTATTCTAATTCTTGCCCTCCCACTAAATTCTATAAGGATCTAAATCCTATATAAAATAAAGGTGCAAAATACATGTGAAAATATCCTATTCCCATCATAACCTTAGGGGCATGCAAGCCTCACAAGTTACATAAAAAATTAATCAACAAATTAATTAATTAATGGCACCAAAGGCCGCATTACAAACATTCACACATGCATTCATTACAACCACAAGGCATTGAGTCTTGAGCCATACTAAACCCACTATCAACCTACAAAACAAAGTTAGCACATACAAGCACTTTGTTTCCAATTAACGATTTTCAAGCATCTTTGCGTATCGTTTGCCATAAGTAAATTTCGTGTACAAATCCTCAATTTTAAACAACAAAACTTGTTTAAATTCATTTAGAAAGTTCTTTCAACATCCCATAACTGAAAGGAGATCAAACAAGGAGTTTTCTAATTGTTTTCAACTAATTTGAATACTTAGAAAAACAGTAATTTATTAAAAACGTAACTAATGGAATCCAATAAAAACAAAGGTTTTAGGTCTCCAAAAATTCTTAAATAAATTACTTAAGCTCCTTATCATATTTTTGAATACCATTAAAAATTTCAAGAAGAGATCTTAAACTATCTGGGAGAATAAAAAATGACAAATCTCTTACAAGTGCACAAAACACCGTTATGAGACTTTCAGCTTATCCTCTCAACCATTTGGTCTGTTAGACCACCTTCTAATCAGTTTTTATATATACAATATACATAGAAAAACTAGTTTAGTCTATAGGCTAACTATCCATGAAAAGAAAACCACCAAGTTCAGTTCAAAAAGTTCGAGTTACAAACTAAACAATCAAAAAATTCTGTACTGGAACAGACTGTCGATCGAAATGTTCTAACCTAGTTGAAGGTCCAAACTTCCACGAAAAAGTATGAAATTAATTTTCCTGCAATCCTAACTCAAAATAGAACACCTCCATTTAAACAGAATTTCTAAAGGAGTTCTCAGTTGGTACAGTTTATTAGAACAATCGATTTGCTCAAAAAACTGGATCTGACGAGATCTTCCTTTTCATACTTGAAAACCCACAAATTTATCCAAGTCATGCAACAATTTATACATGCTCAGAAAGAGCTTCAAGTCCTCTTTAAATCTAGCCATAGAACACTGGTACTTATATTCAAAATATAAATCTTTCAAGCCATTCAAATAGGACAGTACGAGCAGAAACTGGTTCTGCGCACTGTCGCCATTTTATTCACAGTAAATCCATAATAATTCAGAAAAATGTGAATCTAACGCCAAAAGAATCACAATCCACAGATCTACAACTTTCATGTAGATGGAAAAAAACTTCCAGAGAACTTGTCAAAGCGAAAAACGCGAAACAACACAGAAAATACCATTTCCAGACAGCAAACAAACGCATCATCTCTACTAATCCGTTAATTAGCCAATTTCTCTTAATTAAGTGTCAAAATAGCTTAAGTACGACCATGTGCTCTGATACCACTGTTAGTTAAGTGCACAATTTTAATTTTTCAAAGATAATTACTATTAATTACCCATAATTAAGCATGCACACACATAGAAACTAGTACCAAGCCATTCACACAAGAGAAAAGGTTCAAAGATGTACCTCCCTTGATATCGTAACCAAGGGAATTTGAACCGCGGCTAGGATGAAGGTGGTGCTTGCTCTTTCGGTCTCCTTGTCGAAAGCTCCTCGAGTCCACTTGGTATTAACCAAATCCTCAACAAGCTATGCTAGTAACTTGGAGGAGATGACTAATCCCTAGCTTTCCCGTTCTTCTAGCAAATGAACTAATCAATTTGTGGAAGAATGAGACTCAACACATGAGCAATAGGGAGAGAAGAGAGGGGGAGGCGCCTCACAAGGAGGAAGGGGGCGGCTAGGTTAGTGGGAGAGAGAGAGGGGAATTTGCAACCATACAACCCTTTATATAGTGTGCAAACCCTACCTACCTCACACCTACTATTTACAAGATTGCCACCCCACCTACCACTAGTGTGGCCGGCCACAATAAGGGCCTTTATGGGCTATTTGCTTTGCCTCATGGGTCCACTCAATCAATCATTAAATGGCCCCTTTTGTTGCTCTCAATTTGGTTCCCTATTGGGCCTTTAATTAACTATTTAATTAAAGCCCTATAATATGCATATGTGTTGAAATAAATAATTATTAACTTAATAATAATTATTTAGGGATTATAAAATGCATTAATTTATTTCTATATGATCCGTTTGATTTAATTAATTATAACGGTCTATAACGCTATTTAATTAATTAATCAACTTATCATATTTTGCAATACCAATTATTGCAAATAAATAAATAATGCATGCATGGTTAAAACACCAATTTTGTGTGACCCTTTGAGGATTTATGCTACGTTGGACATGGAGTTAAATCGCTATTTAATTCCAATAATCATAAGCGGTATCTAGCAACACGTTATGATTCCCAATTCGCATAAATAGTGTACAGCTACAATATTTCAATCCTGCATAAGAGAATAAAGGTATATCCCTATTTTGATTCTTATGTCACACGATATCATCGTATAATCCAAGATAGGAATGTGTCATTCTTGCAGATTATACGTTTCTTGATCTAGAGATAATTGTATAAAGTTGCATGCAAACAATCTATCTCCATCAAGGGGCCCAAACAGATATCGTACTCACTAAGTGAATTAATGAGGGACATACGGTTTTCTTAATGATTAGCTTTTCCCCGCACAATTCAAGAGAACATAAATAAAGTCCGTATAGCAGCCCTTATCGGGAATCAGCGGTAGACGATATTTATTGAACCTATCCTCATGTGGAAAAGATAAACATCTCAAACTTAGAACCAAAATCATAACGAAGTAAACAATGACACATAACACAATCCATATGTTTATTTCGATGGGTCAAGTCCTGTGCTATGTTCCATAACATACACATATGCAATTAAGTTGGTAACTCTTTACCTATGATTTGTAGAACTTAATCATCACTTAACTTGCATACTAATCTTATATGATAATTAATGTTCCTTGTTAATTAGCAAGATTATGGACCGTTTAGATTTATTATTGTCATTCTAAAGAATGATCCACAGAGATCTACAATTCAGATCCTCAACCTGAATAATCTGTCAATAATAAACCTAGGAACAGATGATAAAATATCATCCATAACATAAACTAATATTTAAGTCATTAAATTATTGACTTCTAGGACATAACTCCAACAAAATATCGGGGATGATCCTAATCATCCCGTTCTTTATATCCAACTCTTAATTAATGATGTAGTCTCTAAATGAAAGGGAATTTAGTTAATAAAAATATTCATTTTCATCACATTTTTTTCCCTTATTCATATGTTCAGTTTTATTTTTTTGTTGAAGTATAACAATATTTTTCAAATATTTTATTTACCCATTCCCATAGTATTATCAAATATCATTCTAATTCTAAATATTGTAATTACTGAGAACTTGCTACGGACTTTGCAGCACAAATAGGTAGTTCTAGCACAAAACTCCGTATCAGCAAATGATTTTTGTACTTTTAAAAATTTGTCTTTAATAGTTTTTAATGTTAATGATAAAATATTTGATGCTTATATATATTGTAGTTGTATTTTTTTGTTGTCCCTAATTAAAGACCTAGGGATGAATAGGCACAATTTTGGTTTCATAAACTGGTACGATCAATTTTCGGTTCAAGTAAATAATTATCAAACACAAGAAATTAGACAAACAATTCAAATCAGATGTAAATAGAGAAAAGCGAAAGAAGTGACACACGATATAATTACGGAGTTCCGACTCTTTAGGAAATGCTAGCCTTAGTCGTAGTTCTCTAGAGTTTCACTATCACGAAAGGATGCGCTCCGTTCAATTTCACAAAAAACGTGTCTGCAACTTCGAACTGAATCGTCTCTTCACAAGAAACTCGAGTTGGATCGGCCTAACCTCTAATCTAATCAAGAACACACTCAAGGAATGAGCCTCTAAATCAAATCTCTCAAAATTGTGACTACAAAGCAATATGGGTTTGATTTAGGCACTCTAATCTCAAGTATTTAGCTAAGTAATGCTACAAAATTAAGAGAGAATAGTCTCAGATGTTTGGAGCTCAAGAAGAGATATTTTGCAAGGTATTCAATCAATCAAAATAGCCCAAAGGGGTCTGATATATATAGGGGCGACAAGAGCTCCAAACATGTCAAAATAATAACCAAACGTTACACAAATTTACCAAGCGTTACACAACGCTTGAAAATAGTCGTTAAATAAAATAAAATCTGACAAACCCATTGGAGATTGTCAGAAGTGTTACACAACGCTATCAAGCGTTGTGCAACGCTTGAAACAAAGAAAATTCAATGGTCAAAAAGGTTGTCAGAAACATTGCACAACTTTTGGAAGCGTTATGCAACGCTTCTAAAAATAAGCGTTGTGTAACGCTAGTCGTTACAAAACATACGACAGAGCAACCTCATTTTGACCAAAAATCAAAGCGTTATAAAATTCTGAACATGCCTTCTGGAACGCTTGATTTTAAAAGCGTTGTACAATGTTAGAAAACGTTATACAACGTAATGTTGTAAAA
Organism: Rhynchospora pubera; assembly: GCA_028095005.1. NCBI lineage: Eukaryota > Viridiplantae > Streptophyta > Magnoliopsida > Poales > Cyperaceae > Rhynchospora > Rhynchospora pubera. Next base: position 177,949,872 of record CM051462.1, read on the forward strand.
ATTGTGCAACTCTATCAAACATTGTACGACCTTTGATCAAACATTAGACAACTGAAAGAAGTGTTGTGTAACGCATGAGGATTGTTTTTAGCAAAATAGAAGATGAGATATGCTCTGAAGCGTTGTACAACCTTACCTAACGTTGTATGACCTTTTCCAAACATTACACAATGGGAAGAAGGGTTGTGTAACGTTTCATACGAATTTTGAGCATATTACTTAGAAAAATTAGGAGATTAGTTTAGAATTACAACCAATTAAACTCTAGACTTCCTAAATAGTCTTCCACAACCTTGTTTAGCTTCTGTACTTGTGCTACACCTGATTTTGCTATCTTGTTCCATTTAAAACTAAACAAACACTTGAGAGAAGAGATTAGTGATGGAATGATGTTGTTTTGTAAATTGACAAACTAAGTGAAGATATTGTTTGAAACAACACTTTTGATAGAATTTTTTTTTGTGGGGATAAATTTTGAACCAGATTTCAATCACAATCGTTTTTTTTAAGAAAATATCAATTTGTTATAAATCATGAACGGTTGTGATTGAAGTCATGTCCATACTTATGCATATATATATATATAGAGAGAGAGAGAGAGAGAGAGAAAGAATGACTAACGTATCATTAATTTGTCATTGAATTATTTTTCGAGATTCAAAATTCAAACAGTCAATCTAAACTGTTCAAGTTGATCACTATATTGAAATATCTTGTAGACCAAATTATATATATATATATATATATATATATATATATATATATATATATATATATATATAATTTTGCTATTTATTATGATATTTTCGAATGAGAGGACATGAAATACTCCAATTATAATGTTTTTTAAAAAATTCATAATAAATAGTAAAAAATTTTAAAAAAATATAAAATTTGATCTCCAAAAATCTTTCAATATGGTGAACAATTTAAACGATTTGAATTGACAGTTTAAATTTTAGGTCTTAAAAAATGACTCGATGGCAACTGGATAGCACGTCATCCTTCCTCTATATACATATATATATATATATATATTTTTCATTTGCGTTCTTTATTTTGCTTGTAGATATCAAAAGTCGGTGGTACCAATTATCAGCTTCGCAAAAGGAAATAAGAAGGAAAAAAACGTTTTATCCAGAATGCTGACATAACAGAACAAAAGCGAAAGGGACCGACCGACAAAAAAGTGGAAATAAAAATGTTTTCCGAGGGGAAAGAATAAAAGATAACCTACGTCAAAGAAAGAATGGATCGGTAACGGTAAACATGTCTATAGAGTAAAGATTGCAGTCCAAATGCACATATCGTGGGGTCTCGTTCATATATATGATATATCCCATTACCCCCATACATTTTATATGGTCCACGTATTGTTCTTTTCTGACGAAAATGGGTCCACATTTGATCTCCTCTACTGATTGTGCATGTACCTTTTGATACTCGCGAATATGTTTTGTCCTGTCAATCATTATTTCAGGTTTTTTTGAACAAAATTTAAAATAGGGCAAGCAAAAAAATTTGTGGCTCTTGCCTGCTCGAAATCGATTCGTTAATTATTCAAAACTAACTCGTTCGAAATAATTTCGAGTTTCTAATGAATCGAGTTTTTAGACTCAAAATTAATACTGAATTGATTACGAGCGATAGATAGCTCGCTCGTTAGTGGCTCGTAAATTATTCAACTCGAAATTATACATTAGCGATAGTATGCGCCTGTATATACAACTCAATTTTTTAGTCGGAAAAAATTCCTATGTTTGCCTTCCCGCCAAATCTTCCTCTATAAGCAAACCATTTCTCTCTTCTCTAGAAACTTCTTATCACTTCTATCTCTTCATCACAGTTTCTCGTCTCTTCGTCTCAATGGCTAAAACCCTAAAAAGTTATCTTCACCTTTACGGCTCCGAGCTCAAATTTTTTCTTCACCTCTAGTTCTGATCAAACCTGACCTTAGATTTTCTCTTCGCCTCTTGTCCTTCATCTCTTCGCTGTTCTCGATTCTTTTAACTCTCCTTTCTAGCTACTCTATAAAGAACAACTTATCAATTCGAGCTATTAACGGCTCGAGTCAAACTAGCTCGTTATAAATTCGAATCGATTACAAATTGAATTTCTCTACTCGATATTGCTTAACAACTCGAATCGAATTCGAATATGGCTTGGCTCGCTCGAACTCAGCTCATTGTCAATTGACAAATTGGCAATTCTAGAAGTAATTAATACTAAGTTCCTTTCTGATAAAAGCTCATGAAACGCCTTTTAAAAGACAATTAATTTTCTTGTATTATTTGGCAGCTGCTGCCAAGCTTTTCTAAAAAAATTTTCTTCATATTAATTATATGTTAATAGAGCTACTATCATCCCTAACAAATGCTTTAATTTTTAACTCCTTACAAAAGTAATTGTAAATTTATGCAATTAAATTTTTTTAAGAAAATTTATGCAAATTAAATTTTTTTTTTTGAAAAGTTGGAAGTCTGATGGTGGGATGATACCAACGTTTATATATATTTTTTAATTTTTAAGATAAGTAAGACATGATAACTCATCCCTTGATTTTTTTTTCCTTGATGCATTTTTCTTCATTTTGAAGAAACGATAGTATACATGAAATTCAAGTTCGAATGTTCGATCAAAAGAGAAAAAAAAAAAAGATGACAGAGTCTGCGACGAGGCCATAAATATTTTGAATGCAGATAACTCAGCTAAAAATTAAGTAATGAATTTTTAATCAATACATCAAAGTATTTAAAATTTTTAACTAAATTGAGTTAAATTCACATTTCTTTTAGGGTTCAAATGGTGTTTTTCTTAAGAAAATTGTCTTTACAAGCATTCAAGCATATACAACAACAACATTGCTTGATTTGGACGCATAAAATAAGGATACATTGCATCGTATTTTCACCATCTAAATCCGCCTCTAGTGTACTAAAAAATAGTCATATTTTCTTCATTTTTCTTGTTTTTTTTCCCCAACCTTTATTCTTCATCACTCTCTTACAACTAAATTGAAAAAAAATAAAAGTAAAAGATAAATAAATAGCTCTTATTTTCATAGGAAACGAAAGAACATAAATTAAGAGGTAAATGCATAACTCAAACATCCACTCATTATTTGGATGCTCGCTTATATAGAAGAGAGAACTAATTGGCAAAATCCATAACAACCCCACGAATAGCTGTCCCAAGAATCCAGAATCCATGTTCGTGTGTTCTCCAAAATTCTGAAATCCAGAACAAGCTCGCGATTTGTTCTTATTCGACGTAGGTTTGGTTCGCGCAGAACAATACTGTTCGCATGGTTACCAAACATTAAGAACAACACTTTCATGGATATTAAATTTCATAGTAAGTTGAGATTTTAATTCTTCTCATCGTTAAAAAAAAATTTATGTAGAAGAAGTTAATATATTTAAAACTAAAAATCCTACAAATAGTTCTCTAAATATTTGATGATAAGGGCAAAAACAATCCGAATCTGCTGACGCGCTACATCATGTGTCGCGCACCCACGACTGTCTGATTTTGATCGGACGGTTTATTTTTTACGAGCCTATCAATTTAGGTTACATGCATGGAGCTCCCTTGTCCATTGAATCCTGATTGGACGGCCAGAATGTCGCGCTACACCAAGTGTCGCGACACTTGATTTGAGTTTGGGCAAAAAAACCAAAGTGCTTGGCCTAAAATAACAATACAATTTAAATGAAAAAAGAAATTTAAATCTTTTCAGGAGGAAGATCAAGACTGGTCCAGGCCTGACTTGCTTTGGGCTCAAAACTTTCAATCCCATCATAGTACCAAGCACAGTAGAATGGTCCCCAATGACCCAATCTGAAGTGATGACTCAAAAGAGTAATAAAAAATAAATGTGCTACTTAATAGACAATTTAAATACATGCTAGGTGAAAAAAAATGTTTGAAAACTCTTTGCACGCCCAGCTAGCAATTAACGTCTGAAAAGGCAACTATTTTTTGTAGTGGCGAAATTTTCTAAAAAACATTTGTATAACTATGAAAGAATAAAATTATAATTTGTTATTAAGGATAAGAGTTTCTCTCGTTTTTTTTTTCGTGCATTGAACAAAGTGTGGCCCCAGAGTTTAGGAATTAGGAAGGTCCAAATTCGAAAGAAAGAAAATGTCTACTCGAACAAAAAAAAAAATATATAGTCAACATGTTTTCATCTTTCTTCATTTTGGCTCCATTTGGATAGGTGTGGGAAGAAGGGAAGAAGGGAAGAACCGAAGAAGTATTGGAAAATGTGTAACTTTGTGAAGAGTTTGAATTGTTTATAATTTTTTTTTCTTCCCTTCTTCCTTCTTCCTACTTCTTCTCACGTCAGCAATCCTTTACATCTGCATTACACCAAAATACAACAAAAAAAAAAAAATAAATTCTCATTTCCACACGAAAAAGAGAAAAAAAAAAAACTAAAGAGGTAAGTGAATAACTCAAAAGTCTACTCATATGATGATTTTTTATAATATTTCTGTTACAATTTGTCTCATAATATTTTCTTCCATGTATTAAAATGTTATTTTTGTTAAAATTTGTCTAATAACACAATTATAATTAATTTGGTTGATTTTTATGAATTAAATAAAATATGATTTTAAACTATCAAACTTGCTATCGAAATATTATGTTGTTTATTTATGAATATGCATTTAATATGTGTATTGATTAAATGTTTGAGCCTTAACCTTATACCTTTAATATCTGATTCCATACGTACAAATTTACAAACTTATCCATACATTTGATCCATATCCATATCAGGATATTTCATCATTCTATCCGAATATAATAATATTCGGTCCATATCTTTATTTATTGCTCTCTTACAATCGAGTTTTAAATCATCCAAGATCCAACATCAGATCGTTTTCGGACCACAAATTATATCGGATCAAAATTTTTAACGGAATAAAATACGGATCGGACGGACTAGATCGACTTCAGAATGGATCCGATTTTCGCCGCCCGTACAGCTGTAGTCCCTCTGGTCGCTTACGCAGTCTATTTTTCGTAGCTTTTTGTTGGTACAATATATTGAAAAGTAAAATAGCGTAAAAATCGAACGTCCAATTAAAAAAATACCAGCCTTAGCCCAAAACCCCAGTATTTAATGCTGCGTCTCTCTTCTCTCCTTGTGCCATTAACTTCGCATGAGAGCGCAAACGAAAGAGAGAGAAAGAGGGAAGACTTCGAAACTCGCACTAACTCGATAAGAGCGCCTCTTAATTTGTCGCATTCCTCTCCGTTACTTCTCACTCCAGTTCTCTCCATTTCGCAACAGATGGGAGGTGCAGAGAAAGCGAAGGAGATGAAGTACGTTCTGGTCACCGGCGGTGTGGTTAGCGGCCTCGGGAAAGGCGTCACGGGGAGCAGCATCGGCGTTGTTCTCAAGGCTTGTGGCCTCCGTGTCACCTCGATCAAAATTGGTGAGTGTAATCGATTGATTCGTTCTTTCTCTTACTAGTTCGAGCGCAATGTGCGAAATGTAGCTTGTTTTGGAGAAGTGATTCGATTTGTGTTGATGTTTCCTTTGCACTGGTTTGGTTTTTGATGTTTCGGGTATGAAAAGGGGTTTTGGATTAGTGTTTAGTCGGAGGAAGCAGCTTTCTTTGTAGATAAGTGTCAGTTTTAAAATTTTCTTCTTAGAAGGTTGTAGATATGTGTCATTTTAGCATCGATTTTTCTGTGTTTGAAAAGGACACAGTAGGCGCATTTAATTTTGGTTGAGACTAAATTTTACTGAAATGTATTACCTTGACTATGTACAACTACCAACTTATAGTCCAATTAGCATTTTAGGCATGTCAAATGTGCAATTAGGCTACGAATTCAATCCAATTTGAAACATATATTGATTAATTTTACATGATTTTGTTAAAACAGATCCCTATCTAAACACTGATGCGGGGACCATGTCCCCATTTGAGCACGGAGAGGTTTTTGTCTTAGATGATGGTGGCGAGGTATGTAAATTTTTATTTTTTTTCAGCCCGTATTTGTGTTTCATAATCTTTCTGTTGTGCATATTTTGGATGGATGTTAGGTGGAACGTTGAAGGTTTCTTCACAACAGTTTTTCTTCCTTGAAGATTATTTAATTATTTTATTTGTGGCACCTTTGTTTTGGACCAACTTATGGAACTTGAAAGAAAATGACTGAAGCAATAGTGTTTTGGTGAAACAAGCACTAGCTGACAAGTGTCATATATTTGTTTGTTATGTGACCCTGAAGTTCTGTTTATTTATTATTTGTCCCACTTGTGACAAGCATATTCTCACATAAATGACAAGAATCAGATTCTTTCCACACCATTCACTTCAACATTCTGAGAGCAATTCTCACTAATATAAACATTTAATTTATAGGTTGACTTGGATCTTGGGAACTATGAGAGGTTTTTGGATGTGAAGCTAACAAAGGATAACAATATCACCACTGGAAAAATTTATCAGGTAAAGAATTAGGTCCTTTTTTGTAGTTGTCTTTGAAATTTTCATAATTTGCATGCAAGTCCTTACCAAATGTTTTATTAATTTTATGTAGCATGTCATAAACAAGGAAAGAAGAGGAGATTATCTTGGCAAAACTGTTCAGGTGTGTCTGAAATTTTCAATTAAATTTTCTTGGAAGTCTGTCTGAATTTTTCAATCAAAATTTGCTTTTCCAGTTTTCCAAGCAAAATTTCTCTTATTTTCTTTTCTTTTTTTGTAAATGGTGGTTCCTCATATAACGGATGCTATACAAGAGTGGATTGAGCGGGTGGCGAAAATCCCTGTAGATGGTGAAGAGGGAGAACCGGATGTATGTGTCATCGAGCTAGGGGGTACCATAGGTAAGTGTTATTTTTGTCTGCATACGAATAAAAATTTGGCTTTGTTTGAAAATCCTATCTAACTGAAACAATGAAAACAAAATACATATGCAGGAGATATTGAATCGAGGCCCTTTATTGAAGCACTGAGCCAATTCTCTTATCGAGTTGGTATATTTCTATGATCTTGTACTAAATTATTACATCAAAATTTAAGTTGAATTTGAATTAATTTTTTGAGGCTGGCTATGGTGCTGTGCAATATTGATCAGCTAGCGTTACAGCTTCAAATATTGATTTGTGAGATTTGAATGGCTGATTAAAGTTGTTAATGTGATCACCACACTCAACTCTTGTATTGGATTGGTTGTTACACTTTTTTAAGGTTCTATTTAGTTTTCTTCTTCTTATATTTTTATTATTATTTTTTGGGTTGGAAGAAAGAGATCCTCCAATATTCAGTCGCTTGGATTGACCGATTGAAACTCCAAAACAAAGATTTGGAACTGCACTTGGAAATTGGTGCTGTGCATATCACTATAGCCTTTGCCAATTTTGTTTATTTCTGAAAAGTGTAATTATTGATATTTCAGGGGAGAGCAACTTTTGTCTGGTTCATGTCAGTCTTGTACCTGTTTTAAATGTTGTTGGCGAGCAGGTATATATTAAAATAACAAGATCATTTAAAAAAAATGAAAATAGTTTATTTTTATGATTAATTTTCTTTATAGGCATTTTCTGATTATTTGTTTTTATGGTTAGAAAACAAAGCCAACACAGCATAGTGTTCAACGGCTGAGAGCCCTTGGCTTCACTCCTAGTATACTTGCTTGTCGCAGTAGTAAGGTAACAATTCTTTCATTGTAAATTTCTGGTATATTAGAAGTTGGCAATGTAATGTACTCACTAAATCTGTTTTTTTCCTATTGTTCCAGCCTCTTGAGGACAATGTCAAAGAAAAATTATCAAAGTTCTGCCATGTCCCGGTAATTGCACATAAATGATGTTATTGTGAATTATATTATTTTGCTATTGAGCATATAGAAAAAGTAATTACATTTTAGAAAACTTATTTTTTTTTTCGCAGATAGATAACATCATAAGCCTTTTTGATGTATCAAACATTTGGCAAATTCCAATTCTACTCAAGGTGAGCCTTGATGAGAATATTAGTTCTCCATTCTGTTTGAAATATTTAGAAACAATTCTTTTTTATTCATCTTCTGTGTATAATTTTGCTTGTATTTAGGAGCAGAAGGTCCATGAAGCAATCTTAAAACGGCTTAAACCTTCAAGGTAGCAAATTGACTTTCAGAAATATATGATATGTGTAACATTTCTCTGATGACTACTAGGAAATAACTAAAATCTTTTGTAAAATTGTTTTTCTCTTGGTGTAGTATTTCATCAGAACCAGCATTGGAGGAGTGGAAGAAAAGGGCAGAAATCTGTGACAATCTGCAAGAATCAGTAAGTTTTAATTCTAAGTTCTATTAGTTATTACAATTCACGAATATTCTAATCTATTAACTAAGGAACTAATACAATTTAAAACTATCAGGTCCGAATTGCAATGGTTGGGAAATACACAGGTCTCTCTGATTCATATCTCTCTGTGTTAAAGGTATTCTTTCACTTACTATCATGAGTTACGAAAATATTTCAGGAGAAGAACAAAATTTACTTGTCATGATGCACATGTGATCAGAAACAAGGATCTTGTGCTTTTAAAACCCACTACTAGATAAAAAAATATGTTCATACTGCCTACCTTTTACCCACATTTGTCTCAAAAAAAAGAGGGTTGGTTTGGGAATTTTTTAAAAGATCATGGGTGCACGATGAGATTTGTAGTGGTACACAAAAAGTCTGTCTTAGTTATTGATAGAAGTTACTGTATTTTTCGTTATTGACCACTATTGTATCTTAATATGATGTCTATTAGGCTTTGTTGCATGCATCAATTGCTTGCGAGAGGAAGTTAATAATTGAGTGGGTTCCAGCTCCTGACCTTGAGGAGAAAACTAAGACTGAGGTCAGTACTTGAGGTTATATTCTATTCACTTTTACAATTCTTAAGCAGGTTATTAATATATATTTTATTATGCATCTTCTTGTAGCAACCTGATCTTCATGAAAAAGCATGGAATTTGTTGAAGGTGAGTTAGTTTATTTATTTCATATTTAAACCTGTAAATTTATATTTTATGAAACCATTTTTTTCTTATTAAACTTTTGACCTTTCTGAATTTTTTTTTTATTAAATTAGCTCATGAAATCTTTTTAATGCCTTCTTGAAAAGTCACTAGAAAAATGTCATCATGTACACATTGCTTTAGTAAATGTATTGAATAAATTTTTTAGTAAAATTGCTATAATGGTCTTACTGTATAATATGCTGAATTGAGACTTATACCCTTAAATTTGCTTCATGGTACATCTTTAAATGACAAACTCTGCAAAACATGGACTGATAGATAAAATGCCACAGGGTGCTGATGGAATACTAGTCCCAGGAGGTTTTGGGGACAGGGGTGTTGAGGGAAAAATTCTTGCAGCAAAGTATGCAAGGGAAAACAACATACCTTTTCTTGGTATCTGCCTTGGGATGCAAATTGCTGTGATTGAGGTTGCTAGATCAGTTTTACACCTTGAGGATGCGAATAGCACAGAGTTTGATGCAAAAACAAGTCATCCATGTATAATCTTCATGCCAGAGGTTAGAATTAAATTCTAGTTCTTATTTTAATTTATCTTAGATTTGTTCTTGGGTTAAGATATGCAGTTTAGCTTAAAATTTAGGGGTCGAAGACGCATATGGGAGGTACAATGCGTCTTGGATCGAGGCGCACAATTTTTGAAGAGTTGGACTGCTTAACAGCTAAGCTGTATGCAAATTATGTTTTTGTACTCTATATTGTTGCAGTTTAATTCAACCATCCCATGCTTGTTGAAGGTTGAATGGGAAGGATTTTGTGGGAACTCTGGTTTGAAATTTCTGTTTCTTTCAATAGGTATGGAGGTGTTTCCTTTGTTGATGAACGACATCGGCACAGATATGAGGTATGGTTCATGCATGAGTTACTTTCATTCTTTTAATAAAGAATAAAGAGAATATGATTGCACTCAAAACATAGGTGAGTTATTTTGTTAAAGATATAGGAGAAGATGCGAAGAATAATGGACATAAGCTAAATTTACAGACATTAGTGAATCACTAGGATTATATTATGTTTGTTTCAAAACTCACAGCATGCATAAATAAATTGGCACTTAAATTGTTGTTTTATTGCAGGTCAATCCAGATATGATTGTGGAGCTTGAAAAGGCTGGTTTAGCATTTGTTGGCAAAGACGAGACTGGAAAGAGAATGGAGGTACCTTTTCTCTTATTAATTCACATATTTTTAGACATTTTGATTATCAATGCTGGATATAGTTCTATCATTAACTTTTCTCCTTTTTAATTTTGCAGATTCTTGAACTGCGGACCCATTCATATTTTGTTGGTGTGCAGTTCCATCCAGAGTACAAATCGAGACCTGGAAAACCTTCTGCCCCATTTTTAGGTACAATAAATCTTTATATGTACTGTGATCTTTATGTTTATCCTGAATAATTAGACAGATGATGCCCTTATTTATATTTAGGCTTATGATATTTATAATTCTTATACCAACCTTTTATAACTTAAGCTTTGGGTCCATATTGTTTTCAATAGCCCAAATTTCCATCAGCAGCCCAATTAGCCCAAATTTCCTAACACTTTTGTATATGCATTACAGCATTAGCACTTCTTAACACTTTCCATGAGCCCAATTAGCCCAAATTGAGAATTATGTGTTATACTAAAAGGGTGCCTCTTAGTATCTAAGGAAAGTTTTTCCCCAGTCATCTGACAGAGCTCTTATTTGGGACTTTTTTCCAAAAGGGCTCAACTTCTTTTTTTAATTTCATAAGGGGCTGCGCACCACTAATATTTTTCCAAAAGAGCCCAGGCACTGATAGTGATAGGCTGATAGCATTTGTGCGTTAGTGTCGTGACGTGAATAACAGTGTATATTGCGCCAACTATTGATAATTAGACGGCAAACAGATATGAAATAATTATATTCAATCACTTTATTATTTTCTTGTATCTATTATGCTCTCTTTACCTTTCCGTGAGGAAAGATTACATATATATAGATTTAAAGCAATCAACGGCATTGACCTAACATAAATTTCAGATTCAATAGGAAAAATGATATTCTAGTACTGGGGATCATCGATTTAATTAGGCAACTTTATTTTTCAATGGATACCTAATTTGATTACTAAAGGAATTTTCAGTAAACAATTTCATTAAAATTTTGAGTTTATCCAATAGTGGGAACAACAATCTTAGAATTTCATTACTTTGGACTATAAGACAATTTATGGGTAAACTGATCGGTTTGACCATAGAGTGCATAACGGTTCTTAGAAAAACTATATGACTATTTTTTTTTTTAATTATGACCGGTAGGCATAAATGAAAATGACGCTTTTTTTCCATGTTTAAGCGCAGTCAGGCCCTTTTAGATAATTTCAGCAGTGCGTAGCCCCTTAGGAAATTAGAAAAAGAATTTCAGCCCTTTTGGAAAAAAATCCCTTATTTGAGTATCCTGCTATTTGAGTAGGATATGAATGTGTGGGAAACCCTACCACTAGATTATTTGTTTATCTATTATTACCATCTTAGAACTAAAAAAGAAAAAATAATCAATATCTCTGGAAAATATTTTCTATGGCTTCATGAAAAACAAGAGAAGGCAATCTCTGACGGAAATAGTTTCTCTGCAAAATTACAGGGTTGATAGCTGCCTCATCTGGCCAATTAGACACTATCCTCCATAAACTTACCCTAGAAAACCAGTCAATTGCGAATAAAGCAACTAGCAATAACATGTCTATCTCCAAGCCAAGTGGTTACTATAATCCCTACATGCATACAAATGGCAATGGTCTTTTAAAGGATGGAAGCATGACTCCAAAGGGAAATGGAATTCATCTCAAAGGGGAAGCAGCTGGATTGGCGTAGTTCTTATTTCCCTTGCTATATTTTTGTTTTGGCGTGATATAGTTCTCATAACTACCCTTCTAGGTGTTTTGGATTTCTTCTTTTTAATTTCTTTTTTTGTACAGTGCTATTATACTAGCTGCATGTTTTTAGATATGGCTTGCTCCAAGGTTATTATTGATGGAACAGGCCTTTATCTATAACTAGAAATTTTGTCATGTGCCTCTTCATGATATGTTGTATATTTACTCTTTATGAAACAGGAGATATTTATACTTTTTCCTGTCTCTGGAGATCTTTATTTTTTCTGAAGTAACTGAATTTTTTTTAAAATTTTTAATATTAATATTCATTTTGCTATCGAAATAATTAGGACGCAGCCAAAGAATTTGTTCTTGATGTTTCTAGAAGCATCCATCAAATTTGTCTCCAATTCAAAATTAAAATTCCTTTGGTAAAAATACCACAAAAGATGAGTCTGAGTGAAGCACCAGGACGCACTTGTAACTTCGATCCACCACAATTTCATCGGCCCATTCCAGTCGGACCACTAAATACTATTTAGTATTTACCTTTTTCCTATGTAAGCAAAATTTTTCTGACACTACGTCACAATTTTTTGTTGATGTTCACTCAAATTTACTCCTTGAAAAAGGCCATGATGCATTATCTTTCACTCGGACCCAATGACAAATCGACAACTGTAATTGATGTCAACATTGGATAGAGGCTTGACTCAACTAGAACGGAATCTGAGCATTCTGTGGCAGATTCTATGATACAGAATTTATAACAGGTCACAAATTGTGTATCCATATTAAAAAAGTTGAGCATTGCAAATGGGGTTTTGGTATGTTGTTCTTTGTTATTAATTGGGTCATAGTCCTGAAGATAATTTTCTGTAGCATTGTGGCAATAATGTTAGTAATTTCAAAGTTTTGTTGACTATTTCTAGGATGAGGTTTTAACTTTTAAGCACATGGTACTGATACATTGAACATTACTTCTGAGTTTGTTCAGTTTCAAAATAATACACTGCCATCAAACTTAGATCTGACAATCTGAATTTCTACTGTTCTTAGTTTGAACGCAGTGTATCAGGACACAATCAAAGCAATTGTGGGACAAACTTTTATTTACCATTAAACACTGCTATCATTCCACAGACTTGAAGTATGGTTGTGTGGGCCAGTACTCGCTACATAAAAGTACAATAAGTCAATGGAATCAGCATGATTTAAATATGAAAAAGACAAGGGGTGTGAATATCCCAACCTTTACATGCATCAAGTGTCAAATCAAAGGGAAAAAGAAAGGGATTGGCGCTCTTATCTCCATAGGTGATTGCTAATTGACAAAGAAACCAACAGAAGAGTCTGCCTCACATATAGCCTTTGTTACCATATTGTACCACTGAGATATATAAGGCTGAATTGTGACGAGAAAAAAAGCACCAATGAGTATTAGAGATTTAGAGTCCCTTGTCACACGGTTGACGATTGATCATTGGTTGGTTTCTAGGACTTTCACTGTACTTTTTGGTCCTTGAAAACACCTATTTCCCTTTCTTTACTTGAAACATTAATAATTGGTCCTTTTCTTTTAAAACAAAATGGATTGGTTGCCTGGAAGAATATTTGAGCTTTTTTATCATTGACCATTGAAGTTGCAATAGATACTTAATATAACGGATAGTGGGTATGTAGCGATTAGCTGAGCAGTTTATTGCAATTAAATAGGAGATACCAGGGGCATCAATCATAAAATTATTGAAAAACAATTTTGTACTGAAATAAACTTGCAAAAAATAGCCCACAAGTAGGAAAGGTAATTAAGTTGAAATATCTTATACTATATATAGTACACCCTAAAGCGCAGAGGGAACTGTGTTTTAAGAGTTTGAGACCGTCAGATCTGTGTCAAGGTTCATGCAGACAAAATTTATATCATGAGAAGTTTAAAATTCTTAGCGTATGTCTTGATCGTGTCATGAGAAAACACAAATCTTGACACAGATCTGACGGTCTAGAACTCTAAAACATAGTGCCTTTGTGCTTTTAGAGGTACCAATGCCATTCTCTCTATATATTTATAGCATATCAGTTGCATGTATTACACATGTAGCCTTCCAAACAATAAAACAATCATTGTTAAAAGAAAATAATAATAACCAATTTAGAGACCTCGTCATATTGCAGATATTGTACAATATTGACCGGTATCATGCTAAATTGGCATATATGAGACAAACCGTTATATATAAAAAAGAAAATTGATAACCAACTCTTAGTCTAATTGCAAAGAGACTGGCATCTCTAGTGGAGGTCGCAGGTTCCAAATCCAGCTAGGGTCATTTGTGGTATTTAATTTCGAAATAAGTTGGAGGGCTTACCTCCATCTTATCTTAAAGAAAAAATAATAAAAAAAATTCAACATTATATTGTTTATTAATCCAAATTGCAAAAACCAGCATTTTTAGTGGTGCTTTGACCGCTATTATCACTTTTGCTCGGCATGATACAAGCATCCTACCATGCACCATATTTATTGTCATTGGCTATTGAGTCTGACTCTAACATATCAAGTCGACATACTATCCTGTTGTTACTTTAACATACATGTTTTTGCTCATATTGACACTTACCTATTTGAATGTTGACGTATATATTGACGATTTAACACATATGTTAAAGAATATCATGCTGACATATACACATTACCCTCGAGGTGACACTTTACAATCTTCAAATTAAACCTAAATTAATGTAAAATTAAAGTGGACGATAATATATTATTACATTTTGACACATATAACTACTTTAGGTTCCATCGAACTTATTAAAACACAAGGGAGGTCCCACACGGTTACCTTGTCAGCATTTCATGAACCTTAGAAATTCTTTGTGGACATAAAGAACTCATTCTTTTTTCTTTTTTCTTCTGACATTTGTTTATACTGCGACTATATAGATATATCAGCTTAGTGACTCCATTTTTTTCACCATCAGATTACGACCTAGCTGTCAGATTGAGATCAGATAAGAAGATTAGCACTTAAGATAACAAGTCTGCCCAATGCAATCTCGACTATCCCTTTTGATGGATTTCCAATCAATAGAGATTGCTTCTGTTTTTATTAGTTTTTCTCAGCAGTACATTGAATCTCTTTTTTTTAAAAAAAAATAATAAGATATATCTTTGTTTTAACTGTTCTTACAGATATAATTGACGTAGATACATTAAGTCAGAGTAAACCATTTCTTAAGAAGACTACGGCAGTTGCTATTGATTCAAATCAAGATGACTAATTTTCTATCACAGGGGACTTGAAAACGACGACTCGTTTTACATATTGTGTTTGTGAAAGCCTCAAAGATGCATTTTCAGCTTGCTGAACAAGTCTTTCGTTATATATATAAATGAACCCTCGGATAGAAACATATACAAAAGAGAACCCTTTCAGCATCTTTTTCTTTCTCCAAGTTGCTTGCTTTGAGTTCTCAACTACAACTTAAAGAACTAACCAACATAGTTCATGCAGAGAGAAAGGGATTCTTTGGTTGTTGGGAGAGTTGTTGGTGATGTGCTTGATCCCTTTGATAGAAAAGTGCCACTTAGGGTTACATACAATTCCAGAGACGTAGCTAATGGTTATGAATTCAAACCCTCGGCTGTGGTGCACCAACCAAGGGTTGAGATCGGTAGTACTGATCTTAGGTCTTTCTTTACACTGGTAAGTAAAATAATACCACAGCCTTTGTTCAATCTTATACTCAGTTAAGTTTGTAAGTAATGATCTTCATTGCTTTGTAGCGATCGATCTCAAAGTCTACTCACACATAAGCAAAACATCACCAGTTTTATTGTGTTGGTACTTGGTACTTTTGGAAGATTTTGCTTAATAAGGATTTTCTGTTCCTTCAATTAATAAGTGAATTTCATTCTGTAATGATTTGTTGCACTCATAAAAGCAAAATCTATTGTCTTAGTGTTTTCTGAAGTTCATTTTACATATATTACACATAAGCACAACTTATATATTTATATTATCTCTTTTTTCCCCCCCAAAGAATTGCATCGTTAACATTTTTTTTCTTTTACAATTGTTCAATGGTGCTTACATAATAAGGGTTTTAAATTTTGTTATGACAATTAGTTCAAATAGTCATCTAGGTTCAAGTATTCTGGTTTACATAATAAAATGGCATATCGTTTATTTTGAGAATTTCCAAGTTTTTAACTGCTTTACTCCTTGACACGTTACAGATTGTCAAGTGCAAAGAAATATTTGAAGCATTCTTAAAATCTCTTATGGAGTATTTTTTTTGTTTAAATATCTTGTAAAAAATTCAATTTACTAGTTTAATAATTATCTTTTACAGGTTATGGTTGATCCAATGCACCGAGTCCAAGCAACCCGACAGTTCGGGAATATTTGCACTGGTTCTCTCTCTCTCTCTCTCTCTCTCTCTCTCTCTCTCTCGTGAGAAAGTGCTGCAAAAGATCAAGTTATGGATCGAATGCATGACACAAATTATTAAAGAAAAATAGACAAATTGTCCTTACAAGTTGTATAACTTCAGGGAGAGTATTAAAACATGAAGTGTGGCAGTATGTGCTGCCATAGAAGATCAAAATAGGGCATTCGGCCAGGTGTTCGGCCAGGTCCAGCCGAATGGTTGGCAGAACAGACGCATTTTTCATACAAGGAAAGGTCCAGTCTGCACCAAAGTTGGAAATACGTGTATGGCACGTCCAGGGGTGTGGTTCTAGTATGTTGGGATAGTTTCCTTGTAAATAAAATGCCAAATGTAACAAATAAAGAAAGAAATAATGGGGAATTATGGAAAGGGGATGTGTGCCTCTATAGGATAGTTTTCCTATTTAATATTCATCTTCTCCATGTAATATGTATCTCAGACATTAACAGAAAATAAAAGAAAGAGTGTGCGTGTGTGTGGAGGACGTAGGCACCAAGTTGGTGCTGAACCTCGTTAAATTCTCGTGTTCACTTGTATTTTATTTGTACTGAGATCCTCGTGTTGACTAGCCCTAAGGGGCACGGTTCTTGTGCAGTTGCACTTGGATCGTGCCTCCTCGAACCTAAAATCTAACTTCCGCTGCGTAGACGCTCGAATTCTTAACATCTCTCTCTCTCTCCATGTGTGTTGTGCGTGTGTGTCTTCTGTTAGCTGTTCCTGATCTCATTCCATTGTAAAAGCTGACTACTGTACTATAGTGTAGTTCTGTTTGCAAGAAAAGGACCGAGAGCGGTTGTGTTCCTTCAAGGAACAGAAGTCTTTCTCAGCAGTTTGCTTTTGCTTATTTTCTTTTTCTGTCTTTTCCATCACATGTTGCTACTAGATTCTTTTTCGAATGATCATTGTAAAAACTATCAGCATCAATTAACTGTCAGGAAAGGGACCTCTTTTGCAGATTAGATCACTGTACTAGCTATAAGAAACCGTGTCAGGTTTTCTTCTGTGCTGTGATACTAAATATGTATTTTCTGTTCATTGGTGCAGGTTGGTGGCTGACATCCCAGCCATAACTGGAGTAACACATGGTAAGTCATTCTATAGTAATTCTATAATTATGGGCTCCGTTTGGATGGTGTGGAAATAAGAGGAATAAGGGAAGAAGTATTGGGAAGTGTATAACTTTGTGAAGAGTTTGGATTATTTATAATAAATTTGAGAATAGGAAAAAGCTATTTTCTTATTCTTGCACCCATCCAAAGGTAGCCATGGTGTCTTACCTTGGATATATAACAATCTTTCTTTTTTATTTCTCTTTTAATTAAGGCCACGAAATTATGCACTATGAGAGTCCGAAACCTTCACTCGGCATCCACCGGTTTGTTTTTGTTCTATTCCAACAGCAAGGACGACAGACTGTTGATGTACCGGGCTGGCGTGAGAATTTTTGCACACGAGATTTTGCAGAATTGTACAATCTGGGATCTCCTGTAGCTGCAGTTTATTTCAATTGCCAAAGAGAGTCAGGTTCAGGTGGCAGAAGAATGCAAATGACGCAAAATTATTAGTTCATGTTATAAATTAATATTCATGGAATTGCTTTTTGTTTTGCTGTTTTACTTTCCTTGAAGGTCAAGGCGAATGATATCCTAAAGACCAAGATTTGCAAATAATTTGTTCTGCAATTAGGTGCGGATGTAGTGAAATTAACAAAGTTTTGGACTACAATGTGATAGACTGATATTACATGCTTCTTGCCTTTATGTTCGCTCCCTTTTTGTTCCTATTTTTTGCAAGGCAGCAGTCTGTATTTTACGGTCAGCCAAACATTAGAAACATACTTTAGTAGGTCTATGCAGTATTGCAGTATGCATATAATCTAAGAAACGGATGGTGGTGAGAAAAGCGTTCTCTGAATTCTCATATTAGAGATGCTAAAGAAAGATAAAACTCTTTAAGACAATATAAATGGACAATTTTTTCCTGTTTTCCCACATCCACATGTTCTAGTATTGCCGAACAAGTATATGTACAATTACAAAAATATAAGGCATAATTACAAAAAACAGACGGCACGTGCAGCATTAATTAATTCCATCTACAGATTTCCTTGTAAGCTGACGGGCTATTATGTACAATAATTAATTCTATGCGCATTAAATGCCCATCATGACAACTCACAACAACATGTTCTAAGCAAAAACCCACTTTTCAAGGGGTTACTAATTCATTTCCATGCTATCAAATCTTCTCCTTCGTTGTTGTGTTTCAGTTAGTAGCTTAGTGCAAAGCATAATAGCAAAATTAGGCTGAAGAAGTGGTCTCTTCAATGGCCTCTGAAGTTTGACTGACAGGCATTACACTCCAGTTGCTTGTACTGCCAATGTCATCTGAATTAGATTTTTTTATGTGCAAGACCCTGTTATGGTACTTCAGTAGTGTTTTTCTGTGACCGATGCTGATGTATGTTATCCCTGCTTGTTCTATTTGCCTGTACAGATGAGCCTGTACAATAATATAAAGAATGACAGAAGTCAAATAATATTGACAGTGAAAAACTCTAGGGTTTCTACCAGCAAGATAATTTTTTTTTTTGAAGACTACCAGCAAGATAAATTGCACTACAGCTTTATCAGCATCAAGGTTTTAAAATGCAATTTATGAGGTTTGACGGTTGGGTGCTGATTTAGCGTTTATCGGTTATAAAACGGCGATAAAACTGTTATGCGGCGATAAAACAGTAGGGCGGTATGAACCAAAACTAAGATAAAATGGCGATAAAACGGTAAAAATGGAGTTTTTTAAAAGCTTGATCAGCATACACCTCATATCAAGTGTTATTTCCACTTTTTCTTCCTACCCTAAATAGAAGGAGTAAGGATTCGAGGCTGTCTGATTCAGGTCAGATGGTCCTCAGTTATCCAAAAACAGCAAGATTAAACACACCCACAAATAAGAATAGATCTACTAGGATTCCAACCAGTGTTCAAATTTAAGATCACACAACCCCCAATATCATGTTGGATAACAGAAGAAACAGAACCCTAATTGACAAGTAGTAAAATCGTAACCCACACAAAACACCAGGATCAATACCCACCAACCAAAAAATTTTGAAATGTGCAATTGCATCTGACTGCAAACTCAAATAAACTGAGAGAGTCAGTAGACCAAAACCTCATTGACTTATAAACAAAACTCTATCCTAAATTAAACCACCGGACATGAAAAGACATTGACCCTAAATTCAAGACCCAACATTTTCATATCACAAATAACATCTAAGCTTTTTCAGATTTTCAGACTGCTGTAATCTGCAAATATCATTCAATAATTTTAGAAAAGAAAAGCAATTGGTTATTCAGAAAGTCCATAAATAATATGGAAAAAGATTAAATTATGAAAATTGTACCTCATTTTCATCATCTAGAGCACTAGTCGACTCATCCAGCAATAGCAATTTGGGTTTGGAGAGGAGCAACCTTGCAAAGGCGAGGCGTTGTTGTTCCCCTAAAGAAAGTACGCTTGACCATTCATATATTGCATCAAGGCCCTTGAAGCGTGACAAAATATCACCAAGCCGAACTGATTGAAGCACCTTCATTAGATCATCACTTGTTGGCATTGTTGGTTTTTCCATTGCATCATTGGTGTTTGATCCTCGTGATAAGAAAGGCAACGATCCTAGGTAACCATTAAAAGTAAACCTTCCATTATTCTGATTCAGTTTTCCTTCTTATTTGTATACACTTTCCATATAATGTACTGTTAATATACTTATACTTGTGTGATCCCCTTGTTAAAAGGAATTATCCACAGATAATGTGTTATAAACCATGCAATATAAGCCATCTCACATGTTTTCCAATATATGGGATCTCTTTTATAAGATTCCTTATTTCTTTTTACCAAATTTCTTACTTGCCAATGGCTAGGGAACAAGAGTTGCGGGATAATTTGAGCATCCATTAAGCCAAGGGAACAGCCGAACAGGAATATGCAACACACATCTTATCTTTTGCAGGAGACGAAGGAATTTTAGCAAAGAACATAAGAATTCAGTCAAAGGAACGTAACTCACCCTTCTTTTCTGGTTTATCTGATGAAAGGAGAAGATCATCAGTCCATGTAGGATAAAGCAGTTGCTGCCGAAGTGTACCCAAAACCATGTAAGGCTTTTGAGGAAGAAAAAATATGCCTCCAAGCCTTCTGTACTTGGAGCTCTGTATTAATTCTTCATCTTGTGCCTCCAGTGAGTTATCAATTGATTTAGCTGATTCATTAGCTGCTGCATCAGAAGGTTGTCTGATACCATTTATGTAATATATTATTGTCCCGCTACCACTATTCCAAAGACCTGCTAGGGCTCGTAAAAATGATGTCTTGCCACTGCCACTCGGTCCCATTACCTAAATATTTTTTATATACTTATTCCATCAGACTGTTATTTGACATCAACAAGAGTTGTGCTTCTAAACTAACTATATATGGGATATAGTATACATGATAAAAAGAGTAATAATACTCCTGGAAATGATTAATTTGGCAGAGAAAAGAAAGCATTATGCATAAAGTTAGAGATAAAGAGTTACTTGCAAGACAAAGACAAGATTCATGTACCAGTAAATGGTCCTTATTGGTTATCTCCAGGGTGAGATCAGTAAAAAGTATGTTTCTACTTCTTGGAGCCCGTAAAGTCAAGCTTTGAACTTCTAGAAGCTTTTTAGGCTCACTCTGAAGAGTTGATCCGTTTGAGCTTAAAGGGTCCCACAATTCTCTAAAAGCAATTTTTATTCCCTCAGTACTTTCATGTTTGGATAAGATAGATGATTCATTTCCATCTAATAAATCATCAAACTCACCTGCATTGAAAGATAATAAAAATTGTTACATACAGACAGAGGACCTGACTTGCATATGAGCAATTACATGAAACTTTCTAATAAGTTAATAACTAATAGCAACTACTTAAGTATTAACAACTATTTAGCATTGCTGGCTAGAAGTTTGTAGCATTGAGATCATCAAAAACCTCTACAGAAGTGAGGACATCAAAGGGCTTTGTTGGGTCACATGCAAGTAACACCCAATTATGGTCACACTAAGAATAAGTAGCAAAATTTCCCTCTAATGCTATTTAACAAAGTAGATATAAACATAGAACACAACATTCAGATGCATTTGTTAATTAAATTGTAGGTGAAAATACTTATCGCCAGGTTGTGTACATATAATGGAGTACGCCTCAGAATTAATATCTCTAGGAAGTTGCATTTTGTGACAAAAATGGAATTATTGGGTGTTACCAAAATATATATATATATAAAAAAAAGAAACTGTTAAATACTCCATGATATACATTTGAGAAGCATATGCAGTGCGAGTGTTCCGTGTAAATTGTATGGGTTTGTGCAGTACGTCGAGGGAGGGATGAGAGAGAGAGAGAGAGAGTTCACCTAAACGATCAATAACAGCTGAGAAAGCACTGATAGCTTGAAACTGATACACAATTAGAGAGAAATCACTAAGAATATGGTTAAAGGCAGAAACGGACTGGTTGATTACCCCGAACTCTATCTTCCCTGAGAAAAACATAGAAGCAACAACAGCTGCTGGTAGTACTTGAATTATATAGCGGTATCCATTAGTGAAAAACTCCAAGTTACGTGAAGAAATCAGCAATTCCTACAAAACACAAGAATGGACAACCTGAGCTTACATTATGCATCCCTACAGTTAATTTTGTAACAGAAACATCAATCAATATTTGCAAAAACATCAATGATTTATGGTCTTTATGTACCTTGATTCAACAATTCCAACAATGAAAATGGATTCTTCCTCTAAATTAAATTACTCTCTTTCTATAACTCTCATCCTGAATTCACAATATCTTTTTGATTGTTCTAAACATTTCGAATACAGCGTCTCAACCTTAAAATATTGAACCATCACTGAATTTTCAGCATTGATAATGGGAATTTGATTGGTGCTTTTTCAAAAGCTAAATTTAACAACTCATTTCAAGTGAGGGTAAATAGTGGATTCTATTTTTCTAATACAATACTAAAATCAATGTATAATACAAAAAATAAGCAAAGTTATGTCAAAATTGACTTACACTAAGATTCTCAAAGGCTCTTTTGAAACGGTCAATTAGAAGTTGTAGTTCACTCTCCTCTCCTCCATAAAATGCAATTGATTCGGCATTTTCTCTAACTCTGACAAGCCCGTAGCGAAAATCAGCCTCTTTCTTCTCTTGCATGAAATTCAAGTTAACCAATCCCTACAAACAAACAAACATAGCAGAAGCAGCTAAATTCAAGACATGAATATAATTTATGTTAGCAAACAACAATTTTCTTGTACCTTTTTTTTGTGTTCCCTTTATTGACTATAACCGTATTATCACATTTCCAACAAAAAACTCAACATTTCTTGTATTTGCTGATCGCTAATAACCAGTCTGGCCAAAACATTTCATGGGAAATTAACAGAACGCTCTCAACTCCAACAACTATTAGTTTGTCTCACTCTTAGTAACTAATTCATTCTCAACAAGCTTAAATTGAACTAAAATCAGAATGAACGAATTTCATGCGCCAGTTTGTCTAACACCTTAACAAATATTTGCAGATTTCATATAAAAGTTTAAGGATGATTTCATTTGCACAAAAGGTAATAAAAAGGTTCCACTTATATGAAGTGCTAAAAAGTCAAACCAGATTACCTTTCCTAGAAAGATACTAATTGCAGTGCCACCCAGAGAATACACAATGAGCACCACAAAAAGAGGAGGATAGATTCCATACAAAATATTGCTAAAAGAAATCAAATCGATCGCGGCATTAAAAAAGGTCAGAGAAAATGAAAGAGCTGTCCCGGTGAAGGCACTCAGATCATCCACAATACGTTGATCAGGATTGTCTATAATCGATTGAGATTGTATTTTATAGAATGTGCGGTTCTTAAAGTATCGCTTCATGTAGTAGGTCGTCATCCAAGAACGCCACCTCAGAGAGAGAGTCTCTCTTGCATAGTCTCTTAACACAAAGAACTACAAGGTATCCAAAAAGACGTGTAGTTATAAGAAAAGTATAGAGTCTTTCTTTTTGTAGTACATATCTGTAATAATTTACATTAAATTAGGCATATTATCAACATATCACTAATATATTCCCAAGGTACAAAATAGTGCCTTAGTGGCAATGCTCATGGTGGTATTGCTCGCAGTCAACCTAGCCTACCAAATTTAGATAATTTTATTTTCATTATATCTACAATTATTGAAAGGATAACTTTGGACTGATATTTTGAATGGTCTCAAAGCAATACATACAAGAGCTCACCGGAATTCCTGTGGCAAAACCTCCAAGATAGTACAAAAGTTGCTTCATGAATTGCTCTTGATCGTTGTCTTGCAAAATAAAAATAAAAAGAATGTTTACTTTAAATTATACTAAACAGATGTTCAGCACCTCAAGTAGGTGAAAGAGAAAAATTAACTCACTAGCAAGTGCATTGTAAAAGTCACGGCCGAGGAAATTGAATCCAACACTAATACCAGTAGTCCCCAGTGTCAGAGCAAACACAGCAGCGAGCCTCAGCCTCGCTTGGACCTTATCCTCTGACGACCAATAAGGCGCTGCCACCTTCCAAAATCTCCTTAGAAGGGTTGCAACATCGGGACCAACTCTCTACCATAATTTAACAGATTTAATTTTTTTCATTAAAAAAATAGCATCTTATAAGCCGAATGATTTTATTGGAAAACGTTCAATAATACAAGTGTTTGAATTTAGAACACACAAACCAAGCAAACCTAAGATCTTTATGAGAAACACAATAAACTGGAAATTTAACATTTCCTGAGCCTACACTGATAAAATTGAACCTAATGGGGTTCAATAGCCTGCATATTTTGTTTCAATTTTGTTAATACTTAAGTTCGAGACCCATATTTTTTTGCCAATGTATACAACTACAGAACCGCTTACTTCCAAATTTTAAGTAAACTCAAAATGAACAATGGTGTTATTCTCAATTATGCATAATTTACCCCAATAGAACAAACTTCTTTGGAGAAATGATACCTTATAACATTTACAGTTCAATTACAACAAATCAAAGCCGATTAACCTCAAACCAGAAGAAACGAATTGCTGTGGCGCTCAAAATGTGGCACTTTCCAGATCATCAAACGCACTAAATCCACACAGCGACCGCCACAACATATCATTTACCAAAATTATCTAATCCAAACATTACCTTGTCATCATCGGTCGAGACGGAGGCAACGGACTCGTCAGAGGCGGTGGCGGAGCGAGACCTCCGACTTCCTCGGCGGCGGCGCATCGTGAGAGGAAGCGAGGTTTTGGCAAGGTGAATGTGAGAAGAAGAAGAAGAAGAAGAAGCAGCAGCATGTGAGAAACAAAAATAACGAGGAGAAGAGAGAGAGTTATTGGGAGTGAGATGTGAAAGTGGTGGCAACGTTGTAATTAAATAACAAGGCATCTTTTTGGTTTCTTCCTCTTTCGTTTCGTTTCCTTTTTCTCTCTCCTCTTTCTTCTTCTCTCTCCTCGCTACTTGTGTGAAGATTGGAGTGAATTAAGCAGTCCGTTGATGGTGGGGTTAGTGTTACCATGCCATTAGAGGAAATGGTTCCTGTTTTTTTACTGGGAGAATGCGTTACGGCACAGACTGTGAATCAATTAGAATGTTCCACGTCATTTGTATGAAGGAGGACGTAAGAAAAGAAGTGGGGTAGTCAAGTGTGTGGGGCTTCGATATTCATGGAGCGATTGGGAACCGTACGAAAGGGAAATGAAATCCAGTCCCGCGCGGGACCGTGCAGCGCAGGAATCAGAGCCGTCTGATTTAATCTCAATGGCAAAGAGAGCCCCGTGCATGTAACTAGATTGATAGGCCCGAACCGTCCAGATCAGATCGGACGGTTCGTAGGCTGCGCTGGACGGTCCCGCGCGGGAGCGGATGGGGATTCGTACGAAAGGAGGCTATCTGCGAGACTCTGACTGTGCTTGTGTGTTATCATCAAAAAAAAAAAAAAGACTGTGCTTGTGCAGTTGTGCCGTCTCGCATGCAACTACTGCCTACTGGAACTGGGGTCCACTTTCCTGATGCTTCAGAAATAGAAATTGTTTTAAATAAAAAATTTTCTAATCTTTTGATACTTTCGGAATCTAGTCTAAAATTTTTCGAATATGTTACCACCTATCAATAATCAATCATCAAACAAAATTTTAAAGAAGTAAATTAGTATGTACTTGACATAAGTTGGTGATTAGAAATATGTTTTTAAATTATAAGAAGCAAGTGGTTTAAAAAATAAGTTCAATGAAATATACGTCGTATATTAATTGACGCTATAATATGATTATGTATTTTTAACTGTAAAATGATAATACATTAAAAAGTAAATATCAAAGTATAGTCATTAATTATGGCATAAGAAAGTTGTGCAATTTAAAATATAATTGCTCGGAAATTATGACAACATAAATAAATCGATTTTAACTCATATTTATAAAGATACTTTTTAATTATATTTGTAAAAGTTTCAAAACGATGATGTTTGGTGTTTGTAAATATGTTTGACTTTGCTAATATTTGTATAACAATATTCAAATATATGTGTTCATTTTATAAAATTCTTATTTCAACAATATTCTCTCATAATATTGTACATATTAAACAATTTATCAAAGGGATGCCTATATTAAATACAATAAATTTAAAAAAAATAGAAAAACAAAAAGAACAGTTCATTGCATGAAAAGCTAGCACGATACTCATTAAATTAATTAATTAATTAAATTAATCAATCATTGAGTGAAGCGCGGTAAGTTACTTTCATGGTAATATTCCCTCAAACCTATTCTATTCCGGAGATCTCTCAAGAATGTCATATAACATTATTAAATTTCGGAAAGTTTGATGGATATGAAATAATATGAGGATAATCTTGATAGTATGAAAGAGAATAATCATAATTGGTTTCTTTCAATGCCTCATAGCTTGTAGCTTGTGGCAAGAAGAACTAGCTAAATTGATAAACTAGCAAACATAATAGATTTTGATTAGGATTTATTTTTCTCTAGTGCGACACTATAATGGATGCTCGAGTCATTTTTAGATTTATATTATTAATTTTATATATTTTTGTTGGAAGATGGCCATATATGGCAGATTGTATAAAAGAATGATTCGTGTTTCACAAAAGAAATATTACATGAGAATTTTATTGCCTTTGTCCAACTTCATAGCACTAATTTGTTGTGTCTACAAAGGTACAAAATAACATTTTGATCTTATAGTCATGTAAATGCAATGACAAACACTTACTTATGTTCATTGTGTTAGGAACTCAAGTCCTTGTGTAATTTTAGTTTTTTTTTATTAACGTTTTATAAGCATTTAACTATTGCAAATAACGGATCTAGTCAAACAAACGATTTAACATTTAAATCAAGACGTGTAGAAGGTTACCTCTTCTAGTATCGTAACTAGAAGGTTCGAACCCTTTGCTTTGGAGTCGGTGGCGTGCTCGTCTCCACCACCAAGTCGCCGGCAACCACCTCGAGTCTACCAAGGAGATTAACCACCTTCTCCACCTCTTGTGCTAGCAAGAAGGAGAAAATAGCTAATCCTTTATTGCTTGCCTTTCTTTCAATTAATCTCTATTAAATGAAGATGACTAACACTCAACACATGAGCACCTAATGAATGCAAGGAAGAAGAAAAACCATTTTTTTTTCTTTTCTGCCTTTGATTTTTGGTGGCGGCCACGGAATTCAAAAGAAAGTGAAATTAGGGTGAAAAACCAAGGCCGAATTCCATCTTGCCTTTTTATATTCATTCTCACCTAATATAAGTGTAAGTCATTACACTTATGTGGCCGGCCCATTAAATGGGGTTAAATGATTTAATTAATCCAATTAATTAAGTTTTCATTTAACATATTAAATCTTATATTTAATGGCTCACTTAATTGCATTCTATTCGGGCTCAATTAGACTTGATAAATTAAGCCTACTTATTTAATATAATTCTCACAACTATATTAAATATTGTTGAACAAAAATAATTATTAACTCATTAATAATTATTTTAGGATTAGCATATGTATTATATTGTTTCTATATGATCCATTTGATTTAATTAATTATAACGGTTTATAACGGTATATAATTAATTAATCAACATATATTCGTAGTACTCGCTACTGCAAATAAACAAATACTACACGTTTGGTTAAAGTCCTATTTGTGTGACCCTTTGAGGATTTATGCTATGTTGGCCATGGAAAATAAATCACTATTCATTTCCAATAATCATAAGCGGTATCTAGCAACACGTTATGATTCCCAATTCGCATAAATAAATACTGTACCAATACAATACTTCAATCCTGCATAAGAAAATAATATCTTATTGTCTTGATTCTTATGTCACATGATATCCTTGTATAATCCAAGATAGGAATGTGTCATTCTTGCAGATTACACGTTTCTTGATCTAGAGATGATTGCATAAGTTGCTAGCAAGCAATCCATCTCCATCAAGGGGCCCAGTGGATATCATCACTCATTAGGTGTACTAACGAGGGACATATGGTTATCTTGATGACCAATTTCTCCCCGCACAATTCAAGAGAACATAAATAAAGTTCGTATAGCAGCTTTTATCAGGAATCAGCGTTAGACGATATTTATTGAACCTATCCTCATGTGGAGAAACTGAACCATCTCAAACTCAGAATCAAACAC
Organism: Rhynchospora pubera; assembly: GCA_028095005.1. Lineage (NCBI taxonomy): Eukaryota > Viridiplantae > Streptophyta > Magnoliopsida > Poales > Cyperaceae > Rhynchospora > Rhynchospora pubera. The sequence continues at coordinate 177,978,014 of CM051462.1, forward strand.
TTATGAAATAAATAATGACACGTAACACAATCCATATATTTATTTCATTGGGTCATGTCCTGTGCTATATTCCAGTAACATACACATATGCAATTAAGTTGGTAACTCCTTACCCATGATTTGTAGAACTTAATGATCATCACTTAACTTGCATACTAGTCTTATCTGATAATTAATGTTCCTTGTTAATTATCAAGACTATGGACTCTTTAGAGATATTATTGTCATTCTAACGAATGATCTACAGAGATCTACAATTCAGATCCTCGACCTGAATGATCTGTCAATAATAATCTCTAGGAACAAATGATCAATCATCATCAATAACATAAACTAATATAATAGCCACCAACTGATTGGCATCTAGGACATATCTCTAACACATTGTTCAACCTTGATGTTTCAAGACTGAAATATTTTGGTTAGCTGATACTGAGGAGATCGCTTTTGAGACGGATGAGCTTGGACGACCCTTCAAAAAGTATGGATCCGCATCCTCGACAACCAAATAACTTTGCTGTACCATCCTGTCGACGAATATCGACCCTCCGATCTGCATCCAACGACTAAAGCGGAAAAATGCTGCGAAATCGCCTCTCTCTCCAATACCCGCCCTGCCCGGCTGGAGTTAGGTTGATCAACAATCCCAATTTCGCCAATCTGTCGACTTCCCGCCAATTCTCTTGTTTGTTTGATCAACTCTAGCTCTCAGCCCTCTCAATTGTCTTGAACGAAGGATAAGGCACTCTCTCCTGTCGTCTCTCCATCGGAGGTGCAGTCTGAGAGACGACTGAGTTTCTCCAAAGGTAAATCTTACCACCTATCAAACTCTATTTTGCCTCTAAATTGGTCAAATTCAGTAGTAATGCACAAATTCTGGTTTGTTCAAATTCAGTAGTAATTCAGTAGGAATTTGTTGTTCAAATTGAAATTCTGGTTGCCCCTTTGTTTATCAGTACCAAAAAAAAATTTTCCAGTATTGTGCAAGTGATGAATACAGTGAGTATGCTAGTGGTTTGGGCTTGGCGCAGTGATGAATTCAGTAGTATCTGCTATTGAGATACTGAAATGTCCCTGTGAAGTTGGCATTTGTGCTTGTCTATTTATCTTTTGATAATGTTCTTCAACTTTTGGTTTGACTTATCGTTCCAAATCCAATTTTTGCTAGAATGACCATTATGCAAGGGTACATAAACATAAAAAAAAGACTAGCAAAATTGACAGAAATATTAAGAGATTTTTGGGTTATGTGATCAAAATGTTAGGGACAGAATGGAGCCAATGCAGCCAATTGAAATCTTGACCACTTGTTTCTGTTAATAAATTTGCTAGTCACTATAAAATGATTCTGAGCTTGATACATATCAAATAAGATACTTGTAATATTTTACCGAATGGAGATATTGTCTATCTTTTTCTATTTATCGAAGTTTATTTTTGTTGTTTCTACCATCTTTTTAATATATTCAGTTTTAACAAAAGCTGTACTTAAATGCTCATATTTAAATTTGTTGTTCTCTTTTAAGGATATGGAGAATTCCAACCGCATGCCTTATGTTGGTATGGAATTTGCATCCTTTGAGCAAGCATGGACATATTGGAAAAATTATGGTGGAACAAATGGTTTTGGAGTTAGAAAATTATATGGAAAAAGGGAGAAGATAATAAATATTTTTCATACACTTTTGCATACGCATGCGAAGGGGAAAGAAAAAAAGACAAGCGAGATCATCTCACGAAGAACCCTCGAGCCGAGACCCGAACGGGATGCAAAGCTCATTTGGCAATTAAATTTGATAAAGATTGTCAAAAATACAAAGTTTCAAGATACCATCCCGATCACAACCACACTCTCCAAAAACTCGAAGCTTGCAATTTAATACCTACCCAACGTGAAGTCCCTGAAATAGCCCGCTTTGACATCAACCTAGCCGATAGTTCGAGGATCCCACCAAATCAATCACTTGAGTTACTAAGTAGACAAGCCGGTGGAGTTAGAAGTATTGGATATACCAAAGATGACCTTAATAATTGCTTAAGGGATATGAGAAAGAAATCAATGGAATATGGGGCAGCAGTTGCTATCACGAAGTATTTTGAAAAGCGAGCGGCAGAGGATCCCTTTTTTCAACACTTTGAGGATATCACTGAAAAATGAAGAGATTGCTAATATTCTTTGGATGGATGGTAGAATGATTGCGGCTTATGCCCGATTTGGAGAGGTAGTTATATTTGATACAACCTTTGGTACCAACGAGGAAAAATGGGCCCTTGGAACTTTTGTTGGCTTTAATAACTTTAGAGAGATTGTGATTTTTGGTGCGGCTCTCATGTGTGACCAATCTACCGAGTCTTTTGCATGGGTGTTTGATAAGTTTGTAGAGGCGAATGGTGGCAAGAGACCTATAACCGTGTTTACGGATCAAGATTCCGCAATAGGAAAGGCTTTAGAGCAAGTATTGCCGGATACAAAGCATGCGTTATGTGTTTGGCATATAATGAAAAATGCTCAAAAAAAGTTATGTGCCGGATACAAGAAGAAAGATAAAAACGATACCGATTTATTGGAAGAGTTTTGTAAATGCATGTTCAAGTATGAGGTGGAAGAAGAGTTTGAAAAAGCCTTTAATGAACTAGCGGGAAAGGTGGACAAGAAGGATGAGAGATGGATAAGTTTCATCTTTAATTGTAAAGAAAAGTGTGTATATTGTTTTATGAAGGATGCTTACACTCTAGGGATCCGTAGCACACAAGCTAGTGAGAGTATTAACTCGAATTTGAAGAAGTATTTAAGTTGTAAGTTGAATGTGAATCGGTTTATGGAGCACTTTGATAGGATTGTTGATGCAAAGCGGGAGAAAGAGCTCAAATCAGATTATTATATGACACTAAGAAAACCTAAAGTTAGGTACAATATTCCAATTCTTTGTGAAGCCGGAGACGTGTATACACCCAACATCTTTGAGTTATTCCAAAAGGAGTGTGTGTTATCCGGTTCGGCGTACATAGAGTCCATAGATGGTAACATATACACGGTTGGTATGTGTAACATTAGTAGACAAGTTGTTTGGAATCGGGATAAACAAAGCATTGTGTGTTCTTGTAAGAAGTTTGAGAGAGTAGGAATTTTATGTTCTCATGCAATAAAGGTGTTGGATAGAGAAGACATTAAGAATATACCACCAAGATACATTCTTAAATGTTGGACACAAGATGCAAATGATGATACCGTTGTGGATAGAGAAGGAAGAGTTATTGAGGATGCTATGTTGGAAGTTAGAAATCGGAAAGCACAATTGATGTGTGAGGCATCGTTAATATGCGATAAAGTGGTCCATGATGAAAGTTTATCCCAATTTGTGCTCGATGGATTGCGTTTCCTTCTTTTGCAAGTGGAAGAGAGAGATGGAAATCATGATGAAGACATCTCAAATAGCCAACTAAAAAATTCACTCCGCTTAAAGAAGAAAGACGGTGACAACCGTTCAAAACGAAGGAAGGCTTGGAATGAGAACTTGTCTAGAAAAAAGAAGGGCAATGGTCAAAATATATCAAATAGTCAATCTTTGATAAGGTAAATTATATGATACTAATTTCAGTCATTAATTAAAATGCGCATAAAAACTATCTGAAATACTAATCCAATGTGTTGATTATACTAATACAGTAGCAATACACGGTTGGGACCAATAAATGGAACTATCACAATTATCTGAATGATAGGCCAAGCAACAATTATCTGACCTACGGTCTTGGTTATACTAATCCAGTAACATCAAATATTTATGTTGTATCTAATTTTTTTCTTAATGATAGCCAAGCAATAATTTGTCACAAGATATAATGGAGGAGCATTTTGGGTGCTATGGTGACCTAGAAGATAAATATTATAGTTTAATTAATTCAAATATTTCAAAACAATTTGAAGATATACAGTATAGTTTAATTATTTTGTCTAACTATTTTTTTTTTTTTTTGCAGCAATTTGGAAATTTGTCAAGATTAGACTAACTTAACATCAATTCCTTTTGTTGGCAGCATTTTGTAATTGATAGTGTCCAAGTATAGTTTTTGGCAAATATAGCAATTTCTATGATTAGAGGGGCTGAAGTGAAAATGACATTGTAATGGGTTTCGGGTTTTACATACTCTCTGAAATGACTAGCAATAGCTTTCTTGTACTGTCTCTTTATTGATTGTATTTTTTGTTGGAGGCACACACTCAGATACTAGAGATTTCTTATACTGGTACCATACTGTTAGGTGCTATATTTCCATGTGAAAAGTTGGGTTCATTTGATGGCACTTATTACATTTGATGACACTTATTACATGTGGAAAGGAGTTATAATACGTTGGGTTCAATGATGTGGAAAGTTGGCTTCATTGAGTTCTAATTCGTTCCCTCCCTGGTAAATTCTTGCGCTGTGACAAAGGAGTTGTAATATTATTCCTTCTCGTTGAACAGTGGCATTTGTAACCATTGGCGAAGCTAATACTACATCACTAAAATGATAGAGTAAGTAACTACTATATTAGAACCTAGTCAGATAGCTATTCCTATTTTACATGTAGATTTTGCACATTTCATATTATCAACAAAACTCAATTAGGCCAATGAAAGCAACAACAGTAATCAAACTTGTTTACCCCTGTAATCGGCAAGTACAATGCCCAAGTACAATACCCCTGTAATCAACAGTAATCCAAATTAAATAGTAATAACTTGTTTACCCTCTGATTCCTGAGAGTTAGGTGCCCAAGTACAATGCTTAGTCAAAAGAAAAATACCAAAAAAAAAAGGAAGATCAGGGCGTAGCATGACACTATAAAGGATCAAGGCATAGCATGGAGGCAAAAGAAAAATACCAAAAAAAATAGGAAAATCATAGGAATACAGATTTCAAATTGACCAACAACTCAAGTCATCTTACAAGGCATCTAATACATTTGCTAAATTTCTAATACATTACAACTTACAAACTACAATAGCCAAAAGAAAAATACCAAATAACATAAGGTATTGAATTATTTGGCTCCTTAGTTCTTCCAAATGCTTCCTGAAGCTCTCTTCAAGTTCCTTAAATTTCTCATCTAATTATTTTTTACCTTCATCCGCTTGCCTTTCTAATTGCTTCTTCAATAAATCACATCTAATTTTAAGGTCTATAGGATTAAAGCTGACCTCATCGTGCCATCCAACAAATTGATTACATCGTCGACACAAGTAGAAAGCTCGACCCTTATTTTTTGATGTGTCTGCAACCAAGACAACAACACACTGATTGTTGTTGCACTTACTGCAATTAGGATACGCTTCAAGAGGGCTGCTTTGAGAGCTCATTGCTATTTAAAAAAAAGAGATAGTATGAAAGCGAATTCAATAGACTAATGCAAGCAAAATAAAGCTAATGAGAAAAGGGTAATTTAAAGCCTAATTTGTCTTGGATGATATGTTATCTGGAGATTTAAACCACGCGTGATATTGCCATCTATAGACCAACTAACTAGCTATTTGCATATCAATACATTTTAACAAGCTACTGTTTTTCATTTATTAAGATGGTAACTCCTTTCAATTGAGTCACTGTTAATTACAAATTGTCCAGGATATCAATACTCTAACATAAAAAAATACTAAAACTAAAACTAAAACTTGAGAAATTACTTCAATTGTATTGCATATCAGTGCTCTGACAAGGTCATAACAATTACAATGTTTCGCATTTAATGGTACCTTCTGTCTGTGGAGAAGCACAACATAAATTTCAATGTTTTAATGTTAATTTCTTCCAGAAAAATTAACAAAATTTTTTTGCAAATAAACCCAAAAAAAGAGAAATTGCAACAAGTAGATCAACAGTAAAAGACTAATTTCAACATTCAACGGTTTCTGAACAACAATTCAACAGAAAAGCAAGCAGATTGGAGTGTTTAATTTCACAGAACCTGTCTAGGGTTTTGAGAGGAGGCAGAGGTACTTGGAGAGGTGCAGATTGGAGTGCTAAGTAGTCTATCTCTTGATCTACTGACTCGCTTCAACGATTCTACCTTGATCTCTCACTCGATCGATCTAGGGTTTTCAAGTTTGTCTGGCTTCAGGTGGAGGTAACGAAACGAAAGAGATGAAGAATGCTTTTTTTTTCGTTGGTTGCATTTTATTCAGAATTGATGCGGGCAGATCGGGTAGGCGAAACCGCTGCATTTTTTGCTTTCGCCGTTGGATCCAGATCGTATGGTCAGATTTAGCGGACAGGATGGTGCAGCCAAATATGTTGGCTGTCGAGGATACGGATCCCAAAAAGTATTAGAGATTGGCTAAAATCAGCCACGACTGATGGATGCAACCGTCAGCTACGATCAAATCTCAATTTTCGTGATTCTAACAGTCGATCCGAACTGTTCAATGTGTTTTCCATATTGAAATCTCGTTGGAGACAAAATTTTATATTTTTCTGAATTTTTTTAGTATTGTTTTGATATTTTATAAAATTCTTAATCTAAACAATTCTGGACCCTTCAATAACTATGATTTTTAAAAATCTAAAAAAACTAGTAAATAAAATCAGAAAAATGTAAAATTTAGTCTCCGATGAGATTTCAATATGGAGAACACATTGAACGGTTCGGATCGACTATTATAATCTCGAAAATTGAGATTTGATCGTAGCTGACGGTTGTATCTGTCAGTCGTGGCTGATTTTAGCCCATCTCAAAGTATTAACCTATACAAAATAGTTACTTTTGTTGCGGCTTCGCCACCAGAAAACTGGATGTGAGATTCATATGATCACGGAAAAAATATGACAAAAATGCATTAAATCTATCATGATAATAATTATTGACAATAACTTTTAAAGGTTGTTTATACAAATCTCAATCAGTATTTTTGTATCATCGGAAGCCGGACAAATTTTAAGCAATTGGTTCTCTTTAAGCATCATATTCATCTGGACATGAAATTTAAATGAACTCAAGTCAGTTTCAAATTAAGTGTCATATCCATCTCAACCATATTTCTTTTATATCCGCAATGTATATATATATATATATATATATATATATATATATATATATAGAGAAAACCTATTATGCATACTAATGTATTGAGGTTTCAGTGCATACTAATTTAGATCGTTGGATCTGTTTCAAGATCCGTGCAGATCAAGTCGCTAGATGAGAAAATTTAACTTGTGCCCTTCTCCTTATTTTGCTCCGCTCTTCGACTACCGACCAACATCCGACAAATGAAACATCTCTCTGACCCCCGATTCCGACTACTCTCTCTGACTTCTAGTCAATCGCGCCTCTCACCTTCTCTCTCAATCAGTCACGCTGGAGCAAGAAAGTCGCGCTTCTTTTGTTCACAAAACAGTTTTTTCTCTAGAAAGGTACCTGTGCCTCTCTTGCACTCTCTCGCAAGTTTTTCTCTAGAATCAAAACCCTAGATTTTTTTTTTCAAAACAGTTGTGTTTTCCCACTACCTCTTTCACTTTTCATTTGTTCTTGATTTTTTCCTTCAAAACAGTTTTGGTTCATGGGTTGCAAAATTAGGCCGATTTGGGTCAAACTCGGTTCATGGGTTGCCAAACAACTTGATAAAATTAGACCGATTTTTCTTCAAACCCCTAGTTTTGTTTCTGATTTTTTGCAATTGGATGCAATTTTGCTGGTAAATTATTTAGCTTTCAACTTCAATTGATATTTTTAATGTTTGTGTTTTATAACAATAGGTACACATGCAGTATCGATAAAGGAAAAAAACTGTTTGAGTTCGTGGGTTGCAGTTCCTGATTTTTACGTTTATTATACTGAGAAGGAAAAAAAAAACTGAAAATTTGGTTAATTTCTTAAACAAACAGGTACTGGTATTTGTTGATACTGAAACATTTGTTTATATTTCTATCGTGAGGCTTATAATTGCTACAATTAATTGGCTCAATTATAGACACTTGATTTTAGCCTAATTATTTATTTTTATTCTGGATATTTTTTTGTTATTACTAAAGTCTAGATACTTAATTGAACATACTAACTGCTGATAAATTGAACATACTTAATTTTGAATATTTCTAATTGAACATACTTAATTATAGATTCTAGCACCATGGAAGGTTCATCAAATGTGAGTAATGGACGAGTTATAATCCTGGTAGAAGGTTCTTTGGATGCAGATTCTACAATGTAATTTTAGACATTTATCACTATTTTAAATCTTGTGATGGAAGAATTCAATAGAACTAATGATTTTGTACTTTTAATTTTTGTAGACATCAAGTAGTTTTTTTTGTACTCTAAATGCTAAATAAATGCTAATTGAATGGATGCAATTTAGTGTCATTGTTGTTCTTCTGTTTTTGTACATGAATGGATGCAATTTTCAGTAACTGTTGTTCTTCTGTTTCTGTACATGAATGAATGTCAAATGAATGGATGCAATTTATCGATAACACAGGAATTGTTTGTTCTTAACAAACACTTAATAGGCAACATTTCAAAACTATTCACAACTATTCAAAGCACATTTCACAACTATCTCATTTTAATAGGCACATACTATATCAAATTTATTCATGCCTCTTTAATTTCACCCCTATTGTCCACTACTGTAGTTGATAGATGCGGTTGAGCATCTGTAGTGGTCTCATTTGTGTCTTGAACTGGACTTACCAGAATTATCTGCAACTCATCTTGCACAACTGACTTTTTAACACTGGCTGTACAAACACGCATACAAGAATGCTCAAAATAAACTTATACAAAATGCTCAAATTTTTTTCAACAAGGCATGAAATATACAAGGCAAACAAGGCATGAATACAAGTTAAATAACTAGGATCAGCACTGCCAATTTATACAGAAAAAGAAAGACGACTTTTGCATACAACTTTTGTTAAATAACTGGAACCAGCACAAGAAATAACTGATCACATCATTGCCAGTTTATACAAAAAAAAAAAACAATAGACAAATTTATAGCTAAAGCACTGATTGCATACAACTTTTGTTAGACATCAAATTTAGTCAAATTATGCTTAAACAACACTATCAATTTGTGCCATTTGCTAGATCACCCCAAAAGATTTTCTAATGACAACATGAATACTTAGTCACTCTCCTCTCTATCATCTTCTCCTCCGCTGAAAACCTCTCCATAAGGCTCATTGTTGTCATCTCCACGACTCATTTTCTTCCCTTCCCTTCACTTCTTTTTTCTAAGGCAAAGAAGAAAGAAAGAATATAAATAATCAGTACAGTAGCATAAATAATTCTATTAATTCCATAGCTATTAGAAATTACAGCATACCTTGGGATCCCTAATTCCCAAGTTCAGATACCGACTATTTTAAAAATTAGCAAGGTCATTCAATCGTGAGCACTGAAATTTACATAATTTAGTGATTTTTGGAGCAATTTGGTGGTAGAGATTTTAAATTGACATCTAAAAAAAAAACAAAAAAAGATTTTGCAAAGAATCCCAATGTCTGACCTATAGTTATCGTAAAGGTCAAATTAACCCAATGTCTGACCTATAGTTCAATAACACAATGTCTGACCTAAACCCAATGTTTATAGTAAGAATTTTGTGAAATTTGAGTGAGTACTAACCTTTACGTAAAGAGAAGTGAGGCTTTGCGATGGTCAGATTGTGCGACAGAGAAGCGAGAATTCAAAGTGTGACAGAGAAGTGAGCGGTGAGAAATCCATGTGTGCAGAGAGAGATTGCGCCAAGTTAGGTGAGCGAGAGGAGCCGGAGATGAAGAGCGGAGCGGCTAGTAGAGAATGAGCGGACTGGAAGAGAGAGGCGAAAGAGAGGTTTCGATTCGTGAGAGAGAGGGGTTTGTTCGCTGAAGGGAATGGAATTAATCGGAGAAGGAGCGGAGCAAAATAAGAGAATGGGCACAAGTTTATTTTTTCATCCGGCCACTCCATCTGCACGGATCTTAAAGCAGATCCAACGATCTGAATTAGTATGCATTGAAGTCTCAATACATTAGTATGCACAATAGGTTTTCTCTATATATATATATATATCAGTATTTTTCCTGACGTGATTTTAAATTTGAAAATTTCTAGATAAAAGATATGTTGACATCAGAATCTTATTATAAGAATATTGCTCGTCTATGGCTCCGTTTGGATAGGTGTGGGAAGAAGGGAAGAAGGGAAGAAGTGGGAAGAAGTATTGAGAAGTCTGTAACTTTGTGAAGAGTTTGGATTGTTTATAATAAATTTGGGCCTTCTTCCTTCTTCCTATATCCAAACGGTGCCTATATAAATGCTAATTTGAAAGTTTTTAAATGAAAGATAATAGAGATGGGCTAAAATCAGCCACGACTGACGGATGCAACCGTCAGCTACGATCAAATCTCAATTTTCGAGATTCTAACAGTCGATCCGAACCGTTCAATGTGTTCTCCATATTGAAATCTCATTGGAGACCAAATTTCATATTTTTCTGATTTTATTTACTATTTTTTTTGAGATTTTTAAAAATCATAGTTATTGAAGGGTCCAGAATTGTTTAGATTAAGAATTTTGTAAAATATCAAACAAATACTAAAAAATTTCAGAAAAATATAAAATTTGGTCTCCAATGAGATTTCAATACGGAGAACACATTGAACGATTCGGATCGACTGTTAGAATCTCGAAAATTGAGATTTGATCGTAGCTGACGGATGCAACCGCCAGTCGTGGCTGATTTTAGCCCATCTCAAGATAATATTGACGACAATCTCCAAGCAGTGTTTTCAAAAACGTATCAGACATCGAAAAATTCCGGTAAAACTGAAAATCGGAACAATGACTGAATCAGCGATATTCAGTATTGTGAGAGGAAATATCAATAAATTTCAAAAAATATCGAAAAATACCGGATTTCAACTATCTAGCCAGGGCTGCCGGTATGGTTTTAAAAACACTGTCTCCACGTACTACTCAACTAAATTTATGTTTGTTGAGACGCAAAGTTTATGCAACGCAAACCTACTATTAACAAGGCTGCTAATGGACTGGACTGTTCATGGACAATATGAACTGAACATTATTGGATATTTTTTAGTTGGACTACTTTTGGTCTGGATTGAAGTCCAGTCCAAATCTAATTGTTAAATCTTATCTGGACAAATTATAGACAATTATTATGGACAAATTGTGGACAAATACGGACTTAAGTACAAATAGATTCAATTTAAATGGATGTGATTGTTCGATGCATATATAGGAATATGGTTTGAATGTGAAACTTATATGTTTATTAATAGTTGTTGATTTTGTTAAAATTTTCAAATGTTGAAATTTCAAAATTAATTGTTTTGAAATATTTTAAATTAAAAAATGTGCCTTGTTTTATTTTTGAATCGTGTTCAGGAGGCATACTTGACAGAGTTAACTATCTTTACTGGTGCACTAAGTTATTCTTTTGCCAAAGTCGTACTATGTAAGTCTGCTGATTAATCTCATTGGTGCAAATAAAAATAACAACCATCTGCCATACAAAAATAATGACAGCATACACAAGCTCAACAGAATATACATCTTGTGGAGCATCAAAGAGAAAATAAAGTTACCGAACATATACCTGGTAAAGTAGAATTAACATATTAATTTCGAAATTTTAAAAATTCAAAATTTAGAAATAAAAAAATTTTGGAATTTCGAATTTAAAAATTCAAAATGTAGAAAATTCGAATTAAAAATTCAAAATTTAGAAATTTTAAATTTAAAAATACAAATTTGAAATTTCGAATTTTCAAAATTTTAAAATTCCAAATTTAAAATTTTGAAATTTCAATTTTCGAAATTTTAAAATTTCAATCAAATTTTGAATTTTGAAATTAAAAAATTTAAAATTTGAAAACTATTTCCAAATTTTAAATATTTTAAATTTTCAAATTTTTTTAATTTTAAGTTTCTAAAATTTTGAAATAAAGGTTGCAAAATTTTGGATTAAATTAGTGATTACTTAATCATATTGATATTAAGATATCATTTGAGAAATTTTTTACATCATGCACTATAAAAAATGTTCAAATCTTCGTCCATATGGTTACTTTATGGACAGATAGTGGACTTTATTTGATTAGAGGATGAACTGGATATGGACTGAATAATACTATTTATAATGAACATGAACTTGATTTGGTCATGGACTTGAATAGTGTTCTCCAATCGTGCGTGTTGTGTCGTGTCGTATTGTGTCAAACACGATCGTATTAGAGTCTCGTGTTGTGTCGTATTGACACAAATTACTTTTTTAATCGTGTCGTGTCGTACTTGTTGGAATTATGTCCTAGAAGTCAATAATTTAATGACTTAATTATTAGTTTATGTTTTGGATGATAATTTATCATCTGTTCCTAGGTTTATTATTGACAGATTATTCAGGTTGAGGATCTGAATTGTAGATCTCTGTGGATCATTCTTTAGAATGACAATAATAAATCTAAACGGTCCATAATCTTGATAATTAACAAGGAACATTAATTATCTTATAAGATTAGTATGCAAGTTGAGTGATGATTAAGTTCTACAAATCATAGGTAAAGAGTTACCAACTTAATTGCATATGTGTATGTTATGGAACATAGCACAGGACTTGACCCATCGAAATAAACATATGGATTGTGTTATGTGTCATTGTTTATTTCGTAATGATTTTGGTTCTAAGTTTGAGATGTTTATCTTTTCCACATGAGGATAGGTTCAATAAATATCGTCTACCGCTGATTCCCGATAAGGGCTGCTATACGGACTTTATTTATGTTCTCTTGAATTGTGCGGGGAAAAGCTAATCATCAAGAAAACCGTATGTCCCTCATTAATTCACTTAGTGAGTGACGATATCTGTTTGGGCCCCTTGATGGAGATAGATTGTTTGCATGCAACTTTATACAATTATCTCTAGATCAAGAAACGTATAATCTGCAAGAATGACACATTCCTATCTTGGATTATACGATGATATCGTGTGACATAAGAATCAAAATAGAGAAACATTTTTATTCTCTTATGCAGGATTTAAATACTGTAGCAGTACACTATTTATGCGAATTGGGAATCATAACGTGTTGCTAGATACCACTTATGATTATTGGAATTAAATAGCGATTTAACTCCATGTCCAACGTAGCATAAATCCTCAAAGGGTCACACAAATAGGACTTTGACCATACGTGCATTATTTATTTATTTGCAATAGTGAGTATTGCAAAATATGATAAGTTGATTAATTAATTAAATAACGTTATGGACCGTTATAATTAATTAAGTCAAATGGATCATATAGAAATAAATTAATGTACATGCTAATCCTAAAATGATTATCAATATATTGATAATTAATTTTTATTCATCACACTTTAATTTAATTAAGTGAATTAAATTAAAGTATAGGCTTTTAATTTAATAGTCTATTTGAGCCTAAATTGAATGCAACTTGAAAGGCCTATTAAATAATTGATTTAATATATGGCCTAAGTGAGATTAAATAAATAAGTGGGGTGGCCTTTTTGGCCCAACTTTATGGCCGGCCTTATAGGGGTAAAAAGGGAAAAGAAAAGGTTGGTGGAGAGTGGTCTATATAAGGACCACTTGAAGAAGCAAAACCTAACCTTCTCACCTTGCCTCCCTTCTTCTCCCTAGCCGCCACCACCATCCATGGGCAGAATTTTGATTCTCCCATGGTGGTCTCTCTCTCTCTTGCATTCCCATAGGTCTCATGTGTTGAGAATAGCTATTCCAAAAGGTTAATTACTAGAATTACTTGAAGAATGGTGAAATGGATTAGCTATCTCCTTTCTCTTGCTAGCACAAGAATTGGGACATGGCCAAATTCCTTGGTGGACTCGAGGGCGCCATGGAGGAGGCGAAGGAGAGCACCCCATCGATTCCCATGCCGTAGGATCGAGCCCCGCGAATACGATTTCGCGGGAGGTAACAATTTCCACCTATCTCTTTGTGTTAACTTGGCTTTTGTGCACGATTCGTTGTGTGTGTTGTTTCGATGGCTTAATTAACTTGTAATTAGCATAAAAATCGAAAATTACAAATTTACTAACAGTACTTAGTGGTGAGAAGAGACAACACGACATGTATTCTGACATGACACGACTGGCACGATCGTATCGTGTCATGTTGACACGTCGTGTTAGTCATGTCAAATCGTGTCAGATTATTTTATTATTTTTAAAATAAAAAATTATTAAAAAAATTAAAAATAAGGAAAAATTACTAAACGTCATAATTTATTATTTGATTAAGTTTTAAATTTTTTATTAACATTTTTTATAAAAAAATAATAATTAGATTAGAACAATATCATAATTTAAATGATGGTAAATAATATGATGTAGTATTATAAATTGAAATTAAATTATTATTTTTGCTTAAATAATCAACATTAATAATTTAATTTGTGTTGAGGTATCGTATTAATTTGTATTCATGTCGTGTTGCGTGTTGAATCATGTCGTGTTGAATCGTGTTAAACTTTTTAATATCCCAACACGCATGATTATAATACGACACGATAACACAATCGTATCGTATCAACATGCACATCGCGTCGTGTCATTTTGAAAAAACTTGAACTCCTCGTAATTGGACGAAGCTGGAAGTCCATTAGCAACCCTAACTATTAGTATTTACATGCGTGCTCCATGAGACCATGACAAAAAATGGTCCTGGCTCAAGAACCACATTGGTATAAAAGAACTTCAATTAGCCACTTTTTTCGCTGTTCCCTAATAATTCTTAAACATACCTCGTGCTGTCGTGCATCCGTCCGTAGCCGCTAGGCTTCTAATATGACTTGTAGCCTGTTAGCCATCAGGACTCCAAAATGTAATCTAGGTGCAAAACAAGCACTGACCTTTCATGGTGGAAATCGAACACAAATTACTAGTTTAAAAAATTCTTAGGATTCCAGAGAAAATATTACAAGATTATATATTGTGAACCATAGTGCATAGAGGGTTTTGTGTATCATGATTATTTGATTGGTGATTTTATAAATTGACAAATTAATCTAAATTAACCAACACAATATATATACTGAAATCTCATAGCAGACAAAATTTTACAAATTTTGAAATTTTTTTACTTTTTTTTAAATTTTTTTTAAACTTGTCATTTTTTAAATATTCTTACACTAATTTATAGCAAAAATGAAAAACTTTAAAAATTCGAAAAAAAAAATTATAAAATTATAAAATTTTGTTTGCTATGAGATTTCAATATATAAATTGGATTGATTAATTTAGATTTGTCAATTTGTAAAATCATCGATCAAACAATCATGATGTACGAAACCCTCTATGCACCATGGTTCACATAAATATTCTCAAATATTATATGGGGCCGTTTGAATCGCTTAGGAATAAGGAATATATCCTTTTCCTAGGCGGAAATTTATTCTTAGCCATCCAAACTCTTCACAAAATTACACACTTTCCAATGTTTTCGTCTAGGAATAGACTTTTCCTCTTATTCCTAAGCGATCCAAACGGCCCCATATATAGTATGTTCCATATATAGTATGTTTGGTTCAGCCACAAACAAGGGATGAACTAGCAGTTGGCGAACTGCTAGTTTTCTCCCCATGCTGTTCGTAATTCACCAAAATAGGTGGTATTAGGAATAGGACTTTTTGTTCGCTGTTCATGCAGTTCGCCTTTCGTTTGGTTCACGCGAACTATCGCTGTTCGTGAGCAGGCAGTTCGCATCACTATCCAAACATACTTCTGTTCGCATCACTAGCTAAGTCTCATTATATATTGCTTAAATAAACTTTTAACTTGCTTTAAAAAGATGATTGATCTTAATTATATGATTGTTTGTTCTTTTTGTTGATGGCATGAAAGGATGTTTAATAATGATATAAAATAATAAGTATAATATAATAATGATTAATATAGTAATTGTTATAATTATAATTATTATTACTATTATCATTATATTATTAATATTAATTAAAAAATAATTAAAATAATTACATAA
The DNA here is from genome assembly GCA_028095005.1 of Rhynchospora pubera. Lineage (NCBI taxonomy): Eukaryota > Viridiplantae > Streptophyta > Magnoliopsida > Poales > Cyperaceae > Rhynchospora > Rhynchospora pubera. The sequence goes on from CM051462.1 coordinate 177,994,016, forward strand.
TTATTGATTATAATTAATACGATAATAAAATATTTATATTAGTAATTATAATTATAATTATAATAATAATAACTATCCGTAATCTGTTTGTGTGCGTGAAAGGAACATTTAATATGGAGCCCACCTCTTGTCGTTTTTCTATTGTGAATTTGTGATGAAAGTTTTGGGCCGTTTGGATCAAGCGGAAATTTGAAGAATTTCTTATTTCTAGACATAAATTTATTATAAACAATTCAAATTTTTCACAAAATTACATCCTTTCCAATACTTTATGCTTAGAAATAGTAAATTTCTCATGTTCCTAAGCGATTCAAACAGTCCTACTAGTGATAAAAAGCCTCGGTGATTGCAACAATGATGTGACCACTATATCCCCATGCACAGTAAACTCAAATTCCCATCCAAACGAAATTTCACTGACTATAGCGCACGGCATTAAATGCGTACATTGCAAAAATTACATGTACGAACTATAGCAGTGCTTTAAGAGATGGGCTGAAATTAGTCACGACTGACGGATGAAATCGTCAGCTACGATCAAAATTTAAGTTTCGAGATTCTAACGGTCGATCCAAACCGTTCAATAAGTTCTCCATATTGAAATCTCGTTGGAGACAAAATTTTATATTTTTTAGTATTTATTTGGTATTTTATAAAATTCTTAATCTAAATAATTCTGAACGATTCAATAACTGTGATTTTTAAAAATCTCAAAAAAATAGTAAATAAAATCAGAAAAATGTAAAATTTGGTCTCCAATGAGATTTCAATATAGAGATCACATTGAACGGTTCAAATTAGTTATTAGAACCTCAAAAGTTGAGATATAATCGCAGCTGACGGATTGATCCGTCAGTCGTGGTTGATTTTGTTTGGGATTTCGTGTGTATGTCAAGGAAGCGAAATTTTAGAAAATTTTATTTGACTCGATACACAAAGGCCTTATTTAGACAATAGCAAGCAAGAAAAAAAATTAAACATTTAATCGAGTATCTCATGTGCATAATAAAATCATCAAATAACTTTATTTGAGAAGGAAGAGTATTATACCTAAAGAGATTGTCAAATCTCTTGGTAGAGAGAAATCAATTACTCTCTAGGTCTCTTGGAAACCTTCGATTCTTGTCGCCGCCTTTCAGCGTGTTTTCTTCTCTTGGTTCACCTTGAACCTAAACAACAAACTCAACCAATACTTAGATAGATTGATGGTGAGTTTCAAGTTTAGATCCAACCATCTTTGATCTTCAATCAGCAAGTTATTTGATTTCTTGGTGACTAGACTAATATGCAAAATATATAAAAAATATGAAAAAAAAATATAATTTTCTCACTTCCCTTTCGTTTTTCTGTTTTGTTTCTTTTCGCAAGGTGACAGAACCACACACAAAATGCACAAAAGCAAAATAGATATAATTGGTGTCGGCCAATTATAGAAGGAGAGAGAAATATTATATTTCCATATTTTTGTTCTTTTTTCCTTTTTCTATTTTTCTTGCGCAAGAGCCAAATATCAAAATGGAAATGCACAAGAAAAACCTAAAAATGAATGAGATGTGTCGGTCAAGAAAATGAAATAAGTAGAAAATTAAATTTACTTATTTTCTAAAATTTTCACGGCACATCCTTTTATAAAAGTTATATTTTGTAACTTGTTTAATAAATTAATTCATGAAGTAATAATATGAAATATATTAATACAATATATGATGTCTATATTATTTTTATAATGCTCTCTAACATTATACCAATAATATTCATATACTTTCATGAATTTATTTGTGGTCTAAGCATATCATTTTTCGTGACATATTATTTTAACATTTTATCACATGTATTTTCATACATCATATAAAATGTAAAACATTTGTTATTTCTCTACAGTTGGTGTGACCTTACAGAGGATCTACGTCATCTTGACAATAATATAAAATATTTTATATTATAGACTATAAGAGATTTTATCACTACATTATAGCCACCCAAACGACATAGTCATTACGTACTCGATCCACTTGAACTGTGTCTATCCTTGTCTCATGATATTATGAATAATATGCAAAATAGGATCGTGTCATTTTTGCATTATATTCGTTTTCTTGGTCTCTTAAGTGAATTATAATTATAGCTACATCAGTTATATTGCATGCTATATAATTCCACTTTACCAAGGGGCCCAGTAACATCGTAACTCAAATAACTGAGGGACAATAATAATCGATATATAAATTTCTCCCGCACAAGTCACGTACAATGAACTACTAATTTCCTCCATCAACAGATAACTAAGATCAGTAAAAAGACGGTCTTAATCAGCAATTACATTGCATGATTCTCATGTGAGAAATCTATACATTTCATATCTTGAATTCAAAGACACGATAGAAATATTAATGACACAAAACACAATCCATATAATATTCCATCCGGTTAGGTCATATTCAATATATATATAAAGCATGCTCATTTTATATATACTCATGTCATTGAATGTTAATCACTTATCAACATTTATAGAACTACAATGTACTTTCAATCGACATGACAATCTTGCTCGGTAATTATTGTTCCTCTTTAATTACTACGATTGTGAACACATTTAGGATTATATGTTTTCATCTTAAGAGTTCTATGTTTCAAGACCACGAGCATCTTCTTGAACACTTTTAAAAATATAACATATTAATCTCAAGAAACAAGAATGTATAATAACATTCAAAATCATGAACAATACACAATTATCATTAATTAAGATAATTTTCAAAACACACATCCTTCAATTTTAGCCCATCTCGTACTTTAAATACAGCTATATTCCTTATAGCGGTAATTTGAATGGCGCTATAGGGTTAGACTATAACCTCATTCACAGTGTCTCTATAGTTGTACTTTTATTAAAAAAAATAATAATATTTTTATTTAAAATTTTTAATGTTAAAATTATTTGTATTAAAAATTTCGGCTCATTACCTCATAGGTCAGCGGAAAAAAAAGTCCTACATGATGATTGTCTCGATTGAACGGCCAATTAATTCTTCCGGAAAAAAGATGTATTGTCTCAATCGAACGGCCTTGAAATAAGATTTTATTCAAAATTGCTAGTTCTAGGGGTTATCAAACACATCTTAGAACAAAACCTAATAGCTTAACGGATCCTTATTCTTGTTCCAATATAATGTTAGAACTAAAATGAAACAACCTAACCATCCAACAACAAATCATTATTTTATAATTTTTTCTCGTTATTATTCTTAACTAACCACTCAAACAACATCTCTTAATTTAAAAAATAAATAATTTTTCATCATTTCTTATTCACCATATTTATTCCTGCACAAGCTATTATATTTTTATTCACCACACTTCCAAACACACTTAAGAAAACTGAATATCAAACTTTAGAAGCTTGTAAGAAACCTAAAAAATCTTCTACTTCTTTGGCAGATGTTTGGGTAAAGGAAAATGAATCTCTACTTTTCTAGAGGAGTTTCTAATATTCTTAAGCAAGAAAAATTGGACATCCAACTATTGCTTGATAATACCCTTCTTTCTAACTCTAGAGATATGACTATTTGGCTATGACATCCTTCTAAGAGATATACTGTCAGACAGTATATGATTTTTTGAACAATGGAGTAATTACAAGAAAATGTGACTCCATCTGGATTCTCCCAATTTTTCTTAAAGTCAAATTATTTTTTTGTCAGTGCTTCACAATAAAATTTCAACTCAAGATAATTTGAGTAAAAGAGGATGGATGGGGCCAAATAAGTGTCATCTGTACAACTTTTTTGAATCTATAGATCATTTGATTCTCCATTGCAAGGAATCTGCTATTTTTTTGTCTTTCTATAATAATTATAATGATAGGTATTTTTCTGTCAATTTTATTTGCATTAGGGACTTTAAGAGTTACTGGTCAAGTCTGAATAAAACTGACAAAGTTTATTTGGGTTCCTTGGTTGCTATTTGCTGTAGGGTTATGTGGTATTTTAGGAATAATTTGAATTTTAATGATATGGAGCCACCTAGCCCGTCTGCTGTGGCTTATCAAATTTTTATTTTTTTTAATTGAACACGTAATCGCACTGGACTTGTGATTAGTTTTGTGCAGCACTTTTCAGGACAAGTTGATTCATGGATCTTTCTTAAGGGACTGTTTTGATGGGTAAGGAATAAGCAAGAATAACAAATTTCGGATGAAAATTTATTCCTAACCATTCAAACTCTTCAAAAAATTACACACTTTCCAATGTTTTCTGTCTAAAAATAGATTATTCCTCTTATTTCTAAGTGATCCAAACGGCCTTTTAGAAATATTGTAACTCGAGAATCTGGGGAGGATGGACATGTTTCTGAGGCGTATGATTCTACTGCCATTGGTTGCTCGATTGTTTTAGATATGATGTTGCTTTAAATGACTCTTGTTTTTCTGTTTTGAACCTGGTTTTTTCAGGTCTGTATTGACGTTTTTTTTTTAATATTGGGCTCCAATTTTGGATGCTTTAGTTTAAAAAAAAATAATTATGATTAATGAAATAGAAAAAGACACATTTCCCGAGTCAGCAGGGAAGTCCAGTCACTTATCGCTGTCGGCCATGAGCCACTCCTTTGATTTTCTGTGGCATTGAATCTGTAATCCTTTCGTATCGGGAGCAAGCCTTACAGCGCATATTTGATCCCGATGTGGGGTCTATAGAGTTGGTTTGACTTACGGTATAGTCTATAGTGGATCTGATCTATACTATAGTTTTTATTTAAAAAAAATATTGTTTTTTTTATTTTATGAATATAAAATTATTTTTATTAAAAAACTCTGCTTATGGAACAGAGGTTTTTTTTTTTATTTGTTTCTAGGAAGTCTCCTAGTTCTTTATCGTACTTCAATTTGCTTTTGACCAGAGACACACAAAATATCATACCGTTTTCTTAATAAAAAAGAAAACAGAACGACATGTTCCATGCCATTTACAGTGGAGTTTAAAGGTTTATTAGTGCTAAATCAAAAGAAACCTCACCCGCTTTTACCTTTTTCACGCTTAAGCTCACCAGCTCCAGTTCTCTCTTCTCGACACTCCCTTCTTATCCGCCGTCCCCAGTCCCTAATCTTTCCCCTTCTCCCTCTATCCACATTTCATTACTTCTTACTTCTCCCTCCGCCATGGACAACAATAAAAAATATTCTTGCACCAGTGAACTCGGAGCTGAGGTTCTAATGGTTATCAGCTCCATCGGCATTGCGAGTTTGCGACCATCGCAGCTTATAATTTCTATAATTTCATGGTGTCTAAAACCAGAAATTATCGAAAAAAGTTTAGTGACAAAAATGCAAACATCCTCCTATCTTCGGCGCATGCCCTATTCCTCCCCCTCATGTCCTATCTGTTTTCGCAAGCCAAACAAATTAACCGACAAGAAAGAGCTCAAGTCATTCTGGTTTGGATGGTGCTCATTGAGTTCCTTCGAGTGCGTTCTACTGATTCAACATGGGAACTAAATCAATCAGCAGAGCAATTGGTGCGGTTACTCTGGGTGGCCTTTCTTGTGTACGGTTATACAAGTCCAGATGGGCTCGCAGCAAGTCTTTTCGTTCTCTGTGCTTTTTCTTTCACATATGAGGTCCTCAAGGGAGTAGCTTTCTACAAAGCTAAGGACTCTTATTTAATAGAAAAGAACCCCAAAGTTATACACAGTTACATGAAAAGAGTACTGCTTCAGGATAATCATAGGACCACACCGATTAACGATTGTGACTACATTGTCATGGGCGAGGAATATCATGAGATAGAAATTTATGAGAACGGTTACCTCCTTGGTAACAAGAAGTACTCTAATTTTGAAGTGATTACGATTGGCAGAGTTTTCCTGCTGAACTCAGACGAGGATGAAGCATTTACTTTGGCGCATCCCAATTGGCGCGACAGTTGCTTATCATTTGCCTTAGCCAAAATGTTGAGGCGAAGGTTTGCTAACCTCCCACTAGATGAGACTGGAAGCAGCAAAGCCCTTGAATTTGTATAGATGGGTTAATTTACTATATTGGAAACAGTAAAGATGTTAATCCGACAGAAAGAAGCACCAGACAGAGAAACCCTGGCGAGAGGGTATTTGGCGTTATCCAAGATGAGCTCAAGTTTGTTTCAGAATTTTTGCATTCCAAGGTACCTACTTATATGTATTTTCGCTGGTGTATATGGGCTGATCTAATTGGTATGTGTGTCATGACGAGTACTGGGATGTACCTTGTACGTATAATTTCTAAAATACAAACTTGGAAATTCCCAGAAGACGACGATTTAGCCAGCAGATACAGTCGGTGTTTTGTAGATCATGAACTGGAGATGCGGATTTTCTTGTCTCTTGAACGAGCCATCACAATCCTACTTGTTTCAGCATGCACCTATATACAATACAAGTGGTTGTGGGCAGCGTTAAGGTCCAATCGCTGGTGCAATCTTGATTCAGTTAAACGGTACATCGAAAACCCTGCTGAATGGAAGAAATCTCATAGCTCGGAAACAACATCTAAATCTAGCAAAATCAACAAACTATTCGCTCAACTGATAAACAAAATCAAGCGGATTATTTCTAATGAAAAGAATGAGCAAGAGAGAATTCACTACTCAATTTTGGAACAATTGTTGCACCTCTTGTAAAGTGGATCAGAAAAGAAATAAGAAAAGCATTTCCAAATGTATTTCACAGTACTGATGTAAAAGAAGCTATACTGAGCTCTTTGAAAATCATTTTGGAGAGGGGGGGCCAACTCACTAATGGAGAAACTGCACTGAAAAGCCATGGGATATGCATGGGAGGATCTGAACTCCTTTTATCGACCTACTGGAAGTACTACAGAGGTTATCCTTGTTTGGCACATTGCTACAACTCTCTTTCACCACCAAGAATTAATCCCACCTCAACAAAACAATGATGCCTTCAAGAAGAACCGAGAGGTGGCCTTGGCCTTGTCCACTTATTGCTATTATCTAGTTGTATATCTGCCAAATCTCTTACCTGATGAGGTTGAGTGGACTGAAAAGGAAGTTTATGAACGTCTACGAAATCAGATTTTTATCATTGATCGTTCTTTCACTCAGGAACCAACCAGAAAGGATCGTTGCGATTACGCAATGAGTAGTATAACATTGGATGTTAATTCAGTGCTTGGAAAGGGTGTTAAGTTGGCCAAAAAGCTAGTAGAATTCGCTGCTCCACCCAGTGATGTGGAGGGTCAGGATGGTAACGAAACACAAGTATGGACAATGTTGTCTGAGTTTTGGGCGGAGATGATGTTGTTCATTGCTCCATCTGACAATGTGAAGGGTCATGAGGAAATTTTAGAAAGTGAAGAATTGATCACACAGCTATGGGCATTGTTTACACATGCTGGCATACTCACTCGGACCAAACTCACTGAGTGGAACAGTGGCAACCAGCATCCCAGTGATGGACGCCAGAATAGTGAGATTACTGAAATTGTGAATGGTTAAAATATCTCTGTCATTTCTACGTACGTATATAGTCCTTATATATCATCCTTTAAGCATATATATGAATAAGTTGTTGTGTTTGGTGTTTTTATTCAGGTACTCTTGTTGACTTGTTGTCACAATTCAAAAATACGTTGTTTATGTTGTGTGGTTAATTATTTATGAATTTCGGTAATTTTCAATATAGTTGCACAATTTTATCTTTGTTGGGTATGAACCATTTTAAAATTTATTTACTAGTGCATGTATATGTTGTGTGCGTTTGTATCGTCTCTATAATTTGTTCTATTTAATTAACGTGTTGTTAGGCTTTAGCAACAAGACTACCCATCTTAATTCGTTCAATTGTTAACTACTTTCTAGTAGTTGGAACTTGGAATTAAAAATTCGTGATTTAGAATTTTCTTTTTATCTTTTAAGTGTGTTACTTATAGTGAGGTTGGCGAATGTACCGTAACACCACGTCTTTGATTATTATTTACCCAAGATATTTTTTTTAATTAGCGGGAAATCCACCACTTTTCCATTTTTATGAATTAGAAAAAAATTACAAAGTTTTCAGTTTTCAACAGTTTTTTAAATATCGTACCGGTTATCGGAAAATTCTGATCAGAAACCAGAATAGTGACCAAAACAACAGTTTTCGGTATTGTGAGAAAAAATACTGAAAATTTTCAAAAAATACTGAATTTAGTCCACCTGGCTGGTAGATGTGCCGGTACAATATTAAAATCATTGCATTTCATTTTTCAGTTCCAACCTTGAATTTACCCGAATACAATCAGCCCCTGAATTATAGAGTTTCTTGACTGCACTGGTACCTAGCTAGCATCCGATGGTACCAGACTACCAGTGCTCATATTTAGGCCTGTCAAACGTGGCCCAATAGCACGGAAAAGGCCCATATCGTTTCTGTATCGTATAATGAAACGGAACACCAACCTATTTCGTTAAGTTTCGTTAATGATGGTACAAAATTTCGTTTCGTAAACCGTTCCGTTTCACAAATAATACATAAAACAGTTTGAAATGAGGCTGAAACAGTCGAAACGATAGAGTTTAATATTTCATTTACCGTTCCGTTACCTGAAACGAAACAAAAACATATGCCGTTAACCGTTCCGTTTTGTTTATACGGAATGGCATCACATTGAAACGGCAGCCGTTGACACCCATACTCATATTATTATCTAACTCCCGTTTCTAGTGCTCATAAATATACTAATGTAATGCATGTGTGATTTTGGAAATGAGCGAACATATAAAGTTGTATTAATAAAATTTATTATTATACATCATGATTTTATTATTTTTGAACAAAGAATTTGTTGTGGTGCTCGCAATATGGCCGTTTCCAGTTCACAAAACAAACTAAAGCCACACAGCGATCGTCACACAAGATCATTAACAAAAACTAGCTAATCCAAATACTACCTTGTCATCATCAGTTGAGACGAAGTAGACGGATTACTCAGAGGCGGCGGCGGATATGGCGCCGCCGGAGAGAGACCTCTGGCATCCTCGGCAGCGGCGGCGCATGGTGAGAGGAAACGAGGTTTTGGCGAATCGAATGGAAGAAGAACCGTGTGAGAAACAATGGCGAGGAGAAGAAAGAGGGCACCAGATCCTCTGGTCGGCAGACCACCTGGTCGTTTTAGATCTGGGCCGTCTGATTTAATCTTAATGGCTATGGATGCTCCATGCTAGTACCACGATTGATAGGCCCGAAAAAATATTAACCGTTGAGATTAAATCAGACGGTCCAGATAGAAAACGATCAGGTGGTCGTTTGTAAAAAATGACTAGAGGATCTGACTCCGAAGAAAGAGTCATTGGGATCTCGTCGTTATTAATTTATTGTTAATTTGATATTTTATTGTTGAAAGAAGTAGATGACATATTGCCAGAACTCAATACAAAAGGATTTTTTTATTTTTAATATACATGTTGCACAAAGTAAGATTATATGACAGTTGTATTACCTTTGTCGATTTTATATCACTAATTTGGTGGTGTGTTTGCAAAGGTACAAAATACATTTTGATCATATATGTACATGTAAATACAATGACCACAATTTTCTATATTAAACCTTGATGTTTCAAAAATGAAAATTTTAGTTAGATGTCGTGAACAAACAGATGAATCGACACTTTTGAGAGGGACGAGCTTTGTTTATTTTTGTTGTTTGAATTCTGAATCTTTTGGAAATATATGAACATATTGACAACCTAAATGCTTTTGTTGCGGCTCTAGCTCAACCATGCATAATATTGAATAAGATACTCATGATCATGAATATAATTATAATATGAGAAAAATATATAAAAATTATCATGATTATTATCGGTCGAGAAGAACAATTAAAAATTGTTCATGGATAATATAATCGATATTTCTTATTGGTAGACGGAACAATTTGGGACTACCATTTGATGAAACATATTCATGCGCATGAAATTTGAATGAGTTAAAGGTCTAGTTTCAAATTAAACAAACAAAAAAAAAATAGAGTACTATGCAACAAGTTTTTGGTGCCATAAGTTGCTATAACCTTATTTTATTATTTATTTTATTATTATTATTATTATTATTATTATTATTATTATTATTATTATTATTATTTTCAATTCGACGAGAGATGTACATCAATAAAATTTAATAATTTTTAAAATTTATTTGATACTAGATAAAAAAAAACAAATATATTAAAATTATTTTATCATATGATTAGTTGTAGTTGTCTAGTATCAATTGAGCTATAAAATTTATAAAATTTGGGATATATCTCTCATGATGTTAAATAAGATCAACGGGTTTTGATTCCTTGAATTTTCAAATTTAAAATTTATATTAAAATATTGTAACTATTCATGACACCAACAACCTATGACATCAGAACCTCGATTTAATTAAATTACTATTTGAGTGTGAAATTTATATATCTAAACCACCATTAAATTCCTTTCTTCATCATATGTCGTGTGCTCAGCAGCTTTCCATAAAGAACCCTGTTAATGAAAGATTGTTGTGTAGATAAGTTTGTGTAATAACCATTAATTATCAATTCGATCTTTATATAATTTTCTGTATGGAGATGAGTAGAATAAGTGTTATATTTAAAGAGTAAGAGTTCGTTCAGAATCTTATCACTTTAATTATCATAGCAACGTACGAAGAGAATCATATATATTGACATAATAATAATTCGCTGATTCACCATCAGCTGCATTGCAACCATATGATATTAACCTCATTTCAATTCCACAATTTTGTTCTACTGAACAGTACAACTTATCCTCAACGATCTCCTACTAGAAGATTGGAAAAATATAAAGATCTGTGATATACCGACTTCTCCATATGAAAGGCTTAATTAAAAAATGTTTTTATTATTATTATTTTTTTTGTTAAACACTTTGGCAGTAACTGACTAATAGTTATACGAGGCATCGTTCAAAGTCGTAGGTTTTAATTTTAAGGAATTGATATTAATTGATATTCAGACAATTTGAAGTTTTAGTGTTCAAAAGAAAAATTGAAGGAAAATGAAACAGATTATTCAACTACGCAATGAGATTTTAAATTGAATTACGTACTTAAGCGTACACAATATTTATCACTAAATTGGGTGTCATATGATTATAGAAACCTTTCAATATACCCTGAGTGAAAGGTCGCAGGTTCGAAACCCGACTAGAGATCTTTCACAGACATTTAATTTAAAAATATAAGTTGGATAGCTTAGATCCTCAATTTATCTTAAAAAAAAGACCTTTCAATAAATTCAACCACACTGTATAGTTCCCATGGTACAAAATCAATAATTTAAAAGAAACATAACCATGTTTGCTTCTTATTGTATAAGCTGTCCATGAAGTGTTAAGACTTCTCTCCAAAACCAAATACAGTTTGCCGGGGAAAAAAAAAATAGGAACATCAGAAATACTTGAATCAAACACAATGCAACAGTAATGTTTTTAGTTTCTACCGCACGTTTCTAGTTGTGTGAAGTGAATTAAGCACTCAACGGTGGTCTTTAGACAGACTGTTAGTGCGTTACCATTCCATTAGATTAGAGGAAATCAGTGTTTTTCAAACCGTATCGGCACCTCTACCGGATAAGTAGTCGAAATCTGATATTTCTAAATATTTTCTAAAATTGTCCAGTATTTTCTCTCACAACACTGGATATATCCGTTTCGGTCAATGTTCTGGCTTTCAGTATAACCGGAATTATTCGGTATTCATCTTGTTTTACTTTTTACTGGGAGAATTCATAATGCCAAAAGAGGATAGGCTTTTTAGCGGGGTAGCCTGTAGGTCGAGCCTATCATCTAATTATAATCTGCCACGTCATTTGTGCGGAGGAGGAAGTAAGAAAGCAGGAGGTTGTAGTCAAAAGTCCGCCCCGTATTCGCATCCGAAAAATTACGGATTTGGATTGAGGATACAGATATATATTTTTTTAAACAGATACAGATACGTATCACATTTTTATAGAAAACGGATATTCGAATTGACAATTTTGATTTACTAATTTTTGTTGGATATAATATCCAAATTTTTTATTTTTTTGCCAATTTTACTCTTTAGAAATTTAGTAAAGGGAATATTTTGTTATCAATTTTGTTAAATTAATCAATTGATTTTTTTATGGTTTTATTTTTACTTAGGTGCATCAAAATATATAAATATATTTTTTCTTTACTTGTCCGCCAATAATCATAGTATAAAAAGTTTGAGAGTGAAATATTTGGAAACAAATGGATTATCGATCAAGATATTATTTTTTGATAAAAAAAAGTATCGTGCAAAATAAAGTCCGAATCCGACAAAATATATATCCATATCCATCTTCGTATCTAACAATATCTGAACCGTATCCTTGTCCTAACATATCCGTATGCTTATCTGAATTTGATGAAAAATAAGAATACGAATATAGCACCACTATGCGATTTGTATCGGATCCGTTTTGATGGAACAATAACAATTGGGAATCGTACAAAGGTAAATATGACAATAATCACCCACGTACTACCAACGAACAACATTGCGATAGGATTCTTTACTATTCGCAAGCTGTAGAAAATTAGTTTAAAATACAGTAGAAAAAAATGACAACAATGAACTAAAAATCCCTATGCACAGCAGCAGGATGAAGCCACTTTTGAGCTCACTGATTCTCTTAAGTTCCAATAGGTTGAAGGATTATGCAGATGTAACAAAGAAATAGTTCAAGCCTCAGACAATAATGTCATTTAAGTATACCCCAATGTAACAAACCAGTCGTTTTGTTTACCCAATTACAATTCTGCTAACATACTAAGAATCGTACTAATTATAAACAATAATGTTTTTTATGATATATAAAAATAAAATGAAGCCTCCTAACTTTGAATATCTATAAGAAATCATCCAAACAGATTCTGAACATATAAAAACTGGAATATCTATGAGAAAAATTGTATTAAACGTTTCACACTCAGAAATGGCACCAACATTTCCAAATAGAAAACATGGTTTAGTACTCGCACATACAACTCAGTAACAAAAACTGGAAAATTTTATCTCCTCTATATCTAAAAGTAAATCATGAATTGGAAAGAACTAGATGTAGCACATTCATATTAAAAACAAAATCATCACCAGAGATGTAACCAGCCTTGTCAACCAAATCCCAAATTAACCTTTGATGTCCTATTAGCACTCCTAAATATAGAGATCCAAATCAGCACGAGAAGTAACCTTACTAACCCCACCTTCAATCCTACCAACATCAAAACCAAAATTTTTAAACACCATTTTCAATACCTCAATCCCACCGTTCTCAGGCCAAGTCGCAACCAACGTCCCTTTGATCCCCTTCATCTGACTCTCCGTCAGAATCACAGCTCCCAATCCATCCATCACACTGCCAGATGGCAAATAATCAACACCACTAACACTCAAATTACCTTTATCTAACCTCTGTTGCTTCGTCTCCAGCTTAAATGCCAGTGTCTCATCAACCTCAATTCTTCCTCTGTAATTCTGACTCTTGATACAATCAAAGATCACCACTTGATCTGGTTTGACACCTCCAATTAAGCATTTCGCCACAGCACGAGATCTCTCTGGTGAGACATTGTACTGAACCGAGGCGAGACAAGTGTTCTGATTTCCAGCTGAGTAGAGATTGAACGACTTGTCATTGGCAGAAGGAACTAGCGGATTGCCTGAAAGAGCAATTTCGGGAAGGAAGAGAGACCCAAAAAGGGTTTTGGAAGGGAGGTGGTGAAGAATCGAACGAGAGAGAGGCGAAATGGCGACGATTAGGAGATTGGGTTTAGGGTTAGGGTTTAAGAGGAGGAAGGGAGAGGGAAGCGGCGGCGAAGCAATGGCGAAATTGTCGAGATCGTCGTCGAAGAAGCGCGATGGAGGTGGCGTCTCCGTCAGTACATCATCCATGGCGATTTCGTTATTTCTATTTCTCTTTTATTTTCTTGTGTTTTCTCTCTTCACTTCTGAGTTCTGATTTAGTTCATTGCTTGAAAAAGGAGGCGCTTGAGGAGTTGAGTTGGGATCCTCTTCACAGTGAAGTATGGCTAAGTGAACTATTAGCCGTTCGATTATCCTTTAGATTTTGTATAGCACAAATCGTGAGAGATTTGAACAGGCAGAGGATCAATCGCTCGTTTTTGAGCTGTCCGATACGATTGGACGGTCGTCTTGGCTCCTCGGAAGATTCTTCTTTCAATTATCATCTGAAAACCAATCCAACGTCGACTTCAATTTGATGGAAGAAAACATCTATATTTTATTTTACTAATTTTTTTTTTTAAAAATTGTGGGTGTAAACTGAAAATAAAAATAAAATGTATACTTAATTTATCCGATTTTATATTATACCCTAAGGCTGTGCTCCAGTATGGAAAATAAGGAGATTAGACTGGATGAGGTGAGGAAAGGGTGGTGAGTTATCCGCTCTAGAAATCTCACGAAGAGGGAGCTGGGATGAGCCAAGATTAAGATCATATCTTGAAGCGTCCAAATTTAGTCCCCCCGAAATCGGGGTGTACGCTGAGTAATGGCAGCCAATTGACAAAAATATCCCTAAAAAAAACGCCAGATCCCTCGCCATTCCTCTTCTCTACTGCTAGCCCACGCCCAAATGTAATGAAGCAATATTCAGAAAAATAGAAGGGTAAAAGAGTCCAGCTACTTGTCAGATGGATGTATCATTAAATAAAAAATCAAACATATTCTAGGTAACTCTCTTACCCCGGCGTCTCAAATTGGAGCATGTAAACAATCAATCTCTCCTTCCTTGATCCCCCCTTCCCTCATCCCCCTCTCCTCATCTCCTTTATAACATTATGGAGCACAGCCTAAATGTTTAATTTTCTTTAATTTTTCTCGTCAATTAAAAATCGATGCAATTAAATGAACATGACTTTCAAGTTTCAAGTTTCAAACATACTTAGGGGTGCATAACTTCTAAAAAACGATCACGAAAATAAAGTGTTGCGTTAATCGTTTCGTTTTGGATACGAAACTGACTATGTGTTGCGTTAATCGTTTCGTCCAAAACGAAACGATCGAACTTACGAAAATACCAAAAAAAAATATACATGGACGAAACTGACTACGTGTTGTGTTAATCATTTCGTTTTTGAAACACAACTAAAATTTTTAACCGAAACGAAAAAACGATTAAAACAGTTGCAGTTTTCACCCTAAATATACTATATAATGTCGATCTACTTAAGTTGCTGTATAATGAAGATTCTTGGATAGAATCTTCAAACGTTCTGCCTGCACGATTGTGGGCCTGATAGGCCGGCCCAGGATGCTCAAGAAAGTATTTGCAGAGGTTTTGTATAAATTGTAAACGACTATCGTTGATCTTGTTAAGTTTTATTGGCGATGCATTTTCATATAAGTTTTATAAAATTTGAAGTTTATTTGATACTTCATTAAGTAATCAAATTATGAACGGATTATAATTAATCAAACCAGGTTCGTTCATTTGTTGACCACTTGATCTAGTATCAAATTAACTTCAAATTTTATAAAACTTATATAGAAACGCATCGCCGATAAAACTTAACAAGATCAACGGTTTGAATTCTCCATTTGAGTTTTACAATTTTTAAAAATTAAAGAAAATGAAAAGGACTGCTCATCAACGGTTTGAATTCTCCATTTGAGTTTTACAATTTTAAAAATTAAAGAAAATGAAAAGGACTGCTTGGAGCAGTCTTTTTTTTTACTGCTGAGGATGCGGTTCTGTTCGTTCTCCCAATTTTCAGTTTAGCACCACCTGCTATTACTTACGTATCAGTTAATACATAATATGTTGCTTTCTTGCTTGTTGTAAACTCCTTGTTTCTCTAATGAAACTGGTAACCGAAAAGGTTACTTTTTTTTTAAAGTTAATATATAATATAAGTGACTAATTTTACCCATTTCAACTGAAGATTTGAATTCAATTTTTTTTAAAAGTTTTTCTGGTGTAAAAAATCGTTTCATAATAATTATTTTTTAAATATAATTAAAAAAGCTAACAGAAAATAATAATCCAAAAGAAGAAAAAGCTCATCGGATAGGACTTAGAAGGCGTTTAATTTACTTGGATTCCGCCGCTTGAACACATGTGAAAGAAATACAGAAAAAGTAAGGATTTTCTCAAACAATTCAGAGAACAAAAAACGGTTTGTTTGTTTTGAGCTATACAAATACATTGTAATATTTACACCATTGAAATCTTTTGAAGCCATAAATACATCTGGCTAATTATCTTGCTAACAGAAAGTATCAAATGATATTTGCTTTGTTTTCATAAAAGGATAAGAAAAGAAATTAAAAGAAGTGATACACATTGAAATTAAGGAAACACGAACATCAATGGTTCATTAGTTCATACAATTCACCCAAATACGGTTCTAATTCCTCCATCAAACTAATCACCTCATCAACTGCATCATTTGCACCTTGTACTTTAAATTCGAAGTCACCATTTGCATTACAATCCTCCTCTCGAGGTTGAGCAGTTGAAGGCACTGCTTGCCGTGCTTGTGGTTTTATTGGCATCGTCTCTTCTCTGTTGGCATCTGACCGTTCCTTCCCAGTTAATTTGTGCACAACCGACATAAAATTTTCAGCATCTGTCTCCACAAACATGGTATCTATGATAGTGATCTTTGTTTCCTTAAAATTCGTCTCGTTAAACAGCAATCAAGTTATATAATAGAGACTATAAGAGAGCGGATTTAGAGTTAATTAATTTGTTGAGTACTTGAGATTATTTTAAACTTTTCTTACACGAAATCCGTCGAATTAGAATTTTAACTTGCTCCTAATTTTTTCCCAACTTATGGCGAGCAATTGGAACATAGATTTATAGAGGGAAAAGGAGGAGGTTGGGTGGGAAATTTTGGACCGAGTTAGAAATTTGCTCAAGGAAGAGCTCATCAGTGACAAAATTCCTCTGGGTTTTGTGTGACAGAAATTTGAAAGCCAAATCTGCGACAAGCCACTGACAATGGCTGTGTCTTCTATCATGTCCTGATTCTTAACTGAGCATTGGATCCTCTTTCATTTATGGAGAACAAAGAAAAAAAAAGGTATATATTGATGATTCAGGAATGTTGTGCCATTTTAATATTTTTTAGCAAATTATTTTGGATTGTTGTGTCCCAAGTCTGAAATGCAGGAACATATATAAAATAAAATATTTTTAATTAATCAATAAATGACGTAACAAAATTTTTTTTGTTGAAATATGATGCAACATTTCACATAACTTTTTTAATTTGGAATTACAGATTTCTAGAACAAATTGGTTAATAAATGTCCAATTTTTAATCATATTAATTACATGTTGTGTTTATAATTTATAATTTTATTCGTTCCTTTTCTATTTATCGAGGAAAGATTTTGTAAATTATCATTTAATTTCATAACTACTATTTATCCATTCAATTTTCGTATTTTCCATCTATTACGTGCTAGTCTTAAATAATAATGGCAAGATGATCGCAATAAATTTTAGCTCAACTGGTAAGAATATGGTAAAAAAGTAAGGATATTTTTTATATGGTCTGTGCAACATTGCAATAATTCTCCAATTACTTATCTCCATAGGGTTTACTGTTTCCATTAGCAATATTTGTGGTCTCCATGAAGTACTCTTTATTTTGCTACTATTTGTTACATTATGAATTTTATCGATTGATCTTACATAGAATCAACAAATATGTTTTATGTAATTAATAAACTAATATATGCAGCAGGGATTAGGCCTTGCAAACGCAGGGAAACGATCACAAAAAAAATTATTTTCTTTAACCGTTTCGTGTAGGACTCGAAACAAAAGTTATTTTACGTTACCTGTTTCGTTTCAAACAACGATCAAAACTGACAATTAATTTTTATACATATTTTCTTATTTCGAAAAGATCAAAACATACAATTGTATTCGATTTGTTGTTTTGACAATTAATTTTTATATATATATATATTTTTATTCATCAAAATTAGTTTATAAATACTTAAAAATGCATAAAAAATACAGAAAAATGATATAAAATGATTAAACAAAAATAAACGAAATAAAAGAGATCAGTTCCATTAACTGTTTTGTTTAACAAACGAAAAAAATAATTTCGTTAATTATTTTGAAGGAGAAAATGAAACTATCAACGATTAAATGAAGTTGCGTTTGCAATTTACCCTTACTAGCGGGCATTCGCGCGTTGCGCGATGCATTTTTTATTTTATTTTATTGGTTGTTAATAGAGCGGTAATATAATATATGTAGCTATATATAAGATTGTGCATTAAGAAATATTGAGAAAAAGAAAATTTATTGAAACTATAATATTATTTTAGATGGTATATTGATGCTTTTGTTTCCCATTGTTCCTTTTTTTCCCCCTTGATTAAAAGGGCAGAGAAATAGATCCATAAAAATTTAATTAACAGATGGATCAGTATACGTATAAAATTGATTGATTTTGATGTTCTTTATCAAATTTTTTTTTTCGAGATGAGAAAGTAAGAGGTTCTGAATATTTTTATGGAGCTAAGTGATATTGACTGTCTCATCTGAATTCGATAGGAGCACATTGAGGATATTTAGTAGACCTTGAAGAGTACCAATATAGAGTTACAGACTAAATAAAAAAAAAGAACATTTCATTATGTTGAACCTGAAAAAAAATTGTAGATCTCTCCAAATGAAGTGACGTCAAGAGTGTAGATCTTTCGCGGATAATTTTTTCAAGAAAAACAAAATAAAGTGTGCCTATTGAAGAATGCATGTTCCATGCAAGAAAATAATTTTGAGGCAAATCATTGAGAACCCTTGTAGCAGACAAAACAAAAAGGAAAAAAAAAATGATTCAACCCAGTTAACGCATCAGTTGAACATCATTTCTCAACAACAGATATTAAACATTTTTATCTTTTTTCGTACATCAATAATATACATTTCATTGTGCTTGATCACATGCTTAAAATAGGCTATGTGCGAAGAAGATCGAAGAAGGCCAGAACTAAAATCAACACAGCTCACCTTTCAAAAATTAAGAAAAAATATCTCTGGTCAATATTATTAATCGTAAGTTCTTTTAATCGCAGCATAAATTAGCCAATCATAACTGAAAAAAAAGAGCGTCAAAAATAATATATTAGTTCTATTAGCACAAAACATTAGCAAAGTGATATGAGTGCCCATTTAATATATTCCAATAGAATGTAATCATCATCAGCTAGAATTGTGCAACTTGCACGTGCATCAGCACCAACCAAAAAGAAAAAAAGAACACATATTTTTTCATCAGAATTTCATGAGACTTGTTAATCCATTAATCAAATTGCAGGGATAAGGCTAGACTGCATTATCATTGTATTTAGTAAAGCTGTACCATAAATAGATGATCATATCTTTTATTTGAATTAGTATTGAATAAAGAATACCTCAAGATGCAAGTAGAAGTAGGTTAACCTGAATTGAAAAAAAAAAATAACAGTGAAGAAAACAAATAAGCATTGGGGAGATGCTGGCAAGGCGAACCAATGCTTATTTTAACCCCTAATAATAAATTGGGTTAAAATAATAATACTGAGTCAAATTAGGGTACTAAGCATTTTATTTACTCATAGCCTTTCATTATTATTTTAATCCGAATTAATCATATTCCATATGGGTACAAACTTAAAAGCTATGACTATACCAATTTATAGTCCAACGAAAGGTAATTAAACACACTCCCAATTTGAAATTGTGATTTACTCACAATATACTTTAGAATTGTAGATCAAGCAACCAATCGAAAAACGAAACTAAAATAAGACAACTTATGAAGACAAAAAGAAAAAGGAACTCACTATCTACTATGGAAATTCAGGTTTTAATCGATATCTGACATATACTTTCTTAAGGCCCTGAAATTGACAACAAACTTGCATCAGGTGTGAAAATTCTTATTAATTAAAAATAGGAAAAACTGAAACAACCACAGAAATTATTGCATGTACAATACAGATGCGACCAATAGGTAAAGTCATATCGCATTCACTTCAGTACATAAATAATTGAAAGACCTTTGATTTGGTATCATCTAGTTTCTTCAACAATATTAATAGTATCTACAAATAGATTTCTTCCCTTTGTCTAAAAGTATCTACAAATCAATAATTGGATAAATACATTGCAAAAGGGACCTTTCAAATGATCTAACAAAAAAATAAACAAATACTGTACACGCATATTTACTGTAAAATTTCGAACGCTATAAATTCAGATTTTGTGTGCTTCACTTGTCAATCTTCTTGCCTTAATATTTTTTTCCCCTTCAGGTCAAATAAGAGAACTACCTTGTAAAGATTGAGTTGGAACTTGGTATCTTCCAGAGCTTTTTGGAGTGCCAGTATAAATGCATTATCTATAATTTATAATCAAAATTAGCATATAGCTACAAATGCATTAAAATATTTAACATGAAAATGAAGTGCAGGTTTAAATGAATAACTTAAATATCATACTTTGCTTGATGAGATAACACAAAGTGCTTCAATATGAAAATAAAGACCAGAATGATAGGCATGACACCCATATATAAATAGTAAATTATTGTGAAAATGATTATATGTAAGCTTACATGCTTTTGACTCAATATGAAGAAAATAGAAAAGAACCAAATTCCAAAAAAGCAATGTTGAATAATAAGTGATTCGAAATGTGCAATAAATCACCTCTCTACAACGCCAAATTTTCCCTTCCAATGCACATCCCTGAAAAATAACATGAAACATTTAATTAAAGTAATTGAAAAGCTAACCTTTGAGGAGCTTTCATAATGATGGACTGAAATTTTACTATGAACGGATCCTTTTCAATAAATTCAATTAGTCTTGAAGCACACCTACAAAAAACAAAAATAAAGCATTCGTCAGGTTTTTAGAATACTTGTTGGAGAGTATACATGTAGCAGTTCTTTTTATTGGTGGATGTAAGAAATGACACAAATACCCTTAGTTTCATCCTTGATGATTAGACTTCGCTAACAACTATTTCAACAAAAATAAACAATTTTCTGTTGCGAGAACAATTTTTTTACTAAAAATCTTCAAAATTATTTTAATTACTTGCAATAATGATATACCAGTATCATTAGTCTTGCTCGATTGTGCATTAGTTGTTCAGCAGTATATATTTTAATAATGATACATGAGCTTGTATAAGGAAAAATAGAAAATTAGTGAAAGAAGAAGATGGTTGATCTCCACACATCTCATTTTTTTCATATGTAACAGCTTATATCAATTAGTCAATCATCGTCAACTAACATGTTAATTTTGTCATGGCTTGGTTTAATAAATGTAAGAACCAATGCCAAAGATAAAATGTCATGGATCAATGATAAAGTTTGGTAAAATAACGATGATCACAAAGTCCATCAATCTTTATAACTGACTATCTTATGAATGTTGTAACCAAGGAACTTGACCAGAAAAATTGCTATCATCAGTGAGAGCAAATAATACAACATACAAAACTAAATGAACAACTGATTGTCTAGAAATTAAAAATTGAATAATAATAGAAAAATGAGTCTATAACAATTAATTGATGTCATGACAATTGCCATCGCAAAATCTAAAGAAAAACCCAACATAATGACAAATGGAAGAGAGCACAGAGCTTACCAAATTCTTATTTGCCAAGGTCGACTGATTTCTTCAGCTGCAACTACCAATGAAAACCTGAGCAAGGAAAAAGAAAATCAAGCTGCTATTAGCACCAAAAGAAACATTAGAAACAACAACTTAAATTAGCAATAAAGAAAATTTTATTTGGAACTAAATTATACATTGCATGTTTTTTTATATTTTTGATAGAAAAGAAAATTAGAAAGGAGAATTTATGAGAAAAAGAAAAAGGAAGGCAACATAAGAAGGAAGGAAGTGAAAGAAGAAGATTAAATCTGAAAACCTGTAACGCAAAGGGAAAATAAGAAGAGAAACAAAAGAAAGCACCCAAAACTGATTGAAATGAGAAAGAAGAGTCGGAAATTAGAGAAAAAGCGAAAAAGCGAAGAAAGAGATGAAACCTTGAGGAGATGAGTCAATACTCGTGCAACGGTTCAGAAATCGAAGAGGCAAAACAAATACAGTGCACTCAGTAGACATGTAACACGGCTCCCTACCATGAAAGAAGAAGGAAATTTATCGTCAGGAGCACAGCACCGGATCCAGGAGGAGAGAGAGATGAAGCAGTACATGGAAGGGAAAAACTTCACTGCACGGAGAACCGTGAACCAAAGGAGAAAAAATTACATGGCTAAGAAAGCCAAGACCATCAGGCGCGGGTCTCCGTACGTGAGCAATCCCATCTGCCCGGTCCGTCGAGGGAACTGCAAGAACTGGGGAGAGAGAATGTAAGGGGGCGACGAAATCGAGAGGAACACTCTCGAAGATGCCAATCCAACGGATAAGAGGAAACCAATCCAACGGACACGATCTGACGAACGGAATGGACGGCCCAGATCCGGTTACTATTCCGCAACAGTGCTTATGAATAGTAACGGATCCGGATCCAATAAGCCGGGATTAATATATCTTTCGATATAAAAAGGCAGCATGCGAGTCTGTTACCACCGAGTCATGACAAAGCTTAAAACTACACTACGGTCTACGGGTATTCCAACACTAACTTTAGGCTCAACAAAATCTAGTACAACCCTGTTTGTTAAGCGCTCCTACGAAGGTCTAACAAAAGTTCGGTCCAATACCCCCACTTTGCTCCTAACAATGTCTAAGACATCTGGTTTTTTTTTTTTTTTTGTAAATTAAAGAGAAAAACACAATGTCAAATACAATAGCACGAAAAAGGTCAAGCTGCATATTAGGGTCAGTTCTTATCTGTTGATTTTATATGAGAAATATTATGGTGCATCACGATGTATTGAAGGTTTGATACATCACGATTATATATGTTGATTTTATTATAAATCGACAAATTTAATTTTATCAATTCAATCTAAATATTGAAATCTCATAACAAAATAAAATTTACATTTTTTTTGCTTGAATTTTCTCCCTTCAATTCTTTCTAAGTCAATTCTCTTTTTGCTTAACAGAAGCAAACTGAGCATTGCCCTGCCCTTGCCCATATTCGTAGCGTTTTCTTACAGCCAGGTGGCACTTTAAATCACAAAAGCACAAGCGTGTAATTCATACTTTAGAAACCGCAAATCCGAGTGGCTTGATTGTAACCAGTGTTTTTAAAACTCTACCGGCGTCCCTACCGGTCAGATGATAGAAATTCGGTATTTTCTGATATTTTCTGAAATTTTTCGATTTTTCCTCTCACAATACCGGATACCGCTGTTTCGGTCAACATTCCGGTTCCCGGTATTACTAAAAATTTTCGGTATCCGATACTGTTTTTAAAACACTCGTTGTAACTCTAGCCTCGTGCAAAATAGACATGTGGTTTTCCTTTTTCTCCAGTTTCCTTTGAATAATGGAGCTAATTCTTTGCTCAAGAGGAAGTGCACAAATACAGATTCTATTTCAGTCCTGGAGGAAGTTGTATGCAATCTTAAATTATGATGATCAACTATACAAATAATTTTTACTTGATTTCTATAAAGATCAATTATGAAGATGTTTATCAAAATTTTTGAGTCAATTTAATGTAATTTATAATATTTTTGCTTACAATATTTTTCTAATAGGGGATTCAACCCTGTTTTAACCCATAAAAATTGAAAAAAATAACTCTTTTGATATGTATATAGTATGTATAAAAACATATTTGTGTAAACATAATATATAATTTTTTTTATTAATATATTATATATGAATATATAACACAACTCCCTAAAACTGCAATAAAACATCTTTCAAGTGTTTATTCTTTAGTATTAAGAACTTGAATTTTCTAATTAGGTAACGCAGTAAAATAAGCATTATTCATTATATATAAAAAACACAATTATCAAATAATGAAAATTTTACTATCTTATAATATACCAAAAAATAAGTAACTATATAACAATATTCAATATATTTTGTATTTTTGACAAATATGTTGTCACACCCCAAACCAAGCCGCAATCTGGGGAGGACAGCCCCGCCACGTATGCACAATCTGCTGCGCACATGTAAGGCTATAAAACAGTGTCACAGATACAAATATCACAAATAATATCACATAATAATGGCATTGTTTGTTCATACAACAAAAGAGACTGGTAAAATAATCATACATCAAAATCTCCAGTCATCATACAAACAAAATATAAGTAATAATGCACAGCGGATAACTACTATTCCAGCTCGGCTTGGTCTTCTGGCAAAATCTCCTCTGTTAAGTCTACCAAAGCTGAACCTGCGCCACAAGCAATTATGTGGGCTGAGTACGCGAATACTCAGTGGTGGAACAAGGATAGACTTAAGGCTTTGGTTAAAAACTAGTTAGGAACTACACCATACTTAAGTTGGATCATTTTAATTCCTATATTACAATTTCTAAGTGTAAGTATAAATTAATGATTTCACTAATCCACACATAATGACATGCCAAAGTAAAATCTGAAAAGTATCTGGAGAAGCGGATAATAATAACATAGTAATATACGGAGTTCATATAATAATACGAGAGTGAAGCACCCGCACTCAATGGTCAAATCATAAGTCACATAAAATCCAGAATCAACTCACAAGTCCCAAAAATATATATGACAAGAACC
This sequence comes from Rhynchospora pubera, assembly GCA_028095005.1. Lineage (NCBI taxonomy): Eukaryota > Viridiplantae > Streptophyta > Magnoliopsida > Poales > Cyperaceae > Rhynchospora > Rhynchospora pubera. The sequence continues at coordinate 178,018,752 of CM051462.1, forward strand.
GTGCCTACAGATCAGCCTAACGAATAGATGCTCGACAACTCATAGGTGCCCCGTTCCCACATCCCCGTCGAGAAGTGGGCAGTAATACTCGGTACCGGTAAACTGAACGCATGGGGGTCGAGAGGCAGTCTGGTATAATGACACACGCAGGACCCTAAGGTCATGGGTTCAAGTCAAGCCAAAGGAATATACTAACACAAGTCAAATGGATATAATAATAACACAAATAACCATCAAGTGACCGCAGTACCGCCTGACGGTCGGTCTGCTGAGTGATCATCAGAAACGCGTTGCTCGAGATCGCTATCATAAGGAGCCCACCGGCAATGGCTGAGGTACCACTCCCGATAATGGAGATCGCGTGCAAAACGCTCTTATCTCACTCGGTCTCACTATCCTGATCCGCACCAAATGCAAGTGTTGATTTAAGGCACTTTTAAGTTATTAATCACTTTATTAATATGAATGCATATCCTATAAATATGCAAAACTAATCTTTAATGATATGCTCTTAACTGTTTACTTAATGTAGATGACATGATATGCACACATTTAAATAATGATCTAATTACTAACTAAGAATTAAACAAAACCTAAGGCATCCACAATAGTCATAAAAAGACAATCCACACCTGGAAAAGTCAGAGGCAGAGCGACTACTCCTCGGAAGGATCGATGGAGTATTGACCAGCTCCTGCAGTCTCGTGCTCGGAAAAGAAGTTGTCTACTTGTCCAGAGGAGCCTTGCGGTGCACCTGACCAACGGAACTTACGTCAAAAACTATTCTAACGGTCTACCCCATTTCTGGTTATTGTTATACAAAACCATACTTAACTCTAGACATTTATAAAGGATCTCAGATTATGATTTAATGGAAGTTAGACTTAAGACTTCTGAAAAGGGATTCTGTTTTAAAATATATGATTATTATATTTATGGAAATACTTTATATAAAAATTTGACAGAGTTTCTTTTAGAAGGTGAGTGTGAAGGAAGACGTTTGGGATGAGTTCATACAGTTCATTTTAGAGTTATGTTATATCATAAACTATTTTAGTTTAGTAATATTTCTAATAGTGTTTTGCTCAAGTATGAAATTCAATAACGATTTTATTTAAAGGATTTTAGTAAATAAAGCGTGTTGGTACTTTTTATCTCTGTTATTAATATAGGGGTTTAGGAAAGATCTAATTATAGTTTACGGATTTGTCTTGTCATTCGAAGATGATAATATTAATTGAAAATATCTATAATGGTAGTATAGTTATATAACTGATAATTAATTTGCGTCAATTCTCATGTCTTATTAATTTTAAAGAATCTTTAAAAAGAATAGTTTTATGGTTACTGTAACATTGATTTTATTGTGCTCCTCGTGTATTACTTATTTTACAAGTTCATGTATCATTTAAATAGTGTTCCAATCCAAATAATCTTTATAAAAGAAAATACTTATACAAAATTTGTATTTCTACTCTACTAGACTTATGTACCTAAAAATGTTATTTTTATATCAAGTCTGTTAAGTTCACGTCATAAACCTACTTAAATATTTTAAGATATTTAAAGATAATTACTTAAATGTTTTGATGTTTTAGGTGTTGGTGTTTTAATTAAGTATGAAATTATTCTAATTTAAATTTCCAAATTTAAAACAATTTAAAAGAGAAAAGAAAAGAAAAGAAAATAAACTCAAGTTAATTGATTTGGATTTGGGGATCATATATTGTCCGATTATATCATAGCATCTGTAAAGTATTATTTTGTGGACATTTTAATCATCTCCCATTTGAAAGCCAACGAGTTAAATTTCGAATATGACATAATTGTTTCTCGACCGAAAGCATTTACTTTAATATTCAGCCTATTCCTTCAAGCCATTAATTAGTTCGAGTTTCATTTATCAAGTTCTAGTTTTATTCTCAAAATCTATTTAATTAAGTCCATCCTTAAGCTTAAATAAAACAGAAACAGAGTTTGGGCCAGGTAGGGATAAGTCACAAAGTCCACGAGAAAATCCACACGGATTCAAACAGAGGAAAAAGGCCCACAAGGAAACAGGCCGAACGGCCCAGAGACAAGCACACAGCCCACACGGAAACAAAGATCCAAGCGGATCCGGATCACAACGGGTTCCGGGGATCAAATCCGAAACCCGACAGAAATTCAAGTCCGACCCAAAAACACAGAAATTTTGCATTAAAGTCCCAGAATTAAATTTATTTACTTAACAATTACCAAACAGACCTTAATAACAGATTTTATCATAAACAGTTCCTAAAGTAGTTCAAAATGTTTTACAAACGAGTCCCTGACAACAAAAACATCTTACAAAGAGGTCCCTGTATAGAGTTATACATGTACCAGACTGGTACAAGGCCTGAACCAGCCCTGTACCATATACCAGAGGTAACAACAACAGCATTACACAAGCCTCAAAAGAGCTTCACAACAATCACACAAGTCTAAACAACTAGTATTAATTTCTAAACATATTTTTGAGTGTCTAAACTACCAAGCAGATCCATTACCCGCACAAGTCTCCTAATCCACATTCATAAGCCTCGACAGGACACAAGAATCTCATGAGACAACACAAAGAGACACACATAGCATATCAAGGACAACTACACACCCGGATATCAATCATAAAAATCAATTTGAAATGTCTATCCATCAACAGATCAGGCATCAACCCCCAACACACAAACTCAACAAAAGAATAGTGAGCCATCTCAAGCACAAACAGATCACAAGCTCAGATGCGCAAATCAGATTTGAGGCATTAATCAATTAACAGATCACACTAGTCATCAATTGCCTCAGTCAAGCACACAATCAAGCAAGCACACAGAAACGAAGGGCAAGGAAAAAGGGGTTACCAACAGAGAAGGGAAATGGAGCAAATGGTTCAGCACAGCACAGCACAGCACATCACTGCACCTCCCTTCAGCTCCATCATCTAGCCTCATCGACCGCCGCCGTCTCCACTCCAGTCGCTAGCCTCCACCTTTCTCTCTCTCTTGCTCCTTTTCCTTTCTTTGTATCTGTTCTCTGTGTTGGGTCTGAGTAGAGAGAAGAGAGAGGGGTGACTTAAATGGACTGGAGATGGAGAGTGGGGGCAATCGAGCTGCTGAGGTGGCAGAGGGAGAGAGGGCAAGAGATGTGATGGTAGGGTTTTGGGTCAAGGGTGAATTTCTCGGTTTGTGAGAAATTAGGGGACAAGACCAGGCACCATGTGGGGGCTCCAATCGGATTGGACGAGAGGAAGAGGTGTGGAGCAGAGAGGGGACAGCGCAACAAGCTGTCGAGAGGGATTCGAGTGGGGTCTCAGCCAATCGACAGGAAGGGAGGAGTGGGGTCGAGTGTTGCTAGGAGGGACAGAGAGAGGGAGAGCGCGGCTTGGGGAGAGAGCCAGGGAGAGTGGGGTCAAGAGCTCTGCCAGAGGCGAGAGAAAGAGGGAAAGAAGAGCGGATTTCTCGGATTGGTGAAACACGAGAGAAAACGCGGAAAAGAGGGGAACGGGTGAAGGAGATGACCCGTTTCGGAAAATAAGGGAGAGAGGAGAGATAAAAGAGAGAAAATGAGATGGATCGGACGGCTCAGATAAATCAAGATTTGCTAAACTCAATCAAACGGTCCAGAACAAATGAATATTAGGAAATTGATAACAATAGTAGTAGAAAAGGAGTTTCAACACAAATTTCAACTCATAATAATTTACAAAATAGTTAATTGAATTCCTATAATATAAACTAGATATTTGGTTAATTAATTTTCATGAAAATTTTGTATATGGCCGAAATTTAATTTTTATATCAGATTCGAAACGAACTTGACTTCTAATTTTTTATGGGAGTCGATTATCCGCTAATTAATTGAGTTAGATTTTCAATCGTATTTATTTGTATTTATTTGTTTGCTTGAAGACTTTCATTTTATTAGATTATCTTATAATTAATATTTCTGGGTTTTCACAGCCTTCCCCCCTTAAAAGAATTTCGTCCTCGAAATTCAAAATGAGGCACGAGTCAAAGGTAATAATCGAGGGGTCTGGAAGAAATTTAATCTAACGATGTGGCAAATTTTTAAATGAGAGCTAGCAATCATCGATCAAATCGGTGCACTTGAACCAATTACCAAAAATAGAATGACAATTAGTCTCCACAAATGGGATTCTTCCCAAGGTTAATTTCGCAAAATATTATTGGTTATCCTAATATCAAAATAATTCCTTGCTTCACTGGTGATCTACCAATGAAGAAAATATATTTGACATTAGTCGGAATCACTTAACAAAATTGAGGATCAGTCGGCTTTGCTCGACTCAGCGCTAACAAAAGAAAGGGAGCTAAATCGGAATCTAAAAAAAATTCAAAGTGGTCAATTTGTAACAATTTAAACACATAATGCAAATTTTTATGGAAGCTTAAAGGTTCAAATCATCAATTCAAGAAAAGAGAAGGATGGACGATGAGTTAGCCTGCCTTAAAATGTCAAGGGTTCAAAACTTGGATCGAATGGTATAAAATATGAATAAAATGAGCAATAGTCAATTTCTAGATTTTTAGGATTTGCATCAACGGCCAGCGGAGTTCGGATCAATAGGAATACAAATTTTAGGGGGGGTATTTTATGTAGGTGTCCAAAAGAATTTGGGTCAGTGAAAAGTCAGATTCTTGAGGAATTAGTCAAATAGTTCAATTCTTTGGCTTATAATTAATTCATAAGTGCTGACAAATCTTTTTTTTTTAAATATCTTTTTTTTCTAAGATTTTATTTCAAGTTTACTAAGTACTTACTGAAATTCCCATTTTCATAATTCGTGTAAGCTTTTTGAAAAGTTTATAGGAAATTTATATCTTTATGTATTCATTTCATAATTTCAACGTTAGTATATTCATAATCTTGTTTAGATAATGATCATAGTTATGATATTGAATGTATAGGTTCTAGTTATTTTCATTGTGTATTTAAAATAGTAATATTTAGTTAAGTAATTTAAGGTTTCATTTCTATTGTGACAGTTACCATAAATTCTCATGAAATTACTATTATTGTTATTAAGTTGTCATTATGGTAACTTATACATTTAAAATTTGTCAATACAAATTATTATTATTATTTTTTTGTTCCCTTTTTATTTATTTAAGTTAGCTTTCATAAAAGTTCCACTAATTAACAAATTTGTTATATTTTGAGTTTAATCTTAATATTTCGTTGCAGATTTTGGTAATCAAATTAACTCATATCGGGCATCAAAAATTATGTAAGTAGCCGAGACCACTCAAGTGATTAGACTCCAGTGAAAATTATATTTACTAAATGATGGATTTTGAGCTTGGAATTAAAGATTAGTTTATTTTCTAAGTTTTGATTAGCTTAGCAATTTTATTTATTATTTTTCATTTGCAAATTATCATTTACTAATCATTAATTAATTTGGTTATTTTTGCATTAATTAATTTTCAGAGATATCTTTTAAACTCTAATTTAAAGCTTAATGGTTGCAATAAATTACTCACATTTCTAGACTTAAACTCCTAGATTTTCATACTTTTAAAAGGTTCCTAAAACTACCCCATTCCATTAAGACGTTCCGTCCTGAAAACATAAAGCTGACCTGAAGAGTCGAGATGACACGCACATCGGCAACAAGTCCTAGTTGTAGGGTAATCCTGACCAACGGTTGCATGAACTTGAGTGATGTCCTGTTGTGTCTGACCGCCTTGTTGTTGACGCCCTTGATCGACTTCTTGACCACGTGTTGCATCTTTCTGACCTCGATCGGCTACATCTCCAGCAACAGGCTGATTTACTTGCTTAATCTTTCTGAAATCTAAGTTGTTGAAAGGTCGATCCTTGTTCTTGGGACAGTCCATCATCCAATGGTCAAGGGAATGGCAAAGGTGACATCTTCCAGTATGTCGAGTGCACGGACCATTATACAACCTCTGACACTGTCTGCAAAAGTATCGCTTCTTCCTTGAACTAGCATTGGTTGCTTGAGGAACTAGTCGTTGCACGGGTACAGCTTCTTCTTGTCTTGTAGCACGACGCCTCCTACGACAGCGATCACGTTTTAGAGCAGGCACTTCCATAGCAATCTTTTGAAAACAAAAAGACTGCAAGTCAGTTTCAGTCTGCTCAAACACTAAGGTTAAGGCGTAAGGTTAGGTTATCTAACTGTAACACTTTGGTTCTTTAGCTGGAATATTTGTGATTTTAACCATGCTCTGATACCACCGAAGGATGTCACACCCCAAACCAAGCCGCAATCTGGGGAGGACAGCCCCGCCACGTATGCACAATCTGTTGCGCACACGTAAGGCTATAAAACAGTGTCACAGATACAAATATCACAAATAATATCACATAATAATGGCATTGTTTGTTCATACAACAAAAGAGACTGGTAAAATAATCATACATCAAAATCTCCAGTCATCATACAAACAAAATATAAGTAATAATGCACAGCGGATAACTACTATTCCAGCTCGGCTTGGTCTTCTGGCAAAATCTCCTCTGTTAAGTCTACCAAAGCTGAACCTGCGCCACAAGCAATTATGTGGGCTGAGTACGCGAATACTCAGTGGTGGAACAAGGATAGACTTAAGGCTTTGGTTAAAAACTAGTTAGGAACTACACCATACTTAAGTTGGATCATTTTAATTCCTATATTACAATTTCTAAGTGTAAGTATAAATTAATGATTTCACTAATCCACACATAATGACATGCCAAAGTAAAATCTGAAAAGTATCTGGAGAAGCGGATAATAATAACATAGTAATATACGGAGTTCATATAATAATACGAGAGTGAAGCACCCGCACTCAATGGTCAAATCATAAGTCACATAAAATCCAGAATCAACTCACAAGTCCCAAAAATATATATGACAAGAACCGTGCCTACAGATCAGCCTAACGAATAGATGCTCGACAACTCATAGGTGCCCCGTTCCCACATCCCCGTCGAGAAGTGGGCAGTAATACTCGGTACCGGTAAACTGAACGCATGGGGGTCGAGAGGCAGTCTGGTATAATGACACACGCAGGACCCTAAGGTCATGGGTTCAAGTCAAGCCAAAGGAATATACTAACACAAGTCAAATGGATATAATAATAACACAAATAACCATCAAGTGACCGCAGTACCGCCTGACGGTCGGTCTGCTGAGTGATCATCAGAAACGCGTTGCTCGAGATCGCTATCATAAGGAGCCCACCGGCAATGGCTGAGGTACCACTCCCGATAATGGAGATCGCGTGCAAAACGCTCTTATCTCACTCGGTCTCACTATCCTGATCCGCACCAAATGCAAGTGTTGATTTAAGGCACTTTTAAGTTATTAATCACTTTATTAATATGAATGCATATCCTATAAATATGCAAAACTAATCTTTAATGATATGCTCTTAACTGTTTACTTAATGTAGATGACATGATATGCACACATTTAAATAATGATCTAATTACTAACTAAGAATTAAACAAAACCTAAGGCATCCACAATAGTCATAAAAAGACAATCCACACCTGGAAAAGTCAGAGGCAGAGCGACTACTCCTCGGAAGGATCGATGGAGTATTGACCAGCTCCTGCAGTCTCGTGCTCGGAAAAGAAGTTGTCTACTTGTCCAGAGGAGCCTTGCGGTGCACCTGACCAACGGAACTTACGTCAAAAACTATTCTAACGGTCTACCCCATTTCTGGTTATTGTTATACAAAACCATACTTAACTCTAGACATTTATAAAGGATCTCAGATTATGATTTAATGGAAGTTAGACTTAAGACTTCTGAAAAGGGATTCTGTTTTAAAATATATGATTATTATATTTATGGAAATACTTTATATAAAAATTTGACAGAGTTTCTTTTAGAAGGTGAGTGTGAAGGAAGACGTTTGGGATGAGTTCATACAGTTCATTTTAGAGTTATGTTATATCATAAACTATTTTAGTTTAGTAATATTTCTAATAGTGTTTTGCTCAAGTATGAAATTCAATAACGATTTTATTTAAAGGATTTTAGTAAATAAAGCGTGTTGGTACTTTTTATCTCTGTTATTAATATAGGGGTTTAGGAAAGATCTAATTATAGTTTACGGATTTGTCTTGTCATTCGAAGATGATAATATTAATTGAAAATATCTATAATGGTAGTATAGTTATATAACTGATAATTAATTTGCGTCAATTCTCATGTCTTATTAATTTTAAAGAATCTTTAAAAAGAATAGTTTTATGGTTACTGTAACATTGATTTTATTGTGCTCCTCGTGTATTACTTATTTTACAAGTTCATGTATCATTTAAATAGTGTTCCAATCCAAATAATCTTTATAAAAGAAAATACTTATACAAAATTTGTATTTCTACTCTACTAGACTTATGTACCTAAAAATGTTATTTTTATATCAAGTCTGTTAAGTTCACGTCATAAACCTACTTAAATATTTTAAGATATTTAAAGATAATTACTTAAATGTTTTGATGTTTTAGGTGTTGGTGTTTTAATTAAGTATGAAATTATTCTAATTTAAATTTCCAAATTTAAAACAATTTAAAAGAGAAAAGAAAAGAAAAGAAAATAAACTCAAGTTAATTGATTTGGATTTGGGGATCATATATTGTCCGATTATATCATAGCATCTGTAAAGTATTATTTTGTGGACATTTTAATCATCTCCCATTTGAAAGCCAACGAGTTAAATTTCGAATATGACATAATTGTTTCTCGACCGAAAGCATTTACTTTAATATTCAGCCTATTCCTTCAAGCCATTAATTAGTTCGAGTTTCATTTATCAAGTTCTAGTTTTATTCTCAAAATCTATTTAATTAAGTCCATCCTTAAGCTTAAATAAAACAGAAACAGAGTTTGGGCCAGGTAGGGATAAGTCACAAAGTCCACGAGAAAATCCACACGGATTCAAACAGAGGAAAAAGGCCCACAAGGAAACAGGCCGAACGGCCCAGAGACAAGCACACAGCCCACACGGAAACAAAGATCCAAGCGGATCCGGATCACAACGGGTTCCGGGGATCAAATCCGAAACCCGACAGAAATTCAAGTCCGACCCAAAAACACAGAAATTTTGCGTTAAAGTCCCAGAATTAAATTTATTTACTTAACAATTACCAAACAGACCTTAATAACAGATTTTATCATAAACAGTTCCTAAAGTAGTTCAAAATGTTTTACAAACGAGTCCCTGACAACAAAAACATCTTACAAAGAGGTCCCTGTATAGAGTTATACATGTACCAGACTGGTACAAGGCCTGAACCAGCCCTGTACCATATACCAGAGGTAACAACAACAGCATTACACAAGCCTCAAAAGAGCTTCACAACAATCACACAAGTCTAAACAACTAGTATTAATTTCTAAACATATTTTTGAGTGTCTAAACTACCAAGCAGATCCATTACCCGCACAAGTCTCCTAATCCACATTCATAAGCCTCGACAGGACACAAGAATCTCATGAGACAACACAAAGAGACACACATAGCATATCAAGGACAACTACACACCCGGATATCAATCATAAAAATCAATTTGAAATGTCTATCCATCAACAGATCAGGCATCAACCCCCAACACACAAACTCAACAAAAGAATAGTGAGCCATCTCAAGCACAAACAGATCACAAGCTCAGATGCGCAAATCAGATTTGAGGCATTAATCAATTAACAGATCACACTAGTCATCAATTGCCTCAGTCAAGCACACAATCAAGCAAGCACACAGAAACGAAGGGCAAGGAAAAAGGGGTTACCAACAGAGAAGGGAAATGGAGCAAATGGTTCAGCACAGCACAGCACAGCACATCACTGCACCTCCCTTCAGCTCCATCATCTAGCCTCATCGACCGCCGCCGTCTCCACTCCAGTCGCTAGCCTCCACCTTTCTCTCTCTCTTGCTCCTTTTCCTTTCTTTGTATCTGTTCTCTGTGTTGGGTCTGAGTAGAGAGAAGAGAGAGGGGTGACTTAAATGGACTGGAGATGGAGAGTGGGGGCAATCGAGCTGCTGAGGTGGCAGAGGGAGAGAGGGCAAGAGATGTGATGGTAGGGTTTTGGGTCAAGGGTGAATTTCTCGGTTTGTGAGAAATTAGGGGACAAGACCAGGCACCATGTGGGGGCTCCAATCGGATTGGACGAGAGGAAGAGGTGTGGAGCAGAGAGGGGACAGCGCAACAAGCTGTCGAGAGGGATTCGAGTGGGGTCTCAGCCAATCGACAGGAAGGGAGGAGTGGGGTCGAGTGTTGCTAGGAGGGACAGAGAGAGGGAGAGCGCGGCTTGGGGAGAGAGCCAGGGAGAGTGGGGTCAAGAGCTCTGCCAGAGGCGAGAGAAAGAGGGAAAGAAGAGCGGATTTCTCGGATTGGTGAAACACGAGAGAAAACGCGGAAAAGAGGGGAACGGGTGAAGGAGATGACCCGTTTCGGAAAATAAGGGAGAGAGGAGAGATAAAAGAGAGAAAATGAGATGGATCGGACGGCTCAGATAAATCAAGATTTGCTAAACTCAATCAAACGGTCCAGAACAAATGAATATTAGGAAATTGATAACAATAGTAGTAGAAAAGGAGTTTCAACACAAATTTCAACTCATAATAATTTACAAAATAGTTAATTGAATTCCTATAATATAAACTAGATATTTGGTTAATTAATTTTCATGAAAATTTTGTATATGGCCGAAATTTAATTTTTATATCAGATTCGAAACGAACTTGACTTCTAATTTTTTTATGGGAGTCGATTATCCGCTAATTAATTGAGTTAGATTTTCAATCGTATTTATTTGTATTTATTTGTTTGCTTGAAGACTTTCATTTTATTAGATTATCTTATAATTAATATTTCTGGGTTTTCACATATGTAATGCGGTAGACATGTCCAATTAGTGCTTTTATTATATATATATGAAATTGCTAGCTGTGTCCAGTACTGTGTTGAACTGGACAACACCAGCTCAAACACCTTGCTCTGTCCGTGTGGTTTACTTTAATAAATACTTTATTCTACGATATTGATAGGAACACTTCGCATTAACTGAAGCTGCTCACTTTAAACGATTGTTACCCCAACGACAATTATTTGTTTCGAAATCCAAATTTCCTTTACAGTCAACATACTACAAGTCACTGATAGACAGGTCCCATCACCATTATAATTAAGTTTATAACCACATGAAGTTTCAATGTACCCTTTTGCTAGCGACTCATAACAGGTAGAATTTCAAAGAGCAAGCAACAGAAAAACTAAGATTCTTTGTTTTTGCTCACGTGAGAGCATTTTTAGAGGATAATTTTGACTGCTGTTCAAAGTCTACCGTGTGAGCTCAAACTCGCTTCCCCTCTCTATATATAGGTGCAAAACATACAAACAAGTTTTAATATCCGCAGTCTGCCATAAATCAAGTCATAAATTAAGCAATACCTTTAAGTCCCCTCCAATTTTTTTTCTCATTAATTAGTCTTAAACATGTCTGCGGATTCTCCAGAGGAAGTTAAGAATGTCAAGGTCACAATCGTAGCGACTACATTTGTCCAGACAGATGCCGCGAATTTTATGTCAGTTGTGCAGAAATTAACTGGGAAGGAACCATCAGAGGGCAACAAACAAAAGGTATTGCCGATAAGACCACAAGCACGCCAAGCAGTGCCATCAATTGTTGAGTCTAATGAGGAGGTTTCCATTACCAATGGAGGTTATGAGCTTGATGCACCATGTGCAAAAGACGTAGTTGATGATATAGTTACCTGGATGGTAGAATTAGAGCCACATTTGGATGAATTGTATGCATTAATGAAATAATAATGTGCGTCTCCTTGATAAGTACATTTTCGAGTTACTAACATGAGCTAGGAAATTGAAACCTGTTTTTTTTCATCAAATGTATACATTTTTGTAGTTGTTGCATATAGATAACACGACCTTTTGTTGTCCAGACTCCAGATTCCAGAATGGCTCTGCGTAAATCTGATACTTTTTCTGTCAGACTCCAGGGTCCCTTACTCCCTTTGACACGTTGTTTTTATTTGCACTGTAGTTTAATTAATTTACATGATGAATCACTTTGGAGTGATACAGTAATCAGTCACAAATTGAGTACCAAATCAGATTTTACCTAGCCGAATAATGCTTTACAAAATCATGAATCAGTATTCAATTAATAACAATTATCATCATTAGGATTTGTTTTTGCTTGAACATCCATATAGCACCGAGGATTTGTTTTCAATGAGATCTGTACTGGATCTCATGTAATATTTGTTGAGTAACAAAGCAGACATTATCGTCCAAAGAAAGGAAAACATAATTGAACTATGCGGGTGGTCCATTTCTCATATCGCAGGATCGTAACCGTCTGATTCTGCCCGGGTTGATCTTTGATATTCTGTTATACTGTATTCAGTGTCATTCTGTCAATGAGACGTATCAGCTTATGTAGTACCTGACTCAGGAAGAGTTACTTAATTGGAACTATTGTAGAATCGACTCACTATCCTTTACAAATCGATCTGGTCCATGGCCTCATCTAATCTGGTCTCCTAGAACACATCCTAAAGCTTTATGGCTGCACGATTGTGTCGCAGCATAACTCAGCTCATTGTTTGTTGATTTAAAAAAAAAACAAATTCGGACTAGACTATGAGTTTTATTTTATTTGATGTACAAATAATTTTAAAACTTTTTTTGAGGTGGTTTTGGCATGATCAAGTGTTCGAGAAATATATAATTAGATGCAATATAAGTTTAATTGACTCGAAAATTAAGTTTGAAGTATTGAAGTTTTTTTACTTTTTGATAGATCAAGTCGACTTCATTATTCATACATATGATAAATTTGAGTTAATCTCACATAATCCTTTACGAATGTAAGCTCGTAAAACTCAATTTTAATCCTCGAGTCCCTAACTCAAATAGTTAATTAACAACAAAATAAGTAGTAAATATTCACATTCCATTCTTTTCGGGCCTCGCAAAGTTTAAAATAATTATTTTGAATAAACATAATCGAAACTATCAAGTCAAATGCAGTGGACTTTTAATACTAGAAATTTTTTAATTCTTAACAAATGATTCGAACATTCCGCAAGTAATTTCGTAGAATATAAATTTTAACAAAAAATTTAATAAAACCCACTTTGCAAAAAGAAAAAAATAATATGTGCAGTGCAATCCAGCCCAGAATTACCCATATATATGATTATATCAGTTTAGTGCCCCCAGAATAATTTCACTTCTTACTTTTCAAGACGTCCATGTCACATTGTCACTCGATGACACCCAGTCACCCACAATGAATTTGGCATCTAGTAAATTAAAATTAAATTGGTCCAGGTAATTTTGGCGCTGGTATTTTACAGGATTTTGTATTGTCCAGCTGGAATGGTACTTTGACAGTTTGACCTGTTGGCACCACGTGGACTTCTTCTATTGGTCAGCTGCGATCGTTACTAGAAATCACATACATCTCTTTTGTTAATGCATAGGAGACAGACAGTGATGCACGAACAATAGAGAAAAATAATGAAAAAGTACGAAAAAAAGAGATTTTTGGTTGAGAAATCATACAGATTCTCAGATTTTTTAATATAGTTTTAATTCTCAAAATTCACTAAACTTCCATAAACCATGACGGCTATCTTAAATAGCTAATACAGAAACCCTAGAAAGAGAAAATACATAAAATTTCCAAAACAACCCTAAAATTGCTAATCTCTATTTCTACTATATTAAAAGCACCAATGAAAGAGTGTAACATCTCAGGATACAACCTTGGTCTGAACAATTTAGACCATTGATTGTTTTTAATTTATATTCTACACCATTGATTGTTAAAACAATAAGTTGATTTGCGGCTCAGATTGTATCACAGAACGAAGAGGTATTTGTCTCTTGATTTTTATTTAGATCGGAAGGTACTAGCGACCAGCTCTTAATCATCACTGGTTCGATTCTTCCTTTGTACAAAATATCAAATATGTTGCTGTCTCGCACTTTTTCAGTCCAACCACGGAAGATCAGATAGTCCTCTATGAGGCGAAGAAAATGCGGATCAGATACCCCTCGAGCATCTTGAGACCCGTCGTTATCGCCTATTCCAAATGAATGAAAGGCGCTAATGCGGTTCTAAGTACCTCGAGAGTTGATTGTTTGTTGTAGGTCCCTTTTTTCCAGTAAGCGCAAGCCCCTACTGTTAATTACCTCTGGACTCGGTTACGAACTGAGCCAAGAGCACCTCTAGATCGGGATAATCAAAGTTTAGATGTCGTAAGTGGATGAAGTCCATTTTAGTAAAAGGATTGTGTCTTGGTAGGTAATTTCAGGGTGAAAATAATACAAAAGGGCGATCATTTGAACAGTGCAATGTAAACATGAACAATGCAATTTGATTCTATGGTTACACATTTTAGACATTTAGGTTGCTTGTTGCTGGATCAGGCTTAATGCCGTCACGGGGATTTCGAGTCTGATACTAGCAAATTTAATATCCTAGATCAATCCTCGATCGTTTGGGGATTTAGAGATTTTGGGATTTCGTTCAAGTCTCGAGTACAGACGCGCTTATTCCTTCTCTTGACGGGGACTTAGGTGATGGCCACTGGTTGACTTTTCTTCTGGTCATCTGGGCATTAGATTTCAGTCTGCTTCTGGTCAATCATGCCGTGAATTGGTAGAAGCAGGCTGTTAGATTTGAGTCCAACACTAGAAAATAGGGTATTCTAGGTCAGTTCTCAATCGTTTGGGGAACTTAGGGATTTTTTGGGGTTTTTTGTTCAAGTCGCGAGTACAGATGCGCTATGCCTTCTCTTGACAGGAACTTCAGTGATAATTCAGAAGTGAATTTTCCTTTATCTTAATCTGAATATCAGGAGGGCGTCTCCTTCAAGGCGAAACGCTATGCAGTCTTGAAGGGACGAACTTTTGACTTTTAAGACTTTATGTCACTTTTGACTTTGTGTCTTTTGGGTCACTTTTAGACTTTGTGTCGTTTTTTTTTTGACTTTGTGTCACTTTTGAATTTGGGCTTTTAATTTTGTACTTTTAGAATCTTAGACTTTTAAATGGGACTTTCAATTTTGCCATTTTAGGATTTCGGGTTTTTAGACTTTTAATTTGGAAATCTAAAACCTTAGACTTTTGAGTTGGACTTTTGAATTTTAGGCTTTTGGACTGAATTTTTGGTATAAAACTTTAGAATTTCTAAGTTGGACTTTTAATTTAGGACTTTAGACTTTTGAGTCGGACCTTTAGATCTTACTCTTTTAAGTTGAAGATCTTATTTTGTCACTTGATTGGCATTATGGACCTCGAGTTAAATTCTTGAGTTGCGACCTTTGAGTTTTAGATTTTTAGCACTCGTTTGGACTTTTGAATTTAGACATTTAAATTTGCACTTTTAAACTTCTGTTTTTGACCTTCTGGATGATGCTCTTTTTTTATTTCCACTTCATTTGTAGATTCTAATGTCTGACTGTACCTGTTGTCCAGAACATGTGACACCAAATGTACCTGTTGTCCAGAACATAGAATATTCAAATGATTTTTTTTGTTTTATTTCTTTTTCTTTCCCTTTTTCTTATTAACCATGTAAATTTGTTATTATTATTATTATTATTATTATGGTCATCTTTTTTAAAAATATTTTATACCCTGGTGTTTTGGCATGATATGACACATTGAAATATTCCTCATATTTTTCTTAATATTTTGATATTTTATGAGAATTTTTCTGACAACCTAACTATTTTTAATGCATTTTGAAGTTTTCTGCTTCGCAGAATTTTCTGATTGGTTGTGAATTATTGTTTTGCTGTTTGTCGTCCAGTGACCCGCCCTAGACTAATCGTCACAGAAGATCATTGCACGTCGCTGGATTTGGGAATTGATGAGATCGATTGGTTTGCACTCGTGTCTGTGCACCGAGTGAGTTTAGACTTGAGTCAGGTTGGTTCCATGGGTCCCACCAGCCAGCGGGGCTTATCGGAACTCCGGGTTCACTTGGCATTTATTCCATTTCAATCTCCTTCCCTCCTCCGCCTCTATTGACTCGGCGGCAACAAGGGTTGACTCGGCGATTCCGACCGTCGTTTAGACCATGGTTAGATCCCGTCTGGTCGCTTACTCATCCTCTTCTCAACTCCATTCTCAATTTTGGCCATGTCTGCTCAATTTGTACACATCATCATTCCCAATTCTGCTCAGTGGGCTTAGGTAGGCGAGGTGAGAATCATCGACGACGATTCCTTGTTGAAGAATACTTGATGAGCGTCGTGGTGATTCTCTGAGTCACTTATAGCAACCAAAGGAGATGCAGGTGTTGTAATTTTGCTCAGAGTTTAAACCCAGGGTCTGGTATTGGTTCAATCAAGGTATACAATTGACATTTAACTTTGACTAATGGTGATCATTTCTGGTTCAATATTGACACCACCAATGATTGGAATGGCTTAGACCATTATTGTAAGCGTATGTGGATGTTTGCAGGATGCCATTTCTGGTTATGGGCTCCACTATTAATCATATTGTAGAATGCATTCATGATAAATAGCAAGAAAACATTTCATCGTTTTTTTTATACATTTCAGAGATGATACAATTATTCCAGGTCTTAGAAGTATCTGTTAAGGTGAACATCTGATTTTTTTTGCTACTCACAAGAACATTAGGCTTGCCTTCCTTAACTGCATTCACTTATCTTGGCAGCTTTCTTATTTGTGCTTTACTGAGCCCTTGCTATTCCTATTAGGTGTACTTTTGTTACTTGACAACACTTAATTTTATTGATTATCTTATAACCTTGCTTACTGCCCCCTACATTACGGATTGTATCACTGTGTCATCTCTGTCGCCTCATACTTTGATATTTTCAATTTAGTCCCTCTGTTGCGCTATTATGCACTTTTCCTTTATGGTCCATAGGTTTAGCTTATATTACCACTGCTACTATTGCCACTGTTTTGAGGTTTCCTTTTGATTAAATTAAAGAGAAAGTTTCAGTGATACATCTTTACTAGGGATGCATTTCTGTTCTCAGGTGTGTTTAAATACATTTTCTTTAATAGGTCTGGCAGCATGCCTTTCAACCAAGATGGACCCTATTTATTATATATAAAAAAGTTTCTATATATTTTTTTATATACATATTTTTTGAAAGATCAAGCACAGTCTCCTTCCTCTCTTTTTTTGATGTTTGCCACAGACTGAAATTAAACTTATACAGAAGAGATGCACTTGGCAAAGATGCCATCTACACATTTGTAGTTTTTTCTTTATATCTGAATTTCTTTCTAAGCAAAGTTCAGTAAAGAAGAATATACCCCCTTTTTTTGTTTTGAAAGACTCCTTTTTTTTTTTTAAATCACACATAAGCTCATCAATATCATGAAGACATATGTTTTTTTTTTGAAACTGGATGGGATACCCTTAAAAATATTGATGAAATACTGTTTTTTTTTTTTTGAAGGAAATGAAACTTTCAGTATCCATGAGGTCCCCTTTCTACATTTTCAATTTAACCCTTATTGTTTGGCAAATATATATATATTATTTCTTAATATATATTATTACTACTGCTACTAACCCAAGATGTCTTTGTTAAATAGAAATTTAGTAAATGTATACACCAGGGGCATGTTTCTATCCCCAAGTATGCGCTCTCAGGCAAGCATCCCTTGGGTATAGCCACACACATCAAGCATACTTAATTATTCATTTTTAAAGAGTTTCTACTAAGACAGATTTGACAACATGTGCTTTACCAAAAGATAAATTTTATCCCCCACACATCGACATCCCCCTTTTTTGTTTTTTACATTAACACAGTTTCCTTACCAATATACCCTGGACTTTTTACTTTATCACACTTTGCTGGATTTAACTCCTTTTACCTTTGGTTTTATACATAAGGCTTGTGAAATATGACATTTATATAAAAAACACAGCCGAACTTATGAGTGTGTGCTCTCAGGCAAGCACTCCTCACATATAAAGCCATGCTTCCTATCTTTTTGCATATTTTTATTATATTAAGGAACTCATTGACATAGGCAAGTGTGCGCTCTCAGGCAAGCACCCCTTGCCCATGTCTTTGAGCCCTAAGACAGCATTAGGAAATGATTCACATGAGGACTCCTTTATAAATAACACTTAGCTTCAAAAGAAATGAAAAGAAACAAGAGAAGCACAGAAAGAACTGAAAGTGGAAACTAATGAGAGAAACTCATAGAGATGGAATTTTATGTATTAAACTTAGTACAGTGGAATTCCTACCTCTCTTTAGATTTGCTCCTACTTGTTTTAGAATTTGATTACAATAGTGTCACTAAACAGATTGGCAGAGTTTCAGCTTGCTAACTACTACTCCTCTTTTCTTTGCTCTTGGTCTCCTTTTATAGCTGAAATCCTTAGGGCTTGGCTTCATCTTCTTGACACATGGCAGCATCTCCTTCATTGGTGCTGTGATGAAGGGACTAGATGTGGCATGAGGCTGCCGCCTTGCTTTTGCAATTCTAGCTTCACCTCTCTTCTTTACTACTTCCTTTTACTGACTAATGATGGTATGACACTTGGCACTTGTGGTTTTACTCCTTCTTACAGCGTGCTTGGGGGAGGAGTTATGTTCACTTTGGCGCCAGCTGCTGTGTTGTCTCTCATCTGATGATTCACAGATTGATGAAGGGTTGTGATTTGCATAGAGAAGGGGTCCCCTTTGATATGTGACTGTTGCTATAGGGGTATAGGCCTGGTACATCAGTACCTTGCTCTTATCCATCAATTTGACTGGAGGCTCCTCTAGTGAATGAGCCTCCTTTGTATATGGGTAAAATTGGGATTAACAATATTTGACACATGGTGTGGTCTCATTGGTTGTGCATTGTGTTTGCTGTATGGGGCAGTAATACACCCCTTTTAATTTCTGTTGACCCTCTTCTCTTTTTGTATGACAGGTGGGCCCTTTGTCATTTAGGACATCCTAGTATGTGGCAGCTTCAGGGAGGATTTTGGGGTATGATTGGAATTTAACAATCTTCTGTATGTGCTTCCTAGGCTTCATTCCTTCGTTTTTTCCCTTTAATTCCCTGATTTACCCCTATTACATCACGCATGAGACACTTTCCAGGTGACACTTTGATGTTTATCAGGTAGCTACACACTCGGTATACATATCTCACCTATTTTAGTCACATCCATCCACTCATCACACTTTCTCTATTCCCTGTGTATAAATGAACGGCTGTTGATGCATTCGCTGGGGAAGAGTAAGCTCATGAAACAGCATCGTGTTTTATCCCTTCTCATATGTCATTTAATGCCTTGTACTATGTTCAGAGGAGGGAATGATTATTGGAGCATCAACGGTTGGGAATCGAATTGACTGGAGAAATTCTCCCTTCCCCAATTACTTTTCTGAGTTCATGGTACACTGCCCTGACAAGCCTAGAACCTCCTTTTCAGTGCATAGGCCTGGGGAATCTCTTCTTCTCCATTCACTCCTTTCATTCGCTCCTTTCATTTCTTCATTTGCCGTTTCCAATTTTCCTTGCAATTACCCTCCCTTACATCTTTCTCCTGTTCATTGTATAATCATATCATGCTCAAACCAGTGAGGGACCATCTTGCCTTCTAATTCGTGGCATAACCACCTCCATTGTTCATTCTTCGTGCTCTCGACATTCACCGCCATGGCTATGAGCGTCAGTAGCCCCATTAACTTCAATTGACCCAAAATTATTCATCATTTCTCTTCTATGGCTCCAGTAAAAGCTTCCTAGGTACATCTCCTCGTTAATCTCTTACTTGCCTAGCGGAATTTCATATGAACTTGCTTCAACTGTTAATCCTCTCCATTTTAATCATCACGCAGTCTGGTTGCCATTCGCTGCCGAGTTTGGTGTCGTTGTGTTGGTAAGGCCATCGTCTTTTCATTGGTGAGGTCAATTGGGACTGAAGTGGTGCGGAACGACGGCGAGGCTTCTTCCTACGCCAGTGTACGAAGTCTGTCAGACAATACTGTTTCATCTTTTCCATTCTTTTTTCTTTTTTTTATAGGGATCATGGGACCCACTATTTCAGCCAATCAGAAAATTCCATTCAATCTTTTAAGTCCAAGTTAAGATCTGTCCGTTGATTTCAGATAAGATTACTGTGATTTGTCGCGGCCGTTAGATCATTAGGATTTTCTTATGACAATAGTTATTAGTTTGGGTTTAAACATAATCCGAATGGGCTTTCAGTACTGGCCCAGAACAGGTTTTTAATATAAGCTTAAAGGCCCATTCGAACCTCTCCATTTATTTGGCTCTGGTGAGGTTCATCTCCATTTGTTCCAATAATGGAGGTGTCCATTTGACTGAATTTTGAGGATAATTGAGCTTCTTTATTCTTAGAAAAATTGTTTGGTGCCCTTCTATAGGTCAATTTGACATGAAATTTTGCATGGTTCCTCATAAAAATATGAAGGATTTAGTTACCACAAATTTTCTATTTTTAGGACCCCGGTGTTGACCCCTAAAAATGTGCGGTCAAATTAGCATGAGATGCTCAGGGACTATTCGGAGGATTATAAAAAAAACCTGAAATGGCCTCAGAAAGTCTCAAGATTTATTTTTAGAGGCATAGGCATGAAAAATACCAAAGCGCCCCGGTGTTAGCCGAAATGTGCCAAGTAAATTTTGGAGTCCTAGAAATTCATGAATCATGAGAAAATTTTCAAATGCTGCAAGTCCATGAAATAGTTGATGAATATTTTATGACAAGCCAAATATGTCGTTCCATGGAACTAAATTAAATAATTTCATGAAAATCAAGTCGAGATCTCCACATTGATTTTGGCATCCTTCTTTGGGCCTAAGCATTCTCAGATGAATGATCAAAATTGAAATTGCTATAATTCGAATACAGTCATGAAACTTGGCAAATGATATAAAATATTTTAGGGGTCAATAAATGGATATATTTATATTTTTACAACCTACATGATTTAATGAGTATGTATACAAAGTTTCATGCACAAATAAACTTGGAGAGACCTCCAGATCATCTCATTTCACACAGCAACATCAAGTTATAGTAAAAAAAGAAAAATGCTGAAAATCAGCGGGCTTTCTGGCCCGGTGAGAAAGTGAGCCCGAAATAAAAAAAAAAGAGAGGAGCTGTGGACCCCGGTTGTCAGACCTCCCTCTCCAAACCTTCGCTCTCAGCTGCTCCAATTGGCTAGCCCTTGGACCCCATTCGTCAGTAACAAAATCACCATACGTATGGCGCTCGCTCACTGGTCCCGTGCTTGGGTCCTGTTATAACAAAATATAAAGAAATCGGGGAAGGAAAGAAGAGGAGAACAGTCGTCTCTGACAAGTTCCGTTCCGGCCAAACACTGCACCACCACCAGAGTTCTTGGCACCGCTGGAAAGAGGGTGAAGAGGAGAATATGATGACATCAACCTCAGCTTCTGTCATGCCTGACCTGAAGTTCAATTTTTGAAGAAAGATTATTGGGTTGTTTTAAAAGAAATGCAAAATCAACATAATTAAATCCATGAACATCAAATTGCTTGTAAAAAGAAAGCAGTGCTGCACTAGGGCGTAAGTCAGCTATTTCATTCAATGCGAAAAAGCAAAGTGAAGTTTGATACTCTTTAAAACAAAGCGAGTCAGCTACAGCTTTGTGGGGTGTCAGTAGTGATCTACAAACCATCAATTGGATTTAAAGAAAGGCAAGTATGTGAGAACACCAATAGCAGTTGAGGTCAGCATTGAGCTTGGTTGAACACCGGTTAACAGTGACTTAAGAGGTCAATTAATGATTCAGGAATATTAAGCATACAACTCAGATACTCGAAAAAAAAAAAAAAAACTAATGGCTCTAGTCTCAATTTGAGAGAGCATAATGAAAGAGGTAACCATGGGTCATCTGCAGTAACACATTGTGATGGAAGCACCACGTAGCAGTAACATTAGGCTGACAGGAAGTAAGAAGGGATGTTACTTTCTAAAAAAAAAGGGGGGAAGCTGGATTAGGCATCTTCGGCTGAAATTAAAAGAATCATATTGCTCTTTCAATAAGAGACATATGACATGAGAAGAAATTTGCACAACTGTGCTTTGATCAAAAGGCCAACAGACCCAAATCATCATACTTGTGTTGAACTGCTCCAAATAAAATTGATTACTGTTTGGAAAAGGAAAATGATGCAGCCCGCAATTAACTTGATAAGTACATCAAGAATATAAGGCTCTAAATCCAGCCCATCACTGTGCTCATAAAACAATACCTCACATCTTATCGGGTTCAAAACCACACCCAAAGTAGAGAATATACATGCTGTAAGAAGACAGAAGACAGTAGAGCCAAATGAGAGAAAAGAGATACTACACTGTGTAAGCACAGGAAAGGAGAGTAGAAGGAATCATACCTGAAAACAGCATTAAATGCTGAGTTGACATCTCCTGCAATAGGTATTATACCCCAAAATACTGCAAAAAAAAAAAAAAATGAAAGAAAGGTCTTATACAAACAGAATTAAAGGCTGGGATGCCAAAACAAAAAAGAAATGTGAGGAGACCAAAATACCCCTCATCCCCTCTATAAATAAGGAGGCAGTTGCACCATTTCAAAGGGGTTAGAGAGAAGAAGGAGAGGAAACTCTGAGCAAAAAAAACTTCTGAAGAAACACCAAGAAATCACACACGCACACAGAGCACAAAAATCTGCAAAACAAAAGAGAGTGAGTGTAGGATAGCTAAAATAAATAAAAAAAAGGGAAGACTCTGTAGGTGAAGTTGCAAGAAGGAAAAGCAAGCTTGTAATCCCCGTTTGTTCAATCAATAGAAAGTGGTAAATTTCCATTTGCTGTTTTGAGGGACATCTTATGTTTAGCCCAGCCACCAATCCATGGTGTGCATGGGCATGTTATTTAGCATGGATTCAGGGCTGGTGAAGCTTGAAAATCATGTTCATTTCCTATCATTTCATTCCATTTTCTTTGTCTTTAAAGCTGACTTACATCATACTCTCTTTACATTAAGTTACTCCATAGTAAGGATTAGTAACATATCTCAATTGATTTTCATCATTTCTACTACCATTATTATTCTATTTTCTCCTTATAAAAAAAATGCATGCATAAGCATATTGCTATGACTTGATACACAAATGGGGGTGCACACAACAAAACCTTAGGAGCTTATAAGACTTTCTTTCTTCTCATATACACTAAAACTGTTGCATGAGCCTAAGAAATAAAATATGATAATAATAATGTAAATAAAGAGGGAAGAGAGTCTTGTGTGCATAAGTAACACCTAGACATAAGACCCATTCTATATGCACTTGCATAATGCATGAATACAATCTGAGCACCTGTATGTATATATATGCATTTAGGAAAGAGAAAGGAAAATAAGTCAGAGCATACACTCATGAGCATTTTGTCACTGCTGGTTTATATATGCACACAATCATAGTTTAATGCATATGAATAAAGTATATGTAGTGGAATGATGATGCTGTAAATGGATTAAGTGAATCTTAGTTCAATGTCTTTACTATAAGGTCATACCTTGTTTCTTGATGAGTTCTATATACACAAAAATGATATGAGCATGCCTTGTTTTACACATCTTAATAAAAGCCTAAATGGGTTACAATCAGACATACATCAAAAAAAAAGTAAAAGTACAATAAAGCAAAAAAAAAAAAAGAGAAAGACCTTTGGACAGCAGGTATTTGTCTATGCCGCCTCACCTCTTCACATAACCTGGGACCATGAGATGCCTCCATGATGCCCTGGAAGCCATGCCAAGTGACTATGGCCACCATGAGTCAACAGACTTCATGCCATTCTTCAAGTCACTGCCCAGACCTGAGAAACCCCATTACTGCAAATGACCCACAACCCCAAACAAATCATCACCTACAAGAAATAAATCCAGAATAATTAATCCCATGCCGATTTGCTCCCAGTCATACCCCATAAATAAATAAAAAAAAAGAGAGAAGGAAGAATTAAACCTCAGGAGATCAAGCAAAATCACACCTATGATGCTAATCTGTGGTGGTAGCGATAGCTAAACCAGGGCCTGTCGACAAGATGAAAGAAAGTCAATTCCAAAAGATAAACTCCATGCTATCTTCCAATGAGCCCATTGAAATCCAATGCTGTCCAGAAATAAAAAAGAAGGGAGAGGAGAACCTGACCCCAGAGATGATGACGGCGCTGCCCTCCTTTGAGATCCTCACTCAACCATCATAGTGCTCTCACATATGTGACATGCCAAACCCCAGGAGATGCCCATCTCATTGCCAAATCCTGAAGAATCATATCCTCATCAAGTCAGACTCGAAAAATGGAAGCCACTTGCTGCCAAAAGAAATCACTGACTGTCAAACCCGACACACCACCAACAATCCACGTTCAACCAATGCTTTACCAAGAATGAAGAGAATTACATCAAAAAAAAAGAAGAAGGAGGGAACCTAATTTCAAAGGCTGATGCCCTGTCTATGTTGTCAACTCGAGTTGCCAGGGACTCGGCGGTTCCTCAACAACCTCATGATGTCTCAACAGCCACATCAAAGGCGCACACAAACTGATGTAGATCACCTACAACTGCCACCTAAAAACAACAATCGTTGATCATCATACTCACAGGGCATGCTTGATTCAGCATTGGCTAATGGCGGCTACCAAAAAAAATGATGAAAGAGTTTACCTCTATTAGACCAGACTCGAGGAAGAATCAAACATCATCCGATAAGAACATGACCATCGAACTGCTAAGCCCAGCACTCTCTGGTGTCTCAAGAGCCATCGACAGATCAAACAAAGATACACCACTGCTGGAAATCACTGTTCATCCCTAACATGGCTGACAAAAGAAAGTCAAGGCGAGGGGTCTATGCTGATGTCATCAAGACCTTCTCCACGACACCCTCAGACCCGTAATCGAGTCTCAGTAGCCGCCGCAAGAGGTTGTCGTTCTGTGGCTCCTTCACAGCCTCTCTTAGGCATTTCATCGAACACCTGATGCACATGCGAAAGCAGAGGCATGGTTGAGTCGAATTCTGTCCTGGGGGACCCCATTACTCAAATAGAAAGAGAAATAATAGTCGCATTTACCTCTTGGAGAGTTTGCATAACCTCCTATTGTCGTCCCCATTTCTCAAATCTACGCCAGCCTTCTTCTTCGATGGTTGAACATGGCAGAGACAGGCCCCTCTTCTCTCATACATTTCATCGAATACTTGGTACGCATACAAGAAAACGAAGAATTAACCAAGGCGAATTATATGGAAACCTCCATCACCAAAAAGGAAAGAGAAGATAAACAAGTGTATTTACTTGATGATGCCCCGACAGTTCTCTTCTTTTGCCTTCTAATTCTCGACACTGCAGCAATTCCTCTCACCGTGGCTAGGTGTAATGGAGAACAAGTTGTGTCTGGAGGCAGTGAGATGCTCTATCCGAGAATTCCCCGCAAGACTCATAGAGGTTCTCCCCCTCTCTCAGCCATGAAGCGAGTTCAACGAGGAGGACAGGGAAATGGAGTAGAATAAAAATCTCCGACGCTTCCCCAAGTTTCCAAGCATTGCCTCCAACTCTCAGTGGCATGATGGCTTCCTCATGGCCAAGTGCAACAGAGGATCAGCCGTGCCTTGAGGCCGTCAGACACCTCACTCGGCGTTTCTCTCCACGAAGGTCACAAGACCCTTCTTCCCTCTTTCTGTTTGGGGGCCGGCTCGATAAATCCTTGACATTTTGAAGTCCCTCGTCGGAGCGAACGAGATGAAGGAGAAAGGAAGGACTCCTGAATGGACTCGGTGCATCTCTCACGAAACGCTGACTAATGGTCTCCACTAGACCTATTAATGTGTCGGCCCAAGAACACCCCGCTCACACAAAAATACAAGCAGGCGCCCTAAATCTCAGGATCTCCTGTGGCCTTCTAATATGTGGCGGGTCCCTACAATATACCATGCAGCCATCCGTGTGCATGAGTAGTGGCGCTGATGACGTGGCTCAATCAGAACCCATCAGAACTTCAAAATTTCGCCAAAAATCATAGAAAGCTCAGAAAAATCCAAACCAAATTTCTATAAATCCAGAAAAATATGAGGAACCCATTTATACTAAATATCA
Organism: Rhynchospora pubera; assembly: GCA_028095005.1. Lineage (NCBI taxonomy): Eukaryota > Viridiplantae > Streptophyta > Magnoliopsida > Poales > Cyperaceae > Rhynchospora > Rhynchospora pubera. The sequence goes on from CM051462.1 coordinate 178,044,920, forward strand.
TGACCAAAAAAACCTCCAAACCCCATTAAATCGCCCAAAACCCCAAACTTATATTTGATCAGTATATCGCCACATTAAACGTTTCATCGAGAATCACCGAAAACTCAGATAAATGAGAGGAAGAATTCTCTGAAATCGAGGCCATGAAAAGAATACATGCTCATGGCGTAGTTCTATCATGCCCCAAGAAAAAAAAATGAATCTGTTACGGGCGTCAGAAACCCCGTTAATGTAAAATGTTTAAAAGATTGTCAAGTTTCAGGGATTCGGCGGACTTGAGACTCACCCATGACAAGGGCGGCATGTTCTTAGAAGTTTCTCATCCGACATCGATGATCAAAGGAAGTATGGGCCATGCACTTTCGACAAGTCGAAAAGATAAACTGTACTCAAGGTCATCTCAGGACCCAACCGCTCGGTCTCAGAAATGGAGTCTTAATCCCAAAACAAGATCAGATGCGACTCTTTCAGGACCTAATCCACTAGGTCTCAGATGAGGAGTCTCCATCGCAACACAAAAATAAAAAGAAAAGTATGCACATGATCTCATCAGGAGCCAGCCGATAGGCCACAGATATGGAATCCTGATATCAGAACCAGAATCAAAGCCAAAAAAAAAAAAGAAGAAAGCATGAAATCCAAAATCAATCCAAACCCTATCCGACGATTGAAATTGAAGTCCAAATCCAAATAAAAAAAATATCAAAGTACTGTACTCTGAAGGCTCTATGATACCCTCCCAAACGTACAGCTCCTCAAGTGTCTGAGTGATCCCGCGACCTCACTTACGATGACACATTATCCTGACTGCTAAAATCGTTCTGGTGACTCAAAGCCCACCTGACAGAATCTGCTGATGGACCCAAATCTCTGTGATATCTAGGTGATCCCGCGACCTCACTGAAGATAGCACATTATCCTGACTGCTAAAATCGTTCTGGTGACTCAAAGCCCACCTGACAGAATCTGCTGATGGACCCAAATCTCTGTGATATTTAGGTGATCCCGCGACCTCACTGAAGATAGCACATTATCCTGACTGCTAAAATCGTTCTGGTGACTCAAAGCCCACCTGACAGAATCTGCTGATGGACCCAAATCTCTGTGATATTTAGGTGATCCCGCGACCTCACTGAAGATAGCACATTATCCTGACTGCTAAAATCGTTCTGGTGAATCAAAGCCCACCTGACAGAATCTGCTGATGGCCCAGATCTCTGTGATATCTAGGTGATCCCGCGACCTCACTGAAGATAGCACATTATCCTGACTGCTAAAATCGTTCTGGTGACTCAAAGCCCACCTGACAGAATCTGCTGATGGACCCAAATCTCTGTGATATCTAGGTGATCCCGCGACCTCACTGAAGATAGCACACTATCCTGACTGCTAAAATCGTTCTGGTGACTCAAAGCCCACCTGATAAAATCTGCTGATGGACCCAAACCTCTGTGATATCTAGGTGATCCCGCGACCTCACTGAAGATAGCATATTATCCTGACTGCTAAAATCGTTCTGGTGACTCAAAGCCCACCTGACAGAATCTGCTGATGGACCCAGATCTTTGTGATATCTAGGTGATCCCGCGACCTCACTGAAGATAGCACATCATCCTCACTGCTAAAATCGTTCTGGTGACTCAAAGCCCACCTGACAAAATCTGCTGATGGACCCAAATCTCTGTGATATCTAGGTGATCCCGCGACCTCACTGAAGATGCCACACTATCCTGATTGCTAAAGTAGCTCTGGTGACCCAAAGCCCACCTGGCTAGATCTGTTGACGGATCCAAACTCCGTAGTATTTGAGTGATCCCATGATCTCACTCTCAATGACGCTGTGTTTCGAGCGCTAAAGAAAACAGTTCCGACGGTTCAAAGCCCATCTGACCAAGGATACTGAAGGATCAAAACTTAAATTACCCAATGTCTCGTCAGATAAAAGAACTCTGACAGCTCCAGACCCGTCTGATAAAATCACAACTGATGAAACCACCTAAAAAGGAAATAACATCCAAAAAAAATAAACGATGAAAGCAAACATGTGCGAAATATCATCAAAGAAGGAGCATTTCGATTATACACATGATACAACCCCCAATGAAGAACTATCATAAAAACGAATGACGAGCATCAAAGCATAACCATTCACAAAATGCCCATATGCATATGCATGATACTAATTGTTTTATTGACAATTCTCTAACAGTCTACAGGATATATTCTTTGATATTCTCGATCCAGAGGTGCCTAGGAGAGTAACCAGGGTAATTAACGGCGGGGGCTTGCGCCCGTCGGAAAGAAAGAACCTACACCAAATAATCTACTCTCGGAGGAACATAAGTCCGCGCGAGCGAGCATCTCTTTAATGGGAGGCGCCCGTGGTCGGGACTTTGGCCTGCGAGGGGATATCTGATCTGATCCTTCTTTTTGTTTTCCTTCTCAAACGGGGAAATCCGTCAAAAAGAGCCGGACACCCGGTAATTAATTATAAGGATATCACAGGCGCATAATGGCATTCCTCGTAATTAATTAATTTACCGTCCATTTTTTAAGAATTTTTGGGTTTTCCTTTCATGCAATATGACCAATTGTCAGGGCTATTTTGTTGGGTCATTGGTCATGTAGATGGGGTTTTGACTATATGGTTTTGGGGTTTTGGTGATAAGATAGGAAATTGTTCAGGGTTTTGCGCAGCAGAATTTAGAGGCAAACAAATGTCCCCCACCAGAGTGGACTGTGAGATACATCGATCAGTCTACTCTGGTGTCCCCAACTTCTAGGCATTTTTTAGTAATTTGTAGACATTTTCTGGATGTTTGATGTGGCTTTCGCTTTTCTTACAGGTAGTAATGGCTTCGGTTGATGAGATTTACGATACTGTCCCTCGGTTTGAGATTGTCAGGACAGGTTTCTATGGTCCTTCAGATGAAGCCGTTGAATCTTATATCAGTGACTATTTGGATCCTCAGAAAGTCCGTGTGCATCTTCATCGCTTTTGGAAGCGTGCTATTCTTAGAGGGCGAGATAATTTCCACGGGCTTTTGGTTCGGCACAACCGCTTACCTTTACCGGCCATCTATGATTATCCAAGCCTTGTAGTTGACCCTCCTTCACGCACTGAGGAGCGTCGAGATAAGTACTACACCACTCATTGTTCCATTGGCCGAGATAGGCGCGGCATTCCTTCTGGCGACCTTGCAGGTATTTTTCTGAGCCCCACTGGTCGTTCTACTTTTTCTTCTGATTTTCATTTGTTGAGCATGGAGATGATGGAGGGCCATGTCATTCCTTGGTCTCCTGGGAATTTGAGGGTTCAGGGTGATTTGAAATGGAGTCCTGGGCAGGTTGAATGGACCCGATATATCTTGTGTAGTATGGGGAAGAAATTGGATAAGGTAGAAATTTTTGGGGGTGTGATTTTGTCTTTGTTTGAGTATACATGGAGTTCCAACCTTTTGAAAGCAATGGCCTTCAATTGGAATTATGTTCATAATACCTTTCCCTTAGAGGACCGTGACGCCACTATCGATCTCCAACAGATGTCTAGCCTTATGGGGGTGCCAGTAGAGGGGTTGGTTTATGAGGAGAGAGTACCGCCTGATTTTGAGCTCTATGGTCCAGATCACAATGGGTTCCCTTTACATTCTGCGTCTCTTCGGGCAGTTTTCCGAATTTATTATGAGATTGCTATGTCACATGGTCGGCGTGGCTTAGACAGGGATGTCCCTTTGAGAGACTGGGTTCGCTATTTTACGGATTTGATACCCGAGAAGAGGGTCGCGCATTTTGCTAATCCTTTAAAGCCGATTAAATTGGGCTCTGACAAGACATATATTCCTTCTGAGCGGGTGTCATTCTCAGATTTCTGTTCTCATGAGTTAGATGATGAGACGGTCTTGACTGCTTTTTTGGCTTGGTGGTTGTGTTATTTCCTGATTATCTATGAGCCGGCTGGGTACATTCGTCCTGGGGTTTTTTGTGGTGGCGAATGCCTTGGCTCGCGGAAAGCGGGTCTCATTGGCTATTCCAGGGACCCTTCTAGAGCCACAGTAGTTATGCCTCTGCATATTCTTTCTGGTTGGTTTTACCTTTACTGGGAGAAATGCTATACCCCGCTGACTTCTGCTGGCATGAGGCAGTCATTGCCGGGCTTGATTCATATTGCTAGTTGCACCGTCCGTGATCCGGGTCAGATTACCTGTGAAAACCCATAAATTATAAAATAAAATTTAACTTTAAGATGATAGTTAAATTCTGAAATAATTAAAATTATTAAATTTAATGACTGATCTGAATTTAACAGAGAAATTCTCAGAAATCATAAATAAATTAATCTAGAATCAAAATAGTAATCAAATCATGAAATTTAGTAAAACTTCAAACAAAAAAATAAATTTAATTAACCAAGATTCAAATATCAGATTTATGGAATTTATGTGGATTAAAATTCGATTAAAAGCTGAGTTTCACTGATCAATTAATTCAGTTTACAATTTCAATCAATTTCTTGTAATCTGAACCGTTTGATCAATTCCAAAATCATTAGATTTCTCTGAGCCGTTGGATCATCTCCTCTTCTCTCTTTTTTCTCTTCTCCTCTCTTTCTCTTCTCTTTTCTCCGACAGACCTCATCGCCCCCACACTTTCTCCCTTCTTTTCCGCCTGCATCGACTGGGTCGCCCTTCCTCTGTCGCCAATGGCGGAACCCACCAACCCCACCTCCCTCTCCCCTCTTCCCTGGTCAACAAAAGCACGACCCCATCTCCTCTTTCACTCGATTTCCATCCCTCCTGTCTCACCAATTGCAGCCCTCGACCCCAATCCATCCTCCTCTCCGCCAATCTGATCGAGCCCCCACTGAACCCCACCTCTGCTCTCTCTCTCTAGCCTATTAAGCAACTGACTTCTCCCTCTTTCCCAAAGGAAAACCCTAGCCGACACTCACTCCTCACTGCCTCTCTCTTTCAACCTCTGTGCACATTCTTCTCTCCCACTGTCTCTCGCTCTCACTGCTGTGGCTAAACCCTAAGCTCCTCTTTCTCACCCACTCACTCTTTCTCTCTCTCTCTTTTGGTTGCTTGTGCTGTTCAACAATGCCAATGGTGACTCATGGCTGGTGCCTGGCGGCAGCTTGACAGAGGTGGCTGACAGCAGCTGCAGCTGAAGCTTTGCCCCTTCCTCCTTCCTCTTCCTTTGCTTTCCATCTCGGTTTGGTAACCAACTTCCTTTCCCTCTCTCTTTTGTTGTGCTGTGATTGTTGTTGAGGCATGCATACGAAATTGATCTGTTGTGCTGCTTGCTTGCATTGCCTCTTTGATGAATTGTTCTGTTCTGCTGGAAAGTGTTGAGGCATGCTTTTGATCTGTGGATCTGTTTGCTTGTTGTGTGGCTCGACTGAGCCTTGCTTGATCTGTTCTGATAATTGTTGTGGCTCGTGTGAGCTTTGCTTGCTCCATTGTTGAGCCTTGATCTGTTTAGGATTAGATGTGCTTGTGTTTAGCTCAGTTTTACTGAGTTATGTTGTGAATGCTTGAGATATGCCTTGCTCTGTGTTGAGAGGCGTTAGTTGCCTCCTCTTTGAGTCTGTTATGGCTTGCTTGTGTGTTGTGATGCTCTCAGCTTGGTTGTCAGGCTGGTACAGGCCTGCTCCCTGGCTGATCTCTCTCTCTGTGTTGCTTGTTATATGTTAAGTGAGGCCTTAAATGGCTGGTACGAGCATGGTACCAGTTTGGTACGACTCTGTCATGTGTCTGGTACACTATTTTGTGGTGTCAGGGACTATTCTATAAAAATCTTTGAACTGGTTTTGGACTAGTTCGTAAATAAAACTGTTATTAATGACATAAATGAAATTCTAAAGTAAATAAATATTTATGTGGACATATATGTAAATGTGATGGCTAGTGGGTCGGATCTGTGGAAATTAATGGATCTGGATTTTAATAAAAGGGTTCGGATTTGACCACCGAAACCCATTAACCCGCTGGGTTATACCCGACAGGTGGGCCCCTTATTTCCACCTGGGCCGTTACTTCTCTGGGTCGTAACTTAAACTCTGGCCTGTTCGGCCTGCTGGGATGTTCCTTTGAATTGTTGAGTTGGGCTCTGTTTTGGGCCGAACTAAATTGTTAAGTTGGAATTAATTTCTGTCGGACCTTAATTAAAAGTCGGACTGGGCCAGGTCCATAATAAATTCTAGATTAACACTAAGTAAATAAAGTAATTAAAAATTGATTAACTTAAAAATATGATTAATTATAAAATTAAATTGTATTTAATTAAAATGGACTAATACGTAAACTTAAAGATGGGAGAGGATTACCATCAGTACAGTTATCCAAATGGGTTTGATCCCAACCACATTAAAACACCAACACGTCAAAACATCAAATTACTAAATGATTATCTTAGAACTATCCTAAAATATTTAATTACGTTACATATCATAGACTTATGTATTAAATTAGTTTTTAAATCAAAAACATAAATTTTGCATATATATATATAAGCTTATAATCTAAAGAATAATTATGCACACACTATTGTTTAATAAAGTTGATAAAAGTATCTTAATCATCTTAGACACTCTTTAACATAAAAATATATTTTCAAAATGACTTCTAAATTAAAGTTTCTACAACTTTAACATGCAGGATAAACTGAATAAACTGTATGAACTCATCTAAAAACGTTTTCCTTCACACTCACCTTCTAAAGGAAACTCTGTCAAAATTTTATAAAATATTTCTCTAATTATAATAATATATTTTAAAACAGAATCCCTTTTCAGAAATCTTTAGTCTAACTTATCTTAAATCCTAATCTGAATCCCTTTGTAAATATCTAGTTTCTAAGTATGGTTTTGTACACCGATAACCAGAATGGGATAGATCGTTAGGATAGATTTTAACGTGTGAGTTTCGTTCGCCAGGTGCACCGCAAGACTTTTCTGGACCGGTGGACGACTTCTATCCTCAGCACGAGACTGCAGAAGCTGGTCAGAACTTCGTTGACCACCCTGAGGAGTAGTCTCTCAGTCTCTGACTTTTCCAGGTGTGGATTGTCTTTTTATGACTTGTGGATGCCTTAAGTTTTGTTTATTCTTTAGTTTAGAATTAGATCAATAATTAAATGTGTGCATATCATAAACACTGCAATAATTCTTAAATGCATGGCATTAATTGAAGATTAGCTTTATTACTACATGTAAATGTTTGGTTGCATCTAGATATAATGTGCTCATATATCAACATATGGTGTGGTTCAGGATAGCGAGACCGAGTGGCATACCTTATGACCACTCTGCAGGCCGACCTTCAGGCGGCTCTACGGTCGCATGGTTATTTTATTTTATTTTTAGTTGTTATTATATTTTCGATTGTGTGATTGGATATGTGCCATCCTTTGCTAGACTGCCTCTCGATCTCCTCTCTGCAGATACCGGTACCGTGTTTTCTGTCTCACTCCCTTTGGTCGGGGTTTGAGCTTAGGAGCTATTTTTCGTCGAGCTACTCTCAGGGTTGATCTATCTTAGGCACGGTTCATATTATTATTATTGCTATTTGGGTAATTGTGAGAACAATTTAATTTAGGAATTTTTCAGCTTATTTTCGGCGATGGGCTATGGATTTTCCAGCTTATACGGCAATCGCTCTGGAAGTTCCAAATTACAACTATTATTTATGAAAATATAATTCTTTTGTTGAGTGATGGGATTTCTATACATCTCGTATTATATTGTATTATTACTATCATATCTCCAGATATTTTTCTATTTTCTTTTGCATGCCATCTAGATGTAGTTGATTGCAGTAACACATAAAATCACACATAGCTATTGCATTTAAGAATCTTAAAAGTGGCATATTTTAAAAGTATGGTTTAGTTCTAGCTAGAGTTAACCAAGACTGTAGGCCCACTCTTTTTCCACACTGAGTATTCGTATACTCAGCCCACATGCTTGTGGTGTAGGTTCAGGTTTGGCTGACTTAGCAGAGGAGTTGTAGCCAGAAGACCAAGCCGAGCTGGAATAGCATTTATCCGCTGTGCATTATTCTATGTTTTGTTTGTATGATGACTGGAGATTTTGATATCTGTATATTTTACCAGTCTTTTGTTGTATGAACAAACAATGCCATTATTATGTGATATTATTTGTGATATTTGTATCTGTGACACTGTTTTATAGCCTTACGTGTGCGCAGCAGATTGTGCATACGTGGCGGGGCTGTCCTCCCCAGATTGCGGCTTGGTTTGGGGTGTGACATCCTTCGGTGGTATCAGAGCGAGTGTTAAAATCACAAATATTCCAGCTAAAGAACCAAAGTGTTACAGTTAGATAACCTAACCTTAGTCTTTAACTTTCCTTCTAGGTTGTTCTGTGTAGACTGTTTCTAACTAACAATCTTTTTCTGCTTTGAAGTTGGCTATGAACACTAGGCAAGGTCGCGGACGTGGTAGGTCCCCTGTTGGTAGGCAGGATGGTGCCCAACCTCAACAACAACACGTCCCTCCTGCGGATCCTGTTCCAGCAATGGATCCAGCAGTCTATGCTCAGCAGCTCATGACCAACTTGGCTCGGATTGCTGCTCAAGTGCCTGAAAGACCTCAAGTGGACCCGTTTGTGGTGGCCCGTAGGGAGTTTCAGAGAGAAAATACTCCCCGATTTGATGGAAAATGTGAGTTTGCCACAGCTGAAGAATGGCTCTTGGCAGTTCAGGAAAACTTCCGCCTTGCTCGCACCCCAGTCGAGTATTGGACGGAAATAGCTGCCACACTCTTTAATCTTGATGCTAGGCACTGGTGGACCTCTCAAAGGCCACAGTACAATGGCGAAGAGCCTAATATTCCATGGCAGTGGTTTGAAGAAGCGTTCCGGGCCCGTTTCTTGGGCGAGACTCAACAGGAAGAACTGAGACGCCAATTTGAGACCTTGGTTCAGGGCAACATGACCGTGAAACAATATGGTGAGACCTTTATTCGCCTGTCTCGTTATGCTCCTGACTTGGTAGCTGACCCCCACAGAAAACGGCGTAGATTCATCCGTGGCTTGAGCTCGAAGCTAGCTAGTGTGATGGATATCTATAATGGAACGTCTATCGAGTATCTGATGGATAAGGCCATTTTTCAGGAAAGCTTGCTCGTGTCTCATGAAAAAGCAAGAGAAGCGAGACAGATCTCAGATGGGGGCAGTGCTCGTAAGTTTGCACCCCAAGTGGTTAGACATCAAGGAAATGTGACCTCACAGCACCCTTTGAGCAATAATGATACTCAAAAGAAACGTATCTATTGCAAGACTTGTCAGAGGTCTTACCCCGGTCCATGTTTTCGTCACTATGGCAGGTGTTACTGGTGTGATTCACCAGATCATCGGGTGGCTGATTGTCCTCTCAAGCAAACCCGACCTTCTGGTAATTCAGATTTCAGAAGGACAGGTCAGGCAAATCAGCCAGTTGATGGAGGAATAGTTGGTCGAGGTCAAGAAGATCCAAGACGTGGTCAAGGAAGCAATCAAGGACGTCAACAACAAGGTGGTCAGACACGACAGGACACCGCTCGTTTGCATGCAACAGTTGGCCAGGAGCACCCTGCAACTAGGACTTGTTGCCAGTGCACGTGTCATCCCGACTCTTCAGGTTAGTTTTTCGTTTCGAGGACGAAACGTCTTTTAAGGGGGGTAGGCTGTGAAAACCCGTAAAATTATAAAATAAAATTTAACTTTAAGTTGATAGTTAAATTCTGAAATAATTAAAATTATTAAATTTAATGACTGATCTGAAATTAACAGAGAAATTCTCAGAAATCATAAATAAATTAATCTAGAATCAAAATAGTAATCAAATCATGAAATTTAGTAAAACTTCAAGCAAACAAATAAATTTAATTAACCAAGATTCAAATATCAGATTTATGGAATTTATGTGGATTAAAATTCGATAAAAAGCTGAGTTTCACTGATCAATTAATTCAGTTTACAATTTCAATCAATTTCTTGTAATCTGGACCGTTTGATCAATTCCAAAATCATTAGATTTCTCTGAGCCGTTGGATCATCACCTCTTCTCTCCTTTTTCTCTTCTCCTCTCTTTCTCTTCTCTTTTCTCCGACAGACCTCATCGCCCCCACTCTTTCTCCCTTCTTTTCCGCCTGCATCGACTGGGTCGCCCTTCCTCTGTCGCCAATGGCGGAACCCACCAACCCCACCTCCCTCTCCCCTCTTCCCTGGTCAACAAAAGCACGACCCCATCTCCTCTTTCACTCGATTTCCATCCCTCCTGTCTCACCAATTGCAGCCCTCGACCCCACTCCATCCTCCTCTCCGCCAATCTGATCGAGCCCCCACTGAACCCCACCTCTGCTCTCTCTCTCTAGCCTATTAAGCAACTGACTTCTCCCTCTTTCCCAAAGGAAAACCCTAGCCGACACTCACTCCTCACTGCCTCTCTCTTTCACCCTCTGTGCACGTTCTTCTCTCCCACTGTCTCTCCCTCTCACTGCCGTGGCTAAACCCTAAGCTCCTCTTTCTCACCCACTCACTCTTTCTCTCTCTCTCTTTTGGTTGCTTGTGCTGTTCAACAATGCCAATGGTGACTCATGGCTGGTGCCTGGCGGCAGCTTGACAGAGGTGGATGACAGCAGCTGCAGCTGAAGCTTTGCCCCTTCCTCCTTCCTCTTCCTTTGCTTGCCATCTTGGTTTGGTAACCAACTTCCTTTCCCTCTCTCTTTTGTTGTGCTGTGATTGTTGTTGAGGCATGCATACGAAATTGATCTGTTGTGCTGCTTGCTTGCATTGCCTCTTTGATGAATTGTTCTGTTTTGCTGGAAAGTGTTGAGGCATGATTGTCACACCCCGAGACGGGGGTGACAACCCGCCGCGTATAAACGCAAGGCGTACAAGCATCACATACACTATCAACAATAGATAATAATTGCCACATTTATTGAATAATAATTATTGTCTTACAATAACGATAACATGTCTAACATGGTGGATTTATTGTGGAATTCCCCATGCTAGATCAAATGTTTGAAGCAACTAATTAAACAAAATAGAATAAATTAACAACTTGTGGCAATTTAATGACCCGCTTCTATCATCTTGTCTCACTCAGTTTGCGGATACACTTCGCCATGTTCCTCGATATCTGGATCTAAAATAAATAACAATACGGATGAGAGCCCTGACAACTCTCAGTGCGGTACTACAAATACAAATATATATATATATATATACAACTATTTAAAATAAACAATTAAGATGAAAAACACGTTTATTAAATTGAGGGGCTTAAGAATGCAATATTTTTAATAACTCATATCAATCATAATTATCATTTCGCTTTTATAACTTTTGTTGTCCTGCACAATGAGCCGCATGGCCAGCACCCCTGTTTCATCTCCATCCTGTCATGAGCAGGCCGCATGTGGAGGGTAACTAGCATGTACATGTCAAGTTCCTGGGTGGGTTTCTCAAGGTACCTGGGACTTAGTTCTCTTTTTCATTCATGTGTTTTTCATGTATGTGTAGTGATGCCATGCCTCAGTCACGAAAAGAAAATGTACCGAAACTTTAATTTCAAAAGATGTCACGTTGAAAATATGGTAACGTAATTCATATACATAACCTACTGAAACAGACGACGCTAGAATGAAAATATTTTCGTATGAGTTACTCGGCCAGAACAATATAAATGTATTTTAAAGACTACTTTGCAAACGATCTAATAACATTTTTAGCCTGGTTCAAAACATGCGCATATGTATATATACTTATCCTAATTAATTTTATCATTATAAACAAAATATAACCCTGGTCTCGATTGAAGTGCTGATATAAATATATATAATGGACATTAACAAAGTGTTCTAGCTAAAAACCATAACTACCATGATTTGGCTTCTGAGACCTTTCAAAATTAGCATTTAATAAAAATCATTACCAACGTTCAAAATTTATAATAGGTTACAAATGTATAGGTGTGCACCTGTGAGTATATCTATGAAAAATAGATCGAGGTTTTATAAAATTTAAAGGAATAACAAATCAGTTTCATTTGTCAGTAACATTTTAAGAAGAACAGGAACATGCTATGCCTTAGAGATTTATTTCTACACTAGATTAATGCGTGGCTGCACATGTATTTATTTGAGTTATCAGAAAGTTTAGTCCATCTCTTATTCGAGTTTAAAAGCTTCCTACATGCTTCTATTTACTATCAGATTTTATTGCACATTCAAAACGTGAGGTTAGAAATCGGTTTCATAGTTTTATATCTGTATAGTTTTATAAACTAAGAATAACACGAACAGCTAGTTTTATGTGTACTCAAAATATATGCGTATGAGGTTTTATAGCCAAATCAAATTAACACACCAGATTTTGGAAAAGAGAGTATATATACATGTATATACAAAAACATTATATAAAAGACAACGATAGAAACCAAACTATGCATATATATTACACGTTCTCATTTCTAAAAACTAGTGTCAGGTAATAAATATATCCGCACCTTTTTCTGAAGGACAAACACAGTCAAAATTCGGAAGAGAGGATGGATGGGTTCCTACGCACTCCACCTGGTCACTAAAGGGATTTTAGTAGAGAGGGGACATACAGTGGTAAATGTGATAGTGGTGAATAACGAAAAATACATGCACCCCTTTAAATACTAACCCAATTGTATCTTTCTAAAAAAATGAAATTTAATTCTCATATCTTTCTAATGCGTGAATGGCTCCTGGATACACATTTTTGGTAACAATTGGGAGGAAAATGGGAAACGTATAATATCCGGATATCAGCTTGGAGGCTAAGAAATAAAAATACAAGGAAAGTCATGGGCGTTGATTGCTGCTTGGTGTCCACGTTAGGGTACATGAAGAGAAGCATGGGCCAAGTATCATCTGGGCTTTTAATTGGTTGGGTTTATACGGCCAGAAAAAAAAAATTATAACTCGAATTATTTGACTCACAAATTTAAATAAAAATAATATAAGATAAAATAATTAAATCTTAAAATTCTATAATGTTACAATGATTTTGATCTGTGGATCTGTTTGCTTGTTGTGTGGCTCGACTGAGCCTTGCTTGATCTGTTCTGATAATTGTTGTGGCTCGTGTGAGCTTTGCTTGCTCCATTGTTGAGCCTTGATCTGTTTAGGATTAGATGTGCTTGTGTTTAGCTCAGTTTTACTGAGTTATGTTGTGAATGCTTGAGATATGCCTTGCTCTGTGTTGAGAGGCGTTAGTTGCCTCCTCTTTGAGTCTGTTATGGCTTGCTTGTGTGTTGTGATGCTCTCAGCTTGGTTGTCAGGCTGGTACAGGCCTGCTCCCTGGCTGATCTCTCTCTCTGTGTTGCTTGTTATATGTTAAGTGAGGCCTTAAATGGCTGGTACGAGCATGGTACCAGTTTGGTACGGCTCTGTCATGTGTCTGGTACACTATTTTGTGGTGTCAGGGACTATTCTATAAAAATCTTTGAACTGGTTTTGGACTAGTTCGTAAATAAAACTGTTATTAATGACTTAAATGAAATTCTAAAGTAAATAAATATTTCTGGGGACATATATGTAAATGTGATGGCTAGCGGGTCGGATCTGTGGAAATTAATGGATCTGGATTTTAGTAAAAGGGTTCGGATTTGACCACCGAAACCCATTAACCCGCTGGGTTATACCCGACAGGTGGGCCCCTTATTTCCACCTGGGCCGTTACTTCTCTGGGTCGTAACTTAAACTCTGGCCTGTTCGGCCTGCTGGGATGTTCCTTTGAATTGTTGAGTTGGGCTCTGTTTTGGGCCGAACTAAATTGTTAAGTTGGAATTAATTTCTGTCGGACCTTAATTAAAAGTCGGACTGGGCCAGGTCCATAATAAATTCTAGATTAACACTAAGTAAATAAAGTAATTAAAAATTGATTAACTTAAAAATATGATTAATTATAAAATTAAATTGTATTTAATTAAAATGGACTAATACGTAAACTTAAAGATGGGAGAGGATTACCATCAGTACAGTTATCCAAATGGGTTTGATCCCAACCACATTAAAACACCAACACGTCAAAACATCAAATTACTAAATGATTATCTTAGAACTATCCTAAAATATTTAATTACGTTACATATCATAGACTTATGTATTAAATTAGTTTTTAAATCAAAAACATAAATTTTGCATATATATATATAAGCTTATAATCTAAAGAATAATTATGCACACACTATTGTTTAATAAAGTTGATAAAAGTATCTTAATCATCTTAGACACTCTTTAACATAAAAATATATTTTCAAAATGACTTCTAAATTAAAGTTTCTACAACTTTAACATGCAGGATAAACTGAATAAACTGTATGAACTCATCTAAAAACGTTTTCCTTCACACTCACCTTCTAAAGGAAACTCTGTCAAAATTTTATAAAATATTTCTCTAATTATAATAATATATTTTAAAACAGAATTCCTTTTCAGAAATCTTTAGTCTAACTTATCTTAAATCCTAATCTGAATCCCTTTGTAAATATCTAATTTCTAAGTATGGTTTTGTACACCGATAACCAGAATGGGATAGATCGTTAGGATAGATTTTAACGTGTGAGTTTCGTTCGCCAGGTGCACCGCAGGACTTTTCTGGATCGGTGGATGACTTCTATCCTGAGCACGAGACTGCAGAAGCTGGTCAGGACTTCGTTGACCACCCTGAGGAGTAGTCTCTCAGTCTCTGACTTTTCCAGGTGTGGATTGTCTTTTTATGACTTGTGGATGCCTTAAGTTTTGTTTATTCTTTAGTTTAGAATTAGATCAATAATTAAATGTGTGCATATCATAAACACTGCAATAATTCTTAAATGCATGGCATTAATTGAAGATTAGCTTTATTACTACATTGAGATGTTTGGTTTCATCTAGATATAATGTGCTCATATATCAACATATGGTGTGGTTCAGGATAGCGAGACCGAGTGGCATACCTTATGACCACTCTGCAGGCCGACCTTCAGGCGGCTCTGCGGTCGCGTGGTTATTTTATTTTATTTTCAGTTGTTATTATATTTTCGATTGTGTGATTGGATATGTGCCATCCTTTGCTAGACTGCCTCTCGATCTCCTCTCTGCAGATACCGGTACCGTGTTTTCTGTCTCACTCCCTTTGGCCGGGGTTTGAGCTAAGGAGCTATTTTTCGTCGAGCTACTCTCAGGGTTGATCTATCTTAGGCACGGTTCATATTATTATTATTTCTATTTGGGTAATTGTGAGAACAATTTAATTTAGGAATTTTCCAGCTTATTTTCGGCGATGGGCTCTGGATTTTCCAGCTGTTTACCTCTAATTTCTGCCACATAAGAAAAATTCAACAGTTCATAGGCGATTGAAGTGGGTCCCATGAATGCTTGACGGGTTCCGACTCTTAGAGGAACGGGGGTCGATTTTTTTTTTTTTTAAAAAAAAAGGCGCACCTGGACTAAACCCATAATATCGATATTAATATTAATATTAATATAGTTCGCCGTATGACTGTATTAATTTAGTATTTAATATTCAATATTAATAGAAGAAAAGGTGACATAAATATCATGGATGATTAGGAAAAAATCAAGAAGCTAGAAAGATGCAACAAGGATGCATAAATAAATTAATTATATGAATTGTTCTATGAGCTTTGGAAAATTCATTTAATTAGTTAAAAATTCAGAAAAATAGAAAATCCATGACTATTATGTTCCTCATATTTTTATGAGAATCCATGCAAATTTACATGATCAAATAATAAAGAAAGAGCATCCAAACAATTTATTTGAGAATGGACATAATGAAAAATCATGGAAATTCGCTTAAATGGACAGATCCATTATAAACGAAAATGGAGAAGATAGCCAAGGAGCTTCCTCCTCCAATCCGATTTGTCCAACGTCAGCTCCTCTCGCACAGCTGGCGAACCATGATTGGCTCATTTCCCATTTTCTTGTTCCTGGTCCCGCCTGCCAGCAAAAAAAACTCCAGACAGATGGCGACCCCCGATTCACTCTTCGTCCCTGGGTCCCACATCCAACGAAAAGAACAGAAAGAAAAAATTGAAGAGGAAGGAGCTCCGTCTCCGACAGAACCAGTTCCGTCGATTCACGCCGCCGTTGTCGGACTTCTTGATACCGCTGAAAAGCCCATGACAAGGAGAAAGCAACGGTACCACTATTGACTCTTCTTGTTCCCTGAATGTGGCGAATTTTGCTAGTTAAGTTTCGAGGCAGTGAAGAAGGAGACATGAAATTGGAGCTCTTATAGACACGAGAGTCGAGATGCTTGCACATACACCTTCGCCAGGGTCATGGGGGAAGGAATGAACTGTTGATTTCAGATGGGATAGAGCCGATTGCTTGAACCACCAATGGAGGTTACGGCCAAGTGATGATGGTGGTGAAGCTATGGCATATGACAGTTTAATGGTTTAATTGATGTTCAAATCATGTTTAACATGTTATCCAGGCACCTTAATGATGGGGAGAATTAATGTGAGATATCAATTTGACTCGAAATGGATCAAATTAGTGGCACCACCAATGGAAGCCACGGCTAAGATTAAGCACTGGTTAAGCCTTGATGTATAGCAACTTATTGGCCTAATTAATGTTTAAAACATGTTAAACATGGTGTCTGGATGCTAAGACGACTCTACAAGTGCCGAAGGAGTTCAAAATCGACTGGAGGCAATATGGCTTTCGGTTGAACTTGAGAAGAACAAAAGTACAAGAGTAAAGGAGCATCTCACTGGTCCCCCTCCTCTCCATGTGCCTTGAACGCCAGTAGAGACAAAACTAAAGAAACTTGATCCCCAAGTCCTTCTTACGGCCATTAGATGATGATCAAAAGGCATATGTGTTGATGAATGAAGCATCATACAAATCATACCACATACCAATTATTGAAAGCACTCCCTCCATGAACCTCAGTCCTCAGATGCTAACCAACCACTGGATGCTTGCCACCACTTGTGCTCCAATTTTGGCAAGCATGAGGAACAAAAGACAGCTGCAATTATACTTCCTTCTACTCAATTGCCAAATGGCACTGGACCCCACTTGTTATATCAAGATAGATCAATAAGAAGCTGCCAACACCCCATGATTGCTTTCAAGTAAAAATGGGCAGCCTTCACCAGTGCTATTAGATCAAGACAGAAATCAACTGAAATCACAAACAAACAGGCAGCAGCTATGAGCACTCAATACCAAAGCCAATTGCTTACATAACGCAAGTAAAGAGTAGTAAATCAAGGAAGCATGCCACTGGACCCAGTTGAAACAAAGCATTGAATGCCAAATGTCAAATACCCATTGGAGAGTATAATCAAGCAGTAAAAGAAAGAAGTGAAGCAAAACTTGGAAAAGTAAGGCGGTTCTCCACCACAACATCTCAGCCCTTGATCAGATTTCGAAAATCTGAGGAGAGGCCACATGGCAAGGTCAATTGAGAAGCAAAACCTAACTCATGCCTATAAAAGAAGCCTCAGATGGAAGATTAGGGGTGGCACTTTGGAAAAACACACTAAGGTGCTGCCAAAATCATTTTAGAAAAAAAGGCTTGTAAAAAAAAAGGGGATTTTGTAGAAAAGGTAAGAAGAAAAACAATTGTACTGTTCTTTTGTTGATGAATAAAAGAAATTTCCTTTTCTCTCTTCTTTTCTTCCTTTCTGGTCTTGTTTGTTTCCTTGTTTTTGCTTGTTTCTGTTGCAGCTAAACACTAGTTCCTAAAAGAGTCTTTAGGTCACTTGTTAACACTGTTTTGGGGCTTAGAGACATGAGTGAGGGGTGCTTGCCTGAGAGCGCACACTCACAAGTGTTGATGAGTTCTGTAGTATTCTAAAAGTGACTAAAATAAAGTTATATCATAGAGCATGGCCTTATGCATGGGGGGTGCTTGCCAGAGAGCGCACACCCATGTCTTTGGTCATGTTCCAGTAAATACGTAGTTGCCTTAATTGTCATGCACAAAACTAAATAACATGAGAAGCTGAACTTAGTAAAAACATAATAGAATAAAGTCCTGGGTATGTATGCAAAAGGATCTATGTCTAGTGGTAGAAGGAAGACTATAATATGCATAAACAAAGTTTACTTTGCTAAAAAAAAAAGAGAATTATAGTTAAGGTCTATTTTGCAAAAAAAAACACACATAAGTATGACTGGACCTATGTTGCTAAAAAAATATATATATAATAACTAAATATCATGCATTCTGTGAAATATATTTTAAAGTAATTAAAAGAGCTCTGATTTAGCCTTACTAGTGACTGTCCAAATTAGAGTTAAAAGAAAAAAATATGATAAAAAGAACTTTTAATAATAAAATATAGAGGGACTAAGTTAAAAATGGGTCAGCCTATTGGAATAAAAGTTATGTGGCTTCTTAAAAAAAAATGATCATTTGTCAGGGCAGGCATATTAAGAGGAGAATGATACATTCACAATACTTTATCTTTTTTTTTTAAAAAAAGTAGCAAGCATATACACATATGCAGTGACAATGATAATCATAAGTCTAAAGATGAGTTTTAAAAAGGCATTAGTGTGTGTTTCCTGTCCTTTTCTTCATTTCTGTTTAGGAATAAATTTGAAATTGGAATTCCTGTCCTTAGAACAAAGATTTCTGTCATATTTAATAAATAATGTGAGTTTGGAAGAATTGCATCATTAGGGAAAGTCTTAGGGTCATATGAAAATTATATAGTAATAATGGCATAATGATGTTGGTGTTAGATATAGCAAATGAGTTTAAAAATGAAGTTAGTAAGTTTTAAAGTTTTTCTCACTGTCACATCTCTTTGTTTTATGATCAGCATGTTCTGAAAAAGGTGTGTGAAGTTGCATACTTTATGTCAAAACATCAATAGTTTGAGTTCAAGTCACCCAGCATCAATAACTGTTGAGTTTGCATTTGGGTTGCTTTATGGCCAAATTATAAACATTAGGGTCATTTCTAAATAAAAATAATAAGGGTCTTCTGCATTGACTTTTAACAGAACCAAAAATTGAGTACACGGCTAGCTGTTTTGAAGCAAATGCATCAATTGTATTAAACAGTTGTAAATACACCTCTAATGGTCAGTGCAAGTGACTTCCCTGCATGTTGAGCAACTCAAACTGAAATCGCACCAAAACAGTGGCAAAATTTGCATAAAAATGAAAATTACAAATGTAGACAAATGCCAATTGACTGGGTCTTATGATCTGTGTTGACTAAAACATACGAAACAAGTCTAAATTGACCTAAATTGAGCATCAAATCAGACCCTCTTGCTGCAAAATGACTTACATGTGAAACCAAAGTTTAACAAATGTGCACCTTCTGCCCTAGTGCTTCCCATATCAAATCATGGTGTTTTAAGCTGAAACAAAGGTATAAAAAGGGCACATATGACCTTCTAAATCTATCCAACTTGTTGCTGGCACAAGGAAACGATTGCGTAGGCCCCATCACAGAACCCAAGTTCTGATCAATTTCTGGTCGAGTTGCCTCAGTCCAATCCATCTCCTTCAAGGCCTCCCAACAACAAATTGATCTTGTAATCATCTTATAAACATGCCCAAGAACGTCATAAACCTCACCCTGGTAGAAGAAGGTGACTGGAGGGCGTGAAACGCCATTAACAACCGCATGAAGCTTCTCAGGTCTGATAAGGTGGTATAATGCTCCATGGTTCAAACTAACAGCACCGCAACAATCTTCTCACCGTCATGATTCTAATGCATCCAATCCCGACGGAAATGGTGGCCAAAAGCTCCGTAATTTCGCCGGAGGAAGTTGAGGGGCTTTTCTGCAAAAGTGCCTAAACCCAGTCGGAGAAGACGGGTTCAAAGTTCAAACCCGCGCACTGCTCGATCCGCTGTGGCCAAATCTCTTGAGGCGGGTCACTGACGTAATTATAACCCGCTACACAAGTCAAATTGGATTAGTCAGCACCACGCCAAGTCAGCAGGACACGTCAGGACCAACTAGGAGCTGACACCACTACTTTCTGATGACGTGGACCAATCAGAGAATTTGCAGTAAACCAAAAACTTCAAAAATACATTAAAAATAGCTGGATTATCAGAAAAATTCCAATAAAATACCAAAATGTCAAGAAAAATATGAGGAATATTTTGATATATCATGTCATGCCAAAACACTAAAGCACAAAATATTTTAAAATTAAAGTTTAAAAGGATGACCATAATGGAAAATAATAAATTTACATGGTTAAATAAAATTAAGTTCCTTAAGGAAATTGAATAAAATATTTTGAACATTTTATGTTCTGGACAGCAGGTACACTTGGACAAAAAATATATATATAAATAAAATATTCTAGACGACAGGTACAATCAAACACTATGGTCTGCAAATAAAAATATCACAACAAACATAAAAATATATAAATTCAAAATGAAAACTCAAAAGTGCAAGTTTAAAGGGCCAAATTTAAAATTCCAAGATAAAAAGAAGATACAAAACTGAAAAGTGCAAACTCAAAAATTTAAACTTAAAAGTGTGAACTTTAAAGCGCAAACTCAGAAGTCCAGAGTCCAAACTCAGGAGTTTAAATTCCAAAAGGCAATTTAAAAGTGAAAATTTAAAAGTCCAAATCCAAGAGCAAAACTCAAGAATTCAAATTAAAAATTCAAAACTCAAAACTCAAAATCCGTCGACTAGGCGACTAGAGGAAAAGTCAACCGACGGCAACACAAGAGTTATTGTCAAGAGGAGGCGTAGTGCATCTGTACTCGAGACTTGAACGAAAACCCCAAAAAATCTCTAAATCCCCGAACTATTGAGGACTGATCTAGGATACCTAAATTTCCTAGTATCAAGCTCAAAAATCTGAGTGACGGCACCAAGCCCTACCCAGCAAAGTAAAGTCAACCCAAAGTGTCTCAAAACTGTGACCAAAGAATCTGACCTAGTGCAATAATTTTCATTGTTTATGTTTGATATTGAATGTTTTCATTGCATTATTTCAATTCTTGACTATTTTGTGTTGCCTTCATTTAGACCCCACTAAACGCTAGTCATCAAAATAAAATAAAACTGACTCCGATTGCTTTTAACGCCTAATCATTTGATTATTCCCGATCTAGAGGTGCTCTTGTCTGATTCCCAACTCGGACTCAGACCGGAGGTAATTAACAGCAGGGGCTTGCGCCTGCTGGAAGGAAAGGACCTACACACAAACAATCAACTCTTGAGGTCCCTAGGGTCGCATTGCTATCTTTCGTTCGTAAAACGGGTAGTGGTGTTCGAATTCTAGGGGACTCAAGGGGTATCTGATCCGCATTTTCTTCGCCCCATAGAAGGCTATCTGATCTTCCGTGGTTGGACTGAAAAAGTGCGAGACAGATTCTGGCACGCCCGGTGGGACATTCTTCTCCTCTCATCAGGGAATAATTAAAGGATTGAGCATGAAAGTATATAGGAGTCTATTAAATTTCATGTTACATACTAATCTCGAGTTCTCTTCGTTTTAAAGGGAACAATGGTGACTTGGTGCCAAATTGTGACTGGAGAACATCTCAAGAATGGTGGTGGCTCCATGGCCGGGACTCTCCAAGTGCCCGTCCAAGCTACCACACAACTCCAAATGGTGATTCTCGTTGGTGGAACACCTACTGTTGTCTCAGAAAATACCACCCCATGCAACCAGAAAGGGAAAATGCCAATTCAACATGTGAAAGAGGCTCTTGCTCCTAAATCAAAAGGAACAGAGACAAGGACTAGGCTCTCGAGGGTCCAAGCCCTCCACCTGGTCCAACAACCTGATACTATCACTGACTTGCCGCTCGGCAACGTCTTCGCCCCCCTACATGCCCTAAAAAAGGGAGGTGAGGAGATGCGTCTCAGGGAGGATTGGGAGCTTCCCATGTATGCCCCGGTCTTTGAGACGAAGGAAATAACCCACAAGAAACATAAGACAGTGGAGGCCATACATGCGGCCTTCAGAATCATCAAAAAGTCTCGTAAGTCCCGTTGGATCGTCACTACGGTCTCTGCCAACGCTAAGAATCCGTCCGTAAAGAATAGACTAAGGCTCCCGGTGCACCAAAGGCTCTGCTTTCCCCATTGTGAGGACAACCTTGAGGGAGATGCGGACCATAATGTTTTCGAGAAAAAGACCGTGGCCAACCTGCCATCAGTCTTTGACCGGCTCACCTTCCCGCCACTGCAGCCCAACCTCAAGTCTATGAAAGCCAAGGGAAAGGCAAAGCAGGTCTGGAGGCCCAAACAACAGGAACCCACCCCAGCTCCCAAGCAACATACAGGGGGCACCGAGCGGTGGATGCCAAAGGAAAAGGATACCTCTCTGGCCAGCCAAGTGGCGAGTCAGATGATGAAAGACAAAAGGAAAAGGAAATATGTGATGAGGAAGGGACGAAATGATAGTTCTGTAATTGATGACGATGATGATGAGGTATCGACAGAAGTTCATATGGTGAGAACTGGTTCTCAAGAACCACCTCACTCTGAAAGTGTCCCCGTGGAAACGCAAGGACAAAAAGGAAAGGCTTCAACATCCAAACCTCCCAAACGGGTAGGGCGACCTAAGAGCCGCAACCCGGTAGTGGAGGGAATCGTCCAACAAACCAGTGATAATGCAACAAGTGATGAAGAGGATCCGAGTCCGAATCGTGGAAATTCGTCTGATGAGGATGTTGATGAGGAAATAGAAATATCTGATGAAATGGCCCAGCTTCGCAAGGAGCTGGAGGAAAAACAAAGGCAACTCGAGCAGCTCCAGCTGGAGAACGCTCGGGTCACAGCAGCATGTGCTGAGGTCCAGAAGCATATGGTTAGAATGGGCGCACGGCCAAATCGTGCGGTCGTAAACAATAACACACCCAAACCAACCAGCACAAAGAACTCAACACCTGAACCACAACCGAATCCGTCGGTGGACAACTCCTTTACTCCACTGATGATTGCCAAGAAAAAATCCTCGGTCGCCCAAGTCAAAGCAATCTGGAAACCTCAAACTAGAATACTGGGAAAGACAATTTCATCTACGGAAACAAGTCATGAAGTCTCTGAGATGGTAAAAGATGAGCAAAGAAAAGAAATAACTAATGTACCAATTCTGCCTGACACTCAGACTATGAGTCCTGATGCATCAACAAGCGAGAACTTTACCCTTCTCTCCCAGGAAATGGGAAAACCTACTCCAATTAAGCAATGCACTGGGGGCAGCCTCCCGAAGGAGCAAAGGAAAATTCCTCACATACTCACAAAAAAAGGATTGATATGTCCCTTCCAGAAAATGGGGAAACAGGTGCTAAAGGAACTACATAATGGGGGCAACTTTCCTGAAAGACAGAAGAAAAAATTTTCCATACCTACTAAAGAGGGATTGGTACACCCCTCCCTAAACACAGGAAAACAAGTGAAGATAAGGCGAAGCGCTGGGGGCAGTTTTTCTAGAAAGCAAATGAAAACCTCTCCCATACTTACCCAAAATGGATTGGCATCATCCTCCCGGAAAACAGGAGAGCATGTATTTGATGAACAATATGCAGGGGGCAGTTTTTCAAAAGCACAAAACGAAATGCCTGGCACTTCTGCTCTTGATATACTGGCCACCTCGTCTATATTGGTAAAGAATGAGTGAAGAGTCTTGAATGAAAATAGAAAGAAAGTAGAAAGGGTTAAATCTCAAATGCAAGGGACGACTGACTGGCATACCAAGTCTAAAGGTCAAGATATAGGGGAAAAGAGTAGCCATGAAATCTCCGCTCCACAAACCCATGAACTTGATGTGGTGCGATATCTCCAACTTCAAATAGAAACCATGGCACTCTTTCAACTTGAAAGGAGAAAGAAAATCATGGAACAATCAGAAGGTTTAGAGGATAATGCCACAGCTCATATGATAAGTGTAGCAGAGGATCCTGCAGAATCTATCAGTGCCAGTACAATGGATGTAGAGTATGATGACCAGTCTGAAATATCAGAAACTCTTATGCACACTCCAGGTCAAAAAGATGACTGTCAACAAGTCTCACAGCAAAGCCAACACTTCGAAGATTTGTCATTGGAGCAAATTCTGGGTCTTCTAGGAGATGAAAGTGGGTCTGAAAGTGATTATAGGATTCATGTCAAAGAAGGAATTAAAAGAGAAACAAAACATGCTAAAAGTGAAAGCTCCGTCATGGATGGTACAACCATTTCTACTGGTAAAGTTCAACCGAAGGGCGAAAGCAATGTAATAAAAACCCAAAATGACAAGGAAGAAATTTTTACTTGTGACATAGAAGGGAGCGAGTATTCTCTATCTGATCGGGTATCTCGTGAAGAGCCTGTAGAAAGTGAAGAAAGGGGCCTTGAGTTGGGGGCATCCTCTGATAATGATAAGGATTCCAAAAGTAGTCAAATGCTAGAGCAAGGTAGTCATGAACTGGCGACCGTTCGGCAAGAGAATACTCGGTTATCAAAATGGTGCACAAGTATGCAAGATTTTATAACTGAAAGAGGATTGTGGCAAAATTTCCTCCATGAGAACATGGAAGCACATCCCAGGGAAATCGGTTTTGTAAGCCCTAAATCTAGGGAACGGAGAGGTCGTGCTTTAAAGGGAAAGACTAACCACACAAAAGGCAAGCCAATTCTAAGGGACAATGAAAAGCCAAGAGATGACTCAATGGTGTCTCTTGAGGTGCAAAAGATGATTGAAAAGGAAATGGATGAGATGTTAAATCGTCGATTGCAACGATCCGGGCTAGGTCACCTCATACAGCCTAAGGAGAGATTTGGGAGCCCATACCCTAAAGAGTATGATCTGGTATGCTATCCAGAGGAATACGTGATACCAAAGTTCAGATTGTTTGACGGCATGGGAACCAAAAAGAGCCCCGAAATACATTTGGTCCAGTTTAGACTGAAGTGCGGGGACACAGTGAGAAATGAAGTCTACCTGCTACGCCAATTCCCTCTAAGCCTAAAAGGTCCAGCCTTGGAATGGTATACCTCTCTAGAAGAAAATAGTATCCAAACCTGGGAAGATATGGCAAGTGCCTTCTGTCGAAGATTTGCAATCCATACCCGAAAAACTACAATGGCTGATTTGGCGAATGAGAAACCAAAGAGAAAGGAATCTGTTAGGGATTTTATTACCCGGATCTGGAAAATGAACTTTTCTTGCAAACCACCGGTCCCTGAAACTGACTTGGTAGAAATGATAATAAGGAATATCTATGGACGAATCAAACCATTCCTCATAATGGAAACCACAATTGAAGGCTTATTAACCAAGGTTGACAACTATGAAAGATTAAAACCAGAGGATTGGCATTACCAATGTGAAAATGAAACAGAGAAAGCAGAGAAAGCAGAAACTAGGATGATCCGACTTTCCAATAATATGGGAATGACAGGAAGTTCAAGGACCTCTAGGAAAAACAAAAGCAACAAAATACAAGGAAAGTCGCTGGGGGAGTCTTACTCATCCCACATGGTCTCTCATATTTCATGTGATGAACTCTCGATGGATGATCCGCCAAACGAAGACAACAATATTGAGGAAAACCCAATACCTATATCATGTGTCGTCCAAAACCCTTTTCAATGGATAAATGGAGAATCAAAGGTGTATGAAAATATTAAAGAAGTGTCGGCCTTGAACGGTCGCCCTAAACAAGACACTTTAGAAGGCTTGAGCAAGCGACTGGATGTGCACGACAGTCAGATCGCAATGCTTCGGCTAGAAAATGGTGAAATGCGACGCGAAATTACTGCACTCTACCAAGAGAATAGAGAAATGTGTGGTGAGATCGCCGCACTGAAAGAAGAAAATTTTGGAATGTACCAGAAAATGGTTGGACTCCAACAAGAAAATGGTGTGATATGGATGCTCTTAAAACAAATGAAAAGAAACAATGGTGTGATGGCCTCTTTCGACGGCCACATGAAACAACCTTATCCTGCTGAGTACAATAATGTACAATATCCAGAAGGATATATGATCCCTGACTTTGAAATGTTCACTGGGGATCAAATCAAAGAGGATTGTGTTGGCCAACACCTAGCTCATTTCATTGAGTTATGTGGCCAAACAGCTGGAAACGACGCTTGGATGCTGCGACAATTCCCAGCAAGCCTTGCTGGACCTGCATTCGAGTGGTACGATTCCCTTGAAGAGGATAGCATCAGAACATGGAGCGACATGGTCATTGCTTTCCGGGATGAGTTCGATAAACCAAACCAAACAGAAGGCCTAAAGGAGTATCAACAGTGCTTGACTCCAGTTGAACCAAAGGATAAACCACACTCCTTTCAAAAAGACGGAGGGATAAATCCCGATGAATGTTCTCAATACCACCAGAGCAACAAAGCAAAAGCTGGAATAGCTCGGACAACCAAAAGCCTTATACCAACTCAAAGAGTCGAGGACTCAAAGGCGTCAGGCAGACATGGTCACACCTCTGACTATGTTCGCTCTCAAGGGAAAAGTGATATCAACCAGACACTGCCAAAGGCGAGAAGACCATCCCTGGTTGAGCAAATGAGCAAGCCATACTCTTTTAGAGTAGAAGAGACAAGGAGTCTTTTTCACCAAACCTCAAGTAGACTGGAACTTCCTCCAAGCAAGAGACCAGGCGAAATGAAAAACACCGATGATCCTAAATTCTGCTTGTATCATAGGATCATCGGACACCCAATTGAAAAATGCTATGTGTTCAAGGATGTGGTGGAAGGAATGATCCAAAAGGGTGAGCTCGCGCTACCTAAGGATGCTCAACAAAACCCCATGCCTCATACAAAAGCCAGTTTAATACCCCCTCAAACTACCAAAAACAAAAGTGAGACCAATGATGATGATCATAAGGAGCAAGAATATTGGTCCGCTACCAGCAACGCAATATCTCATGTAGAAGAAAATGACGAAGTCCCGAATGATGGCTCAAAAGGACGAAGCAACAACACTCAAAAGGTCTCAATCTCAACAGCCTCCTCAGGGCGAGAACTTGAATTGAGTCCAAGCTGAAGTGAGAATGCTAAGGCTAAACCGGGGGCAAGGGAAACTCAGAGCTCTCAAGTCAATGTTATACAAAAATGAAGCAGACGCCAAAATCAGAACCAAGTCTAAATCCAAACCTACAATCAAAACCAAAACCAAGTCTAAATCCAAAACTACAGTCAAAACCAAATCCAAACTCACAACCAAAATCAGAACCAAGTCTAAATCCAAACCTACAATCAAAACCAAAACCAAGTCTAAATCCAAAACTACAGTCAAAACCAAATCCAAACTCACAACCAAAATCAAAACCAAGTCTAAATCCAAACTAAGTCCAAAACCAAACCTAAATCCAAGTCCAAAGAAATATGGTCAGGATCTGAGTCAACAGTGGTTGATATTTAGAGCCTGATACAAACAAACAAGGAGAGATAAACCTTCCTATACCCGACCGGCAATGCGTCTCGTGTCTGGTATTTCACCTTGAGATCTTCGGTATCAATCAGCACCGCGCCTTGAATTGATATCTCATCCTCAAGTATTTTCTCATCTTTAAACAAAACCAACAACAAAAACAACCAAAAGAGAGAAGCCATCTAGTATCGGACCGACAACGTGTCTTGTGTCAGGTATTCTACCTTGAGATCTTCGGTATCAATCAGCACCGCGCCTTGAATTGATATCTCATCCTCAAGTATTTTCTCATCTTTAAACAAAACCAACAACAAAAACAACCAAAAGAGAGAAGCCATCGAGTATCGGACCGACAACGTGTCTTGTGTCCGGTATTCTACCTTGAGATCTTCGGTATCAATCAGCACCGCGCCTTGAATTGATATCTCATCCTCAAGTATTTTCTCATCTTTAAACAAAACCAACAACAAAAACAACCAAAAGAGAGAAGCCATCTAGTATCGGACCGACAACGTGTCTTGTGTCCGGTATTCTACCTTGAGATCTTCGGTATCATTCAGTACCGTGCCTCGGATTGGTATCTCATCCTCAAGTATTTTCTCGTCCTTAAACAAAACAACCAAAAGAAAAACAACCAAAAAGAGAGAAATCTTCTAATACCCGACCGGCAATGCGTCTCGTGTCTGGTATTTCACCTTGAGATCTTCGGTATCAGTCAACATCGCGTCTCGAATTGATATCTCATCCTCAAGTATTTTCTCATCTTTGAACAAAACCAACCAAAAGACCAACCAAAAAGAGAAAAAACCTTCCTATACCCGACCGGCAATGCGTCTCGTGTCTGGTATTTCACCTTGAGATCTTCGGTATCAGTCAACACCGCGTCTCGAATTGATATCTCATCCTCAAGTATTTTCTCATCTTTGAACAAAACCAACCAAAAGACCAACCAAAAAGAGAAAAAACCTTCCTATACCCGACCGGCAATGCGTCTCGTGTCTGGTATTTCACCTTGAGATCTTCGGTATCAGTCAACACCGCGTCTCGAATTGATATCTCATCCTCAAGTATTTTCTCATCTTTAAACAAAACCAACAACAAAAACAACCAAAAGAGAGAAGCCATCTAGTATCGGACCGACAACGTGTCTTGTGTCCGGTATTCTACCTTGAGATCTTCGGTATCATTCAGTACCGTGCCTCGGATTGGTATCTCATCCTCAAGTACTTTCTCGTCCATAAACAAAACCAACCAAAAGAGAGAAGCCATCTAGTATTGGATCGACAACGCGTCTGGTATTTCACCTTGAGATCTTCGGTATCAGTCAGCACCGTGCCTCGAATTGGTATCTCATGCTCAAGTATTACTTCTCACTCAAGCAAAAAAATCAATCACAAGCAAGCTTAAATTAATTTGGTATTCCTCTAACCTCTTTCTCTCTACCCTCCTTAAAAAAAAAAAAACGCTCTGTTCAACTTAAAGTAGTAGGAATAAAGAATAAATTATGTTTAAAATCGCATCATGACATGCTTTTTGTTGCATAACAAAAAAGAACCAAAAATTGCTGCATTATTTAGTCGCAGCCGATCCATGTAGTTTTCATCTAAACAAATTAGAAATTGTTAAATCTGCTCTGTATGGTGCTTTAATTAAGGGGTTGACCAAAAATACAAAAAATAAAAAATATTATGTCCACACGAAAATAACAAAAATAAAAATGGTAGTCAAGGTTTGTTTTAGGTATGGTTGACCGTACCAATGGACCGAAAGGTATGGAAATTGAAGCTAATGGAGCTCGAAATTCGGTTGTTTATGATTGTTAACTGCTGTTAGTCAAGGTCATAACCTTTGGCCTAGTGAACAGATTCGTACTTTACACGTGGTTTTGTTCAAAAAGAGTATCATTAGACTGTGTAAACTTATTTTGAGTCTTGAACGATCTCGCTTTTAAAATGCTTGGTACACCAACGAGCAAACTCAATTGGACTTGTTAAATAGTGTGACCATGAGGGTGCTTTTGATATTAAGTGATAAAATGAGCGGTTAAACCCTAAATTTTATTTATATTCTTTATGCTATTATGTTTATATTCCAAACAAAAAAAAACAACAAAAATAACAAAAAAAAGGGGAACTAAAGCGGCGCCTAGTTGATGGCTAGGCGGGTAGTTATAGGATATCTGTACTTGCAGGAGACTCAAGTGTCACAGAATTCTGACTACCCTTTGTCGCAGATCTTATGCCCTGCACAAAAAATAATAAAAATATATAAAAAGGGGAACTAAAGCGGTGCCTAGTTGATGGCTAGACGGGTGGCTATAGGATATCTGTACTTGCAGGAGACTCAAGTGTCACAGAATTCTGGCTACCCTTTGTCGCAAATTTTATGCCCTAATAATAATAATAATAATAATAATAAAAAAACAACACAAAAATGTAAAAAAAAAAAACGAAAAAATCTATCCTAATTGAACCACCGCTCAGGAAGTCTCAGACTTTTCGCTTATGTCTCTTGCGTAAAACCCTAAGGTGTGTAGTCACCCACACTCAACTTGAACTATAAATCGGTGAAAATTTTATTTTTGGGAAGGCTCTAAACTAGTCGACATTCTAATGAAATTCTTTACAAAATCGTGGAAAGTATGGAAAAGAACAGGCTAATGGAATTGACTCTGCATGTTGTTTAACATAGGAGAAACTAGAGTCCCTAAAGCCGAAGTGGAAATCCTTAGAACCAAAGGTTACACAAGCCCACTTAGCGAAAACTTAAGAATTAAATTGTGATGACCATTTGCATTGGTTTGATTTGAGATGTGAAAATCATACTTGCACAAGTTTTCATGAAATAATGAAAAAAATGTTTAATCTTGAGGTATTCGATGTTTGACCAAACTAAACACCAAAATACAAATTGTGTGTTCATAGTTTATTCCGTAGAAATTTGGTACTGTGTTCCTTTGGTTTTTCTCTACAGGCACCTAAAAAAAAACAAAGAAAGACTTTTATTAGAAACACTTGGACCACGCCACATGAAGCTCTCTGAGGGCGCCAGTCTCCCATAAACACCGTATTCCTTGAAGATTAGAAGCCTAGAAGACGGCCCATCCGTGCGACCTCGAAGGGTGTCCTCTTCACCAAAACCTCATCAAACAAATCTAAAACCTGGAGGATGGATCTGAATGCTACGAGATAAAACCCCAAACTCCACAAAGCAAGTCCGAAAACTCATGAGCTCAAAACCCAAACTAAACCATAACCCATAAAAGGGGACTAAACTAAATAAAAATTTCTCGTCCTACTTGATGAAAATCCAAAGGAATGTTCTGTTATCTGGAACATTTATGGAGCGCTCTTTAGCGAAGAATTTAACCCAACTCTAAAATCCCAACTAAAATCAAAGTCCAAACAAAAAAATAAAATTCTATATGTCATGTCCCATCGGGTCAAGACTCGACGGAGTACTTCGTTCTTTTGAACACTATGAAGTATCCCTGAGCCAAAACCCTAAAGCAATAAATTAACCTTTAATAAAACAAACCCTTCAAAATTTCCTAAAATGACCTTAAGTCGAAATCCTAAATAAAATCCAAGTCCAACAAAAAAACACACACACATCTTGTCCCAAAGCATAAAAGCATATGATCAGAGGAAACTAGACCAAGCTAAAAATATAGCCTAAATAAAGATTAAAACCAAATCCCCCTAAATATCCTCAAACCCTTAAATAAAAGACAAATTTCAAGACCCAAAAAATCCAAAACTTTCCAAAACTTACACAAAATATTATGTCCCACCGGGCCAAGGTAAAAGGAGTGTTCTGTCCTTATGGACATTCGTGGAACGTCTCCTTTACAAACGACCTACATTCCAAAATGTGACCCTAAAAAGTCTTGTGCTTTGTACTTTAAACAAAGTACTAGGTGTCTGTCCATCTCACCGAATTAAAGGATGAACAAAGTTCTGTGTCTTGAACTCTAAATTAAGACACAAACGGTGAAACTTACTACAAAAGTTTTGTGCCTTGTGCTTTAAACAAGGTACTAGGTGCCTGCTCATCTCACCGAATTAAAGGATGAACAAAAGTTCCGTGTCTTGAACTCTAAATTAAGACACAATGCGGTGATCTGTCCATCACACCTACCCAAAAAAGATGGCCAAAGTCTTGTGCTTTGTTCTTTAACAATGTACTAGGT
The DNA here is from genome assembly GCA_028095005.1 of Rhynchospora pubera. Lineage (NCBI taxonomy): Eukaryota > Viridiplantae > Streptophyta > Magnoliopsida > Poales > Cyperaceae > Rhynchospora > Rhynchospora pubera. The sequence continues at coordinate 178,076,510 of CM051462.1, forward strand.
GCCTGTTCATCTCACCGAACTAAAGGATGAACAAAAGTTCTGTGTCTTGAACTCTAAATTAAGACACAAACGGTGAAACTTACCATGGAACTAGTCAAAACCACATCCTCAACAGTTACAGATTGAAAAAAAAACAACCTGTCTACTCAAAATGTAATTCTTGCCAAAACCTACCAAAAAAAAGAAGACCAAACCGAACCTAAAAGCCCCTCTGAAAACGGAGAATACCACGGCTGATGTCAGCCAACCATGTCAAGGAATAGGCCTCATAAATCCTAATACCCAGAAGGGCCCATGGTCGTGTTGGGCCTTAAACCACCGACTACGGTATGTTCCTAGCTGCCGTACCCAAAGAGCCAGGAGAAAACCCCATCTCACCACATCAAAAGAGTGATATGGAACAGACAAGTCCCGACGGTACGTCCCTTATCACCGTGCAAAAAAAAAAACAACCAACAAAAATGACGCACAAAGTCCCACTGCGTGCTATACCCAGAATGTCTATTCTACATGCCAGAGCTATAGTATGGAGCAAACAAGTCCCACCGGAATGGTCCTAACTACCGAGGCAATGATGTAGAATAGACAAACCCCACCGGTATGTTCCTTGCTGCCGTAACCAAAGAGCAGGGAGAATAACAAAAAATATATGTCCCGCTAGCGATATCTGGTGTCGCTATCCATGACAATCTAAACCAAATCACTAATAAACCTCAACAGATGTCCATAAATCAAGTTCAACAGACCAAAAGCTATTAGGGTTCCAAATCGCCCTAATCAAGTCATAAAAATCAAAATACCAAACATAAACCATCCAAAATTACCACAGTTTGAACAACAATAAAAAAATATACTAAACGAAGCAACAAAACAACGAAACCAAATAACCAAACATCCGAGACCTCTTCACATCAGAGGCACAGGAGGCGCCTGAGCTGCGGCCATCGCCCCTGCAAAGGTCTCTAAGGTGTTATGAATTGACTGAAGCACCGTCTCGACATTCTCCAGTCGCTGATCTAGCTCCTTAAAACGCTGGTCTATGTGTTCCTGGAGTGGAAAAGATTCTTCAATGGCTGAGCCATCCGGAGAAGGGGGAGAAGCCTCTCTTACCGGACTATACTGATTCACAGAAGCAAACCTATGAAGGATATGACTGTTCACCGGGTAGTTGGGGTCAGGGACCAGAGTGCCATGAGCCATCTCCACCCACCCAAAGGAAGTCAGATCCAAGAGCAGGTTGCGCGGGTACAGGATAAGCCGCTCAGTGATTGGATTCCCCCACAGTATCTCAGGCAATGGAATCTGAGCCCGCTCCATCAAGGCCTCGATTAAACTCCCATAAGGCAAATGGCCCTTGGGAAACCTCGTGACATGATGCATGTTTTGGAGGATGAGGCTAGGAAGATTAGCTTTCCCGCGTTTGAGAAGCAATAAGCGAAGGTAGAACAAAGTCCCTGGGCGAGTCAAATCTGATAGCTCACCCTGAGGAAAGAGGATGTAGTTGATAACCAAGAAAAGTAATCTGAAAGGAACATATAAATTTCATGGTCATGAACCTATCCTTCAAAGACAAACAAAAGAAACAAACAAAGCAGAAAGCACACAAACAACAAAATTACCGGTGAAGCGCGGGCAGATGCGTAGTAGAGACCAGTTCAGAACTTGCCTCAGATCTGGGTACCTTGAACCACTCGCAATGGCCCCGATACGTCCCTTGCTCGCGAGGCCAACTCCCGAAGGCATAAACTGACAAGCCGGTTAAAGTGTCCGTAGCACCAATCAAATCAGCCAGATCCTCAACCCCTATGTGAAAGAGCCTGCCGAAAAGATAGGAAGAGGCAGAAGGAATGCCGTGATGGTCAAAAGTGACACGGAGATTGGCATAAAATAACTTGGTGATATCCGGATGGTAAGGAGTGTCGAGCCTTGATAAGCCTTGAAGGCTCCAGGCATTAAGCCACCCTGTTATCAAACTCATATAAGGGGTGGTAAAACGCCCCTGAGGATGGAAGAAAAAGCAGGCGGAAACTTCACGCCCCCCTTCACCAATGTTACTTTGATAACACTCAAAAGCCTCGTCGTCTCGAAACAGATAACGGTTGCCTGGGTCATATGACCAGTTAGGCTTGGAAGGTGGCGCGCCTTGAACAGAGGAACTACCCTCATCCCTAGGGCGCTTGGGATTCCTTGGATTTATGACGCCGGCCATGGAAAACAAAGTTAAAAGAAGAAAATTTGGGAAAAGAAAAATGATACGGGTTACGTGCGCGTGATGCCTTATATATAAATGAATTAGGGCACCAGAGAGCGTATGTCTTCTCAAAGTTGCTAATAAAGGTGAGAAATCGAAAGGCGTGGCGGTTTGCAATGAAGGAACACAATCGCTTTGCGATCCAAAGATTTTAATGAACAAAAATGAACCCAATGACATTTAAAAATCTAACATCCATATCCATAAACCAACTACAACCGAATCCAAGAAATCATACAAGCCCAAGAAAGACCCAAAATATCACATGACTAAAAGGCCCAACTACAATATCAAGAAACAATCAACTAAAACCAAGTCCAAAACTAAAGTCCAATCTAAAACCTCAAAACTACCAAGGACCATACAAAAGAAAAAAAACCATAGAACCCAGAGCTGACTCAATCTTCTCAGATGCGTCTGCTGCAAGGGAAACAAAACAAGGAAGGGCCAGCACCACGTCCATGCGAACCCTCTCAGAATCATCATTGGAACTGACATCTTCCTAGAATAATAAAGTAACACAAGAAGGGAAGTGACATACAAAGTGAGGCCCAGAGTGAATGCAGAAAGGGGCACCAGAGCAGGTCGTTCGACTTGGATTCCTCACAACCTACTCTGGTGGGGGGCATTTGTTTACCTCTAATTTCTGCCACATAAGAAAAATTCAACAGTTCATAGGCGATTGAAGTGGGTCCCATGAATGCTTGACGGGTTCCGACTCTTAGAGGAACGGGGGTCGATTTTTTTTTTTTTAAAAAAAAAAGGCGCACCTGGACTAAACCCATAATATCGATATTAATATTAATATTAATATAGTTCGCCGTATGACTGTATTAATTTAGTATTTAATATTCAATATTAATAGAAGAAAAGGTGACATAAATATCATGGATGATTAGGAAAAAATCAAGAAGCTAGAAAGATGCAACAAGGATGCATAAATAAATTAATTATATGAATTGTTCTATGAGCTTTGGAAAATTCATTTAATTAGTTAAAAATTCAGAAAAATAGAAAATCCATGACTATTATGTTCCTCATATTTTTATGAGAATCCATGCAAATTTACATGATCAAATAATAAAGAAAGAGCATCCAAACAATTTATTTGAGAATGGACATAATGAAAAATCATGGAAATTCGCTTAAATGGACAGATCCATTATAAACGAAAATGGAGAAGATAGCCAAGGAGCTTCCTCCTCCAATCCGATTTGTCCAACGTCAGCTCCTCTCGCACAGCTGGCGAACCATGATTGGCTCATTTCCCATTTTCTTGTTCCTGGTCCCGCCTGCCAGCAAAAAAAACTCCAGACAGATGGCGACCCCCGATTCACTCTTCGTCCCTGGGTCCCACATCCAACGAAAAGAACAGAAAGAAAAAATTGAAGAGGAAGGAGCTCCGTCTCCGACAGAACCAGTTCCGGCGATTCACGCCGCCGTTGTCGGACTTCTTGATACCGCTGAAAAGCCCATGACAAGGAGAAAGCAACAGTACCACTATTGACTCTTCTTGTTCCCTGAATGTGGCGAATTTTGCTAGTTAAGTTTTGAGGCAGTGAAGAAGGAGACATGAAATTGGAGCTCTTATAGACACGAGAGTCGAGATGCTTGCACATACACCTTCGCCAGGGTCATGGGGGAAGGAATGAACTGTTGATTTCAGATGGGATAGAGCCGATTGCTTGAACCACCAATGGAGGTTACGGCCAAGTGATGATGGTGGTGAAGCTATGGCATATGACAGTTTAATGGTTTAATTGATGTTCAAATCATGTTTAACATGTTATCCAGGCACCTTAATGATGGGGAGAATTAATGTGAGATATCAATTTGACTCGAAATGGATCAAATTAGTGGCACCACCAATGGAAGCCACGGCTAAGATTAAGCACTGGTTAAGCCTTGATGTATAGCAACTTATTGGCCTAATTAATGTTTAAAACATGTTAAACATGGTGTCTGGATGCTAAGACGACTCTACAAGTGCCGAAGGAGTTCAAAATCGACTGGAGGCAATATGGCTTTCGGTTGAACTTGAGAAGAACAAAAGTACAAGAGTAAAGGAGCATCTCACTGGTCCCCCTCCTCTCCATGTGCCTTGAACGCCAGTAGAGACAAAACTAAAGAAACTTGATCCCCAAGTCCTTCTTACGGCCATTAGATGATGATCAAAAGGCATATGTGTTGATGAATGAAGCATCATACAAATCATACCACATACCAATTATTGAAAGCACTCCCTCCATGAACCTCAGTCCTCAGATGCTAACCAACCACTGGATGCTTGCCACCACTTGTGCTCCAATTTTGGCAAGCATGAGGAACAAAAGACAGCTGCAATTATACTTCCTTCTACTCAATTGCCAAATGGCACTGGACCCCACTTGTTATATCAAGATAGATCAATAAGAAGCTGCCAACACCCCATGATTGCTTTCAAGTAAAAATGGGCAGCCTTCACCAGTGCTATTAGATCAAGACAGAAATCAACTGAAATCACAAACAAACAGGCAGCAGCTATGAGCACTCAATACCAAAGCCAATTGCTTACATAACGCAAGTAAAGAGTAGTAAATCAAGGAAGCATGCCACTGGACCCAGTTGAAACAAAGCATTGAATGCCAAATGTCAAATACCCATTGGAGAGTATAATCAAGCAGTAAAAGAAAGAAGTGAAGCAAAACTTGGAAAAGTAAGGCGGTTCTCCACCACAACATCTCAGCCCTTGATCAGATTTCGAAAATCTGAGGAGAGGCCACATGGCAAGGTCAATTGAGAAGCAAAACCTAACTCATGCCTATAAAAGAAGCCTCAGATGGAAGATTAGGGGTGGCACTTTGGAAAAACACACTAAGGTGCTGCCAAAATCATTTTAGAAAAAAAGGCTTGTAAAAAAAAAGGGGATTTTGTAGAAAAGGTAAGAAGAAAAACAATTGTACTGTTCTTTTGTTGATGAATAAAAGAAATTTCCTTTTCTCTCTTCTTTTCTTCCTTTCTGGTCTTGTTTGTTTCCTTGTTTTTGCTTGTTTCTGTTGCAGCTAAACACTAGTTCCTAAAAGAGTCTCTAGGTCACTTGTTAACACTGTTTTGGGGCTTAGAGACATGAGTGAGGGGTGCTTGCCTGAGAGCGCACACTCACAAGTGTTGATGAGTTCTGTAGTATTCTAAAAGTGACTAAAATAAAGTTATATCATAGAGCATGGCCTTATGCATGGGGGGTGCTTGCCAGAGAGCGCACACCCATGTCTTTGGTCATGTTCCAGTAAATACGTAGTTGCCTTAATTGTCATGCACAAAACTAAATAACATGAGAAGCTGAACTTAGTAAAAACATAATAGAATAAAGTCCTGGGTATGTATGCAAAAGGATCTATGTCTAGTGGTAGAAGGAAGACTATAATATGCAGAAACAAAGTTTACTTTGCTAAAAAAAAAAGAGAATTATAGTTAAGGTCTATTTTGCAAAAAAAAACACACATAAGTATGACTGGACCTATGTTGCTAAAAAAATATATATATAATAACTAAATATCATGCATTCTGTGAAATATATTTTAAAGTAATTAAAAGAGCTCTGATTTAGCCTTACTAGTGACTGTCCAAATTAGAGTTAAAAGAAAAAAATATGATAAAAAGAACTTTTAATAATAAAATATAGAGGGACTAAGTTAAAAATGGGTCAGCCTATTGGAATAAAAGTTATGTGGCTTCTTAAAAAAAAAATGATCATTTGTCAGGGCAGGCATATTAAGAGGAGAATGATACATTCACAATACTTTATCTTTTTTTTTAAAAAAAAGTAGCAAGCATATACACATATGCAGTGACAATGATAATCATAAGTCTAAAGATGAGTTTTAAAAAGGCATTAGTGTGTGTTTCCTGTCCTTTTCTTCATTTCTGTTTAGGAATAAATTTGAAATTGGAATTCCTGTCCTTAGAACAAAGATTTCTGTCATATTTAATAAATAATGTGAGTTTGGAAGAATTGCATCATTAGGGAAAGTCTTAGGGTCATATGAAAATTATATAGTAATAATGGCATAATGATGTTGGTGTTAGATATAGCAAATGAGTTTAAAAATGAAGTTAGTAAGTTTTAAAGTTTTTCTCACTGTCACATCTCTTTGTTTTATGATCAGCATGTTCTGAAAAAGGTGTGTGAAGTTGCATACTTTATGTCAAAACATCAATAGTTTGAGTTCAAGTCACCCAGCATCAATAACTGTTGAGTTTGCATTTGGGTTGCTTTATGGCCAAATTATAAACATTAGGGTCATTTCTAAATAAAAATAATAAGGGTCTTCTGCATTGACTTTTAACAGAACCAAAAATTGAGTACACGGCTAGCTGTTTTGAAGCAAATGCATCAATTGTATTAAACAGTTGTAAATACACCTCTAATGGTCAGTGCAAGTGACTTCCCTGCATGTTGAGCAACTCAAACTGAAATCGCACCAAAACAGTGGCAAAATTTGCATAAAAATGAAAATTACAAATGTAGACAAATGCCAATTGACTGGGTCTTATGATCTGTGTTGACTAAAACATACGAAACAAGTCTAAATTGACCTAAATTGAGCATCAAATCAGACCCTCTTGCTGCAAAATGACTTACATGTGAAACCAAAGTTTAACAAATGTGCACCTTCTGCCCTAGTGCTTCCCATATCAAATCATGGTGTTTTAAGCTGAAACAAAGGTATAAAAAGGGCACATATGACCTTCTAAATCTATCCAACTTGTTGCTGGCACAAGGAAACGATTGCGTAGGCCCCATCACAGAACCCAAGTTCTGATCAATTTCTGGTCGAGTTGCCTCAGTCCAATCCATCTCCTTCAAGGCCTCCCAACAACAAATTGATCTTGTAATCATCTTATAAACATGCCCAAGAACGTCATAAACCTCACCCTGGTAGAAGAAGGTGACTGGAGGGCGTGAAACGCCATTAACAACCGCATGAAGCTTCTCAGGTCTGATAAGGTGGTATAATGCTCCATGGTTCAAACTAACAGCACCGCAACAATCTTCTCACCGTCATGATTCTAATGCATCCAATCCCGACGGAAATGGTGGCCAAAAGCTCCGTAATTTCGCCGGAGGAAGTTGAGGGGCTTTTCTGCAAAAGTGCCTAAACCCAGTCGGAGAAGACGGGTTCAAACCCGCGCACTGCTCGATCCGCTGTGGCCAAATCTCTTGAGGCGGGTCACTGACGTAATTATAACCCGCTACACAAGTCAAATTGGATTAGTCAGCACCACGCCAAGTCAGCAGGACACGTCAGGACCAACTAGGAGCTGACACCACTACTTTCTGATGACGTGGACCAATCAGAGAATTTGCAGTAAACCAAAAACTTCAAAAATACATTAAAAATAGCTGAATTATCAGAAAAATTCCAATAAAATACCAAAATGTCAAGAAAAATATGAGGAATATTTTGATATATCATGTCATGCCAAAACACTAAAGCACAAAATATTTTAAAATTAAAGTTTAAAAGGATGACCATAATGGAAAATAATAAATTTACATGGTTAAATAAAATTAAGTTCCTTAAGGAAATTGAATAAAATATTTTGAACATTTTATGTTCTGGACAGCAGGTACACTTGGACAAAAAAAATATATATAAATAAAATATTCTAGACGACAGGTACAATCAAACACTATGGTCTGCAAATAAAAATATCACAACAAACATAAAAACATATAAATTCAAAATGAAAACTCAAAAGTGCAAGTTTAAAGGGCCAAATTTAAAATTCCAAGATAAAAAGAAGATACAAAACTGAAAAGTGCAAACTCAAAAATTTAAACTTAAAAGTGTGAACTTTAAAGCGCAAACTCAGAAGTCCAGAGTCCAAACTCAGGAGTTTAAATTCCAAAAGGCAATTTAAAAGTGAAAATTTAAAAGTCCAAATCCAAGAGCAAAACTCAAGAATTCAAATTAAAAATTCAAAACTCAAAACTCAAAATCCGTCGACTAGGCGACTAGAGGAAAAGTCAACCGACGGCAACACAAGAGTTATTGTCAAGAGGAGGCGTAGTGCATCTGTACTCGAGACTTGAACGAAAACCCCAAAAAATCTCTAAATCCCCGAACTATTGAGGACTGATCTAGGATACCTAAATTTCCTAGTATCAAGCTCAAAAATCTGAGTGACGGCACCAAGCCCTACCCAGCAAAGTAAAGTCAACCCAAAGTGTCTCAAAACTGTGACCAAAGAATCTGACCTAGTGCAATAATTTTCATTGTTCATGTTTGATATTGAATGTTTTCATTGCTTTTGTTGGTTAAACATTTTCTCTCGATTTGCCGATTTGCAAAACAACACCGAAACCTTTGAACTAACATCTCTCTTTAGTGTTTTATAGCTAAATTTATTGAAGAATGGATTAAAGCAAGTGTGGCACTTAGTTTGGAGCTTCAAGAGATTGCTTTGGTCTAGTTAGAGTCAGTAATTAAGGTTTAATTAAACTCTAAACTAATCTCAATCAATTTGCTGGTAAAATGCTCAGTTTTTCTGTCCAGCGTCATACAACGCCATTGGCCGTTACACAACGCTGAGTTAATTCGTTTTTAAATTGCAAAATCTCTGACAAGGTTGGAACAGCGTTACACAACGCTCAGTAGCGTTGTGCAACGCTAGTTCATTTGTTTTTAAACCAGTTAAATCCTTTTTCCCCTTGTCAGAACGTTGTGCAACGCTAAGTAACGTTACACAACCTTTCCACCCCTACGTTGTGTAACGCCACTCAGCGTTGTACAACGCACTATGCAGCAGGCGTCTCTGCATTGCTCAGACATCGATCTGCATCGATGCTGCATGCATGATGCCATGTTCCATGCATCATAGCGTTGTGTAACGCTCTAAAATTCGCTCAGACTTTGCTCAGTTGCTCTGGTCGCGTAGAGCAACGCTGAACAGCGTTGTGCAACGGCGTCGTTGTGTGACGGCAGTCAGCGTTGTATGACGTTCTGACAATATTGTTTGAGTTTGTCAGTTCTGCCTTGTTCTCTTCTTGACTTCGTTGTGCAACGCTACCTAGTGTTACACAACGCTCAGACAAGTTCCAACGGAACTGTCGAGGTTCTGCTTTGGATTCTGCTGAAGCGTTGTGCAACGCTATACAGCGTTACACAACGCTCTGACAACTCATAACGTTATTGTCTGTGACCGTTTGATTTTTCAACGGCTATTTGGGCGTTGTACAACGGCATATAGCGTTGTATAACGCCCGAGTCTGTTTTGACTGGTCTTTGGAGCTGTTGGCGCCCTCTATAAATATGGGGCCTCTTGGAACTGTTTAGATACTTTTGAAACCCTTGAAACTCCTCCCTTTTGAGCTCCAACCAATTAGACATTATACTCTCTTGTGTTTGAGCATTATTTTAGCAAAATCATTGAGATTAGAGTGTGCTAAACCAATCCACTAGTGTTAATTGCTAGATTAGTTGAGTGATTTGGTTAGAGCCTCAATCCTTTGTGTGTTTGAGATTATTTAATCGAGTTAGGCCAATCCACCTTGAGAGTGTTTGTAACAAGGTGATTTGGTTCGAAGTTGTAGTCCCGTTCGTGTGGAATTGAACGGAGCGCGCCCATTTCGAGGTTGCGAAACTCCCGGAGACGTACGACTAAGGCTAGCTCTTCCTAGCGGGTCGGAACTCCGTAATACATCGCGTGTTCAATTTCTCTCTCTCTTTCTCTCTTTATTATCTTGCTACTTGAATTGCTTGTGCTTTGATTGTTTGTATTAGACCAAGTTTGAATTGAACCAAATATTGACCATACCGGTTTAGAAATTCGTTTTTGTGCCTATTCACCCCCCTCTAGGCCTAATTATAGGGACAACAAAGTGGTATCAGAGCAGGGGTTATCTTTTGACCATCTTGTTAGGTAGATAACCTCGATTCATGGCCTCTAGGGTGATAGAAAAACCGGACAAGTTTGGTTCCACTTGCAAGAACTTCCGTTATTGGAAAAGATGTATGGTTGTATACCTTAACTTGATTGACCTTTGGGAGGTTGTTGATAAGCCATACACACCAATTTGTGATAGTGAAGGTAGAGAAACCCATGCCTCTAAGACCATTAGGACCAAGAATGATAATGCCGTGAATGTCTTGTTAAATTCGGTACATGAGTCCATAGCGGCAATTTTTGGTAGTTCTACTAGTGCACATGAAATGTGGGTTTCTCTCTTGAACCGTTATGAGGGAAATTCTCTAATCAAAAGCTCTCGACAATTCGAGTTAGAGTCTAGATTGGATAATTTCCGCATAAGGGAAGGTGAATGCATCGAGGAGATGTATACTCGGTTTATACAATTGCTCGATGAATTCACTAACATAGGAGAGACCCTTTCTAATAGTCGTGTTATAGGAAGATTGCTTAGGGCTTTGGTGGGAAGACCTCAATTCGACACTCTCATCTCGACTCTTGAGACACAACAAAGGTCCCACAACAACCTCACACCGGAGATCATCTACACTCACTACCGGTGCGTGGAGGAGAAGCTCAAGCAACTTGGAGAGTTGAAGTACGAGCCCAAAACCGTGGCATTGGCGGCAAATGACAACAAGGCATCTCCCTCCAAGAACCGCCACAATGACAACCACCAAGGGAGACATCGCCACTCAAGTGACAAGGCCAAAGGCATCATCGACCTTGATGAGGACAAGCAAGGAGCCGTTCTCTCAAAGATGTTTCGAGCCATCATGATCTTTGAGGGAAAGTTCAACAAAGAAAGGCTTGAGAATGACGAAAGAGCTCTTTGCTTCGTGTGCCAAAAAGAGGGTCATACCATGTACTCTTGCTTCAAGCTCTTCCCTCACTTGAAGAAGGACAAGGAAGATGGTGGCAAGAGAAGGAGTGATGGCCGGTACAAGTCCAAGAAGGGACATTACAAGAGCAAGAAGAAGGGTGAGAGAGCTATGCAAGCCACTTGGGACAACGATTCCGACTCGAGCTCATCCTCTCAATCCGATTCGGAATCCGAGTGCGACTTTGACAACCTTGCTCTTCTGGCTCAAGTGAATGATGTGGTGATGCCGGTGGATGACGACCTAGATGACTTGGTGAAGGAGGTCTTCAATGAGTTCAACCGAGGCAAGATCTATGTGCATCCATTGAGCAAAGCTAGCCTTGATGAAGCATCATCCTCTACATCGACTTTCACACAAGCTCCATCGACTATTCAAGAGGATCCATCCACAATTGCCATTGAATTGCCTAAGGTCGCTAATGAGGTACTTCTAAACTCATTCTCTAGTAGTAATAGCGATTGTGATAGTGAGAATGACTTGAGCTTGAATGATGATCCAAACTTGCAATTTGATAGGTTGAATGATTATCTTGATGAGTCTCATAAGACTATTGCTAGTCAAAAAGAGCAAATTAGTCTTTTGACGACTAAGGTGCATGACCTTGAATCTTTGGTGACAAGGTATAAGAGTATGATTGAAAGTTTTGAAAAACCAAGTGTTTGTGAAAAATGTCAAACTCTTTTGAGTGAGACAAATGTTTTGAAAAATGAAAGGGCTTCAAGTTCGTCTAGTGCTTCTCATAGCACCAAGATGAATCTTGATAAAATGTTTGTGGGACAAAAACCCAATGACAAAACGGGTCTTGGCTTCAAAAAGAGGAATCAATCCTTTTCTAGACCAAGAACCATGTCAAGCCCAACACAAAATGAGAGACTTTATCACAAGAGCACCAATGGTAGGAACACACACGGGCAAGGGCAAAAGAATTTTGTTGGCTCTCAAAATGGTGCTCAAAAGAGTTTTGGTAGGAATAGAAATGGGTCTCAAAGACCTCAAAAGAACTTCCAAAACAATCGGGGCCCAAACAACTTGTATTTCAAGGGACCCGATGGGTGTTTTCATCCTTTTCAAAACAATGGTGGGAATAGGAATAGAACACACACTAGACCTCAAACCAATGGGGGAAATCAAAAAGTCTCTCAACAAAACAAAAGGAATTTTCAAAAACCAATTTTGAGAAACTCTCAATCATACACTTTCTCTAAGGATCCAAAGATTAGGGCCATGGAGCTTAGGCGTCATTTTCAAACCCATTTTGTTAGAGAAAGTTCACAAGTGAACAAGCCAACTTGTGCTTGTTGCAACTATTGTGGCAAGAATGGCCATGTCACACTAGAATGCAAAGTTAGGAAAGCAAATCATACATCCGGTTCAATTAACATGATTTGGGTTCCTAAAGTCACTTCCACATCCGTTTTGATTGGTGGAAGTGGTTCGAGTGTGGCTTTGTTAGCCATCTTCTTTCCCCAAGGTTATTCTTGTCAAATCTTAAGGGGGAGAGATTACAAGAATATATTAGTTGTTTGTTTCTAACTAATATGCATTCTTGTAGGTTTGTTTGTTATCATCATTCAAGAGAAGTGCTTGGATCATAGATAGTGGTTGTTCACATCACATGACGGGTGATGAATCTTGTTTCAAGACACTTGAACCTTTTGATGGTGGTGAGGTTACTTTTGGTAATAATCTTAGGAAGAGCTCTATTATTGGTATAGGCTCGGTTGGAAACCAAAATTTAACGGTTTTTAATGTTTACCTTGTGGATGGTCTCAACTACAACCTTTTAAGTGTGAGCCAATTATGTGATGCGGGATATTATTTGAAGTTTGATCACTCCTCTTGTTTTGTGCATCAAATTTCGGATAATTCTCTTGTTTACACGGGACAAAGGAAAAAGGATGTCTATTACTTAAACTTTGATCACTTCACAAATGGTGAACAATGCTTTAGTGCCATAGCTACCGGTTCATGGTTGTGGCATAGAAGACTTGGTCATGTTTCCCTAGACTCCATTAAGAAACTTGTGAAATTGAAACTTGTCCGTGGTCTTCCATCACATAAACTTGACTTAAATGGGTTGTGTGAAGCTTGCATGAAAGGCAAGCAAACCAAGTCTAGTTTCAAAACCAAAGAGATCATCTCAACCACTCAACCCTTACAATTGCTTCATATGGACTTGTTTGGACCAATCAATGTCTTGAGTATAAGTAAGAAAAGGTATGTCTTTGTGGTGGTAGATGACTATAGTCGCTTTACTTGGGTTTTCTTTCTTGCTCACAAGGAAGAAGCATTTGACCATTTTGTTAAATTTAGCAATCGGGTTGAAAACGAAAAAGGGTTGAAAATCTCTAGAATTCGTAGTGACCATGGAAGGGAATTTGAAAATGCTAAATTTGATGAATTGTGCATAGAAAAAGGATATAAACAAGAGTTTTCCGCTCCACGCACCCCTCAACAAAATGGTGTAGTGGAGAGGAAGAACCGAACCTTACAAGAATTAGCACGCACCATGCTACATGAATTTGCCGTACCCAAATTTCTTTGGGCCGAAGCGGTAAATACGGCATGTCATGTAGTAAATCGTGCATGCATTCGTTCTCAACTCAAGAAAACTCCTTTTGAATTATGGTTCGGTCATACTCCTAATATATCCTATTTCCGTGTATTTGGCTCCAAATGTTTTGTCCTTGATGAGTCTCCTAAAGTAACCAAGTTTGATGCCAAGTCTTTGCCCGGTATTTTTGTTGGTTACTCAACTACAAGCAAAGCGTATAGAGTCTATTTGCCAAACTCAAAGGTAGTTATTGAGTCTATTAATGTCAAATTTGATGAAAAAGTCCTTGAGGAATCCAAGGAAGGTAATTCTATTGTAGGTACACAAATGGAAGAAACTACACAAGAAATTGAGTCACAACCTCAAGCACAACCACCGGTGATTATTGAGGAGCCTTTGAACCGGGTTGATGACATTTTGATAGGGGGAGAGACTCATGAGGAGGGCCTCTTAGACACAACTCACAATGAAATGCCTCATGATGATCCTCAACCTCAATCGTCTCCTCAACCGGTTCATGAGCCTCCCGAAGTGCTTAGAGAAGTTTCCTCTCATCCTCTTACTAATGTCATAGGTGACCCTAGGGAAGGTGTTAGGACTAGGTCTAGTTTGCACCAAACTATTGGTCATTGTGCCTTTGTTTCTCAACTTGAACCAAAATCTTTTAAAGAGGCAAATGTTGACCCAAATTGGATTGTTGCCATGCAAGAAGAGTTGAACCAATTTGAAAGGAATCAAGTTTGGGAACTTGTACCATTACCAAAGGGTAAGGAAGTTATTGGTACCAAATGGGTTTTTAGAAACAAGCTAAGTGAGGATGGTATTGTGGTTAGAAACAAAGCCCGGTTGGTTGCACAAGGTTTCAAGCAACAAGAAGGTATTGATTTTGAGGAGACCTTTGCACCGGTTGCTCGTCTTGAATCCATTAGAATGCTCTTGGCTTTTGCCGCTAACAAAGGCTTTACCCTATTCCAAATGGATGTCAAGAGTGCTTTTCTAAATGGTTGGATAGATGAGGAAGTTTTTGTCCAACAACCACCCGGTTTTGTTGACCATTTCAAACCGGACCATGTGTATAAGCTTCACAAAGCTTTGTATGGTTTGAAGCAAGCTCCTAGAGCTTGGTATGGTAGACTTTGTACCTTTCTTCTAGACAATGGCTTTAGTAGAGGCAAAATGGATACAACTCTTTTCACTAAGAAAAGAGATGACCATTTGCTACTTGTGCAAATTTATGTGGATGATATTATCTTTGGCTCTACTAATGCAACTCTTGCCCAAGAGTTTTCTTCTTTGATGAGTAGTGAATTTGAGATGAGCATGATGGGAGAACTCACTTTCTTCTTGGGGCTTCAAATCAAACAACTCAAGGATGGTATCTTTGTGAACCAAGTCAAATACGCCAAGGAGTTAGTGAAGAAATTCGGTGTTGAAGATAGCAAGAGTTTAGACACACCCATGGGCAAAAGTGCGAATATCGATGCGGATGAGAAAGGCAAGCCTATGGACATAACTCTCTATCGCGGCATGATCGGTAGCCTCCTATATCTCACGGCTAGTAGGCCGGATATTATGTATGCCGTATGTCTATGTGCTAGGTACCAAGCCAATCCTAAGGAATCTCACCACAAAGCGGTAAAACGTATCTTGCGATACGTCAAGGGTACTCAAAACCTAGGTCTTTGGTATGGTAGACAAACCGAACTAGACTTGTTAGGTTATACCGATGCCGATTTTGCCGGTGACCGTATGGACCGCAAAAGTACTAGTGGAACTTGCCAATTTCTTGGTGGTTCACTTGTATCTTGGTCTAGCCGCAAGCAAACTTCGGTTGCTCTCTCCACCGCGGAAGCGGAATATGTAGCGGCCGGTAGTTGTTGTACCCAACTTCTTTGGATGATGCAAACCCTTAGGGATTTTGAGTTAGATTTCCAAAAGGTACCAATTTTGTGTGACAATACTAGTGCCATCCTTATATCCAAAAATCCGGTATTGCACTCTAGAACCAAGCACATAGAGATACGACATCATTTTATCCGTGATCATGTTGAGAAAGGTGATGTGGAATTGGTCTACATCGACACAAAGGAGCAAATCGCCGATATCTTCACCAAACCTCTTCCAACACAACAACATCTTGAACTTAGGTTCAAACTTGGTATGCTTGAACTCAAAGATTAAATTTATGCATGTCATGGTGTTGTCTTTGTTGTTTGGAGCTTATTTCAGTTTAAATTGGTTGTATTTCTTTTGAAAACCTTAAAAAATAAGTTTCTAACTATTTTTGTCCCAATTTTCTGAATTTTCTGGTTTTCTGAACTCTGGCGTTACACAACGCCATTCAGCGTCGTGCAACGCAAGAGTAACGTTAGTTTAAAATGAATTTTGAATTCTGTCGAGTTAAACGTTGTACAACGCTGCATACCGTTGCACAACGCTGGTTTGATTTTGTCTTGTAACGTTGCACAACGCTGACTATCGTTGTACAACGCTGGCTTTGTATTTTCATTTTCCTTCGCTGAATTTTAAAAATCTGTCGAGTTAAACGTTGTACAACGCTGCATACCGTTGCACAACGCTGGTTTGATTTTGTCTTGTAACGTTGCACAACGCTGACTATCGTTGTACAACGCTGGCTTTGTATTTTCATCTTCCTTCGCTGAATTTTAAAAATCTGTCGAGTTCAACGTTATACAACGCTGATCACCGTTGTACAACGCCAGTCTGTTTCTTTTTACTGAACGTTGTACAACGCTGTCCACCGTTGTAAGACGTTGTTTTGTTTCTTTATTTTATTTCTTTTTATTATTTATTTATGTGGCTTTAGTGTTGTACAACGCCCTTTAACGTTGCACAACGCTGGGTGGTAGCGTTACCCATCGCTACTCAGCGTTGTACAACGGAGCAGTCAGTTTCTGCTTATTTTTCGCTGTTTTGACTCCTGCGTTGTACAACGCCCTTTGGCGTTAAGTAACGGTGGACGCGTTTTTAACTGTTACGACCCCACCTCTTCTTCTTCTTCTTCCTCTTTTCTCTCAAATCCGAGCCCCTTCTATTTTCTCTCTCTTTCTCTCCTATTCACACCCCTTCATCTCTCTCTCTCAATACTCTCTCAACTCTCTCTCTCCACTCCAACCAATACCACCAAAATACTCCTCTCTCTCTCCTCTCCACTCTCATACCCTCAATTCTCTCTATCTCTCTCTCTATCCCTCAATCCACCGAAACCCTAGCCACCGCCATCACCGTCAATTCCGGCGATCCGACCGTCGGATTTTCGATCGGCTTCGGTTCTGTGCTCTCCAAGGCCATCTCATCCTCTCCGGCTCTTCAATTTAAAGGTTTAGCCTCATCCTTTCTCTCTCATTTTTCAATGGCACCGAAAACCGCAACCAACAAACGGTCTAAGCGCAACCCCAAGGGCGCTTCCTCCTCCAACCCACCGGTTCAAACCGATCAAACCGATCAACCGATCCCAATGGATATACCCCCGGTACCCGTGGATTGGACCCTCTCATCCTCCAACAATTACCTCTTCAAGGACTCGGTCTCGTACATGCACTTTTGCCAATACCGCGATGTCAATCGCGAGTGTTCCGAGTGCTTCTACTTCGAGCACCCGTATGGGGTATACCATTTGAATCCAAGAGAATTAACTTGGATCAAAGAAAGGATCGAATATTGGAACATGGCGGGTCTTCTCGCACATTCTCAACCATACAACCCGTCATTGATCAAGCTCTTCTATGCCAATCTCACAATGACGTGGACCGAGGGCCACCCAACCGCCAACTCTTATGTCCTCGGTCGCCACATCTCCATCACCGAGCAAACATTGGCCAATCTCCTTAGCCTCGACAATGACAACTTGGAGATTTACATCCATGCCACTTGGCCACGTGAGTTGCCTCCTTATGATGAATTTCACCGATTCTTTTATTGTTGGAGGAACTACACCGCTCGTCAATTCACCGCCACCGAGCTCCCGGCTTTGCACCGCCTTCTCTTCCTCTTCATCAACAATATCATCACTCCGAAGGCCACAATCAAAACAAATGTGGAGCAATTTGCCGTATTTCTCCTTCGATCTCTCCTTGAGATGAATCAAAAGGTGAATCTCCCTTATATCATGCTTGCTCATATGGCACGGGTCGATACCTCTTCTCGCTTCTCATTTCCATATGCCCACATCATTCAATCTATTCTCATCGAAAACGGCATCCCTCATGACACACCCCTTTGGGGCGAACCCGTGCCCGAGAATGCCATTGCCACTCCCGAAAACCTCATGGCATATCTCAATGTTACCGGATGGATGGCCCAAGATGATGACTCCATTGTGCCCGGTCCTTTCCACCGCAACAACTACCTCTTCCGGCCCAATGCCACTATAAACCAATATGAAGAGATAGGCAATGAACCATTGCATGTGCCCGGCGGACGGGTGGAGGGTCAAGGCGCACCTCAAGACTTCCATGCCTATCTTGATGCCAAATTCGCCGCCTTGACAACTCATATTGACATGCGGTTCAACACTATTGAGGAAAACTTGACCGCTTACCAAGCCAAGACCGATGCCTCGATCACTCATCTCAAGGATGAGATGATTAATCTTTGGGGGAAGATGGAGCTCCATCTCAAAAGGGGATCCGGTAGTGGCGCGGGAGATGATGATGAGGAGTGATTCTAGCCGAAACCCTCTCCAAGCCTTAGCTCTCTCTTTCATCTTTATTTGCTTTGATTTTCGTAGTTTATTTGCCATTCGTATCTTTTGTGTGATTTTTCGGTGTTTTTGAGTGTCTTAGTTATGCTAAATGGATTTGTTTTGTTTTATGGATGTTGAATGAATGATGTTTTGTTTTTAATGAATTATGTTATGTATTAATGTATTTTGTTTGTGCTAAATGGTGTTGTTTTAGCCTTTTTCCTTTATTATGCATGCATGGTATACAATTGTTAGTTTAAGCCCTCATTAAACCTTGTTAGATACCCCTAATCAAATGAACTTAGTGGCCAAATTCTTTTCGAAAGGGGGAGGTTTCTTATGGTTTCTATTCAAGGGCGTTTTGGGTATTCTTTTCCCTAATTGCAAAAAGGGGGAGAATTAGGTAATTTGGGTTATTCCGCCTTGTTGTATCAAGTCCCAAATATACCTTAGGTGTTGTTTTGCAACTCGGCAAAAGGGGAAGATTGTTGGTTAAACATTTTCTCTCGATTTGCCGATTTGCAAAACAACACCGAAACCTTTGAACTAACATCTCTCTTTAGTGTTTTATAGCTAAATTTATTGAAGAATGGATTAAAGCAAGTGTGGCACTTAGTTTGCAGCTTCAAGAGATTGCTTTGGTCTAGTTAGAGTCAGTAATTAAGGTTTAATTAAACTCTAAACTAATCTCAATCAATTTGCTGGTAAAATGCTCAGTTTTTCTGTCCAGCGTCATACAACGCCATTGGCCGTTACACAACGCTGAGTTAATTCGTTTTTAAATTGCAAAATCTCTGACAAGGTTGGAACAGCGTTACACAACGCTCAGTAGCGTTGTGCAACGCTAGTTCATTTGTTTTTAAACCAGTTAAATCCTTTTTCCCCTTGTCAGAACGTTGTGCAACGCTAAGTAACGTTACACAACCTTTCCACCCCTACGTTGTGTAACGCCACTCAGCGTTGTACAACGCACTATGCAGCAGGCGTCTCTGCATTGCTCAGACATCGATCTGCATCGATGCTGCATGCATGATGCCATGTTCCATGCATCATAGCGTTGTGTAACGCTCTAAAATTCGCTCAGACTTTGCTCAGTTGCTCTGGTCGCGTAGAGCAACGCTGAACAGCGTTGTGCAACGGCGTCGTTGTGTGACGGCAGTCAGCGTTGTATGACGTTCTGACAATATTGTTTGAGTTTGTCAGTTCTGCCTTGTTCTCTTCTTGACTTCGTTGTGCAACGCTACCTAGCGTTACACAACGCTCTGACAAGTTCCAACGGAACTGTCGAGGTTCTGCTTTGGATTCTGCTGAAGCGTTGTGCAACGCTATACAGCGTTACACAACGCTCTGACAACTCATAACGTTATTGTCTGTGACCGTTTGATTTTTCAACGGCTATTTGGGCGTTGTACAACGGCATATAGCGTTGTATAACGCCCGAGTCTGTTTTGACTGGTCTTTGGAGCTGTTGGCGCCCTCTATAAATATGGGGCCTCTTGGAACTGTTTAGATACTTTTGAAACCCTTGAAACTCCTCCCTTTTGAGCTCCAACCAGTTAGACATTATACTCTATTGTGTTTGAGCATTATTTTAGCAAAATCATTGAGATTAGAGTGTGCTAAACCAATCCACTAGTGTTAATTGCTAGATTAGTTGAGTGATTTGGTTAGAGCCTCAATCCTTTGTGTGTTTGAGATTGTTTAATCGAGTTAGGCCAATCCACCTTGAGAGTGTTTGTAACAAGGTGATTTGGTTCGAAGTTGTAGTCCCGTTCGTGTGGAATTGAACGGAGCGCGCCCATTTCGAGGTTGCGAAACTCCCGGAGACGTACGACTAAGGCTAGCTCTTCCTAGCGGGTCGGAACTCCGTAATACATCGCGTGTTCAATTTCTCTCTCTCTTTCTCTCTTTATTATCTTGCTACTTGAATTGCTTGTGCTTTGATTGTTTGTATTAGACCAAGTTTGAATTGAACCAAATATTGACCATACCGGTTTAGAAATTCGTTTTTGTGCCTATTCACCCCCCTCTAGGCCTAATTATAGGGACAACAACATTATTTCAATTCTTGACTATTTTGTGTTGCCTTCATTTAGACCCCACTAAACGCTAGTCATCAAAATAAAATAAAACTGACTCCGATTGCTTTTAACGCCTAATCATTTGATTATTCCCGATCTAGAGGTGCTCTTGTCTGATTCCCAACTCGGACTCAGACCGGAGGTAATTAACAGCAGGGGCTTGCGCCTGCTGGAAGGAAAGGACCTACACACAAACAATCAACTCTTGAGGTCCCTAGGGTCGCATTGCTATCTTTCGTTCGTAAAACGGGTAGTGGTGTTCGAATTCTAGGGGACTCAAGGGGTATCTGATCCGCATTTTCTTCGCCCCATAGAAGGCTATCTGATCTTCCGTGGTTGGACTGAAAAAGTGCGAGACACCAGCTTATACGGCAATCGCTCTGGAAGTTCCAAATTACAACTATTATTTATGAAACTATAATTCTTTTGTTGAGTGATGGGATTTCTATACATCTCGTATTATATTGTATTTTTACTATCATATCTCCATATATTTTTCTATTTTCTTTTGCATGCCATGTAGATGTAGTTGATTGCAGTAACACATAAAATCACACATAGCTATTGCATTTAAGGATCTTAAAAGTGGCATATTTTAAAAGTATGGTTTAGTTCTAGCTAGAGTTAACCAAGACTGTAGGCCCACTCTTTTTCCACACTGAATATTCGTATACTCAGCCCACATGCTTGTGGTGTAGGTTCAGGTTTGGCTGACTTAGCAGAGGAGTTGTAGCCAGAAGACCAAGCCGAGCTGGAATAGCATTTATCTGCTGTGCATTATTCTATGTTTTGTTTGTATGATGACTGGAGATTTTGATATCTGTATATTTTACCAGTCTTTTGTTGTATGAACAAACAATGCCATTATTATGTGATATTATTTGTGATATTTGTATCTATGACACTGTTTTTATAGCCTTACGTGTGCGCAGCAGATTGTGCATACGTGGCGGGGCTGTCCTCCCCAAATTGCGGCTTGGTTTGGGGTGTGACATTACCGCTCATTTGTGCTTCACTCAGAGTAGTCAGTACATCACGGATTATCGCCCTGAGGCTTTTAGTAAGGGGTGGCCTAAGGACACTGGAAAGCCATACATTATCAAGGATGTGGCGCCTCGTGAAAATGGAACCTGTCCTAAGTTGTGCTCTCCTCGACACAGGCGGGATCGGGACTATACCGTCAGTATCAGAGCGGGGTGTTTATCCATGCGTATAGGGAATAGGGTGATCCATGAGGTTTACAGCCCTCAACGTTGTGCCTGGCAGTTTGGATATGACCAGGCTGTTCCAGCAGTTTTCAGCTTTCCTGACCCTCCTCGAGTTACTTTGCCGTCGTTTGGTGCGTTTTCAGCCTTTAGTGCGTTCTCAGTGCGTTTGGGCACCGACACTAGTTGCATTGTTCCTGCGGCTTCTCGCCAAGGGACATTGACCGGAGATTATAACAGGTGGTTCAGAGGTTGGTCTAAGATTCCTCATGATGTTAGTGTGGCCATCCTGAAGGAGAAAGTTTACCCTCGTTCTCGGATTGTTCCGCAAAATCCGGAGGTTAGACAAGGCGGGTTCAGACCATTGAAGAATTCTTTTGGGGTTGATGGTCTTGTGCCGATTGGTGTGAAGCCCTTGAAGTATGTAGACCCTCCTTCATTTCCAGACAGCCGTTTTCCTGGTTTGTTATTTTCCTTCTTATTTAAATTACTTTCCTGGTTGCTTTCTTTCTTTCTCATGGTGATTTGTTCTTTGAGGCAGGTCTCGGTGGGTATGATTTCGGTCATTTTTATTTCAAGGTAGAGGGTATTTCTCCTGTTGAGGGAGAGTCTTCCCAGACTCCCGCACCAGAGCCTTATAGACGCTGGGCTATTTACTCAGGTATTGCACCTCTCTCCTATTGTTTTTTTTATTTGTCACCAATGTAGGTTTATCATGGTTTTGGTTCTACAGGTGTTCATAGGCTCCTTCCTTTGGTGGAGGACGAGGAGTTGGTCCCTTCGAGTTGTCCCTCTCCTAAATATGCTGACGAGTTGGCTGAGGAAGCAGCCAGGCAGCTGAAGAGGCGACGTGAGGGCTCTTTGGTAGAGGAAGAGGTGACTCGATATGAGCTCCGACGATGGCCGAGGGGAAGTCCTTAAGATGACGGGTTTTTCATGCAGTCTCCTCTCCTTACACCACCTTCATGTATGTTATTCCCGTTTTTCCCTTCCATTCTGACTTTATTCCATTTGATTTTGATTCGCTATAGATTTGTTATGGTATTATTTTCAGAGACTCCGTGTTCCGGTATGTGGGGTAGCGCCGTTTTGGCTGAGTCCTCGGTTGTTACAGAGGACATTGAGATGGAGGAGGTCGAGGTGGAGACCATCACCGTGCCGTTTGAGGAGATTCTGCGACCCAGGTCGATCTCTCCGGCTCCATTTATCCAGGCAAGTGACTTCCCTGTTCTAGATGACTCTAGGGCGATTGTTGCTGTTACTGTCTTTTCCTGTGAGACTGCTCCGACACCGGCCATCTTTCCTGCGCTTCGGGGTCTAGGTATGCCTTATTTCACTGAGATATTTACCTTAGTTTCTCTTCTGTTTCATTTTACATTTTCCTTAACCTGTTTCATCTAGGTCGATTTCCTTATGCTCTGATGGCCTTCAGCATTGAGTTTTGGGCTTTGGGGTTACGAGACTTGTGCCATTTATACCAGCTGTCCCTTCAGAGTTTCACGAGTATCGATGAGCTGACGAGCCACGTTCTGGATCAGGCTTCCATCCCGTGTTCAAGTATGTATCTATATTTTCCCTTGACATCGCAATGTGCATTTCATTTTTTTTTGTCATAACCTTCTCCTTTTGTTCAGCAGGGAGCCCCTCAGGAAGTCCCGCCCTTCGGACCCTCCATGATCTCCTTTTCCCTGAGTTGGACATGGTTTCGGCGTCTTTTGAGGAGGCGTCATTGGATTATTTCGAGTGGGAGGCTCTTCTCACTGACTCTACTCCTCTAGCTATGTCACCCTCTGTTGATGGAGCGGGTTTGCCATTGTCCCCAGATACCGTATTGGTTGAGCCGGTAGTTGGGGTGTCAGCTCGCCAGGGAGACGTTGATTATGATGATAATTCTGAGGGAGCTCACATGGGTGTGGTGTTAGCCCTTCCTTGCTTTGCTTCCCTTGTGGCGGACGCATCTCGGGAGGTTGAGTCGATGATGGGTTTTCTTTGAGTAGGAGTTGAGGTTGTGCGGCGCGTTGGTGTTTTGTATCTTTTCTTATTATATTATGTTTCTAGTTTTAGACTTGGTTTTAGTTGGTTATCTCTGATTTTGTTATGATTGGGCTCTAGTTATGTGATGTTTTGGACTTTCCTTGGGCTTGTATGATTTCTTGGACTTGGTTGTAGTCGGTTTATGGACATGGATGTTATATTTTTCGATGTCATTGGGTTCATTATTTTTTGTTCATTAAAATCCTTGGATCGCAAAGCGATTGCGTTCTTTCATTGCAAACCGCCACGCCTTTTGATTTCTCACTTTGTTGGTAAATTCGAGAATACATGCGTTTTCTGGTGCCCTAATTCATTTATATATAAGGCATCATGCGCACGTAACCCATACCATTTTCTCCTTCCAAATTCTCTTCCTGTAACTCCGTTTTCCATGGCCGGCGTCATAGATCCAAGGAATCCCAAGCGTCCTAGGGATGAAGGTAGCTCCTCTGTCCAGAGCATGCCTCCCTCCAAGCCTAATTGGTCGTATGACCCAGGCAACCGTTATCTGTTTCGGGACGACGAGGCTTTTGAGTGTTATCAAGGTAATATTGGTGAGGGGGAGCGTGAAGTTTCCTCCTGCTTTTTCTTTCATCCTCAGGGGCATTTCACCACCCCTTATATGAATTTAATAACAGGATGGCTCAACGCCTGGAGCCTCCATGGCCTGTCAAGGCTTGATACCCCTTACCACCCAGACATCACCAAGTTATTTTATGCCAACCTCCGCGTCACCTTTGACCATCATGACATCCCTTCTGCCTCTTCCTATCTTTTCGGCAGGCTTTTTCACATAGGGGTTGAGGATTTGGCTGACTTGATTGGTGCTACAGATACTTTGAACGGCTTGTCAGTTTATGCCTTCGGGAGTTGGCCTCGTGAACAAGGGACATACCGGGGTCACCGTGAGTGGTTCAAGATACCCAGGTCCGAGGCAGGTTCTGAACTGGTCTCTACTATGCATTTGCCCGCGCTTCACCGGTAATTTCTGCTGTTTTTGTGTGTCTTTTGTTTTGTTGTTGTTGTTTTTTTTTTGTTTACCATTGAGGATTAGGTTTATGATTGTGGGCTTGTATGTTCTTTTTAGGTTATTCTTCTTGGTTATCAACTACATCCTTTTCTCTCAGGGTGAGTTGTCAGATTTGACCCGCCCAGCGACTTTGTTCTACCTTCGCCTATTGCTCCTTAAACGCGGGAAAGCTAATCTTCCTAGTCTCATCCTCCAAAACATGCATCATGTTACGAGGTTTCCCAAGGGCCATTTGCCTTATGGGAATTTAATTGAGGCCTTGATGGAGCGGGCTCAGATTCCATACCCTGAGATGCTGTGGGGGAATCCGATCACTGAGCGGCTTATCCTGTACCCGCGCAACCTGCTCTTGGACCTGACTTCTTTCGGGTGGGTGGAGATGGTTCATGGTACTCTAATCCCTGACCCCAACTACCCGGTGAACAGTCATATTTTCCACAGATTTGCTGCTGTCAATCAGTATAGTCCGGTAAGAGAGGCTTCTCCCCCTTCTCCAGACGGCTCAGCCATTGAGGAACCTTTTCCACTCCAAGAACACATAGACCAACGTTTTAAGGAGCTAAATCAACGACTGGAGAATGTTGAGGCAGTACTTCAGTCAATTCACAACACCTTAGAGACCTTTGCAAGGGCGATGGCCGCAGCTCAGGCGCCTCCAGTGCCTCCGGTATGAAGAAGTCTTGGATGTTTGCTCATTTGGTTTTGCTGTTTCATTGCTTCGTTTTGTATGTTTTTTTTTTGTTGTTGCTTGGATTGTGGTAATTTTGGATGATTTATACCTTGGTATTTCGGTTTTATGGTTTGGTTAGGGCAATTTGGAAGCCTAATAACTCTTGGTCTATCAATCTTGGTTTATGGATATCTGTTGAGGTTTATTAGTGATTTGGTTTAAATTCTTACGGATAACGATATCAGGCATCGCTAGTGGGACAAGCATTTTTTGTTTTCCATGCTCTTTGGTTACGGCAGCAAGGAACATACCGGTGGGACTTGTTTATTCTACACTGTTACCTCGGTAGCTAGGACCATGCCGGTGGGACTTGCTTACTCCATATTACCACTTCAATGTGTAGAATAGAAATTCTGGGTATGGCACGCAGTGGGCACGATATGCAATGGGTACCGCATGTAGTGGGACTTGTGTATAACTTTTTTGTTGGTTGTTTTGGTATGGTGATAAGGGATGTACCGTCGGGGCTTGTCTGTTCCATATCACTCTTTTGATGTGGCGAGACGAGGTTTTCTCCTGGCTCTTTGGGTACGGTAGCTAGGAACATACCGTAGTCGGTGGTTTAAGGCCCAACACGACCATGAGCCCCTCTGGGTATTAGGATTTATGAGGCCTATTCCTTGACATGGTTGGCGGACATCAGCCGTGGTATTTTCCGTTTTCAGAGGGGCTTTTAGGTTCGGTTTGGTCTTCATTTTTTGGTAGGTTTCGGCCAGAATTACATTTTGAGCAGACATGTTGTCTTCTCAATCTGTAACTGTTGAGGCCGGGGTTTTGACTAATCCCATGGTAAGTTTCTCCGTTTGTGTCTTAATTTAGAGTTCAAGACACAGAACTTTTGTTCATCCTTTAGTTCGGTGAGATGAACAGGCACCTAGTAGCTTGTTAAAGAATAAAGCACAAAACTTTGGCCATCTTTCTTGGGTAGGTGTGATGGACAGATCACCGCACTGTGTCCTAATTTAGAGTTCAAGACAGAACTTTTGTTCATCCTTTAATTCGGTGAGATGGGCAGGCACCTAGTACCTTGTTTAAAGTACAAGGCACAAGACTTTTTAGGATCACATTTTGGAATTTAGGCCATTTGTAAAGGAAATGCTCCATGAATGTCCATAAGGACAGAGCACCCCTTTTACCTTGGCCCAGTGGGGCAGAATATTTTATGTAAGTTTTGGAAATTTTGGATTTTTGGATCTTGAAATTTATCTTTTATTTGGGGTTTGAGAGTATTTAGGAGGGTTTGGTTTTAATCTTTATTTAGACTATATTTTAAGCTTGGTCTAGTTTCTTTTGATCATATGCTTTTAGGCTTTGGAATAAGATGTGTGTGTGTTTTTTTTGTTGGACTTGGATTTTATTTAGGATTTCGACTTAGGGTCATTTTAGAAAATTTTGAAGGGTTTATTTTATTTAAAGGTTAATTTATTACTTTAGGGTTTTGACTCAGGAATGCTCCATAGTGTTCAAAAGAACGGAGTACCCTGTCGAGTCTTGACCCGGTGGGACGTGAGAGAGATTTTTTTTTACCTAAATGAAGAGGTTGTTGACCGCATCGCAATTGTCTGTCCAGTCGGTTTGTTGGCTGCTCTTCCTTTGGCTTTGGTGGGTTGTGGAAATGTGGGGGTAGTTTTGTCCATAATATTTCTTCAGGTATCTCCCATTTATGGAGGAGACAGGGTGTTTTCCATTTCGATTAGTAGGACTGCTTCTGCCCCATACACCAAGGAATAGGGTGTGGCTTGGGTTGCTGTTCTATGAGTGATGCGGTATGCCCACAATGCTTCATGCAGTTTCTCATGCCAGTTTCTCTGATTATCTCTGATGGTTTTACGAAGGATTTTGATTAATGCTTTGTTGAAAGCCTCCGCTAGTCCGTTGGCTCTTGGGTTGTAGACAGAGGAATATCTCCACTCAATTTTGTGTTTGTCGGCGAAGGCATCAATTTTGGCATTCTTGAAGGCTGTCACATTATCAGAGATTATTTTCTTTGGATTTCCATACCTATAAAGCACCTGAGTGGTAAAGAACCTGACCACGTCAGAGGCCTTAATTTCACGGTATAACCTGGCTTCAGCCCATTTGAAGAAGTAATCTGTGGCTGCTAATATGAAGCGGTGCCCATTTGAAGCCGGGGGGTCAATGGGTCCTATGATATCTGTTCCCCAGATTTCAAAGGGCCAAGATACTACTGTTGGATGTAGCACATTTGGGTGTTGGTGTATGAAATCTCCATGAATTTGGCACATATGGCATTGTCTGGAGAAGTTTTCGCAGTCATTAATCATGGTGGGCCAATAATAACCCATTAGTTTGATTTGTACTCGCATCCGAGATCCCGATTGATGGGCCCCGCATACTCCCGAGTGAATTTCTTGCATAAGTTGGTGGGCTTCGCCCTTCGATATACATCTAAGCCATGACCCTTCATAGGATATCCAGTAAAGTGTGTTGTTCACATATACGAACCTTAGGGCCATTTTCCTAATTTGTTCCCTAATGGCTTTGTTTTCAGGTAATTTTCCTTGTTGGAAGTAGTCAAGAAAGCGTTGCCTCCAGTCCTCTTGGTTTGAACCTTCGTTTGTCATGGCTTGTGTGACTTCCCCCCATTCTTTTTCATGTTCTCTTTCAAGTGTTTGGATGTCAGCGAACAGGATCTCTTCCTCCTCGTTTCTTTCCTGCGGAAGACAAGGGGACAAGGATCTCATGCGGTGAACAAGAATTTGAATTTCTTCTTGATTTGGGTCACTGAGTTCATTAGCCAATCTAGCCAATGCATCTGCTTTACCATTCAGAGACCTCGGGACTTTCTGGAAAGTAATGTATGTAAATTTGGCCATCAACTCAAGAGCTTTTTCATGGTATTTGACCAATTCTGTTTTTCTTATTTTGAAGAGGCCTGCGATCTGACTCAGGATGAGCTGGGAGTCTCCATAGACTTCTAACTGCTCAATACCCATTTGAAGAGCAATTTCAAGTCCAACTATCAGGGCCTCATATTCAGCTTCATTGTTTGTGCATGGCTCGGTCAGGCTCAGAGCATGCCGAAGAATGCCTTTCTCTGGGGTGACGAACACCAAACCTACACCCGCTTGTCGCTTTGGCAAGTTTGGTTTGACTGCTGGTTGAATGGAGGATGATCCATCAAAGTATAGCTTCCAACAAGGTTTATTTTCCTCTATCTGCATCGCCTCCTCATCAGGTAAGTCACAAGCTAGCGGGGAGTCATCAGGTATGGGATGGGCGGCTAGGAAATCAGCTAGTGCTTGTCCCTTGATGGCCTTTTGGGGTGCATATGTTATGTCAAATTCCATTAGGGCCACGGCCCACCTTGCCAGTCTTCCAGTGAGCATAGGTCGGGTCATGAGGTATTTCAATGGATCAGTTTTGGAGATCAATGTGACTTTATGAGCCAACATATAATGCCTGAGCTTCTTTACTGCAAAAATCAAGGCCAGGCAATTCTTTTCTATTGGTGTATATGCATGTGCTGCCCCTACTAGCATTCTGCTGAGGTAGTATAGGGCGTTTTCCTTTCCTTCTTCATTTTCCTGGGCAAGTAATGCCCCCAGAGATCCGTCTAAGGCAGTGGTATAGAGAATGAGAGGCTTTCCAGGGATAGGTGCCGCCAATACAGGAGGTTTTTGCAGATATTGCTTAATGCCCTCAAAAGATTTCTGGCATTTCCCGTTCCATTTAAAAGGAACATCCTTTTTGGTGAGCCTGGTAAAAGGTTTGATTTTGCCTGACAGGTTGGCTATGAATCTCCTAATGTACGCCAAGCGCCCTTGGAGAGACAGGAGTTGTTTAAGTGTCCGCGGAGGGGATAGCTCTTGGATAGCTTTGATTTTATCAGGCTCAATTTCAATGCCTCGGTGCTGCACCACGAAGCCTAGAAACTTTCCCGATGACACCATGAAGGCGCATTTTAAGGGGTTGAGTTTCAAGGTGTGCTGTCTCAACCGCTCAAACATCAGCCTCAAGTTCTCTAAATGTTGTCCATGGGTGTGGGACTTCACAACAAGGTCATCTACATAGCATTCTACCACCTTGTGTATGAGGTCGTCAAAAATTTTGGTCATGGCTCTTTGGTATGTGGCTCCTGCATTTTTGAGGCCAAAAGGCATGACTTTGTAGAAGAAGATACCGATTGGGGTACGGAAGGCAGTGTGTTTTTGGTCACTCTCATCCATTTTGATTTGGTTGTATCCTGAGTACCCGTCTACAAAGGAGTATACTCCATGGGACGAGGTGGCCTATTATAATTTCTGTCACCGGTAGTGGGAAATCATCCTTGGGGCAAGCCTTGTTTAAATCCCTGAAATCAACGCAGACTCTGATTTGTCCATTCTTTTTCTTAACCGGGACAATGTTAGCCACCCAGTCAGGGGTTTCTTCTTCCCTTATGAATCCGACACTGATGAGCTTTTTCACCTCGGCTGTCACTTTTTCCTCCAATTCAACCCTCATCCTCCGGGGTCCTTGTTTGACTGGTTTGAGTTTTTTGTCAATTTTGAGTTTGTGGACTGCTATTGCTGGATCTAGCCCGGGCATTTCACTGTAGCTCCATGCAAAGCAATCTTTGTATTCCTTCAATAGTTTGGTTAGTTCATCTTGCGTCTCCTGAGGAAGGGAGGTGCTAATGAATGTGGGTTTTGGACTTTCTTCTGTACCTAGGTTAATTTCTTTCAATTTGTCAATGGTGTTTTGACCACCTTCTTCTAATTCCTTTGGTGCATTTTTGGCTGCCAAAATGAATTGTTCAGTTTCTGGAGATTTCCCTTCATCTGTAGTTGCTTTGTCCTCTTTAATTTCAGTGATTGTTATGCGGTGGCAGGAATGTTGTTCAAAGCTCTCTGCCCTATTTTCCTGTTTTGTGGGAGTGATTGTGGGAGCGTGGTTTTGGCATGTGACAAGGGGTCTTTCAATCCTTCTCTTCTTGAGGTTGGGATGCAGGCCGCCTTCTCGCAGGTCTCTGACTTCGCGAGTCAGTTTGGCTATCTCCTCCTTGTACCCTTCTTCTCTTTGCCGGTACAGTGATACCCCATCCTGCAGTCGCATGTGTTTGCGCTGTAAGATGGTCTTTTCCTGAATTATGTCCAAGTATTCCTCATGAAAACCATCATATGCCTGGCGATGCTCCCTTTCCCTTTGCAGGTGAATTTCGGCTTTTCGCACAGCTTCTTCTTTTTGTTCCCGGAGGAGGTCCATGTGATGTTTCTGGGTTTCATATGACAATCTGAGGGTCTGTAGTTTGTTCCGACTATCCTCATCCCTTTGTTTCTTCAGAATCAACTCCTTGTGAAGACTTGCTATTGAAGATGCATCCCTTTTATTTTTTCTCTTTCTTGCTACCAATTCTTGGGTAAGGGAGTTGGCTTTCTGTTCCAGTGAGTGTTGGGATTTGATGGTTTTCTGGTACCGATCCTTTAACTCATCAAACAGGGTGAAATCATCTCTGGGTTGGGTTTCCCCGCTACCATTGGTCTTCTTTTGATCATAGGTTTCTTCTTGGCTATTTGTTTCTTTCTGATGACCTGTTTCCCATCGGTTGCCAGTTTTCCTGTCAGTGGAGATGTGGCGGCATGTGTGCTGCTGCGATTTTTGAGGAACCTTCGACCCTGAGCCCTTGGTTTGGACTTTAAATCCTAGACCCCGTGTGTTAACAACCTTCCCATTAAGTTTTGTGACTTCATTAGAGTAGCCATTCCACATGTCTCGGAACATTCTTGCTCGCTTCTCGGGAATTGGTTCTAGGCATTGTGCTTTACGGAACAGTTCAATCAACCGGGCGCTGGTGGTATCCTGAAGTCGAGGAGGAATCTCCATCCTCCTGGTTTCCTCAATGAGCCATTGTTCTCAGTTTTCAGAGTTCGACTCTTCATTTTGACGTTCGATTTCCCCAACTTTAACAAATTGTATGCTGGGATGAACTACTCGTCCCGTTTCAAGCTCCTCTATTTTGGGTGGGACGGTAAAGGTTTTGAAAGGGACGACTTCCTCACTTTTCCGAGGTGTCAGGTCTTTGCAGTGTTCTAGGGGTAGGATTTCTATGGATAGGGTATTTTGTTCCTCGCCCTCATTGGAATAATTTGGTTGCATTCGAGTGGATAAGTTAATGTCCTCGCTCGCGCCTTCTGACGATCCCGTCTCACTATCACTTCCCAAGAGCATTTGTGACTTTATGGCCGCTTTGAGCACAGCCTTTTTGATCGCTTCCTTCATGACTTCAGGAGAGGGCTTTCCTTGTTTGGTGGCTGCCCCCTTTCCGGACTTAGGTCTGTAGTATTTAGTATCATCCATTTCAGCTTCATGTGCCTCAAATGGCTGGTCATCCCCTTTGATCACGTATTGTTTTCCGTCTTTGACATATTTGATGCACTGGTGCAGGGTGGAGGGGACCAATCCATTGGCGTGGAGCCATGGTCTCCCTAGTAGCACCTTATATGTGGTATCGGCTTCAATGATGAAGAATTTGACCAGAGTGACCAGGTTCCCAAAGGTAATATCGATCACTGTGGAGCCGAGGGCTTTTTGGTATTGGTGATTAAACCCGTGGATCCGGATTTTATCCTTCTTTGTTTCTTTAATGCTGAGTGACAGCTGCACCAACGTTTTCAGTGGCATAATGGTAATCGAGGATCCAGGATCAATGAGGACTTTGTTGATTTTCCTGCCATAGATGGTGTACAAGGGTCGATTGTGATCGGCTGTGCCTGCCATCAGGTCCTCATCTGTGAAGGTAATGTATGGCTCATGGTCGATTTGCGCCGCCTCCTCACGGATTTCTTGGGCAAAGTAGGCTTGGAAACTGGCAGGGTTCTGCAGCGCGTAGATTAAGGCATCACGTAGTTCCTGAGATACCATCAAGGCATCAAAGACACTGAGCAGTGAGGGGATTTTTCGCAAGTGAGCGACCACATTGTAGTCTCCCACGGACATTCTAGGCCTCCGTCAGACGTTGTCTCACCTTCTGCTGTTGCATCATTTCTGTTCCTTGCTCCATAGTTGGTTGCTTCTCTGGGAGGTTGTCTTTCAGGTATTCTAGTGCCCGATCTCAGACTGACATTATAGTAGTTTTTCATGTTTGGTCGGATCCTAGTGGAGACCTGTCGGATCAAGTCAGACACTTTGTTTGGTTTTGGTGGTGGTTTGGTTTCCTTTTCATCTACAACACTTTGGTCGGTATCACTCCTTAGTGGTCTGGTTGCAGTGGGGTTGATTGCCAGTACAACAGGCTCCTCTTCTGGGCTACTGTATTGTCGTTCCCTCTCAGTATCATACTCATATTCAGAGGCTGTCCCTCCTTCAGAGGTTTGAGAGTTCGTGCACCGGGATATGGCACGACATACTTCGTTTTCTGTTTCTTCATCTGATGGGTCATTGTCATTCCCAGACCATGCCAGGCATTCCTCCCTTGAATGCCCCCAGACTTGGTGGTATCGGCAGTACGACCTCCTCTTGGTATCCTTTTCTTTCTTTGCTTTATGTAGTTTTGGTTGTTTATTTATGGTTTGTGCCCTAGGTGCCCCATTTCCTGCTTCTGGCATTTCCCAGGGGTTTACACGGTTTCTGTGTCTGAGATGCCCATTGGAACCTCCATGTCTCGGTTTCAGTTTTCCTGTTATTTTGATTTCATGCGGTAGTTTGTTGCAAGGGGAGGTGTTGTCGAGCTTAACCAGTTTCATTCTCATGTGGTATTGCCCCGCGTGATTTTGTCGGTTTCTTATTTGTTGGATTGAGTTGGTTTCGGCATTTCCTTATCTCGAATGGCCAGGCTCACCCTTCATGGGAGGGTATACCCGCGTGCGCGAGCTCTCACCTCTTTCTCGCCGGTTTGTTTCAGGACCCCCAAACAGGTTGTCATTGAACTGGAGGTGTTTTGGTTTATGGTGATGGTTTTCTGCACTGACTTTCCCTTTTCCTTTTCCTGGAGGATGATTAATTTTGGGTTTTGGCCTTTGTCTCTCTTGGATGACGATGCCGGTTCCTCTCCTTCTTTGTGGGAGGTCCCCCGAGTTGCCTGAGATACCATGGCCAGGTTTCATGGCCTTTTTCTGCCCTGTCCCCTGTTTTTGAGCGCGGTATTTCAGTGCCTTGAGTTCCGCCTCCATTGAGATCCTTTCCTTCCGCTCAGTCTTTAACCTAGCTATCAGGGTTTTGACCAGGGTTTGTATCTCAATGTTTTGTCTAGTCATCCTTCTCAGAGCATTTGTGCAGAAATCCAAATCTATCAGAAGTTGGTGTTTTCCCTTGAGGTGAAGGTAGCGCTATATTCCTTTGATGGTTGTTGGGATTGCCCACTGTTTGAAGTGGTGTCAGGCTGTGTCTGTTTTGACCTTGTGCGATGGGCGGGACCATCTATTGTGGCTCTTTGGGATGGACCTCGACCTGTGTGGGCTACTTTCATTGAGTTGTCACCTGCTTGTGATTCAATTGGGTTTTCTTTTAGCTTGGCTGTTTTCTTTTGTTTAGGTTTTGGTTCATTTTGCGAGTTGTTGCCTTGGGTTGTTGGAGATTCCTCCTCATCGCTATCTGTGTCAGACTCACTCACAGTGATTGCCCGACAACTCTCAGAAGTACCTTGCCCCCTGGCGGCATTCTTCAATTTTCGCACATCGGCGATGGTTTCCTTTTGAATGTTGATGAACACCTTAGGATCATAATATCCCATTATTGTATCATCTGCATAATATCTGGGCCATGTACTGGGGACGGGGTAGTGAGGAGATGGATCGTGACCTTCTGTACCCTCCACAATCGATGCTCGCTGGAATTGTTGGGTGATTTCTGCTTCCGTTTCCGCATTTCTGTTGGTGACAGGGGACACTAGATTTCTGATTCGACCATATTCTAGCGAGCACACCTCCCACCGTGACCTGTTATGCCTTATCCCTTCTACCCACGGTAAAGAGGAGGCTTGAATTTCACCAGTTCGCTTAGAGCTTGTGGGGGGTTGCCTTTTTGGCCAAGGATCCAGGACAAAGGGTTGCAGATCGACCAGGTAAGGGTGTTCTGGTTCTAACTCATCATCACTCCCTTGTCATCCGACTCTTTTACTGGGTTCCTCTACTTGGTTGACCAGGTGGCTCATCCATCCAACAGGGTCAGCCAGGGATTGGAATTCTTCTTCAGGAAATTCCTCTTGTTCAGGCTCTTCCGAGCCCGAATCATCATTAATGGTTATCATTTGACACGTCTCAGAGTTTTGGTTTTGGTTTTCTTTCTGGTTTTGGCTTGAAGAGGCGGTGCTTTCAGCTTGGTCACCAGTAGAGGTAGCGACTGCCCCCTGTTTAGTGCTGGCATTTTCCTCCGTATCTTGTTCAGCGGGTCCATCTTCTTCATATCCTTCCTCAATGGCCACGGCTTCCCAGATTTGGTTGACCATTTGCCGTACTATTTCTCCTAACTCCTCAAGAGTAAGGTTAGGTTGGCCTGGGATACTAGGAATATGAATATCAAGGTTTATCATTCTTGGTTGCCGTCCTTGCAGGTCAGCAGGGTCCATTTGTTCAGCGGGATCTAGCACAATCTCATAGTCATATGCTATTTCCTCTGGGTTAGTTTGGTTTTCTCCTGGGGTTTCGGCCTGTGGTTGTGGTACTTCTGAGGACTCGCCTTTGTCAGAATCATGATGCCCAACTCGATGACAGGTGGCATCATCACGAGAGGACTCGCCCTTGAACAACTTATTCTTTCCTTTATTGGTTCCTTTGTTTCTCCTTTGATAGGTTATCATTTCTTTTTTATTTTCATGTTTCTTTCTTCTTTGGTATACCATAAGGGCCTTAAGACTTTTCATTTCTACCTCATCATCTTCGGTGGGACAATAGGTATCATCATCACTGTTTACCCTTAGGTTTCTCATGAGTTCGCTGGTTGACATGGCCTTGGTTTCAGCGATGGCTTGTTCCAGCTCACACCGCGCATTCTCATCCCATTCAGGTTGAGGCCGGACAGTCATGCGAGCATTTCTCCTTTGTTGTCTTTTTTTATTGGATTGGCTACACGGTTTCAAGGAAGGCTCATCATCATCCGTCCAGGCTGCAATCCGGGCAGATCGGCCATCATGATTTTCCGACTCAAGAGTCATCAGACCCCGAACCACTAATGTAACGACAATTCCCAGTTTCGGAACCGTCATCGTCGCTGCTATCATTGTCAATATCATTCGAGACCTTGTACAACCTTTCTATTTGTGCCCGAAAGCGGGCAGCTTCCCGTGGATGGGTTCTCCTGAGCCTTTCCTAACTTGCTCCTGGTTGTTGTAGTATCTCGGCATGCTGAGCTATGAAGTTTAGGAATGCAGGGTCTTCCCGTCTCAGATGTTCCATGTACGAGAGGATCCTGGTTGCTTGTGAGATGTTTAGCCTCTCAAATGCTGAAGTTATGTCAGCTGGGGGACCAGACCCAGATGCCATTAGAATAGAGCTTCCTTGGAGGGTACTTGGTTGAGGTTCTTCACGGTCAGGTTCCACCTCGGGCTCTCTTTCTGTCTCTTCCTCATCACCATCGGAATCGCTATTTTGGGCGTTTCCATCAGATGTTTTCCCGCAGAAGAAGAATCGCGGAGAACCCCCGCTATCATCAGAGTCAGAACATTAGGGAGTTTTACCCTTGTTAACCTCCTTCAGGACGGCCGCTATGGCTTCCGTTTCAAATTCTTCTGTAAAATCTGGGTCTTTGGGGTGGGTAGCTCGGCGAAAGGCCCTTGGGTCAGTGATTCTCAATTCCCTGAGCTCAGACATATACCATTCTACCAAGCTGTCATGTTCATTATATTCTTCTTCCTCTGGGGCTTCCTGGGATGACTCGCCCTGAGCGGTATTGACCGGGTTGGAAGTCTCAACTGCTTCCTTTTGGGTGGGGAATGTCACTTCGGCCCTGGGGCTTGATGTGCGCCTGGAGCGCCAAGTCCGCCTGGATCTACGGCGTCGAGTGGTTCTTGGTGGGGTTGCCTATGGACTTATTTCTCCTTCCTCGCGCCCCGTCTCACCAGCTATTTCTCTTACAGTCCTGGTTATGGCTTGACTCTCATATCCTTGGTACTATTGAGGATTGTCAAGGTCTAGCACACCATCAGTCTGGTCCTCCTCAGCTTGGAAAGTTTGGTTGTTTTGGTTGGGGTGGGCCTGGTTATTTG
Organism: Rhynchospora pubera; assembly: GCA_028095005.1. Taxonomy (NCBI): domain Eukaryota; kingdom Viridiplantae; phylum Streptophyta; class Magnoliopsida; order Poales; family Cyperaceae; genus Rhynchospora; species Rhynchospora pubera. Next base: position 178,113,074 of record CM051462.1, read on the forward strand.
TATTGTTTTCATATTCTGCGAGGTCAGCTTCAGTAACCTCAATATTTTCCCAGAGGTGTGGGTCCTCCATATTTCCCAAGTGCGCACACATGATTTCAAAGTCTGTGGGGTGGTTTGGATCCGGGTCCTTCTTGTCCCATCCATTTTGCATGACAATATCCACCGCAGCTTTCTTTATGGCCATATTCTCAACTTGTTGCTCATAGGTGTCCGAGTCTGACATGTTTTCTATCTCCTCGTCAACCCTTAACTCTTGTTGGAACAAGTCAGGCTCTTGGATTTTTAGTTGCATCAAGAAATCCACATATTCTGCTACAGCATTGAAGGAGATATGCGGTAGTGAATCATCGCCTTCTTCCTCAGCTTCATCTTCTGATTCCCCGGCATCACTCAGATATCTACAATGCTCTGCGGGTTCACGGGTTTCCTGTTTATAGGTGTCAAGAGGTGTTTCCTTGGTCCAGAACCTATCTGCCAGCCATGATGCTAGCAATTGGTCCACGTCATCACCACGCATAAGTTCATAGATCCACCAGGATGGGTTTAAGGCGATTTCTGCCTCTAGGATAGGGTGAAGGTTGGCCTGACCGCACCAATAGGAGAAGTCTCTCCATTGCTCTCTTGCTTTCATGTACATTTTTATCCTCCTGTAACTGGCTGGTTGGCATTCCTCTAGCCCTTTGTAGAAGACATTATTGTCCTCTTGTGGATTTTGGTTTGTGACCGCGGAAGAGAGAACGGCCTGTGTAGCTTCCTCTATTTGCGCGATCATTTCCATTTCCTCTTCTTTGGTGAGTATTCCTTCTTTTTCTCCCGAGTTATCCTCCGGGTCTATATCCGTTACTGATGCTGAGATTGCATTGCAGGAGATTCATTTTCCTCGTCAGTGAAACCAGGAACATCTTGGGCGTTTTGGGCATTAGTTGAGGTGGAAGCCTTCTTATTTACTTGGTTTCTTACACAACTGGTCACATCAATGGCTTGTTTCATCAAATCAGACACATGCTCTTCCAATATTGCAATGGTTTCTGGTGGAATTCCAGATTTTCCTTTCTTTTTCGGTACGGCGAGGTTGAACCCCAGATTTTTTATGCTTGGGACACCTTCTGAATCTTGACACTCGTCATGAATGTCTACAAACGCCTTACGGTCTTGGCCATCGATCCTGAAAGGTAGGGTCATTCGGTCTGGTTTCTTTTCTTTGCGGCTAAGGGCCTTATCCGATTTTTTTATTTTAAGGATTTCTTTCTTTTTCCTCCCTGATTGGGTCATGGGTTGAACAGTGACCGTCGACCAGGTATGTTGAATTGGGACTGGGTTGGCTGATAACTCGGCCGGGCTTTGTTCATTTACTGTTGAGGTTTCGGAAAGTCCGGCGTCTGCCTGTGCCGGCTCCTGTTGGTTGGAGGATTCTTCATGTTCTTCCCCGTCACCTGAGGCATGGTGGCACGCGGCCGTCCAGAACTCCTCTTCCTTCTTTCCTTTTCCTTTGCCTTTCAACTCCTGCCGTACCTGTCCGCTAATTTGAGCTGCGACCTTGGGGGAGATGAAATCAGCGAGGGTTGCCTGTGTTGGCTTTTCTTGAACATATGGGTCTTCAACAGTTACGGGAGCGGTTTCGGGAGTGACTTTCCTCCAGAATGTCCGCCAGGATCTTGCATCACCCGTTGGCATGTTACGGGCCATTGGTTTCGGCTGTGTTTTCATTGGTTTGAGTCTTTTCGGGACCACTGGTATGATAGGGCTTTTCCATTTGAGTTGAGGCTCGGCCTGCAAGGCTCTCAGCTTCTTTCTGGTGTTCTTGTTCAAGTACACGCTCCATGTCGTAGGTGGTTTTCCATCGATACTGACGGAAACACGACGAGAGCTGGCACTTGGGGCTCCATTTGAAATGGCATGGGGAGCTGGCTCCTGTCTGGCATCATCACGGAGAGAGATTGCTCCTTCTTGGATTTTCTGCTCGAGCCAATCCTTAAAGACATAGCAATCCTCTATGCTGTGACCCAAAACTCTGTGATACACACAGTAGTTATGGTGATTCACCTTGTCCTCTTCTTCGGGCCTCTTGCATTGGGGCAACCGAACCTCGAGAACTTCCATAGCTTGCCTAAACAGCTTCAGAGTTTTCTGCTTTTTGAATGAGTAGGGTTTGCTTATCAATTCCCTGAGTGTTGGCCTTTGAACCTTGGACTGCAGGTTCTCGCCCTTTGCTTCACCATTATTTCCGCATTGGGCACCACCAGTGCTTTCGGTTTGGTTGGTGACGGCTTTGACTGCCTTGGTTGTTTTAATTTCCAGCTTCTTTCCTTTTTCTTTATCCTTTTCCTTGGCGGAGTAGTACAGTTGGTTCATTTCAGGCTCTAATTCCTCATACCGGGCAACCATGGCTACCAAGTGTTCAAAAGTGGTAACATTGTGACCCACCATCCACACCTTCATGGGCGCGTGGATGCTGTTCAAGAGCATACGCACCGTCTCAGACTCACTTATGTTAGACTGACATCCCATGTACATGGTTTCCCACCTTGACACGTAATCGGAGACGGACTCGTCTTGTTTTTGTCTGGCATTAACTAGGTTGGTAACGGAGACCCGATGCGGGGTCGTCCTGAACCTTGCGCAAAAGGCGTTCACCATCTCCTTCCAACTTTTGATGCTATCTGCCTCAAGAGAAGCATACCAGTCAAATGCTACTCCGGACAGACTTTGTGAAAATTGCCTTAGTAGCCATTCCTCCCTCCGAGCAGTATTTTCCGCAAGAGGTTATGAAGTGTGACAGGTGTTGACTCGGGGTGATTTTGTTTCCAACCACATCAAATGCCTTGAATTTTGGTACTATGTGTCCCTTTGGGTAATCCAACTGGTCAAACTTTGCGGGGTAGGGTCGACCTGTAAAATTGACGGGCAGTTGGGTGCCCCCCATCCCCAGAGATTGCAGTTTCTGATCCATGGCTTTTTGCATCCTTTCCATCATATCCTCAGGGTCAATGACACTAATTTCCTTCCTTCCAAACAGCTCCTCTTCAGAGGTTTCACTGGAGCTGCTATCCTTTTCTCGCACTATTTTGGAGTGGGCTTTCTTGGTTTTCTTTTTATTTTTGGATTTTGGTTTAGGAGCCATTCCTTGGGTATCGGTTGACTTAGGTGCGTCATTGTTTAAGACGACACAATTTGGGCGTGCCCCCTTTTTGGCTATGTGTTTTTGAACCTCAGCACATGCTGCGGTTACCCGAGCGTTTTCCGCCTGGAGTTGCTCAAGTTGCTTGGTTTTCTCCTCCAGCTCCTTGCGAAGCTGGGCCATCTAATCAGATATTTCCTCAAGAATTTTCTCATCAACATCCTCAGACGAACTTCCATGGTCTAGGTTCGGATCCTCCTCATCACTTGCGACATTATCGCTGGTTTGTTGGACAATTTCCTCCATCACCGGGCTGCGGTTCCTGGGCCGCCCTATCCGTTTAGGAGGTTTGGATGCTGAAGCCTTTCTTTTTTGCCCTCGCGTTTCCACGGGGACACTTTCAGAGTGAGGCGTCTCCTGGGAACCTGTTCCTACCATACGGACTTCCGCCGTCTCCTCATCATCATCATTTGCGGACACATAACATACCGAGACAGAACCAACATTCCGCCTCTTCTTCACCACATATTTCCTTTTGGTTTTATCTTTCATCATCTGACTCGCCACCTGGCTAGCTAGAGAGGTGTCCTTTTCCTTAGGCACCCACCACTTGGTGCCCCCTGTATGTTGCTTGGGAGCTGGGATGGGTTCCTGTTGCTTGGGCCTCCAAACCTGCTTCATTTTCCCCTCGGCCTTCATTGAGCGGGTGTTGGGTCGGAGTGGTGGGAAGGTGAGCCGGTCAAAGATTGAAGGCGGGTTGGCTACTGTCCTTTTCTCAGACGCACTATAGTCCGTATCTCCCTCTCGGTTGTCCTCGCGGTAGGGAAAACAGAGTCTTTGGTGCACCGGGAACCTAAGCCTGTCCTTAATGGACGGCTTCTTGGGGTTGGTAGGGATTGCAGTGACAATCCTGCGGGACTTACGGGATCTCTTGACAATTCTGAAGGCCGCATGAATGGCCTCCACCGCCTTGTATTTTTGGTGAGTCACTTTCTCTGTCTCAAAGACTTGGGCATACATGAGGAGCTCCCAGTCTTCTCTGAGGCGCATTATTTCACCTCCCTTTTTGACAGTGTAGGGGGGCGAAGGTATTGCTGAGGGATAGGTCAGTGACAGTGTCAGGCTGTTGGACGAGGTGGAGAGCCTGAGCCCTCGAGATCCTAGTCCTTTTCTCCTTTTTGAGTTTTGGGGCTGTTGCCCCCTTGATATGGGTGGTTGCCGCCCAACCCTTTTTGGTGCTAAGGGCAGGCTTTCCAGGGATCTTTACCGATGCTTCACCAGCAAGCATCACGGGAGAGATTTGTACGACGGCTTGGACGGGCACGTGGAGAGTCCCGGTTGCTGCCGCCTTCCTGCTGCGAGGATGCTCGCCCTTCACGATTTGACTCCAGGTAAACATCTTGTCTTCCTCTGCAATAGAGAGAACTTAAAGTCAATCATTAGTATATATTTTTTTTAATATTATGGACTTAATTCCAGTTTTGCGTTTAAACTTTGACTATGCCCTGATGAGAGGAGAAAAAAAGTCCCACCGGGCGTGCCAGAATCTTTCTCGCACTTTTTCAGTCCAACCACGGAAGATCAGATAATCCTCTATGGGGCGAAGAAAATGCGGATCAGATACCCCTCGAGCATCTTGAGACCCGTCGTTACCGCCTATTCCAAATGAATGAAAGGCGCTAATGCGGTTCTAAGTACCACGAGAGTTGATTGTTTGTTGTAGGTCCCTTTTTTCCAGTAAGCGCAAGCCCCTACTGTTAATTACCTCTGGACTCGGTTACGAACTGAGCCAAGAGCACCACTAGATCGGGATAATCAAAGTTTAGATGTCGTAAGTGGATGAAATCCATTTTAGTAAAAGGATTGTGTCTTGGTAGGTAATTTCAGGGTGAAAATAATACAAAAGGGCGATCATTTGAACAGTGCAATGTAAACATGAACAATGCAATTTGATTCTATGGTTACACATTTTAGACATTTAGGTTGCTTGTTGCTGGATCAGGCTTAATGCCGTCACGGGGATTTCGAGTCTGATACTAGGAAATTTAATATCCTAGATCAATCCTCGATCGTTTGGGGATTTAGAGATTTTGGGATTTCGTTCAAATCTCGAGTACAGACGCGCTTATGCCTTCTCTTGACAGGGACTTAGGTGATGGCCACTGGTTGACTTTTCTTTTGGTCATCTGGGCATCAGATTTCAGTCTGCTTCTGGTCAATCATGCCGTGAATTTGTAGAAGCAGGCTGTTAGATTTGAGTCCAACACTAGAAAATAGGGTATTCTAGGTCAGTTCTCAATCGTTTGGGGAACTTAGGGATTTTTTGGGGTTTTTTGTTCAAGTCGCGAGTACAGATGCGCTATGCCTTCTCTTGACAGGAACTTCAGTGATAATTCAGAAGTGACTTTTCCTTTATCTTAATCTGAATATCAGGAGGGCGTCTCCTTCAAGGCGAAACGCTATGCAGTCTTGAAGGGACGAACTTTTGACTTTGTGTCTTTTGGGTCACTTTTAGACTTTGTGTCATTTTTTTTGACTTTGTGTCACTTTTGAATTTGGGCTTTTAATTTTGTACTTTTAGAATCTTGGACTTTTAAATGGGACTTTTAATTTTGCCATTTTAGGATTTCGGGTTTTTAGACTTTTAATTTGGAAATCTAAAACCTTAGACTTTTGAGTTGGACTTTTGAATTTTAGGCTTTTGGACTGAATTTTTGGTATAAAACTTTAGAATTTCTATGTTGGACTTTTAATTTAGGACTTTAGACTTTTGAGTCGGACCTTTAGATCTTACTCTTTTAAGTTGAAGATCTTATTTTGTCACTTGATTGGCATTATGGACCTCGAGTTAAATTCTTGAGTTGCGACGTTTGAGTTTTAGATTTTTAGCACTCGTTTGGACTTTTGAATTTAGACATTTAAATTTGCACTTTTAAACTTCTGTTTTTGACCTTCTGGATGATGCTCTTTTTTTATTTCCACTTCATTTGTAGATTCTAATGTCTGACTGTACCTGTTGTCCAGAACATGTGACACCAAATATACCTGTTGTCCAGAACGTAGAATATTCAAATGATTTTTTTTTGTTTTATTTCTTTTTCTTTCCCTTTTTGACAACCTAACTATTTTTAATGCATTTTTGAAGTTTTATGCTTCGCAGAATTTTTCGATTGGTTGTGAATTGTTGTTTCGCTGTTTGTCGTCCAGTGACCCGCCCTAGACTAATCATCACAGAAGATCATTGCACGTCGCTGGATTTGGGAATTGATGAGATCGATTGGTTTGCACTCGTGTCTGTGCATCGAGTGAGTTTAGACTTGAGTCAGGTTGGTTCCATGGGTCCCACCGGCCAACGGGGCTTATCGGAACTCCGGGTTCACTTGGCATGTATTCCATTTCAATCTCCTTCCCTCCTCCGCCTCTATTGACTCGGCGGCAACAAGGGTTGACTCGGCGATTCCGACCGTCGTTTAGACCATGGTTAGATCCCGTCTGGTCGCTTACTCATCCTCTTCTCAACTCCATTCTCAATTTTGGCCATGTCTGCTCAATTTGTACACATCATCATTCCCAATTCTGCTCAGTGGGCTTAGGTAGGCGAGGTGAGAATCATCGATGACGATTCCTTGTTGAAGAATACTTGATGAGCGTCGTGGAGATTCTCTGAGTCACTTATAGCAACCAAAGGAGATGCAGGTGTTGTAATTTTGCTCAGAGTTTAAACCCAGGGTCTGGTATTGGTTCAATCAAGGTATACAATTGACATTTAACTTTGACTAATGGTGATCATTTCTGGTTCAATATTGACACCACCAATGATTGGAATGGCTTAGACCATTATTGTAAGCGTATGTGGATGTTTGCAGGATGCCATTTCTGGTTATGGGCTCCACTATTAATCATATTGTAGAATGCATTCATGACAAATAGCAAGAAAACATTTCATCGTTTTTTTTTATACATTTCAGAGATGATACAATTATTCCAGGTCTTAGAAGTATCAGTTAAGGTGAACATCTGATTTTTTTTGCTACTCACAAGAACATTAGGCTTGCCTTCCTTAACTGCATTCACTTATCTTGGCAGCTTTCTTATTTGTGCTTTACTGAGCCCTTGCTATTCCTATTAGGTGTACTTTTGTTACTTGACAACACTTAATTTTATTGATTATCTTATAACCTTGCTTACTGCCCCCTACATTACGGATTGTATCACTGTGTCATCTTTGTCGCCTCATACTTTGATATTTTCAATTTAGTCCCTCTATTGCGCTATTATGCACTTTTCCTTTTTGGTCCATAGGTTTAGCTTATATTACCACTGCTACTATTGCCACTGTTTTGAGGTTTCCTTTTGATTAAATTATAGAGAAAGTTTCAGTGATACATCTTTACTAGGGATGCATTTCTGTTCTCAGGTGTGTTTAAATACATTTTCTTTAATAGGTCTGGCAGCATGCCTTTCAACCAAGATGGACCCTATTTATTATATATAAAAAAGTTTCTATATATTTTTTTATATACATATTTTTTGAAAGATCAAGCACAGTCTCCTTCCCCTCTTTTTTTGATGTTTGCCACAGACTGAAATTAAACTTATACAGAAGAGATGCACTTGGCAAAGATGCCATCTACACATTTGTAGTTTTTTCTTTATATCTGAATTTCTTTCTAAGCAAAGTTCAGTAAAGTAGAATATACCCCCTTTTTTTTTTGAAAGACTCCTTTTTTTTTTAAATCACACATAAGCTCATCAATATCATGAAGACATATGTTTTTTTTTTTTTGAAGGAAATGAAACTTTCAGTATCCATGAGGTCCCCTTTCTACATTTTCAATTTAACCCTTATTGTTTGGCATATATATATATATATATATATATATATATATATATATATATATATATATTATTTCTTAATATATATTATTACTACTGCTACTAACCCAAGATGTCTTTGTTAAATAGAAATTTAGTAAATGTATGCACCAGGGGCATGTTTCTATCCCCAAGTATGCGCTCTCAGGCAAGCATCCCTTGGGTATAGCCACACACCTCAAGCATACTTAATTATTCATTTTTAAAGAGTTTCTACTAAGACAGATTTGACAACATGTGCTTTACCAAAAGATAAATTTTATCCCCCACACATCGACATCCCCCTTTTTTGTTTTTTACATTAACACAGTTTCCTTACCAATATACCCTGGACTTTTTGTAATAGTATAAAGATTACTTGTTGTTTCCATCTGTAAGTGGGTTGTTATCTTAAGCCAAGTTAAGCTTATATTAGTTGCATAATGAGAACCAGGTATTTTTCACAAACAGTTACAAGCATATTTGTCTATAAGAGTTCATTTGCATCTGTTACAGCACCTATTTGGTGAGGAATTAATTTCAAAGAATTTCATGGTTATGACCCTCAAAAAGGAATTTCATGGTTTCTGAATTTTTAGGGACAAACTAGTGAGTGGGTGACAGTTGAATATTACTATCCTAATCCTACCAAGGATGATTTTATCGGTGTTTTTCTCCATCAAATTTCAGGTAAAGTATCCGATTTGACATCAAAATTAGCAATACCTGCACAGGAGGCACAATTGGAGTTCCAGGATCTGATATGCATGATGAAACGCCATGTGGCGGAGGCTGGTCGCCATGATGAAGTTCCATGGAGTGATAGTACTCAAAGGATGAGGAGACGAAAAGTAGAAGAGAGAGATGAAAGGATGAGGAGGACGAGATTTTGGCAGGAATTTGAGCGAAAAGGGTTGGATTTCAGTGATATATGTTATGAGATATTTATTTTTCTTTGAAAATAAAGATGAATAGGAGAGAAGAAGAGGGCAGTCGGAATCACATCCTCTACCGACACTGCTCCATTTTTTGGATTGTGCAACGGTTAATAAAGCGAAATAGCCACGGTTCCCGTCCGTTGTAGAAGCCCCTGTAGCAAATTGTATAAAAACCGTCTTTAAAATAGAGACGGTTTTTAAATAAAACCCGTCTTTAAACGCTTCAAATAGAGACAATTTTAAACAAAGGCCCGTCTAAGGCACAACAGATAAAGACAGTTTTTAGAGTAAAAACCGTCTCTATTATGATACAGCAAATGACGCATTAAAATATACATTCAAAATTGTTACGGTTATCAACATAAAAACCGTTGCTATTTTTTTTGCTTATTTTCTGTGGCTCGCCCAATATTGCTAGCCGTATCATATATCAACATATTGACATATTATTAGCAATCACACGTATTGACATATATATATCAACATCACATATATAAGTAATCCAAAATGACACATAAAGATAGCAAATTAAAGTTGAATAGTATCAAATATTTACAAAAATTACTACATGTTCCAAATAAAAAAAAATGTTCAAGTCATCGATACAAACTTCTAACTTAGAATAATTTTTGCTTCATGAAATCCATGATCTCTTTCACCACTACTCCGATCTGTTCAAATGAAACATGAAAAATAATTTAATATTTGGTGGTAAAATTTTTTTTTCAGCGAGCATAATTCCACAATGCATTCAGGTCATCAACGTACTCCCAAAAATATATAGGAAGAATGCAATCAGCCTTCGCAAAAAGAACAAGAGTGAAAAGGTACATAGTTCACATAGAGACCCCTTCTTCCGGAGTGGCAACAGCAAACTGAGATAACTCAGCAAGTAATACAGCCGAAAACTCATCCCATGAAATAGTTCCCTTGTTCGGGAAAAGTCGCCTCAAAATTGCATAGTTAGCTTAATTAATTTTTGAGGCAAATCCATCTCACCAAGACGACTCAAAAAATGAGATGAAATTGGTTGGATTCACAACAGAAACCAAAAAAAGAAAAAAAAAGAGATGGAATTACCAGTGTCGGCATGAGTCGAGGTGCTTCGAAGCGGAGTTGTCGGCTTTGAGGGGCTTCAGTGCTGCCGGCTTCGAGGGGCTTCAGTGCTGCTGCCGGAGAGCGACTGGCGACCGTAAATAACGGCGGAGAGCTTGAGGGAGGAGCGAATGGATATCGGATCGAGATCGAGAGGAGGGGCTTGAGTCGAGGTGCTTCGCGAGGAGGGTTTGATGGAGAGCTGTCGAGAGCGGCGCTGTTGAAAGGAGGGTTTGAGAGAGAGGATAAAGAGGAGGGCTTTAGAGAATGAGAGGAGGGTTTGAGAGAGGGAATTGGGACTTAGCAGAAAATGGGAGGAGGGGTCTGCTTCAAGCTATAAAAAAAAGGAAAAAAATTCAAATTAACGACGGGTTTTAGGTAATACCCGTTGTTATTTAAATAAAGACGGTTTTATCATAAAAACCGTCATAAATTGAAAAAAAAAAGGAACGGTTCTTAGAAAACCCGTCACTATTTAACATAAACAATTTTTTTTTCTTTGGGCCGAGAAATGGGCCACGGTTTTAATGTAAAACCAGTTGCTATTTTTCTCTCAGATTTTCTCTCTCTCCTATTATATGGCTTCGAACGGTTATTTATAAAAACCGTGGCTAAACCTTCGTTGCAAAAGCCTCGTTTTCTGAGTGCGACCTTTTAAGGTTGGTAGAGTGACAACTTCTGATCTAAATCGTTAGATCTAATCTCAACGGTTAAGGGAGCCCCGTGCATGTAACTTAGATTGATAGGCCCGAAAAATATTAACCGTCGAAATTAGATCGAACGGCTCGGATCAAGAGTTGGCCCTCTACCAACCTCAAAAGGTTGGCAGAGGATACGGACCCAGGGCAGTCGGGCAGGTTAGAATTTCAGCGACAACCCTAAACCCTGTGTGCGTACCGTTAGATTAAGATCTAAGAGTCCGGAAAAAAAGTAGACACCCTGTTCACCTTTTAAGAGGATACGACTCTGAATTTTCTCTCTCTTACCTTCGGCCCCACAACAGTCTGGAAAGTGCGGACCAGAAAATGTTCGATAACATCGATTTGGAGCTAGGGGTGGATAACGTGTCTAACGGAAACGGAATGGGGTCATTCCGTTTTCCGTTCCATTTCAGTAACGGTACGAATCGGATGATTCGTGATTCGTTCCGTTTCGACGAAACGTGGCGGAACGACTATATTTACACTATAAAATGCACAAACGAATCACGAAATACATTTCGTAATTCGTTTCGTTTGCGAAACGGAATGAAATTTCATTCAGTTATACGTTCCACATGGACGGAACAGAACGATTTCGCGTATTCGCGGTATACCGTGCCCACCCCTATTTGGAGCTCGGTTTAACAAAAAACGACGAGAAATGATATCCATCTGCATTTTTATCGTGATTTTCATTTTGAACATAATAAACATACAAAATAGACAAAATGACTATTGTCTCGCACTTTTTCGCGGCCCTCAGTCACAAGGGTGAGGAATCCGTCTGTTGCGGATTGAGGGTGAAAAAGAATGCGGATCAGATACCCCTCGCGAGCCTTAAGACTTCGATACCGATACCCCTCGTAAAATGAGATAGCGGTACGGTCTTAAGCCCTCACGAGAGTTTATTGTTTGAGGGGTCCTTCCTCCATTCCAGTAGGCGCAAGCCCCTACTGTTAATTACCTCTGACATGGTCAAGAGAACCTCTGGATCGGGAAAATCGATGGATCATATGTCTTAAGCTATAGGGAATTGTTAATAACAATTATTGTGTGCTACGCCTTCATGATTTTTCCTTTTTATTTCATATGCTTATATTAGTGGGCTTCGTTTGCAGGACAGCAGGGTTCAGAGCCTTTTGGTGAATTTGAGGTGATCTGGATTGCGGCCGTTGAGGTTCTTAGCACATTGGGTGTCTTTATGTTTTCTTGATTCTTGCAGTATGGGGCAGCTGGATGGCAATTTGAGAGATTTTCGGAGAGAGGTTGAAGGGATTGCAGGGTTTATTGTTGAGGAGTCATGCTATCCGAGAATGTTGGTAAATTGCTTGGCCTCCGGTAACTGATCCAAATGCCAAGTTGAGCTGAGATTAACGTTGTGCCCCTAGGCTTGATCAACGTTGATTGATGGATGTCGGGCTTCTAGACATGATCGACATCACATTTTTGAAGTGCGCGCGGGTGCTTCCCAAGAAGGACTCGTGTGGTCCCTCGGGAGCGAGAAATGACACCTGGTCCCTGAACCGAGGTGTTTTAGAAGATACGTGGACGCTACTCAGAGCTTGGGTTTGATGCCAGCATGGATCACTATGTCCTGCGATTTTTCTAGTATCAGAGTGACTTGATTGGCGAGATGCTTGAGTGTTGTTTGAGACATCCTACTGAGATCAAAGCTAGCGCCCGGCCCTTGGGCCTATTTACGGTTGCCGAAATCAATCTTGACGCCCGGCCCCTGAGCCTATTGACGACAGATTGGTTTTAGGAATATCTCATCCATCCTTCAAAACATCATCTTGATATGATTGCTTGTTTGGAATGTCTGTTTTAACGCAACGCCCGGCCCCTGAGCCTATTGACGCTGAGTCAAATGTTGAGATGCTCCAATGGCTGTTCACATTGTTGGAGGATCATAAGTATAGCACCCGGTCCTTGGACCCATTGATACTAGACTTGGTTGAGTAGCAGACGCCAAGCTGTTACTTGGACGTCAAATAGACCAATACTGGGCCCTTGAGCATGTTCAGTATCGGGTAGGTGCGCGCGATCGCTATTCAGGTTGAACTCATGGCCTTCCTGAATGCTAAAAATGATGCTTGAAAGCTTTGGGTTGATGCCCGGCCTTGGATGGACATTTAAAGTGGTATTCTCGGATTTAGTATGACAGGGTTTTCTTTTGAGGGATAGTGAATCACAATTCAGCCAAACTCTCCACATTATGCTTCAGTTTTCTCTGATGCTCCTTAACGGGCTTTTGTAATCTTTATTCATCTTGGACTCTAGTTTGGGCTCCCACTTGAGTCATGGTTTTAAGTAAAATGGATTACGGATTTGATCGGGGATTCTTAGTTATGGTTCTGGTATGCGAAAGATTCTTCATATGTGTTATATATTTCTTTTTTTACAGGAAATTTTCTCATATTTTTAGGATTTTGGTGGATCTTTGAAGTTGAATGAAAATAGTAAAGTGGGGTGACTTGGCAGGCAATCATCGGTCAATTTCTGATATCTGAGGTTTAAATATTCTGGTTGAGTTTGGACTAGAACTTGTTCTTGTTTTCGGTCATCATTGGATTCTTCATAATTTTCCGGATTTATGGAAGTCAGATTTTGTATTTTTCTGAAGTTCCAGCAATTTTTGGTGGAATTTTGGAGTTGACTGTTTTAGTGGATGACGTGGCATATTGGGATTTTTTTTTGGGGTTTTAAAAGGGTTTGATTCAGATCAGATAGGAATTTTATTGTGGCCATGTTTTGGAGGCCCGAGACCCACACGTTCCACTTTCCCCGTGTAGGCGAGATGACCGTTACTCTTGAGGTATTATTTTTTCCAAGTTCTGTTGGTACATATTTATTTATTTATTGTTTTTTTTTTGTTGTTTAATAAAAAAATGAAAATGAAATTTGCAGGATGTCGCCTTCATTTTTGGCAGAGGGATTGGCAGGATCTTTTCACCGTAGAGGTTGTGATGTGGGCTGACATGACCCAGGTCGAGGTGGCAGAAGCGCGGCCATGGAGTGACGATATTTTGCCCTCGTACGATAGATGGATGCGGATACATGGAGGTGCTCATCTTGTCCCCATTCCGGGAGTAGCACATCAGATTCCAGCTAGCCGGATGACCTATCTAGAGGATGCGTCCGAGCGCGTGACTATGGTAATTTTTTTACTCAATTAAAATGGATTGATTTGTATTTAGGTCACTAACAACAAATAAACAGGTGAAGCACATATTGACGCAAGTTCTGCGAGCATGTGCATGGGCGGTGAAGAAAGGATTCAGACGGGCTGGGAAGGAGATGCTGAAGGGCTGTAGGACGCAGTTGGAGCTCGTTGGGGAGCCGCATCGATTACCTCATCTTTTAGAGGCGAAGGGTCTAGCTACAGACATAGACTCCATACCTGATTCGCCGAAGGAGGATCACGCGCCAGAGCCTGGATTTGAGAAGCAGCAGTTTATGACGGTAACCTAAAATTTGTAATATTATTATTTTTTGTTATTATGTTATTGATAATATTAATATTATTTGTAATATCATTATATGTAACAACCATCTGGGTATACTCTACACGATTGGGACACATATTTTGATCAGCCGAGACTCAGCCAGCCTATTGTGCGGAGCAGACGGACAGACAGTCACCCATCTACACAGCCACCCATCCACCCATCCACACAGCCACCCATCCACCCATCTACACAGCCACCCATCCATGCTGTCTCGGAGCCATCCAGTGTCGAGTTACCAGACACCACCAGGCCCACCTCCTGGCCCATATCCAGACCCACCTACCCATTATGAGTACCAGACCCAGTACCCATTATCCACCTGGACCACCACCATATTCTCAGGGTGAGCCTATCTTAAGCCCGGCTGACGCTTATTTCTCATCCATTGGAGTACATTTGGACGAGCCGTACACACCTCCAGTTCATCCATCTCCATTCGGTCAGAGCTATGGTCCATTTGGCCAGACATACGGCGGAGCCACTTCTTCTAGTGCACCGCCTCGTCATTCCACTTCTTCTAGTGCTCCTCGTCCACCACCTGCCGGACTTGCTCGCGGACGAGACCCCCGTCAGCCACCAGGTCCTCCGTGTATTTGGTCCCCTAGTGAGGGGAGGTGGATCCCCCGTACTGGACATATTTAGGATTTATTTGTATTTTATATTTATGTATGACTTCTATATTTTATGATGATGATATGTATGACTTCTATATTTTTGACTTCTATATTTATTTGTATTTTATAATAACTATAAACTTATTAGAACCAATCACAACGAGTACGAAACACCTAAGTACGAAACAGCTCTGGATTCGAAAAGTATGGCGCTAGAAAAATATCAAAAACGCTTTGAAAAATTCTAAGAAAAATACTGAGCTATTTATTGGCGGACTTATTTTCCTAAACGTAAATTTAAAAATTTTTAGACGTACCATTTGATCACAATAAAAATGAGAAATAACCAAGATAGTCACACTTTGAACTGAAAAAAACAGTTCTGGATTCGAAAAGTTTGGCGCTAGAAAAATATCAAAGATGATTTTAAAAATTGTAAGAAAAATACTGAGCTTTTTATTGGCGGATCTATTTTCCTCAATTTAAATTGCAAAATTTTTAGACGTACCATTTGATTACAACAAAAATGACAAATGACCAAGATAATCACACTTTGAACTGAAAAAACAGCTCTGTATTCGAAAAGTTTGGCGCTAGAAAATTATCAAAGACGCTTTGAAAAATTCTAAGAAAAATACTGAGCTGTTTATTGGCAGACTTATGTTCCTAAACTTAAATTTTAAATTTTTTAGACGTATGTCTCGCACTTTTTCAGTCCAACCACGGAAGATCAGATAGTCCTCTATGGGGCGAAGAAAATGCGGATCAGATACCCCTCGAGCATCTTGAGACCCGTCGTTACTGCCCATTCCAAACGAGCAAAGGGCACTAATGCGGTTCTAAGTACCTCGAGAGTTGATTGTTTGTCGTAGGTCCTTTTTTTCCAGTAGGCGCAAGCCCCTACTGTTAATTACCTCCGGACTCAGTTACGAACTGAGCTAAGAGCACCTCTAGATCGGGATAATCAAAGTTTAGATGCAGTAAGTGGATGAAGTCCATTTTAATAAAAGGGTTGTGTCTTGATAGGGAGTTTCGGAGTGAAAAGCACTGCAGAAGGGCAGCTATTTTAACAGAACCATGCAAACATGAATGATGCGATTTAATTCTTTAGTTTCACATTTTAAGACATTTAGGTTGTTTTTACTTTGCTGTGTCAGGCTTAGTGCTGTCGCAGAGATTTTCGAGTTTGATACTAGGAAATTTGGTATCCTAGATCAATCCTCAATCGTTTGGGGTTTAGAGATTTTGGGATTTCGTTCAAGTCGCGAGTACAGATGTGTTGTGCCTTCTCTTGACAGGAACTTGGGTGATGGCCACTGATTGACTTTTCTTCTGGTCATCTGGGCATCAGGTTTCAGTCTGCTTCTGGTCAAACATGCTGTGAACTTGTAGAAACAGGCTGTTAGATTTGAGTCCAACGCTAGAAAATAGGGTATTCTAGGTCAGTTCTCAATCGTTTTGAGGAACTTAGGGATTTTTGGGATTTTCGTTCAAGTCACGAGTACAGATGCGCTATGCCTTCTCTTGACAGGAACTTCAGTGATAATTCAGAATTGACTTTTCCTTTTTCTCAATCTGAACATCGGGAGGGTGTCTCCTTCAGGGCGAAACGCGATGCAGTCTTGAAGGGACGAACTTTTGACTTTTAAGACTTTATGTCACTTTAGACTTTGTGTCTTTTGGGTCACTTTTAGGCTTTGTGCCATTTTGACTTTGTGTCACTTTTAGATTTTGTGTTGTTTTAGACTTTGTGTCATTTAGACTTTGTGTCACTTTTAGACTTTGTGTCATTTTGACTTTGTGTCATTTTGACTTTGTGTCACTTCTAGATTTTGTGTCATTTTAGACTTTGTGTCATTTAGACTTTCTGTCACTTTTAGACTTTGTGTCATTTAGACTTTGTGTCACTTTTAGACTTTGTGTCATTTTGACTTTGTGTCATTTTGACTTTGTGTCACTTTTAGATTTTGTGTCATTTTAGACTTTGTGTCATTTAGACTTTGTGTCACTTTTAGACTTTGTGTCATTTAGACTTTGTGTCACTTTTAGACTTTGTGTCATTTTGACTTTGTGTCATTTAAACTTTGCGTCACTTTTAGACTTTGTGTCATTTTGACTTTGTGTCATTTTGACTTCGTGTCATTTTGACTTCGTGTCATTTTTAGACTTTGTGTCATTTTGACTTTGTGTCATTTGGAAGTTTTGACTTTTGATTTTGCATTTTTAGAAGTTTGAACTTTGAGTTTGACTTTTGAGTCTTGCACTTTGAGTTTGACTTTTGAGTCTTGCATTTTAAGCTAACACTTTTGGAGTTTGACTTTTGCAAGCACTTTTGGAGCTTGACTTTTGAGTTGGGCTTTTGAGTTTTGGTTTTTCGGACTTTGGCTTAAAGTTTGAGCTTGGTTCGAACTTTTGAGTTCTGGCATTCTGGACTTTAGACTTTTTAGTTGTGACTTTTGAGTTTTAGATTTTCGGTGTTTGGTTGAGATTTTTGGGTTTGGACTTTTAAATCTGTACTTTTAAATTCCCTTTTTCTTTTTTATGCTATGTATACTTTATTTATTTCAATTTTGTTTGTGGGCTTTAGCGTTTGACTGTACCTATTGCTCAGAACAAGGAATGTCAAGTGTACCTGCTGTCCAGAACATAAGTTATTCAGATGTACCTGCTGTCCAGCACATAATTTGTTCAAAAGAGACTTTTGTTTAATTTCTTTGAGGGACTTAATTTTATTATTTTTTCATTATGACCATCCTTTTAGACTTTTAAATTTCAAAATGTTTGGTGCTTCAGTGTTTTGGCATGGCATATATATCAAAATGTTCCACACATTTTTCTTGACATTTTGGTATTTTATGGGAATTTTTCTGATAATCCAACTATTTTTAATGCATTTTTGAAGTTTGCTGTACTGCAGGAATTTTCTGATTGGTTGCAATTTGCTGTTTTGTGTTATGTTGTCAGGGACTCGCTTCATGCTGGCCGTCACAGGAAATCAGAGAGGCGCTGGGGCTGGGGTTTGATCAAGTCGCTTGGTTCATGCTTGTGTCTATGCACCGAACGAGTCGGGGTTGGGTTCAGGCTCGATCTATCGGCCTCGCGTGTCAACGCTACTTCTCAGGTGCGCCGGGCCCACGCGACACTCAGACTCGTCTCCCTCCCTCTTTCACAGGTATGATTTCTGATGCCTTTCATTTGACTGGACGCCTCCGTTGGTGATGCCAGCGGGTAATTCTGACAACCGTGTCGTCTGCGGCCAGGTTGATATGCATCGTAGGAGTTCATTAAGGTAACCTCTTCCGTCAGTTACAGCTGCGTTGATTGATTTGGGGAGCTCCGACATTGACTCGCTTTAGACTGTTGCAGCAACGAAGGATTGGCTTATCAATGGAGTTCAGTGAGAAATTGCGTTAGAAGAGGCATTGCAAATTGTCTCAAGAGCATCGTGGAGTCACCTGCATCTTTAATTTTATGCTGCATTTCCCAATTTTGAAATAATACATATTGACTTTGTCTTTGGTCTGACAGGCTCACAGAATGTAAAAAAAAAAATTAAGCGTGTAACTTACTCTATGTATATTGTTCACTTTCTTCTTTCGATGTTGATCAAAGTGGTTAGCGTTTAGATGTTGAATGCTTAATTTCGCTTCATTTTCATTTTATTCACTGACTATATGAGGCTTGATACTTCAGATTACTATTGCAACATTTACTTATTCAAGCAATTGAGCAACACTTGATCTTGGCAATGCTACTCTCCTTTTTTTTTTTGTGAACATTGATGCTTGATCATCCATAGGAACAGCTCATTTACTTTATACCTTGACATCCTTTCAGTTTACGAGACCTTCATGATCACTCCCTTTTTGATGTAACCTAACTTCATCATTTTTGTATTCTGAATTTTACTCTCCCTTCTCTTGCACATGCAAGCACAATTTCATATGTACACTGAACTTAACTTCTTAGTACCCTCTGCCTACTTATCTCATGACAAAACCAACTTGCTGGGTAACATAAACTCAGATTATCAATAGAGTAAATTTTAAACCTATTAACTCCATCACTTTCATTTTTTGTTCTTTTTTTTTGTTTAAGTATAAAGTCATCATATCATCATTTTTAATAATTATGAGGTCAGGGACCTTTATTTCACACTAAGAAGCATTACAACCCTTTAAACCAACATAGATTGTTTTCCTTTCCTTTTTTTATTATGCATAAAAGAAAAAGAAGATTGATGACACTATTTTTTTTCTGCTTGTTACTTCTACTGGAAGCTCAATCTAGTTCATTTAAGGGCATGATATTTCACTACCATATAAAAAAAAAACTTTATCATCACATCTGCTGTATTGTTCCTACTCCTCTTTTTTTTTGACATTTTCAATTCAGTCCCTGCCATTTATGTTATTGTGTGCTCCCCCCCTTTTTTAGTTCTGAACATGGTTTGCACTATTACTACTAAAAGTGTTTTTTGTTTTGAAGAGGGTTTAGAGAATAACAAGAGTTAGAGACATGTTGCTATTCCCAAGTGTACGCTCCCAGGCAAGCACCCCTTGGTCATAGTTACACATCTCAAACCGTTTTTTTTTTTTTATCAAAACAAACCTAATAACATGTATTTTTAGCAAAATAGACCCTGACTATCATATGTTAAGATACTCCTTAGTGCTAAACATAGATTTCCTTATGCAGATATACCCTTAATCTTTTACTGTATTATACATATTATTTTTTTTTTTTTTGCTGATAGCTGATTCTCTTACTGGGATGCTTATACATAACATTTACAATACCCGACATTAATGTTGATGCATGGCCAAATGCATGAGTGTGCGCTCTCAGGCAAGCACCCCTCATACACAAAGCCATGCTTCATGCCAGAACCTTTTGTTATTTTATTTTAGCTCTTTTAAGTTATTAAGTGACCCATTGACACAGATGAGTGTGCGCTCTCTGGCAAGCACCCCTCACCTGTGTCTTTGAGCCCCAAAACTGCATCAGTGAATGATCTACATGAGGACTCTCCTAATGACCCACACTTGGCTTTGATAGATATGAAAGAAATAAAAGGAAAACACAAGGAACTGAAAGCAAAGATCAAGAGAAATAATTTCCAGAAATTGAACTTGTGTATTGAACTTGATACAGTGGAGTTTCTACCTTCTTTTTTTTGAAATAACTGCTAGCTGTTTTTCAGACTTGATTAAAAAAATTAAACAAAGCAACAGAGTTTCAGCTTGTAACTACTAAGCGCTGGAACCCCCCTTTTCTTTGGTGATGGTCTTCTTTTATAGCTGAAAACCCTTAGAGTTTGGCTTTATCTTCTTGACACATGGCAGCATCTCCTTCCTTGATCTTGTGATGGAGGGACTGGATGTGGTGTGAGGCTGCCGCCATACTTTTATAATTCCAGCTTCACTTCTTTCTTTTTTTACTCCTTTTCACTAGCTAATAGCAACATGGCACCTGGCATTTGTAATTTTTTACTTCTTCTTACAGGATGTCTGGAGGAGGAATTACATTCATTCTGGCGCCAATTGATGTGTTGTCTTTCATCTATTGATTCATAAATTGATGAAGGGCTGTGATTTGCATAGAGGAGGGATCTTCTTTGATGCATAGCTGTGGCCATAGGGTTATAGGTCTGGCACATTGGCAGCATGCCTTCATCCATTCCCTCATAAGTTTTCAACTGGAGGCTCCCTTAGTGAAAGATAGTTTCCCTTAATACCCCTCTAACATGTGCCTATCTCCTTTGTTACTCAGGGGCAAATGTGGGGCTATGTTTTCTTGATTGACATTTGGCATAATTTTGGTGGCTGAGTATCGTGTTTGCTGTTTGAGTAACACACTTTTCAGCATTTGCTAACCCTCCTCCCCCTTTTTCTATATGACAAGTGGGGCTCATGCCAGGGGAGATAAACATTTTTCTTTATCAATCCATGCTTACAGAAGGGAGATATAATGCACACATGTGCTGCCCCTTCTCATTGATTATTGTTCTATTGATCTCAACACTCAAAATTTGCTTTGGCAACATTAATCTTATTGTTCTTTAATTATAGTTGACATAATTTTTGGCATATAAACACACTTTAACCCCTTGGGACAGCCCCACATGCAACAATCTCAGATAGGATATGAGGGGGGTATATTTGGAATTTGAGGCTTTTGTGTGCATGTTTTATGGATTTCAAGCTTTTGTCCTTTCTTCAATTTCCTGATTTGCCCCCATTACATCACGCATGATATGCCTTTCCAGGTGCCAATTGATGTTTGTCGGTCATATCCATACCCATGATGTACAATCTCACTTCAACTGATGTCATCCAACCATCCATCACATTCTTTCTTTTCCCTATGTACAGATGAATGGCCAGCGATGTGTTCATTTAAGGAGAGGGAACTTACGGTGCTGCATCTCATTTTATCCTCTCAGTATGTCATTTAATTCAATGTACCATCTTCAGAAGGAGGAATGATCATCTAAGCATCAACGGTTGGGAATTTGGATTGTCTGGGGAAATTCTTCCCTCCTCAATTACACTTCTGGGTTTATGGTACGCTGTGCTGGCAGGCCTAGACCCTCCTTTTCAGTGCATAGACTAGGGTAGGAATTCCTCTTCTCCATTCAATTTCCCTCACACTACTTCATTTCACTGGCCGTCTCCAGTGTAAGTGTAAACATTTTTTTTTTCCTTATACTTTTCACTTCTTACAACATGAGCGTTTTGGTTGTAAAACAGTAAGAAGCCATCCCAACCAAGCAGTTAGTGTAACGCCATTCTCTATTACTTGTCTCTCACACCCTTGGAGCTTTTTTTGCCATGGCCATGGATGTCATCACCTCTGCTGTCGCCAATTGACCCAAAATTGCTCAGCCTTCCCCTTCTATAGGCTTAACAAGACCTTCCTGGGTATATTTCCCGGCCAATTTCTCATTTATTTAGTGGAATTTCATATACATTTGTACCAACTGCTAATCCTTTCCCTTTTAGTTATCGCACAACCTGGGCACCATTCCTTATCGAGTCTGGTATCGTTGCGTAGGTGGTGTCATCGCCTCTGTGCTGGTGAGGTCAGTTGGGACTGAAGCGGTGCAGAACGACGGCGAACTCTCTCCTCACGCCGGTGTACGAAGTCGTGTCAGACAGTACTGTTCTATCCCCTTTTCTTTTTTTCTTTTTTTTTAACGGAAATTGCGGGACCCATCTTCTTCGACCAATCAGAAAATTCAATCCAGTGTTTCAAGCCCAGGGTAAAATCCAACCGTTGATCTCGGATAATGTTATAGGATTTTATTATGGCCGTCAGATTCAGGAAATTTTAGAATGATAATTGGGTTCGAACACAGTTTGGATGGGCCTCAGTTTCGGCCCAACGTAGATTTTATTATTTCCTTAAAAGCCCATTCGAAATTTCCTCCATTTTCCTTGTTTCAGGGGGGGGTTTGTCTCCATTTATTTCAGAAAATGGAATTGTCCATTTGACTGAATTTTTGAGGATAATTAGGCTGCTTTGTTTTTTAGAAAAAATTGTTTGGTGCCCTTCCATAGGTCAATTTAACATGAAATTTTGCATGGTTTCTCATAAAAATATGAAGAATTTAGCTGCCACAAATTTTCTATTTTTTAGGACTCCGGTAATTAATTATAAGGATATCACAGGCGCATAATGGCATTCCTCATAATTAATTAATTTACTGTCCATTTTTTAAGAATTTCTGTATTTTCCTTTCATGCATTATGACCAATTATCAGGGCTATTTTGTTGGGTCATTGGTTATGTGGATGGGATTTTGATTACATGGTTTTAGATTTTGGTGATAACATAGGGAATTGTTCAGGGTTTTGCGCAGCAGAATTTAGAGGCAAACAAATGCCCCCCACCAGAATGGACTGTGAGATACGTCGATCAGTCTACTCTGGTGTCCCCAACTTCTAAGCATTTTTTTTTAGTGGTTTGTAGACATTTTCTGGTTGTTTGATATGGTTTTCGCTTTCTTGCAGATAGTTATGGCTTCGGTTGATGAGATTCACGGTACTGTCCCTCGGTTTGAGATTGCCAGGACGGGTTTCTATGGTCCTTCGGACGAGGCCATTGAGTCTTATATCAGTGATTATTTAGATCCTCAGAAGGTTCATGTGCATCTTCACCGCCTATGGAGGCGTGCTATTCTTAGACTTTTGGTTCGACACAACCGCCTACCTTTACCGGCCATCTATGATTATCCAAGCCTTGCTGTTGACCCTCCTTCACGCACTGAGGAGCGCCGAGACAGGTATTACACCTCTCATTGTTCCATTGGTCGAGATCGGCGTGGCGTTCCCTCCGGTGACCTTGCAGGTATTTTTCTGAGCCCCACTGGTCGTTCTACTTTTTCTGCTGATTTTCATTTGTTGAGTATGGAGATGATGGAGGGGCATGTCATCCCTTGGTCTCCTGGTGGGAATTTGAGGGTTCAAGGTGATTTAAAATGGAGCCCCGGGCAAGTTGAATGGACCCGGTATGTTTTGTGTAGTATGGGAAAGAAATTGGATAAGGTTGAGATTTTTTGAGGTGTGATTTTGGCCTTGTTTGAATATACATGGAGTTCCACCCTTTTGAAAGCAATGGGCTCCAATTAGAATTATGTTCATAATACCTTTCCCTTAGAGGATCGTGATGCCACCATCGATCTTCAGCAGATGTCTGGCCTTATGGGGGTGCCAGTAGAGGGGTTGGTTTATGAGGAGAGGGTACCACCCGATTTCGAGCTCTATGGTCCTGATCATAAAGGGTTCCCTCTGCATTCTTCATCACTTCGGGCAGTTTTCCGGATTTATTATGAGATTGCCATGTCACGTGGTCAGCGTGGCTTGGACAGGGATGTCCCGTTGAGAGACTGGGTTCGCTATTTCACAGACTTGATACCTGAGAAGAGGGCTGCGCATTTTGCTAATCCTTTGGAGCCGATTAAATTGGGTTCTGACAAGACATATATTCCCTCTGAGCGGGTGTCATTCTCAGATTTCTGTTCCCATGAGTTGGACGATGAGACAGTCTTGACTGCTTTTTTGGCTTGGTGGTTGTGCTATTTCTTGATTATCTACGAGCCAGCTGGGTATATCCGTCCTGGGGTCTTTGTGGTGGCGAATGCCTTGGCTCGCGGTAGGCGGGTCTCATTGGCTATTCCAGCTTTAGTGAACCTTTATAGGTCCATGAGAGAGCTTACTTCTTCGAGGGATCCTTCCAGGGCCACAGTGGTTATGCCTTTACACATCCTTTCTGGTTGGTTTTACCTTTACTGGGAGAAGTGTTATACTCCGTTGACTTCTGCTAGCATGAGGCAGTCATTGCCAGGTTTGATTCATATTGCTGGTTGCACCGTCCGTGAGCCGGATCAGATTACCGCTCATTTGTGCTTTACTCAGAGCAGTCAGTACATTGTGGATTATCGCCCTGAGGCTTTCAATAAGGGATGGCCTAAAAACACTGGGAAGCCATACATTGTCAAGGATGTGGCGCCTCGTCAGAAGGGGGCCTGTCCTAAGTTGTGTTCCCCTCGACACAGGCGGGATCGAGACTATGCCGTCAGTATCAGAGCGGGGTGTTTATCCATTCGCATGGGGAATAGGGTGATCCATGAGGTTTACAGCCCTCACCGTTGTGCTTGGCAGTTTGGGTATGACCAGGCTATTCCAGCAGTTTTCAGCTTTCCTGACTCTCCTCGAGTCACTTTGTCGTCATGTGCAGCTTTTAGTGCGTTTTCAGTGCGTTTGGGCACCGACACCAGTTGCGTTGTTCCTCCGGCTTCTCGCCTGGGGACATTGACTGGAGATTATGACAGGTGGTTTAGGGGCTGGTCTAAGATTCCTCATGATGTCAGCGTGGCCATCCTGAAGGAGAAAGTTTACCCTCGTTCTCGGATTGTTCCGCAAAATCCGAAGGTTAGACAAGGCGGTTTCAGACCACTGAAGAATTCTTTTGGAGTTGATGGTTTTGTGCCGGTTGGCGTGAAGTCTTTGGAGTATGTAGACCCTCCTTCGCTTCCAGACGGCCATTTCCCCGGTTCGTTACTTTCCTTTCTCATTTGAATCACCTTCTTGGTTACCTTCTCTCTTTCTTATGATGATTTGTTCTTCGAGGCAGGCCTCGGTGGGTACGATTTTGGTCATTTTCATTTCAAGGTAGAGGGAGTTTTCCCTGCTGAGGGAGAGTCTTCCCAAGATCTTATATCAGAGCCTTATAGACGCTGGGCTATCTACTCAGGTATTGTATTTCTCTTCTTTTTTGTTTAACTTTGTCATCGATGTATGTTTGTCATGGTTCGGTTTTATAGGTGTTCATAGGCTCCCTCCTTCGGTGGAAAATGAGGAGTTGGCCCCTTCAAGTTGTCCATCTCCTGAATACCCTGATGAGTTGGCTGAGGAAGCAGCTAGGCGGCTGAAAAGGCAACGTGAGGATTCTTTGGTGGAGGAAGAAGCGACCCGGTATGAGCTTCGACGGCGGCTGAGGGAGAGCCCTTCAGATGACGGGTTTTCCATGGAGCCTCCTCTCCTTACACCACATTCATGTATGTTATTTCTGTCTTTTTCTTCTGACTTCATTCCATTTAATTTTGATTTGCTATGAACGTGTCATGGCATTTTTCTCAGGGACTGCATGTTCTGGCATATGGGGTAGCGCCATTCTGGCTGAGTCCGCGGTTGCTACAAAGGGCATTGAGATGGAAGAGGTCGAGGTGGAGACCGTCGCCGTGCCGTTTGAAGAGATTATGCGTCCCAGATTGATTTCTCCAGCTCCATTTATCCAGGAGAGTGACTTCCTTGTCACGGATGACTCTAGGGCGATTGTTGATGTTACCGTCCTTTCCTGTGAGACTGCTCCGACACCGGCCATCTTTCCAGTGCTTCGAGGTCTAGGTATGCCTTATTCACTGAGATTTTTACCTTAATTTCTCTTCTGTTTCATTTTATATTATTTTTTTGTCTTGCTTCATCAAGGTCGGTTTCCTTATACTCTGATGACCTTCAGCATTGAGTTTTGGGCTTTGGGCTTACGGGATTTGTGCCACTCATATCAATTGTCCCTTCAGAGTTTCATGAGTGTTGATGAGCTGACGAGCCATGTCATGGGCATGGAGCTGGACGTTCTGGATCATGCCTCCATCTTATGTCCAGGTATTTACCCATAACTTCCCTTGTCATCGTGGTGTGCATTTTATTTTTATCATAACCTTTTTCTTTTTCATTCAGGAGAGAGCCCCTTAGGCGGTCTTGCCTTCCAGACTCTCCATGATTTCCTTTTCCCTGAGTCAGACATGGTTCCGGAGCTTTCTGGTGAGGCGACACTGGATTACTCCGAGTGGGAGGCTCTTCTCATTGATTCTACTCCTCTAGCCGTGTCATCATCTGCTAGTGGAGCGGGTTTGCCATTATCTCCGGATACTGTGTTAGTTGAGCCGGTAGTTGGGGTCTTAGCTCATCAGAGGGAGGTCGATTCTGATGATGATTCTGAGGGAGCTCTCTCAGGTGTAGTGCTAGCCCTTCCTCGTTTTGCCTCTCTCTTGGCGGACGCTTCTCGAGAGGTTGAGTTGATGATGGGTTTCCCTTGAGTAGGAGTTATGCAGCGCGTTGGCGCTTTGTATCTTTTCTTTTGTTATGGTTTTAGTTTTAAACTTGGTTTTAGTTGGTCATTTCTGATTTTGTAGCGGCTGGACTTTCTGGTTATGTGATGTTTTGGACCTTTGTCGGGCTCTCGGTTGTAGTTGTTTTATGGGCATGGATTTTATATTTTTTTTTGGTGTCATTGGGTTCATCATTTTTTCATTAAAACCCTTGGATCGCGAAGCGATCATGCTCCTTGCAAACCGCCACGCCTCTTGATCTTTTGCATTTATGGGTAAATTCGAGAAGACGTGCTTTCTGGTGCCCTAATTTCCTTTATATATATATAAGGCATCATGTGTACGTATCTCATATCATTTTCTTCTTTTTCTGAACTTTCTTTCTCGGACTTCATTTTCCATGGCCGGCGTCATAGATCCAAGGAATCCCAAGCGTCCCAGAGATGAGGGTAGTTCCTCTGTCCAAGGCGCGCCACCTTCCAAGCCTAACTGGTCATATGACCCAGGCAACCGTTATCTGTTTCGAGACGACGAGGCTTTTGAGTGTTATCAAAGTAACATTGGTGAAGGGGGGCGTGAAGTTTCCGCCTGCTTTTTCTTCCATCCTCAAGGGCGTTTCACCACCCCTTATATGAATTTAATAACAGGGTGGCTTAATGCCTGGAGCCTTCATGGCCTATCCCAGCTTGATACCCCTTACCATCCGGACATCACCAAGTTATTTTATGCTAACCTCCGCGTCATCTTTGACCACCACGGTACTCCTTCTGCCTCTTCTTATCTTTTTGGCAGGCTTTTTCACATAGGGGTGGAGGATTTGGCTGACTTGATTGGTGCCCCAGATACTTTAAATGGCTTGTCAGTTTATGCCTTTGGGAGCTGGCCTCGCGAGCAAGGGTCATACCGGGGCCACTGCGATTGGTTCAAGATTCCCAAATCTGAAGCAGGTTCTGAACTGGTCTCTACTATGCATTTGCCTGCGCTTCACCGGTAGTTTTGTTGCTTGTGTGTTTTTTTTTTGTTTTGTTTGTTTCTTTTGTTTGTCTCTGAAGGATAGGTTCGTGACTATGAAGTTTATATTTTCCTTTCAGGTTATTTTTCTTGGTTATCAACTACATCCTTTTTCCTCAGGGTGAATTATCAGATTTGACTCGCCCAGGGACTCTATTCTTCCTTCGCCTACTACTCCTTAAGCGCGGTAAAGCTAATCTTCCTAGCCTCATCCTCCAAAACATGCATCATGTCACGAGGTTTCCCAAGGGCTATTTGCCTTATGGGAATTTAATCGAGGCCTTGATGGAGCGGGCTCAGATTCCATTGCCTGAGATGCTGTGGGGGAATCCGATCACTGAGCGGCTTATGCTGTACCCGCGCAACCTGCTCTTGGATCTGACTTCCTTTGGGTGGGTGGAGATGGTCCATGGTACTCTGGTTCCTGACCCCAACTACCCGGTGAACAGTCATATCCTCCATAGGTTTGCTGCTGTGAATCAGTATAGTCCGGTAAGAGAGGCTTCTCCCCCTTCTCCAGACGGCTCAGCCATTGAAGAAACTTTCCCACTCCAGGAACACATAGACCAGCGTTTTAAGGAGCTAGACCAGCGACTGGAGAATGTCGCGGCAGTGCTTCAGTCAATTCATAACACCTTGGAGACTCTTGCAGGGGCGATGGCCGCAGCTCAGGCGCCTCCAGTGCCTCCGATATGAAGAAGTCTTGGATGTTTGATCATTTGGTTTTGTTGTTTCATTGCTTTGTTTTGTATGTTCTTTTTTTGTTGTTGTTCAAACTGTGGTGACTTTGGATGGCTTATGTTTGGTATTTTGATTTTATGATTTGATTAGGGCAATTTGGAAGCCTAATAACTTTTGGTCTGTTGATCTTGGTTTACGGACACCTGTTGAGGTTTATTAGTGATTTGGTTTAGATTGTCATAGGTAGCGACTTTAGATATCGCTATTGGGACAGATATTTTTGTTATTCTCCCTGCTCTTTGGTTACGGCAGCAAGGAACATACCGGTGGGATTTGTCTATTCTACATTGTTGCCTCGGTAGCTAGGACCATTCCGGTGGGACTTGTTTGCTCCATATTACCGCTCCGACATGTAGAATAGACGTTCTGGGTATGGCACGCAGTGGGTGCGACGTGCAATGAGCACGGCACGCAGTGGGACTTTGTGCATCATTTTCTGTTGGTTGTTTTTGGCACGGTGATAAGGGACGTACCGTCGGGACTTGTCTGTTCCATATCACTCTTTTGATGTAGTGAGATGGGGTTTTCTCCTGGCTCTTTGGGTACGGCAGCTAGGAACATACCGTAGGGACTTGTCTGTTCCA
Source organism: Rhynchospora pubera (assembly GCA_028095005.1). NCBI lineage: Eukaryota > Viridiplantae > Streptophyta > Magnoliopsida > Poales > Cyperaceae > Rhynchospora > Rhynchospora pubera. The sequence continues at coordinate 178,141,853 of CM051462.1, forward strand.
CATCACTTCTTGTATGTTGTGAGATGGTTTTTTTTTTCTTCTCCTGGCTCTTTGGGTACGGCAGCTAGGAACATACCGTAGTCGGTGGTTTAAGGCCCAACACGACCATGGGCCCCTCTGGGTATTAGGATTTATGAGGCCTATTCCTTAACATGGTTGGCGGACATCAGCCGTGGTGTTCTCCGTTTTCAGAGGGGCTTTTAGGTTCGGTTTGGTCTTCTTTTCTTTGGTAGGTTTTGGCAAGAATTACATTTTGAGTAGACAGGTTGTCTTTTCGATCTGTAACTGTTGAGGATGTGATTTTGACTAATCCCATGGTAAATTTCACCTTTTGTGTCTTAATTTAGAGTTCAAGACACAGAACTTTTGTTCATCCTTTAGTTCGGTGAGATGAACAGGCACCTAGTACTTTGTTTAAAGGACAAAGCACAAGACTTTGGCCATCTTTTTTGGGTAGGTGTGATGGACAAATCACCGCATTGTGTCTTAATTTAGAGTTCAAGACACGGAACTTTTGTTCATCCTTTAATTTGGTGAGATGAACAGGCACCTAGTACTTTGTTTAAAGGACAAAGCACAAGACTTTTTAGGGTCGTATTTTGGGGTGTAGGCCATTTGTAAAGGAAATGTTCTATGAATGCCCATAAGGACAGAACACTCCTTTTACCTTGGCCCGGTGGGACAGGACATTTTGTGTATATTTTTAGAAGTTTCGGATTTTGGACTTTGAAATTTGCCTTTTTATTTAGGGATTTGAGAATATTTAGGGAGGTTTGGCTTTAACCTTTTATTTGAGCTATATTTTAGCTTGGTCTAGTTTCTTTTGGTCATGTGCTTTTATATTTTGGAATAAGACGTATTTTTTGTTGAACTTGGATTTTATTTAGGATTTCGACTTAGGTTCATTTTAGGAAATTTTGAAGGGTTTATTTTATTTAAAGGTTAATTTATTACTTTAGGGTTTTGACTCAGGGATACCCCATAGTGTTCAAAAGAACGGAGTACCCTGTCGAGCCTTGACCCGGTGGGACGTGAGAGATTTTTTTTACCTAAGTGAAGAGGTGGTTGACCGCCTCGCAATTATCTGCCCAGTCGGTTTGTTGGTTGCTCTTTCTTTGACTCTGGTGGGCTGCGGGAACGTCGGGGTAGTTTTGTCCGTAATATTTCTTCAGGTATCTCCCATTTATGGAGGAGACAGGATGTTTTCCATTTGAGTCTGCGAGTAGGTAGGTGTCTCGCACTTTTTCAGTCCAACCACGGAAGATCAGATAGCCTTCTATGGGGCGAAGAAAATGCGGATCAGATACCCCTTGAGTCCCCTAGAATTCGAACACCACTACCCGTTTTACGAACGAAAGATAGCAATGCGACCCTAGGGACCTCAAGAGTTGATTGTTTGTGTGTAGGTCCTTTCCTTCCAGCAGGCGCAAGCCCCTGCTGTTAATTACCTCCGGTCTGAGTCCGAGTTGGGAATCAGACAAGAGCACCTCTAGATCGGGAATAATCAAATGATTAGGCGTTAAAAGCAATCGGAGTCAGTTTTATTTTATTTTGATGACTAGCGTTTAGTGGGGTCTAAATGAAGGCAACACAAAATAGTCAAGAATTGAAATAATGCAATGAAAACATTCAATATCAAACATGAACAATGAAAATTATTGCACTAGGTCAGATTCTTTGGTCACAGTTTTGAGACACTTTGGGTTGACTTTACTTTGCTGGGTAGGGCTTGGTGCCGTCACTCAGATTTTTGAGCTTGATACTAGGAAATTTAGGTATCCTAGATCAGTCCTCAATAGTTCGGGGATTTAGAGATTTTTTGGGGTTTTCGTTCAAGTCTCGAGTACAGATGCACTACGCCTCCTCTTGACAATAACTCTTGTGTTGCCGTCGGTTGACTTTTCCTCTAGTCGCCTAGTCGACGGATTTTGAGTTTTGAGTTTTGAATTTTTAATTTGAATTCTTGAGTTTTGCTCTTGGATTTGGACTTTTAAATTTTCACTTTTAAATTGCCTTTTGGAATTTAAACTCCTGAGTTTGGACTCTGGACTTCTGAGTTTGCGCTTTAAAGTTCACACTTTTAAGTTTAAATTTTTGAGTTTGCACTTTTCAGTTTTGTATCTTCTTTTTATCTTGGAATTTTAAATTTGGCCCTTTAAACTTGCACTTTTGAGTTTTCATTTTGAATTTATATATTTTTATGTTTGTTGTGATATTTTTATTTGCAGACAATAGTGTTTGATTGTACCTGTCGTCTAGAATATTTTATTTATATATATTTTTTTTGTCCAAGTGTACCTGCTGTCCAGAACATAAAATGTTCAAAATATTTTATTCAATTTCCTTAAGGAACTTAATTTTATTTAACCATGTAAATTTATTATTTTCCATTATGGTCATCCTTTTAAACTTTAATTTTAAAATATTTTGTGCTTTAGTGTTTTGGCATGACATGATATATCAAAATATTCCTCATATTTTTCTTGACATTTTGGTATTTTATTGGAATTTTTCTGATAATCCAGCTATTTTTAATGTATTTTTGAAGTTTTTGGTTTACTGCAAATTCTCTGATTGGTCCACGTCATCAGAAAGTAGTGGTGTCAGCTCCTAGTTGGTCCTGACGTGTCCTGCTGACTTGGCGTGGTGCTGACTAATCCAATTTGACTTGTGTAGCGGGTTATAATTACGTCAGTGACCCGCCTCAAGAGATTTGGCCACAGCGGATCGAGCAGTGCGCGGGTTTGAACTTTGAACCCGTCTTCTCCGACTGGGTTTAGGCACTTTTGCAGAAAAGCCCCTCAACTTCCTCCGGCGAAATTACGGAGCTTCTGGCCACCATTTCCGTCGGGATTGGATGCATTAGAATCATGACGGTGAGAAGATTGTTGCGGTGCTGTTAGTTTGAACCATGGAGCATTATACCACCTTATCAGACCTGAGAAGCTTCATGCGGTTGTTAATGGCGTTTCACGCCCTCCAGTCACCTTCTTCTACCAGGGTGAGGTTTATGACGTTCTTGGGCATGTTTATAAGATGATTACAAGATCAATTTGTTGTTGGGAGGCCTTGAAGGAGATGGATTGGACTGAGGCAACTCGACCAGAAATTGATCAGAACTTGGGTTCTGTGATGGGGCCTACGCAATCGTTTCCTTGTGCCAGCAACAAGTTGGATAGATTTAGAAGGTCATATGTGCCCTTTTTATACCTTTGTTTCAGCTTAAAACACCATGATTTGATATGGGAAGCACTAGGGCAGAAGGTGCACATTTGTTAAACTTTGGTTTCACATGTAAGTTATTTTGCAGCAAGAGGGTCTGATTTGATGCTCAATTTAGGTCAATTTAGACTTGTTTCGTATGTTTTAGTCAACACAGATCATAAGACCCAGTCAATTGGCATTTGTCTACATTTGTAATTTTTATTTTTATGCAAATTTTGCCACTGTTTTGGTGCGATTTCAGTTTGAGTTGCTCAACATGCAGGGAAGTCACTTGCACTGACCATTAGAGGTGTATTTACAACTGTTTGATACAATTGATGCATTTGCTTCAAAACAGCTAGCCGTGTACTCAATTTTTGGTTCTGTTAAAAGTCAATGCAGAAGACCCTTATTATTTTTATTTAGAAATGACCCTAATGTTTATAATTTGGCCATAAAGCAACCCAAATGCAAACTCAACAGTTATTGATGCTGGGTGACTTGAACTCAAACTATTGATGTTTTGACATAAAGTATGCAACTTCACACACCTTTTTCAGAACATGCTGATCATAAAACAAAGAGATGTGACAGTGAGAAAAACTTTAAAACTTACTAACATCATTTTTAAACTCATTTGCTATATCTAACACCAACATCATTATGCCATTATTACTATATAATTTTCATATGACCCTAAGACTTTCCCTAATGATGCAATTCTTCCAAACTCACATTATTTATTAAATATGACAGAAATCTTTGTTCTAAGGACAGGAATTCCAATTTCAAATTTATTCCTAAACAGAAATGAAGAAAAGGACAGGAAACACACACTAATGCCTTTTTAAAACTCATCTTTAGACTTATGATTATCATTGTCACTGCATATGTGTATATGCTTGCTACTTTTTTTAAAAAAAAAGATAAAGTATTGTGAATGTATCATTCTCCTCTTAATATGCCTGCCCTGACAAATGATCATTTTTTTTAAGAAGCCACATAACTTTTATTCCAATAGGCTGACCCATTTTTAACTTAGTCCCTCTATATTTTATTATTAAAAGTTCTTTTTATCATATTTTTTTCTTTTAACTCTAATTTGGACAGTCACTAGTAAGGCTAAATCAGAGCTCTTTTAATTACTTTAAAATATATTTCACAGAATGCATGATATTTAGTTATTATATATATATTTTTTTAGCAACATAGGTCCAGTCATACTTATGTGTGTTTTTTTTTGCAAAATAGACCTTAACTATAATTCTCTTTTTTTTTTTTTAGCAAAGTAAACTTTGTTTCTGCATATTATAGTCTTCCTTCTACCACTAGACATAGATCCTTTTGCATACATACCCAGGACTTTATTCTATTATGTTTTTACTAAGTTCAGCTTCTCATGTTATTTAGTTTTGTGCATGACAATTAAGGCAACTACGTATTTACTGGAACATGACCAAAGACATGGGTGCGCGCTCTCTGGCAAGCACCCCCCATGCATAAGGCCATGCTCTATGATATAACTTTATTTTAGTCACTTTTAGAATACTACAGAACTCATCAACACTTGTGAGTGTGCGCTCTCAGGCAAGCACCCCTCACTCATGTCTCTAAGCCCCAAAACAGTGTTAACAAGTGACCTAAAGACTCTTTTAGGAACTAGTGTTTAGCTGCAACAGAAACAAGCAAAAACAAGGAAACAAACAAGACCAGAAAGGAAGAAAAGAAGAGAGAAAAGGAAATTTCTTTTATTCATCAACAAAAGAACAGTACAATTGTTTTTCTTCTTACCTTTTCTACAAAATCCCCTTTTTTTTTTACAAGCCTTTTTTTCTAAAATGATTTTGGCAGCACCTTAGTGTGTTTTTCCAAAGTGCCACCCCTAATCTTCCATCTGAGGCTTCTTTTATAGGCATGAGTTAGGTTTTGCTTCTCAATTGACCTTGCCATGTGGCCTCTCCTCAGATTTTCGAAATCTGATCAAGGGCTGAGATGTTGTGGTGGAGAACCGCCTTACTTTTCCAAGTTTTGCTTCACTTCTTTCTTTTACTGCTTGATTATACTCTCCAATGGGTATTTGACATTTGGCATTCAATGCTTTGTTTCAACTGGGTCCAGTGGCATGCTTCCTTGATTTACTACTCTTTACTTGCGTTATGTAAGCAATTGGCTTTGGTATTGAGTGCTCATAGCTGCTGCCTGTTTGTTTGTGATTTCAGTTGATTTCTGTCTTGATCTAATAGCACTGGTGAAGGCTGCCCATTTTTACTTGAAAGCAATCATGGGGTGTTGGCAGCTTCTTATTGATCTATCTTGATATAACAAGTGGGGTCCAGTGCCATTTGGCAATTGAGTAGAAGGAAGTATAATTGCAGCTGTCTTTTGTTCCTCATGCTTGCCAAAATTGGAGCACAAGTGGTGGCAAGCATCCAGTGGTTGGTTAGCATCTGAGGACTGAGGTTCATGGAGGGAGTGCTTTCAATAATTGGTATGTGGTATGATTTGTATGATGCTTCATTCATCAACACATATGCCTTTTGATCATCATCTAATGGCCGTAAGAAGGACTTGGGGATCAAGTTTCTTTAGTTTTGTCTCTACTGGCGTTCAAGGCACATGGAGAGGAGGGGGACCAGTGAGATGCTCCTTTACTCTTGTACTTTTGTTCTTCTCAAGTTCAACCGAAAGCCATATTGCCTCCAGTCGATTTTGAACTCCTTCGGCACTTGTAGAGTCGTCTTAGCATCCAGACACCATGTTTAACATGTTTTAAACATTAATTAGGCCAATAAGTTGCTATTCATCAAGGCTTAACCAGTGCTTAATCTTAGCCGTGGCTTCCATTGGTGGTGCCACTAATTTGATCCATTTCAAGTCAAATTGATATCTCACATTAATTCTCCCCATCATTAAGGTGCCTGGATAACATGTTAAACATGATTTGAACATCAATTAAACCATTAAACTGTCATATGCCATAGCTTCACCACCATCATCACTTGGCCGTAACCTCCATTGGTGGTTCAAGCAATCGGCTCTATCCCATCTGAAATCAACAGTTCATTCCTTCCCCCATGACCCTGGCGAAGGTGTATGTGCAAGCATCTCGACTCTCGTGTCTATAAGAGCTCCAATTTCATGTCTCCTTCTTCACTGCCTCGAAACTTAACTAGCAAAATTCGCCACATTCAGGGAACAAGAAGAGTCAATAGTGGTACCGTTGCTTTCTCCTTGTCATGGGCTTTTCAGCGGTATCAAGAAGTCCGACAACGGCGGCGTGAATCGCCGGAACTGGTTCTGTCGGAGACGGAGCTCCTTCCTCTTCAATTTTTTCTTTCTGTTCTTTTCGTTGGATGTGGGACCCAGGGACGAAGAGTGAATCGGGGGTCGCCATCTGTCTGGAGTTTTTTTGCTGGCAGGCGGGACCAGGAACAAGAAAATGGGAAATGAGCCAATCATGGTTCGCCAGCTGTGCGAGAGGAGCTGACGTTGGACAAATCGGATTGGAGGAGGAAGCTCCTTGGCTATCTTCTCCATTTTCGTTTATAATGGATCTGTCCATTTAAGCGAATTTCCATGATTTTTCATTATGTCCATTCTCAAATAAATTGTTTGGATGCTCTTTCTTTATTATTTGATCATGTAAATTTGCATGGATTCTCATAAAAATATGAGGAACATAATAGTCATGGATTTTCTATTTTTCTGAATTTTTAACTAAGTAAATGAATTTTCCAAAGCTCATAGAACAATTCATATAATTAATTTATTTATGCATCCTTGTTGCATCTTTCTAGCTTCTTGATTTTTTCCTAATCATCCATGATATTTATGTCACCTTTTCTTCTATTAATATTGAATATTAAATACTAAATTAATACAGTCATACGGCGAACTATATTAATATTAATATTAATATCGATATTATGGGTTTAGTCCAGGTGCGCCTTTTTTTTTTTAAAAAAAAAATCGACCCCCGTTCCTCTAAGAGTCGGAACCCGTCAAGCATTCATGGGACCCACTTCAATCGCCTATGAACTGTTGAATTTTTCTTATGTGGCAGAAATTAGAGGTAAACAAATGCCCCCCACCAGAGTAGGTTGTGAGGAATCCAAGTCGAACGACCTGCTCTGGTGCCCCTTTCTGCATTCACTCTAGGCCTCACTTTGTATGTCACTTCCCTTCTTGTGTTACTTTATTATTCTGGGAAGATGTCAGTTCCAATGATGATTCTGAGAGGGTTCGCATGGACGTGGTGCTGGCCCTTCCTTGTTTTGTTTCCCTTGCAGCAGACGCATCTGAGAAGATTGAGTCAGCTCTGGGTTCTATGGTTTTTTTTCTTTTGTATGGTCCTTGGTAGTTTTGAGGTTTTAGATTGGACTTTAGTTTTGGACTTGGTTTTAGTTGATTGTTTCTTGATATTGTAGTTGGGCCTTTTAGTCATGTGATATTTTGGGTCTTTCTTGGGCTTGTATGATTTCTTGGATTCGGTTGTAGTTGGTTTATGGATATGGATGTTAGATTTTTAAATGTCATTGGGTTCATTTTTGTTCATTAAAATCTTTGGATCGCAAAGCGATTGTGTTCCTTCATTGCAAACCGCCACGCCTTTCGATTTCTCACCTTTATTAGCAAGTTTGAGAAGACATACGCTCTCTGGTGCCCTAATTCATTTATATATAAGGCATCACGCGCACGTAACCCGTATCATTTTTCTTTTCCCAAATTTTCTTCTTTTAACTTTGTTTTCCATGGCCGGCGTCATAAATCCAAGGAATCCCAAGCGCCCTAGGGATGAGGGTAGTTCCTCTGTTCAAGGCGCGCCACCTTCCAAGCCTAACTGGTCATATGACCCAGGCAACCGTTATCTGTTTCGAGACGACGAGGCTTTTGAGTGTTATCAAAGTAACATTGGTGAAGGGGGGCGTGAAGTTTCCGCCTGCTTTTTCTTCCATCCTCAGGGGCGTTTTACCACCCCTTATATGAGTTTGATAACAGGGTGGCTTAATGCCTGGAGCCTTCAAGGCTTATCAAGGCTCGACACTCCTTACCATCCGGATATCACCAAGTTATTTTATGCCAATCTCCGTGTCACTTTTGACCATCACGGCATTCCTTCTGCCTCTTCCTATCTTTTCGGCAGGCTCTTTCACATAGGGGTTGAGGATCTGGCTGATTTGATTGGTGCTACGGACACTTTAACCGGCTTGTCAGTTTATGCCTTTGGGAGTTGGCCTCGCGAGCAAGGGACGTATCGGGGCCATTGCGAGTGGTTCAAGGTACCCAGATCTGAGGCAAGTTCTGAACTGGTCTCTACTACGCATCTGCCCGCGCTTCACCGGTAATTTTGTTGTTTGTGTGCTTTCTGCTTTGTTTGTTTCTTTTGTTTGTCTTTGAAGGATAGGTTCATGACCATGAAATTTATATGTTCCTTTCAGATTACTTTTCTTGGTTATCAACTACATCCTCTTTCCTCAGGGTGAGCTATCAGATTTGACTCGCCCAGGGACTTTGTTCTACCTTCGCTTATTGCTTCTCAAACGCGGGAAAGCTAATCTTCCTAGCCTCATCCTCCAAAACATGCATCATGTCACGAGGTTTCCCAAGGGCCATTTGCCTTATGGGAGTTTAATCGAGGCCTTGATGGAGCGGGCTCAGATTCCATTGCCTGAGATACTGTGGGGGAATCCAATCACTGAGCGGCTTATCCTGTACCCGCGCAACCTGCTCTTGGATCTGACTTCCTTTGGGTGGGTGGAGATGGCTCATGGCACTCTGGTCCCTGACCCCAACTACCCGGTGAACAGTCATATCCTTCATAGGTTTGCTGCTGTGAATCAGTATAGTCCGGTAAGAGAGGCTTCTCCCCCTTCTCCGGATGGCTCAGCCATTGAAGAATCTTTTCCACTCCAGGAACACATAGACCAGCGTTTTAAGGAGCTAGATCAGCGACTGGAGAATGTCGAGACGGTGCTTCAGTCAATTCATAACACCTTAGAGACCTTTGCAGGGGCGATGGCCGCAGCTCAGGCGCCTCCTGTGCCTCTGATGTGAAGAGGTCTCGGATGTTTGGTTATTTGGTTTCGTTGTTTTGTTGCTTCGTTTAGTATATTTTTTTATTGTTGTTCAAACTGTGGTAATTTTGGATGGTTTATGTTTGGTATTTTGATTTTTATGACTTGATTAGGGCGATTTGGAACCCTAATAGCTTTTGGTCTGTTGATCTTGATTTATGGACATCTGTTGAGGTTTATTAGTGATTTGGTTTAGATTGTCATGGATAGCGACACCAGATATCGCTAGCGGGACAGATATTTTTTGTTATTCTCCCTGCTCTTTGGTTACGGCAGCAAGGAACATACCGGTGGGGTTTGTCTATTCTACATCATTGCCTCGGTAGTTAGGACCATTCCGGTGGGACTTGTTTGCTCCATACTATAGCTCTGGCATGTAGAATAGACATTCTGGGTATAGCACGCAGTGGGACTTTGTGCGTCATTTTTGTTGGTTTTTTTTTTTTTTGCACGGTGATAAGGGACGTACCGTCGGGACTTGTCTGTTCCATATCACTCTTTTGATGTGGTGAGATGGGGTTTTCTCCTGTCTCTTTGGGTACGGCAGCTAGGAACATACCGTAGTCGGTGGTTTAAGGCCCAACACGACCATGGGCCCTTCTGGGTATTAGGATTTATGAGGCCTATTCCTTGACATGGTTGGCGGACATCAGCCGTGGTATTCTCCGTTTTCAGAGGGGCTTTTAGGTTCGGTTTGGTCTTCTTTTTTTTGGTAGGTTTTGGCAAGAATTACATTTTGAGTAGACAGGTTGTTTTTTTTTCAATCTGTAACTGTTGAGGATGTGGTTTTGACTAGTCCCATGGTAAGTTTCACCGTTTGTGTCTTAATTTAGAGTTCAAGACACAGAACTTTTGTTCATCCTTTAGTTCGGTGAGATGAACAGACACCTAGTACATTGTTAAAGAACAAAGCACAAGACTTTGGCCATCTTTTTTGGGTAGGTGTGATGGACAGATCACCGCATTGTGTCTTAATTTAGAGTTCAAGACACGGAACTTTTGTTCATCCTTTAATTCGGTGAGATGAGCAGGCACCTAGTACCTTGTTTAAAGCACAAGGCACAAAACTTTTGTAGTAAGTTTCACCGTTTGTGTCTTAATTTAGAGTTCAAGACACAAAACTTTGTTCATCCTTTAATTCGGTGAGATGGACAGACACCTAGTACTTTGTTTAAAGTACAAAGCACAAGACTTTTTAGGGTCACATTTTGGAATGTAGGCCGTTTGTAAAGGAGACGTTCCACGAATGTCCATAAGGACAGAACACTCCTTTTACCTTGGCCCGGTGGGACATAATATTTTGTGTAAGTTTTGGGAAGTTTTGGATTTTTTGGGTCCTGAAATTTGTCTTTTATTTAAGGGTTTGAGGATATTTAGGGGGATTTGGTTTTAATCTTTATTTAGGCTATATTTTTAGCTTGGTCTAGTTTCCTCTGATCATATGCTTTTATGCTTTAGGACAAGATGTGTGTGTGTTTTTTTGTTGGACTTGGATTTTATTTAGGATTTCGACTTAAGGTCATTTTAGGAAATTTTGAAGGGTTTGTTTTATTAAAGGTTAATTTATTGCTTTAGGGTTTTGGCTCAGGGATACTTCATAGTGTTCAAAAGAACGAAGTACTCCGTCGAGTCTTGACCCGATGGGACATGATATATAGAATTTTATTTTTTTGTCTGGACTTTGATTTTAGTTGGGATTTTAGAGTTGGGTTAAATTCTTCGCTAAAGAGCGCTCCATAAATGTTCCAGATAACAGAACATTCCTTTGGATTTTCATCAAGTAGGACGAGAAATTTTTATTTAGTTTAGTCCCCTTTTATGGGTTATGGTTTAGTTTGGGTTTTGAGCTCATGAGTTTTCGGACTTGCTTTGTGGAGTTTGGGGTTTTATCTCGTAGCATTCAGATCCATCCTCCAGGTTTTAGATTTGTTTGATGAGGTTTTGGTGAAGAGGACACCCTTCGAGGTCGCACGGATGGGCCGTCTTCTAGGCTTCTAATCTTCAAGGAATACGGTGTTTATGGGAGACTGGCGCCCTCAGAGAGCTTCATGTGGCGTGGTCCAAGTGTTTCTAATAAAAGTCTTTCTTTGTTTTTTTTTTAGGTGCCTGTAGAGAAAAACCAAAGGAACACAGTACCAAATTTCTACGGAATAAACTATGAACACACAATTTGTATTTTGGTGTTTAGTTTGGTCAAACATCGAATACCTCAAGATTAAACATTTTTTTCATTATTTCATGAAAACTTGTGCAAGTATGATTTTCACATCTCAAATCAAACCAATGCAAATGGTCATCACAATTTAATTCTTAAGTTTTCGCTAAGTGGGCTTGTGTAACCTTTGGTTCTAAGGATTTCCACTTCGGCTTTAGGGACTCTAGTTTCTCCTATGTTAAACAACATGCAGAGTCAATTCCATTAGCCTGTTCTTTTCCATACTTTCCACGATTTTGTAAAGAATTTCATTAGAATGTCGACTAGTTTAGAGCCTTCCCAAAAATAAAATTTTCACCGATTTATAGTTCAAGTTGAGTGTGGGTGACTACACACCTTAGGGTTTTACGCAAGAGACATAAGCGAAAAGTCTGAGACTTCCTGAGCGGTGGTTCAATTAGGATAGATTTTTTCGTTTTTTTTTTTACATTTTTGTGTTGTTTTTTTATTATTATTATTATTATTATTATTAGGGCATAAAATTTGCGACAAAGGGTAGCCAGAATTCTGTGACACTTGAGTCTCCTGCAAGTACAGATATCCTATAGCCACCCGTCTAGCCATCAACTAGGCACCGCTTTAGTTCCCCTTTTTATATATTTTTATTATTTTTTGTGCAGGGCATAAGATCTGCGACAAAGGGTAGTCAGAATTCTGTGACACTTGAGTCTCCTGCAAGTACAGATATCCTATAACTACCCGCCTAGCCATCAACTAGGCGCCGCTTTAGTTCCCCTTTTTTTTGTTATTTTTGTTGTTTTTTTGTTTGGAATATAAACATAATAGCATAAAGAATATAAATAAAATTTAGGGTTTAACCGCTCATTTTATCACTTAATATCAAAAGCACCCTCATGGTCACACTATTTAACAAGTCCAATTGAGTTTGCTCGTTGGTGTACCAAGCATTTTAAAAGCGAGATCGTTCAAGACTCAAAATAAGTTTACACAGTCTAATGATACTCTTTTTGAACAAAACCACGTGTAAAGTACGAATCTGTTCACTAGGCCAAAGGTTATGACCTTGACTAACAGCAGTTAACAATCATAAACAACCGAATTTCGAGCTCCATTAGCTTCAATTTCCATACCTTTCGGTCCATTGGTACGGTCAACCATACCTAAAACAAACCTTGACTACCATTTTTATTTTTGTTATTTTCGTGTGGACATAATATTTTTTATTTTTTGCATTTTTGGTCAACCCCTTAATTAAAGCACCATACAGAGCAGATTTAACAATTTCTAATTTGTTTAGATGAAAACTACATGGATCGGCTGCGACTAAATAATGCAGCAATTTTTGGTTCTTTTTTGTTATGCAACAAAAAGCATGTCATGATGCGATTTTAAACATAATTTATTCTTTATTCCTACTACTTTAAGTTGAACAGACCGTTTTTTTTTTTAAGGAGGGTAGAGAGAAAGAGGTTAGAGGAATACCAAATTAATTTAAGCTTGCTTGTGATTGATTTTTTTGCTTGAGTGAGAAGTAATACTTGAGCATGAGATACCAATTCGAGGCACGGTGCTGACTGATACCGAAGATCTCAAGGTGAAATACCAGACGCGTTGTCGATCCAATACTAGATGGCTTCTCTCTTTTGGTTGGTTTTGTTTATGGACGAGAAAGTACTTGAGGATGAGATACCAATCCGAGGCACGGTACTGAATGATACCGAAGATCTCAAGGTAGAATACCGGACACAAGACACGTTGTCGGTCCGATACTAGATGGCTTCTCTCTTTTGGTTGTTTTTGTTGTTGGTTTTGTTTAAAGATGAGAAAATACTTGAGGATGAGATATCAATTCGAGACGCGGTGTTGACTGATACCGAAGATCTCAAGGTGAAATACCAGACACGAGACGCATTGCCGGTCGGGTATAGGAAGGTTTTTTCTCTTTTTGGTTGGTCTTTTGGTTGGTTTTGTTCAAAGATGAGAAAATACTTGAGGATGAGATATCAATTCGAGACGCGGTGTTGACTGATACCGAAGATCTCAAGGTGAAATACCAGACACGAGACGCATTGCCGGTCGGGTATAGGAAGGTTTTTTCTCTTTTTGGTTGGTCTTTTGGTTGGTTTTGTTCAAAGATGAGAAAATACTTGAGGATGAGATATCAATTAGAGACGCGATGTTGACTGATACCGAAGATCTCAAGGTGAAATACCAGACACGAGACGCATTGCCGGTCGGGTATTAGAAGATTTCTCTCTTTTTGGTTGTTTTTCTTTTGGTTGTTTTGTTTAAGGACGAGAAAATACTTGAGGATGAGATACCAATCCGAGGCACGGTACTGAATGATACCGAAGATCTCAAGGTAGAATACCGGACACAAGACACATTGTCGGTCCGATACTAGATGGCTTCTCTCTTTTGGTTGTTTTTGTTGTTGGTTTTGTTTAAAGATGAGAAAATACTTGAGGATGAGATATCAATTCAAGGCGCGGTGCTGATTGATACCGAAGATCTCAAGGTAGAATACCGGACACAAGACACGTTGTCGGTCCGATACTAGATGGCTTCTCTCTTTTGGTTGTTTTTGTTGTTGGTTTTGTTTAAAGATGAGAAAATACTTGAGGATGAGATATCAATTCAAGGCGCGGTGCTGATTGATACCGAAGATCTCAAGGTAGAATACCGGACACAAGACACGTTGTCGGTCCGATACTAGATGGCTTCTCTCTTTTGGTTGTTTTTGTTGTTGGTTTTGTTTAAAGATGAGAAAATACTTGAGGATGAGATATCAATTCAAGGCGCGCTGCTGATTGATACCGAAGATCTCAAGGTGAAATACCAGACACGAGACGCATTGCCGGTCGGGTATAGGAAGGTTTATCTCTCCTTGTTTGTTTGTATCAGGCTCTAAATATCAACCACTGTTGACTCAGATCCTGACCATATTTCTTTGGACTTGGATTTAGGTTTGGTTTTGGACTTAGTTTGGATTTAGACTTGGTTTTGATTTTGGTTGTGAGTTTGGATTTGGTTTTGACTGTAGTTTTGGATTTAGACTTGGTTTTGGTTTTGATTGTAGGTTTGGATTTAGACTTGGTTCTGATTTTGGTTGTGAGTTTGGATTTGGTTTTGACTGTAGTTTTGGATTTAGACTTGGTTTTGGTTTTGATTCTAGGTTTGGATTTAGACTTGGTTCTGATTTTGGCGTCTGCTTCATTTTTGTATAACATTGACTTGAGAGCTCTGAGTTTCCCTTGCCCCCGGTTTAGCCTTAGCATTCTCACTTCAGCTTGGACTCAATTCAAGTTCTCGCCCTGAGGAGGCTGTTGAGATTGAGACCTTTTGAGTGTTGTTGCTTCGTCCTTTTGAGCCATCATTCGGGACTTCGTCATTTTCTTCTACATGAGATATTGCGTTGCTGGTAGCGGACCAATATTCTTGCTCCTTATGATCATCATCATTGGTCTCACTTTTGTTTTTGGTAGTTTGAGGGGGTATTAAACTGGCTTTTGTATGAGGCATGGGGTTTTGTTGAGCATCCTTAGGTAGCGCGAGCTCACCCTTTTGGATCATTCCTTCCACCACATCCTTGAACACATAGCATTTTTCAATTGGGTGTCCGATGATCCTATGATATAAGCAGAATTTAGGATCATCGGTGTTTTTCATTTCGCCTGGTCTCTTGCTTGGAGGAAGTTCCAGTCTACTTGAGATTTGGTGAAAAAGACTCCTTGTCTCTTCTACTCTAAAAGAGTATGGCTTGCTCATTTGCTCAACCAGGGATGGTCTTCTCGCCTTTGGCAGTGTCTGGTTGATATCACTTTTCCCTTGAGAGCGAACATAGTCAGAGGTGTGACCATGTCTGCCTGACGCCTTTGAGTCCTCGACTCTTTGAGTTGGTATAAGGCTTTTGGTTGTCCGAGCTATTCCAGCTTTTGCTTTGTTGCTCTGGTGGTATTGAGAACATTCATCGGGATTTATCCCTCCGTCTTTTTGAAAGGAGTGTGGTTTATCCTTTGGTTCAACTGGAGTCAAGCACTGTTGATACTCCTTTAGGCCTTCTGTTTGGTTTGGTTTATCGAACTCATCCCGGAAAGCAATGACCATGTCGCTCCATGTTCTGATGCTATCCTCTTCAAGGGAATCGTACCACTCGAATGCAGGTCCAGCAAGGCTTGCTGGGAATTGTCGCAGCATCCAAGCGTCGTTTCCAGCTGTTTGGCCACATAACTCAATGAAATGAGCTAGGTGTTGGCCAACACAATCCTCTTTGATTTGATCCCCAGTGAACATTTCAAAGTCAGGGATCATATATCCTTCTGGATATTGTACATTATTGTACTCAGCAGGATAAGGTTGTTTCATGTGGCCGTCGAAAGAGGCCATCACACCATTGTTTCTTTTCATTTGTTTTAAGAGCATCCATATCACACCATTTTCTTGTTGGAGTCCAACCATTTTCTGGTACATTCCAAAATTTTCTTCTTTCAGTGCGGCGATCTCACCACACATTTCTCTATTCTCTTGGTAGAGTGCAGTAATTTCGCGTCGCATTTCACCATTTTCTAGCCGAAGCATTGCGATCTGACTGTCGTGCACATCCAGTCGCTTGCTCAAGCCTTCTAAAGTGTCTTGTTTAGGGCGACCGTTCAAGGCCGACACTTCTTTAATATTTTCATACACCTTTGATTCTCCATTTATCCATTGAAAAGGGTTTTGGACGACACATGATATAGGTATTGGGTTTTCCTCAATATTGTTGTCTTCGTTTGGCGGATCATCCATCGAGAGTTCATCACATGAAATATGAGAGACCATGTGGGATGAGTAAGACTCCCCCAGCGACTTTCCTTGTATTTTGTTGCTTTTGTTTTTCCTAGAGGTCCTTGAACTTCCTGTCATTCCCATATTATTGGAAAGTCGGATCATCCTAGTTTCTGCTTTCTCTGCTTTCTCTGTTTCATTTTCACATTGGTAATGCCAATCCTCTGGTTTTAATCTTTCATAGTTGTCAACCTTGGTTAATAAGCCTTCAATTGTGGTTTCCATTATGAGGAATGGTTTGATTCGTCCATAGATATTCCTTATTATCATTTCTACCAAGTCAGTTTCAGGGACCGGTGGTTTGCAAGAAAAGTTCATTTTCCAGATCCGGGTAATAAAATCCCTAACAGATTCCTTTCTCTTTGGTTTCTCATTCGCCAAATCAGCCATTGTAGTTTTTCGGGTATGGATTGCAAATCTTCGACAGAAGGCACTTGCCATATCTTCCCAGGTTTGGATACTATTTTCTTCTAGAGAGGTATACCATTCCAAGGCTGGACCTTTTAGGCTTAGAGGGAATTGGCGTAGCAGGTAGACTTCATTTCTCACTGTGTCCCCGCACTTCAGTCTAAACTGGACCAAATGTATTTCGGGGCTCTTTTTGGTTCCCATGCCGTCAAACAATCTGAACTTTGGTATCACGTATTCCTCTGGATAGCATACGAGATCATACTCTTTAGGGTATGGGCTCCCAAATCTCTCCTTAGGCTGTATGAGGTGACCTAGCCCGGATCGTTGCAATCGACGATTTAACATCTCATCCATTTCCTTTTCAATCATCTTTTGCACCTCAAGAGACACCATTGAGTCATCTCTTGGCTTTTCATTGTCCCTTAGAATTGGCTTGCCTTTTGTGTGGTTAGTCTTTCCCTTTAAAGCACGACCTCTCCGTTCCCTAGATTTAGGGCTTACAAAACCGATTTCCCTGGGATGTGCTTCCATGTTCTCATGGAGGAAATTTTGCCACAATCCTCTTTCAGTTATAAAATCTTGCATACTTGTGCACCATTTTGATAACCGAGTATTCTCTTGCCGAACGGTCGCCAGTTCATGACTACCTTGCTCTAGCATTTGACTACTTTTGGAATCCTTATCACTATCAGAGGATGCCCCCAACTCAAGGCCCCTTTCTTCACTTTCTACAGGCTCTTCACGAGATACCCGATCAGATAGAGAATACTCGCTCCCTTCTATGTCACAAGTAAAAATTTCTTCCTTGTCATTTTGGGTTTTTATTACATTGCTTTCGCCCTTCGGTTGAACTTTACCAGTAGAAATGGTTGTACCATCCATGACGGAGCTTTCACTTTTAGCATGTTTTGTTTCTCTTTTAATTCCTTCTTTGACATGAATCCTATAATCACTTTCAGACCCACTTTCATCTCCTAGAAGACCCAGAATTTGCTCCAATGACAAATCTTCGAAGTGTTGGCTTTGCTGTGAGACTTGTTGACAGTCATCTTTTTGACCTGGAGTGTGCATAAGAGTTTCTGATATTTCAGACTGGTCATCATACTCTACATCCATTGTACTGGCACTGATAGATTCTGCAGGATCCTCTGCTACACTTATCATATGAGCTGTGGCATTATCCTCTAAACCTTCTGATTGTTCCATGATTTTCTTTCTCCTTTCAAGTTGAAAGAGTGCCATGGTTTCTATTTGAAGTTGGAGATATCGCACCACATCAAGTTCATGGGTTTGTGCAGCGGAGATTTCATGGCTACTCTTTTCCCCTATATCTTGACCTTTAGACTTGGTATGCCAGTCAGTCGTCCCTTGCATTTGAGATTTAACCCTTTCTACTTTCTTTCTATTTTCATTCAAGACTCTTCCCTCATTCTTTACCAATATAGACGAGGTGGCCAGTATATCAAGAGCAGAAGTGCCAGGCATTTCGTTTTGTGCTTTTGAAAAACTGCCCCCTGCATATTGTTCATCAAATACATGCTCTCCTGTTTTCCGGGAGGATGATGCCAATCCATTTTGGGTAAGTATGGGAGAGGTTTTCATTTGCTTTCTAGAAAAACTGCCCCCAGCGCTTCGCCTTATCTTCACTTGTTTTCCTGTGTTTAGGGAGGGGTGTACCAATCCCTCTTTAGTAGGTATGGAAAATTTTTTCTTCTGTCTTTCAGGAAAGTTGCCCCCATTATGTAGTTCCTTTAGCACCTGTTTCCCCATTTTCTGGAAGGGACATATCAATCCTTTTTTTGTGAGTATGTGAGGAATTTTCCTTTGCTCCTTCGGGAGGCTGCCCCCAGTGCATTGCTTAATTGGAGTAGGTTTTCCCATTTCCTGGGAGAGAAGGGTAAAGTTCTCGCTTGTTGATGCATCAGGACTCATAGTCTGAGTGTCAGGCAGAATTGGTACATTAGTTATTTCTTTTCTTTGCTCATCTTTTACCATCTCAGAGACTTCATGACTTGTTTCCCTAGATGAAATTGTCTTTCCCAGTATTCTAGTTTGAGGTTTCCAGATTGCTTTGACTTGGGCGACCGAGGATTTTTTCTTGGCAATCATCAGTGGAGTAAAGGAGTTCTCCACCGACGGATTCGGTTTTGGTTCAGGTGTTGAGTTCTTTGTGCTGGTTGGTTTGGGTGTGTTATTGTTTACGACCGCACGATTTGGCCGTGCGCCCATTCTAACCATATGCTTCTGGACCTCAGCACATGCTGCTATGACCCGAGCGTTCTCCAGCTGGAGCTGCTCGAGTTGCCTTTGTTTTTCCTCCAGCTCCTTGCGAAGCTGGGCCATTTCATCAGATATTTCTATTTCCTCATCAACATCCTCATCAGACGAATTTCCACGATTCGGACTCGGATCCTCTTCATCACTTGTTGCATTATCACTGGTTTGTTGGACGATTCCCTCCACTACCGGGTTGCGGCTCTTAGGTCGCCCTACCCGTTTGGGAGGTTTGGATGTTGAAGCCTTTCCTTTTTGTCCTTGCGTTTCCACGGGGACACTTTCAGAGTGAGGTGGTTCTTGAGAACCAGTTCTCACCGTATGAACTTCTGTCGATACCTCATCATCATCGTCATCATTTACGGACACATGACATACCGAGACAGAACTATCATTTCGTCCCTTCCTCATCACATATTTCCTTTTCCTTTTGTCTTTCATCATCTGACTCGCCACTTGGCTGGCCAGAGAGGTATCCTTTTCCTTTGGCATCCACCGCTCGGTGCCCCCTGTATGTTGCTTGGGAGCTGGGGTGGGTTCCTGTTGTTTGGGCCTCCAGACCTGCTTTGCCTTTCCCTTGGCTTTCATAGACTTGAGGTTGGGCTGCAGTGGCGGGAAGGTGAGCCGGTCAAAGACTGATGGCAGGTTGGCCACGGTCTTTTTCTCGAAAACACTATGGTCCGCATCTCCCTCAAGGTTGTCCTCACAATGGGGAAAGCAGAGCCTTTGGTGCACCGGGAGCCTTAGTCTATTCTTTACGGACGGATTCTTAGCGTTGGCAGGGACCGTAGTGACGATCCAACGGGACTTACGAGACTTTTTGATGATTCTGAAGGCCGCATGTATGGCCTCCACTGTCTTATGTTTCTTGTGGGTTATTTCCTTCGTCTCAAAGACCGGGGCATACATGGGAAGCTCCCAATCCTCCCTGAGACGCATCTCCTCTCCTCCCTTTTTTAGGGCATGTAGGGGGGCGAAGACGTTGCCGAGCGGCAAGTCAGTGATAGTATCAGGTTGTTGGACCAGGTGGAGGGCTTGGACCCTCGAGAGCCTAGTCCTTGTCTCTGTTCCTTTTGATTTAGGAGCAAGAGCCTCTTTCACATGTTGAATTGACATTTTCCCTTTCTGGTTGCATGGGGTGGTATTTTCTGAGACAACAGTAGGTGTTCCACCAGCGAGAATCATCATTTGGAGTTGTGTGGTAGCTTGGACGGGCACTTGGAGAGTCCCGGCCATGGAGCCACCACCATTCTTGAGATGTTCTCCAGTCACAATTTGGCACCAAGTCACCATTGTTCCCTTTAAAACGAAGAGAACTCGAGATTAGTATGTAACATGAAATTTAATAGACTCCTATATACTTTCATGCTCAATCCTTTAATTATTCCCTGATGAGAGGAGAAGAATGTCCCACCGGGCGTGCCAGAATCTGTCTCGCACTTTTTCAGTCCAACCACGGAAGATCAGATAGCCTTCTATGGGGCGAAGAAAATGCGGATCAGATACCCCTTGAGTCCCCTAGAATTCGAACACCACTACCCGTTTTACGAACGAAAGATAGCAATGCGACCCTAGGGACCTCAAGAGTTGATTGTTTGTGTGTAGGTCCTTTCCTTCCAGCAGGCGCAAGCCCCTGCTGTTAATTACCTCCGGTCTGAGTCCGAGTTGGAAATCAGACAAGAGCACCTCTAGATCGGGAATAATCAAATGATTAGGCGTTAAAAGCAATCGGAGTCAGTTTTATTTTATTTTGATGACTAGCGTTTAGTGGGGTCTAAATGAAGGCAACACAAAATAGTCAAGAATTGAAATAATGCAATGAAAACATTCAATATCAAACATGAACAATGAAAATTATTGCACTAGGTCAGATTCTTTGGTCACAGTTTTGAGACACTTTGGGTTGACTTTACTTTGCTGGGTAGGGCTTGGTGCCGTCACTCAGATTTTTGAGCTTGATACTAGGAAATTTAGGTATCCTAGATCAGTCCTCAATAGTTCGGGGATTTAGAGATTTTTTGGGGTTTTCGTTCAAGTCTCGAGTACAGATGCACTACGCCTCCTCTTGACAATAACTCTTGTGTTGCCGTCGGTTGACTTTTCCTCTAGTCGCCTAGTCGACGGATTTTGAGTTTTGAGTTTTGAATTTTTAATTTGAATTCTTGAGTTTTGCTCTGGGATTTGGACTTTTAAATTTTCACTTTTAAATTGCCTTTTGGAATTTAAACTCCTGAGTTTGGAATCTGGACTTCTGAGTTTGCGCTTTAAAGTTCACACTTTTAAGTTTAAATTTTTGAGTTTGCACTTTTCAGTTTTGTATCTTCTTTTTATCTTGGAATTTTAAATTTGGCCCTTTAAACTTGCACTTTTGAGTTTTCATTTTGAATTTATATATTTTTATGTTTGTTGTGATATTTTTATTTGCAGACCATAGTGTTTGATTGTACCTGTCGTCTAGAATATTTTATTTATATATATTTTTTTTGTCCAAGTGTACCTGCTGTCCAGAACATAAAATGTTCAAAATATTTTATTCAATTTCCTTAAGGAACTTAATTTTATTTAACCATGTAAATTTATTATTTTCCATTATGGTCATCCTTTTAAACTTTAATTTTAAAATATTTTGTGCTTTAGTGTTTTGGCATGACATGATATATCAAAATATTCCTCATATTTTTCTTGACATTTTGGTATTTTATTGGAATTTTTCTGATAATCCAGCTATTTTTAATGTATTTTTGAAGTTTTTGGTTTACTGCAAATTCTCTGATTGGTCCACGTCATCAGAAAGTAGTGGTGTCAGCTCCTAGTTGGTCCTGACGTGTCCTGCTGACTTGGCGTGGTGCTGACTAATCCAATTTGACTTGTGTAGCGGGTTATAATTACGTCAGTGACCCGCCTCAAGAGATTTGGCCACAGCGGATCGAGCAGTGCGCGGGTTTGAACTTTGAACCCGTCTTCTCCGACTGGGTTTAGGCACTTTTGCAGAAAAGCCCCTCAACTTCCTCCGGCGAAATTACGGAGCTTCTGGCCACCATTTCCGTCGGGATTGGATGCATTAGAATCATGACGGTGAGTAGATTGTTGCGGTGCTGTTAGTTTGAACCATGGAGCATTATACCACCTTATCAGACCTGAGAAGCTTCATGCGGTTGTTAATGGCGTTTCACGCCCTCCAGTCACCTTCTTCTACCAGGGTGAGGTTTATGACGTTCTTGGGCATGTTTATAAGATGATTACA
The DNA here is from genome assembly GCA_028095005.1 of Rhynchospora pubera. NCBI lineage: Eukaryota > Viridiplantae > Streptophyta > Magnoliopsida > Poales > Cyperaceae > Rhynchospora > Rhynchospora pubera. The sequence continues at coordinate 178,164,060 of CM051462.1, forward strand.
AGATCAATTTGTTGTTGGGAGGCCTTGAAGGAGATGGATTGGACTGAGGCAACTCGACCAGAAATTGATCAGAACTTGGGTTCTGTGATGGGGCCTACGCAATCGTTTCCTTGTGCCAGCAACAAGTTGGATAGATTTAGAAGGTCATATGTGCCCTTTTTATACCTTTGTTTCAGCTTAAAACACCATGATTTGATATGGGAAGCACTAGGGCAGAAGGTGCACATTTGTTAAACTTTGGTTTCACATGTAAGTCATTTTGCAGCAAGAGGGTCTGATTTGATGCTCAATTTAGGTCAATTTAGACTTGTTTCGTATGTTTTAGTCAACACAGATCATAAGACCCAGTCAATTGGCATTTGTCTACATTTGTAATTTTCATTTTTATGCAAATTTTGCCACTGTTTTGGTGCGATTTCAGTTTGAGTTGCTCAACATGCAGGGAAGTCACTTGCACTGACCATTAGAGGTGTATTTACAACTGTTTGATACAATTGATGCATTTGCTTCAAAACAGCTAGCCGTGTACTCAATTTTTGGTTCTGTTAAAAGTCAATGCAGAAGACCCTTATTATTTTTATTTAGAAATGACCCTAATGTTTATAATTTGGCCATAAAGCAACCCAAATGCAAACTCAACAGTTATTGATGCTGGGTGACTTGAACTCAAACTATTGATGTTTTGACATAAAGTATGCAACTTCACACACCTTTTTCAGAACATGCTGATCATAAAACAAAGAGATGTGACAGTGAGAAAAACTTTAAAACTTACTAACTTCATTTTTAAACTCATTTGCTATATCTAACACCAACATCATTATGCCATTATTACTATATAATTTTCATATGACCCTAAGACTTTCCCTAATGATGCAATTCTTCCAAACTCACATTATTTATTAAATATGACAGAAATCTTTGTTCTAAGGACAGGAATTCCAATTTCAAATTTATTCCTAAACAGAAATGAAGAAAAGGACAGGAAACACACACTAATGCCTTTTTAAAACTCATCTTTAGACTTATGATTATCATTGTCACTGCATATGTGTATATGCTTGCTACTTTTTTTAAAAAAAAAGATAAAGTATTGTGAATGTATCATTCTCCTCTTAATATGCCTGCCCTGACAAATGATCATTTTTTTTTAAGAAGCCACATAACTTTTATTCCAATAGGCTGACCCATTTTTAACTTAGTCCCTCTATATTTTATTATTAAAAGTTCTTTTTATCATATTTTTTTCTTTTAACTCTAATTTGGACAGTCACTAGTAAGGCTAAATCAGAGCTCTTTTAATTACTTTAAAATATATTTCACAGAATGCATGATATTTAGTTATTATATATATATTTTTTTAGCAACATAGGTCCAGTCATACTTATGTGTGTTTTTTTTTGCAAAATAGACCTTAACTATAATTCTCTTTTTTTTTTTTAGCAAAGTAAACTTTGTTTCTGCATATTATAGTCTTCCTTCTACCACTAGACATAGATCCTTTTGCATACATACCCAGGACTTTATTCTATTATGTTTTTACTAAGTTCAGCTTCTCATGTTATTTAGTTTTGTGCATGACAATTAAGGCAACTACGTATTTACTGGAACATGACCAAAGACATGGGTGTGCGCTCTCTGGCAAGCACCCCCCATGCATAAGGCCATGCTCTATGATATAACTTTATTTTAGTCACTTTTAGAATACTACAGAACTCATCAACACTTGTGAGTGTGCGCTCTCAGGCAAGCACCCCTCACTCATGTCTCTAAGCCCCAAAACAGTGTTAACAAGTGACCTAAAGACTCTTTTAGGAACTAGTGTTTAGCTGCAACAGAAACAAGCAAAAACAAGGAAACAAACAAGACCAGAAAGGAAGAAAAGAAGAGAGAAAAGGAAATTTCTTTTATTCATCAACAAAAGAACAGTACAATTGTTTTTCTTCTTACCTTTTCTACAAAATCCCCTTTTTTTTTTACAAGCCTTTTTTCTAAAATGATTTTGGCAGCACCTTAGTGTGTTTTTCCAAAGTGCCACCCCTAATCTTCCATCTGAGGCTTCTTTTATAGGCATGAGTTAGGTTTTGCTTCTCAATTGACCTTGCCATGTGGCCTCTCCTCAGATTTTCGAAATCTGATCAAGGGCTGAGATGTTGTGGTGGAGAACCGCCTTACTTTTCCAAGTTTTGCTTCACTTCTTTCTTTTACTGCTTGATTATACTCTCCAATGGGTATTTGACATTTGGCATTCAATGCTTTGTTTCAACTGGGTCCAGTGGCATGCTTCCTTGATTTACTACTCTTTACTTGCGTTATGTAAGCAATTGGCTTTGGTATTGAGTGCTCATAGCTGCTGCCTGTTTGTTTGTGATTTCAGTTGATTTCTGTCTTGATCTAATAGCACTGGTGAAGGCTGCCCATTTTTACTTGAAAGCAATCATGGGGTGTTGGCAGCTTCTTATTGATCTATCTTGATATAACAAGTGGGGTCCAGTGCCATTTGGCAATTGAGTAGAAGGAAGTATAATTGCAGCTGTCTTTTGTTCCTCATGCTTGCCAAAATTGGAGCACAAGTGGTGGCAAGCATCCAGTGGTTGGTTAGCATCTGAGGACTGAGGTTCATGGAGGGAGTGCTTTCAATAATTGGTATGTGGTATGATTTGTATGATGCTTCATTCATCAACACATATGCCTTTTGATCATCATCTAATGGCCGTAAGAAGGACTTGGGGATCAAGTTTCTTTAGTTTTGTCTCTACTGGCGTTCAAGGCACATGGAGAGGAGGGGGACCAGTGAGATGCTCCTTTACTCTTGTACTTTTGTTCTTCTCAAGTTCAACCGAAAGCCATATTGCCTCCAGTCGATTTTGAACTCCTTCGGCACTTGTAGAGTCGTCTTAGCATCCAGACACCATGTTTAACATGTTTTAAACATTAATTAGGCCAATAAGTTGCTATACATCAAGGCTTAACCTGTGCTTAATCTTAGCCGTGGCTTCCATTGGTGGTGCCACTAATTTGATCCATTTCAAGTCAAATTGATATCTCACATTAATTCTCCCCATCATTAAGGTGCCTGGATAACATGTTAAACATGATTTGAACATCAATTAAACCATTAAACTGTCATATGCCATAGCTTCACCACCATCATCACTTGGCCGTAACCTCCATTGGTGGTTCAAGCAATCGGCTCTATCCCATCTGAAATCAACAGTTCATTCCTTCCCCCATGACCCTGGCGAAGGTGTATGTGCAAGCATCTCGACTCTCGTGTCTATAAGAGCTCCAATTTCATGTCTCCTTCTTCACTGCCTCGAAACTTAACTAGCAAAATTCGCCACATTCAGGGAACAAGAAGAGTCAATAGTGGTACCGTTGCTTTCTCCTTGTCATGGGCTTTTCAGCGGTATCAAGAAGTCCGACAACGGCGGCGTGAATCGCCGGAACTGGTTCTGTCGGAGACGGAGCTCCTTCCTCTTCAATTTTTTCTTTCTGTTCTTTTCGTTGGATGTGGGACCCAGGGACGAAGAGTGAATCGGGGGTCGCCATCTGTCTGGAGTTTTTTTGCTGGCAGGCGGGACCAGGAACAAGAAAATGGGAAATGAGCCAATCATGGTTCGCCAGCTGTGCGAGAGGAGCTGACGTTGGACAAATCGGATTGGAGGAGGAAGCTCCTTGGCTATCTTCTCCATTTTCGTTTATAATGGATCTGTCCATTTAAGCGAATTTCCATGATTTTTCATTATGTCCATTCTCAAATAAATTGTTTGGATGCTCTTTCTTTATTATTTGATCATGTAAATTTGCATGGATTCTCATAAAAATATGAGGAACATAATAGTCATGGATTTTCTATTTTTCTGAATTTTTAACTAATTAAATGAATTTTCCAAAGCTCATAGAACAATTCATATAATTAATTTATTTATGCATCCTTGTTGCATCTTTCTAGCTTCTTGATTTTTTCCTAATCATCCATGATATTTATGTCACCTTTTCTTCTATTAATATTGAATATTAAATACTAAATTAATACAGTCATACGGCGAACTATATTAATATTAATATTAATATCGATATTATGGGTTTAGTCCAGGTGCGCCTTTTTTTTTTAAAAAAAAAAATCGACCCCCGTTCCTCTAAGAGTCGGAACCCGTCAAGCATTCATGGGACCCACTTCAATCGCCTATGAACTGTTGAATTTTTCTTATGTGGCAGAAATTAGAGGTAAACAGTAGGCTCCACCTTCATATGCTTGTTCTATGACATAGGGGCCTTCCCAATTTGGTGCAAATTTGGGACCATGGTGTCGGCCGAGGATAGGTCGCCTCAAAACCAACACTAGTTCTCCTTTCTTGAATGTTCTGGGTCTTGATAGCTTTTCATAAGCTCGCGTCATTCTGGCTTGATATAACTCCAAGTTTTGTTGAGCTGCCAGTCTCTTTTCATCCATTCCGTCCAACTCTTGCAACCTCAGTTGCGTTTGTTTAGTCAGAGGGATTTGTGCTGCCCTCGCTACTCTCAGTGACGGGAGTTCCACTTCGATTGGTAGGACTGCTTCTGCTCCATACACTAACGAATAGGGTGTGGCTTGGGTTGCTGTTTTATGGGTGATGCGGTATGCCCACAATGCTTCATGCAGCTTTTCATGCCAGTTTCTTTGATTATCTCCAATGGTTTTGCGAAGGATCTTGATCAGTGTTTTGTTGAAGGCCTCCGCTAGTCCATTGGCTCTTGGGTTATAGATGGAGGAATATCTCCATTCAATTTTGTGTTTATCGGCGAAGGCCTCAATTTTGGCATTCTTGAAGGCCGTCCCATTGTCAGAGATTATTTTCCTTGGATTTCCATATCTATAAAGCACTTGAGTGGTGAAGAACCTGACCACATCAGAGGCCTTAATTTCACGGTATGACCTGGCTTCGGCCCATTTGGAAAAATAATCCGTAGCGGCCAATATGAAGCGGTGTCCATTTGAGGCTGGTGGGTCAATGGGGCCTATGATATCTGTCCCCCAGATTTCGAAGGGCCATGATACCACGGTTGGATGTAGCGCATTTGGGTGTTGGTGTATGAAATCTCCATGAATTTGGCACATATGGCATTGTCTGGAGAAGTTTTCGCAGTCATTGATCGTGGTGGGCCAGTAGTAGCCCATTAGTTTGATTTGTACTCGCATCCGAGAGCCCGATTGATGGGCTCCGCATACTCCCGAGTGAATTTCTTGCATAACTTGGTTTGCTTCGGTTTTCGATATGCATCTAAGCCATGATCCTTCGTAGGATCTCCAATAGAGTGTGCTGTTCACATATACGAACCTTAGGGCCCTTTTTCTGATTTGTTCCCTAATGGCCCTGTTCAGAGGTAATTTTCCTTGTTGGAAGTAGTCGAGAAAGGGTTGTCTCCAGTCCTCTTGGTTCGAACCCTCGGTTGTCATGACTTGTGTGATGTTCCCTTTCGAGTGTTCGGATGTCAGTAAACAGGGTTCCTTCTTCCTCGTTTCTTTTCTGCGGGAGACAAGGGGACAAGGATCTCCTGCGATGGAGAAGGATTTGGATTTCTTCCTGGCTCGGGTCACTGAGTTCATTAGCCAATCTAGCCAATGCATCTGCTTTACCATTCAGTGACCTTGGAACTTTCTGGAAGGTAATATATGTGAATTTGGCCATCAACTCAAGGGCCTTTTCATGGTATTTGACCAATTCTGGTTTTCTTATTTTGAAGAGGCCTTCGATCTGACTCAGGATGAGCTGAGAATCTCCGTAGACTTCCAACTGCTCAATACCCATTTGAAGGGCAATTTCAAGTCCAGCTATTAGGGCCTCATATTCAGCTTCATTATTTGTGCATGGCTCGGTCAGGCTCAGAGCATGCCGGAGAATGCCTTTCTCTGGGGTGACAAACACCAATCCTACACCTGCTTGTCGTTTTGGTAAATTTGGTTTGACTGCTGGCTGAATGGAGGATGATCCATCGAAGTATAGCTTCCAGCAAGTTTCATTTTCCTCTACCTGCATAGCTTCCTCATCAGGGAAGTCGCACGCTAGTGGGGAATCATCAGGTATGGGATGGGCGGCTAAGAAATCAGCTAGCGCTTGCCCTTTGATAGCCTTTTGGGGTGCATATGTTATATCAAATTCCATTAGAGCCACAGCCCACCTTGCCAGCCTTCCGGTAAGCATAGGTCGGGTCATGAGGTACTTCAATGGGTCAGTTTTGGAGATTAATGTGACTTTGTGGGCCAACATGTAATGCCTAAGCTTCTTTACTGCGAAGATCAAGGCTAGGCAATGCTTTTCGATTGGCGTGTATGCATGTTCTGCCCCCACGAGCATTCTGCTGAGGTAATACAGAGCGTTTTCCTTTCCTTCTTCATTTTCTTGGGCAAGTAATGCCCCCAGAGATCCGTCCAAGGCGGTGGTATAGAGAATGAGAGGTTTTCCCTGGATGGGTGCTGCCAATACAGGAGGTTTTTGCAGATATTGTTTGATATCATCAAAAGATTTCTGGCATTCTTCGTCCCATTTAAAGGGGACATCCTTCCTGGTGAGCCTGGTAAAAGGCTTGATTTTGCCTGACAGGTTGGCTATGAATCTCCTAATATACGCCAAGCGCCCTTGGAGAGACCGGAGTTGTTTGAGTGTCCGTGGAGGGGACAGTTCTTGGAAGGCTTTGATTTTATCAGGATCAATTTCAATGCCTCGGTGCCGCACCACGAAGCCTAGAAATTTTCCTGATGACACCATGAAGGCGCATTTCAGGGGGTTGAGTTTCAGAGTGTGTTGTCTCAACCGCTCAAACATCAGCCTCAGGTTCTCTAAGTGTTGTTCATGGGTATGGGACTTCACAACAAGGTCGTCTACATAGCATTCTACCACCTTGTGTATGAGGTCGTCAAAGATTTTGGTCATGGCTCTTTGGTATGTGGCTCCTGCATTTTTGAGGCCGAAAGGCATGACTTTATAGCAGTAGATACCAATTGGGGTACGGAAGGCAGTGTGCTTTTGGTCACTCTCATCCATTTTGATTTGGTTGTATCCTGAGTATCCGTCTACAAAGGAATATATCCCGTGGGACGAGGTGTGGTCTATTATGATTTCTGTCACTGGCAGAGGGAAGTCATCTTTAGGGCAAGCCTTGTTTAAATCCCTGAAATCGACACAGACTCTGATTTGTCCGTTCTTTTTCTTCACTGGGACAATGTTAGCCACCCAGTTGGGCGTTTCTTCTTCCCTTATGAATCCAGCACTGATGAGCTTTTTGACTTCGGCTGTCACCTTTTCTTCCAATTCGACCCTCATTCTCCGGGGTCCTTGTTTGACTGGCTTGAGTTCTTTGTCAATTTTGAGTTTGTGGACTGCTACTGCTGGATCTAGTCCGGGCATTTCACTGTAGCTCCATGCGAAGCAATCTTGGTATTCCCTTAGCAGCTTGGTCAATTCATCTTGCATCTCTTGAGGAAGGGAGGTGCTAATGAATGTAGGCTTTGGGTTTTCCTTTGTTCCTAGGTTGATTTCTTTCAATTTGTCGATGGTGTTTTGACCACCCTCTTCTAACTCTTTTGGTGCATTTTTGGCTGCCAAAATGAATTGTTCTGTTTCTGGAGGTTCCCCTTCATCCGAGGTTGTTTCGCTCTCCTTGATTTCAGTGATTGTTATGCGGTGGCAAGAGTGCTGTCGTGGTCTTTGAGGAGTATTTGACCCTGAGCCCTTGGTTTGAGTTTTGAATCTTAGGCCCCTTGTGTTAGCAACCTTTCCTTTAAGTTTTATGACTTCATTAGAGTAGCCATTCCACATGTCTCGGAACATTCTTGCTCGCTTTTCGGGAATGGGCTCTAGGCATTGTGCTTTACGGAACAGTTCAATCAACCGTGTGTTGGTGGTGTCTTGAAGCTGAGGAGGAATCCCCGTCTTCCTGGTTTCCTCTACAAGCCATTGTTCCCAGTTTCCGGAGTTCGACTCTTCATTTTGAGGTTCGATTTCTCCCATTTTGACAAATTGTATTCTGGGATGAACAACGTGCCCTGTTTCAAGCTCTTCTCTTTTGGGTGGGACAGTGAAGGTTTTGAACGGGATGACTTCTTCACTTTCCCGAGGTGTTAGGTCTTTACAGTGTTCTAGGGGTAGGATTTCTATGGACAGAGTATTTTGCTCCTCACCCTCACTGGAATAATTTGGTTGCATTCGAGTGGGTAAGTTAATGTCCTCGGCCGTGTCTTCCGACGATCCCGTCTCACTATCACTACCCAAGAGCATTTGTGATTTTATAGCCGCTTTGAGCACAGCATTTTTGACTGCTTCCTTCACGGCTTTAGGAGAGGGCTTTCCTTGTTTGGTGGCTGCCCCCTTTCCGGACTTGGGTTTGTAGTATTTAGCATCATCCAATTCGGCTTCGTGTGCCTCAAATGGCTGATCATCTCCTTTAATCACGTATTGTTTTCCGTCTTTGACATATTTAATGCACTGGTGCAGGGTAGAGGGAACCAATCCGTTGGCGTGGAGCCATGGTCTCCCCAACAGTGCCTTGTATGTTGTATCAGCTTCGATGATGAAGAATTTGACCGGAGTGACCAGGTTCCCAAAGGTGATGTCGATCACTGTGGAGCCGGATTGGTGGTTAAACCCGTGGATCCGGATTTTATCTTTCTTTGTTTCTTTAATGCTGAGCGACAACTGTACCAGCGTTTTTAGTGGCATGATGCTAATTGAGGACCCAGGATCAATGAGGACTTTGTTGATTTTCCGGCCATAGATGGTGCCTGTGGTGTACAGGGGTCGATTGTGGTCGGCCGTGCCCGCCATCAGGTCCTCATCTGTGAAGGTAATGTATGGCTCTTGATCAATCTGTGCCACCTCCTCACGGGTTTCTTGGGCAAAATAGGCCTGGAAGCTGGCAGGGTTTTGCAGTGCATAGATTAAGGCATCACGCAGCTCCTGAGATACCATCAAGGCATCAAAGACACTGAGCAGTGAGGGGATTTTCCGCAAATGAGCGACCACATTGTAATCTCCCACAGACATTTTAGGCCTGCTATCGGACCTTGTTTCACTTTCTATTGTGGTTTCACTTCTGTTCCTTGTTCCACTGTTGGTTATCTCCCTGGGAGGTTGTCTTTCAGGTATCCTAGTGCCTGATCTCAGACTGACATTGCAGTGGTTTTTCATGTTTGGTCGGATTCTAGTAGAGACCTGTCGGATTAGGTTGGACACCTTGTTTGGTTTTGGTGGTGGTTTGATTTCTCTTTCCTCCGTTTCGCTTTGGTCAGTATCACTCCCCAGTGGTCTGACTGCAGCGGAGTTGATTGCCAGCACAACGGGCTCCTCTTCTGAGCTACTGTACTGCAGTTCCCCCTCAGTATCATGTTCATATTCAGAGGCAGTTTCCTCGTCAGGGGTTTGAGAGCTTGTACCCCGGGTTATGGCACGGCACACTTCGTCTTCTGTTTCTTCATCTGACGGGTCATTGTCATTCCAAGACCATGTCAGGCATTCCTCCCTGGAGTGCCCCCAGACTTGGTGGTATCGGCAGTACGCCTTTCTTTCGGCATCATTTCCTTTCTTTGCTTTATGTGGTTTTGTATGTCTATTTGTGGTTTGTGCCCGAAGTGCCTCATTTTCAGCTTCTGGCATCTCCCAAGGGTTTACACGGTTCCTGTATCTGAAGTGCCCGTCGGAACCCCCATGCTTTGGTTTCAGTTTCCCTGTTATCTTGATTTTATGTGGCAATTTGTTACAAGGGGAGGTGTTGTCGAGCTTAACCAATTTCATTTTCATATGGGGGTTGAGTTGGTTTCAGCATTTCTGCGTCTCAAATGGCCAGACTCATACCTTATGGGAGGGCATACTCGCGTGCGCGAGCTCTCACCTCTTTTTTGCCGGCCTGTTTCAGGCCCCCCGAACGAGTTATCACGGGACCAGAGGTGTCTTGGTTCATGGCGATGGTTTTCTGCATTGGCTTTCCCTTTTCCTTTTCCTGGAGGATGGTTAGTTTTGGGTTTTGGTCTTTGTCCTTCTTGGATGACAATGCCGGCCTCCCTCCTTCTTTGTGGGAGGTTTCCTAAGTTGCCTGAGGTAGCATGGCCAGACTTCATGGCCTTTTTCTGACCTGCCCTCTGTTTCTGGGCGCGGTCCTTCAATGCTTTGAGTTCCGCCTCTATCGAGATTCTTTCCTTTCGCTCGGTCTTTAGCCTAGCTATCAGGGTTTCGACTAAGGTTTGTACCTCAATGTTTTGCCTAGTCATTCTTCTCAGAGCATTTGTGCAGAAATCCATATCTATCAGAAGTTGACGCTTTTCCCTTGAGGTGAAGGCAGCGCTATCTTCCTTTGATGGCTGTTGGGCTTGCCCCCTGTCCAAAGCGGTGCTTGGCTGTGCTTGCTTTGACCTTGTGCGGTGGGCGGGGCCATCCGTTGTGACTTCTTGAGCCGTTTCCCTTGAGCTGTGCGCCGCGCGTGATTTAAGCGGGCTTTCTTTTAGCTTGGCTATTTTCTTTTGAGTGAGTTTTGGTTCACTTTGTGAGCTGTCACCTTGGGTTGTTGGAGATTCCTCCTCCTCGCCGTCTGTGTCAGACTCGCTCACAGTGATTGCCCGACAATTTTCGGAAGTACCTTGCCCCTTGGCGGCATTCTTTAATTTTCGCGCATCGGCGATGGTTTCCTTTTGGATGTTGATGAACACTTCGGGATCATAATACCCTTTTATTGTGTCATCTGCATAATGTCTGGGCCATGTACTGGGGATGGGATAGTGAGGAGATGGCTCATGACCTTCTATACCCTCCACAATCGACGTTCGCCGGAACTGTTGGGTGATCTCTGGTTCCGTTTCCAGATTTTGATCTGTGGTAGGGGATACCAGGCTTCTGATTCGGCCATACTCTAGCGAGCACACCTCTCTTCGTGACCTGTTATGCCTTATCCTTTCTACCCATTGTAGGGGAGAGGCTTGTATTTCGCTAGTTTGCTTAGAGTTTGTTGGCAGCCGTCTTTTGGGCCAAGGGTCTAGGACGAAGGGTTGCAGGTCGACCAGGTAAGGGTGTTCTAGTTCCAGCTCGTCATCACTCCCTTGCCATCCGGCTCTTTTGCTGGGTTCTTCCACTCGGTTGACCAGGTGATTCATCCACCCAACAGGGTCAGCGAGGGACTGACACTCTTCTTCAGAAAACTCTTCTTGTTCAGGCTCTTCCGAGCTCGAGTTATCATCAATGGTTATCATTTGGCATCCTTCAGAGTTTTGGTTTTGGTTTTCTTCTTGGTTTTGATTTGAGGGGGCGGTGTTTTCAGTTTGGTCATCAGTAGAGGTAGCGGCTGCCCCCTGTTCAGTGCTGGCATTCTCCTCTGTTTCTGGTTCAGTGGGTTCATTTTCTTCACATCCCCCCTCAGTGGACGTGGCTTCCCAGATCTGGTTGACCATTTGCCGCACTATTTCCCCCAACTCCTCGAGAGTAAGGTCAGGCTGGCCCGGGATGTTAGGGATATGGATATCCAGATTTACCATTCTTGGTTGCCGTCCTTCCAGGTCGGCAGGGTCCATTTGTTCAGCGGGGTCTAGTACGATCTCATAGTCATACGCCATCTCCACTGGGTCAGTTTGATTTTCTTCTGCGGTTTCGGCCTGTGGTTGTGGCACTTCCGAGGACTCTCCTTTGTCAGAATCATGATGGCCAACTCGATGACAGGTGGCGTCATCACGAGAGGATTCGCCTTTGAGCAACTTGTTCTTTCCTTTGTTGGTTCCTTTGTTTCTTCTTTGATAGGTTATTATTTCCTTCTCGTTCGCTGGTTTCTTTCTTCTTTGGTATACTCCAAGGGCTTTAGGGCTTTTGACTTCTTCCTCATCATCCTCGGTGGGACAATGAGTATCATCATCACTATTTACCCTTAGGTTTCTTATGAGTTCGCTGGTCGTCATGGCCTCGGTTTCAGCGATGGCTCGCTCCAGCTCATGCCGCGCATTTTCATCCCATTCGGGTTGGGGCCGGACAGTCATGCGAGCATTTCTTCCTTGTTGTCTTCTTTTATTACATGGTTTTAAGGAAGGCTCATCATCATCCGTCCAAGCTGCAATTCGGGCGGAACGGTGATCATAATTTTCGGACTCAGAATCATCAGATCCCGAACCGCTGATGTAACGGCAGTTTCCGGCTTCGGAGCCGTCATCATCGCTGCTATCGTTGTCAATGTCATTTGAGATCTTATGCAACCTTTCTATTTGTGCCCGAAAACGGGTGGTTTCCCGGGGATGGGTTCTCCTGAGCCTTTCATAACTGGCTCCTGGTTGTTGTAACATCTCAGCGTGCTGAGCTATAAAGTTTAGGAATGCAGGGTCTTCTCGCCTTAGGTGTTCCATGTATGAGAGGATCCTGGTTGCTTGTGAAATGTTCAATCCTTCAAATGCCGAGGTTATGTCAGCTGGGGGACCAGACCCAGATGCCATCAGGATTGAACTTCCTTGGAGGGTGCTTGGTTGAGGTTCTTCATGGTCAGATTCCACCTCAGGCTCCCTTTCTGCCTCTTCTTCATCGCTATCAGACTCGCTATTTTGGGCGTTTCCATCAGATGTTTTTCCACAGAAGAAGAATCGCGGAGAACCTCCGCTATCTTCAGAGTCAGAGCACTGGGGAGTTTTGCCTTTGTTAACCTCTTTTAGGACGGTTGCTATGGCTTCTCTTTCAAATTCCTCCGTAAAATCTAGATCTTTGGGGTGGGTGGCTCGGCGGAAGGCCCTTGGGTCTGTGATCCTCAGTTCCCTGAGCTCAGACACATACCATTCTACCAGGCTGTCATGTTCATTGTATTCTTCTTCTTCAGGGGCTTGCTGGGATGACTCACCCTGAGCAGTATCGACTTGGTTGGAAGTCTCAACTATTTCTATTTGGGTGGGGAATGTCACCTCGGCCCTGGGGCCTGATGTATGCCTGGAGCGCCGAATCCTACTGGATCTGCGGCGTCGAGTGGTTCTTGGTGGAGTCGCTTCTGGGCTTATTTCTCCTTCCTCGCACCCCGTCTCATTAGCTATTTCTCTCACGGTCCTGGTTATGGCTTGCCTTTCAGGGTTCAGCACACCATGGTAGCCGACTGGGTCTGAGACTCTCAGGTTTTTCAAGTATTGGGAGAATTCATCAACCTGGCCCTCCTCAGCCAGGAAAGTTTGGTTGTTTTGGTTGAGGTGGGCTCGGTTACCCATGTTGTTTTCATATTCCGCGAGGTCAGTTTCAGTAACCTCGATATTCTCCCAGAGGTGTGAATCCTCCGCGCTTTCCAGATGCGCACGCATGATTTCAAAATCTGTGGGGTGGTTTGGGTCTGGGTCTTTCTTGTCCCATCCATTTTGCACCACAATATCCACCGCGGCTTTCTTTATGGCCATATTTTCAATTTGTTGCTCATAGGTATCCGAGTCTGACATATTTTCTATCTCCTCATCAACCCTTAATTCCTGCTGGAACAAGTCAGGCTCTTGAATTTTTAGTTGCATCAGAAAGTCCACATACTCCGCCACAGCATTGAAAGAGATGTGTGGTAGTGAATCATCGCCTTCTTCCTCGGCTTCTTTTTCTGATTCCCCGACATCACTCAGGTATCTGCAGTGCTCTGCGGGCTCATAGTCTTTTTGTTTAGGGATGTTAAGAGGTGTTTCCTTGGTCCAGAACCTATTTGCCAGCCATGATGCTAGCAATTGGTCCACATCATCACCATGCATAAGCTCTTGGATCCACCAGGCTGGGTTTAAGGCAATTTCTGCCTCCAGGGTGGGGTGAAGGTAGGTTTGACCGCACCAGTAAGAGAGGTCTCTCCATTGTTCCCTTGCTTTCATGTATATTTTTATCCTCCTGTAACTGGCCGGTTGGCATCCCTCTAGCGCCTTATAGAAGGCATCATCATCTTCTTGTGGGTTTTGGTTTGTGATTGCGGAAGAGAGGATGGCCTGTGTAGCCTCCTCTATTTGCGCAATCATTTCTATTTCCTCTTCTTTAGTGAGCTTTTCCTCTTTTTCTCCCGAGCTATCCTCCGGGTGTGCATTTATTGCCGATGTTGAGATGGCATTGCAGGAGATTTCACCAAAGTCACCACCTCCTCTTTCTTCATCACTGTCGAAGTTGCTACCAAAATCGTAGCTTTCGTCTTGGCTAGGGGGGTCCGGATCAGACCATTCATATTCCTCATCAGTGAAACCAGGAATGTCTTGGGCATTTTGGGTATTGGTAGAGGTGGAAGCCTCTTTGTTTACTTGGTTTCTTACAAAACTAGTCACAGCAATGACTTGTTTCATCAATTCAGTCACATGCTCTGCTAGTATTGCAATGGTTTCTGGTGGAATCCCGGATTCTTCCTTTTTCTTTGGTATGACAAGGTTGAACCCCAAATTCCTTAGGCTTGGGATACCTTCTGAATCTAGACATTCATCATGAATGTCTACGAACACTTTACGATCTTGGCCATTGATCCTGAAAGGTAGGGTCATTCGGTCCAGCTTCTTTACTTTGCGGACGAGGGCCTTATCCAATTTCTTTATTTCAAGGATTTCTTTCTTTTTCTTTCCTGATTGGGTCATAGGTTGAACATTGACCGTTGACCAGGTATATTGGGTTGGGACTGAGCTGGGTGACGACTCAGTAGGGTTTTGTTCATTTGTTGTTGAGGTTTCAGGAGGTCTGGCGTCTGCCTGAGCCAGCTCCCGTTGGTTAGAGGGTTCTTCATGTTCCTCCTCATTACCTGAGACGCAGTGGCACGCGGCTGTCCAGAACTCCTCTTCTTTCTTTTCTTTTCCTTCGCCTTTCAACTCCTGCCACACTTGTCCGCTAATTTGAGCAGCGACCTTGGGGGAGATGAAATCAGCGAGGGTTGCTTGTGTTGGTTTTTCTTGAACATAGGGATCTTCGATGGTTTCGGGAGAGGTTTTCTTCCAAAACGCCTGTCTAGATCTCACATTACCCGTTCTTGCGTCACGGGTCATTGGTTTCGGTTGTGTTTTTGTTGGTTTGAGTCTCTTTGGGACTACTGGCATGATAGGGCTTTTCCATCTGAGTTGAGGTTCGGCCTGCAAGGCTCTCAATTTCTTTCTGGTGTTTTTGTTCAAATATACACTCCATGTCGTGGGTGGTCTTCCGTCGGTAGTGACTGAGACACGACGAGAGCTGGCACTTGGGGCTCCGCTTGAGATGGCATGGGGAGCCGGTTCCTGCCTAGCGTCATCATGGAGAGAGATTGCTCCTTCTTGAATTTTCTGTTCAAGCCAATCCTTAAAGACATAGCAATCCTCTATGTTATGACCCAAAACTCTGTGATACACACAGTAATTAGGGTGGTTTACTTTGTCTTCTTCTTCGGGCCTTTTGCATTGGGGCAACCGAACCTCGAGAACTTCCATAGCTTGTTTAAACAGCTTTAGAGTTTTCTCTTTTTTGAATGAGTAGGGCTTGCTTTTCAGCTCCCTGAGTGTTGGCCTTTGAGCCCTGGACTGTGGATTTCCATCCTTCGTCTCGCCATTCTTTCCCCATTGGGTATTACCAGTGCCTTCAGCCTGGTTAGTGACGGCTTTGACTGCCTTTGTTGTTTTGATTTCCAGCTTCTTTCCCTTTTCTTTGTCTTTTTCCTTAGCGGAATGGTACAGCTGGTTCATTTCAGGTTCCACTTCCTCGTATCGAGCAACCATGGTTACCAAATGTTCAAAGGTGGTGACATTGTGTCCCACCATCCATACTTTCATCGGTGCATGGATGCTGTTCAGGAGCATGCGCACCGCCTCAGATTCACTTATGTTGGACTGGCATCCTGTGTACATGGTTTCCCACCTTGACACATAATCGGAGACAGACTCGCCTTGCTTTTGTCTGGCGTTGACTAGATTGGTAACGGAGACCCGATGCGGAGTCGTCCTGAACCTTGCACAAAAGGCATTTGCCATTTCTTTCCAGCTTTTGATGCTATCTGCCTCGAGAGAAGCATACCAGTCAAATGCTACTCCAGACAGACTTTGTGAAAATTGCCTTAGTAGCCATTCCTCCCTTCGAGCAGTGTTTCCGCAGGAGGTTATAAAATGTGACAGGTGTTGACTTGGGGTGATTTTGTTTCCAACCCCATCAAACACCTTGAATTTTGGTACTATATGTCCCTTCGGGTAATCCAGCTGGTCAAACCTTACGGGGTAAGGTCGGCCTGTGAAATTGACGGGCAGTTGAGTGCCCCCAATCCCTAGAGATTGCAGTTTCTGATCCATGGCCCTTTGCATCCTTTCCATCATGGCCTCAGGGTCAATGACATTAGCTTCCTTTCTTTCAAGCAACTCTTCTTCAGAGGTTTCACTGGAGCTGCTGTCCTTTTCCCGCACTATTTTGGAGTGGGGTTTCTTGGTTTTCTTTTTGTTTTTGGATTTTGGTTTAGGAGCCATTCCTTGGGTTTCGGTTGATTTTGGCATGTCATGGTTTGAAACAGCATAGCTTGGGCGTGCCCCCTTTTTGGCTATGTGTTTCTGGACTTCCGCGCATGCCGCGGTTACCCGAGCATTCTCCGCTTGGAGTTGCTCAAGTTGCTTAGTTTTCTCTTCCAGCTCCTTGCGAAGCTGGGCCATTTCATCAGATATTTCCTCGAGGATTTCAATCTCCTCGTCAACATCTTCAGATGAACTTCCATGGTCTGGATTTGGATCCTCTTCATCACTTGCGATGTTATCAGTGGTTTGTTGGACAATTTCCTCCACTACCGGGCTGCGGTTCCTGGGCCGCCCTACCCGTTTGGGAGGTTTAGATGCCGAAGCTTTTCCTTTCTGTCCTCGTGTTTCCACGGGGACACTTTCGGAGTGAGGCGGCTCCTGGGAACCTGTTCCAACCATGCGGACCTCCGCCGTTTCCTCACTGTCGTCATCACCACTATCAACTGACACATGATATGTCGAGACAGAACCAGCATTCCGTCTCTTCCTCATCACATGTTTCTTTTTGGTTTTGCTTTTCATCATCTGACTCGCCACCTGGCCAGCCAGAGAGGTATCTTTTTCTTTTGGCACCCATCGCTTGGTGCCCCCTATATTTTGCTTGGGAGCGGGGATGGGTTCCGATTGCTTGGGCCTCCAAACCTGTTTCACTTTCCCTTTGGCCTTCATAGAGCGGGCGTTGGGCTGGAGTGATGGAAAGGTAAGCCGGTCAAAGACTGAAGGCGGGTGGGCCACAGTCCTTTTTTCTGACGCACTATAGTCCGCGTCTCCCTCTCGGTTGTCCTCGCGGTAGGGAAAGCGGAGTCTTTGGTGCGCCGGGAACTTGAGCCTGTCCTTGATGGACGGCTTGTTGGGGTTGGCAGGGATTGAGGTGACGGTCCTGCGGGACTTGCGGGACCTCTTGACAATCTTGAAGGCCGCATGGATGGCCTCCACTGCCTTGTGTTTTGGGTGGGTCACCTTCTCTGTCTCGAAGACTGGGGCATACATGGGGAGCTCCCAATCCTCTCTAAGGCGCATCACTTCACCTCCCTTTTTGAGCACATGTAGGGGGGCGAAGGTATTGCTGAGCGACAGGTCAGTGACAGTATCGGGTTGCTGGACCAGGTGGAGAGCCTGAGCCCTCGAGATACTAGTCTTCTTATCCTTCTTGAGTTTCGGGGCTGTCGCCCCCTTGATGTGGGTGTTTGCCGCCCGACCCTTTTGGGTGTTAAGGGCAGGCTTCCCGGAGACTTTCGCTGATGCTTCACCAGCAAGCATCACGGGAGAGATTTGCACGACAGCTTGAACGGGCACATGGAGGGTCCCGGTTACTGCTGCCTTCCGGTGGCGAAGACGCTCGCCCTTCACGATTTGACTCCAGGTAAACATGGTTCCTGCAATGGAGAAAACTTAGAGTCAACCATTAGTATTTTCCTTGAATATTATAGACTTAATTCCACTTTTGCATTTAAACTTTGATTATGCCCTGATGAGAGGAGAAAAAAGTCCCACCGGGCGTGCCAGAATCTGTCTCGCACTTTTTCAGTCCAACCACGGAAGATCAGATAGTCCTCTATGGGGCGAAGAAAATGCGGATCAGATACCCCTCGAGCATCTTGAGACCCGTCGTTACTGCCCATTCCAAACGAGCGAAGGGCACTAATGCGGTTCTAAGTACCTCGAGAGTTGATTGTTTGTCGTAGGTCCTTTTTTTCCAGTAGGCGCAAGCCCCTACTGTTAATTACCTCCGGACTCAGTTACGAACTGAGCTAAGAGCACCTCTAGATCGGGATAATCAAAGTTTAGATGCAGTAAGTGGATGAAGTCCATTTTAATAAAAGGGTTGTGTCTTGATAGGGAGTTTCGGAGTGAAAAGCACTGCAGAAGGGCAGCTATTTTAACAGAACCATGCAAACATGAATGATGCGATTTAATTCTTTAGTTTCACATTTTAAGACATTTAGGTTGTTTTTACTTTGCTGTGTCAGGCTTAGTGCTGTCGCAGAGATTTTTGAGTTTGATACTAGGAAATTTGGTATCCTAGATCAATCCTCAATCGTTTGGGGTTTAGAGATTTTGGGATTTCGTTCAAGTCGCGAGTACAGATGTGCTGTGCCTTCTCTTGACAGGAACTTGGGTGATGGCCACTGATTGACTTTTCTTCTGGTCATCTGGGCATCAGGTTTCAGTCTGCTTCTGGTCAAACATGCTGTGAACTTGTAGAAACAGGCTGTTAGATTTGAGTCCAACGCTAGAAAATAGGGTATTCTAGGTCAGTTCTCAATCGTTTTGAGGAACTTAGGGATTTTTGGGATTTTCGTTCAAGTCACGAGTACAGATGCGCTATGCCTTCTCTTGACAGGAACTTCAGTGATAATTCAGAATTGACTTTTCCTTTTTCTCAATCTGAACATCGGGAGGGTGTCTCCTTCAGGGCGAAACGCGATGCAGTCTTGAAGGGACGAACTTTTGACTTTTAAGACTTTATGTCACTTTAGACTTTGTGTCTTTTGGGTCACTTTTAGGCTTTGTGCCATTTTGACTTTGTGTCACTTTTAGATTTTGTGTTGTTTTAGACTTTGTGTCATTTAGACTTTGTGTCACTTTTAGACTTTGTGTCATTTTGACTTTGTGTCATTTTGACTTTGTGTCATTTTGACTTTGTGTCATTTTGACTTTGTGTCACTTTTAGATTTTGTGTCATTTTAGACTTTGTGTCATTTAGACTTTGTGTCACTTTTAGACTTTGTGTCATTTAGACTTTGTGTCACTTTTAGACTTTGTGTCATTTTGACTTTGTGTCATTTTGACTTTGTGTCACTTTTAGATTTTGTGTCATTTTAGACTTTGTGTCATTTAGACTTTGTGTCACTTTTAGACTTTGTGTCATTTAGACTTTGTGTCACTTTTAGACTTTGTGTCATTTTGACTTTGTGTCATTTAAACTTTGCGTCACTTTTAGACTTTGTGTCATTTTGACTTTGTGTCATTTTGACTTTGTGTCATTTTGACTTCGTGTCATTTTTAGACTTTGTGTCATTTTGACTTTGTGTCATTTGGAAGTTTTGACTTTTGATTTTGCATTTTTAGAAGTTTGAACTTTGAGTTTGACTTTTGAGTCTTGCACTTTGAGTTTGACTTTTGAGTCTTGCATTTTAAGCTAACACTTTTGGAGTTTGACTTTTGCTAGCACTTTTGGAGCTTGACTTTTGAGTTGGGCTTTTGAGTTTTGGTTTTTCGGACTTTGGCTTAAAGTTTGAGCTTGGTTCGAACTTTTGAGTTCTGGCATTCTGGACTTTAGACTTTTTAGTTGTGACTTTTGAGTTTTAGATTTTCGGTGTTTGGTTGAGATTTTTGGGTTTGGACTTTTAAATCTGTACTTTTAAATTCCCTTTTTCTTTTTTATGCTATGTATACTTTATTTATTTCAATTTTGTTTGTGGGCTTTAGCGTTTGACTGTACCTATTGCTCAGAACAAGGAATGTCAAGTGTACCTGCTGTCCAGAACATAAGTTATTCAGATGTACCTGCTGTCCAGCACATAATTTGTTCAAAAGAGACTTTTGTTTAATTTCTTTGAGGGACTTAATTTTATTATTTTTTCATTATGACCATCCTTTTAGACTTTTAAATTTCAAAATGTTTGGTGCTTCAGTGTTTTGGCATGGCATATATATCAAAATGTTCCACACATTTTTCTTGACATTTTGGTATTTTATGGGAATTTTTCTGATAATCCAACTATTTTTAATGCATTTTTGAAGTTTGCTGTACTGCAGGAATTTTCTGATTGGTTGCAATTTGCTGTTTTGTGTTATGTTGTCAGGGACTCGCTTCATGCTGGCCGTCACAGGAAATCAGAGAGGCGCTGGGGCTGGGGTTTGATCAAGTCGCTTGGTTCATGCTTGTGTCTATGCACCGAACGAGTCGGGGTTGGGTGCAGGCTCGATCTATCGGCCTCGCGTGTCAACGCTACTTCTCAGGTGCGCCGGGCCCACGCGACACTCAGACTCGTCTCCCTCCCTCTTTCACAGGTATGATTTCTGATGCCTTTCATTTGACTGGACGCCTCCGTTGGTGATGCCAGCGGGTAATTCTGACAACCGTGTCGTCTGCGGCCAGGTTGATATGCATCGTAGGAGTTCATTAAGGTAACCTCTTCCGTCAGTTACAGCTGCGTTGATTGATTTGGGGAGCTCCGACATTGACTCGCTTTAGACTGTTGCAGCAACGAAGGATTGGCTTATCAATGGAGTTCAGTGAGAAATTGCGTTAGAAGAGGCATTGCAAATTGTCTCAAGAGCATCGTGGAGTCACCTGCATCTTTAATTTTATGCTGCATTTCCCAATTTTGAAATAATACATATTGACTTTGTCTTTGGTCTGACAGGCTCACAGAATGTAAAAAAAAAAATTAAGCGTGTAACTTACTCTATGTATATTGTTCACTTTCTTCTTTCGATGTTGATCAAAGTGGTTAGCGTTTAGATGTTGAATGCTTAATTTCGCTTCATTTTCATTTTATTCACTGACTATATGAGGCTTGATACTTCAGATTACTATTGCAACATTTACTTATTCAAGCAATTGAGCAACACTTGATCTTGGCAATGCTACTCTCCTTTTTTTTTTTTGTGAACATTGATGCTTGATCATCCATAGGAACAGCTCATTTACTTTATACCTTGACATCCTTTCAGTTTACGAGACCTTCATGATCACTCCCTTTTTGATGTAACCTAACTTCATCATTTTTGTATTCTGAATTTTACTCTCCCTTCTCTTGCACATGCAAGCACAATTTCATATGTACACTGAACTTAACTTCTTAGTACCCTCTGCCTACTTATCTCATGACAAAACCAACTTGCTGGATAACATAAACTCAGATTATCAATAGAGTAAATTTTAAACCTATTAACTCCATCACTTTCATTTTTTGTTCTTTTTTTTGTTTAAGTATAAAGTCATCATATCATCATTTTTAATAATTATGAGGTCAGGGACCTTTATTTCACACTAAGAAGCATTACAACCCTTTAAACCAACATAGATTGTTTTCCTTTCCTTTTTTTATTATGCATAAAAGAAAAAGAAGATTGATGACACTATTTTTTTTCTGCTTGTTACTTCTACTGGAAGCTCGATCTAGTTCATTTAAGGGCATGATATTTCACTACCATATAAAAAAAAAACTTTATCATCACATCTGCTGTATTGTTCCTACTCCTCTTTTTTTTTGACATTTTCAATTCAGTCCCTGCCATTTATGTTATTGTGTGCTCCCCCCCTTTTTTAGTTCTGAACATGGTTTGCACTATTACTACTAAAAGTGTT
Source organism: Rhynchospora pubera (assembly GCA_028095005.1). Classification (NCBI taxonomy): domain Eukaryota; kingdom Viridiplantae; phylum Streptophyta; class Magnoliopsida; order Poales; family Cyperaceae; genus Rhynchospora; species Rhynchospora pubera. Next base: position 178,185,812 of record CM051462.1, read on the forward strand.
TTTTGTTTTGAAGAGGGTTTAGAGAATAACAAGAGTTAGAGACATGTTGCTATTCCCAAGTGTACGCTCCCAGGCAAGCACCCCTTGGTCATAGTTACACATCTCAAACCGTTTTTTTTTTATCAAAACAAACCTAATAACATGTATTTTTAGCAAAATAGACCCTGACTATCATATGTTAAGATACTCCTTAGTGCTAAACATAGATTTCCTTATGCAGATATACCCTTAATCTTTTACTGTATTATACATATTATTTATTTTTTTTTTTGCTGATAGCTGATTCTCTTACTGGGATGCTTATACATAACATTTAAAATACCCGACATTAATGTTGATGCATGGCCAAATGCATGAGTGTGCGCTCTCAGGCAAGCACCCCTCATACACAAAGCCATGCTTCATGCCAGAACCTTTTGTTATTTTATTTTAGCACTTTTAAGTTATTAAGTGACCCATTGACACAGATGAGTGTGCGCTCTCTGGCAAGCACCCCTCACCTGTGTCTTTGAGCCCCAAAACTGCATCAGTGAATGATCTACATGAGGACTCTCCTAATGACCCACACTTGGCTTTGATAGATATGAAAGAAATAAAAGGAAAACACAAGGAACTGAAAGCAAAGATCAAGAGAAATAATTTCCAGAAATTGAACTTGTGTATTGAACTTGATACAGTGGAGTTTCTACCTTCTTTTTTTTGAAATAACTGCTAGCTGTTTTTCAGACTTGATTAAAAAAATTAAACAAAGCAACAGAGTTTCAGCTTGTAACTACTAAGCGCTGGAACCCCCCTTTTCTTTGGTGATGGTCTTCTTTTATAGCTGAAAACCCTTAGAGTTTGGCTTTATCTTCTTGACATATGGCAGCATCTCCTTCCTTGATCTTGTGATGGAGGGACTGGATGTGGTGTGAGGCTGCCGCCATACTTTTACAATTCCAGCTTCACTTCTTTCTTTTTTTACTCCTTTTCACTAGCTAATAGCAACATGGCACCTGGCATTTGTAATTTTTTACTTCTTCTTACAGGATGTCTGGAGGAGGAATTACATTCATTCTGGCGCCAATTGATGTGTTGTCTTTCATCTATTGATTCATAAATTGATGAAGGGCTGTGATTTGCATAGAGGAGGGATCTTCTTTGATGCATAGCTGTGGCCATAGGGTTATAGGTCTGGCACATTGGCAGCATGCCTTCATCCATTCCCTCATAAGTTTTCAACTGGAGGCTCCCTTAGTGAAAGATAGTTTCCCTTAATACCCCTCTAACATGTGCCTATCTCCTTTGTTACTCAGGGGCAAATGTGGGGCTATGTTTTCTTGATTGACATTTGGCATAATTTTGGTGGCTGAGTATCGTGTTTGTTGTTTGAGTAACACACCTTTCAGCATTTGCTAACCCTCCTCCCCCTTTTTCTATATGACAAGTGGGGCTCATGCCAGGGGAGATAAACATTTTTCTTTATCTATCCATGCTTACAGAAGGGAGATATAATGCACACATGTGCTGCCCCTTCTCATTGATTATTGTTCTATTGATCTCAACACTCAAAATTTGCTTTGGCAACATTAATCTTATTGTTCTTTAATTATAGTTGACATAATTTTTGGCATATAAACACACTTTAACCCCTTGGGACAGCCCCACATGCAACAATCTCAGATAGGATATGAGGGGGGGTATATTTGGAATTTGAGGCTTTTGTGTGCATGTTTTATGGATTTCAAGCTTTTGTCCTTTCTTCAATTTCCTGATTTGCCCCCATTACATCACGCATGATATGCCTTTCCAGGTGCCAATTGATGTTTGTCGGTCATATCCATACCCATGTTGTACAATCTCACTTCAACTGATCTCATCCAACCATCCATCACATTCTTTCTTTTCCCTATGTACAGATGAATGGCCAGCGATGTGTTCATTAAAGGAGAGGGAACTTACGGTGCTGCATCTCATTTTATCCTCTCAGTATGTCATTTAATGCAATGTACCATCTTCAGAAGGAGGAATGATCATCTAAGCATCAACGGTTGGGAATTTGGATTGTCTGGGGAAATTCTTCCCTCCTCAATTACACTTCTGGGTTTATGGTACGCTGTGCTGGCAGGCCTAGACCCTCCTTTTCAGTGCATAGACTAGGGTAGGAATTCCTCTTCTCCATTCAATTTCCCTCACACTACTTCATTTCACTGGCCGTCTCCAGTGTAAGTGTAAACATTTTTTTTTTCCTTATACTTTTCACTTCTTACTACATGAGCGTTTTGGTTGTAAAACAGTAAGAAGCCATCCCAACCAAGCAGTTAGTGTAACGCCATTCTCTATTACTTGTCTCTCACACCCTTGGAGCTTTTTTTGCCATGGCCATGGATGTCATCACCTCTGCTGTCGCCAATTGACCCAAAATTGCTCAGCCTTCCCCTTCTATAGGCTTAACAAGACCTTCCTGGGTATATTTCCCGGCCAATTTCTCATTTATTTAGTGGAATTTCATATACATTTGTACCAACTGCTAATCCTTTCCCTTTTAGTTATCGCACAACCTGGGCACCATTCCTTATCGAGTCTGGTATCGTTGCATAGGTGGTGTCATCGCCTCTGTGCTGGTGAGGTCAGTTGGGACTGAAGCGGTGCAGAACGACGGCGAACTCTCTCCTCACGCCGGTGTACGAAGTCGTGTCAGACAGTACTGTTCTATCCCCTTTTCTTTTTTTCTTTTTTTTTAACGGAAATTGCGGGACCCATCTTCTTCGACCAATCAGAAAATTCAATCCAGTGTTTTAAGCCCAGGGTAAAATCCAACCGTTGATCTCGGATAATGTTATAGGATTTTATTATGGCCGTCAGATTCAGGAAATTTTAGAATGATAATTGGGTTCGAACACAGTTTGGATGGGCCTCAGTTTCGGCCCAACGTAGATTTTATTATTTCCTTAAAAGCCCATTCGAAATTTCCTCCATTTTCCTTGTTTCAGGGGGGGTTTGTCTCCATTTATTTCAGAAAATGGAATTGTCCATTTGACTGAATTTTTTAGGATAATTAGGCTGCTTTGTTTTTTAGAAAAAATTGTTTGGTGCCCTTCCATAGGTCAATTTGACATGAAATTTTGCATGGTTTCTCATAAAAATATGAAGAATTTAGCTGCCACAAATTTTCTATTTTTTAGGACTCCGGTAATTAATTATAAGGATATCACAGGCGCATAATGGCATTCCTCGTAATTAATTAATTTACTGTCCATTTTTTAAGAATTTCTGTATTTTCCTTTCATGCATTATGACCAATTATCAGGGCTATTTTGTTGGGTCATTGGTTATGTGGATGGGATTTTGATTACATGGTTTTAGATTTTGGTGATAACATAGGGAATTGTTCAGGGTTTTGCGCAGCAGAATTTAGAGGCAAACAACGTACCATTTGATCACAACAAAAATGAGAAATGACCAAGATAGTCACACTTTGAACTGAAAAAACAGCTCTGGATTCGAAAAGTTTGGCGCTAGAAAAATACCAAACACGCTTTGAAAAATTCTAAGAAAAATACTGAGCTGTTTATTGGCGGACCCATGTTTCTAAACTTAAATTTTAATATTTTTAGACATATCATTTGATCACAATAAAAATGACAAATGACCAAGATAATCACACTTTGAACTGAAAAAACATCTCTGAATTCAACTTATTTTTCACATCACATAAAAGTACAATTCAACTAAATATTACATTATCACCATAAATATTACACTTATTTTCTTCCTCCTCTTGCAAAATTAGTTATTCTTGCGCCAAGACGTAAAATTCCACCACGTATTCCGGTTTGTGCTCTGCTACTCGATGCTCCTTGACTGTCCCTTGTAATTGATGTCCACCTGACTTGTGACATATCTAGCAGAAGCTGAGCGTGGATCTACGCTAATGGAATTTCGGCGTGGTTCATTTCCTCCTATACCAAGACTAATACAGCTTTGAGTTCGTGGATCTACGCTAACAGAATTTCGGCTAGGTTGAACTGGCTCCCTAAAAAAAGAAGTTTCACCTTGGTTACCTGTTGAAGGCGGAGCTCTATTCCTTGTACTTGTTCGTCTATGCGTGTTGGCACGGCGACCAGATTGAAGTTCCTCCAAAGAGATAGGTGGTTGTGGGTTATTGTCCTCTGTGGTTTTTTTTTTATTTTTATTATTTCGCATTGCATCCATCCACATCCAATCACGGTCCTTCTTTTGCCGCCCCCGATTAATCATATTCTTATCAGGGAACACCACAGGTCCATCGTAGCGAGGCCAGTTCTCTTCGTCTTCATAGCAGTGGAAGTCACTTGATGACCATATTTTTACCATGTTCTCTGTACTATATAGTGGGTCTATAAATTCATCTACTTCCCATCTATATGTACCGCATATGGCAACAACATGAGCACATGGTATTCCGGTCAGTTGAGGTTTTTGACATTTGCACGTCACACGCCTAGTCGGTAGTTGAGGATCTTCCGGTTGATAATTGCGGTGGATGAGAACTTTGTACTTTCACGTTCTTTCAGGGAAATCTTTCTCGTTGGACACCTGTACTTCGAACTCTCCACGTTCAATATCAATGGTTACCACAGTCATCAGCGCTGTAAATATTAAAATATATCAAAAACACATGTAAATATAAATGAAGGTTAATTTTTATTAAATTATACAACGGTAATCCTTACCCGCTTTAAGAGTATGCTTTATAACTTTTAATTGCACCTCTTTTGGCCACCGTTCTCCATCTGCCTGTCTTCCCAATGATATTTGTTTCCTTTCATTAAACCACTGCACAGTCTTGTACCAAGTGCCTTCTACGAGTCCAACAACTGGGAGTCTTCTCTCAACCTTGTATCGGCTATTTAGACTTTCTGATCCGTTACTAGTCATAAGACCCCAACGTGCACCAGTGTCAAAAGTTTGTGCCCACCTCTCTGGTCTCATTCGCTCATTGGTATCTGTCTCGTTTTCTTTACCACACTTCTTAAGATAATCGATAACTTCAGGGTTTTTCACTCGGAGTTCATCCCACATTTTCATGAATGCCCGTTTCTTTTTCTTGTTAGCCAACTTATTTCTAAATTTGTGTGGTATACCATTGTCTTTACCAGAAACCTTGTACACATTTTCACATAAATGTTGCATACAATACCGATGTACGGCCAATGCAGGCTTCGCACTTTCTTGCCATCCTTACTGTAGTCTTTTAAACATGTTTCTTATTCCCCAATGACGGTCTGAAACAACACAAAATTTTTTTGCTCCCACCACTTGTTCCCTTAGAAATATCATGAACCAACCCTAACAAGCTTCATCCTCCGTTCGCACTAAAGCAAATGCTAATGGAACCAGCCGTTGCTCAGGATCGTAACCGCAAGCCGCTAAGAATTTACCCTTATAGCGACCTGATAAGAAAGAGGCATCAATGCTAATCACGGGCCTAATATACGGAACCGCCGCGATACAAGGCCCGAATGCCCATGCTGCTGCTTCGAACATAGCTCTGTTCGGATCACCTACGCTTTTAAACAACCACTTTATCTGCGTCCCGGGTGTCGTCCTCTGTATAGCCAATAAAAGACTCGGCAGTTTGTTGTACGAATCTTCCCATGATCCAAAAAGATGTTCGATTGCTCTTTCTCGCCCCCGCCAAATCTTGTTATAAATGGACACCACATTCGGTTATTCTTTCTCCAATAGAGATTTCACGTCGGGTAAGGAAATACCGACATCTCTCTTTACTGCATTTCTAATACAGTTGGCAATAACCTCAGCCGTTAGATTATCATGTGTGAAGTCTCCGGCCCTCCTCACGCATGTATGCTCGTGTTCATTTGTTATTATCTTCCAAAATTTACCTTCTCTTTCTGTACGGACATACAAACGCCACTTACAACCATATTCGTTACAGTTCAATATTAATTTTTTCGGGGAACTAGCAGTGGTTTTGTGTTGTACATTTAAACGTAATGAGTAATTATTACACGTTCCTAAGATTTGCTCTTTCGAGAAAAAAATTCTCCCTTCTGCTAATGGCCCTGATCCATGAGATTGAGACGGTTGAGGTACGGAATTTCTATACTCAGAAATATCTACAAATTGCTTTACGGGATGGTATGTTTCTGTCCTTCCTATAAGGTAATACTGGTGACTGGGGTTCACGTTTGATTGGGGTTCACCATCGATTCCCTCTGACTCAAATAAGTCCACTTCTTCATGACTAATGTCCTCACCTGTTGCATAGTCTGACTGAAAATCAGGACCTCGATAGTATAAATCATCGAGTCGACGTGTTTTTTCTTCGTTTACTTGTACGACCTCTTCTTCTTCTTGTGGCCGTCCTCGCCTACTACTGCCACCATGTTCTTGCCTACTACTACCACCATGTTGTTGCCTACTACTACCACCATATTCCTAAGTGCCTTGATCGGTGTAACACTCGTAATATGTACCTTCTTCTTCCTGAAGTGTACTATCACGAGGATCTGTATTGTTAGGGTCCCAAGGATCCCAATCTAATGTAATGGTTTCATTCTCTTCTTCTTGATTAATTGCATTTGGTTGTTGGTGTTCTTCTTCCTCATAATTTTGTTGTTCATTATAATTATAATTATAATAATCACCTAATTATAATAAAAACAAATTTGTTATAATCACATACAAAAATTAAATAAAATAAAGTGTTCTTCAGAATACAATTTATATTAAAAAATAAAGTCATAATTAATAAAATTATACTACTACAATACTTATTTATATTTTTAATAATAAATAGCATAGCCATTTCTAAAATAATTAATAATAAATAATAAATATAATGTTTTTATTTCCTAATAATTAACATAGCCATTTCTAAATAAATAAATATATATATATATATTAAAGTGAATTTGTCCGTATAGATATGATGTTTTGAGGTGTTCTTCATTCAATTTTAATTTAAAAGTTCACAATTATTAAATGGGTAAATGCTGAATTATGCATAGTTAATATTACTAAAATATGATTTTAAATATGATTTATAATTCACAATTATAAATATGATTTTTTTCATAGTTAATATTAATATAAATATATATATTTAAGCACATAATTCTATTTTTCAAAATTAAATGTCACATAATTACATTCAAAATTAAATTTACCTTGTGCCGGAAGTAAATCGACATGCATTTCTAGACCATCAAGTCGCCTTGCCTCAAAGCACCCGTGTTGAACGTATCGCCATTCATTTTGAGAGTTGACCGGCAAAATAATTTGTTGAAACCTTCCTTCCATAATGACGTTGAAACGAGAAACGGTTCTCAAATTGAACACACCTTGATAAATTCCTAATGAGGACAAAATGATTTGTTTAATAGATTCGTAATCAGTTTGTGGAAAGACATCAAAATGGAAATTGTTTGCTGGATTAAACGGAGATTGATTGACAAAAACACTAATTGAATACATTTCTATATGGCTAAGAATTAATTTGAAAAGATAGATGATATTAAGATTGTGATAACAACCAACTATTTATAGTGATAAGATCAGAATTTGAGATTCCGATATTAACAAACAAAATTAAAAGTTCACGTCAATTCCGAATCACATCAAATAATTTGCCGATGTTTGGCGAAATTATTGCTAAGATCGGAATCCTGGATTACGATCTAAGCAGGATTCCGATCTAAGCTAAGATCGGATTCTCAGATTCCGATCTTAGCTTAGATCGGAATCCAGGAATCCGATCTTAGCTTAGATCGGAATCCAGGAATCCACCGCCCAATCAAATCACTCTTTTGGCTTTTTCTTTTTTACTGTTATTTATTTAATTAAATTAATAATATTTATTTTAAATATTGTAATTATATTAATTAATTAATTAAAAATTATATTGTCATTATATTTGTATTAACTACAATAATTCAAATATTGAGGAAAAAAATTAAATTAGTCATTTTTATGTAATTAAAATTTAATTTAATTTTATCAAATCCATTAATTATAATAATTCATTACCTAAAATAATTCATTTTTTTGAAATATAATTAGTTAAATTAAATTAGTTAAATTTAAATGAAATTAAATTAAATCAATTAGTTAAATTAATTTAATTAGTTAAATTAAATTAATTAAATTAAATTATTCCATATTCATTAGCTACATAATTAATTATTCCAAATTCATTAGCTAAATTGCATTAAATTAAATTATTTAGTAATAATTTATTTTAATTAATTTTTAATGTGTGAAATTAAATTTAATTTTATTATATTAAATTAAATTTGTCGTTGGCTGCAATTATTGCTAATGATTCCTACCTTAGCTTAGATCGGAATCCAGGATTCCGATCTTAGCAATTGTCAGAGGAATCCATGCCCAATCAAATCAATATTTTTTCTTTTTATTTTTCTTTTTACTGTTTACAATTTAATTAAATTAATAATTATATGTTAATTATATTTGTATTAAATAAAATAATTCGAATATTGTAATATAAATTTAAATTAAATTAAATTAAATTAATAATTAATAAGATTTTTAAATTAAAATAAATTAGTTCAATGAAATCTAATTAAATTAAATTAATTAGTTAAATTATCTAAATTAAATTTTATTACATGAAATTAAGTTAAATTATTAAATAATTTAATTTAATTAATTTCTAATGTCATTAAATTCATACAACAGGACTAGCACTGATAAAGTCTGAAAACTATACTGATACCTACCTAAGCACTACAAAAGGACAGGCGTGCTCTGATAAAGGCTGAAAAGTATATTGATGCCTACCTAAGTACTGCAAAAGGACAGGCGTGCTCTGATAAAGGCTGAAAAGTATACTGATGCCTACCTAAGCACTGCAAAAGGACAAACGTATTCTGATAAAGTCTGAAAACATATCACATTATATTTATTAATTTTAAATAATTGCAAGTCTAAAATGATCTATAAAATTATCCTTCCTCAGCCAAAATATGTCACACCCACTCAATCCTTCTTTCTTAAACATTCACTACCATGGAGAAAGGAAATACCTCCAACAGTGAAGTGCCGGAATGGTTATCTACTCGACATGAGTACTTGTCAAATTACGAACATTCCCCTGCCAATCCAAATGAGATCGAAAAAGGAGATTATCATGCGATATGTAATAAATGTTATCGCAATTTCGACTACAATATCTATACACGGAATGGTGGCGAGTGGCCATTATACACCCACTATCAGTGGCACATTTATGGTGGCCCAGAAAGAGACCGCAGGGAGAGATTGCGACATTACCTGACTAAACCTGAGTCGAGCAACTGTGAACGGTATAAAAAGTACTACACATAACCTGAACCGATGCCGGAACTTAAACCGTGGAAACCAGATCCTACACCGATGATTGTTTACGAAAGCATATACGATTTTCGTGGAGACCACACAGTGAGCTATACAAAGTGTGGTCAGGTTTTTAATTTCAAAGATACCATTTTGCGTAACCACTACGATGAACACAAAAGACAAGAAAAAAGGGATGAAATTCAAAAGAGATTCAGAGTGAAAGAACAATGGTTCGAAAGGAGAAGAATGGAAGAAAAGGCTGTCGAAGAGAGTCGGAGGTTGCAACAAGAAAAAATTGGAAAAAAAATTAAGGAGAGCCTAATAAAGATCAAGAAAAGAGATGAACAACGCAAAATTGCAATAGCTAGAATGGCTGAGATTGAGCAACAAGAAGCCGAGGAAGCTTTTTGGAACGAAGCTGCTCAATTCGCTGACAACCCTGCTGCGAGTAATCAACAAGAACATGATGAGGCTTTTTGGAACGAAGCAGCTCAACTCGATGAAAACTGCGGTGCCAGTAATGAACAACAACCTGATGCCGCTTTCTGGAACGAGGCCGCTCAATTCGCCGACAACCATGGTGCCAGTAATCCACAAGAAATGAATGCGGAAGAAGATCAACCCTGGTGGGATGAAATTCTGCAACATGTAGATGATCAAGATCTCTAAGTATTTATTACTTTGTTTTTAAGTAGCAAACTAAGTTCAGTGTGCTAATTTATATTATGGTTTTTTATTTACATTTTTCGTTTTTTATTATTTTAGTGTGCTAAATTATATTATGATTTTCATGTATTTTTCCCTTTCTTTTATTTTAGTGTGCCTATTTATATTATGGTTACAGAATTCAATTCTTCTTCTAATGGTGTGTATTTTTATAGGAAATTGTCATCCCTATCATCGCTAAATATAAAGTGAACATATACATAAAACAAAGTAAACATATAAACGATCTAAGTGAACACATACAAACAAATAAGTTCAATGAAAATAAGTTGATGACAACAATTATTTGTTTGTAAGTGTTCACTTAGATCGTCCATATGTTCAGCTTATTTACGGTATATGTTCACTTTGTATTTACCGATGGCTCGGATGGTATATTTGCCGATGACACTTATAATTCCTGTATTTTTATATTATGAATTAAATGAAATAAATCTAATATTTAATTATAAGTTAATATTACAATTATTGCCATAAATAAATTTTCACATAAAGTATTATGTACTTATTATGTACAACATTTAACATAATTGAAAAAGAAATAAATAATAAAACCATCCATATTAAATTAATATCAAAACTTTTCATATTAAAATATTATTCATAATATAGAATTATATTATTATTCAAAATGTCAAAAATCCAGTTCTAGCCAAACTAATATTTATAATATATTAACTAAATATAAAAATTATATATATATAATTAATGTTTATAATAGAAGTATAATAAAATCATTAAAAACGATAAAAAATCGTGTTACAGCCCTGTTAGGAATCCTGGATTCAGATCTAAGCTTAGATCGGAATCCCAGAATCCGATCTAAGCTTAGATCGGAATTCAGGATTCCGATCTTGCGTTCGGAATCTAGGATTCCGATCTCGTGATACTATTTAAATTAATCTTATTATATTAATATTATTTTTAATATATTATATTAATTTAATACTATTTTTTAAAATTTCGGTCGCATATACGAGTATTTAACAAACAGAGGCTTCTCTCTCTTGGATCTGTTAATAATAGGCCCTATTGTAAGGCCCAATTAATATGCTATTCGAAAGATTTGTGGTTATAAATTTATAATTGAGCACAGGAGTTAAAACTTTCTTCACTACCAAGTACCAACTTTCCATAAGAACTGACATTAACTATCATTGGCGTCAAGAAAAGTTCTCGTTCTTTTTTTTTTCTCCTGATAAATATAGCTCTCAGTTGTGAAGGTAAGTACAGTCCAAAAAAAAGGATGAATAGTGACCACAAATGCTGAAGCTGAACTCGGCTCTCTTCAAGTTCAAACATAAAATTCTCAATTTAAGTTTACTTAGATTCAGATTTGAGTTTCCAAATAAATAAAAATTCTAATTTCGAGATACAAAGAGGAAACACTTTCTTATTTAGTCCTTATTTATTTATTTATTTTTTTCATTTAAAAAATGTTGGAACAATTTTTTTAGACTTCAAATAAAAATTGAAATCCGTCCAATGGAAGCATTTCCTTGGAAGATTTGTGGGCAACAAAATCAAAATTTATCCCAGAATTAGTTGCAACCATAACGGACAACAGAATGTAAAGAACGACAGAATTATTACAATCCAACATAGTAAATGAAACCTAAATGTCTAGGCTTATTGCAGTCAGAAGTCACCCATATCACAACATTGACTGCATCTGGCCCCATGAACTGCAGTGGCAATGCATCCAGCGTAGCAAGCTGCCATATTAAATGACTGTGCATTGATATGCAAAAAACATAATAATAATAAATAAATAAAATAAAAATAGAGAAGAGGGGATGGAGGGTGCTAGTAGAGAGTGACCGCAGGGAGAGAGGGTGAGCAAAAGGTGAGGAAGAAGGAGAGGGAGGTGGTGTATGCAAGGAAGGGAGAGGGCGGGGCTGAGAGAGGGTCGGAAGAGGAAAAGGGGTGAGGGAGAGCAACGGCAGAGATTTTTTTTTTTTGGAACGTCATAAAGGAGCGTTCATTTCAAAGATACACAGGTAGAGGTTTCAAACGTGCACAACGAGTACGGAAATGCTGTGTTACATTTATGTTCCGTTATATTTGACGTCAGAGATTTATTTTCCGTTAATGTTCCGTATTTATTACGGAAATGAAATCTATTGTGTTTTCATTCCGTATTTGTTTAGCAGAATAACGTTCAATTTTTAAAATTGTGCAATTCCACAATTTTAAAATCGTGCAATTGACAACGGAATAACATGGTATGACGGAACGGAATCGGCCCATTTCATTTATGTTCCGTCCTTACCAACGAAACCTGTTTCGCTTCCGTTTCTGTTCCGCTGAGTGAAACGTAACAAAGAACCATTCCGTTTTCGCTCCGTTTCGGACGGAACGGAACGGAAACGTGCGAAACGGTATGAAATTGACAGCTCTATATATAGGGAGGGATGATTGGATGACAGATTAGTGGATTACAGTTATCGATACTGTTTCCAATGCATGTGGTATGATACTGTAGAAGATATTTCATATCTATACTTAATAAAATTTATTTTACTTATATCTTATTCTTATTCTTTAGAAATTATACTTTAGGTATAACATAAATTATGCGATTTCTTCTCCTGTCAATTGACATTCATATATATATATATAACAAATTTTAAATTATAAACTATCAAATAGAATAGGGTGAAAATTAATTTTTTTTAACGACAAGAATAAATTTTTTGATGAAGATAAAAAGTAATGCCATATCTTATGAAATATACTAATAACATAATTATATATACATATATATATATGTAAAATTTTATCAGTTGGATAATGGATATGAAAGAGCTCTTACACTACCAGAAAACAGCTCTTTTGCAACGGATAATTAAAGACGGTTTTTTCAAAAACCGTTTGAACATCTATGGTAAGAGAGAGAAAAAAATCAGACTAACAAATACAAACGGTTTTTACATAAAAACCGTCTCCCCTTTCCCGGTTTAGAAGGCATACAATCCGTCAGGTCCATACAGAGACGGTTTTTTGTATTAACCGTATTTCTTTATATTTTTAGTTAACAACGGTTTTTACTAAAGAACCGTCTTTATATCCTTAGAAACGGTTTTTATCAAAGAACCGTCTTTATTTGGGCGAATTAGGTCTGGCGCAATCTCTCCCCCTCTCCTCATTCGACAAGTGCCAAGCTGATCCAGCCGCCTCAACCAATTTTCTTTTCTTCATTAAATTCTTCATTAATATTCCATAGCCACTTCTTAAAAAAAATACCAAAAAATATCCTAAAATTCTGAAAAAATAAGAAATAGAAAGAGAAAAGGATGGAGAGCTGATGTAAGGTAAAAAAAAATTTAAGTAAATATTTGATATTTCTCTAATTTTTCTTTTTTATTTCGGTTTTATCTTAATTTTTGATTAAATTAGTGATTTTTTGGTAATTTTTGTCATAATTTCAGACCTAATTGAAAGAGACAAGACCTACAAATTATAGATTGAAGGTATATTTCTATAATTTTATCTATTTATTTTTATTTTTCACACTGAATTAATTATGCATTAATTGCATTTGCATGTTAATTACATGTATTGTCATATAGGACCAATATACCGGAATAATACAGAATTTAGGTCATTGCCCGTCCAAGATTAATCCCTAATGGATTAATCTCGGATAGTACTCCCGGTCGGGAGTACTGCTCTTTGGATACGATCTGTCTCATTTAGGACAGCGAGTTGTACGTTAGATACTGTTTTGTGTGAGAAAAATTCGACGGTATTTTCCCTTATGTTCCCACGGATACGTACGCACGAGCAATCGTGTGTTGGCGTATTTAGGGAATATGAGGGGAAATGCTGCCGAATTTTTCTCACACAACACATTGCATCTAACGTACGCTCGCTAATGAGACAGAGTATCCAAAGAGCGGGCTAGGATGGTAACCGGCAAGAAAACTTGATGTGATAAATAGCCTAATAACCCTAAATCCTGACCATTTCCATACATTTTATTGTTCAGATGGATCGGACGTGGATGTACACAAATAATCGGCTCTCGGTTAAATTTCTTAATGGACTTGAAGAATTTATGATTTTTGCTAAAGAGAATTTGAAATTCACGGGCTATCATAAAATGCGTTGTCCTTGTAGTGATTGTCAGAATTTGAGATGCTGGGCTAATTTTAAAGAAGTGAGAGGTCATTTGCTTATGTATGGGTTTCAGCCCGGATATACCCATTGGACACGTCATGGAGAGACTAAGGATGAATCTTTATATGCTGGGACTAGTACAAATGTGTTGAACTTACAGTGTGATGAAGGAAATGTATTATCGGATGATGATAATTCATTGGATGGTGCAAATGTAGAAAATTTGAATACTAATGTATTTGAAAATGTAGACAATACACAATGTAATGATGATTTGAATGAAATAGTGAATAATGTAGATGAAGATTTTGTTGATAATGTTGAAATTTTTGGTATGTTGCGAGAAGCAGATAAGATAAAGTTATATCCCGGTTGTGAATTGTCAAAACTTAATGATGTTTTCATATTGTTTAATCTGAAAGCCAAAAATGGATGGAGTGATGCCAGTTTCACATCTTTGCTCAAACTTTTGCGTGAACTTTTGCTTCCTAAAAATAATGAGTTGCTGGATTCAATTTATACGGCCAAAAAATTATTATGCCCTTTGAAAATAGAAGTACAAAGAATTCATGCATGTCCAAATGACTGTGTATTATTCCGTAATGAGTACGAAAATCTGGATAAATGTCCAAAGTGTAACGAATCACGATATAAACCGAGAGACGATCAGATTGATAATGGGAAAAAGGGTCCAGCTGCGAAAGTGGTGTTTTATCTGCCGATAATACCAAGATTTCAGCGGCTTTTTTCTAATGCAAAGGATGCAAAACTGTTAAGATGGTATGCAGACTGTAGGAAAAGAGGTGGCAGAATGCTCCGACATCCCGCAGACTCACCAGATTGGAGGAATATAGATAGAGAATTTGAAGATTTCGGCAGTGAACCTAGAAATTTGAGATTGGGATTATGCACAGATGGGATGAATCCTTACGGCAACATGAGTAGTCGTACGACTACGTGGCCAGTCTTATTGTGTATTTACAACCTTCCTCCCTGGTTATGTATGAAAAGGAGATACATGATGATGCCCTTGTGGATTTCTGGTCCCAAACAACCAGGTAATGATATAGATGTGTACTTGGCTCCATTAATAGATGACCTTGATAAATTATAGCGTGAGGGAGTAAAAATATTTGATGCACACTCTAGAACAGAGCTCAAACTCCGTGCCATGATATTTTGCACGATTAATGATTTCCCTGCATATGGTAACTTATCGGGGTATAGGAATAAAGGAGCAAAAGCATGTCCTATTTGCGGGGAGAATACACATTCTATTTACCTGAAAAAATGTAGGAAAAATGTTTATTTGGGACACCGCAGGTTTCTAAAGAACCGCAATCATCCTTACCGACTAGACAGGTAGGGCCCCAATTCCGTTATCTGGGAAAAGAGTATATGAACAAGTAAAGGACATAAATGTTAAGTTTGGTAAGAAATTTGTAAAGGAGATTCCGAAGGGAATATGGAAGAAAAAGTCTATATTTTGGAAGCTTGAATATTGAAAGATTTTGGAGGTTAGGCATTGCCTAGATGTGATGCACATAATCAAGAATATATGTGAAGCTTTAGTTGGTTGCTTGTTGGAAATTCAAGGAAAAACCAAAGATAGTGTGAATGCGAGGAAAGACATGGTTGCAATGGGAATTCGAATGGAGTTAGCAGTAAATGAAGAGAGTCAAACCCGAGTTTCGCTACCTGCAGCACAATTTAATTTATCAAAGGAAGAAAAAAAAAGTTTGTTAGAATGCCTAAAGTCAATTAAGGAGAGCAAATTAATTGGAATGAAGTCGCATGATTATCACGTCTTACTAACCCAGTTACTCCCAGTCGCAATTCGAGGAGTTCTCGGTCAAGAAGTCAGGAAAAATATCACTAAGTTGTGCTATTTTTTCAATGAAATTTGCTCTAGATCGATCCAAAAAAATTGAACAAGTTACAGAACGATGTTATATTGACCCTCTGTGAGCTCGAGATGTACTTTCCGCCGTCATTTTTTGACTCAATGGTGCATTTAACCGTACATTTGGTTAGGGAGATCAAAATGTGTGGTCCAGTATTTCTACGGTATATGTATCCTTTTGAAAGAGCAATGGGTCAATTGAAGGGGCTTGTCCGTAGCCGATCTAAACCCGAAGGAAGTATAGTGGAAGGATATGTTGCCGAAGAGGTTATTGAGTACTACAACGATTATTTAGAAGATGTCCAACCTATCGGGCTTCCAAAGTCTCGACACGAAGGTAGACTTGAAGGAAAAGGTACAATTAGAGCTAGCAGTTTCAGACCGGGGATTGAATTGAGAACAAAAGCGCATTTTAAAATCCTCCAACACCTTGCCATCGTGGCACCTTACATAAGTGAGCATATAGCCGAATTGCATGAACAGCATCCGTCTTTCGACGAAAATGTGATTAACAGAATGCACAATTTGAATTTTGTGCAATGGTTTGAAGAAAAAGTAGAGTCCCAATTGTTAAACAAGCAAGATGTCGATGAAACCGTGAAATGGTTATCGAAAGGTCCTTCGGCGGTTGTCGAAACTTATCAAGGATATGACTTGAATGGATTTTCCTTTTATACCAAAAAACAAGATGGTAAAAGCACCGTGCAAAATAGTGGAGTCGCAGTTGTAGCTATTAGTGATAATAACGGAAGTACTAATACATATTACGGGTGGATTGAGGAGATATGGGAACTAAATTACATGAAATTCAGGATACCGTTATTCAAGTGTGCATGGATCAACAACGGACACGGTGGAGTCAAAAAAGACAAAAATGGATTCACAACCGTTGACTTCAAACAAAGAGCTTATGAAGAAGACCCTTTTATACTTGCAAACAAACAAGTACTGCAAGTTTTCTACATTCAAGATCCGGCCGATAAGAAAAGACATGTTGTCATTTCAGGTAAAAGACGCATTGTAGGTGTTGGAGATGTCGTGGACGAAGAAACATACGATCACTTCGAAGAAATTCTTCCATTTTCTACTGGTATTGATGATTCATCAACGCCGGTTTGCACAAGTCATCGTCGTCCAGAAATCGAAAATATGATAGTTGGAACACGACGGAAAAAAAGAAAGCTTCATGATTAATGTGTGAGTTAATTATGTATTAATTTATTAATTTTATTAATTTTACTACAATTTATTAATTTATTAATTCACATTTTTAATAAATTTTTATGAAATCACAGGAGGCAAAGGTGTTGATGTTGTCCTAAAATTTTTAGCTAGCAGGCGCTCAAACTCTCTCCCAAAATTTCTCCTAAAATTTCGAACTGGCGCTCATTATCTGTAAATTTTCGATCAATCCGTCATTTCCTCCGAAATTTAGCGCTCAAAACTGAAACCCTCGCTCTATCCGCCGCTATCTTCCTCACTCTCCGCCGCTCTCTCTCGTTCTCTCAGCACAAACTCTCCGCCGCTCGCTCTCTCAGCCACAATTAAACCCCCCTCTCTCTCTCAGCACAAACCCCTCCTCTCTCTCTCTCTCCCCCATCTCTCTCTCTCAGCCACAAGTTCTGCTCTCTCCGCCGCTCTCTCTCTCAGCCACAAGTCCTGCTCTCTTCGTCGCTCTCTCCCTCAGCCACAAGTCCTGCTCTCTCCGCCGCTCTCTACTGCCCTCGGTTTGTTCCTTTTTTTCATCTAATTTTTTTATATTCCATTTTTGTTAGTTTTAATTCTGGATTTTGTTAGTTGGATTTTTATCTAATTCTGGATTTTTATTATCATTTTTATATTCCATTTGTTCTGGATTTTTATATTTCTGGATTTTGATGAACTAGTATAAGTGGCACGGCATGTGATGTAAATGTGAAAAACAAAATGGGGCACGGCATTTTTATTATCATTTTCATCTTATTTAGAGTGGTTTTTTAATCTAATTTGAAAAACAAAATTACTCTATTCTAGTAAATGTGAATTACAGAGAAGAACATAAGCTAAGAACATGAGCTCAGAATCTTAATTCCTCAACATGGGTTGTAAAATACAACATAATATTGATGGCCCTTGCAACTATTATAACTTATGTCAGTACTGAGGTGCAACTAAATAAACATGAGCTCATTGCTTGTTGTTTGGAAAGAGGAGGAGATCAAAGAGATCAAGGAATTTTCCTGGGAAGAGACTGAAGCGATTGATTGGTTTGGTTTGGGTATCGGTTTGGTTATTAAATGATGGAGTTTCTTTTTTTGAATATTATTAATTGATGATGAAGTTAGTGAGCCCAATTTCATGGTGTGGTTCGGATCCTCTCAAATTGAATGGAGAGTTACGTCGAGTCTGGGCCGTACACAAAGTATCA
This sequence comes from Rhynchospora pubera, assembly GCA_028095005.1. Classification (NCBI taxonomy): domain Eukaryota; kingdom Viridiplantae; phylum Streptophyta; class Magnoliopsida; order Poales; family Cyperaceae; genus Rhynchospora; species Rhynchospora pubera. The sequence continues at coordinate 178,204,294 of CM051462.1, forward strand.
GACGGTGTAAATCGACAAGAGTTCACTTCTATTTGTGAGACTAGCGGAAATCTTTTCGGTATAACATCAGAGAGAGTTTGGTATGCCGCATGGAGTTGCCTAATTTTCTCTGTTTGAGGCTGATTAATCCTGGAAATTAGTTGATTTTTCTTTTCATTCTTTTTGTCTGCATGAAGTTGATATTTGCTTCTACCTGATAGTTTGTAGGTTGTCAAATTCATTCATAAAACAAGTTGTCAAATTCAGATTTTTTTTTATTGAATTTTTCAATATCATTGCTACTTATGAAAACATCCATATTATGTTGTTATTGGCATCTCATTCTACTAGTTGGCATCTCATTCTTAGTTGATACCCCCTTACTAATATAATATGAGCATTCCCTCTCTCTCTCTCGGGGTACCCGTACAACTAAGAAATTGAGTCAATATTGATACCCCCTTACTAATATGCTGTTATTGGCATCTCATTCTACTAGTTGCACCTCAGTACTAGCAGTTGCCAACTTCAATATAGCATGTTTATTTAGTTACTAATATTCTGTCCTTTCATGTTTATTTAGTTACTCATATTATGTCCTTTCATGTTTATTTAGTTACTAATTCTTATCATTTATCATTTGATAGACATGTCTGGAGAACAAATTGCTGAAGTAGAAGAAAGAGACCAAGAAGAAACGGAAGGGAAGAAAAGATCTCGGACCTCATTGGAGAAATTTAGGAAGAAAAAAAGACAAGGACTTAGTTATAAGATTACCTTTGACAAAAAAGATCTTCCGACAGGTAAGGATGCCAATGACTTCACAACATATTGCGGGTATCTCGTGAGGGATCGAGTGCCAATTACAATTAAGGGCTGGAAGAAAGTTTCAAAAGAATTGAAGAATGACCTGTGGATGGATATCAAGGTAAAGCTAATCCACTCTCCGCAATTAAATTACAGAGTCAGTGCATGTGCATTCATGGAAATTAAGGACTTTATTAGCTCACTATTTAAAAAAAAAAAAGAAGAAAAGTGTTCTTTCAAACATAGTCAGTGCATATGCATTCAAGAAAAATGAATTAAAGGAACATATGGGGTTCGTTGGACTTGTCAGGAAATAAAAGTGAATTCCTAAATAAATACATGGGGCTAAACTGAAGTCAGATTGAAATAACTTATGATAGTTTTCCTCAATTGAAGTCCCTTTCCTTGTTTACAAAAATTCAGTCACTGTTAAATTGGTGTCAAAAGAAATAAAAAAGGTGTTTCATAGCAACCAGAGTTTGTCAATTAAAGCCATTGTCTCAATCTCTTTCATAGCAACCAGAGTTTGTCAAATGTTCAGGGGAATCCTCACTTGTGAATGTTTTTCCAATTTATTTCAGGAAATGTTCAACATCGACAATGATGATGGAAAGAAGAAAACCCTCAAAACTTTGGGCGATCGGCATAGACAATTTAGGCATACACTCTACGAGGATTTTATCATTAATGCTGATCCAAATAATCCTCAAAATTCATGTGACTATTACCCAATCACACCCAAGCAGTGGGAAGAATTTTGCTCTGAAAGACAGACCGAAGAATTTCAGCAAAAGAGTAAGGCAGGGAAGGAGTTAAGAGAGAAGTTCCGCATGCCTCACAGAATAGGATCCCATGGCTACAGAGGAGCACAGCTGACTTGGCAACCTACCGACATAATTGTTGCAGAAGGTGATTCCGATGATGATGATGTTGCTATAATGGGTATCACTTTAGGTCACTTCGAGCCGAGAGGCGAGAGATATTTCAGAGCAAGAGCTGTGGCTACTGATAAAAAAGGAACTTACAAAATCAGAAAAGAGGATAAGGAGACCCATGAAGCGTTCAAACGAGCACGATCTATGTCTCAAGAGATCAGTTCCGGTGCAATCCCGCCTAAAGAAGTGTTAAGTCGGGTGATCGGGAGGCCTGAACACCCAGGGAGAATGAGAGGAACTTCTTCGTGGAGCAAATTGACAGATGAATACGACAGAGAGCCTAGGAAAAAATTGAAAGAGAATGGCATGAGCCAGGAGCAATATGATAAGGTGGTCAAAGAGACCACTGAGTCATGTTTTAGGAAGATGCAAGATTGGTTTTCCTCGATGGGAGTGCAAATTCCAATCCCGACCGCGGAGCAATTGCAATTTCAGACCCCGCCGTCCCAACCATTGTCAGTGGAGGTGGACTCAGCAATGCCCAGACATGCAGCATTCCAAACGGATATGGGCGAAAACTTTAGGCCTCCGTATCCGATTGGCGATTGTCAGGTTATTTTTCTTTTTCCTATCAAGTAATGAGTTTGGATAAATCTGAAAATAAATTATGATATAAATCCATTTGTAATTTTCAGGAACTCCGATCGTGCAACCTCTTCCTCCGCAATAGGGCAGGTGAGCGGGTTAAGGTAGCCGAGGGATTAATCCTTCCATCATATCCAGGTCAAATCGTACATTGTCAGCCTTTACCTCCAGACTGGATTGTGGTCCAAATTGACCGCGTAGGTGAAATGTACCGCATGTGGGATATCCCAGGATTAGATGAAGAACAGATAGCTGATAATATAGGGGCTCCAATTCCGTGGCCGAAAGTTGATGTGGAGCTACAGGGACAGGTATTCTATGTTAAACATGTTGAAGTCGAATCTGATTGTTCTATATTCTTTCTTGCATTCTTCTCTGGTCTGATTGGAAGTAGATAACAAAACACCTCTGAGGACATGGTCTGAAGCAGATTTAGTTCCGGAGGCCAACCTATTGCTTACTGTTCCTTGTCAATAGAATTTTTGTAATAATGAAGAATGAATGGGTTTGTTTACAAAAATAAGTGAATAGCTATCATGGAACTGTATCTCCTGATCTTACTATTATCATACGGCAAATGAAACAAAGTCTGTTTGATAAACAAAGTCTCCAATTCTATTTGTTTACAAAAATAAGTGAATAGCTGTCAAGAATAAAACAAAGTCTGTCTGATAAACAAAGTCTCCAATTCTATTTGACAAATGACTAATTAATGTCCTTAGATGCAAAGTAACAAGCAGTCGTTGCCACAAGCAGTTGGTCATGAGATGCAGAGCAAGGAGAAGGTGGCAAGTGAGGCTTCAGGAATTGGTCGTGAGCCGCTGCTCGAACCAGAGATCGTTGCTAAACTTGACACATCCGAGCGCTCCTTGTACAACATGCTGATGCTCCAACCGGCAGGAGAAGCCTATTTTAAACCAGAGGACTGTAATCCTTGGGGTACACATGATGATGTGGTCACGTTCGTGGTGCAATTGGCAGATATTATTGAATGTTTGAAAAGGCGATCTCTACAAATATCAATAATCAAGATGTACAGTTGGTATTGCATTCTCTTTATTATAAGTCAATCAAATTAAATTTCACACAAGCTATTCACTGATCTAAATGAAATGAGAAAGATACTTGTAGAGGATGGGTAATCTGGCTAGCTCAAAAAATAAAGTAAATACAAACTAACTCTGATGCAGAATTTTGCCATATGTATAAATTTCTATATCCTAGTTAATGTCCTTATAAAAATTAAACAAGGCAGCTCCAATCAAGACAATTAGGCTGATCATTCAACATGATAAAAATGGAATATGTGCAAGCATCCAAAATCAAGAAGCTAAAAGCTGCATGTAGTCAGACCTTATCCTCTTTTCAAACTTAATGCTTCCTTTATTTTTCCATTCACTTTGAACATCTTTATATGATATCCATGAGTGCAGGTATTGGATAGAGAAACTCTCGGAAGAATTTGGATGTACAACCATCACCGTACTCGATCCGGATATGGTGGCTCAAGGTACTTACCAACGCGAAGAAGCTGCAACAGTGGGTTACTTGAAGAGATCGTACCAGGCTTATCCATCCACTAATATTATCATTCCATACAATCAGGGGTACGAATAAGTAATCTGATAAATATTAATTAAAGTACTAGTTAAATTTCTTTTCATCACAATACTAATTAGTGTTTATTATAGGTTTCATTGGGTAATCCTTGTAATTAATGTCGAGAAGTTAACGATTCACTACGTGGATTCTGTGGAACGCAAAAAGGTCCCGGATTTGCTAAATATTAAGGGATTTATAAATACGTAAGTTTTTTTTTGTGTTTATTGCAATAGGCTTGTCTATTAAACATAAAGTTTAGTACATAAAATATCACAAAACATAATATTTTTTCTAAAGTAACAAGTATGCCGCCTAAATCAGACTAACACGGTTCTGACTAGCAGATTAATAAAGGCATAGCATTCCCTTATATTACAGAAACAAAATTTAGGGATTGCAGGGCTTATAAACAAAACACTAATTTGATTTGATTGCAGGGCTTATAAACATTATCATATGGAAATTTATCAAAATAGTGCTACCAGGTCATTTAGATGGATCGAAATTCCGGTACGCAAATCAGGAATTGTGGTATGGAGTTTAGATTTAATGAAATTAGGGATAATCTTTATTAACTTTATGACATTATAGTGAATAAGTCCTGGACCTGTTTAAGTGCTATATATTTTCGTTTGATCAGCCTTCTCTTTTCCCTATACTACTTGGATGCTTCATGGTTGACAGTTCTTTTGGAACGTCATGAGTTCTTTGTTCACAAACAAGAGGAAATTTGGATGTTTAAGTTTTTTTTTTTCCTTAAGAGGAATTTAAAGGTAATAGTTTCTAATAAGGAGATATGTATATATGGTTGCCTGATTTGAATAGTCACATTGACCATTTCTTGAGTGGGTGATCTTGTAAGCATGCTTGCTGCAGGAGGTATTTAAGCTAGTATATGTACGTACCCTTTGTCTCTGTACTCAAATAAACCTGGCAGAATCCACATGCATAAAATTATGCTTTGAACTCCTTTTAAACTAGCTATTATGCTTTGTTCTTGGTTTCAGATATTTATTAAAATCTGTATAAACTTTTTGAATTTGGATTTGTAGAGTTCGAAACAAAAGGGCGAAACCGAATGCGGATATTTCTCAATTCTTGCCATGAAACGCATAATAATCTCAATGATCGAAGATCTACAATTGCCCAAGGTACCGCTTTAAGATTTAGTGTTTATATACCGACATTTTAGGGTTCATGGATTTGGAGTTTAATCAATGTTTTGGTTTGTTTAATCAAATGCAGATAATAGAACATGTTGGAAGAGCATATAGTAATGAAGAGATTGGAGTAGTGGTGAAAGAGCTCATGGACTTCATGAAAAATAAATTATTCTGAGTTAGAGGTTTGTATCCATGACTTGCAACATTTTCTTCAATGTTTAGTGATATTTAGTAAACTGATATTTAGTGGTTAAAGAGCTCATCGACTTATTTCAACAAACTGATGTGGATAGGTATGGAGGCTAGCTAGATTGGAAAGAGGTGTGTAGGGAGTTGGAGGGCTTATGCAGTTTGGCAACAAGGGAAGATTCTGATGATGAGGATTTGATTCAATTAATAGATAGAAGTCTTCCTGGGCCACTGTGTCTTGTTCGTTTACTCCTAGCCTAAACTAATGTGTCAGGTATATGCTGAGTAGATTAGGTGGTTTTTATGTTTTGCTGCATTGATACTTGGTATTTTGTACAAGTCACTCTTGTGACTCAGAAATAACTCTCTTTTAGTTTAACTATTTTGAATTACTTGGTATTTGCTAAGTAGATCTTAATCTGAGACCTGCTTGGGGTGCACTTTAAAAAAAAATTAACTTGTCATGTTGCATATATATATCTGTGTGATTTTGGCTTATTTGTGTAATAATGTTTGATATATATGTGTGTGAATTGTGATGTAGTTAATTAGTTGGTACCAACATCTGTGTGTGATTTATGTGTAATATGTTTGCTAGATATATATGTGAATATGTGTGAATTATGATATGTGAGTGTGTGTTTGCCATTTGTGATTTGGATTATTTATGCTGGTACAATGGTACATTGGTACCATTTGGTACGGCTAGCAACATTGGGCTAGCCACAGAAAATCGAAAAAAAAAACATTAATAGCCACGGTTTTGTATATAAAACTGTCAGTAATTTAACAAGTATGTTTTTATAAGGCAGTTATTGTATTCAAATATGGACGGTTCTTATTTTAATAACCGTCGTTACTTTTGGGCCTACGACAGGTTTTTTCAAAAGCCCGTCTTTTTTAGGCCGTGTTTGCAGACGGTTTTTATTTTAAAACCGTCGTTACAATTAAGACGGTTTTTATCTAATTTGCTACAGGGGCTTCTACAACGGATGGAAACCGTGGTTATCCCATTTTATTAACCGTTGCAAAATCCAAAAAATCAGGTAGTGTTATCCGTTATTTATAGATTAAATTACACTTATTATTTTTATTTTTTTAATTATTTTTTAATCCGATGGCGTAAGATTAATTTTTCATTGCGTTTGGTTGCAATCACATCACCTTGCCTTTTCTCCAATTTTACTATATACTGTGCAATAACAATTCGTTAAAATAATTAATCAATAGGATCAAAGAAAATGTATGTGGCTCTTCATAATTTAAGTATGACAAAAAGCATAAGGCGTATGCCTTGAAATTAAATTGGCGTGTAGCTAATTAATTACTATAAATGTTGTTGTATTTTGGTACACTGCTGGAAAGTTTAAGAAATACAAATTTAATTGTTTTTTTTTCATCCTATAAACATTTTGACGTTGAGATAATAGAGAAAATCTAGATATGACAATTCTTTCCACCTTTGTTAATTCGTGGGCCTATTCAAATATTGATTTGAACAGCCTCAAGGCATTTTCTCTCTTATTACAATTGTTATTAATGATTGACAATTTTATAAATAAAGTATTTCTGTTTGGTGAGTGTGACTGAAATGAAAAAGTTTTTCAAATACATATTCTCTACTTATTCCATTAAAAAAATAATAAGCCATGTGAGAAATGAAAAAATAATAAAAAGAAAAATCATTCAAATTTTTCATCAACCTTCATTCTCCTATAATATTATTTAAGAACTTATTGTTTCATATTATGGAGTTATAGTTGGTCATTTTGAAGGGCAAGCCACAAGGAGTGACTCTTTTCAAATTATCTTTTCGACAATTCATTGTTTTAGAACGTTGGTACATATATAATATGCTTTGAGTCATTTTTCATGATTCGGATAACATAGTTTTAGTTATTGAATTCATTATTTACTGCTTTATATCTTATTTTTGTTATATTCATTTTAAAAAGTTATTACAGTTAATTTTTGTGCGATGCTTTAATATTGATGAAAGAATTTTGGAGTAATATACACATCATCTCTCTTTTCCTTCTCTCCTCTAAAAGAAAAACCTAGCCAAACCCTAGATTTGATGGAGTTGCTTAGAGGTGAAATCGAGAACCGCTGGTGACGCACCCCTCCCTCTCGCTTCGTCTCTGTCACAAGCGCAATCAGACACGCGAAGCACTGAAGAAGCCCGTCGGCCTTCTCCATTCTATGTGAAGACGACGCCAAGGAAAAAAAAGTAAGCACCGTAATTCAAAGGTAAGCCAAGAAGTAGAAACACGGAATTCAATTTGGCATCCACTTTCTTTCTCCATTTTTGCATATTAATTAATTAGACAAATATTGCCTCAGACTTGTGGTTGGAAAGAATAAAACAAAATAGGATCACTTCTTATATAACAATTAAGAAGGAAGGTGATATATACAAAATGGACACGCACAATTTTATCTCATATTTTATAGACCCTAGATTAAATTTTGGACTTGTACTTTTTGATTTATCTTGTATCTTCATATTATCGTTCTTTGATTACTTTGTGTTGTCCATGCCTCAATTAAGTAATTTATATGATTAAATTCAGCAGGTTCAAACACTTGAGAGTATAGGTCTTCAATTTAGGCAGTTTTCAAATGTAGAGAAATTAGTTTGTGCAAATGTATTTGGGCCCTTGTTAAAAATTAAAAATTACAAGCTTAGTATCGAATAATGAAAACAATTTTTAGTTGTTTTTCCAATAAACAAAATTGTTTTATGGGTTCAATTAACAAATTAGTAAAGTAAACAAATTAGCATACAACAGATATTACCTCAAAGGTTTAAACCACCACCAGAGCCAAAGAAACCACGAAAATGTGGCATACGTGGCAGTACAAAAGGAGGGCATAACAGTAGAACTTGTCCGGTATAAAAGTTCCACTTATTAAATTTCATTTCATGTCATGGCCTTCCTTTTAGTACAATGGACTGTTAAATCTGTATATTGATTTTTATTTTCAGATGAAGAAAGATAGAAAAAGCAAGAAGAGAGAAGAAGAAGAAGAAGAAGAAGAAGAAGAAGAAAAAGAAGAAGTTGATGACGAATATGAGGACTTGTCAAGTTGAGATATCATGGTTATAGAATTGTTATAATTTAGAGTATAGGATGGTTAGATTTTGGTATAGAAAGATTATATTTTGGTATAGCATGGTTACATTTTAGAATAGAATGAATATAGAAAGGTTTATTTCCTGTATGATTATAATTTAGATCTGATTTTGTTTTGCATTTTTTCCCTGTATGATTACTTGTTATTATGTTGCATGGGTGCGGGTGCGGGCGTCGTATCCGACACGATGCGGGTGCGGGGATGCGACATTTTAAAAAAAACTAAGATACGGCAGTATATATAAAATAATAAAAAAATCACATTATATATTAAAATATTTTGTTTTATTTTTTACATTCAAGTACCACTTATAATATATTTGCTATGATATCCAGTATTTTTTAAATTTAATAAAAAATCCCATTATATTTTAAAATCGATTACTGCATTTGTTATGTCATGTTTCAAAATTTAAAATTTTACAATGCATATTGAAAAGGGCGCCGTGGTCATTTTAACCGGGAACCAAAAAAACTAATTACTCAATTAGCCAATTGGGCAATGCGTATAGCACATGGTCAAAAGTGCAAAGCCAAACGTTTCTCAACTCCATCCTGGATGCAAATATGTATAAATAATAAATGTCAAAATTTATTTAATTAATATAAATATAAATTTTTTTCTGTGCCATATGGACACACCCACGTGAGGCCATCTCCTGAAAGGCTGAAACATCATGTCTCCAAGCCCAAGGCACTATTATTCACGTATTTAATAAGTTGTGACTTTTAAAATGTGTATTAACGTATCTCACTTATATCCGAAACGAATCCCTCTCGTATCTATGAAGTATCCAAAGAGTATCCTGACCGAATCCTGCAGTCAAACTCATTAAAATTATGGGATACGTCACGTGGAGCGTCGGGTGCGTACGCACGCGAATCGCATGCGAATCCGCGTCGGATACGCATCGGATACGGGATACGGATATTTTTTGAAGTATCCGGATAACATAGCTTTCTACCCATTTTATAAACGCGTAAGAAACGCAGAACGTTTATAATTAGATTGGCTTTGTCAGAAACTTGCGCCGAAATAATTGCACCCTTATTATCCGTTTTATAAACGCGCTAGAGAGGAGAAAGAGTAACATGTTAGAACTTTCTTCTTATTAAAATAAAAATATATTAATTACGTTGCTCGTCGATGATATATACATATCATCGACAAATTTCATTCAAGCGAGTCTATTACAGATAAGGGTGTACAAAAAAACCGTGAACCCGTTTAATTCGTTCAACCCATCCGACCTGAATCGTTTTTTACCAGGTTAGCATGTTGTTGGGTACGGGTTCTAATTTTGAAAAACCCGTTAATTCGGGTTTGGTTACGGATTTTGTACTAGTAAATCTGTGTATAGTTTAACCCACCCGTTTATCATTATTTATTACTCTTTGTCTCACTTTTTCTCATGTCCTTACTCAAATATCTCTTATTTCATGAAGTTTCGATCTCCTCCATAGACATGCACGTCCTCTATTTCTCTCACAATGACTTGAAAGTTGAAAGATGATTCAAATGGGTCTCTAATTTGTCTCGAACTAAATTGTAATAGCCACTAAATGATTTTTATATGTATTTTTACTAAACCCGTTTAACCCGCTTAATCCGTAAAAATCCGTACATAAAAAAATTGACGGGTTGTGTTGGGTTACGGGTGGGTTAACTAAATTTATTTTCTAACCCGGTATTGTCGGATTGGATTTAAATTTTGTTAAAATATCATCGACTCGCCCGTTGTACATCTCTAATTACATACACTTGACATGGGCCCAAATCAATATTTCATGTAATGAGATGCTTGTGGGACCACTCTGCTCAGTCTTTTGTAGCAATCCACACGGTTAATTACAGAAAATCTGGAACAGACGATCTGAACTACAATGGTTGGTTGTTAATTTGTTATCAAAGATAAAAAAAAAGCGTCAAAGCCACACGTGACGTGCTTATCTTATTCTTAGGAGCTGGAGCTCGGGAGTCGGTCTGTCGGGAGCACCATAATTGAATTTGACTGCTGCTACCTCCAAGGCTCCAACTCTGTCTCTAACCTCCTTGTAGCCGTCACTCTAGCTCTATTTATAAAGCTAAGCAACTAACATTCATTAATTCCAAACTAAAGTAAACTTCATTCCAGTACTCCGTACGACATACAACAATTAAGAAATTATCTCTTGAATGATTTAATTTAATCAACTCATTTCCTTCTACATGATTTGCAACTCATGACTTCCTTTCTTCTTCCTGGTGTTCATTGCTCAAACTGGAAAAGAGTTGTATAACATTTTCTTTTGTTGCATTGCTCTGTTTCAAGTTTCACTATTCCAGATTGTGCTTTATTCAAAGTCTTGAATTATGTCTAGTGATTTCAGAAAGCAAGACGAGCAAGTGAAGGTGACTATCATTAGAGACGCAATTTGTGAAGACAGATGCAGCCAATTTTAAGTATGTAGTGCACCAATTTACGGGTAAGGATAAGGACGTAGCAACGACACATCGGCCTTCTCCAGTGAGGCCGCAAGCACGAAGAGCAATGCCGATGATGGCACAGTCACAATTGTGTTGGGTCCCTCCTCATATGACTTTTCCTTTTATGTTTATATCTTTTGTAATAATTTAATGCTACAGGGTTAATTGTGTAAAAGTGTAAACTTTGATTAATAAGAAAAAAATGAAAAATCGGGGCTGTGATTTATTTTTTTCTCTGTTTGCTTGTGCGTGAGCCCCTGGGTGCCTAACACAAATTCCATCTCTCTCTCTCTCTTCAATCTCTCTGTACCAGATCGGTACCACCTCTCTCTTCTCTCTAATCTCAACAACTGGTATGAGAGCGCAAGGTTCTTCGTCGCTAAATCGCTATTGTGCAAACCCTAGCCGTCGAGTCACCATCGTCAAACCTTAGCCGCTGCCGAGCCGCAGCCGTTGATCACCTCCGTTCCGACATCGATCGGGTTGTTGCCGTCGAGTCACGAGTGGCCGTTGCTCCGCCGTATTGAGGTGAGGTTCTCTTTGACCGGTGCATTGCATTTGGGATTTAGGGTTTGTGTCCAAAATGGAAGAGAGTAATAGTGGTACCATGGTTAAGCTAACATCTTCCAATTACTCCATTTGGAAGTCTCGTATGGAAGATTTGTTGTATTGCAATGATGCATATGAACTCCTTTCGGTACCAAACCTGCCACTACCACCGATGATGTTTGGAAAGTGTCTAATAGGAAGACAATAGACATAATTAGACAATGGGTTGATGATTATGTCTATCATCATATCTCATCCGAAACCGATGCTAAGGTGTTATGGAAAAAGTTTGAAAGGTTGTATGTGCGCAAGACCGCTCAAAATAAGGCCTTTTATATTAGAAAGTTGGTAAACACGAAATACCAAGAATGTTCATCGGTGTCGGATCATTTGAGACGGTTCCAAGATTGTGTGAACCGTTTATTTACCATGAAAATGGCGTTGGATAAGGAGTTGCAAGAATTGATTTTGTTGAGTTCCTTACCCGATAGTTGGGAGAATTTAGTGGTGTCATTGAGTAATTCGGCACCCGATGGTGTTGTGACCCTAGCTATTGTTAAAGATAGCATACTCAATGAGGAGTTGAGGTGTAAGGAGTTAGGGATCACTAGTGAGTCTTCGGCTCTTTTTATCGAAAATCGTGGAAGGAGTACTCAAAGGAATGTTCATGGTGATGATGATAGGGATAAGTCTAAGGGGAGGTCTAAGTCAAGAAATGAGATTACATGCTATTATTGCAAGAAACCCGGTCGCAAAAGAAGTGAATGCCGGAAATTGAAAGTCAAGAATGACGGCTCCAAAAGAGATCAATCTAGGGGAAGAAAGAGAAGATTATGAAAAAAAAAATACCACCGTAATTGTTACAAATAATGAAGTGTTCATAGCTTGCGATGAGGGTTTTGTGAACCTTACTAGTCAAGACTCCACTTTGGTGGTAGACTCTGCCGTCTTATTCCATGTCACATGTAAACGTGACTTGTTCACTTCCTACAAGAAAGGTGATTTTGGTGTTGTTAGAATAGAGAATGATAGAGTTTGTAAAATCTTTGACATTGGAGATGTTTGTGAAAAGACTAGTTTAGGATGCAAGCTTACTCTCAACAATGTTCGGCATGTGCCGAATATGAGGCTTCATTTAATTTCGGTGGGTGCCCTTGATGATAAGGGATATCAAAGTTGCTTTCTTAGTGGGAAGTGGAAGTTATTGAAGGGTCATTTGGTTGTTGCTCGAAGAATCAAATCCGGTTCACTTTATCTTACTCAAGTGAAAGTGTGTGATGAGGTGAATGTCGCCGAGTGTAACTCAACCGATTTGTGGCATTTGCGGTTGGGTCACATGAGTAAGAAGGGTATTGAGATTCTTTCTAAAAATAAGTATGTACATCTTGATGGTACTTCACTTACCTAATTCACACATTGTTTAGTGGACAAACAACATCGTGTAGCCTTCAAGAGAAATCCAACAAGTAAGAGGCCGGGTGTGCTTGATTTAGTTCACACCAATCTTTGTTCTATAGGAGATAGAACTCTTGGCGTTGCTCTTTACTTTGTTACTTTTGTGGATGATCATTCAAGAAAGTTGTGGGCATACTCTTTGAAGACGAAGGATCAAGTCTTGGAGGTGTTCAAACAATGAGTTGTGGAGGTTGAAAGAGAGACTAGTCGGAAGTTGAAAATTTGAGCAACCTTGACAAGGCCAAAACCGCTTCAAGTAGCCATGTTGACCTAACTCCTATCTCAAACAACAACCTAAGAAGATCAAGTCGAGAAAGACGGACTAATACAAGGTACTCTTCTAATGAGTTTGTATTACTTGTAGATGGTGGTAAGCCCGAATGCTGTGATGAAACAATTTTGTCGGAGCACAAAAGCAAGTGGTTGGAAGCCATGCAAGATGAAATGAAATTTTTTTGCACGAACAACACTTTTGAATTAGTGAAGTTGCCAAAAGGCAAGAAGGTGCTCAAGAAAAAATGGGTGTATCGAGTGAAATCCGAGGGTAAAGAGGAAAAGCCAAGATATAAAGCTCGGCTAGCTGTTAAAGGATTTGTTCAAAAGAAGGAAATTGATTTTGAAGATGTCAAAACCGCTAGTTTGAATTTGGAGATTGAGCAACTAGATGTCAAAATCGCATTCCTCCATGGCAATTTGGAGGAGGAGCTCTACATGAAACAACGGAAAGGATTTGTGATTAAAGGGCAAGAGCACTTGATATGCAAATTGAGGAGGAGCATCTATGGCTTGAAGCAAGCACCTCGGAATTGGTATAAAATGTTTGAATCTTTTATTTGTGACAACAATTTTGAGAGGACTAACTCGGATAATTGTGTCTTTGTGAAGAAATTCTCTAATGGTGATTTCATCATTCTCTTGCTCTATGTTGACGACATATTGGTCGTTGGAACGGATTTAGAAAAGATCAAAGAGTTAAAAGAGAGTCTTAGAAAAGAATTTGTCATGAAAGACTTGGATGTGGCAAAGCAAATTTTTGGTATGAAAATCACTAGAGATCGTGGAGAACACAAGTTTTGGTTGTCACAAGAGAAGTACATTGAGAAGATAATTGAAAGATTCAATATGAGCAAGTGTAAACCTGTTTCCTCTCCTCTTGCTAACCATTTTAGGTTGTCACATAATGGTTGTCCTAAGAGTGGCAAGGAGAAGAAGGAGATGAGAGATGTACCATATGCATCGGTTGTTGGCTCTTTGATGTATGCTATGGTGTGCACAAGACCGGATATTGCTCAAGCGGTTGGTGTGGTGAGTCGCTTTCTTTCTAACCCCGGCAAAGAGCATTGGAATGCCGTCAACAGGGGCGGAATCAGGGGGACGCTAGCGTAGGCGAGACATACGCTAAGATTTTAAAAATTAATCTACCGACATTAGATATTTTAGTTTGAGCATACTCTAAAAAAAAATAAAAAGCCCATTAAAGCTTGGCGTTGGCCCATGTTACTTTCTTCCTTGCTCCCACAACTTACTCTTGTCAATTCTCTAATAACTTTCTCGTCTCTCGATCTAAAAAAAAAATTTAAAAGGCTAAAACTCCCTCACTTTTCTCTCCTGTGCCGCTGTGGTGCATCGCCTGAATTTGCCGGCTTCAGTGTGCTCAGTGCTCGACGGGGGCGGAAGCTACGCAGCGTCGCAGCCTACGTACGTTCAAGTAATTTGACATTTCCAAACATAGACAGTATGCCTGAATACTAAATAGCATCAAATAATAAAATTCTTACATGATTAACAAACAAACAAGTTCTTGAAAATGGGACCTACCACCACAATTGACATAGTTACCATTCAAAACGTGGCAATTGACATGGCAGAAATTTAAAACAGGGGGTGTCAATTTGTTTCGCCTGTTCTAATTTTAAAACAGGGGGTGTCAATTGACACTAGTTCGAATTTAGCGTGTTGCGCGAATTGTTTTCTTCTTCATTCGAAGCAACACATTGTAAAAATAACATCAAAATATAAATATTAGTACTGACATTACAAATTTATAAATCTGCAAATACACACACACACACATAACATGCACCTAGCTAGCCCGTTTTATTCGCAATCAAGTTATTGTGAGTTCTTTGTTGATCATCATCTTTGTAAAAGATTACTTTATCCTCTCATGAATGGATGCTAAATGACCAAGAATATTCTTCACATCCTCATACCATATAACATAAAATATTAAAATTGGGGTTAGGATCTGGTACATCAATGCATGACGCAACAACACAATATCAACAACAATAGCCATATGTACCAACAAATGGATTGAGTTTATGATCTGGTATTTTTTTAATTTGTACCAATGATCTGTGTGTTTTATTTTGTGAATTTTCTACACACGACTGATCTCATTAAAAAATTTCACAGTATGGTACACGTGGAATTAATAGAAAGAGCAATATCAATATCATATATTGAGGTGTTCAGACCTCTCCATAACTATACCCTCTTCCATTTAAATCCATATCATATTTATAAATACAGAAATTTCAAAAGAAAAGAAGCAATTAACATTTCATCCTTCTTAGCGTCTAAGATTATCATTCCATCCTCTGATGCTGACTTGTCAGAGCCCTCACAACCATCACAGCCCTTGTTCGGAAAAAATAATGAAATCATTTTTTGCTGATTAATGAACACAACTAACATTCTATATTTATTATGTAAACTGAAGATGTGCAGCCGAATATTGATTATTTTTCAGTAAACTGATTATCAATATCTTTGTGAAAAAAATTCCAATTCAAGGGCAACTGACGATAGCCTAACTGGATCCGATATGAAAATAAAAAATTACGGCATTACCTAGTTATTATTGGGCCAATGTATACATATTTCATTTTATTGATATAACCATTTACGTATTTAACATATTAACATGTTATTTTGACTTTCCATCAACCATTAGATGTGTAGTTGGATAGAATCTTTCATGCTGCTTTAAAGGCCTCATTTTGCCATTTTTGTTTCATCAGGTTTCTAATATTGATTGATGAAAAACAAAAATAAAACAAAAAAGGAATACCTGCATGGAGAATCACCACCAAATTTGTTCTGGTTGACATACCCCAAAAGAAGCTTGATGTAGTCCCTATTGGAGTTATGTCCAGAAGTCAATTATTTAATGACTTAAATATTAGTTTATGTTTTGTATGATATTTTATCATCTGATCCTAGGTTTATTATTGACAGATCATTCAGATTGAGGATCTGAATTGTAGATCTCTGTGGATCATTCTTTAGAATGACAATAATAAATCTAAACGGTCCATAATCTTGATAATTAACAAAGGAACAGTAATTATCATATAAGATTAGTATGTAAGTTAAGTGATGATTAAGTTCTACTAATCATAAGTAAAGAGTTACCAACTTAATTGCATATGTATATGTTATGGAACATAGTACATGACTTGACCCAACGAAATAAATATATGGATTGTGTTATGTGTCATTATTTATTTCGTTATGATTTTGATTCTAAGTTTGAGATGTTTATCTTTTTCACATGAGGATAGATTCAATAAATATCGTCTACCGCTGATTCCCGATA
The DNA here is from genome assembly GCA_028095005.1 of Rhynchospora pubera. Taxonomy (NCBI): domain Eukaryota; kingdom Viridiplantae; phylum Streptophyta; class Magnoliopsida; order Poales; family Cyperaceae; genus Rhynchospora; species Rhynchospora pubera. Next base: position 178,220,766 of record CM051462.1, read on the forward strand.
GGGCTGCTATACGGACTTTATTTATGTTCTCTTGAATTGTGCGGGGAAAAACTAATCATCAAGAAAATCGTATGTCCCTCATTAATTCACTTAGTGAGTGACGATATCTGTTTGGGCCCCTTGATGGAGTTGGATTGTATGCGAGCAACTAAGCGATCAACTCTAGATCAAGAAACGTATAATCTGCAAGAATGACACATTCCTATCTTAGATTATAAAATGATATTGTGAGACATAAGAATCAAAATAGAGAAACATATTTATTCTCTTATGCATGATTGAAATATTGTAGCAGTACACTATTTATACGAATTGGGAATCATAACGTGTTGCAAGATACCGATTATGATTATTGGAATTAAATAACGATTTAATTCCATGGCCAACATAGCATAAAATCTCAAAGGGTCACACAAATAGAGTTATAACCACACAGTGCATTAATTGTTTATTCACAACAGTAAGTTCTGTGAAAATATGATGAGTTGATTAATTAATTATATCGTTATGGACCGTTATAATTAATTAAGTCAAATGGATCATATAAAAATATTTTATTGCATTTGCTAATCACCAAATAATTATTAATTAGTTAATAATTATTTATACAACACATATTTTAATTATAAGGCTTTAATTTAAATGATAAATTTAAAACCCAATAGGGATCCGATTTGGGTGCAACTTCAAAGGTCCATTTAATAATAGATTATATGGATTAATTAACACAACACACATAGCCCAACTAGGCCCATGTGTGGCCGACCTAGAAAGGGTGGTAGGTGGGTGGCATGGCATGTAAGTTTGGTGAACTCTACTTTAGGGTTGGAGCACTATATAAGGAGGTGCATAGAAGCAAATTTGGACTTTCTCTCTTTCCTCTTGACCTAGCCGCCACTCTCGCTCCCCTTTCTCTTCTCTATGGCCGGCGCCACCCTCTCCCTCTCTCCCTATTGCTCATTTGTTGAGCTCTCTCTCTTCCACACTTAAATTGGTTAATTGAAGATGAGAGAAAGCTAGGGGGCCGTTTGGATCGTTTAGGAATTTGGGGAATTTGAAAAAATTGCAATTTCTAGGAATAAATTTATTGGGAAGTGTGTAACTTTGTGAAGAGTTTGGATTGTTTATAGTAAATTTATGGTAGGAAGATGAAATTTTTCAAATTCCTTGGGGAATCCAAACAGCCCCTAGGTAATTAGCCTTGATCTCCAAGTTACTAGCATAACTTGAGAGATTGTGGTTAATCTCTTGGTGGACCCGAGGCGGCCATCGATGGAGGTGGAGGTGCAAGGAGAGCACGCTATCGATTTCTAAGCCATAGGATCGAGCCTCTTGATTACGATATCAAGAGAGGTACAAATTTCTCACCTATCTCTTGTGTCGATTGACTTAGCACTAGATTCGTATTGCTTGTGTTTTAATTGGATTAATTAAGCGTAATTAGTCACAAAATTAAAATTGAGCGATTTCCTAACAGTGGTATCAGAGTCAGGTCGTGATTAAGTTAATTTGACACTTAATTAAGAGAAATTGGCTAATTAACGGATTAGTAGAGATGATGCGTTTGTTTGCTGTCTGGAAATGGCATTTTCTGTATTGTTTCGCGTTTTTCGCTATGATATGTTCTCTGAAAGATTTTTCCATCTACATGGAAGTTGTAGATCTGTGGATTGTGATTCTTTTGGCGTTAGATTCACATTAGTCTGAAATTGTATGGATTTATTGTGAATAAAACGGCGATAGTGCGCAGAACCAGTTTCTGCTCGCACTATCCTGTTTAAATGGCTTCAAAGATTTATATTTTGAATATAAATACCAGTGTTCTATGGTTAGAATTAAAGAGGACTTGAAACTCTTTATGAGCATGTGTAGATTGTTGCATGACTCGGATTAATTTGTGGGTTTTCAAGTATGAAAAGGAAGATCTTGTCAGATCCAGTTTATTGAGCAAATCGATTGTTCTAATAAACTGTACCAACAGAGAACTCCTTTAAAAATTATGTTTAAATGGAGTTGTTCTATTTTGAGTTAGGATTCTAGAAAAAATAATTTCATAATTTTTCATGAAAGTTTGGACATGGAACTAGGTTAAAATATTTCGATCGACAGTCTGTTCCAGTACAGGATTTGTTGATTGTTTAGCATGTAACTTAATTTTATTGAACTAAACTTAGTTATTTTCTTTACATGAATGATTAGCCTGTAGTCTAAGCTAGTTTTTCTATGTATATAGTATATATAAAAACTGGATAGAAGGTGGTCTAACAGACCAAATGTTTGAGAGGATAAGCTGAAAATCTCATAACGGTGTTTCGTGCACTTGTAAGAGATTTGTCTTTTTTGATTCTCCCAGATGGTTTAAGATCTCTTCCTGAAATTTTTACTGATAATCACAATTATGATAAGGAGCTTAAATAATTTATTTCATAATTTTTAGAGACCTAAAACTATTGATTTTGTTGGATTCCATTAGTTACGTTTTTTGTTAAATTACTACTTTCTAAGTATTCAAACTAGTTAAAAATCAATTAGAAAACTCCTTGTTTGATCTCTTTTCAGTTATGGGATGTTGAAAGAAATTTGTAAATGAATTTAAACAAGTTTGGTTGTTTAAAATTGAGAATTTATGCACGAAATTTGCTTATGGCAAACAATACGCAAAGATACTTGAAAATCGTTAATTGGAAACAAAGTGGACTTGTATGTGCTAACTTTGTTTTGTAGGTGCAAAGTGGGTTTAGTATGGCTCATGAGTCATGACTCAATGACTTGTGGTTGTAAATTGAATGCATGTGTGAATGTTTGTAATGCGGCTTTTGGTTCCATTAATTAATTAAGTTGTTGATTAATTTTGATATAACTTGTGTGGCTTCATGCCCCTAAGGCTAGGATGGGAATATGATATTTTCACATGTATTTTTATTCCTTTATTTTATATAGGATTTAGATCTGTATAGAATTTAGTGGGAGGGACAAGGATTAGATTAGTTTTGCTTCATGGACGATGTGGCGAAACTAATGCAAGCGGGATCCATACAAACCCACAACAATGGATGAGATGCTTATATGTAATTGCTTGTGATTGCTATGAATTGTCATAGGCTAGGTATGAGTGTATGCTTACATGACCACCAAACAAGTATCACTTAATTGATTGTCCCAAACAAAACTCGATTAAGTTAAATCGCCCTCCTTCTCTCTATCCCCTTCTACGTGGCATGATCGTTCATTGATGCATTCTCGCCGACGCGGGACATCGTGTTCCATCATCCGTGTCGGGGTGTAAATCGGATTTACTAGGAGCAAATAGAGAAAGGTTACTTATCGATGGACCTTAATCGGATTCAACATCGGGGCGAAGTTTGTGGATGTACATGAGATATTTCACAAAACAAGAATCATATGGAATGATATGATTGGTTGGAGAACCTACCTTATCTAGTTGTTTTTGGTGTCACGCCGACGCTAGCACCATCTCAACGAAAATAGAGATCGTGGAAAACCTACTACATTAGGGACATTAAATAAATGTAGTGAGAGTTTTATTTGTTGTAAATAAAACAATTGCATAAACTAAATGACCGTAAATTGATTTTGTTATAGATGTTAAAATTGTTAATTTTGTTGCGATCAATTTTTTAAAATGAACAAACTCGTTTCTAAAATTATTTACTTAAAGAAGTAATATCGATTCCTAAGACACGATTTTAGTGAAGAGAAACTTGAGTACGTCAATTTCCAAAATTTTCCTCAAACTACCCGAACGTAGCAACGCGATGATTGATTGACTTTTGGCGAAAAGTTATCCAATAAAGTGTATGGTTAATATCCTCATTTGAAATTTCTAGACCTTTGAATTAGAGAATTCATATGGACTAGATTTAACTCGTACGCTCTCATCCGCTTACTCAAGAAAGTGTTCTTGGAGAAAGTAGATATTAACTCCATCATTTATGATCGAGTATAAAGAATATGAGTTGACCAAGAGATTTTTCTTTTATAAGAAGTTATATGAATGTTTCATTGGCTTACAAATCGAAAGATTTAAGTAGTTAATTGATAACTAGAGATATTAATCTCCAATATCAAGGATTATTGATATTGTCATACGATCTCTTTGGAATTATAAAGGATATAATATTACCTTCTTCGCACACTTGTTGATGCAAAAAGATAATTGGTTAAGTATTCAAGAAATACTCCACCAAGGTATGAGTTGAAATTTCGAGACCCTCGATTGTGATAATGTATCGCATGAGTTATTTCATTTGCCATTTATTGGAGGCATTTGAAATGTTATCCGAAATACCATGATTGTAATGTTTTAATCCTAAGGATAATTTGTCCTTCAAATTATCTCGTTATATCTAATTCACACTAGTAACTTGATACTAGTTCATATGCTCGCATTTAACGAAATGTGTTAGCAATGAAGAATAAGAGAAATATTTAGAGATATAAAGTAAACTCCGTATATGAAATGACTTGTTCGTCTAAGTCATTACCATTGAATACGTAGAGTTATCTTTATTAAGAGTTTGTTTAGGAATTGAAGGTTGCATACCTTAATCCTAACCTCTCAAAACGTCTCCATTTTCATATTTGATGATGGATGACTATGTTTAGTAAAAGACAAGTTTTTTTATCATGGATTTGTTTATATGATTTCATGCATCTTGATTGAATTTGTTTGAAATAGACAAACAAGTTTTGAATGACAAATATGATGCGTAAGACTTGATATAAAGTATTTGACTTTCATGTTATATATAACCGATTAGTCACATACATAAACGAGAATCGCATTACGAGAGTCTCCGTAACGTAGAGCTCGTAATTCAATTCGATTTCAAATCGATTGATATGCGAATCAATGTTTGTTAAATGACATAAGCGCCTTTAACCTATGAAGGTTTAAGGACAAGTGAATTAATTAGGACTTATACATATCGATGTATAAAGACCTATAAGCACTTGTGCAATGAAAGGTTGTTGATACTTTACTACTTGACCAACGATCATTGTAGATATTAACATATCTATTTAATAAGGTATAAGTATGAACCTTTTGACTAGTTCAAAGGAGTTCAAGAGTGAAATTTAAAGACCGTTCAAGAAAAATGGAAGTATTACAATTAATCGTGGTAAATAAATAGTTAAGTCATATGATTTGAAATATTATCTAAAGAGTGTGAAAGTAGTTTCACAACTCGCTCCATGAGGAATAATATATCCAAGAATGGAGGTATCGAACAATATTTAGTATAGTTCGATCGGTAATAAATCAAATTGACTTATTCGACTCGTATTAGGGAATTATGTTTGAGGACAATATTTTTTACACTGAATGATGTTCCATCGAAGTCTATTGAAGAAGATATCTTACGAGATTTTGATCTCTAAGTATAATAATTCTCAAGATTTGGTGTTGAGAAGCTTATTTCAAGTATTGTTGATTTGTAAGCTTAAACCAAATAAGACACTATAAATTTGTAGGATATCTTAAATTAACCGAAAGGTACTATTTCTACAAACATGATAAGAACAAAGTAGTTGTTGCTAATCATAACGTAATCTTGTAGAATGATATTCTCAAGAAGAAGTAGTGCGACTAAAGTGAGCATTAAAATAGTTTATGCGTCACTACAAGAAGTACTCTTATGGAAAACTTGTCACTCCATACATGGTACTTAGTGGGAGTTGAGCGGAACTTTATTCACAAGTTGTTTTGAAAGAAGTTTAATAGTACGCTCCTTCTAATGAGGACTCAACCATCTCACGAGTTGATGATGTTCATGAACCTCATGTACCAATCCTATAAAAGATAAACGAGAGTTGATTGCCTAAGACGTTTGGTGCATTGACTTCACGACATTCTCAAACTTAGCATATGAGAATCCGTTGATAAACGAGGACACGATGGAAGGATCTGATTCCACATATATGGTTTGAATTCATATGATCTTTAAATAAGATTCTTGTATAACAATATGGTATAGACCTTGGTTGATGTTCATGAAGGAGCAATCTATCAAGAACGTTTAGATCTTCAAAATAAAAGATTGACATGGATGACAAATCGACTATGTACAAATTATGGTTTCTCACTCGTAGCTATGTCAAAGTCAATGGCTAGTTGACTACGTACAAAGCACAATTTCTTGCTTGTGGCTATGTATAAGTCAATAAAGATCATTCTAGTAATAATTGTATTTCATATATGTTGATATATGGAAAAAGACATAAAACCCCCTTCTTCGTATGAATGAAGGAAGATATTGTGCATTTGACACAAATCGAGATTTTATTTAATTTCTAAAAACATACGCATGCTTCAAGGATCCATAAATGGATTAAAGCAAGTGTTGTAGAGATTGGAATAAAAGTTTTGACAATAAAGTGAAAGAGTTGAACTTCGTCAAAAGTAACTTGTATAAACAAGATATTCAGTGGGAGCATAATTGTATTACTTCTATTGTTCAAGATAACAATTCATTAATTAGGAATAACATTAAGAGAATGAATATTGTCAAAATCTTTTTGGAGAATGCTTTCTCAAATGAGAACATTGACGAAATCACCTAATCCTAGGAAACAAAATCTATAAAGATAGATTATGATGGATGTTAGGTTTGAGCAAATGTGTATATATTGACGAAGTGTTCTAGAAACACGAAAGTTACACTCCAAGAAAGGATGTCTAACTATACGTCACATGACATGACTTGAGTATTTAACTCGGTTTATTACAACTCAATTCGAGAAAGTGCATGAAGCAGTTTAAGCATTCTTTCATTATGAGTTTCATTTTGTATGTCATATCTATGCATATGCCCCAATGTGTAATATCCAAATGATATGACAAACAGTTGTCAAATGGATACAAGAGAGACACATTTGGACGTTAGTCAAGGATATCCTCGAGTACCTTATGAGAAAGAGTGATATAATGTTTCATCTTTTAAGATGAAATAAAGCTCATGTAAATTGATTACACTAGTGCTAGTTTTTCGAAAGATTGATATAATCACAGCTGAACTACATATTTTGCTTGAAGGTGGTGTTGTAAGTTTAGAAAGTGTTCTAAATGAAATATTACAACCGTTTCCGTCACCAAAGAAAAATACATACCAACTTGAGAAGCAATAAAAAAGATTATTTGGATCGAGTTCTTAGTCGAGCTAATATGGTTCTATTCATCTCGAACCACACTTACTCCTAAAGAACCCAATGTTACATTGGAGATTCAAATATGATCTATAACGATATCACTTGAAATCATATGATGAAGATCAAGAACATATATATAGTAATATATCTATATAGGGTCGAACAAATTTGGATAGGTTCGCGAACACAGCGAACACTCTAGCATGACATCTACCTTGAGCAGTATACGAGATGCAGTTATGCATCCATACGTGGTGGACGTATGAGTAACTAGCTTTAAGCGTATTATTTATTCTGAGGTCCGAGACATGTATATATGTAGATATATGACATTGTTCTCAATTCTTCGTTGGCAAGAAGTCACTACTGATTGACTCTAGACCAAGTGGTAGATTGTTGGAATTATGTTCTAGAAGTCAATAATTTGATGACTTAAATATTAGTTTATGTTTTTGATGATATTTTATCATCTGTTCCTAGATTTATTATTGATAGATCATTCAGGTTGAGAATCTGAATTGTAGATCTTTGTGGATCATTCTTTAGAATGACAATAATAAATCTAAACGGTCCATAATCCTGATAATTAACAAAGGAACAGTAATTATCATATAAGATTAGTATGCAAGTTAAGTAATGATTAAGTTATACTAATCGTAGGTAAAGAGTTACCAACTTAATTGCATATGTATATGTTATGGAACATAGTACAGGACTTGACCCAACGAAATAAATATATGGATTGTGTTATGTGTCATTATTTATTTCGTTATGATTTTTGTTCTATGTTTGAGATGTTTATCTTTTCCACATGAAGATAGGTTCAATAAATATTGTCTACCGCAGATTCCCGATAAGGGCTGTTGTACGGACTTTATTTATGTTCTCTTGAATTGTGCAGGGAAAAGCTAATCATTAAGAAAACCGTATGTCCCTCCTTAATTCACTTAGTGAGTGACGATATCTGTTTGGACCCCATGATGGAGTTAGATCGTATGCGCGCAACTAAGCGATCAACTCTAGATCAAGAAACGTATAATCTGCAAGAATGACACATTCCTATCTTGGATTATACGATGATATCGTGAGACATAACAATCAAAATAGAGAAACATATTTATTCTCTTATGCAGGATTGAAATATTGTAGCAGTACACTATTTATGCGAATTGGGAATCATAACGTGTTGCTAGATACCGCTTATGATTATTGGAATTAAATAGCGATTTAATTCCATGGCCAACATAGGGTGTGTTTGGATGCAACGGAATAAGCCGTGAATAGGAAATATGAATAAGAAATTTTGGTTTGCGTGCTTATCCAAATTCCTTATTCTTATACCATGGATTTGTTAGTATAGGAATAAGGGACCAAATTCCTTATTTTTATACCGTTTGTTTTGCACAAGAATAAGAATAAGCACGCAAACCGAAATTTCTTATTCTTATTCTCTATTCCCGGCTCATCCAAACACACCCATAGAGTTATAGGGTGGGTTTGGTATGGATGTTGAATAAGTCTTATTCCGAATAAGGCTTATTCGGGATGTTGCCAAACGCATCCGGAATAAGCCTTATTCCGAATAAGGGCTTATTCAATCCCCTATTCTAATTCCATCAATATATGATGGAATTAGAATAGGGGATTGAATAAGCCCTTATTCGGAATAAGGCTTATTCCGGATGCGTTTGGCAACATCCCGAATAAGCCTTATTCGGAATAAGACTTATTCTACTTTTTGCCAAACACACCTATAACCACACAGTGCATTAATTGTTTATTCACAGCAGTAAGTTCTGTGAAAATATGATGAGTTGATTAATTAATTATATCGTTATGGACCGTGATAATTAATTAAGTCAAATGGATCATATAAAAATTTTTTAGTGCATTTGTTAATCACCAAATAATTATTAATTAGTTAATAATTATTTATACAACACATATTTTAATTATAAGGCTTTAATTTAAATGATAAATTTAAAGCCCAATAGGGATCTGATTTGGGTGCAACTTCAAAGGTTCATTTAATAATAGATTATATGGATTAATTAACACAACACACATAGCCCAACTAGGCCCATGTGTGGCCGGCCTAGAAAGGGTGGTTGGTGGGTGGTATGGCATGTAATTTTGGTGAACTCTACCCTAGGGTTGGAGCACTATATAAGGAGGTGCATAGAAGCAAATTTGGACTTACTCTCTTTCCTCTTGACTTGGCCGCCACTCTCCCTCCCCTTTCTCTTCTCTATGGCCGGCGCCACCCTCTCCCTCTCTCCCTATTGCTCATGTGTTGAGCTCTCTCTCTTCCACACTTAAATTGGTTAATTGAAGATGAGAGAAAGTTAGGTGATTAGCCTTGATCTCCAAGTTATTAGCATAACTTGAGAGATTGTGGTTATTCTTTTGGTGGCCATCGATGGAGGTGGAGGCGCAAGGAGAGCACGCTATCGATTTCTAAACCGTAGAATCGAGTCTCTTGATTACGATATCAAGAGAGGTACAAATTTTCCACCTATCTCTTATGTCGATTGACTTAGCACTAGATTCGTGTTGCTTGTGTTTTAATTGGATTAATTAAGCGTAATTAGTCACAAAATTAAAATTAGCGATTTCCTAACAGTCCACACCACACTCGATATGTTGCTCAAACTTGATGAGTATTGCACTACTAAGGTGCAGTTGTTTGTTGCTGAACTAAAAATTTTGCTGATATGGCCAAAAGCTTGGCATCTGTTGTTGTCAAAAATTTCAATCGTTAACTATTGCTGTTCTAAATAGATTTCATATAATTAATTAACAAAAAGAATTTATATGCTCCTTTTAGAGGGAACGGGTTGGCCAGGTGGGAACTGTCAACTTCCTCTAGGGGCCGTTTGGATGTTGTAGGAATTTGAGAAATTTGCAATTCTAGGCATAAATTTATTGGGAAGTGTGTAACTTTGTGAAGAGTTTGGATTGTTTATAATAAATTTGGCATATGAAATTCCGAAAATTTACAATTCCCTCTTATTCCAACCCCATCCAAACGCCTCCATAGAGTTGACAGTTCAAACTATCTGATTTTTTTTCAAATAATAAAAAAAAAACGAAAAAAAAGTAATTGAAGATATACCTTTGTCATCAGGGTTACCAGACCATTTACCAGCAGTATGTTTGAATGATCCAGTTTTTCCTTCGCTCCTCTTCCAGTCTGATTTAACCCATCCGGCATTACAAAAAATACGTTGAAAATTAGGATAAACAGCTAATTAACCAAACGATCAGAATAAAGTCTATATGCTATTTAGGTGACTAATTTAGATATGTATTTTAAGTTAGTTTTTGTTGAACAAACTCAACAATTCTTTTAATAAGAATCAATACTTACTGAGAATGCATGAAATCTTCCAAAAATGTCTTAGCTCTTACACTCGAGAATTAGAGAATTCATAGAATCTTTCAAAAATGCCCAAAGATCTTACACCAGAGAAGTAATGTTGTCGGCTTGTCGCATGTAAATTTTACAAAGGTACAAAGAGTATTAATGCTTACTTTCCTACAACCAAAGGAGGCCTTTTTTACTCCTTGGTCCTTGCCTAACCTCCGTATTTTTTTGTCAGAAAGGTATGGCAGTTCCACATTTAAAGCCTATAAAGCAAAGCTAATCAATAATCCAACTCCAAAAATCCAGTATTAAATAGAAAGATAAACTTAGAAATGAACAAAATTAAAAAGAATAAACAATAAAATCCAAGGATCCACACTAATCAAGAGGAGTAAAAAAAAGAAATGAGAAAGCAACAAAAATCAGAAAAAAAAAACAAGAGGGAATAAAAGAAGAACAAACACGAAGAAAGTCGACTATTCTCTAATCGATCGAGCGCACTGTTCTACTTTACCGTCTTTTTATTGGTCTGCTGACCAAGAGAACAGTGCGCTCGATTGATTGGACAAACACCGGGGTAAGCCGAAGAAAAAGGGGAGAGAATACTAGTGCAAAGCTTGAGCACGGAGTGAAGAAAGACGATTGCACCCCCGTACGCAACCGACATGGTGCATGGCATGGTGTGCTTTGTTGTACTCGAGTTGTGAATGAGAAAGAGCCGAGAGAGAGAAGCGGAAGAATCCAGAAGGAAGAGATCGAACGGACAGGATATAACGAATCGGACGGTTACGATGGAGCAAATAGAAACGGACGGCCAGAATTGGTTACTGAACCAACTACAGTAAAATGGCACTCCCACGCGTGGCGCATGCTCGCCGAACCTTATATATTTTTAATTTCTAATTTCTAATTCTATTGTTCCAGATGCGACTCTGATATTTGGGGAAAGGAAAGGATAGTATAAGACTTTGATCAAAATATTTTTTACACCTGATTTCATTTCATTTGAATTTATTTTACATGATTTGATTTCGTTGGATCTAACAACATGAAAAACCAATATAAGGATTTTGATCAAAAAAAAAATTCTAATGAAATGAATTCCCATGTTAAAAAATAAGGATTTTGATCGGGGCCTAATATTATGTTTTGCTTTCCAATCAAGCCCATTTTAAGAACTATAAAATAAAGGAAATTTGAAATGAATTTTGTCAATTAAATTAACGATTGAACTTCATTGGATTTTTTAATGTTTGGTATGCCACATTAAAACATTATAGGTGAAAAAGTTTAGGGAGCTGATGTGGTAAGAATATTCATTTTGTTATATTACTGGCAACAAGCTGACTGGGACCTCCAGTTAATAATCCTAATTTATTGCTGTCACATAAATTTTATTTTTTTTGAAATTGAAGTCACATAAAATTTAGTTTGTTTCGTCAATACAAATTTTAGAATTGCTGCAATATATACATGTATATATATAAGACATTACCCAGTTACCAGACTAAAGTATTTGACCAGCTTGCTGCACAGTGCACACTTTGGTTTGGTGACTCTCTGTAGACTGTAGTTGACATGTCACATGTTAACATGTAAATATATAACCATTTCATCATGCCGGATGAATGGAGCCAGCCATTTGCGCGTAGGGGTGCCTAACGTGGTAAGTTGCAACGGAATAGGGTGTTCCGTTTGCCGTACCACTAACGAAACGGCACAATTTCGACGTTCTGTTTGCCATTTCATTTACCATTTCATTAAACGGCATGTACAAAATATACGATTTCAATAAACGGCATGTGCTATTCCGTTCCACTACCCATTTCATTTGCCGTTCCATTATCGAAACGTCACAATTTTCAGTGTCACTTACCGTTCCACTTACCGGTAACGTGACGGCATAACGACGAAACGGCTGCCGTTGACACCCCTATTTGCGCGTTCCCAAACAACTTTGACCACATTCAAACTTTTTATTTATGCTAGGCCTGCATCAAACAAACTTTTTCTTTTAACATTAAGAAAATTATGATCAGCTCAATTTTTCTTTTGCTGAGAATGATTAAATTAATTCAATAATATATATATATTTTTTTCTGCATGCATGATTGATTTTTTTGCAACTTGTTAAATTTTCATTAACAATCAATGGCATCAGAATAAACAAAATTGTGGAAATGATATAAATTAAATATCAGTACTATAAGTAGTCTATAACAAAATCGGGTGTTCCCAATATTTTATTGTTTTCGCAAAATCAGTTGACTGCTAAAATATGGAAATATTCATCTGACAGTTTATCTCCATTCGTTTACGTAAGCCTGCAAGGTCATTTGGTATTCAAAAGCTCATTTGACTGAGTTCTTGGGCCCACAAGCTGTCAAAAAGCCATTTTCGCCTGAATATTGACTTCTTCCAGCTTTTTATAGGCCGAAGCCCCAGTTTCACTTTCCTGCCCGAAAAATTTAAAAATAGTATTAAATTAATATAATATATTACAAAATAATATCAATATAATAATTTTTTTAAATAGTATCACGAGATCGGAATTCCAAATTTCGAACGCAGGATCGGAATCCTGAATTCCTAACAGGGCTGTAACTAGATTTTTATCGTTTTTAATGATTTTATTATACTTCTATATTATAAATATTAATTTAATATTTAAAATTTTTTATATTAAGTTAATATATTATAAATATTAGTTTGGCCAGAACTGGATTTTTGACATTTTGAATAATTTTAATATAATATAATTCTATATTATAAATAATATTTTAATATTAAAAGTTTTGATATTAATTTAATATGGATGGTTTTATTTTTTATTTTTTTTTCAATTATGTTAAATGTTGTTGTTCTTACTTTACGTTAATAATTAAATAATACTTTATGTAAAAATTTATTTATGACAATAATTATAATATTAACTTTTAATTAAATATAAAATTTGTTTAATTTAATTCATAATATAAAAATACACACCATTAGAAAAAGAATTGAATTTTATAACCATAATATAAATTAGTACACTGAAATAAAATAAAGGAAAAAATACATAAAAAACCATAATATAAATTAGCACACTAAAATAAACAAAAAGGAAAAAGTACATAAAAAATCATAATATAAATTAGCACACTCAACTTAGTTACTACTTAAAAACAAAGTAATAAATACTTATAGATCTTGACCATCTACTTGTTGCAGAATTTCATCCCACCATGGTTGATCTTCTTCCGCATTCATTTCATGTTGATTACTGGCACCATGGTTGTCGGCGAATTGAGCGGCCTCGTTCCAGAAAGCGGCATCAGGTTGTTGTTCATTACTGGCACCGTGGTTTTCAGCGAGTTGAGCGGCTTCGTTCCAAAAAGTCTCATCATGTTCTTGTTGATTACTCGCACCAAGGTTGTCAGCGAATTGAGCGGTTTCGTTCCAGAAAGCTGCCTCGGCTTCTTGTTGCTCTATCTCAGCCATTCTAGCTACTGCAATTTTTCGTTGTTTATCTATCTTCTTGATCTTCATTAGGCTCTCCTATATTTTTTTTTCAATTTTCTTTTGTTACAACCTTCGGCTCTCTTCGGCAGCTTTTTCTTCCATTCTTCTCCTTTCGAACCATTGTCCTTTCACTGTGAATCTCTTTAGAATTTCATCTCTCTCTTCTTGTTTTTTGTGTACATCGTAGTAGCCACGCAAAATGGTATCCTTGAAATTGAAAACCTGACCACACTTTGTACATCTCACTGTGTGGTCTCCACGAAAATCGTATATGCTTTCGTAAACAATCATCGGTGTAGAAGCTGATTTTCACGGTTTAAGTTTTGGCATCGGTTTAGGTTCTGTGTAGTACTTTTTATACCGTTCACAGTTGCTCGAATCAGGTTTAGTCAGGTAATGTCGCAATATCTCCCTGCGGTCTCTTTCTAGGCCACCATGAATGTGCCACTGATAGTGGGTGTATAATGGCCACTCGCCACCATTTCGTTTATAGATATTGTAGTCGAAATTGCGATAACATTTATTACATATCGCATGATAATCTCCTTTTTCGATCTCATTTGGATTGGCAGGGGAATGTTTGTAATTTGGCCAGTACTCATGTCGAGTAGCTAGCCATTCCGTCACTTCACTATTGGAGGTATTTCCTTTATCCATGGTAGTGAATGTTTTAGAAAGAAGGATTGAGTGGGTGTGACATATTTTGGCTGAGGAAGGATACTTTTATAGATCATTTTAGACTTACAATTATTTAAAATTAATAAATACGTTTGTCCTTTTGCACAGCTTAGGTAGGCATCAGTATACTTTTCAGCCTTTATCAGAGCACGCTTGTACTTTTGCAGAGCTTAGGTAGTTATTAGTATACTTTTCAGACTTTATCAGTGCTAATCCTGTTGTATGAATTTAATGACTAAAAAATTAATTTAATTTAATGTAATAAAATTTATTTTAATGGAACTAATTTAATTAATTTAACTAATTAATTTAATTTAATTTCATTTAACTAATTTAATTTAATTTAGCTAATGAATTAATTTAACTAATTAATTTAATTTAATTTCATTGAACTAACAAATTAATTTTATATTACAATATTTGAATTATTTTATTTAATACAAATATAATTACACTACAATTACTTTTAATTAATTTATAAAATTATATTAATTTAATTAAATTGTAAACAGTAAAAAGAAAAGTAAAAAGAAAAAGTATTGATTTGATTGAAGGCGTTGGATTCCTGACATGCTAAGACCGGATTCTGGGATTCCGATTTTAGCATGTGACAGAGTTTAATAAAACAAAAGTGATGGGAATAAAGGTTAAGATCGGAATCCAAGATTCCGATCTTAGCTAAGGTCGGAATCCCAAAATCCGATCTTAGCAATAATTTGTGTCAGACATCACCAAAAGAATTGAAGTGATACGTAATTGACGTGAACTTTTTATTTTGTTTGTTAATATCGGAATCTCAAATTCCGATCTTGTCACTATAAATACTTAGTCGTTATCACAATCTTAATATCATATATCTTTTGAAATTATCTCTTAGCCATATAGAAATGTATTCAATTAGTGTTTTTGTCAATCAATCTCCGTTTAATCCAGCAAACAATTTCCGTTTTGATGTCTTTCCACAAACTGATTCTGAATCTATTAAACAAATCATTTTGTCCTCATTAGGAATTTATCAAGGTGAGTTCAATTTGAGAATCGTTTCTCGTTTCAACGTCATTATGGAAGGAAAGTTTCAACAAATTATTTTGCCAGTGAACTCTCAAAATGAATGGCGATACGTTCAACACGAGTGTTTTGAGACAAGGCGACTTGATGGTCTAGAAATGCATGTCGATTTACTTCGGTACAAGGTAAATTTAATTTTGAATGTAATTATCTGACATTTAATTTTGGAAAATATAATTATGTGCTTAAATATATATATTTATAATAATATTAACTATGAAAAAACATCATTAAATTGTGACTATCTAAATTTAATTTGTAAGAAGAACACCTACACTTTAATATATATATATTTATAAGTGTGATTTTTTAAATTAAAATTGAATGAAGAACACGTACACTTTATTTTTTAATATAATTACGTGGTTAATATATATATATTTATAATTGTGATTTTATTGTTTAATATTAATTATGTGACTATGTAAATTTAAATTGAAAGAAGAACACTTACACTTAATTTTTGTATGTAATTATAGCACATTTGTTTTTATTATAATTAGGTGGTTATTATAATTATAATTATAATGAACAACAAAATTATGAGGAAGAAGAACACCAACAGCCAAATGCAACCAATCAAGAAGAAGACAATGAAACCATTACATTAGATTGGGATCCTTGGGACCCTAACAGTACAGATTCTCGTGATAGTACACTTCAGGAAGAAGAAGGTACATACTACGAGTCTTACACCGGTCAAGGCACTTGGGAACATGGTGTTAGTAGTAGGCGATGACGGCCACAAGAAGAAGAAGAGGTCGAACAAGTGAACGAAGAAAATGAAGAAGAAACACGTCGACTCGATGACTTATACGACCGAGGTCCCGGTTTTCAATTAGACTATGCAATAGGTGAGGACTTTAGTGATGAAGAAGCAGACTTATTTGAGTTAGAGGGAATCGATGGTGAACCCCAATCAAACGTGAACCCCAATCACTAGTATTACCTTACAGGAAGGACAGAAACATACCATCCCGTAGAGCAATTTCTAGATATTTCTGAGTATAGAAATTCCGTACCTCAACCGTCTCAAACTCATGTATCAGGGCCATTAGAAGAAGGGACAATATTTTTCTCGAAAGACCAAATCTTAGAAGCTTGTAATAATTACTCATTACGTTTAAATGTACAACACAAAACCACTGCTAGTTCCCCGAAAAAATTAATATTGAACTGTAAGGAATATGGTTGTAAGTGGCGTTTGTATGCTCGTACGGAAAGAGAAGTTAAATTTTGGAAGATAATAACGAATGAACAAGAGCATACATGCGTGAGGAGGGCCGTAGACTTCACACATGATAATCTAACGGCTGAGGTTATTGCCAACTGTATTAGAAATGCGATAAAGAGAGATGTCGGTATTTCCTTACCCGACGTGAAATCTCTATTGGAGAAAGAATAACCGAATGTGGTGCCCATTTATAACAAGATTTGGCGGGGGCGAGAAAGAGCAATCAAACATCTTTTCGGATCATGGGAAGATTCGTACAACAAACTCCCGAGTCTTTTATTGGCAATACAGAGGACGACACCTGGGACGCAGATAAAGTGGTTGTTTAAAAGTGTAGGTGATCCGAACAAAGCTATATTCGAAGCAGCAGCATGGGCATTCGAGCCTTGTATCGCGGCGGTTCCGTATATTAGGCCCGTGATTAGCATTGATGCCTCTTTCTTATCAGGTCGCTATAAGGGTAAATTCTTAGCGGCTTGCGGTTACGATCCTGAGCAACGGCTAGTTCCGTTAGCATTTACTTTAGTGCGAATGGAGGATGAAGCTTGTTGGGGTTGGTTCATGAAATTTCTAAGGGTGTGTTTGGATGGAACGGAATAAGCCGGGAATAGGAAATATGAATAAAGAATTTTGGTTTACGTGCTGATCCTTATTCCTTATTCTTATACCATGGTTTTGTTAGTATAGGAATAAGGGCCCTTATTCCTTATTCTTGTGTTGTTTGGGTTGCACAAGAATAAGAATAAGCACGCATACCGAAATTCCTTATTCCTATTTTCTATTCCCGCTCATCCAAACACACCCTAAGGGAACAAGTGGTGGGACCAAAAAAATTTTGTGTTGTTTCGGACCGTCATTGCGGAATAAGGAACATGTTTAAAAGACCACAGTACGGATGGCAAGAAAGTGCGGAGCCTGCATTGGTCGTATATCGGTATTGTATGCAACATTTATGTGTGCAAGGTTTTTGGTAAAGACAAAGGTATACCACACAAATTTAGAAATAAGTTGGCTAACAAGAAAAAAAAACGGGCATTCCTGAAAATGTGGGATGAACTCCGAGTGACAAATCCTGAAGTTATCGATTATCTTAAGAAGTGTGGTAAAGAAAATGAGACAGATAACAATGAACGAATGAGACCAGAGATGTGGGCACAAACTTTTGACACTGGTGCACGTTAGGGTCTTATGACTAGTAACGGATCTGAAAGTCTAAATAGCTGGTACAAGGTTGAGAGAAAACTACCAGTTGTTGGATTCGTAGAAGGCACTTGGTACAAGACTGTGCAGTGGTTTAATGAAAGGAAACAAATAGTATTGGGGAGACAGGCAGATGGAGAATGGTGGCCAAAAGAGGTGCAATTTAAAGTTATGAAGCATACTCTTAAAGCAGGTAAGGATTACCGTTGTATAATTTAATAAAAATTAACTTTCATTTATATTACATATTTTTTATATATATTTTAATATTTACAACGCAGATGACTGTTGTAACCATTGATATTGAACGTGGAGAGTTCGAAGTACAGGTGCCCAACGAGAAAGATTTCCCTGGAAGAACGTGAAAGTACAAAGTTCTCATCAACCGCAAGATACTCAACTACCGACTAGGCGTGTGACGTGCAAATGTCAAAAACCTCAACTGACCATATGCGGTACATATAGATGGGAAGTAGATGAATTTATAGACCCACTATATAGTACAGAGAACATAAAATATGGTCATCAAGTGACATCCACTTCTATGAAGACGAAGAGAACTGACCTCGCTACGATGGACCTGTGGTGTTCCCTGATAAGAATATGATTAATCGGGGGCGGCGAAAAAAGGACCGTGATTGGATGTGGATGGATGCAATGCGAAATAATACAAAAAAAAGAAGAACCACAGAGAACAAGTAACCGAGGTGAAACTTCTTTTTCCAGGGAGCCAGTTCAACTTAGCCGAAATTCCATTAGCGTAGATCCACGAACTCAAAGCCGTATTAGTCTTGGTATAGGAGGAAATGAACCACGCCGAAATTCCATTAACGTAGATCCACGCTCACCTGTACTTCAGTCAGGGGACATCAATTACAAGGGACAATCAAGGAGCATCGAGTAGCAGAGCACAAACCGAAATACGTGGTGGAATTTTACGTCTTGGCGCAAGAATAACTAATTTTGCAAGAGGAGGAAGAAAATAAGTGTAATATTTGTGGTGATAATATAATATTTAGGTGAATTGTACTTTTATGTGATGTGAAAAATAAGTGTAATATTTGTAATGTGATTATCTTTTCGAATCCAGAGCTGTTTTTTCAATTCAAAGTGTGATTATTTTGGTCATTTGGTATTTTTGTTGTGATCAAATGATACGTCCAAAAATTTTGAAATTTAAGTATAGGAAAATAGGTCCGGCAATAAAGAGCTATGTATTTTTTTGAGAATTGTTCGAAGCGTCTTTGATAATTTTCTACCGCCAAACTTTTCGAATCTAGAGCTGTTTTTTCAGTTCAAAGTTTGATTATCTTGGTCATTTGTCATTTTTGTTGTGATTAAATGGTACGTCTACAAAATTTGAAATTTAAGTTTAGGAAAATAGGTCCCCTAATAAACAGCTCAGTATTTTTCTTAGAATTTTTCAAAGATTCTTTGATACTTTTTTAGCGCCAAACTTTTCGAATCCAGAGCTGTTTTTTCAGTTCAAAGTGTGATTATCTTTGTCATTTGTCATTTTTGTTGTGATCAAATGATACGTCCAACAATTTTAAAATTTAAGTATAGAATAATAGGTTCGGCAATAAATAGCTATGCATTTTTTGGAGAATTTTTCGAAGCGTCTTTGATAATTATCTACCGCCAAACTTTTCGAATCCAGAACTGTTTTTTCAGTTGAAAGTGTGATTATCTTGGTCATTTGTCATTTTTGTTGTGATCAAATGGTACGTCTAAAAAATTTGAAATTTATGTTTAGGAAAATAGGTCAGCCAATAAATAGCTCAGTGGTTTTCTGAGAATTTTTCAAAGTTTCTTTGATACTTTTCTAGCGCCAAACTTTTCGAATCCAGAGCTGCTTTTTCAGTTCAAAGTGTGATTATCTTGGTCATTTGTCATTTTTGTTGTGATCAAATGGTACGTCTAAAAAATATGAAATTTAAGTTTAGGAAAATAGGTCCGCCAATAAACAGCTATGTATTTTTTTGAGAATTGTTTGAAGCTTCCTTAATGGCTTTCTAACGCTAAACTTATCGTGTAGCAGAACTATCTCGTACTTTAGTGTTTCGTACTCGTTGTGATTGGTCCTAATAAATTTATAGTTATTATAAAAGATAAAAGACATACATAACTATTTCATACATAAGTAAATAAAATATAGAAATCATACATATCATCACCATAAAATATAGAAGTCATAGATAAATATAAAGTACAAATAAATCCAAAATATGTCCAGTACGGGGAATCCACCTCCCCTCACTAGGGGACCAAATACACGGAGGACCTGGCGGCTGACGGGGGTCTCGTCTGCGATCAAGTCCGGCAGGTGGTGGACGAGGAGCCATCTGAGGAGTGGAATGACGAGGCGGTGCACTAGAAGAAGAGGCTCCGCCATATGTCTGACCAAATGGACCATAGCTCTGACCAAATGGAGATGGCTGAACTGGAGGTGCGTACGGCTCGTCCAAATGTACTCCTATCGACGATAAATAACTGTCAGCCGGACTCAAGATAGGCTCGCCCTAAGAATATGGTGGTTGTCCAGGTGGATACTGTGTCTGGTATGAAGGATACTGTGTGGTATGGTGGGTACTACGTCTGGTACTCATAATGGGTAGGTGGGTCTGGATATGGGCCAGCGGGTGGGCCTGGTGGTGTGGGTAACTCGTCACTGGATGGCTCCGTGACTAGATGGATGGGTGGATGGGTGGTTGTGTGGATGGCTGACTATCTGTCCGTCTGCTCCGCACAATAGGCTGGTTGGGTCTCGGCTGATCAAAATATGTGTCCCGGTCGTGTAGAGTATACCCAGAAGGCGGTTACATATAATGATATTACAAATAGTATTAATATTATCAATAACATAATAACAAAAAAATAATAATATTATAAATATTAGGTTACCGTCATAAACTGTTGCTCCTCAAATCCGGGCTCTGGCGCGTGATCCTCCTCCGGCGAATCAGGTATGGAGTCTATGTCTGTAGCTAGACCCTTCGCCTCTAAAAGGTGAGGTAACCGATGCGGCTCCCCAACGAACTCCAACTGCGTCCTGCAGTCCTTCAGTATCTCCTTCCCAGCACGTCTGAATCATTTCTTCACCGCCCATGCACATGCTCGCAGAGCTTGCGTCAATATGTGCTTCACATGTTTATTTGTTGTTAGTGACCAAAATACAAAGCAATCCATTTTAATTGTACCTAAAATATAAATTTTCGTAAGTAAAAAACTTACCATATTCACGCGCTCGGGCGCATCCTCTAGGTAGATGATCCGACCAGCCGGAATCTGTTGTGCTGCTCCCGGAATGGGAACAAGATGAGCACCTTCATGTATCCGCATCCATCTATCGTAGGAGGGCAAAATATCGTCACTTCATGGCCGCGCCTCTGCCACCTCGACCTGGGTCGTGTCGGTCCACATCGTCACCTCTACAGTGAAAAGATCATGTCAATCTCTCTGCCGAAATATGGTATGCCTGTACTGTAACAACTCCTATAATTAAATTTTAATTAATTTTAATCAATTTATATAATTATATTATTTTAATTAAATTTTAAAAAAAATTTATACGTAAAAAAATTTTACAAAAAAATTATACCTCCCATACGGCGGACATCTCTCAACTGACGGCTTGCCCCAACCATCGAATTTTTTCGTAACTGACGGCCGACAAAGTAATAACCGGGTGTACGACCACAACTGAAGCAGTAGTCACGGAGCAGGAACCTTCTGAGCGCCATTTGCCAGGACAGCCATGTCCAGGCCGCGGTATAACATGGCAAGTGTGGCCGCAACCCAGTTATTTTTCACTGACTCAGATGAAGAAACATCCTGCAAATAAAAAATAATAATTTTCGTTAGTTTTTCGAGATTTTTAACTAAGTTATTAAGTTACTACTAATGTAAGAGATGTTCTTAATAGTTACAATTACTAACCCGAAGTAACTCCAGATAAAAAAAAGAAACAGAATCTCCTGTGGTATCTGGAAACATCTCGCAACCCATCAACTCCAACACCAGGGCCCGTGTGTATCTATCGATCCTATCTGCATTACAGAAACATTACATATATATATGTATATATATATATATTGCAGCATATCTCATAATTATAATTCAATTTTAAAACATTTCTTACCTCCTAGCACGTCGATCCGTCGCCTTCTCTCTGAAGCAATTTAGAACGGCCTCCAAAGGAGTGTCCCGTGGCAATGCAAAGTCTGCTAACTTCTGCACATCATCGTAATCAGTACGACCGGTCACCGGTCGTCCAGTCATAGGCAAGCCAAAAATAAAGGCGACATCCTGCAAATAAAATTTTTATTTTTTTATTAAACAACAAAAATAAAATAATAAATAAATATGTACCAACAAAAGTTGGAAAAAATAATACCTCAAGAGTAACGGTCATCTCCCCTACGCGGGGAAAGTGGAACGTGTGGGTCTCGGGCCTCCAGAACATGGCTAGACCTTGTATCATGGAACGATCCAATGGCATGTGACCTAACTCAACGAAATGAATCAGGCCCAATGTCACAAGACGCTGGTCCACCTTCTCGGTTCGTATGATTTTTGCCTTATGCACTTCGAGCGTCCACGCCTAAATAATTTAAAAAAATAATTATTTCATATATATACTATTAATTATATCTCTACTATATTAAAAGCACCAATGGAAGAGTGAAAACCTTCAAATCTAGGGTGTATTCAACTCTTCAATTTATAATCTGAACCGTTGATAATATAATTTGTGTATCAGATATTTTCAAAGGTAGAGTTTAATTGTCTGCTGACCTTTTGTTTGGAGCGGAAAATATTTAGCGCACAGATGAACTCGCGCTGGCTCTTAATGCTACTACGCCGGTTCGATTCTCCTCTTATCCATTTTATAAGTTTTATTTTATTATTATATTTTATTGTATAAATACAAATTATTTTTATTTTCGGCCCTTTCCTTTTCTACTGACCTAACCTTTATTAGTTTCCATCAACAGATCCTGACCTAACCCCACCTCGCAAACCTAAAATGGCACCGAGAGTCCGAGAGAGTAATAGGGCCACCCAGAGGTCTGATTGGAGGGGTAATAGCGGCGGCGAACCTAAAATTGCACTGAGGAGGTCTGATCGGAGGTCACCCAGAAGATCTCCTTTGGAAAGTGGGACCTACCAGCTCACTCAGAAGAAGGTTGCGCCTTAGCGCCTAGATGATTTGCCCATTAGATCCAATTGGTTGCCACGTGGATTGCTCGTGGCGATACAGGGTGCGCAAAGGAGAGCCGTCGGATGAATTAGCGTGGTGATCCCCCTTGCATCTGATGATGGGTCGACAAATTTTGAAATATATCATGCAACGTTTCAATCAAATGTTGAAATTAAAAAGATTTTCTCGTGTCCCAAGCCCCCAACCTCACGCTCATAAATTTTTTTCGCTTCGTGATTTAAAATGAATATAACCCAAATGGATGAGGTGAATGATAAGACGCGACTGGGACGCTGCTTCATTGAGGTATCTCTCTTTCTATCCCTTATTTCTCCATCGACAAATGGTGGTTTTCTGATTTTTTTTCCCACAAGTGAAGTTGCTCCTTGTTTAGAAACGAGTATAAATTTCCAATAAAATCTTTGAAAGTTTTTTCACTTTTTTTATTAGCATATGCTTTGTTGGAGTTCAATTACAGACAAGATAGAATATAAGAGGCTCTAAATGGTAAGAGAGAGAGAGTTGATAAACAAGATAGAGCAAGGGATCTTACTGTCCATTTTTCATTTTCTTGTTGAAGGTCTGTAAGAAACATTTTCCTGTTGAAGGTCGGTAAGAAACAGTAAATGGAAATGTGTGATTAAATGTTCAGTTTCTCTCTGTTGGGTTAAAAAGAGGAAAATAATTCAAGAAAACTTGTTGACAAAAAAAATATCTGTAGTTCAACAATTTTTCAGACACAAAAAAAAAATCAAACTATTGTCTGTCAAGCATTGCCCCCGGCTGGAGTCTATATTAATCTGTCAAATTTTGGATGCTCTTCAATTTGTTTTAAATCTCCTTATTTTTCTATTCCATTCATGAAAAGTCACATATGTATGATCGATTTGTGTTAGATTAGTGTTGCCTCCGAGGGGATCAGACCTATTTTGTCTTGATCTTGCTTCCAAGTTCCAATTGATCTCATTGTTAGTTATTTTGTTTTCAATTGATATTTGCATCAGACCAGAAATTGATGGAGATAAGATCTGTCATTTACAATTGATATTTTGTTTACCTTTTTTGCATACTAATTAAAGGACCTTCAAAAGTCAGAATACAAGTTTCTATTTTAATTTTTCAAGCTTTTGTTGAATTTGCATCATAATTGGAAACCCTACAATTATCATTCTTAAATGTGCACAATCATGACATGTTTGCAAATAGCGATTAACAAATTCAAATATGCACTGTATTTGATTGACATATTTTAAAATTTTTTGTTTTGATATTAAGCTCAGATTGTGAGCTTACTAACTGGTATTGGTTTGGTACCAGATCCACCTTCTATGCTGGTACCATGCACTAGCTCCATATCTGACACATCACCTTCTATACTGATACCAGATCCACCTTCTTACCTGCACAACTGCCTATTTGCTCGAGCGTTGAATGGAAGTGCATGAGACCATGAAAGGAGGGATAAAACCTTCTTACCTGCACAACTGCCTATTTGCTCGAGTGTTGAGTGGAAGTGCATGAGACAAACGAGGGATAAAGAGTTCTAGATCTCGTGATATAGGCTGATATTTCTCTATTTCTAACATATTGTAAATTGCATTGGCTATCAGTTAAGTTTCTAGCCACGTTTCCTTTGAATTTCATTTTCTATTTTTTTTTTGTAAATATATACTTTCATCTTTGACTGTCAATATGAATACACTTTCATAAATTCCTTTCTTTTTGTTTTTAAATTTGACCAAGCTGATGATAATTTGGTTATTGAAAACTACAAATTCAATTTGATTTAAGTATCGTATTAAATACAATTAATTTTTTGAATGCTTATTGAACTCTTGTTTGTTGGAATTGCTTATAAAAGGGGGCTGATGTGCATACACCGAATGAAGATAGTGTGTCGGTATCTTTAAAGTGCAAACTGCTCGGGGAACAAGTACTGGACTGTGAAAGATATCCAATTTTGAAGTGACAATCTATTATTATTTGATAATGAGAATCTAAATGTTCATTCATGATTTTTTATCGTTTCAATATGATGTAGGATTTTCAAGCACAAAATATGATGTACCCAAATAACAAGATTCAGGATTGCTACTTGTTTGTTACGTGTCATGAAAAAGATTCAGGACTGCACTAAATGGGAGGCAAAGTGAGTCGAATGAATAAAATAGAATTAAATTAAGCTAATTACTGACTTATTGTGGAGAAAACAGAAATAGAATGCCAAGGCAGCTTGTCAGAAGTTTTGGTCAAATGAATACCTTCTGACAATCTGCATCAGCGGATCCACAATCTTTGAACTCCATACAAGCGGCAACGGACATTTGGATTATCTTCTTAAGAGGACGCATTGCTCCTCAAAAGATCTTATACTTGGAAATTATGCAAATTCACTTCTACCGGTATCTATTAGGAGTTTAGTTATCAACTGTAGGGTGTGGAATAATAAATGTCAGCTTAGTTAGATGATCATTGTTGCTTTTGTGTGTTTGTTTCTATTTTGATGGGTTTATGGCCTGTACTGGTAAACTAAAATGTTTCAATTCCTACCGGTTATTTCCCTCAAAAAGTTTCAAGTATGATAGGATGCGCAGAATGTCATTTATTTATTTATTTATTTTAAGTTGTTCAGGATCAGAAGTAAAAGTAGAAATTAAAGGTGCAAAGTTCACTCATGGTCTGTCATAAACTACTTACAATCCAAATTTACCGACCATCAAATTTATTAAAACAACTTAAGAAAAAAAATTTACCGACCATCAAATTTATTAAAACAATACAAATAATTGTCAGAAGTGTCATAACAACAAATGTTGTGTTATTAAGCTTACAATCCATTACTTCGATTTGTTTTCTTTCATCAAATACTTTTTAGTACAATAATGAATTCATTTGGCGACGAACAATTATCCTACAATATAGTACATCGATCAATGTTATAGTTTCAAAGACCAACTTTCTTATACTGATTTTTCTAAAACATTCCACCAAATTATTGTTCAATGAATTGGAAGTCCACTAATAAAGCGAAATAACTAATTTTCCATCAAATTTCCGCATCAACCCTTCGATATTTCTCTCAACTTGGAAAACTTGGAATAATTCATGAAAAACTTCTCACAATCAAATTAAGGCATTTGACCCAAACTTTGTTTTCTGTTCTTCGGGGTTGTTTGGATTCATGGAGGAATCTGGAGAATTTCATCTTCCTAGCATAAATTTATTATAAAACAATCCAAACTCTTCACAAAGTTACACACTTCCCAATAAATTTATGCCTATGAATTGAAAATTTCCCAAATTCTCCAAATTCCTAAGCGATCCAAACGGGCTTCATGATTTTCTTCCACGAGATTCTCCAATGCTGTTGGTTGCAGATCCGACTAGTCAGAAGCATGGTTACAAAATTTTTACATATATACATACATTTTTTTTCTCTTAGATTTTTAAATGTAATTAGATGTAAAATTAACACATTAAGTATTCATTTTAATTACAAAAAAAAATTGAGATAAATAGTACTGATATTGATAATCAAGGATGACAAGCAAAGGCCAGCACTTGTCCAGGAATAAATCCAACCGTGCGCTGCCATGATTTCTCTGCCTTGCAACCATGGCACTCAATCTAGACCGCCAATTTTATTATTTAGCTACACAGATCTCGAAAAATTCCAAGTAGGGAATGACCTTCTGATCAGGACATAATCATCCTCTGTTTTTCTCAGATCCTTTTAGTAGGGGAGAAAACCCCAAACAGTCTGTAATCTGCTGTAAAAAACTTTTTTAAAAGCTTGTGATGTTAACGGTGTATTGTTTCAGGATTATTGTACTTTGCATTATTATTATTATTTTGCAAGACAAATTACACCGTAAGATTGGTCGACATCTTGAATGACCATATCTTTACTAACTTTCTGTAGTCACCCTTTCTGTGGGTTTATAACGCTGGCAAATAAAAATTGTTAAATCTCTTTTATTTGTGCTTAGTTCTGCATTAAATTTCTTGAGGTGACAGAAAAAAAAAAACTTTACTTAAAGGAATTTTACTTCAGTTATTCAGCATACATCATGTGGTACGTGGTCTATATTGATCAACAAATTCCATGCATGCTTTTGACATTTCTCTGCTGATATTTCAAACTCCGTGCATTATATATTGAAACCAAGATACTCACAACTTTTCTTTGAAGAAACCTAATGCCATTTTCGACCACCTAAAGCAAAGATCACATCACATCATTAGTTTCTAAACTCCAGAACGGCTGAGACAAAAAATGGAGAGAAAAGAAAAATCACCAAGCAATGAACAAGAACGGCCTCCGGTAAAGGTGAAACAGATTATAACACGAAGTATCTCCACTGACAAGGCCAACTTCAAATCGGTCGTGCAGAGCCTGACAGGGAAGGATGCCAAGGTACCCTCAGTTAAATCTAGGCAAACATCAATTGTCTCTGGAGCAAGTACATCAGTGGAGGTCAGAAATGCTGTTGATGGTGGTGAAAGAAGTGCCAAGGAGAATAATAATGATGAGCTGTCTACTAATCCTGTGACGACAATGGATGAATTCATGAAACAGTGGTTCTCAAACTAAAATTTAAATAATTTTTCTTCGATCCAGTCATCGTTTTTTTTTTCAGTATGTTTTAATTTCTACTTAGGTTAATTAGTTAAGTTAGAGTAGGTTCTGAGGTATGGTCAGTTCTGAGGGCATTTACTTTTTACCAGTGTTTAGTTCAGACATGTAATTAGTTTCTCGTACCTTAAATTTTCTAATGGTAAGCCCATGGGCACTTCATCAAAATAAAAAAATAATAAAAAAATAATAAAAAAATAATAAAAATACATGTATATGAGTTTCTTCTTTAATTGATGAATGTAAAAAAAAAAAAGGGATGATAAATATATCTGAAATCCGGCATATCTTTACTTAATGTAATATAAGTTTCTAAATAGGCTCTAAATAGGATTTGGATGAGTTTACATCGGTATTAGATATAAATATTGTTAGGAGTTTATACCGTTTATTTATTGTGATGCACCAGTTTTGATACTGGTATTTGTTTTCAGTTTTTATTGATAAGTAAACTTTTATTTTTATTAATGAAAAATTATCAGCAATTGCTGACCCTAAAAAAAACAAGCTTCTGGTGATTATTGCTGACCCTAAAAAAAAAAAAAGGTTTCTGGTGATCATTTTTTGCAGTAATCAGTCGGCACCCGACCCCTTCGCTCTTTCGAAAAAAAAACGAATTAAAAAACCCTTCTCCCTCAAACCCTAGACGGGGGAGGCGACCGCCGCCGACCTCCCCCACTCTCTTTTTTTCGTTCTACCCTCCTTTCTGCTACAAGTACGGCCAGTATAAGACGGTGATATGTTGAATCAGCGATTCGAGCGCCGGATGTCGTGCGATTTTCAGTCGTGCGTCGTGGAGAAGTGATTTGTTGTTGAGATTATGCAGTCGAGGTATGGTGCGGCTTCCAGGGGTGAGCGACTGGAATTGCTACGTCGACCTCCCCGCCAATCCCTTTTCACTTCTTCCCTCCTCCCTTCTCCTGAAAGCACAGCTAGTAGAAGACGGTGAGATATGTGTTGACCCTAAAAATTAATCCCTCAAAACCAAATACAAATTTAAACCAAAACCAAATTCAAACAGCGAAAATCAAATTTCCAAATTGCCAAAAACCAAATTCAAATTGCGAAAAATATTAAACAAACTCGAAAAATCACCAACAAATACCCAAAAATTCCTTGAGAATTATGGTGAATTATCATAATTTTTAAATCCCAAAAATATCAACACAAACTCCAAAATTTGCAAAGAAACCCAAAAATTCCACAAAATTACCAAAATAAATTTATGAGGAATTGACCAAATCCATTTGAACCATTAAATTCTTCATATTTTTCTAAGCTCAAAAATAAAATATTATCCAAAAATACCCAAGGGAAGGCCCCTAAACAATTTATTTTGTTCTGGCCTTAAGGAAATAAAAAGGAAATGGTGGAAATTGAACAAAATCCCAGAAAAATCCAGAGAAACTTGCGCGTCCAACAATTGTAGCGGATCCAAGAGAGGCCAGAAATGTCGCTGCCCCCTCTCCAGAAAATTACCATACCCTATTGGGTCTTGCGTATACATGGTTCATGCACCAAAGACTTTGTATTCTTCTTGAATTTCCATTGGTGCACCGTAGACTCGATTCACCCATCTTGCCCTCTCTCATTAACTCTTACAAGTGGGGCCCGCTGGGTGAAAATCTCGCCATGGTGAAACCGTAAAAAAAAATAAAAATGGGAGAAGGAAGAAGGTGCTCTCTCTCTCTGCGAATTTACGGCGGCGACGTTGCCTCTCCACACACCACGGAAAGTATCCTAGCTCCCACGCAACTATGACAGCCACTGGATGGAGATCAAAGGAGGGGAATTGCTCTCGGATTCAAGGTGTTGCCCTAATCAAACTCCTACATAAGGGCTCAATTCGAAGGAAAACGCACGCCTCTCAGAGCCTCCACGCTGCCACCATATCTCTCCCAAGTTACAGAGCCAAATAGAAGTTCCAATAGGATAGGTAGAAAGAGAAAGAGAGAGTGCATTTCATCAAACAGTTAGAGGAGAGAGAAATTGAGAGAGTTCAAAGCTTAATAACCATCTGTAATTGAAGGAAGGGTAAGAAAGAAAGTGGCAGAGAAGCCTGTAAAGTGAATTTGAAGACTAATAAACAAATTGCAAGTGTTGAAATTTGAATCGAGCTTTTTTCTTTTCTTCCTCTTTTTCTCATTTTCCCTTATCTCAACACAAGCTTCGTCTGAAAACTCTTCAGATCTAGCTCCACACAGCTTTGGCTGGAGTCTCTCCAGTCCTAGCTTTTTACCTTGGTTGGAGTCTCTCCATTCCTGGGTAGCATCTCCCTCTCACTGGCTTTGGCCATGGACAGGAGATTAAATCAAACAAAGAGAGAGGGAGATGCTGCCAAAATAATGTCAAAATTAACATCCATTATATTTCCTTTAATTTCTGGACTAAATCACAGGATAACAATGTCTAAAATGAGAAATGAATGTCCTCTTGACTTAATCATTTTACGGGCATGATTACTAAATGATAATCAAAAACAGTAAAAATGTGATTAGTTAAAATTTCTAAACCATGTTGAATAATGTGCCATAGTTTTAAACATTAATCAAAATCAGTAACAAAAAAAAGGGGTAAACATTGAGTATATTTCAATTTAGTAATAGTAAATGATTTGATAAAAGAAATGAGATTAAAAAAATATGATTTGGTTGGATACGTTAGAAGTGGCATTAGCTGTGTAAGATAATCAAAGTGACACTATGTTTGACACTCGTACCAGCATAAACTATAATGATGGAAGTTGGGTTAAATCATCAATAATCATGTGCGATATAACAACGAAATCCATAAAACAGTGCACTGCCTAGAACTACAATAGGTCCAACTTCATAGAAATGATGTCAATTGATGAATTTAGTAACAACACATGCGCATATAAATAAGTTAAGTTGAGCATGTTCCCCAAAACCAGTCTGGTACCAAACCAATTCCCAGCCGTACCAAATCAATGGCTCATCCACTAAATTGGGCCAACGCAACACAAACCAAGAACTCCATTGTCTTCTCCTCAACGCCACGGTTCTTCACAGCCTGGCCTTGTTAGCAATGGCGGCCTACATCGCCGGAAAACGAAATCCCAAGAAGGCAGGGACCAAATCGAAGAAAATTTTTAGTACTGTCATGATAAATATGTGGTCTTCCCACCAAACAAGAGCGACTCGAGATGAACAGAGACCACCGCTGAGTTTTCCTCGATCTCACGAGTTAAACAACCTCAACCCCGTCATCAACGGCGGCCAGAATCGTCAAAATGCTAAATACAAGGACTCGGTCGGGAATAAAATAAGATAAGGGGTTTCTCAGCAAAATCGCCCTCTTCTCCTTCAAAGATTAAGCGCCGAAACTATTCTGATCTTCCGTGGCCAAATCGAGTGAGACGGGTCACTGACGCTATAAAGACTCGTTACATTAAAACAATTTGATAAAACAAATAAAAACAAACAAATGCACGTCAGCAAGCTATGCCAGCGCCACGCCAGACGCCAGACGCCAGTCAGCAGCCAACGCAGCATCTGTGCACACGTGGACCATTTAGAAAATGCCAAATCAGCATTAACTTCAAAAAATTATTAAAAATAGTAGAAAACTCAGAAAAATTCAAATAAAATATCCATAAATTTCTAAAAATCCAAATAAACTAAATTCAATGATATTTTGATATAACAATCTGTCAATTTATTGAGTATTTCTATTTTTGAAGTATTTTCAACACTAAACAAACTTTATAAAATTCTAAAATGATGTTAAATCAATTTTGTAAAATTCCAAATGATTTCAAAATTCAATTAAACTTTTCTACTAAGTTTTCAAAAATAAATATTCAAATTTTAAAAGAAATACATTAAATAACAAATATTTTTGAAAATAAACATAATTAGAAATATAAAAAGATATTTCAAAAGTCTAAAATTAAAAATAAAAATAAAATAAAATTATAAAAAATGGTAAAACCCAAAAAAAACTTAAGAAATTAAAAGTCCAAACACGAAACCCGAAATCAAGATCGAAAACTCTTCAATTAAAGGAACGAAATCTCTTCAGTAAATCGAGGTCGACTCTAAGCGATTCAAGAATCAGAAAGTCTCACAGGTGGTTCAAAATAACCCCGAGAAAACCAAATCCAAATCCAAAGGCCCAAAATAGCCTAGAAATCCAAATTCAAATTCAAATCTAAAGGCCCAAAATAGTCTTGAAATCCAAATCAAATCCAAGACCTAAAATAGTCTTGAAAATCAAATCAAAGCCCGAGGCTCAAAATAGTCTCGAAATCCAAATCCCGAGGCCCAAAATAGTCTTGAAATCCAAATCCCGAGGCCCAAAATAGTCTCAAAATCCAATCCAAATTCCAGGACCCAAAATAGTCTTGAACTCAAATCAAATCCCGAGGCCCAAAATAGTCTCGATAAACACAAATCCAAATCCAAATCCTCCAAAGGACCAAAATAGCCTAAGGATTGAATACAACGCCCCAACATCAAAAAACGAAAACCAAGTTTGTCTTAAATAGAAATTATTCAAGCGTCCCCAATTGTGTTCCGTTAATTAGGTCTGGTACACCAACTGAGTCCGGTTTAAACCAAAAGCAATAAACCCAAAATAAACGTGAAATTAGTAATTTTCTTAGCTTTTACATATAATTCTTTAGATCCCTTAATCAGATGTTCTCGTGAACAATCACGGGGTAATTAACAGTAGGGGCTTGTGCCTACTTGAAAGAAAGGACCCACGAAACCAATAAACCTCTTTAAGAAGCGACTCATGTTTTGGTTCTCTTGTCGTCAGGAGATACTCGAACGGAGATTGAACCTTAAGGGGGGTGAATCCAAGGCTATGTTCCCATTTCTCGAGGAAACCAATTACATTCTTCGAGAGATGACGATAAAGCTGCGACAATGTGTTGATTATGCTGTCGCATCGGGTGTCGTGCGATTATTGGCTGTGCACAGTGGAGATGTGATTTGGCTGCCGAGGGTGCGCAGCAGCGGTGTCGGACGGCCATCAGGGGAGCATAGCCGAGATTTGCGGCACGATCGTCGTGGATTTGCAGCCGATGTGTGGTGCGACCATTACGGTGCACGGTGGAGGTGCGCTACGGCCATGTAGTGCATAGGCGAGTGCGGCATGGACGTTGCGGACGTCCAGCTTGTGAAGTAAGCACATGGGATTTGGTAATAGACGGTCGTCGTAGGTGCACTTCAAGGTGTCGTTCCGGTCTGATTTTTTGTTGTCGCGACAGTGGATAATGGAACTCTACTCCAAATCTGAATTGAGCCTTAGTGCCGGTCTGTGGTGAGACCAGAAAGCATCGATCGTTCTTTTCATTTGCTTTTCAGAGGTATTGTTTTGCGGTTCTGCATCAAGCGTAGTATGTAAACACTTGATAGGTTCTAAATAGAATTTGGATGAGTTTACATCGGTGTTAGGATATAGACGTTGTTAGTAGTTTATACCGTTTATTTATTGTGATGTACCAGTTTTGATATTGGTATTTGTTTTCAGTTTTTAATACTTGATATGTAAACATTTGTTTTTATTAATGAAAAATTGTCAGCAATTGCTGACTCTCAAAAAAAAAGTTTCTTCCTTTCCTCCATTTGAAGCTGTGTTGGTGTTGGCACAGATACAGAGGTCGTAAATTAAATATCGATCCAATTCAATACAAGTTTAATTAAAGCTTCAATGTATCAAACATGGGCAAATATGATATCTGTGGTAGTGCGCGCAAATATGATATCCAATTCAATACCAGAGTGCTTGTTTATGTTTTGTTAAGCAAACTTGAGTACGAATGTAACTCTTTCAACAGTTGCTGCTTATCTCATAATTTTTTTCTGTACATTGTGTTTGGTCCTCAGGAGATGAAAGAGAAGGGGTGAGAAATATAAGTGAAAAGACCCTCAAAAGAGGAATCGAAACATATATTAATCCGGGTTATTGGATCCGGATCCGTTACTATTTATAAGCACCGTTTCGGATTAGTAACCGGATTTGGACCGTCCATTTGTTGTCTCGCATCCTGAACGTCCGATTGAATTCTTCTCTTCCGTTCGATCAGGTTCTTCTGGAGCCTTCTCAGCACGAGCGCTCTCTCTCTCTCACACTCTCTCCTCCTCTGGCTGATACACTCCACAGACCGGTTAGATAGCCGCTCCCATGTGCCTTCGTACAGATTGGGATGGACACATAGGCTCCGTTTGGATAGGTGTGGGAAGAAGGGAAGAAGGAAAGAAGTGGGAAGAAGTATTGGAAAGTGTGTAAAAGAATTTGGATTCACTACCAGAATTTCGTTTTATTGCGTCGCAACACCAACGTGTTAGCGTCCCTCAATTAAATAGGGACGCAAAAAGAGAAAAGCGGACTTGAAGACTTCTAAGCTGTGTCGGTAGTCCGACAGAAATTAGCTAGGACGCAACAACCCTCTACCTAGAGACGCAAACTTGTTCCTTTGTAGGGACGCGAATATGTTGAATTTAATTTGCGTCGGTATCCCGACACATATCAACAGGGACGTGTATTAGTTAGGTCGCATAACTCTTCAGATAGCGACGCAACTTTTTTTTCTTACTGGAGCGGATAATTGACGTCGCTAGTTGACACATATCAACATGGACTCTAATAAACAAATTACTAAATTTTTTGAATTAAAATTACTTGGTGATTTAATGTGTTAGTATACCGACGCATATATGGATCAATATTTGGTAAACATTGCTTTGTTTTCTGATGTGTAACAGTTTCAGATTCAGTACCATATTTTTTATGTGTACCAGTTTCAATATCAATCATTCATTGTATATATTAACCCAATAACCAAATTCATTAAAAAGTTAATTAACCATGGACACTTTTATGGTAAACGGTTAATATTAGACCCATGAATCAAGTAAATATTTCAAAACAACACACATCAAGAGTAAGAAACATAAGTACAAAATATGCATTTACAATCCAGAAAATAAAATGCATCAAACTAAAACTGATCAATATATCAATTCAACACATAAGTACAATCTTCCACACTAGATTTTTTTTCAAAACATAAGAATGAAGTCCTCAATTGAATTTGATACTCCTGTAAATCAAAGTACATTAAATATTACATACCAAACTAGCAGGACATGCATTTTTATAAAGTGTCATGATACAAAAAATTCTCTCTGATATCACACAGTAAGGGATGCAACACAATAAAATACATTGAAGTAGCACTAAAATGAGTCAAATTAAGGGATAATTTACACAAGCATGATATATCATGCATGTATACTCAGGATGTAAAAATAAACATAATATCATTTCAAAGAACCTTTTATCACTTAAAAAAAATTGATATGATGCACATCTAGGATCTGACAATTGTACTTAGAAATTTTACCAACAAATCCATTGACTTTTCCTTTATTACAAAGATATACAAAATAAGGTGCAATTTCTGTTTTTATACAAAATAAGATACAAGTAATCAATAGGTGAGATTTGCTAAAGAAATGTCTTTCTTGGCCTAACAGAAAAGTAAGAAAACACAAACTCTTCATGTAAATCAGCTAGATGATGCCATGCTTGTGCAACCATATTACAGTTTTAATTTTGGGCGGAGGCAATTTTTGTAAATTAGAAAATCATGCATAATAACACACGACAAAACTGATTAGACTATTGGACAAAATTAACTAAATTGAAAAAACAGACAAGGTGCATGTTGTTGCTAATGTAATATGCTTTTGCGAAATGCCTTTTATTTAAACATATTGGAAAGTGTGCTACACTTAATATACTGATGTCAAGCTTTGGTCAATACCTTTACTGGTCGATACTACTTGGTGTTCAAAATAGAAGGTAAAAAGGACATCATAATTAACATTTGCATCCTCTTAATGGCAATTTACAATGGACACATAGCTAATCTGAAAAAGATAAAATGTGTTTCAGTCCTATAGTATTGCTAATATGTTACTGGTACCATACTGATATAGGGGCAGAATTGGGACTCATAGAAATATATCAGCTCTGTTAATCTCTACTTGCGATTACAACTCCTATAATGTTTTAAAAATTTGATCCAAGTGTATTTTAAGAATGGCAACTTCAAAAGTATTGCATCCCGTAAAAAGTTGAACTTCATTAACAAATATATTCTAGCATTGACTATTGTCATGATAAAGCTATTGGAAACTAACTTTATGGCAGTAATGAAAATAATTAAACAAGATATTACACAAGATACCAACCAGGCAACTAACTAATCCCTCGTGGGTGCTGGTACAATTTAATCATGCACTATTTTTTACAGCAATTAATTTATCTATAAATTACCTTGTCTGTCTTTGTCGATGCCGTTTATCCATTTTGTAAGAAGCAACTCAGATTTGTTTGAATCAAAAAATGACAAAGATGCATTCTTTAACAAGTAAAAGTTTGATCACCAAATAAAAGAAGTAAAAAGAAATAAACAATTTAATATTACTTGATTAGTTCCAAAAAAAAGTCAGAACATATATTGATATAAAACTTACAAAAAATAAATTAATATGAAATTTACCTAGCGGTTAATTAGTTCTAATCATTTTCGTTTTTCTGCTTCTATGTCACTTTTACTAAACTTTTCCTTTTTATTTCAAATTATAATATAAAATTAAGGCTAAAAGTAACTAAATAACGGAATAGGCACATTTAGGGATCAACTTATTGAGGAAAAAGAGGAATTGAAGGTTGCGAGAGAAAAAATGAGAAGCCAATTTTAAACTTGACAACCAAAATTCGAAATTCCTTGAGATCAAATAAATAAATATAACCTAAATCGGTTGCGAGAGAAAAAAGGAAATGCGAAAGAGAAGAAGCAAATTGATAGCACAAACAAAGGAGACATAGAAGAACTGTAGCAAGATGTGGATCCCACGGCCTCATCACCACCACTCTCTATACCCAATTCTTGTCGCCAGCGATCGCTATTTTTCTTCTATATTGTGGTGAGTCGTACACAAAAAGTTAAAAACCTAAAGATAGAAGATAGGAAGTAAGAAATTGAGATATATACAGAAAATAAATAAGAGAATATGGATTTTCGATTTGATTTTTGTTGAGAAGTAGAGGAAAATTTTTAAGAATATATATAGGGTAAAGAGAATTTTGCATAACTAAAAATTTTCAATCTAATTTCAGCGCCTAACTAAAAATTTTTGGGGGGAAATGCAATTTCTGACTTAGCGAAAAAGATTTTGGAGCGAGATAATTTCTAATTTTCGATCTAGTTTTAGCGCCTAAATGAAAAAATTTGGTGGGAAAATTCAATTTTCAGGCGGAAAGTTTTTGAGCGTATCTAATTTAAGATGGAAGTTTTCTAGCAAAATTTGGAGGCAGATGAGTACTTGGGTAGAATTATACAATATTTCATACTATCTTTCTAATTAAG
Organism: Rhynchospora pubera; assembly: GCA_028095005.1. Classification (NCBI taxonomy): domain Eukaryota; kingdom Viridiplantae; phylum Streptophyta; class Magnoliopsida; order Poales; family Cyperaceae; genus Rhynchospora; species Rhynchospora pubera. The sequence continues at coordinate 178,258,238 of CM051462.1, forward strand.
ATCCAAAGGTTGAAACTTTTTCATTGCAAAGATACCATTGTAGAGATGAGATGGAGAGAGTTTACCAACCGATCACTGTCTGTTATCCCACCGCTTTTTCTCTTCCCATAGAAATTTTCATTTGTATAATTCGTATATCTATAATTTTTTCCACGTGTGTATTTTTTCCAAAAAAATATTTTGTCGATGAGAAATAAATTTTGAATACTTAATCATATAAGTATACTTCATATCGATAATGAACTATTTTAATAGATAATAATACAATTATTAAGGGTTTGGACATATTAATGAACTATTGTGTCGTGTCATGTCGTGTCGTGTCAAACACGCGTGTGGTAGAGCTCGTGTCGTGTCGTGTTGACACGAGTTAATATTTTCATCGTGTCGTGTTAAGACGTGTCAATGTTTTGAAGTCTCTAACATGACACGCCGACACGCACATGTCGTGCTAAGTCCATTAAATTTTACATAATTTCCTTCTAATTTTATTGTATTTGTAATTAGATTTTTTAATTAAAATTGCTTTTTTATATATAAATCAATTAAAAATATAAAAGATTATATGAAAATATATATCAATTCAATTAAAGATTGACCGGTGGCACTAAATCTTCAATGAATAATTACATAATATTACAACGTTTTTTTTTTCATATTCTAAATCTTCGTATTATAAATAATGATATTTACAAATGCTATGATCGAAGCAACATGGATGGAATTTTAGAAAATTCTTGATTTAAATTGTTTTGAACCCTTCAATAACAACAGCTTTTTAAATCTGAAAAAAATAAAAATTATTAATTAAATATATGTCATAGTAGATTAATGATTTGAAATACACTAAAAATTACTTAAATGAATTTTGTGCCAATAAGTTCTCTATAATTATAGTAATTAAATCGGTATACCGACACATAAGGTAATGTGGGTCCCGAAAAGGACCTACCCAAATAAATCGGTATACCGACACATAAGGTAATGTGGGTCCCGAAAAGAATAAAAATGGTCGATGAGCAAATCCGTCGGTATATCGACTCACAAATAATTGTGGGTCCGACCACATTCTGACAACGTTGGTCCCGCCACATTCTGACAACGTGTTTCCCGTATTTCGACAACGTGGGTCTCGCCATGTTCTGACAACGTGGGTCCACAACGTGGGTCCTGCCATGTTCTGACAACGTGGGTCCCGTATTCTGACAATGTGGGTCCCGTATTTTCTCACATTGTTTTATCTGGATCGCTAAGGTAAGGTGTCGCCGTGTCGACACAGTTGTTTCTAAATAGAGACGCAGTAAGAATCGAATGAGCTGTCGGACGAGGGTATCGGGGTCCCTTTGGTTAACGCAACAGAGATCATAGTTAAGGACGCAGTAAACTAATTCGCGTCCATGCGACCCAGATGTTGAGTATTTGCGACTAAGGTATCGGGGTCCCTATGGTTGCGTCGCTAGGTGGACGGGAGGGCCTTGTCGTGTCGGAATAGGGACGCGAATTTGGGTAGCAGATAAGTCCGATTCTAGTAGTGATTATTTATAATAAATTTGGGCCTTCTTCCTTCTTCCTATATCTAAACGGTGCCTTTCATCTCCTGAGGACCAAACACAATGTACAGAAAAATTATGAGATAAGCGGCAACTGTTGAAAGAGTTACATTCGTACTCAAGTTTGCTTAACAAAACATAAACAAGCACTGTGGTGCGCGCACTACCACAGATATCTTATTTGCCTATGTTTGATACATTGAAGCTTTAATTAAACTTGTATTGAATTGGATCGATATTGAATTTACGACCTCTGTATCTGTGCCAACACCAACACAGCTTCAAATGGAGGAAAGGAAGAAACTTTATTTTTGAGGGTCAGCAATTGCTGATAATTTTTCATTAATAAAAACAAATGTTTACATATCAAGTATTAAAAACTGAAAATAAATACCAGTATCAAAACTGGTACATCACAATAAATAAACGGTTTTTTTTAGGGTCATCAATAATCACCAGAAATTTGTTTTCCTTTTAGGGTCAGCAATTGCTGACAATTTTTCATTAATAAAAACAATAGTTTACATGTCAATAAAAACTGAAAACAAATACCAGTACCCCAAACAATCACGTAGTTTAATTAAGCCGAGGTGAGAATCTCCTTAGAACTCAGTGAGTGTCTAAGTGGAGAATTTCAGGTTCCGTTGCAATAAGGAGCAGTCTAGACCATAGACACTTGGTTTGCAAACTGGATCTAGACTCATACAATGAATGAGAACGCACGTCTGTTTAGCAGATATTTCATTGTAACATGTGCTCATACCACATGTGCTAGACGACTTTTGGAAGTGGGTTGAGTGGTTCCAGGACCAAGTCCGTATGACTCCCCATGTGTGAGTTCCATAGAGAAGTACCCTTTGACTTTTGACTATGTCATGAGAAATGGGGTCAGGGCTGCTACTTTGGTGTGTACCCTATGGTGATGTATATTCCGTCTGTCGGGGCATTGCTAGGCAAGCGACTGACTTCGTTTTGAATCTCATGAGTTAAAAGGAAGATTTGACTCATCATGCACAAACGATAGATTTGTTGGTGTTCAGGATCCACCAAACTCGTCATATGGACTGAGGTTGGGAACATACAGCAATCTAAGATTGAGAAGGAAAATACATGTATCATTGAATGGTCGATAATGTCTGATCTAGTACGGATGTGAGTGATTCTAAGGTACTAGTATACACATTGAAATGTTCTTTTATAGAAGGGTAGATGCTCTTTCGCTGGCTTGAATTTATTCGAAGTGAGGTTTTTGAGCTCTCGCATGACAGATGTATGCGCTGGTCGCACGTTCCATTTGTCGTATGAAGTCTGTCTCAGTGTTTGGTATAAACGTCTCCAAGAGGGAGATGTTGGAAAAAGTGTGTGCAACCGTTCTCTGCGGGTAGCAGGCTGGGCCTGCGCTTGCCTGCGACCCGCTAGGACGAGGATCTGAACAGACGTGATCTGTTCAGATCGACTCATATATATACCCCTCTAAATAGAAACGCCTCTCTGGTAGGTGAAACTGTTGTTCTGCATATTCCACGCAGAAAGAGTTGAGAGTTTCTTAGAGGGAGGAAGTCATCCAATTACTTGGAGCAATCGGATCACACACGCTAGTCGAGATCGGCAAGTGGAAGCGTGGAAGGTGACGCCAAGCCCTAACGTGAGTTTGTGGTGACCGGTCGCATACAAAGAGAGACAAGGCTGCAGAACCGAACTCCGACAAGAGGATCTAGGCGTTCGATCATTTCCGCTGCGGTATATCTAATTATCTAAGTTATTCTTATAGGTTAGATATGCATATAGGTTTATACCTAGTTAAACCTCTTCAAAATTAAAAAGCATTTTTTCATTACTGAACTATAAAGTAACAATGAAAGTCGACATTTCAATGGCAAAATTTTGTTAACTATAAAATCCTTTTTATTTTAGACTGTTTACTTCCTGTTGTTGTTCAAATTTTTAATGTACTTTCTTGAAGTGATCCTTGCCTTTGTATTTTTCTTTGTGTATTTAGCTCACAAAGTTGATTAATAAGAGCTACTGCAGGGACTAATTGGTGGTTTTCATCTTCATGTTAGGTAGACATATAATCGTTTCCATATTTGATTGATAAAATTAATAGTGTGTTGTTGATAAAATTACTTGCAGGTACTAATTGTTGATCCACAAGAACTGATTTCTTCGTTGCAAGGTTTTTTATGCTGTTTCTTGCACCACGTGAAATATTGGCTTCTGTAACGGTTAATAAAAGACTTCTGTAACGGTACACGAAACGTTACTGTAGCCCCCGTTACAGAATGTCTAATAACCGTTACAGATCTATAACGGTTATTAGACAATAACCGTTACAGTAGCCAATCTTCTGTAACGGTTATTATCTAATAACCGTTATAGTATTATGCAAGGGAAATCTGGTACAGCTTTTTGGAGAACATGTGTAACGGTTATTCTCTAATAACCGTTACAGATAATGTTTATAATAAAAAAAAATGAAATTATAATATTCTGTAACGGTTATTCCTTAATAACCGTTACAGAAGGTCCTTTTTTTTTGTTTCGCTTTTTTTGATTTGGCTAGCCCAATTTGCTAGCCGAATTGGTACCAAATTGGTACCCAATTTACATTAGATAACACATGCAGCATACTGTTACAATCCAGTACTCCAAGAGATGCTTATCTGAACACTCATTAAAGCACGCAACTCTTCATATGATTAACAATTCAAAAATTAAAGCACGCAACTCTTCATATTTTCAGTTTCAAACTCATTTGTACTATAAATGACCAAACTGTAGAACCCCACGCTTTTCAGTTTCAAACTAATTTCCCACTTCTCCCTCCTATCTCTCTACTCAAAAACCAACCATGGAAAACCTTGATCCCATCAGAGTTGATGAAGACGACATCACTGCTCCGGCCAGTGCAGAGATCACCAAATCCATTGTCATCCAAACCATGGAAGGTGTAACTTTGCTTGATGTCATGATAGAGATGAGAAGACGCCTCCCTGCTGGACAACACAGAGTGACAACACTCCTAGAAAACCGATTTCTCATCATCGGCCCCTCTGAGCAATGGCGCGATGAGATGTTTAGAAAAGGCACTATTGAAATCACATATGGAAACAACATGAGGCGGCCATTTCCCATCCTCATTGATCCTCCAAGGGAACTAGACCCCAGAGATAGTGTGAGGCTATGGGTAAGAATTGCTGATATTCCATTTGGATGGTGCTCATGGTATGGAGCAAACATCTTTTTCCATTTTGGTACAGTTTTACATGCTGATGCACCAACATACATGGGTATAGATGCCAGATTTGCTAGAGTAGAAGTATTGGTTGAACATAGGGATAGAATACCAGCCTCTCGTGCATTTGAATTACACAGAAGAAATGGAAAAATTGACCTACTTCGTGTTCAGTACGTAGTTGAGGAACCACAAATCAGAAACCCACGTCATGAATACATCAAAGCTTTGCCTAGGATTGAATGGTCCCCTGCTGATGAGGCAAGACTGCAAAGTATCAATCCACCTGATAGGGTTGATTCTGGTAGTACTACAACCATGCGACAGAGCAAGAGAAAAGCAAAGAAAAAGGCTGCAAAAACCACAACCCCCAATAATACTCAAGCAAAAAAAAGGAAGATAGATGAGGTCATCCCCTCAATGATTACTAGATCACAAACCAAGGGAGGAAGCAGAACTAAGGAGACAGGAGTTCTCATTGGAGACACCAGGGTAATCAAACCTACAAGCTCTACTTCTAAAGGAAAAGGAGTACAAGAAGATCTTGAGGCACAGTTCAGGAAGGAGATGAAACAGGCTAGGAAAGAGAGCCACAGAGCTCAACATGAGGGCCCAGGGCACACCAGTGGGCCCAGTGTACCCCATGGGTTCAACCTAAGCTCTCAGGAGACTGATACTGATGAGGATGAGGATGAAAAAACTGACACAGAGAGTGACAATACAACTCCTACTGAGGACCAATCAGTCGATGAACTCATGAAGACACCCTCAGAGGAGCCCAGCAAGATGTCATTCTCCACAGAAGGTAACTCTACATTTCTTTCTAGTAACAATATGTGCAGAAGTCCTAAATAGCTTAGAGAATAGCTTCTTTCTAGACAATATGTTCAAAAGCCCTAAATAACTTCTATAGTTTAAATCCTACATAAATCCTAGTTTAGAGAATACATAAATCCTAGTTTAGAGAATACATAAATCCTAGTTTAGAGAATAGCTCTACATAAATCCTAGTTTAGAGAATAGCTCTACATAAATATACATTTAACTTTTTCAATAATTGCACTGACTTGAAAACAGACATGGAAAAAACCTTCATGGATTTGGCAAAGAAGCAGGAAGCAGCAAAGAAGAGCAATGGCTCCACTGATGACACATCCTCTACCTAGATGCTGCCCTTTTTTTTTACTTCTCAGTTATTTATTGTTGTATTGTACTGTTAATGGCAAGAATTGTGTGATGTTTAGATGTATGTTTGTGATGTTTAGATACAGAATCAAGCTTGAAACAATATAAATTGCTCTTTAGTAGAAAGGTTTCTATTGACATTTGACATTTGTGGCCAACAGGCAATTTGATTCATGCGCATACCAGAGGTCAATAATACATATGCAAGGAGAAATTCAAAACTTAACACACAAAATTCCTTCATGTACACCTCTGGTATGCAATTGGCAGACACTATTGACCATAGCATTGTTTGTCAGCCTATGTAAATTGCATTGTTTGTCAACCGTAATTCAGCTCAATTATTTAGCTCAATTATTTGTCAATTACAACTTAAAAGCAAAAGAAAAAAAAGCAGTTAACCCTAAATCGCATATATATGAAAAAAGAGGAGTTTATGAAAGTACCGAAGAAATATAAAATTATCCAGTTTTCGATCGATTCGTTGAATCTGCTCTCCTTCTCCTTGTCGTTCTTTCGATCGATCCGTTGAATCTGCTCTCCTTCTCGTTCTTTCGATCGATCCGTTGAATCTGCTCTCGTTCTCATGAAAAAACCGAAATAAATAAGGAAAAAATATGAAAAAATACGATACAAATTTTTTGTTTTTTTACCTCAAATCTGCTCTCCTTTTTGTTCTCTTTTTTTCAGAATTTTTATAAATTTTTTGCTATTTTTCGGAGTGAAACAGAAGGGATAAGAGAGGTATTTCTTTGAATAAAATGAAAAGAAGAGAGAAAGGAATGCGGCTGGGAAGACTTAACCTAAATACATAACCTTTCTGTAACGGTTATTTAAACAAACCGTTACAGAAGACTTATCACAGAAGATTGGCTTCTGTAACGGTTGATATGGTCAGATTAGGATACGGGCCTAATAGTTACGAAAGGCCTCGTGTAAGGCCCAGTTAGAGAAAGGAGCCCACGAATCGTTATGATGAGGGTGGGTCCGAGATCGTTGCGCTCAGAGTGGGGCCAGGAGCCGTTAGAGAGAGCTCATACCAGTGGGCCCCCTAGAGGAAACGGCTTCTGGGCACGGATGCCTTTTCCACAACGGCCGCAGGATGTTCTGTGACCTGTGAGCAGTAGTCGTTCAGGGGACCTCGACTCAACCTCGCACTCACCCTCGCTCGGATGAACGTTAGCCACAGTCGAGGAAAGAACATGTCGAGGTTGAGAGATGACCTAACGACCTTCTTGCCGCAGTCAAGAAGAGAGGATAACAACACTATGAGGCCACAAAAGATCCGATGTGATGAGGGACCACCAGATAGTTATAAATAGGAACCCCCTCCCATAGGGAAAGGGGGTTAGACATTCTGTAAACAAAAGATCCATATATGAAATAAAGAAATTCTTACTCTTCTTAATCAAAATACTTTGTTGAAACCTATGAGCTAGATTTAGGGTTATCAACTGGCGCCCACCGTAAATTACAGGAGCTCATCTTAACAATCGAGAAATACGACCTTTTTCTTATTGTTTGAGCTCCAACTCGCATGAAAGGGAGTAGGAATATTCATCCAAAAAAGTTAGACTTTAGTACACCATCAACAAAAACCATGGCAACTAGCACTGCAACATTCCACACTCCAGCAACGACCCCACAACCTCCACCTCCCGGAACAGAGCAAACTTCCGATCAATCCGTTAGCATTTCCTTAGCCCCAAGACATAACCCCCCTACCATCACCAATGCTGCTTTACATGACATGCGCAATTATCAACCACCACCACATGTTCCCCCTTTTACAATGCCTCCCCTTACACCCTCCTCCGTCCACAGCAGCCACAACCATCAACCGCAACCGCCCCTTCCTCAGCAGTCTCAGACCCCCCGCGATCCACCGTACCAACCTCCAGTTATCACCCCACCTCCCCCTCAGCAATATCCCTACCAACACCCCATATTTCCAGCCGACCAGTCGGGGATACCTGCTCAACCATCCAATCAGACACACACCCGACTGTCCAATAGGGAGGAATTAGCTTTGCACAGCGAAGACTACAGACCGCAGCCGTCTCACAGGCGTCCCCAATACACCAACATCTCCAATCATTCCCGCTCTCATACAAGAGGTCGCTCCAAATCTCGTTCACGGCGGTCCAAAAGACGGTCACCATCTTCGGGATACGGTACTCATAGTTCGAGCGAGTTGTCTTCTCGAAAGTCACCTTTCAGGAGACGTCGCGGTCGATACAGCACTTCAACTAGATCCTCATCTCCAAGTCTTTCTCAAACAAGTGACACTAGCGACGGGAGATCCAAACCGCGCACTCACCGTTTACGCAAAATCCCCTGGAAGCGACATGGTAGCCCTTCGCCTCCTCGTGGAGCCTTGGCTCGACACTTATACAGAGGAAAGGCCCTTCGTCTCAAGGATTTTGCCAGCCTTGACAAGTATCCTGCTTATCCAGCTCATGATGCTCGAGCCTTTGTTAATATCTTCCGGGAGTCTATGCTCATCACTGGAGCATCTGAACGAACCATGTGTCTCGTTTTCCCTACAAGATTAGAGGGAGTTGCTTGGGAATGGTATGCGCAACTTCCTCCTGGCTCGGTGTCCAGTTACAGAGACCTTACCACCAAGTTCCTTAAAAGGTTTGCTAGTGTTCGAGCACCCCCCAAAACATGCATGGACCTCATGAGCATTCGGCAACATCCTTCTGAGCACACCCGAGATTACCTCGATCGATTTTCTATCGAAGCCAACAAGTGCGGAGATTATCGGGAGGACATGGCACTGTTAGCTGTGCAGCGCGGGTTATTGGAAGGACCCGTCCAGTGGGCAGCAATGACAGAAAAATTCTCTGATTTTGCTGCATTCAGGGAGCGGGCTGAACACCTTATTCGCGCAGAGGAGCACATCGCGGCCATCCAAGGTTATCGTCACAACACATTTGCTGCACCATGTAACAGACAAAGCACATCCCCCAGGAAGCCACAGCCCCCAAGTTCACCTCGTGATCGTCAGCGCAGCCGTTCCCCACGTCCTCGACGTCGAGATGCCAAGCCTTCCAGACGAAACCGTGGCCGTCGCGCTAACTCTCCAGAAGACAATGCGCCATATTATAAAATGTACCATGTCACCACAGAGCCTCAGGATCGCGTGTATGATAGAATCAAGCATAACAAGGAGATGAGAAGGGCACCACCCATTACCAGGACCGAAGTTTTCGACAGGAATAGCTATTGCGAGTATCATGGTAGCAGCGGACACCGTACCAAGGACTGCCTTAAGCTCAAGGATGAGATTGAAAGGTTAGTGCGCCAGACAAACATCCTCGAACATTTTTTGGCAAAGGATGACAAGGGCAAAAGGAAGATGCAACATCTTCATGAATCGGGGACCAATGCAGACGATCGTCGCACTGAACATCCCAGTAACCCGCGGCCTCAAACAACCACATCTGACAGACAACAACGCATATCCCCTCCACCAGTAATGTTCATCGAGGGTAAAGCAACTGATAACCCCCGGAGGCAGCAACCTTTTCACGTCCTCCAAATTGAGCACAGGTCAGAATCTACCCAGGTCATCTCATTTGGTCCGCATGATTATGACGGTGTTCAGTTGCCTCATGACGATGCCATCGTGTTAATGCTCCGAATTAACGGCATTCGGGTAAAACGAATCCTCGTTGACACAGGCAGTTCCGCCGATGTGATGTACTTTGATGCTCTCAAAAGAATGGGCCTAGGAAAATACCCCTTGCAGCCGATGACGACATCACTTGTTGGTTTTACGGGTGACAAGCTAAAACCTTTGGGGACCATCGATTTGGACGTCTCGTTCGGGGACGCACCTCGAACGGTGGTTTCTAGCATCCGCTTCATCGTGGTGGACGCCCCATCCGCCTACAATGTCATTTTGGGACGCACTTCCCTTAACAGCATCGGAGCAGTCGTATCTACTCCGCACTTGATGATTAAATTCCCAACTCCACAAGGAGTGGGTATAGTAAGAGGAGAACAACAAATGGCCAAGGAATGCTATCGAATCACAATGGCACCCCAGATCGCTCACATCGAGCGATCCAGAAAACACCGCCAGTTCGTGGCCAGCCTAGGCGAACTCAGCACAGAACCGCCAAAGACCTCATCAACAGAAGCCATGGAGGATACGGAACCAGTCGTCTTACAAGACGGACAAGTAACTCAACTTGGCACCCTGTTACCTGCAGCAGACCGACACATGGTAAGGGAGTGTTTGATCGCCAATAAAGACATTTTTGCCAATGAGGACGACACGATGCCGGGAATCAACAGGGCCATCGCAGAGCACCGTATTGATACTTATGAAGAAGCACGTCCAGTTCAGCAAAGAAAGCGCAAGTTAGGCCTGGAAAGAAGGAAGGTTGTACAAGACGAGGTGGATCGATTACTTAAGGCAGGGGCCATAAGGGAGGTGGAGTACCCTCGGTGGTTGGCAAACCCCGTCTTGGTGCGCAAATCCAATGGAAAATGGCGCATGTGTATTGATTACACTGATTTGAATAGGGCTTGCCCCAAAAAGCCCTTCCCACTACATCGCCGCCTAAAGAGCCACCAGGGAGACTAAAATCACTTAGCTGGAGATCTGGATGCAACAAGTTATACTCACGTTGTTCATTCAGCATCTGATCAAACTGTTCGGAAATGTTCAGCGACCCGGCCCCCTCGGCACGATGCGGGGAAAGCCGAGCAAGATCTTCAGCTAAATCGGCAACAGGTCCAGCCTCCCCAAAGGTGTTTACCCCCGCAGACCTCTCCTCGTCCGATCCTCCCCCTTCGTCGTCTTCAGCTTCAATTTCCTCCCTCGAAGGACGAACTATGTCGGAGGGCCAATCAGCGCCAGAGCTTGACCAAGGATAGCGCGGAGTCAAGAGAGGTTTCGTCACTTCCATACCTAACTCGACCACTCGATCACCTTCCTCGTCTTGACAAATGAGATCACCACTTTCTTCGTCCCAGCGACACTGTGATAGAGCGACGTCCGGCTCTGGCGCAGGGTCCATAATCCCAAACTCCTCCCGGGTGAACGGATAGTACTGGCGCAATTGATCGCACTTCAACTTCAGCATGTAATGAAGACCCCCGCAAACAAGGCGGGTGGCTGCAGCCTGGGCGCCCGTGGATTGAAGAAAGGCCTGAAGAAAGTCATGGGAAGAGCGGACTTCACCCTTATCAATGCAAATCTCTTTGCCCTTGGAAGTGGCAGGAAGAGACTTCAACCTTTCTATCTCGGCTTGCAGCTCAGTAAGGCGAACAGAAGATTCTTGCAGCAGCGAGGAGGTCTGAATAACCTCAGAATGTAGCCGGGCCTTTTCAGAAGCTAGCTGATCCTTTTCAGATGTTAGCTGGTTCCTTTCGGCCTTCATCTGAGATACCTCTTCACCTAGACTTGCCAATTCTTGGTCCTTCTTCTGAAGCTCGCTTAGCAGCTCCTCAGTTTTCCGCTCCAAAGCCCCGTTGGCTGACTTCAACTTCGCCAACTCATTTATCCGTTCTTTCTCCTGGCGCGCTACCTTCTCGCACGTTTTCTTCCAGTCAGAATGGCCCCATCTCGTTGGAGAATAAGCTCTTTGGCCTTATCCAGTTGTTTGTCGCGCTGGTCCAACGATATTTGCGCCGCCGACAGTTGATTCTGAAGATCAACATTAACGCGGGAAGCACGACTCAGCGTCTCGGACATCAAATCTTTGTCCGCTTCAGCAGCCTGTGCGCGAACCAACAAAGTGTCTTGAGCGGCGGCAAATTTTTCAAACAACGCAGTCATTTCAGCCTTGTCTTCGTCAGAAGCGCGCTTCGCAAACGAGAACTGCGACAGATCCACTTTAAAACCCCAGTCCGACTCTTGCTCTCCACGAAGCACGCGAAGTTCCTTGTCGATTTTGGCATTCCTTTCGGCTAAAGAAGATAGGGACTTCATCCAAGCACTCCCAAAGTTGCGAGAATGACCGTGAACGCTTGCCTGAAGACATCCCAACTCCATCAGTAAAGAATGCATTCGCATGAACTTTTCCTCCATTGATAGGCCAGTAAGCGCATTACTAATCTGTGGACATAAGTCCAAGGACACACGATGCAGGGAGGCAGCAAGACGAGGCACCTAGGCAATGAATTAACTTCGTCAGTTTTTCAAAAAAAAAAAAAAAAAAAAAAAAAAAAAGAGAGGTTTAGGCGAGCTAGGCAAGAGTGAAAACCTGAATCTTGGAAGGATACATGTCTATACCAGGGAGGCGCAGAGAAACCTTCTCATCTTCATAAATCTTCCTGACGCGAGCTGCGCGCCAGGAATCGTCCGGAGTAGTTAAGCGACGCTGGGAGGAGGAGGAAGGGTGAGCCGACGCAGATTTCTCACCAACAGATGCCTTCCCAGATGTCCTTTCAAATGATTGCCCCGGGGCAGTAGGCACCGCTAATTCATCGCCAACAGACGACCCTGGGAAGTCTGGAGGAGTAGGCGAGGAATGTTTCGACGAACCTTCGACACGTTTCCTCTTTTTAGTTTCCTTTGCCGCCGACCCTACTGCGGCCAACACCCTATCCGTAGGGGCTTTCTCTAATGAATGCGCGGTTTTGGGAAGTTGAGAGGTGCGAGAAGAAGCGGGTTTAGAACCCTTAGAGCCGCCCCCCTTAGCAATTTTAAACATCGCAGAAGCTTTGGGGGGGGGAATGGACGCCTTCTTGGCAGGAGAAACCTTCGCAACAGTAAGAGCTTTTGCAGTGGGAGAATCGATCGGTGGTGGCGACCCTTCCCCTTCCTCTTCAGGTGGAGGGGAATAGTTAAGTTGCTGCAGGGGAAGCTCCTCGTCTGCGCCATCATCAGGCTCGATGCACTCAGCGAAGGTGCGGTCATCCGGTACAGGGCTCCCCCCATCCCAGCACAAGTGGTAACCCGCCTGAGAGGTCCTCTTCAAATGGGATATTATGGCATGCTCATCCTCAGTAGGTTCTGGGAATTCTACCTTGGTGAACCCAGTAGAAGTCATATTCCAATCCAAACAGATGCCCATTCCATCCATCAGGGTCCCTCGACAGAAGGCGAAGTTCTCTTCCCAGTTGCCTATTTTTCTGGGTTTATTGGCGAACACGCGATTCACAGTTCTGATGGTGCAGAATTCATTATGACGGCAAAATTTAAAGAAATGTCCGAACAGTCCTACCGTGGGGGTGATCTTAGCCTTAAAACCTAGCTCTGCAAAATTCACTGTAAGCAAACGCTCGAAAGAAGTGATGCAGCACCAGGCAACCGGAAGAAGCTGGCCTGGAGGAATTTTTACCATATTAAGAAGTGTGCATTGAAATGGCGACAAGGGTAGGCGTATTCCCCACCATGCAGACCTGGCAAAGGCACCCTTCCCTTTGAAGTTTCAAAGGGACGATCCAATTTATCCGCTCCTTCTATATGCAACTCGCTTTCCTCTGGATCATCAAAAACCAAACTCCTCTTGAACTTGACTACTTTTGAGTCAATCCAAGGATTAGATTCGAAACCCCTAGACGTTGGGAACTTGCTCCTAATCTTCTTAGAGTCTGAACTCCTGAAAACCTTCTTAGGCATGGCGGGGCTAAGCAACAAAAAAGATTTAAACAAAACAATAGTGAGAACAGGCGAGAAGGCCATGACAAAAACAAAAATAATAGAAAGAATAGCAAGAACGAGGAAAGGATTAATACCAATATTCAGTGATCTCCGTCAGGCAAAGACAGAAGAAGAAGGAGAGAAGAGAAACAACGATAAAAGTTCACCAGAGCAAAAGGAAGAAGAAGATACTTGCAGGGGCACAGAGAATGTACTGAAAGCAGAGAGAGAGACAAATGAAAGTCTGGAATCTATATAAAAGACACGTCTCTTCGGTTTTCCCGCCTAGAAGGGAACTTTATCTTTTTCAAATTCCAACGAGAAGACAAATCGTCGCGACTCGATCCCCCCAAAGGATGCAATGATGGGAAGATCTTGTAGGAGACACCGTGATACCACTTGGGACCATTGACCTGGAAGTTGAGTTCGGGGAACCACCCAACAGTGTAGTATCAAGAGTAAAGTTCATAGTGGTTAATGCACCATCTGCATACAATGTGATATTGGAAAGAAAATCTCTGAATGATGTTGGGGCAATCGCTTCGACCAAACACCTCATGATCAAATTCCCCACTAGACTGGGAGTAGGTGTGGTAAAAGGTGACCAGCAAAAGGCCAGAGAATGTTACCAGGCAGCAGTGATAGATCAAGTAACACAAATAGAGAAGGGAAATGTTGAGAAAAAAGTGCGCGTGCCCAGTTCGGGCGCTCCGGGGGAAGATGTGGAAGAAGTAGAGCTGAGTGAGGGAATAACTACTAAACTGGGGACAGCGCTCGGGGCCAAGGATAGAGAATTGGTGAAGGACTGTCTTAAAAGAAACCAAGAGATTTTTGTCGCTGAAGGAGGGCAAATGCCGGGTATTAAGAGGGAGATTGCGGAACACAAAATCAAGCTCTTCCCACATGCCAGACCAGTGCATCAAAAGAAAAGGAAGTTCGGACCCGAACGTAGAACGATAATTGAGGAGGAGGTGCAAAGGTTACTCGCAGCTGGGTTTATTCGCGAGGTCAAATGCCCTGCTTGGCTAGCCAATCCAGTGGTGGTTCCGAAACCTAACAACAAGTGGAGAGTATGCATTGATTTCACTGACCTCAACAAAGCATGTCCGAAAGATCCTTTCCCATTGCCGAACATTGATGCACTAGTGGATTCGACGGCGGGTTTTTCTCACTTGAGCATTGTCGATGCCAACGCGGGATATCATCAGATTAAAATGAGTATCGAAGATGAAGAAAAAACCAGTTTCCTTACAGAAAAGGGGATCTATTGTTACAAGGTCATGCCTTTTGGTCTGAAGAATGCAGGAGCAGAATATCAAAGAATGGTGAACAAGTTGTTTCAAGGAGAAATCAGGAAGATTATGGAAGCATATGTCGATGACATGGTGATCAAAAGCTGTTCGGGGGAAGAACATGTGCAACATTTGGAAAGAGTGTTCGCGAAAATGAAAGAAGTCGGAATGCGATTAAACCCAAAGAAGAGTTTTTTCTGTCTCGGAAGTGGAAAGTTTTTAGGATTTATCGTGTCCGAAAGAGGTATAGAAGTCCATCCGAGCAAGTGTCAGGCGATCGCGAACATGGAACCACCAAAAACAAACAAAGAGGTGCAAGAATTAACTGGGCGAATAGCTGCCCTAAACAGATTCATTTCAAAGTCAGCCGAAGTATGTCAACCTTTTTTCCAAACAATCAGGAAAAACAAGAAGTTCCAATGGACAGTGGAATGTCAAGATGCCTTTGAAAAGATCAAAGAATACTTAGCCACACCACCGACAATTAGTAGACCTGCGAAAGGGGAAAACTCTATATCTTTATGTGGCAACTTCCGAAACGGCTGTAAGTGCAGCTCTCGTCAGGATTGAAGAAAACCAACAAAAACCTGTCTATTTCGTGTCTCGCATTCTGCGAGATGCTGAGATAAGATACCCTCCTGTTGAAAAAATAGCGTTCGCGGTCATGATAGCATCCAGGAAACTCAAACCGTATTTTCAGGCACATCCCATCAAAGTGCTCACCGACATGCCTCTCCGAAAAGCTTTGGGACAGCTTGATGTAGCAGGGCGGATGTTAAAATGGGCAGTAGAGTTGTCCGAATATGATGTGAGTTTCGAACCAAGGACAGCATACAAAGGACAAATCCTTGCTGACTTCATAGTTGAGTGCATAGCTAGACAAACCGAAAATCCCAAAGAAGAAGTGTGGGAAGTTTTCGTGGATGGGGCAGCTTCTGAGAAGGGTTCGGGTGTTGGCGTTGAAATAAAAGGTCCGAAAGGCGAGAAATTTCATTATGCGATACATTTGACATTCGCAGAATATGAGGCGTTGCTGGCAGGCATGCGACTTATGGAGGCAATCGGAGCAAGAAGTGTGCGTTTCTACATGGATTCGCAGCTGGTCGTAAACCAGATCAAAGGAGAATATGCAGCAATAAATGAAAGGCTAGCCCTATACTTGGAGAAGGTGAAAACAGTATTAGCTGCCTTTGAAAGTGCTTCTGTAGAGTACGTGCCACGGACTCAAAATGAAACAGCAGATGCTCTGTCTAAAATTGCTAAAGAAAGCGATTTAGATCGAGAAAAACCCATTATTATGTTGGAAGTGCCACATCCCAGCATTGATGTTCTCGCATTCGAAGTGTATATCGTGGAGGCAGGAAAGGAATGGTATGCTTTGTTATGAAATTTTCTCAAAGAAGGAAAACTCCCAGAAGATGACAAGGTTGCCCGAAAAGTCAAGCGGTGGGCTCTCGAATTCACTATCCGAGATGGTCTATTATTGAAAAAAGGATACGGAATACCCTGGCTCACATGTGTTGGGAGAGCAAAAGCGGACGAAATTATTGCCGAAGTACACGAAGGGATATGCGGTAGCCTTCAAGGAATAACTTCGCTAGGAAGGAGGATCGTTAGAGCGGGATTTTACTGGCCTTCCTTGAAGAAAGATGTCGAGACATATGTTCGCAGATGTGAAAAATGCCAATTCCACGCCCGCATACCAAGACAACCACCTCATCCGATGCAATCCATCTCCAGTTCATGGCCGTTCGATGTGTGGGGGTTAGATTTGTTGGGGCCTTTCCCTCAAGGACAAGGAAACGTTAAATTCCTAGTGGTGGCCGTGGAATATTTCACCAAATGGATCGAAGCCAAACCCCTGGCAACCATCTCGTCACAAAAAATAGTGGACTTCGTGAGACACCAGATCGTGTATAGATACGGGATCCCACACACCTTCATCTCCGACAATGGTACACAGTTTACTGGCGCCCCATTCCAGGATTTTTGCAAAGGACTAGGCATCCGATCGTGCACCTCCTCGGTCTGTCATCCCCAATCTAATGGTTTAGCTGAGGTTTCCAACCGAACTATATTGGAAGGACTGAAGAGAAAAATTGAAGGCAGCAAGAATACTTGGCCTGAATATCTCGATGAAATCTTATGGGCCTACCGTACCACACCTCGCTCTTCCACAGGCCGTTCACCATTTTCCATGATTTATGGAATGGAGGCTGTCACACCTATGGAAGCAGTACACCCTACTTTGAGAACGAAGTCGTATACTTGGGAGAAGAATGGAACTCGAAGGGAAGAAGATTTGAAGACCATTTACGAGTTGAGGGAGGAAGCTCGAGTGAAGATGGAAGAGTATCAGAGAAGAATGCGAAGGGGTTTCGATAGGAAAGTCGCTCCCAAACATTTCCAACCAGGTGATTGGGTGCTCAGGAAGATCGAAGCCACAGGTAAACAAGTGGGGAAACTTGATCCCGCATGGGAAGGCCCATTCGAGATCATCAAGTCTATTGAAGGCAGGGCTTACCATCTCAGGGATATGAGAGGCAAGCGCATTCCAAATGCTTGGAACGCTGCCCATCTCAGAAAGTTTTACACTTAGGAAGGATAAAAGTCGACCAATATCGTAGCCGGTCTCTTCGTGTCCGAGTTGTTTTCTACGTTTTCGTGTCTTATGATTGTTAGGGATAAAAACAGGAACCAGACCAATATCGTAGTCGGTCTATTCATATCCGAGTTGTTTGTTTTCGTTTCTTGTTATGGATAAAAACAACCAGACCAGTATCGTAGTCAGGTCTTTTTTATTCTTAGATGGGGTATTAAGGCCCTTGTATCTTAACATAATGTTGGTTTATAAATGAAGACAATTTGTTTTCTATTGGATTCTCGCGTGCTTCTAATAACAAAAAAAAAAAAAAAAGTCGTGACCCTCCTCGAGAGAATTCTCGGAGTAAGCGCATGAAAAAAATAAAGTCGTGACCCTCCTCGAGAGAATTCTCGGAGTAAGCGCATGAAAAAATAAAGTCGTGACCCTCCTCGAGAGAATTCTCGGAGTAAGCGCATGAAAAAATAAAGTCGTGACCCTCCTCGAGAGAATTCTCGGAGTATGCGCATGAAAAAATAAAGTCGTGACCCTCCTCGAGAGAATTCTCGGAGTAAGCGCATGAAAAAATAAAGTCGTGACCCTCCTCGAGAGAATTCTCGGAGTAAGCGCATGAAAAAATAAAGTCGTGACCCTCCTCGAGAGAATTCTCGGAGTAAGCGCAAGAAAAAATAAAGTCGTGACCCTCCTCGAGAGAATTCTCGGAGTAAGCGCATGAAAAAAAAATAAAAAATAAAAAAAATAAAGTCGTGACCCTCCTCGAGAGAATTCTCGGAGTAAGCGCACGAAAAAATAAAGTCGTGACCCTCCTCGAGAGAATTCTCGGAGTAAGCGCACGAAAAAATAAAGTCGTGACCCTCCTCGAGAGAATTCTCGGAGTAAGCGCATGAAAAAATAAAGTCGTGACCCTCCTCGAGAGAATTCTCGGAGTAAGCGCATGAAAAAAAAAATAAAAAATAAAAAAAAATAAAGTCGTGACCCTCCTCGAGAAAATTCTCGGAGTAAGCGCATGAAAAAATAAAGTCGTGACCCTCCTCGAGAGAATTCTCGGAGTAAGCGCACGAAAAAATAAAGTCGTGACCCTCCTCGAGAGAATTCTCGGAGTAAGCGCATGAAAAAATAAAGTCGTGACCCTCCTCGAGAGAATTCTCGGAGTAAGCGCACGAAAAAATAAAGTCGGGAAAAGCTGACAAATAACTGTACTTTGTTTGTACTTGGAAATAAAGACAAAACTGGGCAAATCTGACAATAAATGCTGACATTTAATACAGTTAGTTGGCAGTTAGCTGGAAAAAAAAGCTATAAATAGAACCCATCGTCTTCCCCAAAGGAGGCACCAGAACACGTTCACTAAGCTTGAAGTCAACAATGGCGAAAAGAAAGAAAAAAAAAATAAAATATATTCCACTAAGATAAAAGGAAATTTTGGAGGATAGCTGAGAAGGAATCGGAGATTTAGGTGGATAGCTGATGTAAAGCAAAATACTCGCATCAGATATTCACCAATCTTCGGTTCCGAACATCCCCGAAACACCTGAATCCAGTGAATTCAGGAGCGGCTTTGTTATCTCAGTCGTTCCGAATCCAATGGATCAAGTTTGTTTCGGGTGATGGAAGTCTCCCCAGACTTAGGAGATTGGTTCCTAAGGCTGGGAAGATTTATTAACTAGCCCGGGGTTGTTAGTGTTAGATGACCAAAATCACTTCTTTCTGAGGATTGTCCGCGAGTATATACAGAAAGAGAGTCAAGAAGAATTATCCTCGGCGCAGTTAGCAGTAGTTAGAAAATATTTCCTTGAGAATGTATCTCGGAATTAATGTATTTTTTGTTTCCTTGAGAATGTATCTCAGAATTAATGTACCTTTTATTTCCTTGAGAATGTATCTCGGAATTAATGTATCTTTTATTTCCTTGAGAATGTATCTCGGAACTAATATATGTTTGTTTCCTTGAGAATGTATCTTGGAGTTAACGTATTTTTATTTTTATTATTTTTTAGAATGTATCTCGGAGTTAGTATACTTGTTAATTATGAGAACAAATCTCGAAACTATGCTGCAAAAGATACACCCAGATGATGTTTAACATCTCGCAAAAAAAAAAAGAAATAAATAGTAATTAGCAGAGAATAGAGACAATTAAGGCAAAAAAAAAAGTCACAATTTTCACTTCAGACAAAGCACCATATTACATCAAGTCACATCACCAAAACCTTAATTCACTTGACCACAAAAAACAATAGAAACACTAGCCTACCCAGATCCCGAGTTATCTTCGTCATCTACAGGCTTCGGAACATCTGCGGGCCAAGGCACTTGTTCTTCAGGCCATGGATATCGCGGAGCAAACATCTCTCCCAACACATCAATGGTACCCGATAACACACTTCCATCCGGGCCTAAAAGTCGGTCATCAGAACGACGCCAGCTACACTCAGCAACGGGAGGAAGATGTGGAACTTCATTAGCTGCAAGAAGGCCAAACTCCTCGTCCGTAATCGGATAGGACCATTGGAACCCGCGACACACCCGAAGTAAAACATTCCTGAGAACTGACGCCGACTGCATTCCAGCAGCCCTTTTGAAAGCACGAGAACGAAGGAAAGAAGGGAGAAGTTCATCAAAAATCTTATACTTGTCATCTTGAGACAACTCGGCCGCCCCAGCAAGAAGAGAATTCTCCACTGATAGTCTTGTCACTTCATCCTTGAGTATCTCCGAGATGTTCTCGGACTTCTGCCTCCTACTTGTTTCTTCTGCCAAATCCTTCCGAGTAGTAGTCAGAAGACCTACGACTTGGTCTTTCTGTCTCAAGGATGAATCCAATTTTAAAAGTAGTAAATGCCTCAGCCGCTCGAAATCCTCCAATTTCTTGGCCTGCTCGGTATTTTCTTTCAGAAGATTCTGAGCGAATAGTACAATGAATTTGTTAGAGTCAACATAGTTGTGAGTCATAGAATGCCAGTCCTTATAATGCTGGTCGTGTTCAACATGTAAATTTTGTACCTTTGACTTCTCCTTCGCCAACTCTACTTCCAAAGAAGCAATGCGAGCTTCTTGAGCAGAAAAGATCGCTCGAAGCTCTGCCAAGCAATGAGTTAATTGAGAAGATGAAGGAGATACAGGGTTTAGAGTAACGACAGCTGCATCCAGGTGAGATCTCAGAGAACTCGCAGGCATTTGAAGAGGAGTAGAAGCAGAATGCATCTGGTCTTCATCCTCCAAAGGAAGAGATCGGGCAGGAGTTGGAGGACAAGAACGAGCTGAACCCTCTGAAATCTGATGAGAGGGAACAGGTTCTGGAATGACCTCGAGAACAAATTCTGAAGTAGGCTCCGAAGCAGGGGGAATCACGACTTTGGATGAACCAGGTCTTGGCAAACGAGGGGGAACCACGAACAACTCATCGTCGGAAACATCAACAGTTCTTTCTGGAGGAGGGTGAGAAGATGCCTCCAGGGAAGGTCGGGTGTGAGAAGGACCCTTTTCACTAGTACTCCCAGCCCCTTTCAGCGAGATATCTGCTTCTGACACTGCAGGATGTGACACTTTGGCAGGCCCAGCATCTCGTCGCGCTTTCTTCTGGCGACGCTCAGAAGCAGTAGTAGAAGCAACCCCCCTTTTTAAGACCTTCGGTGGGGCTGCGGGGGGAATAACAGGTTCAGCTCCGAGATGTATTGGAGATTCCTCCTCTAAAGAAGTCCCATTGAAAACCAAGCGAATTGGACCTTCGGTTTTAATGACCGAGTCCAATTTGAGAAGAAAAGCGTATTCTTCTACAGTGGGAGGATCAATAGAGACACCATTGAAGCTGTCAGTGTCTTTATTCCATTTCTTGGTAATCCCAAATACATCCAGATAAGGCTGGCGAAGATAACAGAAATGAGTCTCCCAATTGTCGAGTTTCTTGACCTTCCCGAACAAAACCATGTTCACTTTGTTCCGAACAGTACAAAGATCCCCAGCTTTTGAAAACCCAAAGTAATGCCCGAACATCCGTAAGGAAGCTGTCATTCCTTCAAAACCCATAGCCAGAGAAAATAAAGTTACCACAGTCTCGAAGGATCTAATGATGCACCAGGCATTGGGGTGGAGTTGTCCAGGGGCGATCTCGAGAAGCGAGAGAATGTCGGTCACGAATTGTGTAAGAGGGACCTTGAAGCCACACCTTGACAAGGGTTTGAAGAGAACTGCCCCCTTTTCTTCATCGTAAGGTCGATCCTCTGGGACGGCAGCTTCTAAGGCATCCTTCTCGGTGAGACCAATCTGACAAGAGAAGTCATACAAAGACTTCTCACTCCAGGTTTGAGATTGAAAGGTAGGCGTCTTCTTGAATACTTCATCAAGAGGGCGAGAGGAGCGACGAAAAACCTCCTTTCTGGGAGCCACTCGACCTTTCCCCTTTTCAGGATCCCGAACAGGTGAAGAATTATCGACTTCCAAGTTTCCCCCAGTTGATGGGTGAACAACCATCTGTCGTTCTGAATTGGTAGACTTTTCTGAGACATCTGAAGATGGAACTTGTGGCTTAGAACTACTTGAAGCCATAGAAACTGGAAAACAAAGCACATAAGTATAATGCTTAAGGATAGATCATGGCACTAGAGAAAGGATTTCGGATGCAAGTAGAGTAGGGACTGGTAATAATGCACGGGATCACCACAGAACAGATACTAACAGTATAGTGGGAATAACCAGTACCTCTTATACTTTTTGTACTTTTTATACCAATCAATACAAAGATAAGGTATATACCATACCTAAAAGGATGAAGCAAGAAACAACATAGAACTGTTTGCTAACTACAGGAAAGATATAAGCAAGAACATGAAGAATAAATAATCTTCATACCAAGATCACAATGGGCATCAACCGTACCAGTTCTAAATGCACTCACATTCATACCAGACAGATAGGAGACAATCCCATGGTAAGAAAATAAAACTTAGAACAAAAAAGAGAGAAAGGAGAGAAGATACCTGAAAAGAAGGGAGCTTGCCGGAGAAAACTTGCCGGAGAGGGAGAGAGGCTCGTCGGAGGATGAGAAGAGGAGCTCGCCGGAGAGAAAGACGAACGATCGTTTGGGAGTAGCAAGGAAAAAGCTCGTCAGAAAAGAAAGAGGAGAAAGAGAGCTGAAATGATAAATGACAGAAGAAGAGAGAGAAATGGAAGTATAAAAGGCAGGAAGTTGAAGGGACAGCAGTGAAGGCGGTATTAACTTTCACAGATCACGAGGCGAAGATGGAAGGGTTGGCGTGTGGATCAAGGCGCATACCAAGCGACAGCTAACTTGACCGCCTGACCGTTTCATGTGTTCGGGACTCAAGGGCTTCACCACTTCGTGCTTCACCCAAGAGTCATGTGTTCGGGACTCAAGGGCTTCACCACTTCGTGCTTCACCCAAGAGTCATGTGTTCGGGACTCAAGGGCTTCACCACTTCGTGCTTCACCCAAGAGTCCTGTGTTCGGGACTCAAGGGCTTCACCACTTCGTGCTTCACCCAAGAGTCATGTGTTCGGGACTCAAGGGCTTCACCACTTCGTGCTTCACCCAAGAGTCATGTGTTCGGGACTCAAGGGCTTCACCACTTCGTGCTTCACCCAAGAGTCCTGTGTTCGGGACTCAAGGGCTTCACCAATTCGTGCTTCACCCAAGAGTCATGTGTTCGGGACTCAAGGGCTTCACCACTTCGTGCTTCACCCAAGAGTCATGTGTTCGGGACTCAAGGGCTTCACCACTTCGTGCTTCACCCAAGAGTCATGTGTTCGGGACTCAAGGGCTTCACCACTTCGTGCTTCACCCAAGAGTCATGTGTTCGGGACTCAAAGGCTTCACCACTTCGTGCTTCACCCAAGAGTCATGTGTTCGGGACTCAAGGGCTTCACCACTTCGTGCTTCACCCAAGAGTCATGTGTTCGGGACTCAAGGGCTTCACCATTTCGTGCCCCACTTAAGTCCTGAACTTCGCGACTTGATTTTCAACTTGCGATGAATACTCATCCCAAGTTCAAGGGCTTATGATAGGGCCGGCCTGATAAAGCTCGGCCCGAATAGAAGGATACGGAACCCAACCCAAAAGAGGCCTGCAATGGAGGTAAAGAAGCGGGAAAAGCTGAATTAAACAGCGCGCCCCAAATGAAGTCGGGGGAACAGGCCATAACAAACTCATACGGAGCACCTCACCGAACATAAGTCGGGAGAATCTAGAGGCATCAAGTAGGCTAACGGCTGTCGGGTGACGTCAGCGTTCTGTTATGAAAAATAGGCCTATAAATAGAAGGGGTAGATCATTGTAATGCCTATAATTGAGAGCTTCCAGATTTAATTCTGGAAAATCATTCAATATTATATCGAAAAAAATTGAGAAATAATCTGTTGGTACTTTGAAGAAAATTGAGAAATATTTATCATTTGCTGAGAAAAACTTTTTCTTTTAAAAGTTAACATATAGAAAAAATTATTATTTGAAAAATTATTCAAATACTATTTGCTGGAACTTTGCTGAGAAAAAATTTTTCTTTTATTATATCATTCTCAACTTTTAAAATTAAGAAAATTGAATAAAATCATTCTCTACTTTTAAAATTAATAAAATTCAAAATATTGACGACGCATGACATATAACTGAAACTAGTGTGGATTAGAGCGTTGCACGATCTACTTTTATTTTTTATATTTTTTTTATTTTATTCATTCGAGGGATCATATAAATCAGCTATGTTGCGCGATAATTTTTAACATGGTATATAACTAAGAGTAGGTATATAATTAAGAGTACATAATCGCTCTAGAATACACTTAAATTTCAAACAAAAATACGATAATTAAAATTTTTGCAACATAAGTTCTGTCATAATATGTTCGACATTTGTACTTTCGTTGATTGTATATGATGTACAATTTTTTAAAATTTTCCTTAGTAAGGCAAATAAATTAAATATAATAATTAAAAAAAATTGAATCAGTATTATTAGATTTCTTTTATAAACTTTTAAAGGAAACACATAAATTCATGGAAAAAAATGTGATTGATACCATTTAATTAAAACCCATTTGTTCTATTCAAATAAAAAAAAATTGTAGTTCATCCTTTCCAAAAAAAAAAGAATTTTATTGATGGATATACAACAAGGACGATAAATGATCTCCAAGCATGTTCTTCTCTCTCTCTCCACCTTGGAGCGGATCCCATTGGTCATTCCCCTTTGTCATGCTTTCTTTACACGTGCTTTCGTAATTCGTAGACAACTCTCTTTTTTTTTTTTTTTTTTTTTTGAAAGGATGGACCATATTTAAAGCTCACAACTATGTAATGGATCTCTAAACCTAGCACTACTATGTAATGGTACTATCATGTCAAAGATTCGTTTCACGAATACTGTTTATTGTTATACGCATGACATCATCACTGACACCAATGTGGTTCGCTGAGGACAGAGATCGATATCTATGGGTAGCGTACACGTGGTGATCTAAGATTGGTTCAAAATATATTTTGAAATTATTTCTGTCAAGAGGATGTCATTATGTCAGCACACTGTGCATGAATAGTGATAACTATTTAATGGAACGGAAATTATTATGGGTCTGTTTGGATTCCCAAAAAATTTGGGGAATTTCATCTTCCTACCATAAATTTATTATAAACAATCCAAACTCTTCACAAAGTTACACACTTCCAAATAAATTTATTCCTAAGAATTGTAATTTCTTCAAATTCCTAAGCGATCCAAACAGCCCCTATATAAGATTATAGATTGGGCAGTCCTATAGTCCTATTTAGTGTTTTCCAAAATTACACGACAAGATCATGTTGGTACGACACGCACGCGTGTTGACCCGACCCGACCCGACACGACACGCACAAGTATTATACAAGGGTGTGTCAGCTTGTTATGTCAAAGTCGTGTCGTGTTTGAAATTTCTAGACATTGACACGTCTTAACACGACACGAGTTGACACGTAACATGGCACGACATGACACGTGGCTAAAGTTGACTCGATGAAATTAGTATTATTTAGAATTTGTCAAATTATATTGAATTTCTATGATAAATTTAATATTTTTTTATTCATAATCTTTTTTTATTCAATCATTAATTTTCATTTTAATAAAATGAAAATATTTTTCATTTCAATAATTTATTATATTTTTCTATTTTAAAATTTTATAAAATATTTTTTAATAATTTTTATGAATAAATTATAATATGGTTTGACACTTGTAACACGTCGTGTCAACACGATACGACACGTCGTGTTAGACGTGTTATGTCATTACGCTTGTCGTGTTAACCAATTCCTTCATTTGACACGACACGTTGAAAATATTAACTCGTGTTAACACGACACAACAAAGTTCTAACACGCACGTATTTGATACGACACGACACAACACGACACGTTTGCAATACACTAGTCCTGTTTCAAAAAATCCAATTAATTAGGGAAGGCCGGAAGTCCAGGAAGAAGAAAATATGTAAATTATGGGCCGGCTTTTTCTTTCTCTAACAACGACTTGTATGATTTTGGAGGGGCCCAACATTATGTTTTAAGAGATAAGGCTGTAGGTTAATAAACTACATTTGCACACATTTTATTACGATTATTAGATTCCGCAACAGACGATCTTTTTCCACAAAAAATTTAGAACTTTAGCAGAACAAGACTCAAATATGCAATCAAATATATTTATTCCCTGGTCCGTTAAATTAGTAAAATTATTAAATTCAAGCAGCTGGCGGCCGAATGTCAAACTTTTTATTAATTTGTATAGTTAACATTACAAGATGATGGGCCTGATTCAACAAGGAAAATAGATGAGCGTTTTTATATTATTAATATAATATAATTATTATTGTACTAGAAATGTCCAGAATTGTACTAGAGTCTACATAGGGCAGTAGTTGTAATCTGTAATCACCAACCTAAAAAAAGAGAGATAATATACACGAACAAACGCACGGATACACACAAAGTCAAATAATAAGTGAAAATTATAACCGTGGATTAAAAAAAGTGCAATACAAAATGATCAAGCAGCTGGCCTGAATCCATCATCAATTAATCCAGTTATTTAATTAAGCACAAAACATTAATTAATACATAATTTATGATAGTTACTTTTTGCAGCAGCAACTTGGGGTTTCAAAATAACATTTTCGGCAAAGGCTTTGGGATGTTTGGCAGCTGGTAACACACCTTTGTAGGCACAACTGCTCATTGCAGGATGAGTTATCGTCGAACTCGCTCCCCGCTGAAAGTTTGGGCACCACATGCCGACTTGAGCTGGTTTTCGTCATTGTCGAGCCTGAATTTTAATTACTAAAAATTTAGAATGCATCACAAAACGCTACAATTAATATTAAAACAACAACAACGTCAAATAGTAATAATGATGATGTTGATAAAAAAATTTAGTACAATAACTACAATAAAAGTAAAGATGATGGTACTAAATACATAAATTATTGATGGTGTGTCAAAGGTACTAAAGTTCTAAATTTTTTGTGGAAAAAGATCGTCTGTTGCGGAATCTAATAATCGTAATAAAATGTGTGCAAATGTAGTTTATTAACCTACAGCCTTATCTCTTAAAACATAATGTTGGGCCCCTCCAAAATCATACAAGTCGTTGTTAGAGAAAGAAAAAGCCGGCCCATAATTTACATATTTTCTTCTTCCTGGACTTCCGGCCTTCCTAATTAATTGGATTTTTTGAAACAGGACTAGTGTATTGCAAACGTGTCGTGTTGTGTCGTGTCGTATCAAATACGTGCGTGTTAGAACTTTGTTGTGTCGTGTTAACACGAGTTAATATTTTCAACGTGTCGTGTCAAATGAAGGAATTGGTTAACACGACAAGCGTAATGACATAACACGTCTAACACGACGTGTCGTATCGTGTTGACACGACGTGTTACAAGTGTCAAACCATATTATAATTTATTCATAAAAATTATTAAAAAATATTTTATAAAATTTTAAAATAGAAAAATATAATAAATTATTGAAATGAAAAATATTTTCATTTTATTAAAATGAAAATTAATGATTGAATAAAAAAAGATTATGAATAAAAAAATATTAAATTTATCATAGAAATTCAATATAATTTGACAAATTCTAAATAATACTAATTTCATCGAGTCAACTTTAGCCACGTGTCATGTCGTGCCATGTTACGTGTCAACTCGTGTCGTGTTAAGACGTGTCAATGTCTAGAAATTTCAAACACGACACGACTTTGACATAACAAGCTGACACACCCTTGTATAATACTTGTGCGTGTCGTGTCGGGTCGGGTCGGGTCAACACGCGTGCGTGTCGTACCAACATGATCTTGTCGTGTAATTTTGGAAAACACTAAATAGGACTATAGGACTGCCCAATCTATAATCTTATATAGGGGCTGTTTGGATCGCTTAGGAATTTGAAGAAATTACAATTCTTAGGAATAAATTTATTTGGAAGTGTGTAACTTTGTGAAGAGTTTGGATTGTTTATAATAAATTTATGGTAGGAAAATGAAATTCCCCAAATTTTTTGGGAATCCAAACAGACCCATAATAATTTCCGTTCCATTAAATAGTTATCACTATTCATGCACAGTGTGCTGACATAATGACATCCTCTTGACAGAAATAATTTCAAAATATATTTTGAACCAATCTTAGATCACCACGTGTACGCTACCCATAGATATCGATCTCTGTCCTCAGCGAACCACATTGGTGTCAGTGATGATGTCATGCGTATAACAATAAACAGTATTCGTGAAACGAATCTTTGACATGATAGTACCATTACATAGTAGTGCTAGGTTTAGAGATCCATTACATAGTTGTGAGCTTTAAATATGGTCCATCCTTTCAAAAAAAAAAAAAAAAAAAAAGAGAGTTGTCTACGAATTACGAAAGCACGTGTAAAGAAAGCATGACAAAGGGGAATGACCAATGGGATCCGCTCCAAGGTGGAGAGAGAGAGAGAAGAACATGCTTGGAGATCATTTATCGTCCTTGTTGTATATCCATCAATAAAATTCTTTTTTTTTTGGAAAGGATGAACTACAATTTTTTTTTATTTGAATAGAACAAATGGGTTTTAATTAAATGGTATCAATCACATTTTTTTCCATGAATTTATGTGTTTCCTTTAAAAGTTTATAAAAGAAATCTAATAATACTGATTCAATTTTTTTTAATTATTATATTTAATTTATTTGCCTTACTAAGGAAAATTTTAAAAAATTGTACATCATATACAATCAACGAAAGTACAAATGTCGAACATATTATGACAGAACTTATGTTGCAAAAATTTTAATTATCGTATTTTTGTTTGAAATTTAAGTGTATTCTAGAGCGATTATGTACTCTTAATTATATACCTACTCTTAGTTATATACCATGTTAAAAATTATCGCGCAACATAGCTGATTTATATGATCCCTCGAATGAATAAAATAAAAAAAATATAAAAAATAAAAGTAGATCGTGCAACGCTCTAATCCACACTAGTTTCAGTTATATGTCATGCGTCGTCAATATTTTGAATTTTATTAATTTTAAAAGTAGAGAATGATTTTATTCAATTTTCTTAATTTTAAAAGTTGAGAATGATATAATAAAAGAAAAATTTTTTCTCAGCAAAGTTCCAGCAAATAGTATTTGAATAATTTTTCAAATAATAATTTTTTCTATATGTTAACTTTTAAAAGAAAAAGTTTTTCTCAGCAAATGATAAATATTTCTCAATTTTCTTCAAAGTACCAACAGATTATTTCTCAATTTTTTTCGATATAATATTGAATGATTTTCCAGAATTAAATCTGGAAGCTCTCAATTATAGGCATTACAATGATCTACCCCTTCTATTTATAGGCCTATTTTTCATAACAGAACGCTGACGTCACCCGACAGCCGTTAGCCTACTTGATGCCTCTAGATTCTCCCGACTTATGTTCGGTGAGGTGCTCCGTATGAGTTTGTTATGGCCTGTTCCCCCGACTTCATTTGGGGCGCGCTGTTTAATTCAGCTTTTCCCGCTTCTTTACCTCCATTGCAGGCCTCTTTTGGGTTGGGTTCCGTATCCTTCTATTCGGGCCGAGCTTTATCAGGCCGGCCCTATCATAAGCCCTTGAACTTGGGATGAGTATTCATCGCAAGTTGAAAATCAAGTCGCGAAGTTCAGGACTTAAGTGGGGCACGAAATGGTGAAGCCCTTGAGTCCCGAACACATGACTCTTGGGTGAAGCACGAAGTGGTGAAGCCCTTGAGTCCCGAACACATGACTCTTGGGTGAAGCACGAAGTGGTGAAGCCTTTGAGTCCCGAACACATGACTCTTGGGTGAAGCACGAAGTGGTGAAGCCCTTGAGTCCCGAACACATGACTCTTGGGTGAAGCACGAAGTGGTGAAGCCCTTGAGTCCCGAACACATGACTCTTGGGTGAAGCACGAAGTGGTGAAGCCCTTGAGTCCCGAACACATGACTCTTGGGTGAAGCACGAATTGGTGAAGCCCTTGAGTCCCGAACACAGGACTCTTGGGTGAAGCACGAAGTGGTGAAGCCCTTGAGTCCCGAACACATGACTCTTGGGTGAAGCACGAAGTGGTGAAGCCCTTGAGTCCCGAACACATGACTCTTGGGTGAAGCACGAAGTGGTGAAGCCCTTGAGTCCCGAACACAGGACTCTTGGGTGAAGCACGAAGTGGTGAAGCCCTTGAGTCCCGAACACATGACTCTTGGGTGAAGCACGAAGTGGTGAAGCCCTTGAGTCCCGAACACATGAAACGGTCAGGCGGTCAAGTTAGCTGTCGCTTGGTATGCGCCTTGATCCACACGCCAACCCTTCCATCTTCGCCTCGTGATCTGTGAAAGTTAATACCGCCTTCACTGCTGTCCCTTCAACTTCCTGCCTTTTATACTTCCATTTCTCTCTCTTCTTCTGTCATTTATCATTTCAGCTCTCTTTCTCCTCTTTCTTTTCTGACGAGCTTTTTCCTTGCTACTCCCAAACGATCGTTCGTCTTTCTCTCCGGCGAGCTCCTCTTCTCATCCTCCGACGAGCCTCTCTCCCTCTCCGGCAAGTTTTCTCCGGCAAGCTCCCTTCTTTTCAGGTATCTTCTCTCCTTTCTCTCTTTTTTGTTCTAAGTTTTATTTTCTTACCATGGGATTGTCTCCTATCTGTCTGGTATGAATGTGAGTGCATTTAGAACTGGTACGGTTGATGCCCATTGTGATCTTGGTATGAAGATTATTTATTCTTCATGTTCTTGCTTATATCTTTCCTGTAGTTAGCAAACAGTTCTATGTTGTTTCTTGCTTCATCTTTTTAGGTATGGTATATACCTTATCTTTGTATTGATTGGTATAAAAAGTACAAAAAGTATAAGAGGTACTGGTTATTCCCACTATACTGTTAGTATCTGTTCTGTGGTGATCCCGTGCATTATTACCAGTCCCTATTCTACTTGCATCCGAAATCCTTTCTCTAGTGCCATGATCTATCCTTAAGCATTATACTTATGTGCTTTGTTTTCCAGTTTCTATGGCTTCAAGTAGTTCTAAGCCACAAGTTCCATCTTCAGATGTCTCAGAAAAGTCTACCAATTCAGAACGACAGATGGTTGTTCACCCATCAACTGGGGGAAACTTGGAAGTCGATAATTCTTCACCTGTTCGGGATCCTGAAAAGGGGAAAGGTCGAGTGGCTCCCAGAAAGGAGGTTTTTCGTCGCTCCTCTCGCCCTCTTGATGAAGTATTCAAGAAGACGCCTACCTTTCAATCTCAAACCTGGAGTGAGAAGTCTTTGTATGACTTCTCTTGTCAGATTGGTCTCACCGAGAAGGATGCCTTAGAAGCTGCCGTCCCAGAGGATCGACCTTACGATGAAGAAAAGGGGGCAGTTCTCTTCAAACCCTTGTCAAGGTGTGGCTTCAAGGTCCCTCTTACACAATTCGTGACCGACATTCTCTCGCTTCTCGAGATCGCCCCTGGACAACTCCACCCCAATGCCTGGTGCATCATTAGATCCTTCGAGACTGTGGTAACTTTATTTTCTCTGGCTATGGGTTTTGAAGGAATGACAGCTTCCTTACGGATGTTCGGGCATTACTTTGGGTTTTCAAAAGCTGGGGATCTTTGTACTGTTCGGAACAAAGTGAACATGGTTTTGTTCGGGAAGGTCAAGAAACTCGACAATTGGGAGACTCATTTCTGTTATCTTCGCCAGCCTTATCTGGATGTATTTGGGATTACCAAGAAATGGAATAAAGACACTGACAGCTTCAATGGTGTCTCTATTGATCCTCCCACTGTAGAAGAATACGCTTTTCTTCTCAAATTGGACTCGGTCATTAAAACCGAAGGTCCAATTCGCTTGGTTTTCAATGGGACTTCTTTAGAGGAGGAATCTCCAATACATCTCGGAGCTGAACCTGTTATTCCCCCCGCAGCCCCACCGAAGGTCTTAAAAAGGGGGGTTGCTTCTACTACTGCTTCTGAGCGTCGCCAGAAGAAAGCGCGACGAGATGCTGGGCCTGCCAAAGTGTCACATCCTGCAGTGTCAGAAGCAGATATCTCGCTGAAAGGGGCTGGGAGTACTAGTGAAAAGGGTCCTTCTCACACCCGACCTTCCCTGGAGGCATCTTCTCACCCTCCTCCAGAAAGAACTGTTGATGTTTCCGACGATGAGTTGTTCGTGGTTCCCCCTCGTTTGCCAAGACCTGGTTCATCCAAAGTCGTGATTCCCCCTGCTTCGGAGCCTACTTCAGAATTTGTTCTCGAGGTCATTCCAGAACCTGTTCCCTCTCATCAGATTTCAGAGGGTTCAGCTCGTTCTTGTCCTCCAACTCCTGCCCGATCTCTTCCTTTGGAGGATGAAGACCTGATGCATTCTGCTTCTACTCCTCTTCAAATGCCTGCGAGTTCTCTGAGATCTCACCTGGATGCAGCTGTCGTTACTCTGAACCCTGTATCTCCTTCATCTTCTCAATTAACTCATTGCTTGGCAGAGCTTCGAGCGATCTTTTCTGCTCAAGAAGCTCGCATTGCTTCTTTGGAAGTAGAGTTGGCGAAGGAGAAGTCAAAGGTACAAAATTTACATGTTGAACACGACCAGCATTATAAGGACTGGCATTCTATGACTCACAACTATGTTGACTCTAACAAATTCATTGTACTATTCGCTCAGAATCTTCTGAAAGAAAATACCGAGCAGGCCAAGAAATTGGAGGATTTCGAGCGGCTGAGGCATTTACTACTTTTAAAATTGGATTCATCCTTGAGACAGAAAGACCAAGTCGTAGGTCTTCTGACTACTACTCGGAAGGATTTGGCAGAAGAAACAAGTAGGAGGCAGAAGTCCGAGAACATCTCGGAGATACTCAAGGATGAAGTGACAAGACTATCAGTGGAGAATTCTCTTCTTGCTGGGGCGGCCGAGTTGTCTCAAGATGACAAGTATAAGATTTTTGATGAACTTCTCCCTTCTTTCCTTCGTTCTCGTGCTTTCAAAAGGGCTGCTGGAATGCAGTCGGCGTCAGTTCTCAGGAATGTTTTACTTCGGGTGTGTCGCGGGTTCCAATGGTCCTATCCGATTACGGACGAGGAGTTTGGCCTTCTTGCAGCTAATGAAGTTCCACATCTTCCTCCCGTTGCTGAGTGTAGCTGGCGCCGTTCTGATGACCGACTTTTAGGCCCGGATGGAAGTGTGTTATCGGGTACCATTGATGTGTTGGGAGAGATGTTTGCTCCGCGATATCCATGGCCTGAAGAACAAGTGCCTTGGCCCGCAGATGTTCCGAAGCCTGTAGATGAAGATAACTCGGGATCTGGGTAGGCTAGTGTTTCTATTGTTTTTTGTGGTCAAGTGAATTAAGGTTTTGGTGATGTGACTTGATGTAATATGGTGCTTTGTCTGAAGTGAAAATTGTGACTTTTTTTTTTGCCTTAATTGTCTCTATTCTCTGCTAATTACTATTTATTTCTTTTTTTTTTTGCGAGATGTTAAACATCATCTGGGTGTATCTTTTGCAGCATAGTTTCGAGATTTGTTCTCATAATTAACAAGTATACTAACTCCGAGATACATTCTAAAAAATAATAAAAATAAAAATACGTTAACTCCAAGATACATTCTCAAGGAAACAAACATATATTAGTTCCGAGATACATTCTCAAGGAAATAAAAGATACATTAATTCCGAGATACATTCTCAAGGAAATAAAAGGTACATTAATTCTGAGATACATTCTCAAGGAAACAAAAAATACATTAATTCCGAGATACATTCTCAAGGAAATATTTTCTAACTACTGCTAACTGCGCCGAGGATAATTCTTCTTGACTCTCTTTCTGTATATACTCGCGGACAATCCTCAGAAAGAAGTGATTTTGGTCATCTAACACTAACAACCCCGGGCTAGTTAATAAATCTTCCCAGCCTTAGGAACCAATCTCCTAAGTCTGGGGAGACTTCCATCACCCGAAACAAACTCGATCCATTGGATTCGGAACGACTGAGATAACAAAGCCGCTCCTGAATTCACTGGATTCAGGTGTTTCGGGGATGTTCGGAACCGAAGATTGGTGAATATCTGATGCGAGTATTTTGCTTTACATCAGCTATCCACCTAAATCTCCGATTCCTTCTCAGCTATCCTCCTAAATTTCCTTTTATCTTAGTGGAATATATTTTATTTTTTTTTTCTTTCTTTTCGCCATTGTTGACTTCAAGCTTAGTGAACGTGTTCTGGTGCCTCCTTTGGGGAAGACGATGGGTTCTATTTATAGCTTTTTTTTCCAGCTAACTGCCAACTAACTGTATTAAATGTCAGCATTTATTGTCAGATTTGCCCAGTTTTGTCTTTATTTCGCTGGCTGCTCATCGTAATTGATTGAGGGAATTCAATTGGTTCAATTTATGTTAAGAATCAGGTATTGGTTGTAATGGTCCTCTTTATGATCATGTTGAAATCTTTTCTGCTAATTTTTTTAGTTGCCATGCCGCCTGATTATTTTCATGGTAAAATTCCTTTCATGTAGAGTACATATCATAGAGTTTTGAAGGTACAGGTCGACCTTGGCTGCTTGGAACCAAATTGTTGGTGTGATCAGTAAGAACTTTTCCAACTTAGCTGATGATCGAAGGTAGTATAAATTTCTAACTATTTTCATTGTCGATGCAATAATATTAAAACCTTGCTGCTAATTGACATAAATGTTTCGTAATTCATTTTGGCATCACAGCTTTATCAATGAACCTCATATGCAATTTCCTCAACTAGGGTGGTTGCTACTCAGTATTGAGATATTGCCTTACACAAATTTTTGCTTCCTGGGGTATTGAAAAGGTAAAAGAGCATTTCAAGTATTGTGATAATTTTATTGTTATGTTATTTTATAACACGATTTTTTTACTTTTTTATTACTTAATCAGAGATCAATATGTTTATAACTGTAGACAATTTTTATGAATAATCTCAAAATTTCATATTCTCAATAACTAAAAGAAGAAATAAAACAAATAAATAAAGACCAGATGTTGTCTTGCCACATAATCAAATATTTTTGGTTGGTCTACAGCAATTTTATGATACAAATGATGTATTAATAGTTCCGATTATTTTTTTTTTTTTTGAAAATTTTGATTCCATACAGCTCACCAACTTTTAAGTCCCTGCCTAAACAGATTATGTAGTTTTGATTTACTCTGAAATTGGGATCACTTTATGGACATTGTTGAATCATCTCAATTTCTCATGCATATGCTATCAATGGAACCTCAGTTTTTAGGTTCTCATATAACTCTTTATTTACAATGTGATATATCAAATAACTCTTTATTTTAATTTAACTTTTATTTTTCAAAAAATATTATATGCAACATCATATGAAGTATAGCCTCATAACACATACTCGTGATTTGGTGTTTTATGTGAAAACCTTCATTTAGGAAATAAAAATGCTTAAATTAGGAAATAAAAACTCTTCAAAGATAACAATAGTGCTATTTAATGCAATGGGTTATTGGTTTTACCATTTTGCAAGCTACTGAGCAACGACTAACTGGGATTTGAGATAAATAACCAGTAAGTAGTGAAATTTGAAATTATTTCAATTCGTGTGTAACTGTGTATTCTAAGTTTAATTAGTACAAAAATAGCAGTCAGAATAAGTAAAATCTGAATTTATTTTATTTGCCTTCTATGTGGAATTTTTGGATTATTATAGAGTAGATGCTAGAGATATTTTGTTTTTCAAGGTAGCTATGTCTCTAGATATAGCTATTTTCAGAAATAATTGAAATTATTTGTGGTTTGTGATATCATGTACTATTTTCTGACTGAAATTGGTTGTTTGTGCATATAGAATGTGGGCCTCACTGACTAATTGATGGAAGAATCAAAAGTTCAAACAAGATGATAAAAAATTTCTCCATGAGACATAAGATAATATGGTCAGATTACACAACTTTGATGGAACATATATATACAGATTCTCATTTCATATATTTGTTGGGCGGTGCACACAACACAAATTTGGCTATTTAAAGTAAGCGCATTTCTTCGGCGTGAATTTCTTTTTACATGCCTTCAATTAATGATACACGTCAATTTTTTTATTTGACCAAAATACCCTCACCAATCAGCGATACAATCTCCGACTAGCCTCCATATCTATACCTCAATGACAGCAGACCCCGCTCCATATTTACTTCCGTATTTATATTTTTTTTATGACAACAGACCCACTGGAAAAAATATTCTTCAGTTTTCCATGTATGATTGTTACATTCTATATTTTGCTCAGCTCAGCAGCCTTTCGTGTGCAAGTGATATTTGAACCCTTTTTTTCCAATTCAGTGTCTTTATAATCTCTTTTTCTTGTAATATTTTTTCTTTCTTTCCAGTTACGCATGCAATTGCTTAAGAACATTACTTAAAAAAACACTAGATTTCAACTACCAAACTCTCTGTCTGACCTATTTATTAGTCACAAAGAAGAATCTGACATATTTTTTCTTTGGTATAAAAGTTTAAAATGATTTCTCTTCCCAAAATGATTTTTTTTCTGTTTCTTTTTCTTTCATTTTTTCCTTCCCTAAAATCTTCTTTTTTGGTGGTTAGCTGCTATTACGCATGTTACCAGTACTTATTGGTACAGACATTGCTATTCTGTCGCATGGCTACTGATGCAAAAACAAACTGTTGTCTCGCATTTATGTATGCATTTCTTTTTGGGTGTATTTTTGTTCAATTTCAGTGTACCTCTCCTAAAATTCCTCTCAATCAATTCAGCTGGCCCCATTCATTCATGGTGAATTTTGCTGTTGCACCTCTGGTGCAGATATCAGTATACCAGCTGAAAGTTCTGTTATTACGTCTCCTCAATCTCTTGGAGCTAAAAGATGGCTTAAATGATTAAATCATTGTTTTTGGGTGCATCCTTCATCAAAACAACAATAATACTTGCTCACTTTTGGCCTGCAATCTTTAATCTTAGACACATTTGTCCACATCATAATTGAATGGACAAGTTTACTGTGTTGTGTTATGGTTCTCAGACCCTCAGTTAATATTTACAACCAAAAAGTTTTCTTTTATTCCTTTCCATGACTATCTGATATTAATTTTAATCATAAAGACAGGAAGAAGCTTAAATTTTTATAATATTTGATTGTTGGTTCATGTTGGTATGATGTTACTGTGGTCCTCTTATATTACTCTTGAATATGTCTTCTTTGTTTTACAGGAAGTTTTAAGGAGGAGACTCCAAGCAAACATGGAATATGCCAAAATTTTGCAAGGTACTGCCAAAGAAATGGCAAAGGAAATTTAGGCTTCACGAAGTGAGGAGAAAATGGCCACAATATCTTCACCCTCAGATCTTCATGGCCTCCAGCCTATAACCGCAATTTAGGTTGCACGAATAAGCTAACCGATTCTTCCTCTTTCCAGTGAGATTGATTCATAGATTAAAATAAAATATAAAATACAATGTAGGTCAATATGGAAGCAGAACCAATCAAGATTGAGAGAATTGAGCATATTTTGAATAAACTATATTTAGACAAATCATTGGGTGGCTTTTAGCAGTGGGTCTCTCTCTTTTATGTGGTATTAGGTCAGGTTAGCATATGTGTATAGAATGTATGTAATAAGGCTAGGTAAAAGTACTGCCTAGAATAATATAATTTTTATTTGACAATTTATCGATTTTTTCTTTCAGTATTTTCAATATTATGGCAAAGTTCAGGCTGGTCAAAGCTGGTATTTAAGCCATGTGATATGGTTTTCAAGGAGCTCGCGTTGTATCTCAATTGAATATTGATTATATGCTTTTCAAAAAGTGCTTGGTAATTGTTTTATTTTGCTTTTAATTTTCTTTCATCATTGAATCAATGATCTGAAAATTTCTAAAAAAGTGTGCCTCCAGCTCACTTGGTGGATCTGACATTTTTATTAATTTAATTATTCTAGCAACTTAATGGTACCTTCATATCATTTAATATGAGTTTATTTGTTGTACTAATCTCTTTGGTTGAAAAGTACATGTGCCAAATCGTTTCTATGCAATTGTGTTTGATAATGTTTTACTCTTTGTTGTTCTTCTTTCTTTTTGTTTCTAAAAGGTGCTGCATAATTTGATTTTATTTTGTCATCACATATATTTCCTTAACAAGTATTTCTAAATAAATGAAATTTAATCAGTTTTTGCATCTCAATCTTAATGAGAAAAAGACAAGTATATATGGAGCTGGTACTTTAGTTTCAAGTGTTATTGCCATCTGTGTACATACTGGTATCTGAACCAGTATATTGTTGTCTGGTAATTGTGTAATCAAATGCAAGAACAAGTACCTAGACTAAACACGCCTATTTTTCTATTGATTTATTCAAAAAATGAAAATTTTACCTCGCTTTGTGCCTGAAGGAATGGCTAGGTTTGTGAATATCGATCAAATTTATGGTGGCTCTATTTGGGTCACTTCAATTGTTTATATGTTTTTTTAAAAAAAAATTCAATGTGTATGGATGTTAAAGCAGCTCATGTGAAAAGAAAAATTATGACATTTTGCCTTTGCACTTATATGTCTGTCGCA
The DNA here is from genome assembly GCA_028095005.1 of Rhynchospora pubera. Lineage (NCBI taxonomy): Eukaryota > Viridiplantae > Streptophyta > Magnoliopsida > Poales > Cyperaceae > Rhynchospora > Rhynchospora pubera. The sequence goes on from CM051462.1 coordinate 178,296,815, forward strand.
CACAATTTCGACTTAATGATAAATTATTAGTGGTTCTTAAAATTAAAAAACAAAAAATCTGCTAAGCGCGGCTTCGCCGCTTTCCCACCTAGTAAAGAATTAAATTAATGGAACTCGTAGATTCTATATATAGTACTAGGCATTAATTCGTCCGCCAATTAATTAATTGGATCCACTCGTAGCTAGATTCTATTAGATTCAAAAACATGTGACTGTGACGGACTGATTGTTTGGTGCATCTTCAACCGTTATTACCACTATGTATAAATACAGAAGCTTCTGTTTGGTTTACTTCAAATCATTGTTACTGATACTGTAATTAAGAGAAGCATAATATGGCTTCCCTTCCGTTCTTCAACTTCGCACTGATGCTGTTGCTACTGCTTGCTGCTTCAACTTCTTCGGTGGCCCAGTTGGTACAACTACAACCCCAACCTGGGTGCCAAAGACGATGTGGTGACATCAAGGTAGATACTATATTCATCTCACACACCTTATGAAATTTATGAAGTTAATTCTCTTATTATTGACAAACGTGGCATACATTCACCACAGTTTAAGGGAGAAATTTGCATGGAGACCAGATCGATTAAAGATGTAATGCATGTAACAAGTTGTTTGATCAGTACTGCAGTGAGCAGTGAAGGCTCAAAATATTACTAAATTAACAAAAAGATGATGTCATGATTCATTATATTTTAAATTTAAAATAAAAAAGATGCAAAAATTCCAGAAAATGGTCTGTTTGTTATATAATATGATAAACAATGATTTTTATGTGCCTTCTTACTAAAAATAATTTTGTTATTATGTTTTATTTAATTAATATTGGTAATCTATATTTTAATTATTTTGATAAAATGATAAGATATTAAATAAAATATTATTTAGAAACTAAGTAGTTGCATGCCTTTACAGGTTCTGTGGCCATTTGGGGTGGGAAAAGGTTGTGGGAGATCAGAACAATTTGAGTTCGTTTGCAAAAAAAATGACCGTGGCAGGTTGAAGCCATTTCTTACAGAAAATAATCTCGGTTATGATTTAGAGGTGAGCAGCATATCTGTTTCAAGAGGCCTAGCTCGGATTAAAAATCCAGTTTTGAAAGTGTGTGTCGACACCACTAACAGAAGCATTAAATTTAATTTTGTTGAAGCCAATTTAACACAAACGCCCTTCTGGTTGTCGAATACCAGGAACAAATTTGTCGTAATTGGTTCAAATATATCTGCATATATCAGACTTAACAGAACAACGACAGAAAGTATAAAAGTAGGCTGCGTGGCTCGGAAATGGAGTAAGGAAAGGGTGGCCAATGGTTCATGCTCTGGCATCGGTTGCTGTGAGGTTACTGTTCCTTATTTCCAATCAAAAAGTTACATTATGCTGTTTGATTTGATTTCCTTTTCTAATATCTCAAACTACGACACTTGTGGATATGCGGTGTTAACAGAAGCCAGCAGATTCAAATTTAACACCTCATATCTCACAGAAACCTCATATCTCACAGAAACCGACACTTGTTCCTGGTATTCGACAACCAGAAGGGCGTTTGTGTTAAATTGGCTTCAACAAAATTAAATTTAATGCTTCTGTTAGTGGTGTCGACACACACTTTCAAAACTGGATTTTTAATCCGAGCTAGGCCTCTTGAAACAGATATGCTGCTCACCTCTAAATCATAACCGAGATTATTTTCTGTAAGAAATGGCTTCAACCTGCCACGGTCATTTTTTTTGCAAACGAACTCAAATTGTTCTGATCTCCCACAACCTTTTCCCACCCCAAATGGCCACAGAACCTGTAAAGGCATGCAACTACTTAGTTTCTAAATAATATTTTATTTAATATCTTATCATTTTATCAAAATAATTAAAATATAGATTACCAATATTAATTAAATAAAACATAATAACAAAATTATTTTTAGTAAGAAGGCACATAAAAATCATTGTTTATCATATTATATAACAAACAGACCATTTTCTGGAATTTTTGCATCTTTTTTATTTTAAATTTAAAATATAATGAATCATGACATCATCTTTTTGTTAATTTAGTAATATTTTGAGCCTTCACTGCTCACTGCAGTACTGATCAAACAACTTGTTACATGCATTACATCTTTAATCGATCTGGTCTCCATGCAAATTTCTCCCTTAAACTGTGGTGAATGTATGCCACGTTTGTCAATAATAAGAGAATTAACTTCATAAATTTCATAAGGTGTGTGAGATGAATATAGTATCTACCTTGATGTCACCACATCGTCTTTGGCACCCAGGTTGGGGTTGTAGTTGTACCAACTGGGCCACCGAAGAAGTTGAAGCAGCAAGCAGTAGCAACAGCATCAGTGCGAAGTTGAAGAACGGAAGGGAAGCCATATTATGCTTCTCTTAATTACAGTATCAGTAAGAATGATTTGAAGTAAACCAAACAGAAGCTTCTGTATTTATACATAGTGGTAATAACGGTTGAAGATGCACCAAACAATCAGTCCGTCACAGTCACATGTTTTTGAATCTAATAGAATCTAGCTACGAGTGGATCCAATTAATTAATTGGCGGACGAATTAATGCCTAGTACTATATATAGAATCTACGAGTTCCATTAATTTAATTCTTTACTAGGTGGGAAAGCGGCGAAGCCGCGCTTAGCAGATTTTTTGTTTTTTAATTTTAAGAACCACTAATAATTTATCATTAAGTCGAAATTGTGTGCGACAGACATATAAGTGCAAAGGCAAAATGTCATAATTTTTCTTTTCACATGAGCTGCTTTAACATCCATACACATTGAATTTTTTTTTAAAAAAACATATAAACAATTGAAGTGACCCAAATAGAGCCACCATAAATTTGATCGATATTCACAAACCTAGCCATTCCTTCAGGCACAAAGCGAGGTAAAATTTTCATTTTTTGAATAAATCAATAGAAAAATAGGCGTGTTTAGTCTAGGTACTTGTTCTTGCATTTGATTACACAATTACCAGACAACAATATACTGGTTCAGATACCAGTATGTACACAGATGGCAATAACACTTGAAACTAAAGTACCAGCTCCATATATACTTGTCTTTTTCTCATTAAGATTGAGATGCAAAAACTGATTAAATTTCATTTATTTAGAAATACTTGTTAAGGAAATATATGTGATGACAAAATAAAATCAAATTATGCAGCACCTTTTAGAAACAAAAAGAAAGAAGAACAACAAAGAGTAAAACATTATCAAACACAATTGCATAGAAACGATTTGGCACATGTACTTTTCAACCAAAGAGATTAGTACAACAAATAAACTCATATTAAATGATATGAAGGTACCATTAAGTTGCTAGAATAATTAAATTAATAAAAATGTCAGATCCACCAAGTGAGCTGGAGGCACACTTTTTTAGAAATTTTCAGATCATTGATTCAATGATGAAAGAAAATTAAAAGCAAAATAAAACAATTACCAAGCACTTTTTGAAAAGCATATAATCAATATTCAATTGAGATACAACGCGAGCTCCTTGAAAACCATATCACATGGCTTAAATACCAGCTTTGACCAGCCTGAACTTTGCCATAATATTGAAAATACTGAAAGAAAAAATCGATAAATTGTCAAATAAAAATTATATTATTCTAGGCAGTACTTTTACCTAGCCTTATTACATCCATTCTATACACATATGCTAACCTGACCTAATACCACATAAAAGAGAGAGACCCACTGCTAAAAGCCACCCAATGATTTGTCTAAATATAGTTTATTCAAAATATGCTCAATTCTCTCAATCTTGATTGGTTCTGCTTCCATATTGACCTACATTGTATTTTATATTTTATTTTAATCTATGAATCAATCTCACTGGAAAGAGGAAGAATCGGTTAGCTTATTCGTGCAACCTAAATTGCGGTTATAGGCTGGAGGCCATGAAGATCTGAGGGTGAAGATATTGTGGCCATTTTCTCCTCACTTCGTGAAGCCTAAATTTCCTTTGCCATTTCTTTGGCAGTACCTTGCAAAATTTTGGCATATTCCATGTTTGCTTGGAGTCTCCTCCTTAAAACTTCCTGTAAAACAAAGAAGACATATTCAAGAGTAATATAAGAGGACCACAGTAACATCATACCAACATGAACCAACAATCAAATATTATAAAAATTTAAGCTTCTTCCTGTCTTTATGATTAAAATTAATATCAGATAGTCATGGAAAGGAATAAAAGAAAACTTTTTGGTTGTAAATATTAACTGAGGGTCTGAGAACCATAACACAACACAGTAAACTTGTCCATTCAATTATGATGTGGACAAATGTGTCTAAGATTAAAGATTGCAGGCCAAAAGTGAGCAAGTATTATTGTTGTTTTGATGAAGGATGCACCCAAAAACAATGATTTAATCATTTAAGCCATCTTTTAGCTCCAAGAGATTGAGGAGACGTAATAACAGAACTTTCAGCTGGTATACTGATATCTGCACCAGAGGTGCAACAGCAAAATTCACCATGAATGAATGGGGCCAGCTGAATTGATTGAGAGGAATTTTAGGAGAGGTACACTGAAATTGAACAAAAATACACCCAAAAAGAAATGCATACATAAATGCGAGACAAAAGTTTGTTTTTGCATCAGTAGCCATGCGACAGAATAGCAATGTCTGTACCAATAAGTACTGGTAACATGCGTAATAGCAGCTAACCACCAAAAAAGAAGATTTTAGGGAAGGAAAAAATGAAAGAAAAAGAAACAGAAAAAAAATCATTTTGGGAAGAGAAATCATTTTAAACTTTTATACCAAAGAAAAAAAATATGTCAGATTCTTCTTTGTGACTAATAAATAGGTCAGACAGAGAGTTTGGTAGTTGAAATCTAGTGTTTTTTTAAGTAATGTTCTTAAGCAATTGCATGCGTAACTGGAAAGAAAGAAAAAATATTACAAGAAAAAGAGATTATAAAGACACTGAATTGGAAAAAAAGGGTTCAAATATCACTTGCACACGAAAGGCTGCTGAGCTGAGCAAAATATAGAATGTAACAATCATACATGGAAAACTGAAGAATATTTTTTCCAGTGGGTCTGTTGTCATAAAAAAAATATAAATACGGAAGTAAATATGGAGCGGGGTCTGCTGTCATCGAGGTATAGATATGGAGGCTAGTCGGAGATTGTATCGCTGATTGGTGAGGGTATTTTGGTCAAATAAAAAAATTGACGTGTATCATTAATTGAAGGCATGTAAAAAGAAATTCACGCCGAAGAAATGCGCTTACTTTAAATAGCCAAATTTGTGTTGTGTGCACCGCCCAACAAATATATGAAATGAGAATCTGTATATATATGTTCCATCAAAGTTGTGTAATCTGACCATATTATCTTATGTCTCATGGAGAAATTTTTTATCATCTTGTTTGAACTTTTGATTCTTCCATCAATTAGTCAGTGAGGCCCACATTCTATATGCACAAACAACCAATTTCAGTCAGAAAATAGTACATGATATCACAAACCACAAATAATTTCAATTATTTCTGAAAATAGCTATATCTAGAGACATAGCTACCTTGAAAAACAAAATATCTCTAGCATCTACTCTATAATAATCCAAAAATTCCACATAGAAGGCAAATAAAATAAATTCAGATTTTACTTATTATGACTGCTATTTTTGTACTAATTAAACTTAGAATACACAGTTACACACGAATTGAAATAATTTCAAATTTCACTACTTACTGGTTATTTATCTCAAATCCCAGTTAGTCGTTGCTCAGTAGCTTGCAAAATGGTAAAACCAATAACCCATTGCATTAAATAGCACTATTGTTATCTTTGAAGAGTTTTTATTTCCTAATTTAAGCATTTTTATTTCCTAAATGAAGGTTTTCACATAAAACACCAAATCACGAGTATGTGTTATGAGGCTATACTTCATATGATGTTGCATATAATATTTTTTGAAAAATAAAAGTTAAATTAAAATAAAGAGTTATTTGATATATCACATTGTAAATAAAGAGTTATATGAGAACCTAAAAACTGAGGTTCCATTGATAGCATATGCATGAGAAATTGAGATGATTCAACAATGTCCATAAAGTGATCCCAATTTCAGAGTAAATCAAAACTACATAATCTGTTTAGGCAGGGACTTAAAAGTTGGTGAGCTGTATGGAATCAAAATTTTCAAAAAAAAAAAAAATAATCGGAACTATTAATACATCATTTGTATCATAAAATTGCTGTAGACCAACCAAAAATATTTGATTATGTGGCAAGACAACATCTGGTCTTTATTTATTTGTTTTATTTCTTCTTTTAGTTATTGAGAATATGAAATTTTGAGATTATTCATAAAAATTGTCTACAGTTATAAACATATTGATATCTGATTAAGTAATAAAAAAGTAAAAAAATCGTGTTATAAAATAACATAACAATAAAATTATCACAATACTTGAAATGCTCTTTTACCTTTTCAATACCCCAGGAAGCAAAAATTTGTGTAAGGCAATATCTCAATACTGAGTAGCAACCACCCTAGTTGAGGAAATTGCATATGAGGTTCATTGATAAAGCTGTGATGCCAAAATGAATTACGAAACATTTATGTCAATTAGCAGCAAGGTTTTAATATTATTGCATCGACAATGAAAATAGTTAGAAATTTATACTACCTTCGATCATCAGCTAAGTTGGAAAAGTTCTTACTGATCACACCAACAATTTGGTTCCAAGCAGCCAAGGTCGACCTGTACCTTCAAAACTCTATGATATGTACTCTACATGAAAGGAATTTTACCATGAAAATAATCAGGCGGCATGGCAACTAAAAAAATTAGCAGAAAAGATTTCAACATGATCATAAAGAGGACCATTACAACCAATACCTGATTCTTAACATAAATTGAACCAATTGAATTCCCTCAATCAATTACGATGAGCAGCCAGCGGTATATGAAGGGATCGTAGGCATGGAAAGGAACCAAGAATAGATTTGGCAGAGGAGCAGCACAGGATGGGTCGTGGGCAGGGCCGACAAGGAGCGGATTTGGCGGAGGATTTTTCAAGGGTTTTGAGGTACCGTGAATTTGGCGGAGAAAAAGAGATGAAGCTCCGGGAGGAGGTGGGCCGCGATTACAGGAGGAAGAGGCAGAGGATGGCAGGAGGGGGTGCGAAGGAGGAGGAGTTGGGGGTGTGGCGGGGTTGGAGAAAAAGGAAGAGGCAGAATGGCAGATAGAGAGGAGTTTTGAGTACGGGGAGAGAGAGAGAAAGAGAGGCCACAGTTTGTGGAGGAGGAGATGAGGCGGTTCTGGCGAATGAGAAAATGGAGGGTACGGAGATCAAAATGAATGGTCAGATTGCCGTGTCAAAATCGGAAACGAAAAACGGGATCGGATTCTCACGGGATTTAATTAATATATATATATATACATACATATATATATATATATATATATATATATATATTTAGATTTAGATTTAGATGTCTATATATATTGCTGTTAAACTTAAACAGTCTTACTTGAAAACATAGTCAATTATTAAAAAATATATATGGAGTGGTCAAACTTTGAATAAACATGTCAAAGTTTAATTATTAAAAATTATATATATAAATAATTAAAAGTTTAACAAAAAAAAATGAATTTCATATAAAAAAATTAGTGATGCTAGTATAAATTTGAAATTTTATATACTTTGATTCTACATGATTATAACTAATTAATTTGGTCCAAACTAATATTACAGGAACTTATATAACAGTCATTATATTCATTAATTTTGACGACCTGACTGATGCGTCGAGGCACGCATTAGCTGGGGTTGTGAATGAAAATCATATATTGGGTTCATATCCTTATCTCTTCCTACTCAATCTGCATTCCAAGTTTAATTTTTCATAAAACCAGTACTCATTCTGATTCACTATTGCATTCCAAGTAGTACTCATTCTGCATTCCAAGTTTAAACTTTCAACTGTAATAGAACTGAAGTCTTTAAAATGCTTAAATTTACTAAATAAAATTCACAACTATCAGCACAAATAGAATTCAGCCACATCCATCACAACTAACTCAACATAGTCGTTCAAATTGTAGAATTAATTCACTTCAACACTAATAGATCACTAACAAGACAAAAATTGAACAAGGGATAGAGAAAATTTATAACATCTTTGATCAAGGACGCTAACAGCACCATGATCTGGTCCTCCATTGGTAAATTCTCAGTTTCAGCAATTTACCACACACTGGCGGTTGCAGGGAAGATTGCAACTCTTTTTCATGGCAGTTTGGAGATTCAGAGTGCCGCCTTCTATAAAACTCCTTAGATTCAGATTGTGTTCCTTTCCTGCTTCAATTGACAACCACTGTCAATCAACTACTTGGTTAAATTAATCAACAAAATTGATTTTTTGTTTGAAATTGGAAAAGATAATCAACAAAAATAAACCGAAATCAGAGATTTGCTCAGCCTACTTACAATTGAATAAATTTAAACTAAAAAAAAAGGAAGTACCTCAATTTACCTACAGTGTCCATAAAGTCACTTTCTGTGCTGGAGTCGGTAGAGTCGATTCGAGCCGAGACACTAGTTGTGCTCGACCTATAGTGTCAATCGAGTCGTTAGAGTCGGATCTGAGCCCAGTAGTCGATAGAGATGCTGGATGGTGATCGAGCTGAGGAGAGGGGAGCTAGAGGTGGATAGAGGCGAAGAAGATAGCTCAGTCTAGGGTTTCGGTGTAGAGGTGAGGAGAGAGGAGGTAGAGGTCTAGGGTATTTTGCGTAGAGGTGAGGAGGGCCGCTAGTTCTTGATGGCGATACTACGAGAGGAGGCAGCGGTGGAGGGACTAGGTTTTGGGTTTTCTTCTTCGAAGCCGTGTGCGAGAGAGAGAGAGAGAGTAACAAGAGGACAGGAGACTAACGGGAAAACTTTGAAAATAACGGAGAGTTAGAAGAGTTCAGCGCCTAAATCCCATCCTTCGATTTAAATCTCAGCGCGAATTTTAAAGCGGATCCAACAGCACAGAAATGTTGTAATATGTTCCATATGGGAATTGCTTCCTACACTCCCCCGATTTAGAGATCCACTCCCTTTTCCTTTGAAAATGACTTAAATGTCCTTGGTAATGGTGGAAATGTAGTGCAAAAAAAATATAATAAAGAGTGAAGGACATTTTAGTCCAAATAGGAGTGGATCTCCATGTTTGAATGAGAAAATGGAGGGTACGGAGATCAAAATGAACGGTCAGATTGCCGTGTCAAAATCGGAAACGAAAAACGGGATCGGATTCTCACGGGATTTAATATATACTAGGTGGTGGGGAAGCGCGGCTTCGCCGCGTCTTTGTGGATTTTTTTATTTCAATTTTAAGAACCAGTAATAATTTGTCATCGCCGCTATATGATGGCTAAAATAAGATTTGTTGCATTGTTGACATTTTATTTAAATTAGCTCAGAAAATATTACATTACATATTTTTATTTATTTCATGCGTGAATTTTTTGTTTTTTGGGCTACTTCAAAGTGGCTCATCTGCCTAATCGAAAGAATTGTCAAATTTATCTATACGAATTAAATTGAAGTATTTGAGTAGTTATAGTCGAATTTATTATAGGACCAACTATTTTTTTCCCAAGCTCTTTAGCATCAATATACATTGAATTTAGTAATAATAATTTTAATAAAGAAGCAATTAAAGAGACTCAAATGAGACCTCTTTCGTTGTTTCTTTTTATTTTTTTGGGAAAATAGTAACTTAAGAATTACCGTCTCAATGAAAATTAAACCTGATTACAATACTTAATACCTCAAACCTTTTATGCGTCATGCATTAGCTTCTACTAAACTATTACTATAAATCTAAGTCCTCGTACTCATCATGCACTTTGAACAGTACTTAGTACCCTAGTAACCTTTTATTATAAAATCAATGAACAACAGATAAAATCAAATCTGGGTCCGACCCAATATTATCCTCCGACCTGCTGCAGTAACAGTAAAATATATAGATCCGAAATTACCGGTACAAAGGTGTCACTGTTAGAGCATATGTGTAAATCAAGTGCCCTATGTAGGTCTCCATTTCCTACTTGTAAAAATTGACGTTTCTTTTCCTACCTAAATTATGTCGTCCTGAAAAAAAAAAATATAAACAATTACTATAAATCAATGCTAAATTATTGGGAGCCGCATGAATTGAAGAACTCATGGTGGTTTAGTTTGACCCATGAAGCAATTGTCAAGCAAATGTAAAAAAAAAAAAATAGGGATATTAAATCATCTGGTCTGTCAGAATTGATTGGTTATATTAAAACAAAGCCTCACCTAATTCATTAAGCCCAATGAAAATTTTGCAAGATGAATTATATAATGAATATACAGTGTATATACATTATGTTTAATTGTTATGCGAAGACAGACGACCTCACTTTGAAAACTCTATCTTCTATAATTCCACATGTGAAGACAGATAACATTATTCAACTTGTAATCCTGAGAATACACAGAGATAGTTGTAACATATGTTGCAGGTCTTTCTCAAGTAATATATATACATATTTAATTATCATATCACTACTAATACTTGATGTTCTTTTTTTTTTTTTTTGCTTTTTGCTTTTTGACTCAAAACCTTACTGGTACCAGTCAGCGACAGTCCTCCCATCTCCCTCTAGTTAAATGAAAACCTTAGTTCCTACGTAGAGCCTATCTCACAGGGAGCGTCTGGATCGTTGGAAGAAAGAAGAAGAAGAAGGAAGAAGAAAAAAAAATTATAAACAATTCAAACTCTTCACAAAGTTACACACTTTCCAATATTTCTTCCCACTTCTTCCCTTCTTCCCTTCTTCCCACACCTATCCAAACGGAGCCACACATATTCATTGTAAGATGATGGTCTTCAAAATCTGCTCACAAATATTCATTGTAAGATGAAATATTATTTTCTAGATCCACATCATAGTTAAGTTTTTTACATAAACTTGAATCAAATCATAATATAATTAATTTAGATACTGGACGTGCCTAATTTTTAGATAGATGTTCATGTGCATGTACCAGTAAATAAGGAACAATTCACTATGATATCATTTGAAAATATGTAAAATAAAACAAAGATAAAAAAAAATAGAATAAATGTTATTGATTGACAATTGAAAAAATAAAATCTTTCTATCTCAATAATCTGAAAACTGAAATGATAAAAAAGGAGGTAGCAAATCATGTTTAAGTTAGTACCTTTGTGACTTGATGAGGCAGTGAAAATTCATCACCCCACCTCTTCAAAAATCTTTACCTCACAACCATTCAAATCTGTTATAAAAACATCAGTGAAATATTTGTAAATCAGAATATAAACATGCAAAATATAAGAATAAATTATAGATAGCCATCTAATCAGGTTGTAGCTCCAATATAATAACAAAGAGTAAAAGAAAAAAAATGAAGAAGAAACCACATAATTGAGTTGGTATATTACATTTGCAATGAGCAAATTTAGCTAAATGTAGATGGTAAATTAGATGTTTTCCTAGAGAAATTAATAACGACTCTAAAAAAGAGAAATCAAGTCTAATTCAATTGATCAATCAAGATGGCTATGGTTCTTTCTGCTGCTCTTGAAACATTAGAGCCAGTGCAAACTCGAAGGCAATATTGCTTCATCAAGAATTGTGTGTGGCTTAGTTTGTAAAAAACTTTGTTGCCTTTGTTAGGAGTTCGATATTGAATTGATGTCACCACATTTGCAAGTGCTACTGTCATATATTTCGAATTTGGACACAAACAAATCGTTCACATTGTAAAAAATTACAGTTATATTATTATATCTTCTAACCAAATCCATCTGACCCGAAATGATCGTGGTTTTGTCGAAGGCTGCATCCATATTACAAATTAGGTAAAATTTTTTTTCCCTATCTGGGCACATATTAGTTTCAACTCATCCTCGGTAACATTGGGATCCAAATTTCCAATGTATATCTGCAATTAAAGAGAAATATTTAGAGATCGAAAGTTCTATACATCCTTAAATGAAAAAGACATAATAATATAATAATGGTAGTATGTCCCCCAAATGACTTGAGATTGATTTCATGCGAGAACATATGACATATGATATGGCATTTCACTTAAATTCATCTCTTCTCATTTTTTATGAGAAAAGAATGCTATAGTTTTCTGTTCTCTTGTCATCTTTCCCCTACAACTTCAGTAAAGTACTTTGAGCTTAATAAATTAAGGAGAGATGACAGGGAGGTAGGGCAACCATTGCTTCCTGGACTTGACATTAATTTATTAGGTAATACAGGACAGTCAAAGGCCTTGCAAGTGTACAATGAACTTGAAAACATAACAAAAATAAAAACATGTAGAAGGAATTGGAGAAAACTTGTATATGTGACATCTGGGTCCGGTATAACTGTAGGAAGTGTTGCCGGATAAGCAGCTGTACATGAGAACAGTAACATTAGCATGAGGATTCTTTTAATTCACAATAACATCAGCATTTAGGAAACTGAAGCTTACTTGTAGTGGGTCTCTTTGGTATTGCATTACTAATGAAAATAGCCCTGGTCGAACAATGCAAGCCATTCATCTCAGTCATAGCTCGGTTCTTTTCATTCTCATCTGCAAATTTGACAAAACCATAACCTTTTGATCGCTCTATGTTTGCATCAATCACAACCTTAGCACCTCTCACTGATGGGTAATGCACCCAGAAGGTGTCCTTTTTATCAGAAAATGAACTCGTTTATTAAGGAAAAAATTTTCAGTCAGGGGCCTTGTATATGCAAATGCTGCTCCATCAAGATTAAACAAACCGCGTTTAGGTGGAATTCTGTAAAGGCTGGTAACTGTAAAAGGAACATACCAGAACTATCACAGTATGAAGTGCGTACTACTGTATTATTACTAAAAGAAATTTAAAGAAGTTCTTGTCAGAAGAGAAATAGTAATCCAGACACAAAACCTGAAAATGAAAAGTAATGGAACACATTAAAAGGTGGCAGCTACCTTTTCAAGCTTCATTTTCTTAGATTGTATTCAATAGAAGAGTTACTGCCAAGTAAAGCTCGAAATAAATAAATCAATAAACGTAGCAAGTTAAAACAAACCTTTTCTTAAGGTTTGTATTTAAAAAAAAATTGATACCACAATTTTCTAGAAAAAGAAGTTACTATAGAGTTTTATATCTTGCCAAATAAACATAATTCTTAGATTTTTTTTTCTACAAATTTATGCTCTGTGTTAATGTTGTTGTTAGGCTTTTGGTAGTTTTAACAAAAGATTTAAAAATATAAGACACAACATTTATACCAATTCCATAATTAAACCTATCCTCTAGTTGAAAAACTCCTAGATTCTAGATTTTTGTATTCACAAAACACACATTTAACAATGCGTTTAAAATTTACCAGTTTGAAAAAAAAAATAGAACCTGGATTTTGTGGCCATACTATGTCATTCAACTTAAGGAATCCATGTGCAATTCTTAAAATTAGTTGTTGCGTAAACGTAACTGTATAGTAAAACAAATAAAAAAATAAAAATTCAGGAGAATCGCTATAGCTGAGAGCAAAGGGAAAATCACTGACACTGTTTAGTCGTTAAGATCAAAATGGTGTGCTTCATGTCATTGTGCAACGTATCCAACGACCCCTATGATTGTAGAGGGAGTAGAGGTTGGGGGTGGATTAGATATAGCATGGGAAGAATAGGCAGATTGAGAGCTAGCCAAAGGTAGAGGAGAGAAGATTAGAAGCAGCCATGCCAGCCAACAGTGAGGAACTGAGAAGGGTTTTAGGGGGAACAGATTTGGCCGAAGGGCAACAGAGGAGGTGCTAGGGGCAGATCCGACGAGCAGTAAAATTGAGAGAGAATGTGGAGGGCTTTGAGGTGGCACAATTTGGTGGAGAAGAGAGAGAGTCGGGAGGAGGTGGATAAGCGAGGGTGCGTGAAGGAGGGGCTGAGGGGCATGCAAGGTCGGCGGAGGTCCGAGGAGGTGTGGATTGTGCTTAGAGAGGAAGCGGAGGTGTTGACTAAGGAGATAAGGCTGATCGGGGTTGCTTCGAGAGGAGATGAGACGGAGGTGAGATCGGTTTGGACATTGGCGGAGGAAGATGCGATGAAGCGATAACCGCGTTGAGGACGGGAGGCAGCTGCGTGAAGGTGGGCTTAGGGAAGGTTTGCGGAGGAGGAGGTGCGGTCTAGCGAATGAGAGAGAATGGAGAGACAGAGAGGCTACGAACATCAATCAACGTTCAGATTGTCGTAAGAGGACGGCTCAGATGCCGTGTCGAAATCGGAAAAAAATTGCGGAATCGGACACCCACGGGATTTAATTAATACTATAGATATAGATATATATAGGTGGGCGACGCGGCTTCGCCGCGGCTTTGCAACTTTTTTTCATATTTCAATTGTAAGAAGCTATATAAAAATGTCAAGAGTAATTATTGGCCCCAAACAACACTGTTTAAATCTTTATTAAAGAATAAAGTACAAAGCATACAAAATGGAAAAAATGCAAAACAATGCAAGCGATGCAACATTGCAAATTCTTAGGTTGATTTTTATTTATCTTAATCATACATTGATTCGGAGGAAAAGTTAGGGCCTTCAATCTTCTTGCTTTCTTCTCATTAATCTTTCGGTCTTTCCTATAAGTAATAAAATTATATGAGAGGAAAGAAAATAAATATTATTTGGAATAGCTTCCATTCCAGTGCAATTTAATTTTTCAAGCAACAAAAACTGCTACCAATATTGTTCTTATCATTTCCTTATGCATTATTATTGTTCAATAATTTTTATTCAAGCATTCATTATTCCTAAGCCATTTGTTCTCATAAATAATAGTTATTTATTATGTTCAAGACATTTAGTACCCGAACAATTGTACAATAGGAACTGGTATAGGCATATTCCCTCATCTAGCCGGCACTCAATCTCTTTAGTACGCAGAAACTCCCATGCACACTACACTTAACAAAACAAAAATGTTTCTGGTGAAGTGTGCTTCCAAAATTTAGCATTCCAAAAGAGATGTTCACATCCTTTGAGCATTAGGGTTAAGATTGTCAATTTGAGTACAGTGGAAGGTAATAGTATTTGATGTCAAACCTGATCTCTCTTATTGGTCTCTTTCAAAGCTAAGTCAGCTAGATCTTTCTGAGGTACCAATTTCTCTCTAGGAAGGAATGTTGCCACCGAAATTAAAATTTGTTGGAGTGCCCAAGGAGGGACTACACCATCTGCTATCTAAATCTCAAAAAAATTCAATCCATCAGAGCAGGGAATGCTAAAGAACTAAAAAAGTTTCAACAAATTCATAGAAGTATCATAAATTATTCTGATCAGCTCCTTTAGCATCAAGAAATTTAAAAAAAAAAAACATAAAGAATAATTAAGGAAGACATACCTTGCACATAGGGGCAACTAAGGTTGCATCATCTAGTTAATAAAATCAAAGGAGACAGGCAAGCCAAATTAGTTAATAAAATCCTAATAAAAGTCATAACAATAAATTGTTGCAATTACTTGCCATTCCATCATACAGTTTGTATCATCACAAAACTAAATGCACCTAATTATTAACCAAGTTAAATTTCATGTCCTATTTTATAGATTTTTAGATTTATACATGTATGCAAGCCTAATTTTGAATTCAACGAAATTTTTTTTTTGCCTAAAGTAAGGGCTTTGATTAGTATAGCACATCTAGCTCTTGAAATTATTGAAAACGTCTACTCATGAAGCAATTGTGTGGCATTTTGCACTTAAATTTCAGAGATACATAATAAATATTTAGTACTAATCTAGTTCAGGATCTTATATCAGAACCACTTACTGTTGTAAGCATGCATGCATCTTTTAGAGTGGCATGCACTCAATTTCTTACTACACAACATATAAAGCTCCATATCTCTAATCCCCTCATTCTACACGTGTACACTGGCTTTCCTGTAATTAAATCAAAGTTAAATATAGCAACAAACAATAAATATGCTCAATTCTTAACCTGAATCATTAGGCCGATTAGCAATAAAAATGTGTGCACATATCTTTTCCTACACACCCTCTCCTGCCATCACTCCGTCTCTTCCTCTGCCAACTGACATTTGTCACAAATATGGTCACCCCCTTGATTAATGTTTGTATCAAATAATAATTGATCAATATTTGTATCAAATAGTAATTGATTAATATTTGTATCAAATAATTAGGATACATCCTAAGCATCAAATAATTCATCAAGAATTTTGCTGCAGTAAAAAAGCCAAGACAGAAGGGTATATATCCTAATATTTGTATTGCTTGTCAGCCCATATCAAAGAAGCTAGCCAATAAATTTTGTATCCTCCTGCTCCAATTGAATCTTGTGAGTTAGCAATTAAAAGATTTTATCCTTAATAAATGATAAATTTGGCAATACTTATTACAGTTCAGTGACCCATTGGAGGATTATCGTTCTAAAATCAGCTTCATGAAAAATGAACTGATCAATGCTTTCTAGTACAATCTACTCGTAGTTTTGGATTGTCAATTATTCAGGAATTCAATTTACCATATGAAAAAGGTAGTTCTCTGCAAAGAAGTACATAAAGGATGACACAGGAACAGATGTCAACCTCTGGTTCATATTCACACTTCACAACATGAGGTGCCGAGTAGCAGTGGGTTCCCACTTGTTCATGATGGCACAACTTAAATTAAGAAAAGAGCAATTGTAGTTCTAAACAGAAATTAGGTTGGAGATAACTTACTAGATAGTCATAGTCTACGTCAAGCTTTTAGGGAAAATAATAAAGACAATTTCTGATCAAATCCCAGGCTTTAGGGTACCAGCCAGGTTGTTCTTCCAGTTAGAGAAAGAGTTGCCAACTGAGGCTGCTGTACCTGGCCAGGGTGAGGGAAGTGGTACCAGCTGGGTAAGCTATATCGGAACAGTGAACACGTGAAATGCTGAAACAGGTGTAGAACATATAAACAAACACACACATAACAAATTAATTTAATTTGAGGTATTAATATTGATCCAAGTGGAAGCTTAATTTTTTTAAAAAATGAAAAGAATTAGAGTGCTTATCAATAATTTTTTAACAATAGTTCTGCATTTTTTTTAGGCTGAAGATTCAATTGAGGCAAAATGGAAAAGCGTCAGATAAGATATTAAACATATAATTAGAAAGATGTCTATCACAAATTCACCTCAATTTACAGATTTCCTCTTCGCTCCCATCGAGATGAATCTTCACAAAAAAGAGAGGGTTAGGAGGCGCCGGGGAGGCGGTGGACCATGGATTGTGAAACGGGATCCACCCCATCTTCGTTTTCCATTTGGAGGCGACGAAGAGAAGATCAGGAGGCGACAGATGCAAACGAAGAAGAGGAGACGGAGCGTCGGGAGAAGGTGGGGCATGGTTGTAAGAGGAGGAGGCGGAGAAATGGCAGAAGAGGCATGCAGAGGAGGGTTAGCGGTGCAAGTGACGGGGTCAACGAAGGAGGCGGAGGTGGAGAGGCGAGGCATGAGTAGGGTGTAGAGAGAGAGAGAGAGACAGACGCGGAGGAAGAAAATGACTATCAGATTTCAGCGAAAAAACAACGGCTTAGATTGCCGTGTCGTAATTGAAACAAAAAAACGGGATCCGACACTCACGGATTTAATTAATAATATATATATATATATATATATATATATATATATATATACTAGGAGGGGAAGCGCGGCTTCGCCGCGTCTTTGTGGATTTTTTTATTTCAATTTTAAGAACCAGTAATAATTTGTCATCGCCGCTATATGATGGCTAAAATAAGATTTGTTGCATTGTTGACATTTTATTTAAATTAGCTCAGAAAATATTACATTACATATTTTAATTTATTTCATTCATGCGTGAATTTTTTGTTTTTTGGGCTACTTCAAAGTGGCTCATCTGCCTAATCGAAAGAATTGTCAAATTTATCTATACGAATTAAATTGAAGTATTTGAGTAGTTATAGTCGAATTTATTATAGGACCAACTATTTTTTTCCCAAGCTCTTTAGCATCAATATACATTGAATTTAGTAATAATAATTTTAATAAAGAAGCAATTAAAGAGACTCAAATGAGGGCAACAGAGGAGGTGCTAGGGGCAGATCCGACGAGCAGTAAAATTGAGAGAGAATGTGGAGGGCTTTGAGGTGGCACAATTTGGTGGAGAAGAGAGAGAGTCGGGAGGAGGTGGATAAGCGAGGGTGCGTGAAGGAGGAGCTGAGGGGCATGCAAGGTCGGCGGAGGTCCGAGGAGGTGTGGATTGTGCTTAGAGAGGAAGGCGGAGGTGTTGACTAAGGAGATAAGGCTGATCGGGGTTGCTTCGAGAGGAGATGAGACAGAGGTGAGATCGGTTTGGACATTGGCGGAGGAAGATGCGATGAAGCGATAACCGCGTTGAGGACGGGAGGCAGCCGCGTGAAGGAGGGCTTAGGGAAGGTTTGCGGAGGAGGAGGTGCGGTCTAGCGAATGAGAGAGAATGGAGAGACAGAGAGGCTACGAACATCAATCAACGTTCAGATTGTCGTAAGAGGACGGCTCAGATGTCGTGTCGAAATCGGAAAAAAATTGCGGAATCGGACACCCACGGGATTTAATTAATACTATAGATGTAGATATATATATATATATATATATATATATATATATATATATATATATATATATATATATAGATTTAGATGTAGATGTCTATATATATTGCTGTTAAACTTAAACAGTCTTACTTGAAAACATAGTCAATTATTAAAAAATATATATGGAGTGGTCAAAATTTGAATAAACATGTCAAAGTTCAATTATTAAAAATTATATATATAAATAATTAAAAGTTTAACAAAAAAAATGAATTTCATATAAAAAAATTAGTGATGCTAGTATAAATTTGAAATTTTATATACTTTGATTCTGCATGATTATAACTAATTAATTTGGTCGAAACTAATATTACAGGCACTTATATAACAGTCATTATATTCATTAATTTTGACGACCTGACTGATGTGTCGAGGCACGCATTAGCTGCCGAAATTATTTTCTATGGAATTCTAACATCAAAAATTTTAATAGAAAGAATTAATATATTTTTTTTTAATAAGAAGAAAGTTTGAACGCGTTTATAAACCGCACATCTCTCTCCTTTCGAACGCGTTTTATAAACGCGTAAGAAGCCTTTGAACGCGTTTATAAAACGCGTTCAAAGAGTGCAGTGATTGCGGCGAAAATTTCTGACTTTAGACGTTATTCTCTGACTTTACGTGTTTATAAAACGGGTATGAAGCCTTCTTACCCTTTATAAAAATGCATTCGAGAGCATCCAATTTTCCTATAAATACCCCCCACCTTCTGTCGTCCAAAACAAAAAAAAACAAAGAAAAAGGTCAGAAAAAAGGGAAAAATGAGAGAGAAAGAAGTGTTGGATGGTAGAATACAAAATAATATTAGTTGGTGCGAAACTAATAGCCATAAGGGTTGTATGCGGCACAATTATTTAGTGATACAGAGTCGCACACAATCCTTATGGCTATTAATATTCCACCAACTTTAAATTAAAAACTTTCCCGTGGAATCTGTTATTACGTGTAGAGGGCGATTTGCTGGCTGGTTCTACGAGCCATAACACCGCAGCCGACATCCTTGGATGAGAATCTGCATACATGTAGTATTCTTCATCCAAGTCTCAGAAAAAGAGGGAGTCAATATGACAATCAGTCGCCCGACTCTTGTCTATTAGTTGTGGTGTTCTTATTTCGACCCACCCTTAGCAATGGATCTTCTACAATTTTTTTTTTATGTGGTTCAAAATTTTAATATCATGTATTTTGTATTTTTTTTTGTTTTGTATTGTGTGGTTCAAAATTTTAATAAATTGTAATTTTTAATTTGTATTGTGTTTTTTATTTTAATGTTCATTTAGTTGTAATGTGTAATATAATTTAAATGAATATTAAGTCTCTTAATATTAATATTTCGAATTTCACAAAAAAAACGAAAATGGATAAAACAAAAACTAAAATAAAATAGATAATAAAACTTACAACACATATACTACACGAATTAATACATATACTAAAACATAAAAGAAAACAGATAATAATAAAACACACAATAATAAAAACATCTAATTATAGAAAATCTAATAATCAGTCCAAATGATATATGTCATTACCATTTAACGGATGATTTTCAAATCCAGGAGGACATGCCTGTTGCAAACGCAACCATACGATTCCATCTCCACGTCGGACATGGTATCCTCCATCTCTCTTAACTACATCAGTCCAATATTTCGGCCCTCTCACTTCAAAAACGTCGCATTGAAAAACCTTCACGTAAAATTTGTCGGAAGGGTAGTGCAAGTAGACGTGCAGAAGAATATCTCATTTACTTATTCGTTCATCTCCTTGGAGAAACACACCGGTACAAACATGACGTGGTTTAGTTGACATTATGTTTTCTCGGTTTCTCTTCTCTGCGTAACTTCTCTAAACTTTTGTTTTTGGATTTCTGAATTTTCGACGTGAATTTGCGGAGAAAAACGACTATAAATAAACTCAACCCTTATTACCCGTTTATAAAACGCGTAAGAAGGGTTGGAGCGCGTTTTATAAACGCGTAAGAAGGGATGAGTTAATGCCACTTCAATACTTTCGTAGTCTGTCAGTCTGTTTTACTGTTTTACGTGGACTCCACCTTCGTACGCGTTTATAAAACGCGTTCCAAGGCTTCCTACGCGTTTTATAAACGCGTACGAAGGTGGAGTCCAATTTTTGAGCAGCGTGATAATGTGTTTGAGCAGCGTCAAACATAGTAAAATTTGGCAGACCCATTTATAAAACGCGCTAGAATAGTTATTGCGCGTTTTATAAACGGGTAAATAATTACCTATATATATCTCTGAATTCGTTCTCCTATTTCGTATCACAAAATCACAAACAAAAAACACGTAGCCTTTATCCAGCAACTTTAGAAAATATTAATATTCCAGCAATTTTAAATTAAAAATTTTCTCGTGGAATCTGTTATTATGTACAAAGGTCGGCCCAGATGGACAGCTCGCTAACTTCATTATCATCTGAGGTAGACCAACACTCTGCTGCCTACGATCATGGGTAATGGGCGGTAGAGTTCTGCCGACCCAATTAGGGAAGAACTCGACGACTGTCGAAGTCTCTCGCAGAATTGGGCAACTGTCCAGGAGTCTCCGCAAATCCTTGTTTTCATATTAATGAGAATTATTGTAATGGAAATTCTTATTAATTTAAATCGTTGTTTTCATATTAATGAGAATTATTGTAATGGAAATTATTATTATTTTTTATATTAATGGGTTCTGAATATTGTAATGAAAATTGTTATTAATTTTTATACGAGTTAATTAACTGCTTCTCAACGCTAAACAGTTAAAGTGATTGTGGATAAAATATATGAATGCAATCCCCATCAAAATCGGCACCAAATGGAGAGAGCAGATTAACGGATTGATCTTCACAGTATGGTCGGATGAACTAATGAGTACAAAGCCTTTTAGGGTTGGGGCTTTTTGTAGATAACAAGAATGCATGTCTGTCAATGCTTTTCTTGACAGATCGAAGGGTTTCCTTCGGCACAATAAAGTCCCTCAAGCTAACACTAAACCCTTGAACATTTAGAAGCTCCATCATCATCTGTTGTACAATGTCCATTATGCACATACACATTATACTATACGAGTTAATTATAATACATAAAATAATACATAATTTCGAAATTCAAACTAAAATTAGAATGCATAAAAATTATAATACATAATTTCGAAATTCAAACTAAAAATGACAATACATAAAATAATAGTATATTCTCTTACAATACATTCCATTACAATATATAAAATTACGACAACACTTAATCTTCAATTAAAACAAAGGCATCATCAAGCAAAGAGTTCTCCACAGATAGTTTGGTAATCTCCTCTTGAAGAATTCTCGAAATAGCCTCGGCCTTATTCTTCCCGGCGGTCTCTTCCGCCAAAGCGGTTCAGGTAGGGACAAGTTGACACACGGCTTGGTTTCTCTAGCGTAGGGCCGAATCCAACTTTAATAGTAAGAGATGGCGTAAAAGCTCAAAATCCTCCAGTTTTCGAGCTTGCTCGACATTCTCTTCCACCAGATTCTGAGCGAGCAGTACAACAAATTTGTTAGCATCAACATAGTTATGAGTCATAGTATGCCAATCCTTAACTGTTGTGCATGCACGACATTTAAATTCTGTACCTTGGTTTTCTCCTTAGCCAATTCAGCCTCTAGTAGAGCAATGCGAGCATCTTTAGCAGTAAAAATTGCCCGAAGCTCAGCCAAACAGTTAGCCAAATGTGAAGAAGAGGGAGAACCTGACTGCAACACAATTGCAGCAGCATCCATGCCAACCCCCGAAGTAGGAGGAGTCGTAGGGAGTTGGACAGGGATAGAGGTAGAGTGCATCAGATTATCATCTTCTTGTAAGAAGGACCGAACACGAGTCGGAGGACAAGTGCGCTCCGAACCCTCACAGACAACATGGGGAGGATTGGGATCAGAAACAGAAGTCACCCCAACTTTCGGCAGTCGAGAGCTGTGAACATGAGTTGGTACTACAAACAAAGGCTCCTCTTCAGAGACGTCGCCACCACTCCTATCAGGACAAGAAATTGTTTCAGAAGACTTAGCCAAGAGATTCTCACATATTGGGTTCGTCTATGAAGCCGAACCCTCTCCGCGAATTAACTTTACAGTAATTTTCTCCGAACCCTTTTTCGTGGCCGTCTAAGTCCTCGCAGGCTTAGCAACCCCGAACTCTTTTGGCGACGCTCAGAAGCGACGGTAGAACCAGCTCCCCTCTTTAAAATTTTCAGAGGAGGAACTTGCATAGGCACATGAAGAACAAATGAAGAGGACCTTCTTTCTTGATAAGCGCGTCCAATCTGAGGACGAAAGTGGATTCTTCAATGGTGGGAGGATCGATAGAGACTCCGTTGAAACCATATGTATCCTTATTCCATTTCTTGGTGATACCGAAAGCATCTAAAAAGGCTTGGCGAAGATAGCAGAATTGTGTCTCCCAGTTATCAAGCTTCTTAATCTTCTCACCAAATAAAACCACATTCGCTTTGTTGCGAACTGTGCAAAGATCCCCACCCTTAGAAAATCTGAAATAATGTCTGAACATCCTTAGAGAAAGCTGTTAGACCTTCTATTCCCATCGCAAAAGAAAATAGTCACAACTTGCTCAAAAGAACGGACAATGCACCAAGCATTCGGATGTAGCTGACCCGGGGCAAACTCGAGGAGAGACAAGATGTCAGATACAAATTGAGAATAGGGCATTTTAAAACCACATTTCGCTACGAGGCTGAAAATAACCGCCCCTTTCTCCTCATCATACGGACGATCCTCGGCAGTAGGTACCAGCGCATCTTTTTCGGCAAACCCGATTTGGCAAGAGAAAGCGTAGAGAGATGCTTCATCCCAAGGTTGAGATTGAAAAGTCGGAGTCTTCTTGAACACTGAGTCTAGAGGACGGGACGAACGTCGATGAATCTCCTTCTTTGGAGCTACTCGACCTTTCCTTTTCTCGGGATCTCGAACAGGGGAAGAGGGACCAGCTTCGAGACTAGTAGGCATAGAAGGATGAACAATGATCTAATGTCCTTGATTGACAGATTCTTCAGGAGCATCGGAAGAGCGAGTCGGACGGTTGGAACTGCTGGAGGCCATGGAGACTGAAAGTAAAAATATACCCATATGTCACCGAAATAGATATAAAAAATCAAAAGTCGGACATCATATGGTAAGGGTGATAAACAGGCAAAGAGCCCACTTAAGTTCGGGCAGTTTTAGAGACGAAATTGGTAAGAAGATGAAACTTATCAGATTCGCCATAACCTAGACTCTATTATCATTGCCAAGTAAATAAAGATAGATACCAAACCTAAACAAAACATCTTGGAACACCATGAATGATAGGGGTTATCTAAAAGAATTTGTGTCGTCATCAAGAAAAAAAAAAGATATGAAAGATGATCACCATACCAACCTTGTCAGATTTTGAACTAGATACCAATTGGACCGCAAAAGTATTAGTAGAACTTGTCAATTTTTTGGTGGTTCACTTGTATCTTGGTCTAGCTGTAAACAAACTTCGATTGCTCTCTCCACCGTGGAAGCGGAATATGTAGCGGCCGGTAGTTATTGTACTCAACTTCTTTGGATGATGCAAACACTTAGGATTATGAGTTAGATTTTCAAAAGGTACCAATCTTGTGTGACAATACTAGTGCCATCATTATATCCAAGAACCCGGTATTGCACTCTAGAACCAACCACATAGAGATACGACATCATTTTATCCGTGATCATGTTGAGAAAGGTGATGTGGAATTGGTTTACATCGACACGAAAGAACAAATTGCCGATATTTTTACCAAACCACTTCCTACACAACAACATCTTGAACTTAGGTTCAAGCTCCGTATGCTTGAACTCAAATATTAAATTTATGCATATCTTGTTGTTGTTTTTGTTGTTTAGAACTTATTTCAGTTAAAATTGAGAGTTATTTCTTTTCAAATTCATGAAAAATCAGTTTTTTAAATCTTTTTGGTTTTAGTTTTCTGGTTTTTCTGGTTTCTGTTGACTCTAACGTTACACAACACCATCCAGTGTCGTGCAACGCAAGGGTAACGTTGGTTTGAACTGAATTTACACTGAATTTCAAAATCTATCGAGATGAACGTTGTACAACGCTTAACATCGTTGCACAACGCCAGTTTGAATTTTTTTTCTAACGTTGTACAACGCTGGCTATCGTCGTACAACGCTGGTTTCATTTTTATTTTATTTATTTTTTTTGAAATTGTCTGGCTTTAGTGTTGTACAACGCTCTTTAACATTGTACAACGCTGGGTGATAGCGTTACCCATCGGTAATCTGCGTTGCACAACGGAGCAGTCAGTCTCTGTTCAATTTTTCGCTGTTTTGATTCCTGTGTTGTACAACACCCTTTAGCGTTGCTTAACGGAAGGGTGTGTTTTTAACAGACGCGACCCCACCTTTCTCCTTCTTTTCTCCTTCTCTTCCAACCCGAGAGCAAACTCCATTTTTTTCTCTTTCTCTCCACTCACACCCCTTCAACTCTTCTCTCTCAATACTCTCTCAACTCTTACTTTCCACTCCAACCAAAACCACAAAAATACTCTCCACTCTCTCCTCTACACTCTCATACCCTCAAATCACTCACTCTCTCTCTCTCTCTCCTTCTCTTAATTTACCAAAACCCTAGCCACCGCCATCACCTTCAATTCCGGCGATCAGACCGTCGAATTTTCAATCGGTTTCGGATTTGAGCTCTCCAAGATCTTCTCCTCCTTTCTCGCTCTTCAATTTCAAGGTTCCATCTCATCTTTTTCTATCTCAATTCTCATGGCACCACCAAAAACCGCCACCAACAAACGGTCCAAGCGCAACTCCAAGGGTGCTTTCTCCTTTAACCCACCGGCACAACCCGAATAACCAATACCCATGGAGATACCACCCGTACCCATAGATTGGACCCTCTCCTCCTCCAACACTTACCTTTTCAAGGATTCGGACTCATTCATGCATTTTTGCCAATACCGTGAAGCCAATCGGAAGTGTTCCGAGTGTTTCTACTTCATGCATCCACATGGAGTCTATCACATTAGCCCGAGGGAATTGAATTGGATCAAGGAGAGAATTGACTATTGGAATATGTCGGGTCTTCTCTCTCACTCACAACCATACAACCCGACATTGGTAAAACTCTTCTACGGAAATCTCACCATGACATGGACTGAAGGGCAACCATCCGCTCACTCGTATGTTAAATAAAATATTAAGTTCAAACATTAATAAAATAAAATTGGATTATACAGATCTTCGTTCGACATGATTAGGCTTTGATCTTGTTAAATAAAATTGGATTGGATGTGGCTCCCTCTGTGATCCAGATCCGATTAGCTCCAAATTCAAATAAACAATCAGGAAGATTGTCTTTGTTCTCTTCTACGATTTCCTAGCTGTTGGAGAGTAATATTAGAAGCCTTACATTTTCGCTCACTAACTAATAAATTCATGGATTTGATTTTTATTGTCGTGCATCATGGTCTTTACTGGCTTCGTATTATCCTCTCAAATATTTATTGCTGCCGATCTCTTGTCTTTTATTCTCATTTGATGATGTATTGCTGACGTTTGTCACTCATGCATTACTTGACCTTAGATTGTAAATAATCATTGTAAGCTATTTATAATAGATAGAAAAATGCAATAAAGAAAATCAATTTCATCAAAGGTTTAATTTAAACACATGTGAACTCACACCGACTATGCCAGCAAACATACCTTCGCTGCACACTGACGTTCACAAAAATACAAATACAAAAAAAAAAGAGCATGAAACAAACAAATCATTGAACAGTGAGAGAAAAGAAGTGTCGCCATCAGATTTTTTCCAATTAAACAAAGGACACATACATTGGGATATACAGCAGAAACTAAGAAAAAACGAAAAATTGAGACATGTTGCGGAAACAACTGCAACATTGGAATCATCTGTGAATCATAATAACCAAGAAAAAAATTGGCAATTGTTGCGGAAACAACCATAGAATACACTAAATCCCCGAAAAATCTTTTTCGGAATTTTGCATTCAATTTATTTCAAATATGTGTACCTATTTTTTAATTCATTGTTACTGGTACTTCCTGGTTAATGGTGCCAAAATCATGATCTAATATTCATCACGTCCCTAAATCAAAAGCTAGCTATTTGAAACTATTAAACAAAAAATTGAGGCATATGTTTAATATGAAACAAAATTAAAAAATATATATAGAATTGATAAAAGCTCATTAATAATAGGAAAAACAAAACTAAAATTTTCATGCCTCAAATAGTTTGGACTTCTTCCATAGTAAATGTGCACTTAGTTGGAACAAAAATGTTAAATCTGATAAGTGCTGCTGGCAGTGTTTAAAATACCCTACCGGACCAGTCGGTTCAACCGGATAAACCGGGAACCGGACCATAATCCGGTAGGGTTAGGATTAAATACCACCTATTTTGAGAACCGAGAAAAACCAGATCATTTTCGGTTAAACCGGGTATAGATGACTATCGGACCAGGCGGTTCATTTGGCTTGTTGGCTCAAATACTTCAGCGCCTCCAAGCAAATAAAGAAAATCGAACTGCACAATACCCTAGATCCCCAAATTCCGCCTCCAATTAGGTTGGTCCTTATGGAATTATAATTAGACCTGTCAGTATTCCGTTCCGCCACCGTTTTCCGTTCCGTTCCGTCCAAACGGAACGTTAAACGGTAGAGATTTCAATTTCGTTTCTGAAAACGGAACGGAAACGGAAATGAAATTTATAAACGTTACTGAAACGGAAAACGGAATTCCGCTGAAATCAATGGTAAATAATGGACGGAACGTTAAACGGAATGGAAATGTGTTACGTTGGACGAAACGGAACGTTAAACGGAATTAATTTCAGTTACGTTGACTGAAACGGAACGGAAACGGAACATGCCTGTTCCGTGTTCCGTTTCAACGTTTGACAGCCCTAATTATAATTGCTGTCTATTTTTTTTAATATTTACTGGACTTCCTTTCTTGCTTTTTTTTATGTCTTTCGATAAATTGTCTTTTTTGCTTCAATCACAATAAATGGCACATTTATTTTTTTTTAATGATTTAAACAGAAAACTGCACAGGAGTATTAGACCTTTCAAAATTGTTTTATGGTTATTTTAAATGGAACATTTATTTCTGCGGATATATTATTATTGTTTGTATATATAGGGAGAGAGAGATTGGCTAAAATGCTTTACAAAGCATAGAGCCCTTGTACTTTAGTATTTTAGACCGTTGGATCGGATTTAGATTCGAACTGAGATCGAATCGGACGATTACGGTTACGATTACGATTTGAGGCGGGAGGGTATCCTCTACCAACCTCAAAAGGTTGGTAGAGGGCCAACTCTTGATCCGAGCCGTTTGATCTAATCTCGACGGTTAAGATTTTTCGGGCCTATCAATCTCAGTTACATACACGGGGCCTCCTTAACTGTTGAGATTAGATCTAACGGTTTAGATCGAAAGTTGTCACTCTACCAACCTTAAAAGGTCGGTAGAGGATGTGATTCCGAGGCGCTGAGGATGCTCCTTTTATTTTGATTTTCTCCGTCCAACATCTCCTCTCTGTCAAAACTCTATACTAAAACACAACACATGTCTAATTCTCCTCCTCTTGCCTAACTCTATCCTTCGAATGTAAAACCTAGGCGGCTAGGCGCACCCCATCGCACAGGTCTCGACTGTCTCCGTTCACCTTGGCACAAGTCTCTCGGCCTCTCGTCGGAATTTCGAAAAAAACCCTAGCTTACTCGTTTTGTGGTCAAGATCGACAGTAACAGGTACGTCTACTTACCTCAAAATTGTTCCTTTTTACATTTTTCTTTCTATTCAGGTTAATTTCTCAAAATTGTTCCTTTCAAAATCACGGTTTTCTAAAAACATAGTATTAATTAAATTTTAAAAGAGGGACCAATCAGAACCCTTCTCATCAATCTTGTGGCTGAACTCAATTAAATGGGTTAGCAGTCGAAATGGACTCAGGATATATAATACATGTGTATTTCTTAGAACCTTAGACCAGCGGCCAAGTAGAGAAAAAAGATTGGATTTTTGCTTGGACAACTTTCTTATTTATGAAATTCTGATCATTTTTTACCTATTTGATGATTGATTTAATCATTTTATATTTCTCATGTAATGTAGAATGACTAGTCAAAGCATATGAAATCAGCAAGCAAACCCGCCTTAAGAACGAAGGTGTAGTCCTGCCGAAATCCTCCTATTATGAAACGAATTAATTTTTCTATTTGGTTTTGTTTATGGTGATAAAATTGTAATTACGGTTGGATCTGTCTCCTCTAATTCTTGAGCTGTTAATTGAAATGAGTGATGATTGTGCTATTTTTCATTTACTGTGTTGCTAAGTTAGTGCTATTAATTTAAATCTGTTGGTTAATTGTACTATGTTAATTATAGTTTGTTTACTGTGGCCAATTATGTTGCTATAATGACACTGGTGTGTTTTTGTTATTATTATTTTTTTGTTTCTGGTAAGGGGTACCTTGGCTAATTATTTTCAAAATTCTATTGAGTCTTGTACTGACTCGTTGCTATAATGTTGACACTGGCCTTTTCATTTACTGGAATTTCTATTGAGTCTTGGATGACATCGGATCTTTGCATAAAATTACTCAGCATTTACATGTACTGGTTTAATTGTTAGACAGTGAAAGCTACGTGGTACTTGTAAATGTCGATAGCAGTATGTATATTATGAATTGAAATTCTAATATGTAATATATCAAGTTCTGGTATCAGTCCTGTTTAGTTGTATCTGTTATGCTGGACAATTCTTATATGTGAATATAACATTAAAAAAATAAAAAGGGCACTTGAAGCAACATTGTGCCTAAAAGCATAAAAAAAATTGATAAACTCAAAACTATAATACATAACACAAAAGAATACTAATGAGGTTAGCCCTATTGGCACACAATGAAACAATTAATTAAACTACAAACCTTCAAATACAAGATGAACTAATTTGAGCCAGTAAATCTCCTAAACCAATAATTACACAATATGCACTTGTTCTTTTCCCTCCTAATTCCTCTAATTAGCTCCTGTAATTAGCTGCATTCTTTCCTTGTAGATGTTTCCATCTTCATCTCCTGCGCATCTTGTTAGTAAATAGGCGCCTGGTTGTCATCATGTAACTCTGTAATTTATCAATGAAAAAGAATTTTATTGCTCTTTTTATATTATAATTATAATCAACCAAAAGATCACTTTATGGCATGTTCTGACGTACTCAAGTTGTGTTGTAATAACTCAGCAAATATATAGCAATAAATTACCTGATATGTACCGTATAGAAATGCATACGCATTAAAGAGTTAAAGTTACATAGGAATTTATAGTATAAAGATCCTCTCTTTCTTTATCGATTATTCGCCGCTCCATCTCTCTCTCTCACTCTCTCTCTCTGCGCTAGGGTTTGCCTCATTTTCGTTTGTGCTAGGGTTTGCCTCATTTTCGCGCACCACTGCGATTCTCTACGCTCGGTTTGCCGATCGAAGCTTTTTGGCCATTAAGCAGAAGCAGAGGCAGCAGCGTAACCTCCGCTTTCAGATCTGAGATGGCCTACGGGTATTATTTTTTTTTTCTATTTTTTCTACTGATTTCTAATTGTTCATGAGAATCGTTTCTGACTTTCTGTCCGTTTTTTAGTGCTTTCTGTTCTTTTGTTTTGCTTCACTACAGTATCGTTTTCGACTTTCTGACTCTTATCGATTAAGTTTGAAGCAAACTGACGACTGTCTTCGTAAGTGACAACTGGATCGATGCATTTTCTCAAAGGTTCTTTTATTTTGTTTTATTATAAATTAGTTCCTAAATTCAATTAGTGTGATAAAATAGAGCTTCAAAAGCCTCACAAGTCTATTATTGGCTTCAATCATAGGTGGCTTTTTTTTTATGAATAGATGGTTCTGTAAATACGCCTCTGAATCAATAGATCTTGAAGAAAAATATAAGATTTGTGTGTATTGTTTGACTTTCTATTCATGATTAATGAGTTATGTTAGCATTTTTGATCGAAAAAATTTATATATTTTTGTTTGTTATTAATGCACAGTGGTATAGAGTTGCTGCTCTTGGAGGCTCCTCTTATGTAAGCCAACAAGTTTAAATATCATATTTCTTAAACAGACTTCTTTTAAATATTTGTAGGGTTAAGCCAAGAAGATGATTGATCGTCTAAGCTGCAGGGATGCACCTATGTTTGGGAGTAATGTTTTGTGCTTTTGGGTACTATATCGCTATGCATTATTTTTTTGTTCAGGTAATACTTCCTCATCTCAACTGTATTTGTCTATTTCTTTTGTTATAATCATTTCTTATCTTTGTAATTTTTTTTTCTTTTTTACTGAAGTTATGGATGTGTGCATGCATACTTTGAGTTATATCTTTCTATTTAAGTTTTCTCAGCTATATATCTGCCATTTGTTTCAGTGTAGTTGCATTAGAGTTTACCTGAATTAGCTATCATTAGCACCTGATATTAATTTTGGTTGACCAGATGATACACTTTCTTCGGTAATGAAAAATCTATAAGTTCCTTCACCTGATGCTTGCTGAGTTCTACTCAGCCAAGTAACAGATAGCTTCGATTTTCAAAAAAATGAGTGTCAAGTGTGCAACTGTAGAGATTATTTCACTGGTATAAAAGTTAGCACGTATCAGGTGTCAAGCTTGCTTCTGCTGATTTTCTGTATCATTGTAGATTTCTGTTCGTCACGAAGTTCTTTCCATTATATGGTGAAGCTGGATTTTAGGTCAGACTTCATCATGATGTATATGATGATTCGCCTATGCCAACAAATACAGGTACATTATTGCCCCTTATCTACCTTTCTGTTTATCATTATCTCCAGTTTTTTTTTGTCTCAGTTATGTTTCATCTGCAGTCATGGTTCTGAAAATCGGAATCGGGCTGTTGATCCAAGAAGTCAAATCGGATGAATCGGATGAATCGGATCAAAAAATCGGATTTTTAACAAAAATCATATTTTATGCAATTAAAATTTAGAAAGAATACGAAAAACAGAAAAAAATATATTTTGTCAAATGTAAGCTAAAAATAATCAATTGGAAGTATAAAATTAATTAAAAATATAACAATGATATCATTATGGAAGCTATTGTGACACTTTCACATTTTTCAGAAAATAAAATTTTGAAAAAAATTTAAATAATTTTTTTATTAATAAAAAAATTTTGATATGCAAACATTGGTTAAAAGACCTTAATGTCTCAGTAAGGATCTTACGATAAAAAATTTACAATTTTTTGTACTTTGTTTTGTTTTTTTAATCAAGTATGATTTTGTTTTAAATTTTTTTCAATTCAAGAAAATCTGAGCTGTACAAAGTTTAAAAAATGCTGAACTGGAGAGGTCCATGTTTGACCCTAAAAATTGTCGTGATATACTGCTATATGCGATCAAATCCGTAATTCAAGACATAAGCGGATTGACATGAGGAAACGTAAGAGACCCGTTCAAGGATACGTGGAAGGAGATATACGGAATTTGTGCAAGTTGATAAAAAAAACACGATCACATGATTAGGATGCAAATGGGCACATGATAGATTTCAGAGTTATGTATTAACAAAATTTTACTTTTATTAATGGAATTTCATTTTCGTTAATAATATGAAATCTGCTAATACAAGGCCCATCGGAAATGTAGGCCCAATTGAAATCAATATCCCATTCAAAAAATAGAAAATAAAGGAAGCCCACAATAGCCCGTTTCAATCTCGGCCCGTTCTTCTTTATTTTTCTGAGTGGGACCCATTGTCAGGATCCTCTTCTTCTCCTCGTGAACAAAGACTCGAACCACATCAGACCCTCGTCGCTCCCCCCTCTTTTCTGGGATTCAAATTCCGCAGAAGTGACGCGCCAATAGCCTGACGAGCGGGTCCCACCTGTCATTCTCCACCCTTAGCCCTCGACAGGAGACATTGATTCACCAATTCCTCAAACCCAGGCCATGCAACTGTGTGCCAAATTGATCACCTGAACCCACTTGATTGCGACCCCACATGTCATAAGAGCAGCGAGCACAGCAACATTTCATCAATTGTCGTAATCCCTGCCTTAATTGGCTTGATAGCTTGTCGAATTAGGGGCTGGCAATCAGCTTGCGACGGCACCATGTCGATCAGTGAAGGCATTTACACCTCAACTCACCTATTTCTGACCATATGGCCCCGCTTGTCAGATAGGCCCCACATGATGAATGGCGGCCCATGACCATTAATGCAGACGGTTGAATCCCCACTCATTTCTCTCCCTGACGATCAGACCCCATTGGTCAGACCCCCAACTTCCAAGACAAGTGGCAATCACTTATTGAATGCCTTCAATTCATCTTCCTTCCCCCTCTGATGGTTTCAGCACACGCAAATACAAATTAAATTTATCCCCAATAAACCTCACACACGCCATCCAACTTCTCAAGCAGTCAATGCCATGAAGTGGGCCCCACCTATCAGTTTTACAACTGTTGTCGTGTGTGGTGACCTTTGATTGGCTGGGCCAATAGAGCAGCTTCTTCCCACTCATTGATTTCACCTTTCCCAAACCCTCTATGATTGCCATATGTTATTACTTGGTTGTTCCCCTCTTTAAGCTTCTGACCAATGGGGCCCACACCAATCTGATCATGACGATTAATGGCGCATAAAAATCAGGTTTGAGAGATCAAGGGATAAACTGGCCTCAAAAGAGCAACAATCACCAGGGCCATTTACAGGAGGCCCCACAAAATCAGCAGGGAACATGAATAATGAGACAGTATATCAATTGCAATGCTAGAAAACGTGCAAGCCAAGGGTTTGAACATGCAATGTGAATGTCCCCCTTTGAGAGTTTGTAGAGGACAAATTACAGGAGAATGTATATCCCTGTTAAAACTACACAATACTAACAATGAAGGCAATGATTGAATCTCTGTCGACTTTGGAAATGATGAGGATTGAATTAAGCATCAGTGGTAACAACGAACATAGGAATGTTGGAGCAAAAAAAAAACTGTGGAAAATACATGGATAATTAAATAAAACAACCCCTTAAACATTAGCTTACCTATGTTGCAATGAAGCCCTCTAAAATGAAATTGGTAAAGAGATTGTAAAGAAGCAGCAAACTCAGCTTCACAATCTTTTTTTTTTCCTTTTTCTCACTGATACCAGAAGATGAAACAATCGAAAAGGTAAGAAAATGTTTGGAAAAAGTGGTTACACATTGGTGGGGGCAGTAAATGCCACAGTGGCAACCCCAATGTAAAATACCCATGCTACCCCCAGGGGCATTTTTGTCCAGAAGAAAGTTGCTACAGCTCCTGCCCCATGTTTTCTATAAAAGAAGCCCCATTCCCCTCCAGAGAGAGAACCTCAGGGAGAGATCATCATTATCACCACATACGACACCATCTTCTTCCTCTTGTTCTATCTTCCTCACTATGCACAGCTCATGTGTTGAGCAACAAAGAGAGAAAGAGAGAAGCTTTGTCAATTTGTTAGGTTAGCAAAAAAAAATGAGAGATTTGCAGCTGCTGAAACAAGGGGGCAAAATGTAAGTATTGGAAGTGTTTTGAGCTCTTTGTGCATAGAGCTCAAAGCATTAAAAGTGTGTTTGTGTAAAGAATATATGTATTTTCATTTCTACCATCCTTTTTGTTCATGTTTCTTTTCTTTTTACACCTGCTTTTGCTTTGTTGTATCTTCTTTTTTTTTCTTTCTCCTTCTACATAATAAATAATTAAAGGTGTTAATGAAATAAAGTGATGAAAGTAGTGAAAGCACACATCAATGGAAATGGTTAAAGGACAGCAGGTACCCCCCCATCCAGAGAGAGAATAAGCTCTCTGGATTTGAGGGTCATTTGAAGCCACCTCAGAGAGAGAATAAGCTCTCTGAGGCATACCACTTGAAGACATCTCAGAGAGAGAATAAGCTCTCTGAGAAAGGCCTAGTGAAGACCATCCAGGGAGAGAATATGCTCCTTGGAATGAAGCCCTTTTGAGTGAGAATAAGTGCTCAAACGGTGACCCTTTCTTGAAGCCAAACCTAAGCCTTACAAACCATCATGCTCATCCTACTACTGTCATTTTCTCTGGCCTTGTTATGATCATACTATACAATGGGGTAAGGCTGTTCAATTTCTCTCACCCTCTAATGCACTAACAAACAGCCTGCTACTATGCCTAAACCATCCTTCTGTCATAGCCATGAGACCCCATAGCCTTTCCACAAATGTTCTTCCTACAAATGACTATGAGTATGCCATAGCTTGCTGGAACCTCATGCTATGCAACATGTTACATATCTCTAAAAGTTCCCATTTGCCATTTCTCATACCTTGTTCCCTCCCTAATTCCTGCAAACCCCTTTTCCTTACAATGCCAAGACTGAGCAAAAAAAAAAACAACAATAATGCTGTCTATTTCTTTTAAGCCATAGGAATATACGGATCAATGCAAGTGATAGCAGTGTGTGGCCTAGTTTATGGCAATTCTTAAACCCCTAATAGGTATCCCCCATCACACCCATATACTACCTAAAATCAGTTCTTATGACAGCCCATAAAACCTTCAAAATCCCCACCTTACCTTGTCAAAGCCATACCTTCTAAGAGACATGCTGCCCAAAATTGCACCCCTTCTAATTCATTTGAACATTTCCTCTAACTCTTCTGTTGGATTTGACAACAAACGGCTGACAATCACTCTTGATGTTTATAATCACAATTCCATGTCAATTATGCCTCTAGACGCATTACTAGACTCGCACTATTGCCATGAAGCCATAACCATTCGTTTGCCGTAACCTGATTTGTGCCAAGATAAAACGCCATGTTGGCAGTATCCATTCACCAAATTGACTATGTACCGAGCCTCTCTCATGTGTTGTGATGCTCCCTGACTATCCAATTCTGAGTCAGCACCACCAAAGAGGCGTAATTGATATTGAATCCTTTCCAAACCCTAACCGTAAGATAGAGCCTAAGTCGAAACAATGGGAAGATCTATACACCTGACAAATGGGTCCTACAACACCAGGGTCCTCCCACGACGATGAGGGACCTCTGTCCGATTATTGCTTGTCATTGTGTCGTTTCAATTAGGTGACAATGGCGAGGTAGGCTGTAGCAGATCGAAAACGAAAGGGAAGAAGGAGAGGAGGAGGATGTTTATGTCTCGATTTTGTGTGAGTTTGGCGCATGAGGAGCCATGCATTGACAGTGGGTCCCATACAATGAAAAATATGCTGGCGCACGAGAACCTAACCCATGAGGCCTGATAACCTACTATCTAGCTCATAGATCTCAACAAAGAGTTTAGGTAGAGAAGAATAGGAATTTCATCTTTTAATTAATCAGTTTAGTACATGGCGTATCTTAGTTTACAGAATGTCTAACCCCCCCTCCCTATAGAGGGGGGTTCCTATTTATAGTCGTCTGGTGGTCCCCCATCGCATCGGATCTTTTGTGGCCTCCTCATGTTCTCATCTTCCTTATTCAACTGCGACATGAAGGTCGCTGCAACCTCCTTCAACCCCTACATGTTCCTTTCTCGCCTATGACCAACGTCCATTCAAGCGAGGCTGAGTGCGAGGTTGAGTCGAGGCTCTTTGAACGACTATCGTCCGAAAGTCACATAACATCTCGTGACCGTTACGAAAAGGACATTTGTGCTCAGAAACCGTTTCCTCCTCAGGGCCCACTAGTGAAAACGCCTTTTAACGGTTCCTAACCCCATTCTGAGCGCAACGGCCGCGGGCCCACTCTCATCATAACGGCTCGTGGGCTACTCTCTCTAAAAAGGCTTTATGCAAGGCTTTTCGTAATTATCAGGCCCGTATCCGGATCTGACCATATCATTAGCCCTCAAGCTTTTGGTAAATGTTTGCATTTTATCAGAAGTTTTTTATGGCAACTTCTAGGTGACTTCATTGGGCATCGGGCGATGTTTGAGCGATGTTGGCTCGTCGTCTTATTCTCTGCGAAGTCCTCATAATCTGCAAGCCCTCAGGGGGTGTTTGTTGATATCGGAATCCATCCGACGCAGTCGTACAATGATGATGTAACGAGTACCTGAGTCCTCCGGACACCGTCGCACAGTGAGGGTTGGTATCGTCGAGCCCTCATACAATGCTAGAAGAATTATTTGGTGAATTTAATAATATAAAGAAAGAGGGAGGGGGCCACAAGATCTTCTATAGGGATCCTACAAGATCTTCCAATATAGGGATCCTACAAGATCTTCCCATCATTGCATCTTTGGGGGATCGAGTCGCGACGATTTGTCTTCTCATTGGGATTTGAAAAAGGGATACGCCCTCTTCCAGGCGGGAAAACCGAAGAGACGCGTCTTTTATATAGATTCAAAACCGTCATTCGTCTCTCTCTCCACTTCCAGTATATTCACTGTACCCCTGCAGGAGTTTTCTTCTTTCCCTTATTCTTTCCTTTACTCCGGTGAACCCTTCATCCTTGTTTTTCTTCTCTCCTTCTTCTTCTGTCCTTGCCTGTCGGCGGCTATCGAATATTGGTACTAACCCTTTCTTGTTCTTGCTTTTCTTTCTACCACTTTTGTTTTTGTCGTAGCCTATTCGCCTTTTCTTACTATCATTTTGTTTAAATCTCCTTTGTTGCTTAGTTCCACCATGCCTAAGAAGGTTTTCAGGAGTTCAGACTCTAAGAAAATTAGGAGTAAATTCCCCCTGTCCAGAGGTTTCGAATCACATCCCTAGATCGAATCGAAAATAATCAAGTTCAAAAGGAATTTGGTTTTTGATGATCCAGAGGAGAGCGAGTTGCATGTGGAAGGAGCGAGTAAACTGGACCGCCCTTTTGAAACTTCAAAGGGAAGGGTGCTCTTCGCTAAATCTGCCTGGTGGGGAATACGCCTACCCTTGTCGCCATTTCAATGCGCACTTCTCAATATGGTGAAAGTTCCTCCAGGCCAACTTCTTCCTGTCTCATGGTGTTGCGTCACCTCCTTTGAGCGTTTGCTTACGGTGAACTTTGCAGACATAGGATTTAAGGCTAAGGTTACTCCCACTGTGGGGCTATTTGGATATTACTTCAAATTCTGCCGCCATAGCGAGTTCTGTACCATCAGAACTGTGCGTCGTTTATTCGCCAATAAACTTAGAAAAATAGGCAACTGGGAGGAGAACTTCGCTTTCTGTCGAGGGACCTTGATGGACGGGATGGGCGTCTGTTTGGATTGGAATATGACCTCCACTGGGTTCACCAAGGTAGAATTCCCAGAACCTACCGAGGATGAATATGCCATAATAACTCATCTGGGCAGAACCTCTCAGGGGGGCTACCAATTGTGTTGGGATGGGGGTAGCCCTGTAGCAGATGATCGCACCTTCGCTGAATGCATCGAGCCTGATTTTGTCGCAGACGAGGAGCTACCCCTACAGCAGCTTAACTATTCCCCTCCTCCTGAAGAGGAAGGGGAAGGATCACCACCGCCAATCGAGTCTCCAACTACCAAGGCTCTTCCTGTTACAAAAGCTTCTCCTGTCAAAAAGGCGTCTACTTCCGTCCCCAAGGCCTCTGCTATGTTTAAGGTTGCCAAGGGGGGCGGCTCCAAGGGTTCTAAGCCTGCTTCTTCTCGCACTTCTCAGCATCCCAAAACCGCGCAGACATCTGAGAAAACCCCAGCGAAAAGAGTGTTGGCCGAGGGAGGATCAGCGGCAAAGGAAACAAAAAAGAGAAAACGTGCCGAAGGTTCCTCGAAACATTCATCGCCGACTCCCCCAGACTTCCCTAGACATTCGAAAAAGCATCTGGGAAGACACCTGTTGGTGAAAAATCTGCACCGGCTCACCCTTCCTCTTCTTCCCAGCGTCGCCTAACTACTCCAGATGATTCCTGGCGCACAGCTCGCGTCAGGAAGATTCATGAAGATGAGAAAGTTTCTCTGCGCCTCCCTGGAATAAACGTGGATCCTTCCAAGATCCAGGTTTCACTCTTTGTTTATCTTGCTCATCCTCGCCGTTCCCCCTTTTTTTTATATATAAAAAATAACTAAGATGTTTAATTGCGTAGGTGCCTCGTCTTGCTGCCTCCCTGCATCGCGTGTCTTTGGACTTATGTCCACAAATTAGTAATTCGCTTTCTGGCTTATCAATGGAGGACAAGTTCATGCGGATGCATTCTTTACTGATTGAGTTGGGATGTCTCCAGGCGAGTGTCCATGGTCACTCTCGCAATTTCGGAAGTGCTTGGATGAAGTCGTTGTCTTCCTTGGCGGAAAGGAATGCCAAAATCGACAAAGAGCTTCGCGTGCTTCGTGGAGAGCAAGAATCAGACTGGGGCTTCAAGGTGGATCTGTCGCAGTTCTCTTTTGCGAACCGCGCTTCTGACGAAGACAAGGCTGAAATGACTGCGTTGTTTGAAAAATTTGCTGCCGCCCAGGATACTCTGCTGGTTCGTGCGCAGACTGCTGAAGCGGACAAAGATCTGATGTCTGAGACGTTGAGCCGCGCCTCCCGCGTCAATGTTGACCTTCAGAATCAGCTATCTGCCGCGCAAATATCGCTGGATCAACGCGACCAACAACTGGAGAAAGCCAAGGAGCTTATTCTCCAACGAGATGGGGCCATATCAGATTGGAAGAAAACATGCGAGAAGGTGGCGCGCCAAGAGAAAGAGCGAATAGCTGAATTGGCAAAGTTGAAGCTAGCCAATGAGGCTTTGGAACAGAAAACTAAGGAATTACTGGACGAGCTTCAGAAAAAGAACCAAGAATTGGCTGGCCTTGGTGAAGAGGTGTCTCGGGTGAAGGCCGAAAAAGATCAGCTTGTATCTGAAAAGGATAGGTTGGCGTCTGAGAAGGCCCAGCTTCATTCGGAAGTTGTCCAGACCTCTTCGCTGTTGCAGGAATCCTCCGTTCGTCTTGCTGAGCTGCAAGCCGAGATAGAGAGATTGAAGTCTCTCCCTGCCACTTCCAAAGGCAAAGAAGTTCGTACTGATAAGGGAGAAGTCCGCTCGTCCAATGACTTTCTTCAGGCATTTCTTCAATCCACAGGTGCCCAAGCTGCAGCTACCCGCCTCGTTTGCGGGGGTCTTCATTACATGTTGAAGTTGAAATGTGATCAGTTGCGTCAGTATTACCCATTTACCCGAGAGGAGTTTGGGATTATGGACCCTGCGCCAGAGCCTGACGTCGCCCTATCGCAGTGTCGTTGGGATGAGGAAAGTGGTGATCTTATTTGTCAAGATGAGGAGGGTGACCGAGTGGTTGAGTTAGGTATGGAAGTAACGAAGCCTCTCTTGACTCCTCGCTACCCCTGGTCGAGCTCTGGCGCTGTTTGGCCCGCAGACATAACTCGTCCTTCTAGGGAGGAGGTTGAAGCCGAAGATGAAGACGAGGATGGCTCTGACGAGGAGAGGTCTGCGGGGGTAAACACCTTTGGGGAGGCTGGCCCTGTTGCCGAGTTAGCTGAAGGTCTTGCTCGCCTTTCCCCGCATCATGCCGAGGGGGCAGGGTCACTGAACATTTCCGAGCAATTTGACCAGATGATGAACGAACAAAGGGAGTATAACTTGCTCCATCCAGATCTCCAGCTAAGTGATTTTAGTCTCCCTGGTGGTTCTTTAGGCGGTGATGTAGATGGAGAGCCATGAGTTTTTGTTCCATGTTTCATCATTTGTTGTTTACTGTTCCGTGTCTCATCGTTTGTTGTATGCTATTATGTAAACGTGAACCTTTTGGATTATGGTATTTTCTTTAAAAGACTTATCTCGTGCGACTCGATTATATGACTGTTTTGTTGCTGTTTGTTGGATTATGTAATTGCTTTGTTATTACTTGTTGTCTTTGCGACTTGTTGTTGCATAAGTAAGTCCAGATTTTGACGATAAACATCATATAGTAGAACGAAGGGAGCGGCGAAGTTAATGCGCGAGACAAGATTTGAACTCATTGTGAGACGTAAACAAGAGTGCTTGTTTGACAAAGTAAGGAAATCGACGATGTTAGGGCGCTGAGCGTGAACAGGCTTGAACTCATTTAAAAGAAGTTAATGAATCACATGCAGGCAGTAATTTGACAGGAAAAAACGATGTAATTTAAAAGGAAAGAATGATGTATGAACAGGCTTGAACTCATTATATTCCATAAAAGTACATCATAAAAGTACATCATATCATATCTTGGGTGATACATGCCTAACGAGGCTAAGGGATGTTGACTTTCTTTCCTAGCTAAAGGGAGGGCGAGGAGTCATTGCACATAAGGGATGTTGTCTTTCTTTTGTCCTTATGACTCCCCTTCTATCGTGATGGAGGTCGACTGGAGAGCTACTCTCTTCTACCATCACGCTTGAAGACGACGCTGCGTTGTACTGGGCTCCTTTGGTTATGTAGAAAGTGTGCATCACCGCGACAGTTATTGGCGTCGAAGTTGATACCTCCTTTAACGAGGTGTCTGCGGCGATCTTGCTCCTTCCTCTCCAAAGGGAATGACCCATGATATAAGCTTGCCCTCTTTCTCGCGCCGAGCATTCCCCATCTGTCGTTGATGGTTGGCGATCGGCTATTCGAGGGCGACCTCTAATTTAGATATGGTAAGGTCGCCTGCATTGGAGGCCAAGCTTGCAGTAACGCTCTGTCACCGTCGTCATCTTCGTTTATGTGGGTTTGAAACGGCTGAGTTTTGTTATTTTCATTTACTCTCGGCTCCGCCGCCCAAACCCACTCGACGGATGTCTTGCTTGCGCACACGGTCAAGCAAGGCTACCCGCCGATAGGGAAGGTTTAGTATACAACTGGAGGGATTTTACCTCAGCTGCTCTACTATACCTTCCCGGACTCATCAACTGCTTTACTATACCTTCTGTCCTTTTCTCTCTCTCTCTTTTTTTTTCTTTATTTTTGGCCATTTTTACTCAATCTCTTGTTTGTGTTTGCTTTGTTTTTTGTCTTTCTTAAGGAAGAAAGAAGGTGTTTGAGATCTTGGGAAGAGGGAAGAGGAATGGAGGC
Source organism: Rhynchospora pubera (assembly GCA_028095005.1). Taxonomy (NCBI): domain Eukaryota; kingdom Viridiplantae; phylum Streptophyta; class Magnoliopsida; order Poales; family Cyperaceae; genus Rhynchospora; species Rhynchospora pubera. Next base: position 178,338,545 of record CM051462.1, read on the forward strand.
TCTTGGGATGAAAATCTTTGTGGGGTAACCCCCCTATTTATAGGTGTCCCGGCACCGACAATGGTGGGCCCCCTCTTGTCATGTTGAAATAAATGCGAGATTGAACGTATTAAATGCTGGATAGGAATTGTGGCCCGAGGTAGTTGGGTTGTATCCTTAAATTTCGCCGTGTATGTCGGGAAACAAATATTTGCTTCTTTGATGAAATGACTTTACTAAATTTGGATAAATTCGTATGTATGACCGACTACTCGAATCTTAGGATTAATGTTGGCCAGAGTTACTGGAGACGGATAATGTCTGTTTTGACGGCACGGCTGTCGTTTGTTATATGGCAGATGGGGAATGGCCATGCGGCTGGTGTATGTCGTGCTAGCAGATTGCGCATGGCCATCACAACTGCGCATGGTGATGCGGCTAAGGTCTGTTGTGATGGCAGACTGCGCATGGTTATGCGACTAAGGTCTGTTGTGATGACAGACTGCGCATGACTATGCGGCTAAGGTCTGTTGTGATGGCAGACTGCGCATGGCTATGCGGCTAAGGTCTGTTGTGATGGCAGACTGCGCATGGCTATGCGGCTAAGGTCTGTTGTGATGGCAGACTGCGCATGGCTATGCGGCTAAGGTCTGTTGTGATGGAAGACTGCGCATGGTTGTGCGGCTAAGGTCTGTTGTGATGGAAGACTGCGCATGGTTGTGCGGCGAAAGTCTTGCCATAGTGTAAGTAATTCATGAAAAATTTATAACAATGAATTCCAAAGTAACGACAATTTTGCGCTCTGGAGAGAAAACATTTCACTGAATTTGGCAAAGTACACTTTCATATGCAGATTAGGTACAAAGTTCCCTTCATTGTGTTACATTGCCTAAAGAGAAATTAAACAGCATGCAAAAAGGTACAAATTTTAACTAATTTAATCCTAAGGTTGCTTCACTTCGTCCCTGGAGGCCTATGCTACGGTACTGCTCCATCGAAGTCAATTGCTTGGGGGGGGGGTCGCTGATCACTTGTAAAATTTACGCAGATGAACAACGTTCCATGCATTGGGAAGGTCGCGCCCTGCTAGGTCTTGCAACTTGTACGCTCGCCCTTCTATGGACCGAGTCACAATGAAAGGGTCATCCTAAGCGGGATCAAGCTTTCCGATGTGTTTCCCAGTTGCTTCCACACTTCTCAATACCCAATCGCCAGGTTGGAAGTGTTTTGGGGCGACCTTTTTGTCGAAGTTTTTGCGCATCTTTCGCTGATATTCGGCCATCCTTGCGCGCGCTTCCTCGCGTAGCTCATAAATCGCTTCCAGTTCCACTAATTTTTTCTCATTGTTTTTGGTCCACTCATAAGCGATGGTGCGCAATGTGGGCTGCATGATTTCCATGGGGGTGACCGCCTCCATTCCATATACCATGGCGAAGGGGGATCGCCCAGTTGCAGTTCTTGGGGTGGTGTTGTAAGACCATAGGATCTCATCAAGGAAGTCGGGCCATGCTCCCTTGCTGCCCTCAACCTTCTTCTTAAGTCCTTCCAATATGGTTCGATTGGAAACTTCAGCCAATCCATTGATTTGAGGGTGACTGACTGAAGAGAAGAGAGAAAGTATTCCGAACCCTACACACATATCTTGAAATGGCGCGCCTGTGAACTGTCGACCATTGTCAGATATGATGGTATGAGGTATGCCATAACGATAGACGATGTTGTGCTTGACAAAGTCAGCTATCCGTGGAGAGGTTATCAGGGCAAGTGGTTTTGCTTCTATCCACTTGGTGAAGTACTCGACCGCCACGACCAAGAAGCGCAGGTTTGCTCTTGCTGTCGGGAAGGGGCCTAGTATATCTATTCCCCATACATCGAAAGGCCAGGACACTTGCAATGGTGTTCAGGGAGGCGGGAGGCCTTCGTGAAACACGAGAATGGTATTGGCATCGCTCACACCGTCGCACGATGTCGATCATGTCTTTTCTCATGGTTGGCCAGAAATAGCCCTCCCTTTCGATGCGCTTGTCAACGGTGTAAGGGCTTTGATGGCTGCCACATATGCCACCATGTACCTCATCAATCAGTTTTCTGCCTTGCGATTCACTATTGCAAACGAGCCAGGGCTTACGATATCCCTTTTTCAATAATTCTCCCTCCAAGATGGTAAACTCGGGTGCCCATCTCTTAATTCTTCGCGCAGCAAGTTTGTCCGCTGGTAACTGTCCTGTGGTTAGATAGTCCCAGATGGGAGTGTACCATTCAAGCTGGGCACTGATTGGCAAGACTTTGGGTTCCGTCGCTGTAATGCAAGCTTCAGGTATTTCCATGATGGTAATAGGTGTCTCGCTGCTCATGTCTGATCCCTTTGCTAGCTTGGACAAAACGTCTGCGATTTCATTCATTCCCCGCGGGACATGTTCGATCATGACTTCTTCAAATGTCGCTAGGACCTCTTTGGCCTTCTCTAAGTATTTTGCTAGGGTCGGGTCGTGTACCTCGTATTGCCCATTGATCTGGTGTACTACAAGCTGGGAGTCCATTAACACCCTGACTTTAGTCGCACCAACTGCCTCTACCAGCCGCAGACCCGCAATCAATGCTTCATACTCAACCATATTATTAGTGACAGGGAAGGTTATGTGAATGGCGTAATAAAAGATTTCTCCTTTGGGTCCTTTGATCTGTACTCCGAGGCCCGACCCCCGTTCAGAGGCGGCGCCATCGACATGAACATGCCACAAAGCCTCCTGATCCCTTTTTTCTGTCCTTCCTGTACTTTCCACCACAAAGTCAGCCAGCACTTGTCCCTTGTATGCTGCTTTAGGCAAAAAAGAAATGTCGAATTCTGATAACTCCACTGCCCATTTTAAGAGTCGCCCCGATACATCAAGATTACCTAAAGCCTTTTTCAAGGGAAGATCGCTGATCACTTTAATCGGGTGTGCCTGGAAATAGGGGCGCAGTTTTCTGGCTGCAATGAGTATGGCAAAAGCGCCCTTCTCAACTGTTGAGTATCTTTCTTCTGCATCGCGCAGTACCTTGGACACGAAGTATACAGGTTTTTGCACTCCGTCTTCCTCTCGAATCAACGCTGCACTCACTGCGACCGCGGAAGCACTAACATATAGGTATAAAGTTTCGCCCTTGGTTGGCCTGCTGATGATCGGTGGATTAGATAGGTAGGTCTTGATCTGTTCGAATGCCTCCTGACATTGCGAGGTCCACTCAAACTTTTTGGTCTTCTTGATGGTCTGGAAGAAGGGTTTGCAAACCTCTCCCGAGCGTGCTATGAATCTATTCAGCGCAGCTATTCGCCCGGTAAGTTCTTGTACCTCTTTTACAGTTTTGGGAGCTTCCATGTCGATGATCGCTCGGCACTTGCTAGGGTGCACCTCAATGCCTCTTTCAGACACAATGTACCCTAAAAATTTCCCGCTAGACAAGCAAAAGAAACTCTTCTTTGGATTGAGGCGCATGCCGACGTCTCTCATTTTTTGAAATATCATGTTTAGGTGCTGTACATGCTCCTTGCCCGTACAGCTCTTGACGACCATGTCATCGATATATGCTTCGATAACTCCTCCCAACTCGTTTTTAAAAACCTTGTTCACCATCTGCTGATATTCAGCCCCTGCATTCTTGAGTCCAAAGGGCATCACTCTATAGCAAAATAACCCTTGCTCAGTTATGAAACTTGTTTTCTCTTCATCATCAGGGTGCATATGTATCTGATTGTACCCAGAATAAGCATCCATAAAGCTGAGGTATTTAAAACCTGCGGTAGAGTCGACCATAGCATCGATGCTTGGTAACGGGAAGGGCTTTTTGGGACATGCCCTATTTAAATCAGTGTAATCGATACACATGCGCCATTTTCCATTGGACTTGGCACCAAGACAGGATTTGCCAACCAACGGGGGTACTCCACTTCCCTTATGGCCCCTACCTTAAGTAATCTATCAACCTCGTCTTGTACAGCTTTCCTACTTTCTAGGCCTAACTTGCGCTTTCTTTGCTGAACTGGACGCGCTTCTTCATAGGTATCAATGCGGTGCTCTGCGATGGCTCTACTGATGCCTGGCATCATGTCGTCCTCGTCGGCAAAAATGTCTTTATTGGCAATCAAGCATTCTTTTACCATGTTTCGGTCTGTCGCAGGTAACAAAGTGCCAAGTTGAGTCACTTGTCCGTCTCGTAACACGACTGGTTCCGTATCCTCCATGGCTTCTGTTGGCAGGGTTTTCGGCGGCTCTGTGCTGAGTGCGCCTAGACTGTCCACAAATTCTTGGCTTTTCTTAGATCGCTCGATATGAGCAATCTGGGGTGCCATTGTAATTCGGTAGCATTCCTTGGCCATTTGTTGTTCTCCTCTCACTATACCCACTCCTTGTGGAGTTGGGAATTTAATCATCAAGTGCGGGGTGGATGCGACTGCCCCGATGCTGTTAAGGGAAGTGTGCCCCAAAATGACATTATAAGCAGATGGAGCATCTACCACGATGAAGCGAACGTTAGAGATCACCGTTTGGGGCGCGTTCCCGAACAAAACGTCCAAGTCAATGGTCCCCAAAGGCTTCAACTTGTCGCTAGTAAAACCGACTAGTGATGTCGTCATCGGCTGCAAGGGATACTTTCCAAGGCCCATTCTTTTGAGAGCATCAAAATACATCACATCGACGGAACTGCCTGTATCGACGAGGATTCGCTTTACCCGAATGCCGTTAATTCGGAGCATCAAAACGATGGCATCGTCGTGAGGCAATTGAACACCATCATAATCACGCGGACCGAATGAAATGATCTGCGTAGATTCTAATCTATGCTCGATTTGGAAGACGTGAAAGGGTTGCTGCCTCCGGGGATTATCAGTTGCTTTACCCTCAATGAACATCACTGGTGGAGGAGACGTGCGTTGCTGTCTTTCAGATGCGGTTGTTTGGGGTCGCGGGTTACTGGGATGCGCAGTGCGATGATCGTCTGCGTTGGTCCCCGATTCATGAAGGTGTTGCATCTTCCTTTTGCCCCTATCGTCTTTTGCCAAGAAATGTTCAAGGATGTTTGTCTGGCGCACTAACCTTTCAATCTCATCCTTGAGCTTAAGGCAATCTTTGGTATGGTGTACGCTACTGCCATGATACTCACAATAGCTGTTCCTGTCGAAAACTTTGGTTCTGGTAATGGGTGGTGCCCTTCTCATCTCCTTGTTATACTTGATTTTATCATACACACGATCCTGAGGCTCTGTTGTGACGTGGTACATTTTATAATATGGTGCATTGTTCTCTGCAGAGTTAGCGCGACGGCCACGGTTTCGTCTGGAAGGTTTAGCATCTCGACGCCGAGGACGTGGGGAACGACTGCGCTGTCGATCTCGAGGTGAACTTGGGCGCTGTGGCTTTCTGGGGGATGTGCTTTGTCTGTTATTTGGTGCAGCAAATGTGTTGTGACGATAACCTTGGATGGCCGCGATGTGCTCCTCTGCGCGAATAAGGTGTTCTGCCCGTTCCCTAAATGCAGCGAAATCAGAGAACTTTTCCGTCATTGCTGCCCACTGGACAGGTCCTTCCAGTAACCCGCGCTGCACAGCTAACAACGCCATATCCTCCCGATAATCTCCGCACTTGTTGGCTTCGATGGAAAATCGATCGAGATAATCTCGGGTGTGCTCAGAGGGGTGTTGTCGAATACCCATGAGGTCCATGCATGTTTTGGGGGGTGCTCGAACACTAGCAAATCTTTTAAGGAATTTGGTGGTAAGGTCTCTGTAGCTGGACACCGAACCAGGAGGTAGTTGTGCATACCATTCCCAAGCGATTCCCTCTAGTCTTGTAGGGAAAACGAGACACATGGTTCGTTCAGATGCCCCGGTGATGAGCGTAGACTCTCGGAAAGTGTTAACAAAGGCTCGAGCGTCGTGAGCTGGATAAGCGGGGTACTTGTCAAGGCTGGCAAAATCCTTCAGACGAAGGGCCTTTCCTTTGTATAAGTGTCGAGCCAAGGCTCCATGAGGAGGTGAAAGACTATCATGCCGCTTCAAGGGGATTTTATGCAAACGTTGAGTACGCGGTCTGGACCGCCCGTCACAAGTGCCGCTTGTTTGAGAGAAACTTGAAGATGAGGATCTAGTTGAAGCGCTATAGCGTCCGCGACGTTTCCTTAAAGGCGGCTTGCGAGAAGATAGCTCGCTCGAACTGTGAGTATCATATTCCGAGGATGGTGATCGCTTCCTGGACCGTCGTGAACGGGATTTGGAGCGACCTCTTGTATGAGAACGGGAGAGATTGGGGGCGTTAGTGTATTGGGAACGCCTGTGAGACGGCTGCGGTCTGTGGTCTTCGCTGTGCAAAGCTAGTTCCTCTCTATTTGACAGTCGGGTGTATGTTTGATTGGATGTATGGGTTGGTACTCCTGACTGATTGGCTGGGAATATGGGGTGTTGGTAGGGATATTGTTGAGGGGGAGGTGGGATGATAACTGGAGGTTGGTACGGTGGATCGCGGGGAGCCTGAAACTGCTGAGGAAAGGGCGATTGCGGTTGATGGTTGTGGCTGCTGTGAATGGAGGAGGGTGTAAGGGAAGGTATTGTAGAAGGAAGGACATGTGGTGGTGGTTGATAATTACGCATGTCATGTAAAGCAGCATTGGTGATGGTAGGGGGGTTGTGTCTTGGGGCTAAGGAAATGCTAACAGATTGATCGGAAGTTTGCTCCGTTCCAGGAGGTGGAGGTTGTGGGGTCGTTGCTGGAGTGTTGAAGGTTGCAGTGCTAGTTGCCATGGTTTTTGTGGATGGTGTACTAAAGTCTAACTTTTTTGGATGAATATTCCTACTGCCTTTCATGCGAATTGGAACTCAAACAATAAGAAAAAGGTTGTATTTCTCGATTGTTAGGATGAGCTCTTGTAATTTACGGTGGGCGCCAGTTGATAACCTACTATCTAGCTCATAGATCTCAACAAAGAGTTTAGGTAGAGAAGAATAGGAATTTCATCTTTTAATTAATCAGTTTAGTACATGGTGTTTCTTAGTTTACAGAATGTCTAACCCCCCTCCCTATAGAGGGGGGTTCCTATTTATAGTCGTCTGGTGGTCCCCCATCGCATCGGAGCTTTTGTGGCCTCCTCCTGTTCTCATCTTCCTTATTCAACTGCGACATGAAGGTCGCTGCAACCTCCTTCAACCCCTACATGTTCCTTTCTCGCCTATGACCAACGTCCATTCAGGCGAGGCTGAGTGCGAGGTTGAGTCGAGGCTCTTTGAACGACTATCGTCCGAAAGTCAAATAACATCTCGTGACCGTTACGAAAAGAACATCTGTGCTCAGAAACCGTTTCCTCCTCAGGGCCCACTAGTGAAAACGCCTTTCAACGGTTCCTAACCCCATTCTGAGCGCAACGACCGCGGGCCCACTCTCATCATAACGGCTCGTGGGCTCCTCTCTCTAAAAAGGCTTTATACAAGGCTTTTCGTAATTATCAGGCCCGTATCCGGATCTGACCATATCAAGGCTGATAAACCCCTGTGAATAAAATTCGTCCATAATTTGGTGATTTTCTGTGGCAGCTTCGAATAATGAATGGCTGACAGGCAATAAGGACCAACCATCCGTTGACACCTGTCTTTTCTTTTAAGCGACACCAAGGAAGCGCCGACTCCCCATCTGTGCTGACTTGGCCCAATAAAATTCTGCCGCGTGTCCATATCTGATGAGCCGGACCAATCATATTGCTGGAAACCTTTGGAAGTTGTAGAAAATCAACCATAACTCCGAAAAATACAAATCAAATTTCTGCGGAATCAGAAAATTATGAGGAATCCAACCATGTCAAAACCCTGATCAAACTCATGCCGAAACTAGCCTTAAACATTTCTAAATGCAAAACCCAAAATCTGACCAATCAGAGATTGCCACGTCACTCCCAGGAATATTCTAAAACCCAGAAAATTTCCAACGTCCACCAAAAATCCTAGAAGACTCAGAAAAATATGAGGAAAATTCCTGTAAATCCAGAAAATTACAAGGAATTTAATTCTGCTGAAATCATTACCAAAATCCAAACTAAACCATTTTCAACCATTTAAATGGTTAATCACGATTTGCCATCTCAGCAGCAACCTGGAAAATCCATTAAAAATCACAGAAAACTCAGAAAACTACATGGAAAATCCCTGTGAACTCAGAAAAATATGAGGAATTCAATGACACCAAAGACTACTGCCAAAACCTGGTATGAGACATACTTGGAATCACAATCATACCGGAACTACTGCCAAAACCAGAAAACAACGTACCCTAAACCTTTCAGATCAAACCGATAAAGGGATGGACAATACTCTAATGCCAATCCAAAACTCAAAATCCAGTGAAGCCAATAAACCAGTCCCTAAAGAAACCCAATCTAAATCAGGCAAAATTCTGAAACCCCCACGACAGACTTCGATCACTCCCGAAACCCTAAGAGGATTAAGTTCAATGTTGAGAACCCGATTAGGGACTCAAACTCCCTTTTCAAAATACAGGAATAACCCAATTCCACCAAAAACAACCCTGTACCCCGGTAGACCCAGAGCCTGACGAGGCCGGAACCTATCAGCCGAGGAACAGACCAACTCAACAAGGTGCACCAATCAACCAAAAACCCCAACACTGGAATACCCAGAACAAAAAAGAATAGTCTTGTACCACGAGTAACCCAGATCCCGACAAGACTGGCACCCTATTACCCGAGGAACAGACCAACCAAGGCTCACCAAAACAAAAGGGATCAACCTAAAACCAACACTAAAACTGCATTGAACCCGGGAGAAACCAAGTCCTGACAAGATTGGAACCAAGCAACCGAGGAACAGTACTACCCAACTCAGCGGAAACCTAACAAAACAAACAATCTTTGGTCGTAAACGAAATAGGTCGAATTGAGACTACACACACATACTGATCGTACTTCGCCAATGCGGTCAAGTGACCTCAATCTGAGAGCAACCAACAAGAAAGCTAAAGCCAACATTTCATTTGGGAAGATGAAATTAGGAACGATGTAAAGTTAAGTTCTGAACATCTAAGCCAAAACCTTTCGACCCCGGTTACCCGAATTGCCAGTGGATTCGATTTGGATAACCACCCGACTCAAAAGAGCATTAAACCGGCCGTCTGGGATGACCTGAGGAACCATTTCGGATACCATAAACCCTGGCTATTTAAGCAACAAGACTCGAATAGTTTTGCGATAGGGATAAGATCCACCCAACAATCCCTGATATTCAAAACCTTTAATTGAATAGTCCGCAACAGGGATATCCCAAGGGAATAATTCAGGAGTTCTTCCTAAAGCTCCAACACACCAATCTTCGTCTTTCAGAACCATAACCTGATGGACCACATTTCAAGACTCTAGCGCCCAACCAAACATATCGACCAATCTTGGGTAGCTACATGAGTCCCCTCTTCAGAGACAAGCCTCAAACTGACCTCATGAGATAATTTGGATATGTCATGACCCATGAACCAATCTCAGGAGACAATTTGAACAAGTCACTGGCCCCTTCCGATTCTGGCGTCCGGCCAAACATATAATCCAATTCCGGATGACTACTTGAATCTCCCTTCTAAGTATGAACTTCATATCGCCCTCATGAAAGCAGCTTGGGAAATCTGCGACCACCAAGTTGTTGGTAGGAGACGATTTGAACAGTCAACACCCAAATCATAATGGTCTTAAGGCTGGTCAGATCAACGAAGAATTTGATTTGGGGAGCCGCCCCCGCGCATAATCAGGATTCAGTTTCGAACAAGCCAAGGCACGTGCTGAATCTTCAGAACATCAACACGCCAAGGCCCGATGTTTCCATCCAACTTGACATCCTAGCCAGAAGCCTGGAACCAAGTTACCGACGTCTGATTGGCAATCAGATGGACCCTCCAATGATTCGATTGATCACCGAGTCATCCACCCTCTAACTAGACCCACCTGGCTATCAACCAGGTGTATACTGCATTTCTCTCCACCTCAATTCGAAGCATCACGCTCGTATCTCTGACGGGCGGCTAACTTTGCATCATCTTGGCATCCACCCCAAATTTTCGGTTGGCTACCGAAGTGCTTACCGACGAGGTCGAGGCACATCAACTCTCAGTGGGAGCCAGACCACGATATCTTGATCAGGTAATCGAGATGTCCGCCACATACTCTATGCCAACGGATGAGTATAACCTCGATATGTGAGACTGCCAGAGTGGTTCTGTCTCAAGCGTCACCCGCGCACCTCAATAACGCCCTCTACAGTCAGGCGTTAGACTGTTATCAGGAACAATACTCAGGGACATGATGATAACAGATAGAATGGCCGATATTACCGTCGCCGACTGGTATCGAGTAATTCACCTGTTCTCAGGAAAACGACCAACCCAAAAATTCCCAAAAACGAGCCTTAAAGCCAATTCCATTGAACTTTCTTCCTCAAAGCGCAGACCTGAACAGGGTCTCTGCGAAATCTTTCCAAGTCATCAGAATCCAAACAGGAGCCTAACTCAGATTTCTAATATCCTCAAATCCCAAATTCCTCATAATTTCCTCATATTACCAACCAAAGTGGCAAGAACTCAAATTCCTCATATCAGAACCCGGAAATCGGGATAACTTCCAGCAATCAAGTAGAGAACACCATGCCAACATCAATTGAAGGGTATCAAGCCGAAACCTCTGCATAGGCAACAATTCGACATCTACCAAGGCAACTCCAAAACCAAGGGCATAGAACCAACTGTCCTGCGATCAAATCCATTGATATGTCAGAAAACAACAAAAAAGAGAAATAACCCTAAAAGATAAAAAAAAAGAAGAATAACCTCAAAACAACAAAAAAACTAAAAAAACCTCAAAACACCAAAAATAGAAATATGTCTTTTAGCCCTCCCCCCCCCCCCCCCCCGCAAACGCTAATTGTGTTAGACAATTCCCTAGCTGTTTAAAGACATAGAATCCATCGATACCCCTTTGAGTTTCTCGATCTAGAGGTTCTCTCGACCATGTCAGAGGTAATTAACAGTAGGGGCTTGCGCCTACTGGAATAACTGACGAACCCGCCCAAATAATAAACTCTCGTGGGAAGCGTTAAGGCCGTACAGTTGCCTCGCCCGTAAAGGGGACGCCCGCATCGTGACCTTAAGGCCCGCGAGAGGTATCTGATCCGCATGCTTTTTCCGCCCTCAGTCTGCCGCAAACGGACACCGTCACCCATCAACCCGAGAGGGCAGCAGGAGGTGCGAGACAGTCCAGTTGGGACCTTTCTTCCTCCCAAACCCCTCTCTCATTTTTCCCGTCACCCACCTCTTCATCGCTAGACACCTCAGGTCCAACGAACCACCATCAGAGGGGACGCCACCCTCCTCCTACCCCTTTCCAAGCTCTCACGCGTCTCTCTCCCCTCTAGACACCTCAGGTCGCGTTTCCCACACCCTTCTCCACAATCCGTTGGCTAGAACCATCATTAATGGCGGTTATTGAAGATCTCGACCTGATTCCGCCCCAAACCACCTAAAATCGGCTCGGCCTCCTCCGATTCCGATCCGATTCAACCGATTTGAATCGGAATTGGCAGATTTTTCGAACACACACTGCTTGGCAACATAATTGAGGGTCAAAATATGAACTTTTACAAATATTTTCGTTCTGGATAAATAATTCAATGTCCAAGGTTTGCATATTGGCATATGATATTTATGTTAGTAGATGTTTTTTGTGTGATTGCATTTCAGGATGTTTAGTTTAAAATTGATTTTTTATCTATTTTATTTATGTAATTGCATATGTTAAATAAGAGCCTTCAAATAGCTATAAAAGGTGGTGGATTGCAAGTTTCAGCTTCTAAGTATTGCATATCCTGCTGAGTTCATATCCATGGTCTGTTTTCGCCTCTTCTACTATGTGATTTATTCGCTCATTATATAATTTATATATATTTTGTTGCATAAATTCATTTCATCCTCTTCCTTTTTTAAGATTGGCTAGAGCTGCTAAAATGCAAAACTCAAATGCAGTTCAAAATTAAGCCTTAAATGCTGATCATGTCCGTTTTGGGCCAATATGCATTGTGTTGTATATTGCTTCTTTATATAATGTGCATTTATATTGCTGTGGATTTTTCTTATGTTTAGGTACTTTTGTTCCTTCTTACCGTGGTCATCTTTCTATGTAAACAACAAAGAGGTTGTTCGGATAATTGGGCCATCTAGGGCAGGTAAATCAATCGCATTAAAAGTTACGGTTCGATTCCTTGCATAAATACATGACCAAACTACCATGATGATATATGCACTATGTATACTGATTCAACTTTTTTATTACCTATTTTGATTCGTCAATTCAGATGGATCAAATTGTATGGTGGTTTCAGATATATCCCTGAAAAGTTACATTTTCATATTTGCTAATATAGAATTGTCGTTCTGCACCAATGTAGAAAAAAAATTTAGTTAAGGGAAAATTTGTCAGTTTGAGCTTCATTCATGATCTCTTCAATTGCAATAACCCAATTTCTGCATCATCTATTTCTTCATTCGTGATCTCATACCAATTGTTTGGTTCGCTCACGAACTAGGGACGAACTAGGGATGAACAACGGCCCACGAATAGGCTCACGAACAACTTCTAGTTCATGAAAATTGGAGAATTAAGAACTAGTTAAGAAGTTCGCGAACAATCTAGTTCGTGGGTTGTTTGGTTCTCGCGAACTAGCCTAGTTCGTGAACTTCTAGTTCACATATCATGCCAAACATGAGTATATTTTAAGATAATCAAAGCGCAGGTACTTCTACCAAAGCAACCCGCCACTGTGCCATGTGCCCACACCTTTTGTTATTTTTAAAAAATATATATATATATAACATATAATTATAAAAGTAACGGAAGGGAACAACAAAAAGTATGATGTGCCCGCGCCACTCAGACTGGCTTGGCCAACAAATGCCTGCGCCACTGCCATTGGTGTCGTCAGCGTGCGCAAAACACCTGCGCACTGACATGTTTATTTATCTAAATGTGTGTGTGGCAGGTTACTTATTAAAATATAATTTTGGGTTTTGTCTGTTTAAAAAAATCACGGAAGTTATTATGTTCAAACATTAGTGGAAGGAGAGAAGCTCGCTGTGTTATCTCATGCTGCTAGGTTTCACCTCAGGGCGAGCTTTTACCTGTTGACTCCGTCCATAGTCGCATTGTTCATATCTCACATCTCTCTCCAAATGTATGCATGTTGGTTAATTTTTAATCGCATAAATTAGTTAGTCAGTTAAATTTCATTTCATTTCTAATTTCCTATTTTGTAATGCTTGATGTCTTAATACGTTATCTGGAGAATTTATTGCCAATTTTAATATTAGTCTTTAATTAGACCAACTTTTATCGTTCATTTTTAAATACTAGTGGTTTTTTCGCGCGTTGCGCGAGTTATTCTTTTACAAATCGATATTAGTCGTTGAATTTTTTTTTATCAGGAGTAGTCATATATCTTTGCATAGCAAACTACATAACTCACATGAAAAAATAAATTCTTTAGACCATGGAGAAAAATAATATGATAGAAACTAAAGAGAATGTCTATTTGAGGACTCAAAATAATTTAAAGCTGAAAATATAATTTTAAAATTATATAGATAGAATAGTAGAATTTATAAAACTGATATAAAAGAACATCAAAGTTGAAAAAAAATAGTAACACTTCATAGTGTACAATTTGCGAGAAATCATTCAAAATTCCATGGAAATTTTTTTTGTGTATGGAACACAATTATTTCTTAAAAAATTTTACAAAGACAAATAATTCAAATATAAGAACAATTTTTTTTTCTTGATTGCTATTGTTTGATTTCTATATATATTCGTATAAATATATATACTGAGAATACATGCAAATTTCATGCCAAAAAGTTTAGGAAGAAATTGAGGGAATTCAAAACTGAAAAGATATTTTCGTTAATCACATAAATTAAATAACATGAGTAAGAAAAAATTATAAAAAGCTTGAAAGCGAGGAAAAAAAATTGGTATGAGTGGATTACATTAAGTTTCATGTAATGTATATTAAATCTGATGAAAACAAATTTGGAAAAAGTTTCAGAAAAATACAAAACAGTATTTTTTAAAAAATTCATCAAATTATAAAAACAACCTAAAATATTTGAAAACCATAAAATGAAAAAAAAATTTATCATTAATTTTGCGAGTACACATTTAAAATTCACTGAAAAATTTAATTCGAAAGGGAAAAAAGTTATTGAAAAGCTAAATATATTTTTCAAACCATAGAAATAAAATATGATGATGCTTGTAAAATTATCTTTTCTGAACGTCAATAACAAAAATATTTATTACCAAAAATTTTGTCTATTTTTTTTAGCATGCACACAAAATTTTATGGTGAAATAAATTTTCTAAGGGCTTGAAATAATAAAAAAGACAACATATAGTTTGTAAGTTTCTGAAAATGGAGGCCTCAATTTATAAATAAAATGGAGAGGTAAAAATACATGTGGTGAGTGATTGGCAGGTTTTTTTTTTTTTTGGAGATGCTTAGTCCCTACTCTCCACGCGTGTGCATGTGCAGGGAACAAACATTGGATTTAGGAATCAGATTTTCTGTGCTAATTTATTTTTCAAATACGGTTGATTCTTGGTTTAACTACCGCAGAAAATCCTGAAACTTTATAAGCGCGTGGCCCACCCACATGGTCATTTTGAGAGAAGATTTTATGTGACAGTCCTCATTTGTCTGTGTTTGGAATTTGCTTGTAGTACCACATAAAATCCCATAAATGAGAGAGTAATCTGTACACGTGGAAGCAAGTGGCTGATCACAAGGAAAAAAAATCAAGTCGGGCCCACCTGTTAGCCACACTGTTCTTGAATAGTGCTAACTACAGTGACTTAGTGGAACGCCTATTTATATATGTATTGATTTGTGACATGAAATTTATTCAAAAATATTATACGTATTATTAGTCTATTAACAATTGATAAAAATTTAAAAGATAGATCGCGCAACGCTCGAGACCTTTCTAGTATAAAATGAAAAGTGAATAGGTGGGATGGAAGGCCAAACAATTTACACGTCTGTTTAGGTACTGATTAAGGAACCGGAAAGAAAAACATTATTTGTTTCTTTTTCTTTATCTTTGCTTGATTGATCCAATTTAAGATCGGTTAAATAAAATCAATACAATTGATTATATTCTCAACACATCAGCTAGCTGAAATTTAAACCCAAGGTGAACATTTAAAAATTCATTTGACTCATTTTTGTTTTCCGAAATTGAAGTCCAGCCAGTCTAGGTTCTATGGCAATCCAAACAATGCATAAGTAAACAGAGAATATTTATGAACATGTTGACAGAAATAATCCGAATTCTTAGAATCCATATATAAAGTTTCTGCACTTGCGCACATTATCCTGATATTAATTTTCTTACTTGTTAATACTGACAACTCTGAGAAACGTCCTTTTACAGTATCATTGCAAAAATACTTTAAAAAAAGCACAGGGAGTTTTAGAATATTTACGTATTTCATAGGAAATGGACCCGATGGAGCATAATGTTGATTACGTTGAAGTTAAAATGAAAATTTTACTCGAATATAGAAAGCATTTCCTAAAATATTTATGCAAATGGTCTAATAAATTTTATACCAATAAAAACTCAATCACAATGTAGGTTACTGATAAGCTCAATATCGTAGCTCAACTATGGTAGAGATTAACAACGTATGAGAGATGAGAGATGAGAATGAGAGAAAATTGTACTTTATTGATTGTTTGAGGATTACAATGTCTTTTCTATAAGCCGTCTTGTCTACTAAAATGCCAACCCCCTATACAATCGCCTACCCCCTCTATGTATAGGCCTATTTTTTTCAACAGAATGCTGACGTCACCCGACAACAGTTAACCAACTTGTGCTCCTAGATTCTCCCGAGTTGTGTTCTGTGAGGCGCTCCGCAAGAGTCTGTTAGAGCTTGTCTTTCTGACTTTATTTGGGCGCGCTGTTTGATTTTACCTTTTCCCGCTTACTTCCGTTATGTGCCTCCTATGGGCTTGTTTCCATAGTCTTTTACTTGGGCCAAGTTTTATTAAGCCGGCCCTATCATAAGCCCTTGAACTTGGAATGAGTATTCATCGTAAGTTGGAAGTTAGGGGTCACGAAACATAGGACTTCTAGGTGAGGCACGAAGTGGTGAAGCCCTTGAGTCCCGAACATATGACTCTTGGGTGAGACACGAAGTGAAGAAACCCTTGAGTCCCGAACATATGACTCTTGGGTGAGGCACGAAGTGGTGAAGCCCTTGAGTCCCGAACATATGACTCTTGGGTGAGGCATGAGGTGGTGAAGCCCTTGAGTCCCGAACATATGACTCTTGGGTGAGGCACGAAGTGCTGAAGCCCTTGAGTCCCGAACATATGAATCTTGGGTGAGGCACGAAGTGGTGAAGCCCTTGAGTCCCGAACATATGACTCTTTGGTGAGGCATGAAGTGGTGAAGCCCTTGAGTCCCGAACATATGACTTTTAGGTGAGGCATGAGGCGGTGCAGGCGTCATCCAGCTGTCACTTTGCATGTGCCTCGTTTTTAATGTTGACTCTTCGCCTTTGCCTTGGGATATGTGAATAACCTTTTTTTCCGCCTTTTGTACCCACTGCTTCGTCTTCTTCTCTTCATATAACTCACCCCTTCTCTCTTCTTCTCTCTCCTCTTCTCACTTTAGACCTTTACACTTCTACTCTCCTCTTTCTCCCTGTCAATTGCTCTCTCATGCACCTCCTCTCTCCAGCTACTTTCTCCTTGGCAGTCGCTCTTTCCTGCATCTCCTTTCTCCGGCGACTCTCTCCTTGGCAGTCGCTCTCTCTTGCACCTCCTCTCTCCAGCGATTCTCCAACGATTCCATTTTCATTTACTTAGGTAACCTTTTTCCCCCCTGGTTACTTCTATTTAGTTTCTATTTCTTCTTGTGGTGTATAACAGAGGTTAGACGTGGATTGTTGTGTTGGTTTTGTACCTTTTACATTGGATTTGGTTGGTATATGATCAAAGTTGATATCACTGGTATCTTGTTCACACCCTGGGTAATTGGTATTAGTTTGCAAATTGGTATTGACTTACAACTAGTTAACTGGTATTAGGTCTCATATTGGTACAATCCGACCCCAGGTAATTAGAATCAGGTCTTAATCTGGTATAACCTAAAACTCAGTCAGTTGGTACCAAGTTTCAAGATAGGTATGATTTTGTTTTTCAGATATCTTGTTCTTTTAGAAATGGAACTGTCCTTCCAGTTACCTCTTCGCGATATTGCATAGTTCTCTTAGTATTTTTCAGCCAACTTGTCCGAGATTATTTCGCTAACATCTTGACAATTGCTTTGTCAGATATTATGGCCTCCAGCAGTTCCAACCATCCCGTTCATTTGTCGGAAGTTCCCGAAGGGTCTATCAATCAGGGGCAGCAAATGATCGTGCATCCTTCAACGAGTGTCAATCCCGAAATTTGTACTTCCTCCCCTGTTCGAGATACTGACAAGGAAAAAGGTCGAGTGGCCCTAAAAAGGAGATCTATGGTCGTACTTCTCGTCCTCTTGACACGGTCTTTAAGAAGACCCCGACATTTCAGTCTCAGGCTTGGAGCGAGAAATCGCTCTACGCTTTCTCTTGTCAGATTGGCCTCACCGAAAAAGATGCGTTGGTGGCGGCTGGCCCAGACGATCGCCCTTACGATGAGGAAAAGGGGATTGTTCTCTTTGGACCTTTGGCGAAATGTGGTTTCAAGATCGCTTTTTCCCAATTCGTCTCTGATATTCTCGCGCTTCTCGAGATTGCCCCAGGTCAGCTGCACCCGAACGCATGGTGCATTATCAGATCTTTTGAAACAGTGGTAACTTTGTTTTCCTTAGCCATGGGGATTGAAGGGATGACGGCTTCTTTGAGAATGTTCGGACATTACTTTGGTTTTTCGAAAGCTGGTGATCTCTGTACTGTCCGAAATAAAGCGAATATGACTTTATTTGGGAAAGTAGAAAAGCTTGATAATTGGGAAGCTCGATTTTGTTATCTTCGCCAATCTTTCCTAGATGTCTTCGGAATCAACAAGAAGTGGAACAAGGATACAGATAGTTTTAATGGTGTTTCCATCGATCCCCCGACTATAGAGGAATACACTTTTCTTCTTAAGTTAGACTCACTCATCAAAACCGAAGGTCCCATTCGCCTGGTTTTTAATGGGTCTTTAGTGGTCGAGGAATCGCCGATTCATTTGAGGGAAGAATCTACAATTCCTTTGAAAGTGCCTCCTCCGAAGCTCTTAAAAAGGGGAGCTGGCTCGACCGCTGCTTCTGAGCGTCGTCAGAACAAAGCCCGACGAGATGTCGGTGTAATGAAGCCAGCGAAACTCTCACAATTGGACAAAGTTCTCTGGCAGGATCAGCTGAAGTGCCTCCTCGCGAAGATGAGCTGAATATGGGGAGTGGTCTCGCTTCCGATGAGGAAGAGTTGTTTGTTGTGCCTCTTCGTGCTCCTAGACCTCGTCTTCTGAAATTTGGGGTTTCTCCCGCCCCTGATGTTGCTCCTTCCGACCCTTCTCATGAAATTCCCGAGCGTGTTTGTCCTCCGACTCCAGTTCGGTCTTTTCCGTTGGAGGATGAAGATTTGATGCAATCTGTCTCTACTCCTGTTCACCTTCCACCGTCTCCCCCTACTTCTGTTGGTTTAGATGTCGCTGCCACCGTTCTGCAGTCGGGCTCTCCTTCTTCCACCCATTTGACCAACTGTCTGACAGTTCTTCGAGCGATTTTCTCTGCTCAGGAAGCTCGCATTGCCCTTCTGCAATCCGAATTGGCTAAAGAGAAGTCTAAGGTACAAAATTTACATGTCGAACATGAACAACAATATAAGGATTGGCACACTATGACTCATAACTATGTTGATGCTAACAAGTTTGTTGTGCTACTCGCTCAGAATTTGGTGAAGGAAAATGCTGAACAGGTCCAGAAGTTGGAAGATTTCGAGCGATTGAGACACCTTTTGCTCTTGAAGTTGGATTCGGCTTTGCGACAGAGGAGCCAGGCTGTTGATCAGTTACTTTCCACTCATAAAGCCCTAGTCGAGGAAACAGCCAAAAAGGAGAAGGTTGAGGCTATTTCGAGGATCCTCCAAGAAGAAGTAACTAAGTTGTCTGTGGAGAACTCACTTCTCACTGGGGCCGCCGATTTATCTGAGGATGACAAGAATAAACTTTTTGACGAACAACTCCCTGTTTTTCTTCGTTCTCGAGCCTTCAAGCGAGAAGCCAGTATGCAATCAGCTCCCGTCTTGAAGAGTGTATTACTTCGCATCTGCCGAGGACTTCAGTGGTCTTACCCCATCATTGATGAGGAGTTCGGGCTTTTGCCTGCTGATGGAGGCTCCACTCTTCCTCCAGTTTCCGAATGTAGTTGGCGACGCTCAGATGATCGTCTTCTTGGACCAGATGGGAAGGTACTCTCAGGCAACATAGAGATTTTAGGTGAGATGATTGCCCCCCAATATCCTTGGCCTGAAGAACATGTCGCTTGGCCTGAAGATGTTCCGAAACCTACTGAAGATGATGATAGTTCGGAGACAGAGTAGTAAGGCTTTGTTGGGATGGTGTTTTTCATGTTTTGGGTGTAGTTAGGATTTTGGCGATGTTACGTAAGTTTCGGGTTAGTTAAAGTTGGGTTTCTCTTTGATGCTGTAAGTCAAGTTTTGATGTAACATGATGCAAACTTGAATGGAAATCGTGACTTCTTTTTACTATGATCGTGTTGTCTATTCTCTCTCTTCCTTTTTTTTTATCAATTCGAGATGTTTCCAAGTATACAACATGAAACATGAAGATCTTTAGGAGTTAGCCTGATTTCAATGAAAAGAGTTATGTTAGCTCCGAAATGCATCCTTAAGGAAAGATAAAGGTAAATTGTGTGAATTCCGAGATATTCTCAAGGCAAATAGGAATTAACAAATACATTGATTCCGAGATATACTCTCAAAAAAAATTATATTAATTCTGAGATATACATTCGAAGAAAACTAACTTCATTAATTCTGAGATACATTCTCAAGGAAAAATAAAAAATAAAAGATACATTTGTTCCGAGATACACTCTCAAGGAAAAATAAAAAATAAAAGATACATTTGTTCCGAGATACACTCTCCATGAAATATTTTTCTAAATGTTGCTAGTTGCCTCGAGGATAATTCTTCTGATTCTTTCTCTCTGTATATGTTCGCTGACAATACTCAGAAAGAAGTGATTTGGGTTATCTAACACTAACAACCCCGGGCTGGTTATGCCGAAATCTTTCCAGCCTTAGAAGAAAATGTTCTTTTTTTGGTCAAACTTCTAAGGCACGGAAGATCTCCATCACCCGAAACGAGTTTGGTCCATTGAATTCGAAACGACTGAGATAACAAAACCGCTCCTGAATTCGCCGGATCTTCATGTTTCGGTGATGTTCGGGACCGAAGATCGATGCATATCTGATATGAGTATTTTGTTTCACATCAGCTATCCACCTAAGTCTCCGATCCCTTTTCAACTATCCTCCTAAGTTTCCTTGTATTTATTTATTTTTGTGGGATATATTTTTTTCTTTTTTCTTCTTTTCGCCATTGTTGACCTTAAGCTCAATGAGGACGTTTTTGTATCTGAAGGAAGAAGATGATGGGTTCTATTAATAGCCTTTTGTCAGCTAACTGCCAACTGACCGTATTAATTGTCAGCATTTATTGTCAGAATTGTCAGGTTTTGTCTTTTCTTATTATAGAGAAAATATAATGGGTCACGTCTTACTCCGAGAATTCTCTCGAGGAGGGTCACGACATTAGTTTTATATGCGCTTACTCCGAGAATTTTCTCCAGGAGGGTCACGACTTGTGTTTTCATGCGCTTACTCCGAGAATTCTCTCGAGGAGGGTCACGACTTTAGTTTTTCCATGCGTTTATTCCGAGAATTCTCTCGAGGAGGGTCACGACTTTAGTTTTTCCATGCGCTTACTCTGAGAATTCTCTCGAGGAGGGTCACGACTTTAGTTTTTTTATGCGCTTACTCCGAGAATTCTCTCGAGGAGGGTCACGACTTTAGTTTTTCCATGCGCTTACTCCGAGAATTCTCTCGAGGAGGGTCACGACTTTAGTTTTTTCATGCGCTTACTCCGAGAATTCTCTCGAGGAGGATCACGACTTTAGTTTTCCATGCGCTTACTCCGAGAATTCTCTCGAGGAGGGTCACGACTTTACTTTTTCATGCGCTTACTCCGAGAATTCTCTCGAGGAGGGTCACGACTTTAGTTTTCCATGCGCTTACTCCGAGAATTCTCTCGAGGAGGGTCACGACTTCGGTTTTTTTTTTTTAGATGTGAAAAACATGAAGCAAACAACTACTTCCATTTATAAACCATCATTACATTACGATACAATGACCTTAATACCCAACATAAAAATAAGAGGGACCGACTACGATATTGGTCTCCTGCGAAGCCGACTAACGACGTATCCATCGGAGTCAAAGGGTATGAAGCCAAATTCAGCTGTCTTAAAGCTTCGAAATATAGCACATCTGCTGAACTTCCAGTGTCAACCAAGATTCTCTTGACACGTCTGCCATGTATTCGCAGCATCAACACTATAACGTCATCATGTGGATAATGGATACCAATGCAATCTTCGGGTCCGAAAGATATCCTGGTATTGGTTAGGGATCCTTCTGTATGTAAGTGAAACACCTCGTAGCGTGAAGGTTGAGATAATCTTCTCGTGTCTGCGTATGAAGCTCGTTGATAAGGTTTGTCGCCTCCAGATGCATCTCCTCCCGCTATGAACATCACCACCGTGGACCCTTTGTTTTCTTCTCTAGGTTTATTCGGAGCATTTTGTCGTTGAATGGGTATGTTGTTCGGGTTGTTTCGGTTGTCATTTCTTTTTCATTGGTTATTGTACAGTTTTCGTTGCCACTGGTTGTTGAAAGATTCTCTGTTTCGGTTATCCTTGGTTCCTTATTTCTCGACATATTTTTCCAGCAAGTGGGTGTGCCTGATTAACCTCTCTATTTCATCTTTCAACTTCAGACAGTCTCGGGTGCGATGTCCCGAACTGCGATAATACTCACAGTAAGTCGATTTGTCAAACTTCTCTCCTTCTACCAATGGTTCAGGTTGTTGCAACTCCTTGCTATCTTTGATGACATTAAACAATCGCTCCCCGGGTTTTGTGCATATGTGGTAGGTGGAATATAAGGGTGTGTATGCCTCTCCTGTTTTTCTATAATTGTGGTGCTTATATGTCGCCCCTTTAATCACCTTTGTATTTCTTCTTCTCCCGGGAGGGGATTCGTTGCGAGGTTGAGGCAAAGGAGAACAACTTTTTCTTGTTGGCGTTGTGATGTGTCTCTCCGTGACATCTTGCCAACCCATTCTTTCTGCATCTTTTTCTGCTTATATCACTTGTTGTGCACATTCTCTGAATTCTCGGAAAAATCCACAATCTTTCTTTATCAGTTCATATCTCAAGTTTTTACTCCGAAGACCTTGTAACACTGCCGCCAGTACCAGCTTTTCATCAAAATCAGAAACTTTGTACGCTTCTTCAGAGAATCTCGCGAGATATGCTCGTGACGATTCATATGGCTCTTGCTTCAGGGTCATGAGGCTTGTGCATTTTATGGTTGGCGCTCTTAATCCTCCAAATTTTCCCAAGAATTTGTCGGTGAGGTCATCAAAACTGTGGATTGATCCTTGAGGTAGTCGCGAATACCAGTCCCATGCACTTTCTGTTAGTCTTGTCGGAAAGACTAAACACATCACCCTATCTGACGCATGTGTTATGGCCATCATTGCTTGAAAACTGTTCACAAAAGGCTGAGCGTCCTTAGCTTCACCTCCCGGATATCTATCAAGGTGGGGATAGTTTTTCATGTCAATTTGCGCCCCTTGGTATAACCTTGGCGCTAAAGCACCGACGGGTGGTGATACTGATCCTTCAGAATCACGTGTGCTATCTGAACTATGTTCGCGACGCTGCCTTGTTTTTGCACGGCCCCTTGGAGATCTTTTTTCTTCACGTTCCCTTCGCTCATAATTCGGGTTTCTCCCCGACAATACCTCTCTGTCCTCATCTGTTTGTGGTGCCCTTGTTCTTTCTACCCGAGATCCCGAAGGCTCTTGATTTGCTTATTGTTGGATAGGTAATGTCGGTATGGGAATTGCAAGGGATGGACTTGGGTTTGTTGGGATGGCATTTTCGGGAGGTCTTGGAATGAGTTGCGGTCTAGAATGTTCGGGTTGCTGAGGTGTTCTCGTCCATGAGTAAGGATTAGGGGTTTTCCATGAAGTATGTACACCCCATTAAACTGGAGGGCCCCATGGATAATAGGTGTATGGAACCTCTGGTCTGGTAAAACCATAAGTATTGTGTTGAGAAGAGTACCAGTCTGTCATGTTAGCTTGTGGTGTTGTTTGGTGAACATATCCTGGTGGATGCCACTGAAAAATATGTGGTGTTTGCCCTTGATGAGTATACCCTTGTGGTGTTCCCTCTGCTCTCCATGCCACGTTGTGTGGGCGAAGTTCAGCGACATACCTGTAGCCTTGAGGGGGTTGTGTTACATTTGGTATTTGTCGTGGATTTTGGATCTCTGGTCTCGGTAGATTTAACCCTGCTGTTGGAGTTGGAGTGGTTGATGTGAAGGCTGCTTGCAATGTTTGCTCTACGAGATTTGTGAGATCTGCCTGGGAAAAAGATCGCTGGATTTCTAAACTGGTGGTACTTTTCTGCTTTGTCGTAGAAGCTTCAGGTTTCTCCAATCTCACCTCTTCGCGAGGTTGTTGAAGAGCTTGCAAGATCGGGTGTACTGTAACTGGTGTTGTTTTCTCTGGTTCTTCACGAGGTTGTTGTATAGTTTGCAATATCGGGTGTATCACAGCTGGTATAGTTCTCTCTGACCCTAGATCTGATGGTATATGCTTTTCTGGTTGTTCAGGGTTGACTTGCTGCGGAGTTGAATCGCCAACCGCTTTCTGTATTTCTGAAGCTTCAGTGTTCTGCCTGTTTTGTTGAAGTTCAGTGTTCATCAGATCTGGTTGTGGTTGACGAAGTGCATCACATGGTGCATGAGGTGTGGAAATATCGATCTGAGATTGAGATTCCGATCCAGTCTCTTTAAGAATGAATTGTTTCTCTTTGCTTAGTTACTGGTAGTAAACTCTAGATCCAACCGCCTGGGTTGAATCGTACTCTTATTCTCATTCATTTCTCAAATTACCAAATGCAATTTTGAATTGCCAATGGTCAAATTCAGGTGGGCGCCAGTTGATAAGCTCAACTATGGTAGAGATTAACAACGTATGAGAGATGAGAGATGAGAATGAGAGGAAATTGTACTTTATTGATTGTTTGAGGATTACAATGTCTTTTCTATAAGCCGTCTCGTCTACTAAAATGCCAACCCCCTATACAATCGCCTACCCCCTCTATATATAGGCCTAATTTTTTCAACAGAATGCTGACGTCACCCGACAGCAGTTAACCAACTTGTGCTCCTAGATTCTCCCGAGTTGTGTTCGGTGAGGCGCTCCGTATGAGTCTGTTAGAGCCTGTCTTCCTGACTTTATTTGGACGCGCTGTTTGATTTTACCTTTTCCCGCTTCTTTACTTCCGTTATGGGCCTCCTTTGGGCTTGTTTCCATAGTCTTTTACTTGGGCCAAGTTTTATTAAGCCGGCCCTATCAGTTACATACAAGTCAACTGAAACAAAATTGGAAAAGAGAGTTCAAGGAGACAGAAGAAACATAGGTCGATATTCATGACCTACAATTTGAAGAGAAATAGGCACTTATGTGAATGTCCCTTTTAAGAATCGTTGACCATTTCAAGTGGAAAAAGGCTAGACCAACATGGAAGAAGAAAATGAATATTATAATTAATGGTCAGCTCCATGCGTGGGAAATTTTGAATTTTAATAAATAGTAAAGAAAAAAAAAACATCCGTATTAGTACATTTTGTCATGTTCAACCTTGGAACTCTGAATCTCCACAAAATGTCACTCACCATCTCACCATTCTACCATTCACACAAGGACAGTTCTGAGAAAATTGAGATAACCAGTACAAAACGCACTGGACAAAACTATGGTAAAAGCATTCAAAACGTATGGACGAATTCGGAATTCCAGTTCTTGTCGAAAACAAATCTCAAAACAAAGCAATAAAAAAAAAATGAAAAATGGGCATGTACGTAGCACGTACCCTCTTCCACAGACGACTGGGCAAGGTAGCACACTTCGAGTTGTCCCTAATTGCCGTGCTAATCATGAAACCGCTTTCTGGACACCAAAATGGAAAAAAAAAATCAGAAAAAAAAAGAAATGAACCCGCTTTGTACTTGTACAGCTCGTACATGCAGTTCCAATAAATAAAGTTATTAAGAAGTTATCTGGTCCTTTATATGGACTGTTAGTCCTGACCAATCTGTAATCACGTGAGATCATCTATCTTAGATAAAACTAACAGGCCTACCAAAATGCGACACCAATGAATACCACTTTTTCATTTTTTTTAAAAAAAAAATTCACTAGAATGGATAGATAATATAACAATATGATACAGGATTTCAAAAGTAGGCAGCTCCGAGATGCCATTTTATGTTTGTATACAATATCTGTGATATTTAAACAGGAAAATTATTGAATTAAATGATAATTTATATAATCTTCTTCTAATAAATAGCAAATACATAAAATTTCTCCCTTTAATGCAACATGTATACAATATCATTAAACACACAAAAATATGTATTTGTTGTTCCATCATTTCAAAACATATATGTAATAAACAAAATTGTAATAATATTCTATAAAATAGTTTTTCGTACTATAAACATTTCAAATTTATAAACATTATGTAAATTAAATGAATGGTGAAAATTACTATTAATATCTTTGAAGTTTTATTTATATATAATTATCCTATAGGATCATGGGTACAAATTATTCTTATCCACAAATTTATTTGATAAGTTAATAAAAAAAAAAGTTTCTTACTTGTGCTATCCGATAAGTTTATAACAATTTATAGTATTAATTAAAATCCGTGGGTGTCCGAGGACCTTTTTTTATTGGAAGCGCGACACGCAATCAGCGATATACATCTGAGGCGTCCAATTTTTATTTTCGATCGATTGATTCAATAACTTTCTCATCTCTTCTTTCTCGTCAATGACAGAAAACCCATTGTCGCTTCCTCCTCCGCCAACTTTTTGCCTCACCTCCAGCCTCTCCTCCGCCAACACCGCGCCTCACCTCCAGGCCCTCCACCCCCCACCCCTCCCTCCTTCGTTGATTTCCCTAAACCCCAACAACACGCGTCCATGTCTTCCTGCGTCGCTCCTCTTACCTCCCAGTCTCTAGCTTCTCGACCTCCTTCCCGCGCAATCCCTCCTGTGATTGCCTCTCTCCATGTCTGCTCTTCATCTTGGTTCCTCCTCCGTCGCCCCAACCCTCAACAGCACCCGTGTGTCCGCCTCTCCACCTAATGCTCTGCCAAACGCTCCACTTCTCCAAACTAATTGTGTGAAGAAGGAGACGAGAAAAGGAAAAAGACAACATTGTTAATTTATGAGTTGTCCATAAATTAACTCCACGCACAGTATTACTGCATCATTCTGACAAATAGAACTGGGTAATACATAATTATGAGGTAATTTTTCTTTTTTCTGAACAATAGATTTTTTTTCGATACAACTAGATAGCGGCTATCTAGGGTTTTTCTGAACAATAGATAATACTTCAAAATTGCCTCTTATATCATTCTTGAGTATGGTTTATTTTCTCATACAAATTGATCAATTTTGTTCAAATTAGATAGCCCAAAGTTTCTCAAATTGATAAGTTACACAAATTCGGGAATTGTTTGTCAAATTAGTTTGAAATTGCTGGTAAGCTATTCTTTTATGGTGTTGTTGGTGCAATTTACAAGTAGTTTTGGTCATCCTTCTAAATGAACTAAATTTTAGGCATAGAAAATTTCAAATCCATCGGACTGAATAAGTTTCCAACTTAGGCCAAAATTTTATGTCTCATTCAATGGATAAAAAATAGATCGACAAGATTATTTTTCTTAGAACATGTCAAAGATATCATATTATGCACTAGAACCACTGGTAATTAAGTGCTGTTATTTTGTGTGGTCCACAAGTAACATGTCAAATATATCATATGGTGGGTTTGAGGGCACCTATTTATTTTAAATGTGTTAATAATAATGTTTCTGTTTCGATGGATAACTTTCTTTCATGCCAAATAAAATATATATTAGATCAGAAAGACAGTTCCAGCCAATGTTTAAAATACCGTACCGGAGATCGAACCGGTTGAGTTATGGGTACGAGGTTTTTCGGGTTTAACCGGTTTACCGGTTTTAAAAACCAGACAATATCATGTGATTTTTAAAATATATAAACTTATTAAAATATATATATATATATAGAGAGAGAGGTGGACTAAAGTGCCATAGATATATTTTTTAAGTTATTTTTTTAAGATCCGAAATTCAATCAGTCAATCCAAACCGTTCAAATTGATCACCAAATTGAAATACCATTGGAGACCAAATTTTACATTTTTTTGAATTTTTTTGCTATTTATTTTGATATGTTCAAATTGGAGGGTCTGAAATACTCCAATTATAACGTTTTTTAAAAATATCATAATAAATAGCAGAAAATTTTTAAAAATATAAAATTTTGTCTCAAAGGGTATTTTAATATAGTGAATAACTTGAATGGTTTGGATTGATTATTTAAATTTTAGATCTCGAATAACGACTCTATAGCACGAGACCCTCTGTGCCATCTATGACACGTTAGCCATCCTCTATATATATATATACAAAAAATAATAATATATCCGCAGAAATAAATGTGCCATTTAAAATAACCATAAAACAATTTTGAAAGGTCTAATACTCCTGTGCAGTTTTCTGTTTAAATCATTAAAAAAATAAATGTGCCATTTATTGTGATTGAAACAAAAAAGACAATTTATCAAAAGGCATAAAAAAAGCAAGAAAGGAAGTCCAGTAAATATTAAAAAAAAAGACAACAATTATAATTCCATAAGGACCAACCTAATTGGAGGCGGGATTTGGGGATCTAGAGTATTGTGCAGTTCGATTTTCTTTATTTGCTTGGAGGCGGTAAAGTATTTGAGCCAACAAGCCAAATGAACCGCCCGGTCCGATAGTCATCTATACCCGGTTTAACCGAAAATGATCATGTTTTTCCCGGTTCTCAAAATAGACGGTATTTAATCCTAACCCTACCGGATTATGGTCCGGTTCCAGGTTTATCCGGTTGAACCGGCCGGTCCGGTAGGGTATTTTAAACACTGCCTAGCAATTATCAGATTTAACATTTTTGTTCCAACTAAGTGCACATTTACTAAGGTAGAAGTCCAAACTTTGAGGCATGAAAATTTTAGTTTTGTTTTTCCTATTATTAATGAGCTTTTATCAATTCTATATATATTTTTTTAATTTTGTTTCATATTAAACATATGTCTCAATTTTTTGTTTAATAGTTTCAAATAGCTAGCTTTTGATTTAGGGACGTGATGAATATTAGATCATGATTGGCACCATTAACTAGGAAGTACCAGTAACAATGAATTAAAAAATAGGTACACACATATTTGAAATAAATTGAATGCAAAATTCCGAAAAAGATTTTTCGGGGATTTAGTGTATTCTATGGTTGTTTCTGCAACAATTGCCAATTTTTTTCTTGGTTATTAAGATTCACAGATAATTCCAATGTTGTGGTTGTTTCCGCAACATGTCTCAATTTTTCGTTTTTTCTTAGTTTCTGCTGTATATCCCAATGTATATATGTGTCTTTTGTTTAATTGGAAAAAATCTGATGGCGACACTTCTTTTCTCTCACAGTTCAATGATTTGTTTGTTTCATGCTCTTTTTTTTTGTATTTGTATTTTTGTGAATGTCAGTGTGCAGCGAAGGTATGTTTGCTGGCATGATCGTTGTGAGTTCACATGTGTTTAAATTAAACCTTTGATGAAATTGATTTTCTTTAATGCATTTTTCTATCTATTATAAATAGCTTACAATGATTATTTATAATCTAAGGTCAAGTAATGCATGAGTGACAAACGTCAGCAATACATCATCAAATGAGAATAAAAGGCAAGAGATCGGCAGCAATAAATATTTGAGAGGATAATACGAAGCCAGTAAAGACCATGATGCACGACAATAAAACTGTACAAGATGTGCCAGCAATCAAATCCATGAATTTATTAGTTAGTGAGCGAAAATGTAAGGCTTCTAATATTACTCTCCAACAGCTAGGAAATCGTAGAAGAGAACAAAGACAATCTTCCTGATTGTTTATTTGAATTTGGAGCTAATCGGATCATGTCGAACGAAGATCTGTATAATCCAATTTTATTTATTAATGTTTGAACTTAATATTTTTTTTCGCTTGCATTGTATTACTTTTTTTTCATTTTGTATACTTTTGTATTTGATGAAGATTTACAGTGTTGTTTAAGACCAATAATTACTTTGGACATTATTATATGGTATATACACCAAGAATATTGTCTTCAGACAAAATCTTTTCTTTGTTAGGTAAAAGTAAAAAGAAAAAATCATTTTCTCTCTATGAAAATTGTTATTAATTATCTAAATAAACAATTTAAAATAAGTTAATCATATAAAACTGAAATCCTTTTCGATTACACAGGTGATGTTTAGAGTTTCAATGCCAGTTTGACTTGGTCTCATTCTTGGAGGGATCATCGATTAGACAATAATGCACCTTGGAAGTTTCAGTACCTACTCCATTTGACATACATTATCCTATCATGGCGATAATTGTTTGAGTTTATTAAAAAGATGATTTAAAGTTCATTTGAAAATTTTGTTAAAAAGATACTGTGTGCAAACTTTAAAGTATGCATTCATTTGGATTGACGTCCTTTGTGCAAAAATTATAGATGTCATTGTCTATTTCTTTAAATTCAATAGCCAGTTATTTATTACGGTATAAAATCTGGAAAGACAACAAAATTATCTGCTTACTAACCTTCAATATCAGTTTTTGGAGTCATCAAAGTAGCAATAGCCTGAATCATAGTTTTTATGCATTTTCTCTATATTTTTCATCTTATTTGGAACAATAACTAAATTATACCTCTAAAAGTGAACATAGCTTAACTATATATCTAAAGATGAACATAACTAAATTATAATAATATAATAAAGATGAACTATATATCAAATTGGTACCGAATGTAAAGACAATGCAATCTGAAAATTTAATCATTTTCAAAAAATATGTTTTACTTTAATAGAGTAAGAAATTTGAAAGAAAAAATTTAGACAATTCTCTATATAAAAAAAAATTTAGATAATTCAAGTAGAAGATCATATTTGTTAATTATCAAAAATTCATTAAGGCGCGGCGAAGCCGCGCTTCTCCACCTAGTATATATATATAGAGAGAGAATAAATATAGTACACAACTGTGCAACTGTGCATATGGAACGGGAATTGCTTTCCTCACATCCAAACTTGGAGATCCACTCCTATTTGGACTAAAATGCCCTTCACTCTTTATTATATTTTTATTGCACTACATTTCCACCATTACCAAGGACATTTAAGTCATTTTCAAAGAAAAAAGGGAGTGGATTTCTAAACCGGGGGAGTGTAGAAAACAATTCCCATATGGAACATATGTACAGCATTTCTGTGCTGTTGGATTCGCTTTAAAATTCGCGCTGAGATTTAAATCGAAGGATGGGATTTAGGCGCTGAACTCTTCTAACTCTCCGTTATTTTCAATGTTTTCCCGTTAGTCTCATGTCCTCTTGTTACTCTCTCTCTCTCTCTCGCACACGGCTTCAAAGAGAAAAACCCAAAACCTAGTACCTCCACCGCTGCCTTCTCTCGTAGTATCGCCATCAAGAACTAGCGGCCCTCCTCACCTCTACGCAAAATAACCTAGACCTCTACCTCCTCTCTCCTGACCTCTACGCCGAAACCCTAGACTGAGCTATCTTTTTCGCCTCTATCCACTGTTAGAGATTGATTCAAAGAACTAGTTCTAGAAGAATTAGTTATGTATTTGTTTTTAGTATCAGTTATTTTTAGTTGTAGCAGTTATTTCGAGTTGTTTAATTATGCAGCAAGGTTATGTTTGTAGTGGGTTAAGTTATAGGATTAGTGGAGTTTATTTTTAGCAGATGAGAGATTATTTAAGACAGCATTGTATTCGTATTTTTTTTAATGAAGCAAGAAGAAGATTTGCAATAGAGAAAAGCTTGTGTTCTGCAGATACGTTTCAATTGTTTTTGCTTCCTCTTTCTTAACTGTTGAAGTTCAATACATAATTGTTGAACTTTCAATATACAACTGTTTGAATTCCCCAACAAATTGGTATCAGAGCGGGTTAGATTTATTGGACTGTGATGGCAGAGAATGGCAATTCGATTCATCCTTCAATTCCACTTTTGAAAGGAGAAAACTATGAGTTTTGGCAGATCAAGATGACAACCTTGTTCAAGTCACAAGGGTTGTGGGATTTGGTGGACAAAGGCGCTGGCACAGATGCAGAGAGTCAAAAGAAGGATGCAAAAGCCTTGTTCTTCCTCCAGCAGGCTGTACATGAGAGTATCTTCTCGAAGATTGCAGTAGCAACTTCAGCCCAAGTAGCATGGAACACCTTGAAAACTGCATATCAAGGTATTTCTAGAGTTATGGCAATCAAACTGCAAGGATTGCGAAGAGAATTTGAAACACTACTCATGAAGCCAGAAGAGAAGGTGCAGATGTTCTTAACAAGGGTAAACACCACAGTGAATCAAATCAAGTCATGTGGTGAAACCATCAAGGAGGAGACTATTGTGGCAAAGGTGCTGAGAAGTTTGACTCCAAAATTTGATCATGTGGTGGCAGCAATTGAAGAATCAAAAGAACTCTCAACCTATACATTTGATGAACTAATGGGATCACTGCAGACCCATGAAGTCAGGCTCTCCAGATCATCAGAAGGATCTGATCAAGGTGTGTTCTTCACCAAAGGTGCTACTTCAGGAGGCAGAGGTGGCAATAGCTCAAGGGGGAGAGGTAGAGGAAATAGTAGAGGTGGAAGAGGAGGATATGGCAGAGGCCATAATCAAGATGTTGAAAACAAGAGTCAACAATCAGAGAAGAAAGACAAGAAAGATGTGCAATGCTTCAACTGCAAGAGGTATGGGCATTATCAATCTGAATGTTACAGAAAAACAAAAGAAGAAGATGGGCAAGCAGATGTCCAATGTTACTATTGTAATAAGTATGGCCATGTTCAAGCAAATTGCTACCAGAAGCAAAAAGAAGAAGGGCAAGCCAGCTATGCAGAGACAGATCAGCATCAATCCAAGTTATTCATGGCATATACTAAGGAAGAAGTTGATAGCAGTTCAATTTGGTTCCTAGACAGTGGATGTTCAAATCATATGACATGTCACAAGCATCTGTTTGAAGATTTGGATACTTCTCACAAGTTGAAGGTCAGGCTTGGAGATGATAAATCAATCCAAGTAGAAGGAAAAGGCACAATTGCAGTAAGAAATAACAATTCTGGTATGAAGTACTTGCACAATGTTTATTTTATTCCACAACTGTCTCAGAATCTCCTCAGTATTGGGCAATTGATGGAGAGTGGATATTCAATACTGTTTGAAGGAAGTACTTGTTTGATTAAAGAGAGTGAACCAACAAGTTAATTGCAGAAGTGACCATGGCAACCAATAAGTTATTTCCTTTAGAAATTTCTGGTGTTAGAGAAAAAGCATTAGCAATGAAGGAACTGAATCAATCTGAATTATGGCATCTCAGATATGGACATTTGTATGTTAAAGGATTAAAGTTGTTGAACCAAAAACAAATGGTCTATGGTTTACCTGAAATTGATCAGCTAGGAGTTTGTGAAGGTTGTATCTATGGAAAACAAGCAAAATTACCACTCCCTAAAGGACTTGCAAAGAGAGCAACACAAGTTCTAGAAATTGTGCACACTGATCTCTGTGGACCCATGGAAACTATATCACTTGGAGGCAGTAAGTATTTTCTACTATTTATTGATGATTTTAGTAGAATGAATTGGGTCTATTTTCTGCAAAATAAAGGAGAAACTTTTGAGCACTTCAAGAAATTTAAGGCATATGCAGAAAAATAAACTGAAAAGAAGTTGAAAGTGTTGAGATCAGATAGAGGGGGTGAGTATCAATCCATACAGTTTCAAAAATTTTGTGAAGCTGAAGGTATACACCATGAGTTAACAGTTCCTTACACACCATAACAGAATGGGGTTGCAGAAAGGAAAAATAGAACTATTGTTGAAATGGCCAGAAGCATGTTGAAAACAAAAGGTTTGCCAAATTTGTTTTGGGCTGAAGCAGTAGCAACTGCCGTGTATTTGTTGAATTTGTCACCTACAAAAGCTGTAATGAACAAAACACCATTTGAGGCTTGGTTTGAAAGGAAACCAGCAATTGGTCACTTGAAAGTATTTGGATGTATTGCATACACCTTGGTTAATTCTCATAACAGAAAGAAGTTGGATGAAAAATCTGAAAAGTGCATCTTTATTGGGTATTGCACACAGTCAAAAGGATACAGATTGTATAATCCAAACAACAAGAAGTTCATTGTGAGTACGAATGTGCTATTTGATGAAAATGCATGTTGGAATTGGAAAGAAAAAACATCTGAATGTGAAGTTGAGTTTCCAACAGAAGATGAAGAAGGAGAAGTTCAAGAAGAGATGCAGATGCAACAGCAAATGAGTTCCAACAGCGATAATACATCAACTTCAACTGCTAGACTGAGTGACAATGTGCTTGATCCTGAAGATGAAGGAAGAAAATTCAGAAGTATACATGAATTGTATGAAGCAACTCAAATCTTGTATGTGGCAGATCCAACAACCTATGAGGAAGCATCAGAGAAGAAAGAATGGTGTCAAGCAATGCAGGAAGAGTTGGCAGCCATTGAAAAGAACAACACTTGGAAATTGGTACAACTTCCTCAAGGAAAGAATGTGATAGGAGTAAAATGGGTATTCAAGACCAAGTATGGTGCAGATGGCACAATAAACAAGTATAAAGCAAGACTTGTGGTCAAAGGATATGCTCAAAAATATGGTCTGGATTTTGAGGAAACTTTTTCTCCAGTAGCACGGTTTGAAACTGTGAGAATGATACTATCACTTGCAGCACAAATGAAGAAGCATGTATATCAGCTTGATGTGAAATCAGCTTTTCTGAATGGAGATTTAAATGAAGAAGTATATGTTGAGCAACCAGAAGGTTTTAAGAAGAAAGGCAAAGAAAATTGGGTTTACAAATTGACAAAAGCACTGTATGGATTGAAACAGGCACCAAGAGCATGGTATAGTAAGATTGATTCCTGCTTTATCAAATCTGGTTTTGAAAGAAGCAAAAGTGAACCAAATCTTTATGTGAAGAAGGAAGGAGATAAGCTGCTAGTACTTTGTTTGTATGTAGATGACATGATTTACTTTGGGACTGATGAAGGCTTAGTTGAACAGTTTAAGAATAATATGAAGAAGCAGTTTGAGATGACTGATCTTGGACTTCTTCATTATTTCCTAGGCTTAGAGGTTAAGCAATTGCCAGGTAAAATATTTCTATCCCAAAAGAAATATGCATCTGATATGCTTTGCAAGTTTGACATGCAGGGGTGCAAGTCTTGTCCAACTCCTATGAATAAAAATGAAAAATTATTGAAGGAAGATGGTTCAGGAGCAGCTGATTCAGCAAAATATAGGAGTCTTGTTGGATGCTTGATCTATTTGACACATACTAGACCTGATATATCATATGCAGTAGGAGTGATTTCTAGGTTTATGCAAACACCAACAAATCATCACTATGGAGCAGAAAAGAGAGTGCTGAGATATGTTGCAGGAACTTTGAATTTTGGGATATGGTATGATCACAGCAGTGATTTTGTTCTTACTGGGTTCAGTGATAGTGATTGGGCAGGATGTGCTGACGATTGCAAAAGCACTACTGGTTATATGTTTACAATGGGATCAGGAGCTGTAAGCTGGTGTTCTAAGAAGCAATTTTCAGTGGCTTTATCAAGTTCAGAAGCTGAGTATGTAGCTATTTCTTCGACACCATGTCAAGCAGTGTGGCTTAGAAGAATTTTGTCAGATTTGTATCAACCTCAGCAGCAATCAACAACAATACTGTGTGATAATCAATCAGCCATTGCAATGACAAAGAATCCAGTTTTTCATGGAAGAACAAATCATATTGACATAAGAGTACACTTCATCAGAGAATTGGTCTCAAGACAGCAAGTTCAACTCCAGCACATTAAAACAATTGAACAAGTTGCAGATGTTTTGACAAAGGCTTTGGACAGGGGCAAGTTTGAATACTTTCGAGAAATGCTTGGAGTAAAGAGCTTTGAATCAAGGGGGAGTGTTAGAGATTGATTCAAAGAACTAGTTCTAGAAGAATTAGTTATGTATCTGTTTTTAGTATCAGTTATTTTTAGTTGTAGCAGTTATTTCGAGTTGTTTAATTATGCAGCAAGGTTATGTTTGTAGTGGGTTAAGTTATAGGATTAGTGGAGTTTATTTTTAGCAGATGAGAGATTATTTAAGACAGCATTGTATTCGTATTTTTTTTAATGAAGCAAGAAGAAGATTTGCAATAGAGAAAAGCTTGTGTTCTGCAGATACGTTTCAATTGTTTTTGCTTCCTCTTTCTTAACTGTTGAAGTTCAATACATAATTGTTGAACTTTCAATATACAACTGTTTGAATTCCCCAACATCCACCTCTAGCTCCCCTCTCCTCAGCTCGATCACCATCCAGCATCTCTATCAACTACTGGGCTCAGATCCGACTCTAACGACTCGATTGACAATATAGGTCGAGCACAACTAGTGTCTCGGCTCGAATCGACTCTACCGACTCCAGCACAGAAAGTGACTTTATGGACACTGTAGGTAAATTGAGGCAGGAAAGGAACACAATCTGAATCTGAGGAGTTTTATAGAAGGCGGCACTCTGAATGACTGAATCTCCAAACTGCCATGAAAAAGAGTTGCAATCTTCCCTGCAACCGCCAGTGTGTGGTAAATTGATGAAACTGAGAATTTACCAATGGAGGACCAAATCATGGTGCTGTTAGCGTCCTTGATCAAAGATGTCATAAATTTTCTCTATCCCTTGTTCAATTTTTGTCTTGTTAGTGTCCTTGATCTATTAGTGTTGAAGTGAATCAATTCTACAATTTGAACGACTATGTTGAGTTAGTTGTGATGGATGTGGATTAATTCTATTTGTGCTGATAGTTGTGAATTTTATTTAGTAAATTTAAGCATTTTAAAGACTTCAGTTCTATTACAGTTGAAAGTTTAAACTTGGAATGCAGAATGAATACTACTTGGAATGCAATAGTGAATCAGAATGAGTACTGGTTTTATGAAAATTTAAACTTGGAATGCAGATTGAGTAGGAAGAGATAAGGATATGAACCCAATATATGATTTTCATTCACAACCCCAGCTAATGCGTGCCTCGACACATCAGTCAGGTCGTCAAAATTAATGAATATAATGACTGTTATATAAGTGCCTGTAATATTAGTTGGACCAAATTAATTAGTTATAATCACTACGCCAGAAACGATTTTTAGCACCGTCACAATAACACCGGTTTTTTGAAAATCCGGTTGAAAAAATATCCCGCGGCATTTTTGTAATTGTCAGATTTTTTTATTAAGACCAGTTTTTATAAAAAATCGGTCCTATTAAGTTCCAAAAAATCAACCTGAAAATCATTTTTTTAATAGCACCGGTTTTTTTAAAAAAACCGGTCCTAAAGATTACTATATTAAGAGCAGTTTTTTATAAAAACCGGTGCTATTAAAAACTAAATTTTTCTTTTTTCCCGTTAAGTTTTTAAAACCGGTTTTTTATAAAAAAACCGGTGTTAATATAGTAATCTTTAAGACCGGTGTTTTATAAAAACCGATGCTAAAAGAAATTGAAATTTTTTCCCCGTTAACTTTTTAAAACCGGTTTTTTATAAAAAACCGGTCTTAAAGATTACCTTTTTAAGACCTATAAAAAACCGGTTTTAAAAGAAACTGATTTTTTTTTCGTTATCTTTTTAAGACATGTTTTTTATAAAAAAACGGTCTTAAAAATTATCACCATATTTAATAAAGACTTCCGCTCTCTCTCTCTCTCACTGTTCATAGCCGCCATATATGCATTTATTCTGATCTCTAAAAATCGAAACTTTTTTCTTTCTCTAAAATCTCCACAAAACATAGTTAAAAATTCCAAAAAATTCTGAAAATTTGAAAAATCAAGAGAGAAAGCAAAGAAGATCAGAGAGGATTTAAAAAAATTCGTAGGTATATTCTATATTTTTTCTGAACTTTATTCATGGTTAATTAATTTTGCAATTTTAGTTTTTTATTGATTTTTTTCATTTGATAATGAATATAAAAAGGAAGAGGAAGAGGAAGAGTTAGGAAGATCGATAAGATTATTCTATCGTAGTGGAAGAGAAGACAATTTCGGTAATTTTCTATTTTAACGCTATTTAATTTCAATTTTTTGTGCATATATGGATATATAATTTGGCATTAATTTGCATATATTAGTTGTATTGTCATATAGGACCAAATTGCCGGATTAATCCATTAGGGATTAATCTCGGATAGTACTCCCGGTCGGGAGTACTGCTCTTTGGATACTATCTTGTCTCATTTAGGATAGCGAGTTGTACGTTAGATTGATGCAATTTGTTGTCTGAGAAAAAATCGACGGCATTTCTCCTTATGTTTCCCACGGATACGTACGCACAAGCAATCGTGTGATAGCGTATGCAGGGAACATAAGGAGAAATGCTGTCGAATTTTTCTCAGGCAACAAATTGCATCGATCTAACGTACGCTCGCTAAAGAGACAAGAGTATCCAAAAAGCGGGCTAGGATGGTAACCATGCCAAAAATCTAATGTAATGCATTGAACCTAAAAATCCAAACTTTGACTTTTGAATAAATATATTTTCTTTCTATACAGATGGATCAGAGGGAGAAGTATATGTATGAATATTCAAGGATATCAGGTGAATTTGTTGGAGTTGTTGAAGAGTTCTTAGAATGTGTAGAAGAAGATAGAAAGTTGACCGGAAAACCCAGGATTCTATGTCCTTATAAACGGTGTGTTAACTTGCAGAGACATGATAGTATAAAAATTAGATCACATTTGATTGAGCGTGGATTGATGACAACTCCTAAATACCTCCAATGGGTTTTGCATGGGGAAAAGTTGGAAGATCGTTCAAATGTTGGGACTAGCAATGAAAATGTATCTATAGATGAAAATGTATTTGTGGATGAAAATATATTTGTAGATGATAATTGGGGGACTGATGTAAGGGATGAGGTATTTGTAGATGAAAATGTAAGTCAAGACCAATATTGTGAAAATGATAATAGAGGAAATGACTTTGATGAGATGATGAATGAAATACCAGAGGGTTTTATTGATGAGGTTCTAGATATTTTTCAAAAATTGAATGAAAATGCTCATATACCATTATATCCCGGTTGTAATCAGGATAAATTTTCAAAAATTAAAACGGTTTTTAAACTTTATAACCTGAAAGCCAAGAATAATTGGAGCGATAAAAGTTTCACATCTTTGCTTGGTCTTTTACGGGAAATGCTTCCAGTAGAAAATACATTGCCGGATACATGTTATAAGGCCAAAAAGTTACTATGTCCATTGAATATGGAAGTAATGAAGATTGCAACA
This sequence comes from Rhynchospora pubera, assembly GCA_028095005.1. Classification (NCBI taxonomy): domain Eukaryota; kingdom Viridiplantae; phylum Streptophyta; class Magnoliopsida; order Poales; family Cyperaceae; genus Rhynchospora; species Rhynchospora pubera. The sequence continues at coordinate 178,377,452 of CM051462.1, forward strand.
TGTCCGAATGATTGCATATTATTTCGAAACGAGTACGAGAATATTAATAAATGTCCAATGTGTAATGCATCACGGTACAAACTAAGGGACGATGATTTGGAAGATGATGAAGATACTTGTAAAAAAAGGCCAACTGCGAAAACATTGTGGTATATGCTGATAATACCAAGGTTCGAGCGTCTCTTCAATAATTCAAGAGATGCTAAACTATTAAGGTGGCATGCAGAATGCAGAAAGAAAGATATAATGCTTAGTCATCCTGCGGACTCGCCCCAGTGGGTGAACATAGATAGTAATTTCAATGATTTTGGTAGTGAACCTAGGAATTTGAGATTGGGACTATGCACAGATGGTATGAATCCTTACGGTCTCATTGCAGTGTATGGCCAGTTTTATTGGTTATTTACAACCTTCCTTCCTGGTTGTGCATGAAAAGAAGATATCTGATGATTCCATTACTGATTTTCGGTCCAAAACAACCAGGCAATGATATAGATGTGTACTTGGTCCCGTTAATAGAAGACCTTGATAAGTTGTGGAAGGACGGGGTGAAGGTATTCGATGTTTTTTCAAAAAGTTATTTCAACCTACGGGCGATGATATTTTGCACGATTAATCATTTTAAAATGGAAAATAATTTATTTAAAATAAATTTGCATGCTTGAATTTCATGATTACATGCATGCATGAAAATCTATTTAATTTTTATAGATATATAAATACAAATGCATGTCATTTTAAAATGGAAAATAATTTATTTAAAATAAATTTGCATGCTTGAATTTCCTGATTGCATGCATGCATGAAAATCTATTTAATTTCTATAGATATATAAATATAAATGCATGTCATTTTAAAATGGAAAATAATTTATTTTAAATAAATTTGCATGATTGAATTTCATGATTGCATGCATGCATGAAAATCTATTTAATTTTTATAGATATATAAATAGAAATGCATGTCATTTTAAAATAGAAAATAATTTATATAAAATAAATTTGCATGCATGAATTGTAAAACAGAAATTAATGTCATTCGGATTTGATTTTTAAGACCGGTTTTTTACTTAAAAACCGGTCTTAAAAATCAAATCGCATTTTAAATACTATCTCCTCTAACTGCACTTCTTCTTATTCGAACTCCAAATTTTCTATCTCCTTTCTTTCTCTTCTCTCTCGCTCGCCGACTGCCTCCTCTCTCGCTCGCCACTCTCCCGCGCCGACAGCCTCCTCTCGAAAGTAAGTCTCTCTCTCGCATCTCTCTCTTTCCCTCTGTCCCCTCTCTCTCTCTTTGTCTCTCTTTGTCTCTCTTTCTTTCTCTACATTCATTCACTGCCTAACTCCTCTCTCTTTCTCTCTTTAGCCGACCGCCTCCTCTCTGCCCCTCCTCTCTCGCTCGCCTCTCTGCCGCCGACCGCCACCTCTATCACAAGTAAGACTCTCTCTCTCTCCCTCTGTCCCCCTCTCTCTCTCTCTACCTTCATTCACTGCCTAACTCATCTATCTTTCTCTCTTTAGCCGACCGCCTCCTCTCTGCCCCTCCTCTCTCGCTCGCCTCTCTACTGCCGACAGCCGCCTCTCTCACAAGTAAGTCTCTCTCTCTCTCTCTCTTGAAATTGAAACCGATTTGATTGATGGAATTGATTTGATTGATGGAACTGATTTGAAATTGTGGTGAGAATTTATTTGAAATTGTGGTGAGAATTGAAATTCAAATTGTGGTGAGAATTGAAATTCAAATTGAAATTTGAGAATTGAAATTGAAATTGAAATTTGAGAATTGAAATTGAAATTGAAATTGATTTGAGAATATGCTTGAACTGTGCTTGTACTATGTTAGGAATAGATGAGGATGTTATTACTTGATATGGGATTATGTCTCGCACTTTTTCAGTCCGACCACGGAAGATCAGATAGTCCTCTATGGGGCGAAGAAAATGCGGATCAGATACCCCTCGAGCATCTTGAGACCCGTCGTTACTGCCCATTCCAAACGAGCGAAGGGCACTAATGCGGCTCTAAGTACCTCGAGAGTTGATTGTTTGTCGTAGGTTCTTTTTTTCCAGTAGGCGCAAGCCCCTACTGTTAATTACCTCCGGACTCAGTTACGAACTGAGCCAAGAGCACCTCTAGATCGGGATAATCAAAGTTCAGATGTCATAAGTGGATAAAGTCCATTTTAATAAAAAAAGGATTGTGTCTTGGTAGAGAATTTCAGGGTGAAGACTGAACAGAAGGGCAGTCTTTTGAACAATGCTATGCAAACATGAATGATGTGATTTGACTCTTTAATTTCACATTTTTGAGACATTTAGGTTGCTTTTACTTTGCTAGATCAGGCCTAGTGCCATTACAGAGATTTTTGAGTTCGATACTAGGAAATTTAGTATCCTAGATCAATCCTCAATCGTTTGGGGATTTAGAGATTTTGGGATTTCGTTCAAGTCTTGAGTACAGATGCACTATGCCTTCTCTTGACAGGAACTTAGGTGATGGCCACTGGTTGACTTTTCTTCTGGTCACCTGGGCATCAGATTTCAGTCTGCTTCTGGTCAAACATGCTGTGAACTTGTAGAAACAGACTGTTAGATTTGAGTCCAACGCTAGAAAATAGGGTATTCTAGGTCAGTTCTCAATCGTTTGGGGCACTTAGGGATTTTTTGGGATTTTCGTTCAAGTCGCGAGTACTGATGCGCTATGCCTTCTCTTGACGAGAACTTCAGTGATCATTCAGGACTGACTTTTCCTTCTTCTTTTTTTTTATCTGAATATCAAGAGGGTGCCTCCTTCAAGGTGAAACCTTATGTAGTCTTGAAGGGACGAATTTTAGACTGTTAAGACTTTATGTCACTTTTTGACTTTGTGTTATTTTGACTTTGTGCCGATTTCAGGTTTGGACTTTTAATTTTGCACTTTTAGAATTTTATTATTTTTTTTTAGTTCGACTTTTAAGTCTTGCATTTTTAAGCTAGCACTTTTGGATTTTGGCTTTTGAGTTTGACTTTTGAGTTTTGGTTTTTTGGACTTTGGTTTAAAGTTTGAACTTGGTTTGAACTTTTGAATTTTAGCATTCTTGGCCTTGAGTTGGACTTTTGAGTTGTGACTTTTAGATTTTCAATCTTCAGTTGGACTTTTAAATTTACACTTTTAAATTTCTATTTTTTTTTTAACTTCTTGGTGATGCTCTCTCTCTTTTTTTTGTTATTTTAATTTTGTTTGCAGATTTTAGTGCTTGACTATGCCTATTGTCCAGAACATAAAATGTTCAAGTGTACCTGCTGTCCAGAACATAACATGTTCAAAAGAGACTTTTATTCAATTTTCTTTTAGGGACTTAATTTTATTATTGTCCGTTATGGCCATCCTTTTAGACCTTTTAAACTCTAAATATTTGGTGCTTCAGTATTTTGTCATGACATATTATATCAAAATATTCTTCACATTTTTTTTGATATTTTGATATTTTATGGGAATTTTTCTGATAATCCAACTATTTTTAATGCATTTTTTGAAGTTTTCTGCATCTCATAATTTCTTGATTGGCTGTGCGCTGCTGTTTTGCTGTTATGTTAGTCAGGGACTCGCTATGGGCTGACCGTCACAGAAGATCAAAGAGACGCTATGAGTTGGGATTAGATCAAATCGTTTGGTTCACGTATGCGTTTGTGCACCGAACGAGCCGAGGTGGGTATGGATCCGATCCGTTCACTTCGCGCGCTGGTATTTGCTGCCTGAGTGCGCCCAGCTCATGCAAGGTTCGGGCTCGTCTCCCTCCATCTTTCTTTAGTCTGATGTCTGACATTTCTTCGTTTAACTGGACACCTCCAATGGCGATGTCAGTAGGAGTTCCCGGCGATCATGTCGGCTGCAACCGGATTGTAGAGCGTCGTGACAGACCATTGAGAATGCCTCTGTCGTTCGTTGAAGTCGCGTTCGACGATTCTGGGGTGTTCTGAATACTGATTTTGTTTGGTCTGCGGCAGTAGCGGAGAGCCACCGATTGACGGAGTGTAGTGATGAATTGCTTTAACAAAGGCATTGTGAGGCATCTCGTGAACATCATGGAGTCGCCTACATATTCAATTTTATTCGGCATTTCCCAATTTGAGGTGAGACACTTTGACTTTACCTTTGGCCTGACGGGGTTGAAGACGAAAATACAATTTTGCGTGTTACTTGTCTCTTATCATGTATGTTCTCCAATGTTTTTCATGCCTTTGTTTACCGAATTGAACTAAGTGACAGGTATTCACACGTTGAGTATTTGGTTTCACATTTTTAATTTTTTCTCTTTTCTTTGTTTATTGACCATACATGATCTACGGCTTAAAGGTCAGGTCATGACAATAACATCCACTGGTTCAGGCAATTGACACCAAATTTGGACTAGTGTTGACAGTCTTATTAACACTGATCGGGTGAACATATGTGGAACCATCTTATTCATTTTGACCCCTGGCATTTCTTCATTTTTACAAAACCTTAAGTATTTCAATTTCTTTTTGTACTTTTTTGAAGTTTATTCTTTTCTTATGCAGCCTAACTTTATCATTTTTTTATGTATCAATTTCATACTGGGGCCAGCTCACTTTCCTTTCCTTTATTCACGCGAACACAGTTTCACATATGCACTGAACTTAACTTCTTAACAATTCACGTATGGTTATTTCATAACAAAGCAAATTTGGGCAGTTATTAGTGCTGAGTGACATGAACTCAGACCATCAAAATTTTGGCTTAAGATGCAATTTGCACATTTTAAGGACATGTTAACCATAAAACAAAGGAACCTAACAGCAAGGCAAACTTTAGAACTTATTAATTTCATCATTCTTTCCAACTTATTTCCTATATTTAAGCACAGACTCACTATATCATTGTTTTTTTTTTAGCAAAACGTTACTCTGAGAACTAACTTGAGGACATGACCTTTTTGACAGAAATACATCATCTTATTTTTTGACTTACTAAAGACAAAGAAACTTTTACCAATAAAAATGAGACGAGTTCCAAGACCTTTAAGTTCTAAACTTGTTTTAAGTTAAAATCAGGATGGCTTACTATATGCTACTGGAAAGACTACAAATAATCAGAAAAAAAAAACATATTTTTCTTTTTGAAAAAGGGGACTTGCAAATGTATTTTTGGAATCCAGAGCATGCTTCTACTACCGATATGCTTCTATTTCATTAAGCCTAAACTTATGCATACATAAAAAGATGGCATTCCACTTTAAACCTTGAATTTAACTATGCTTATTTATTTTTATTGCTTCAGTCAACTTGAGACTTAGCTTACTGTATAAATCAGAATTTGAACCATATCATGAGGGTGGAATCTATGTCACGCTCCTCATAACCAAGCCATCTCTGATTTTGGACAGTATGTAAGGATTCAAGTATTCCTCTGCACTTGTAAGACAAAAGGAAAAGAGTTGAACAAATCCTCTTTTGAAAATCTGGTTATAAACATAGAACTCGTTTATCTATAGAAACTTATTATTTTCAAAACTCTTTTGACAGAAACTGACATGACTAAGATAAAGGGATGGCCAGAAACTAACATGGTCTCTATGGAGGTGGAATCTAGGTCACGCTCTCCATGATACCAGCAATTTCTAACACAGAGATGCAGACATTGAAGGAAACACAGCTTAATAACAAGGACTCATGTTTTAACAAAAATTACTTTTTATTTTAGCATACTTCTCCAGAGGTGTAATTGGCGTTCATGGGTGCGGAATCTATGTCACGCTCCCCATTAGAACCAACATAACCTCCAGATAAACAAGTTTTGACAACACTCTTTTAAAAAAGCAAGAACAGTTTATTTCTAGAAAGAACAAGATAATAAACAGACTCTGAAAGAACCAAAATCTCATTCAAAAGCATTTTATTGATATAAACGGAGGCCATTACAAGTTACATTTCATTACCTTAATTTCAAAACAACAGAACTTGATTTTTCAAAATGACAGAATTTCAACACTAGCTATTTTTTTGGCCTCTTCTTCTTCTTCAAGAAGTGCTCCTTTAATAGATGATTTCTAGGGTTCATGCCCTTCTTCAGCTTTACACGTGGCAGTATCTTCAGATTTTGAAGTGTGATGGATGGTGGTGATGCATCAATTTGAGACTGACTTGCTTTCCATTTTCTTCCTTGACTTCATGGTTTCTACTATTCCATTTACTTTCCAATGGTTATTTGCCATGTGGCATCAACCTTGACACAGTGGCTTGCCATCTTAACTTACTGCTTTTCACTTAGCGCCATGTAGGCTATTTGCTTTGGTGATAGGTGAATTGCAGCTGCTGCCTCATATGCAGCTTCAATCAGATTCACTTTTGAGCTTGGCAATCCTGATTTTGTTTACTTTCTTTTACTAAACACGCATTATAGATGATGGGGAACTCAATCATTGGTTCAATCTGACTTGACATGTGGGGCCATATGCCATTTGGCAGTTGAGTGAGAAAAGGCATATCTGCTGCTGTTGTTTTACCATCTCAATCCCTTTGGCGCCAGCACTCTTCAATTGGTGTATTTGGTGATTTAGCAACTAGGTGAGGTAACGACTGCCCCTTCTCCATTTGTTTCCTTTTCAGATTTTGTATTAGGCTTTGACTGGAGACTCCTTTATGATGAGTTTAATTCCAGGAATGCCCATGATATATGCATTTATTAATCCCGATGCTTATTTCATTAAAGGCCCATAGCAGGGTTAATTTTGTCATGAAGCCAATAACACATTAAGGTTTGTTTAAGATCAATCATTGAAAGTTTGAAGTTGATGATGTGGCAGTCATCCAAAGGCCATATCTGATCCATAAGTTGGTATGAGGCAGCATATACGGCATCAAATTGAGATTTGGAGATTCTCTTCAGATTTTGCATCTCAAGCCTTCAATCATCATCTGATATATGTAGAGGATTCTTGGGAGCCAAGGATGGAAACAAAGTATGGCCAGGAGGTAGGCCACGTCTCAAGTCAATTTGTGGAGGGGAGATAGTTGTATGGAGGGGACCAGTGAGCATATTTGCATCATTTCCACTTTTTGTTCCTCTCAAGTTCAGCCGAAAGTAATTGCCTCTATGGTGGATTTAAAACCATTTCGTCACTTACATTCTATCATTAAAGCATCTCACAACCGTGTTTAACATGTTTAATCCATCAATTAAGTTGCTAAACATTATTTAGTCAAGGTTTGACCGGCACTTAACCAAGCCGTGCCACCAATTGGTGCTTACACCTCACAGCTTGACTTAGACCCAAATCGATTGCAATTTCGTGTTCTCAGAATATCAATAAAGCTGTGCAAGCAACCAATTTGGTTTCTAATCAATTAAGTTGCGTTAATTTCAAGCTCCTCTTTGCACCGCCTCGCAACCCTTCTCAACAAAATTCGACACGCCCAGAGAACGACAGAGGTCCATGCATGCATCATTGTCTTCTCCTCGACACAAGCTTTCCAATGGTACCGAGAATTGTGAAAATGGTGGCGGGGTTCGCCGGATTGGGTTTTGTCAGAGACAGGCTTCGTCTCTCTCTTCCCTTCGATTTCTCTCCTTCTTTTCATTTTCCGTTGAGGGTGGGGTTCAGTAGCAGGGAGCGAACCAGTGTGCGCCACTTGTCTCAAGTTGAGATGCTGACGAGTGGGGTCGAGTGCGAGAGCCGATAGCAGCTCGTCAGTTTTATGCAGCGGAAGTTTTGTGAGGTTCAGAAATGAAATAGCGAGGAGAAGAGATGAGAGGGGCTGCTGCTCCGATTATTTTGCAGTGGGCTGTACGAGCCCATCATTTCTTCTCCTATACGCAGGCCCAATGTACATATGCTCCTTTTGATGTATTTTGTATGTAATTCCATGAGTATTTGCTGCATTTGTATATAATTCCATGAGAACAAATACGGCTTTAATTGATATACCCATGAAGGTCATCTCTTCATGAAATATATCACGCTCAATTAATCAGTTTGTTGTCTGGCTTCTTATTTTGCAAAGTCATCCATGATATTTATGTCGTCTTTTCTCCCATTAATATTGAATATTAAATATTAAATATTAAATTAACACAGTGATACGGTGAACTGTATTAATATTAATATTCATATCGATATTATGGCTTCAATCTAGGCGCGTCCCTTGCTTCAAAAAAATTGACCCCTTCTCTCTGAGAATCCGGACCCGACACATTCATGGGCCCCATTTCCACCACCTTGCGAATTGTTGAAATTCTCTCATGTGGCAAAAATTAGAGGTAAACAAATGCCCCCCACCAGAGTAGGTTGTGAGGAATCCGAGTCGAACGACCTGCTCTGGTGCCCCTTTCTGCAGTCACTCTGGGCCTCACTTTTATGTCACTTCCCTTCTTGTGTTACTTTATCATTTTAGGGAGACGTCAGTTCCGATGATGATTCTGAGAGGGTTCGCATGGACGTGGTGTTGGCCCTTCATTGTTTTATTTCCCTTGCAGCAGACGCATCTGAGGAGACTGAGTCGGCGGTGGGTTCTATGGTTTTTCTTTTGTATTTTTTTTTTTACTGCCCTTAGTAGTTTTGAGGTTTTAGATTAGGATTCAGTCTTTGGACTTGGCTTTAGTTGATTGTTTCTTGATGTTGTGGTTCGGCTTTCTTTTTTTTTTTTTTTTTTTTTTTTTTTTTAGTCATGTGGTATTTTGGATCTTCCTTGGGCTTGTATGGTTTCTTGGACTTGTCTCTAGTTGGTTTATGGATATGGACGTCATGTTTAGTTGTTTTCGATGCCTTTTCGATGTCATTGTATTTATTTCTGGTTCATTAAAATTCTTGAATCGTGAAGCTATTGTGTTCCTTCATTGCAAACCGCCACGCCCCTCGATTTCTCGCATTTATGGGTAAATTCGAGAAGACATACGCTTTCTGGTGCCCTAATTCCTTTATAAATAAGGCATCATGCGCACGTAACCCGTATCATTCTCTTTTTCCAAACTTTCTTTCTCTAACTCCGTTTTCCATGGCCGGTGTCATAAATCCAAGGAATCCCAAGCGCCCTAGGGATGAAGGTAGTTCCTCCGTTCAGAGTGTACCACCTTCCAAGCCTAATTGGTCATATGACCCAGGCAACCGTTATCTGTTCGGAGATGACGAAGCTTTTGAGTGTTATCAAGGTAATATCGGTGAAGGGGAGCGTGAAGTTTCCACCTGCTTTTTCTTTCATCCTCAGGGGCGTTTCACTACCCCTTACATGAATTTAATAACAGGGTGGCTTAACGCCTGGAGCCTCCATGGTTTGTCAAGGCTCGATACCCCTTACCATCCAGACATTACCAAGCTATTTTATGCCAATCTCCGCGTCACCTTTGACCATCATGGCATTCCTTCTGCCTCTTCCTATCTTTTCGGCAGGCTCTTTCACATAGGGGTTGAGGATTTGGCTGATTTGATTGGTGCCGCAGATACTTTAAATGGCTTGTCAGTTTATGCCTTCGGGAGTTGGCCCCGTGAACAAGGGACATACCGGGGCCATCACGAGTGGTTCAAGATACCCAGATCTGAGGCAGGTTCTGAACTGGTCTCTACTACGCATTTGCCCGCGCTTCACCGGTAATTTTGTTATTTGTGTGTTTTTGTTCTTGTTTTTTTTTGTTTTGTTTCCTTTTTGTTTGCCACCGAAGGATGGGTCATGACTATGAAGTTTATATGTTCCTTTCAGGTTATTTTTCTTGATTTTCAACTACATCCTCTTTCCTCAGGGTGAGTTATCAGATTTGACTCGCCCAGGGACTTTGTTCTATCTTCGCTTATTGCTCCTCAAACGTGGGAAAGCTAATCTTCCCATTCTCATCCTCCAAAACATGCATTATGTCACGAGGTTTCCCAAGGGCCATTTGCCTTATGGGAATTTAATCGAGGCCTTGATGGAGCGGGCTCAGATTTCATTGCCTGAGACGCTGTGGGGGAATCCGATCACTGAGCGGCTTATCCTGTATCCGCGCAACCTGCTCTTGGATTTGACTTCCTTTGGGTGGGTGGAGATGGCTCATGGCACTCTGGTCCCTGACCCCAACTACCCGGTGAACAGTCATATCCTTCACAGGTTTGCTGCTGTTAATCAGTATAGTCCGGTAAGAGAGGCTTCTCCCCCTTCTCCAGACGGCTCAGCCATTGAAGAATCTTTTCCACTCCAGGATCACATAGACCAGTGTTTTAAGGAGCTAGATCAGCGACTGGAGAATGTCGAGACGGTGCTTCAGTCAATTCGTAATACCTTAGAGACCTTTGCAGGGGCGATGGCCGCAGCTCAGGCGCCTCTAGTGCCTCCGATATGAAGAAGTCTCGGATGTTTGATCATTTGGTTTTGTTGTTTCATTGCTTCGTTTCGTATTTTTTTGTTGTTGTTCAAACTGTGGTAATTTTGGATGGTTTATGTTTGGTATTTTGATTTCAATGATTTGATTAGGGCAATTTGGAGGCCTAATAACTCTTGGTTCGTTGATCTTGGTTTAATGGACGTTTTTTAAGGTTTATTAGCGACTTGGTTTAGACTGTCACAGATAGCGACATCAGACATCGCTAGTGGGACATATATTTTTTGTTATTCTCCCTGCTCTTTGGTTGCGGCAGCAAGGAACATACCGGTGGGGCTTGTCTATTCTTCATTGTTGCCTCGGTAGTCAGGACCATTCCGGTGGGACTTGTTTGCTCCATGTTACCGTTTCGATATGTAGAATAGACATTCCGGGTATGGCACGCAGTGGGTACGGCGTGCGGTAGACACGGCACGCGGTGGGATTTTGTGCATCATTTTTGTCGGTTGTTTTTTGCACGGTAATAAGAGACTTACCGTCGGGACTTGTCTGTTCCATATCACTCTTTTGATGTGGTGAGATGGGGTTTTCTCCTGGTTCTTTGGGTACGGCAGCTAGGAACATACCGTAGTCGGTGGTTTAAGGCCCAACACGACCATGGGCCCCTCTGGGTATTAGGATATATGAGGCCTATTCCTTGACATGGTTGGCGGACATCAGCCGTGGTGTTCTCCGTTTTCAGAGGGGCTTTCAGGTTTGGTTTGGTCTTAATTTTTTTTGTGGTAGGTTTCGGCAAGAACTACATCTTGAGTAGATAGGTTGTCTTCTCAATTTATAACTATTAAGGGTGTGGTTTTGACTGATCCCTTGGTAAGTTTCACCGCTTGTGTCTTAATTTAGAGTTCAAGACACGGAACTTTTGTTCATCCTTTAATTCGGTGGGATGGACAGACACCTAGTACTTTGTTTAAAGGACAAAGCACAAGACTTTTAGGGTCGCATTTTTGGAATGTAGGCCATTTGTAAAGGAAATGCTCCATGAATGTCCGTAAGGACAGAGCACCCCTTTTACCTTGGCCAGGTGGGGCAGAATATTTTATGTAAGTTTTGGAAATTTTGGATTTTTTGGATCTTGAAATTTGTCTTTTATTTGGGGGTTTGAGGATATTTAGGAGGGTTTGGTTTTAATCTTTATTTGGACTATATTTTTAGCTTGGTCTAGTTTCTTTTGATCATATGCCTTTAAGCTTTGGAATAAGATGTGTGTCTGTTTGTTTTTTTTTATTGGACTTGGATTTTATTTAGGATTTCGACTTAGGGTCATTTTAGGAAATTTTGAAGGGTTTATTTTATTTAAATGTTAATTTATTACTTTAGGGTTTTGACTCAGGAATACTCCATAGTGTTCAAAAGAACCAAGTACCCCATCGAGTCTTGACCCGGTGGGACGTGATATATAGAATTTTACTTTTTTGTTTGGACTTTGATTTTGGTTGGGATTTTAGAGTTGGGTTAAATTCTTCGCTGAAGAGCGCTCCATAAATGTTCCAGATAACAGAACATTCCTTTGGGTTTTCATCAAGTAGGACGTGAAATTTTTATTTAGTCTAGTCCCCTTTTATGCGTTATGGTTTAGTTTGGGTTTTGAGCTCATGAGTTTCCGGACTTGCTTTGTGGAGTTTGGGTTTTATCTCGTAGCATTCAGATCCATCCTCCAGGTTTTAGATTTGTTTGATGAGGTTTTGGTGAAGAGGACACCCTTCGAGGTCGCACGGATGGGCCGTCTTCTAGGCTTCTAATCTTCAAGGAATACGGTGTTTATGGGAGACTGGCGCCCTCAGAAAGCTTCATGTGGCGTGGTCCAAGTGTTTCCAATAAAAGTCTTTCTTTGTTTTTTTTAGGTGCCTGTAGAGAAAAATCAAAGCAACACAGTACCAAATTTCTACGGAATAAACTATGAACACACAATTTGTATTTTGGTGTTTAGTTTGGTCAAACATCGAATACCTCAAGATTAAACATTTTTTCATTATTTCATGAAAACTTGTGAAAGTATGATTTTACATCTCAAATCAAACCAATGCAAATGGTCATCACAACTTAATTCTTAAGTTTCCTCTAAGTGGGCTTGTGTAACCTTTGGTTCTAAGGATTTCCACTTCGGCTTTAGGGACTCTAGTTTCTCCTATGTTAAACCACATGCAGAGTCAATTCCATTAGCCTGTTCTTTTCCATACTTTCCACGATTTTGTAAAGAATTTCATTAGAATGTCAACTAGTTTAGAGCCTTCCCAAAAATAAAAATTTTCACCGATTTATAGTTCAAGTTGAGTGTGGGTGACTACGCACCTTAGGGTTTTACGCAAGAGACATAAGCGAAAAGTCTGAGACTTCCTGAGCGGTGGTTCAATTAGGATAGATTTTTTTGTTTTTTTTTTGTTTTTTTTTGTTTTATACATTTTTGTGTTGTTTTTTTTCATTATTATTATTATTATTATTATTATTATTAGGGCATAAAATTTGCGACAAAGGGTAGCTAGAATTCTGTGACACTTGAGTCTCCTGCAAGTACAGATATCCTATAGCCGCCCGCCTAGCCATCAACTAGGCACCGCTTTAGTTCCCCTTTTTATATATTTTTATTATTTTTTGTGCAGGGCATAAGATCTGCGACAAAGGGTAGTCAGAATTCTGTGACACTTGAGTCTCCTGCAAGTACAGATATCCTATAACTACCCGCCTAGCCATCAACTAGGCGCCGCTTTAGTTCCCTTTTTTTTGTTATTTTTGTTGTTTTTTTTTGTTTGGAATATAAACATAATAGCATAAAGAATATAAATAAAATTTAGGGTTTAACCGCTCATTTTATCACTTAATATCAAAAGCACCCTCATGGTCACACTATTTAACAAGTCCAATTGAGTTTGCTCGTTGGTGTACCAAGTATTTTAAAAGCGAGATCATTCAAGACTCAAAATAACTTTACACAGTCTAATGATACTCTTTTTGAACCAAACCACGTGTAAAGTACAAATCCGTTCACTAGGCAATAGGTTATGACCTTGGCTAACAGCAGTTAACAATTATAAACAACCGAATTTCAAGCCCCATTAGCTTCAATTTCTATGCCTTTTGGTCCATTGGTACGGCCAACCATACCTAAACCAAACCTTGATTACTATTTCCATTTTTGTTGTTTTCGTGTGGACATAGTATTCTATTTTATTTTTTGCATTTTTGGTCAACCCCTTAATTAAAGCACCATATAGAGCAGATTTAACAATTTCTAATTTGTTTATATGTAAACTAAATGGATCGGATTCGACTAAATGATGCAGCAATTTTTGGTTCTTTTTTTTTGTTATGCAACAAAAAGCATGTCATGATGCGATTTTAAACATAATTTATTCTTTATTCCTACTACTTTAAGTTGAACAGAGCATTTTTTTAAGGGGGAGTAGAGAAAAAGAGGTTAGAGGAATACCAAATTGATTTAAGCTTGCTTGTGATTGATTTTTTTTGCTTGAGTGAGAAGTAATGCTTGAGCATGAGATACCAATTCGAGGCACGGTGCTGAATGATACCAAAGATCTCAAGGTGAAATACCAGACACGACACGCATTGTCGGTCGGGTATAGGAAGGTTTTTCTCTTTTTTGTTGGTTTTTTTTGTTGTTGGTTTTGTTTAAAGATGAGAAAATACTTGAGGATGAGATATCAATTCGAGACGCGGTGTTGACTGATACCGAAGATCTCAAGGTGAAATACCAGACACGAGACGCATTGCCGGTCGGGTATAGGAAGGTTTTTTCTCTTTTTGGTTGGCCTTTTGGTTGGTTTTGTTTAAAGATGAGAAAATACTTGAGGATGAGATACCAATTCGAGGCGCGGTGTTGAATGATACCGAAGGTCTCAAGGTGGAATACCAGACACGAGACGCATTGCCGGTCGGGTATTAGAAGGCTTCTTTTTTGGTTGGTTTTTGTTGTTGGTTTTGTTTAGGGATGAGAAAAATACTTGAGGATGAGATACCAATTCGAGACGCGGTGCTGACTGATACCGAAGATCTCAAGTTAGAATACCAGACACGAGACGCATTGCCGATCGGGTATTAGAAGGTTTCTCTCTTTGGGTCGGTCTTTTGGTTGGTTTTGTTTAGGGATGAGAAAAATACTTGAGGATGAGATACCAATTCGAGGCGCGGTGCTGACTGATACCGAAGATCTCAAGGTGAAATACCAGACACGAGACGCATTGTCGGTCGGGTATAGGAAGACTTTTCCCTTTTTGGTTGTGTTTCTTTTGGTTGTTTTGTTTAAGGACGAGAAAATACTTGAGGATGAGATATCAATTCGAGACGCGGTGTTGACTGATACCGAAGATCTTAAGGTGAAATACCAGACACGAGACGCATTGCCGGTCGGATATAGGAAGGTTTTTTCTCTTTTTGGTTGGCCTTTTGGTTGGTTTTGTTTAAAGATGAGAAAATACTTGAGGATGAGATACCAATTCGAGGCACGGTGCTGAATGATACCGAAGATCTCAAGGTGAAATACCAGACACGAGACGCATTGTCGGTCGGGTATAGTAAGACTTTTCTCCTTTTGGTTGGTTTTTGTTGTTGGTTTTGTTTAAGGATGAGAAAATACTTGAGGATGAGATACCAATTCGAGGCGCGGTGCTGACTGATATCGAAGATCTCAAGGTGAAATACCAGACACGAGACGCATTGCCGGTCGGGTATAGAAATACTTTCTCTCTCCTTGTTTGTTTGTATCAGGCTCTAAATATCAACCACTGTTGACTCTGATCCTGACCATATTTCTTTGGACTTGAATTTAGGTTTGGTTTTGGACTTAGTTTGGATTTAGACTTGGTTTTGATTTTAGTTGTGAGTTTGAATTTGGTTTTGATTGTAGTTTTGGATTTAGACTTGATTTTGGTTTTGGTTGTTGGTTTGGATTTGGTTTTAATTGTAGTTTTAGATTTGGTTTTGATTGTAGTTTTGGATTTAGACTTGGTTTTGGTTTTGATTGCTGGTTTGGATTTAGACTTGATTTTGATTTTGGCGTTTGCTTCATTTTTTGTACAACTTTAACCTGAGAGCTCTGAGTTTCCCTTGCCCCCAGTTTAGCCTTAGCATTTTCATTTTAGTTTGGACTTAACTCAAGTTCTCGCCCTGAGGAGGCTGTTGAGATTGAGATCTTTTGAGTGTTGTTGCTTCGTCTTTTTGAGCCATCATTTGGGACTTCGTCATTTTCTTCTACATGAGAGATTGCATTGCTGGTAGCGGACCAATACTCTTGCTCCTTATGATCATCATCATTGGTCACACTTTTGTTTTTGGTAGTTTGAGGGGGTATTAAACTGGCTTTTGTATGAGGCATGGGGTTTTGTTGAGTATCCTTAGGTAGCGCGAGCTCACCCTTTTGGATCATTCCTTCCACCACATCCTTGAACACATGGCATTTTTCAATTGGGTGTCCAATGATCCTATGATATAAGCAGAATCTAGGATCATCGGTGTTTTTCATTTCGCCTGGTCTCTTGCTTGGAGGAAGTTCCAGTCTACTTGAGATTTGGTGAAAAAGACTCCTTGTCTCTTCTACTCTGAAAGAGTATGGCTTGCTCATTTGCTCGGCCAGAGATGGTCTTCTTACCTTTGGCAGTGTCTGGTTAACATCATCTTTCCCTTGAGAGCGAACATAGTCAGAGGTGTGACCATGTCTGCCCGACGCCTTTGAGTCCTCGACTCTTTGAGTTGGTATAAGGCTTTTGGTTGTCCGAGCCATTCCAGCTTTTGCTTTGTTGCTCTGGTGGTATTGAGAACATTCATCTGGATTTATCCCTCTGTCTTTCTGAAAGGAGTGTGGTTTATCCTTTGGTTCAATTGGAGTCAAGCACTGTTGATACTCCTTTAGGCCTTCTGTTTGGTTTGGTTTATCGAACTCATCCCGGAAAGCAATGACCATGTCGCTCCATGTTCTGATGCTATTCTCTTCAAGGGAATCATACCACTCGAATGCAGGTCCAGCAAGGCTTGCTGGGAATTGTCGAAGCATCCAAGCGTCGTTTCCAGCTGTTTGGCCACATAACTCAATGAAATGAGCTAGGTGTTGGCCAACACAATCCTCTTTGATTTGATCCCCGGTGAACATTCCAAAGTCAGGGATCATATATCCTTCTGGATATTGTACATTATTGTACTCAGCAGGGTAAGGTTGTTTCATGTGGCCGTCGAAAGAGGCCGTCACGCCTTTGTTTCTTTTCATTTGTTTTAAGAGCATCCATATCACACCATTTTCTTGTTGGAGTCCAACCATTTTCTGGTACATTCCAAAATTTTCTTCTTTCAGTGCGGCAATCTCACCCCACATTTCTCTATTCTCTTGGTAGAGTGCAGTAATTTTGCATCGCATTTCACCATTTTCTAGCCGAAGCATTGCAATCTGACCATCGTGCATATCCAGTCGCTTGCTCAGGCCTTCTAAAGTGTCTTGTTTAGGGCGACCGGTCAAGGCCGACACTTCTTTAACATTTTCATACACCTCTGATTCTCTATTTATCCATTGAAAAGGATTTTGGACGACACATGATATAGGTATCGGGTTTTCCTCAATATTGTTGTCTTCGTTTGGCGGATCATCCATCGAGAGTTCATCACATGAAATATGAGAGACCATGTGGGATGAGTAAGACTCCCCCAGCGACTTTCCTTGTATTTTGTTGCTATTGTTTTTCTTAGAGGTCCTTGAACTTCCTGACGTTCCCATATTATTAGAAAGTCGGATCATCCTAGTTTCTGCTTTCTCTGTTTCATTTTCATATTGGTAATGCCAATCCTCTGGTTTTAATCTTTCATAGTTGTCAACCTTGGTTAATAAGCCATCGATTGTGGTTTCCATTATGAGAAATGGTTTGATTCGTCCAGAGATATTTCTTATTATCATTTCTACCAAGTCAGTTTCAGGGACCGGTGGTTTGCAAGAAAAGTTCATTTTCCAGATCCGGGTAATAAAATCCCTAACAGATTCCTTTCTCTTTGGTTTCTCATTCGCCAAATCAGCCATTGTAATTTTTCGGGTATGGATTGCAAATCTTCGACAGAAGGCATTTGCCATATCTTCCCAGGTTTGGATACTATTTTCTTCTAGAGAGGCATACCATTCCAAGGCTGGACCTTTTAGACTTAGAGGGAATTGGCATAGCAGGTAGACTTCATTTCTCACTGTGTCCCCGCACTTTAGTCTAAACTGGACCAAATATATTTCGGGGCTCTTTTTGGTTCCTATGCCATCAAACAATCTGAACTTTGGTATCACGTATTCCTCTGGATAGCATACCAGATCATACTCCTTAGGATATGGGCTCCCAAATCTCTCCTTAGGCTGTATGAGGTGACCTAGCCCGGATTGTTGCAATCGACGATTTAACATCTCATCCATTTCCTTTTCAATCATCTTTTGCACCTCAAGAGACGTCGTTGAGTCATCTCTTGGCTTTTCATTGTCCCTTAGAATTGACTTGCCTTTTGTGTGGTCAGTCTTTCCCTTTAAAGCATGACCTCTCCGTTCCTTAGATTTAGGGCTTACAAAACCGATTTTCCTGGGATGTGCATCCATCTTCCCATGGAGGAAATCTTGCCACAATCCTCTTTCAGTTATAAAATCTTGCATACTTGCGCACCATTTTGATAACCGAGTATTCTCTTGCTGAACGGTCGCCAGTTCATGACTACCTGGTTCTAGCATTTGACTACTTTTGGAAACCTTATCATTATTAGAGGATTCCCCCAGCTCAAGGCCCCTTTCTCCACTTTCTACAGGCTCTTCACGAGACACCCGATCAGATAGAGAATACTCACTTTCTTCTATGTCACAAGTAAAAATTTCTTCCTTGCCATTTTGGATTTCTATTATGTTGCTTTCGCCCTTCGGTTGAACTTTATTGGTTGCACCATCCATGACGGAGCTTTCACTTTCAACTTGTTTTGTTTCTCTTTTAATTTCTCCTCTGACAAGAATCCTATAATCACTTTCAGACCCACTTTCGTCTCCTAGAAGACCCAGAATTTGCTCCAATGACAAATCTTCGAAGTGTTGGCTTTGCTGTGAGACCTGTTGACAGTCATCCTTTTGACTTGGAGTGTGCATAAGAGTTTCTGATATTTCAGACTGGTCATCATACTCTACATCCATTGTACTGGCACTGATAGATTCTGCGGGATCCTCTGCTACACTTATCATATGAGCTGTGGCATTATCCTCTGAACCTTCTGATTGTTCCATGATTTTCTTTCTCCTTTCAAGTTGAAAGAGTGCCATGGTTTCTATTTGAAGTTGGAGATATCGCACCACATCAAGTTCATGGGTTTGTGGAGCGGAGATTTCATGGCTACTCTTTTCCCCTATACCTTGACCTTTCGACTTGGTATGCCAGTCATTTGTCCCTTGCATTTGAGATTTAGCCCTTTCTATTTTCTTTCTATTTTCATTCAAGACTCTTCCCTCTTTCTTCACCAATATAGACGAGGTGGCCAGTATATCAAGAGCAGAAGTGCGAGGCATTTCGCTTTGTGCTTTTGAAAAACTGCCCCCTGCATATTGTTCATCAAATACATGCTCTCTTGCTTCACGGGAGGATGATGCCAATCCATTTTTGGTAAGTATGGGAGAGGTTTTCATTTGCTTTCTAGGAAAACTAACCCCAGCGCTTCGCCTTGTCTTCACTTGTTCTCCTGTGTTTAGGGTGGGGTGTGCCAATCCCTCTTTAGTAGGTATGGAAAAAATTTTCTTCTGTCCTTCAGGGAAGTTGCCCCCATTATGCAATTCCTTTGGCACTTGTTTCTCCATTTTCTGGAAGGGACATATCAATCCTTTTTTTGTGAGTATGTGGGGAATTTCCCTTTGCTCCTCCGGGAGGCTGCCCCCAGTGAATTGCTTAATTGGAGTAGGTTTTCCCATTTTCTGGGAGGGAAGGGTGAAGTTTTCGTTTGTTGATGCATCAGGACTCATAATCTGAGTGTCAGGTGGAATCGGTACTATTTCTTTCCTTTGCTTATCTTTTACCATCTCGGAGGCTTCATGACTTGCTTCCCTAGATGAAATTGTCTTTTCCAGTATTCTAGTTTGAGGTTTCCAGATTGCTTTGACTTGGATGACCGAGGATTTTTTCTTGGCAATCATCAATGGAGTAAAGGAGCTCTCCGCCGACGGATTTGGTTTTGGTTCAGGTGTTGGGTTCTTTGTGCTGGTTGGTTTGGGTGTGTCATTGTTTACGACCGCACGATTTGGCCGTGCGCCCATTCTAACCATATGCTTCTGGACCTCAGCACATGCTGCTGTGACCCGAGCGTTCTCCAGCTGGAGTTACTCGAGTTGCCTTTGTTTTTCCTCCAGCTCCCTGCGAAGCTGGGCCATTTCATCAGACATTTCCTCAAGGGTTTCTATTTCCTCATCAACATCCTCATCAGATGAATCTCCATGATCTTGGCTCGGATCCTCCTCATCACTTGTTGCATTATCACTGGTTTGTTGGACAATTTTCTCCACTACCAGGCTGCAGCTTTTAGGCCGCCCTGCCCGTTTGGGAGGTTTGGATTCTGAAGCTTTTCCCTTTTGCCCTCGCGTTTCCACGGGGACACTTTCAGAGTGGGATAGTTTTTTAGAACCAGTCCCCACCATGTGAACTTCCACTGACTCCTTATCATCATCAACATTTGCGGACATATGACATACCAAGACAGAACCAACTTTCCGTCTCATCTTCACCACATATTTTCTTTTTCTTTTGTCTTTTATCATTTGACTCGCCACTTGACTGGCCAGAGAGGTATCCTTTTCCCTTGGCATCCACCGCTCGGTGCCCCCTGTATGTTGCTTGGGAGCTGGGGTGGGTTCCTGTTGTTTGGGCCTCCAGACCTGCTTTGCCTTTCCCTTGGCTTTCATGAACTTGGGGTTGGGTTGGAGTGATGGGAATGTGAGCTGGTCAAAGACTGAAGGCGGGTTGGCCACAGTCCCTTTTTCTGATGTACTATAGTCTGCATCTCTTTCTCGGTTGTCCTCACAATGGGGAAAGCAGAGCCTTCGGTGCACCGGGAACCTTAGTATGTCCTTTACGGACGGCTTTTTAGCGTTGGCAGGGACTGCGGTGACAATCCTGCGAGACTTACGGGATTTTTTGACAATTCTGAAGGCCGCATGAATGGCCTTCACCGCCTTGTGTTTTTGGTGAGTCATTTCCTTCGCCTGAGAGACCGGGGCATACATGGGGAGCTCCCAATCCTCTCTGAGGCGCATTATTTCACCTCCCTTCTTGAGCACATGTAGGGGGGCGAAGGTGTTGCTGAGAGACAGGTCAGTGACAGTGTTGGGCTGTTGGACCAGGTAGAGAGCCTGAGCCCTCGAGATCCTAGTCCTTTTCTCCTTTTTGAGTTTTGGGGTTGTTGTCCCCTTGATCTGAGTGGTTGCCGCCCGACCCTTTTTGGTGCTAAGGGCAGGCTTTCCAGAGACTTTGACGGATGCTCCACCAGCAAGCATCATGGGAGAGACTTGCACGACAGCCTGGACGGGCACATGGAGAGTCCCGGTTGCTGCCGGCTTCCTGCTACGAAGACGCTCGCCCTTCACGATTTGACTCCAGGTAAACATCTTTTCTGCAATAGAGAGAACTTAGAGTCAATCATTAGCATTTTTTTGAAACATCATGGACTTAATTCCACTTTTACATTTAATCTTTGATTATGCCCTGATGAGAGGAGAAAAATGTCCCACCGGGCGTACCAGAATCTTTCTCGCACTTTTTCAGTCCGACCACGGAAGATCAGATAGTCCTCTATGGGGCGAAGAAAATGCGGATCAGATACCCCTCGAGCATCTTGAGACCCGTCGTTACTGCCCATTCCAAACGAGCGAAGGGCACTAATGCGGCTCTAAGTACCTCGAGAGTTGATTGTTTGTCGTAGGTTCTTTTTTTCCAGTAGGCGCAAGCCCCTACTGTTAATTACCTCCGGACTCAGTTACGAACTGAGCCAAGAGCACCTCTAGATCGGGATAATCAAAGTTCAGATGTCATAAGTGGATAAAGTCCATTTTAATAAAAAAAGGATTATGTCTTGGTAGAGAATTTCAGGGTGAAGACTGAACAGAAGGGCAGCCTTTTGAACAATGCTATGCAAACATGAATGATGTGATTTGACTCTTTAATTTCACATTTTTGAGACATTTAGGTTGCTTTTACTTTGCTAGATCAGGCCTAGTGCCATTACAGAGATTTTTGAGTTCGATACTAGGAAATTTAGTATCCTAGATCAATCCTCAATCGTTTGGGGATTTAGAGATTTTGGGATTTCGTTCAAGTCTTGAGTACAGATGCACTATGCCTTCTCTTGACAGGAACTTAGGTGATGGCCACTGGTTGACTTTTCTTCTGGTCACCTGGGCATCAGATTTCAGTCTGCTTCTGGTCAAACATGCTGTGAACTTGTAGAAACAGGCTGTTAGATTTGAGTCCAACGCTAGAAAATAGGGTATTCTAGGTCAGTTCTCAATCGTTTGGGGCACTTAGGGATTTTTTGGGATTTTCGTTCAAGTCGCGAGTACTGATGCGCTATGCCTTCTCTTGACGAGAACTTCAGTGATCATTCAGGACTGACTTTTCCTTCTTCTTTTTTTTTATCTGAATATCAAGAGGGTGCCTCCTTCAAGGTGAAACGTTATGTAGTCTTGAAGGGACGAATTTTAGACTGTTAAGACTTTATGTCACTTTTTGACTTTGTGTTATTTTGACTTTGTGCCGATTTCAGGTTTGGACTTTTAATTTTGCACTTTTAGAATTTTATTATTTTTTTTTAGTTCGACTTTTAAGTCTTGCATTTTTAAGCTAGCACTTTTGGATTTTGGCTTTTGAGTTTGACTTTTGAGTTTTGGTTTTTTGGACTTTGGTTTAAAGTTTGAACTTGGTTTGAACTTTTGAATTTTAGCATTCTTGGCCTTGAGTTGGACTTTTGAGTTGTGACTTTTAGATTTTCAATCTTCAGTTGGACTTTTAAATTTACACTTTTAAATTTCTATTTTTTTTTAACTTCTTGGTGATGCTCTCTCTCTTTTTTTTGTTATTTTAATTTTGTTTGCAGATTTTAGTGCTTGACTATGCCTATTGTCCAGAACATAAAATGTTCAAGTGTACCTGCTGTCCAGAACATAACATGTTCAAAAGAGACTTTTATTCAATTTTCTTTTAGGGACTTAATTTTATTATTGTCCGTTATGGCCATCCTTTTAGACCTTTTAAACTCTAAATATTTGGTGCTTCAGTGTTTTGTCATGACATATTATATCAAAATATTCTTCACATTTTCTTTGATATTTTGATATTTTATGGGAATTTTTCTGATAATCCAACTATTTTTAATGCATTTTTTGAAGTTTTCTGCATCTCATAATTTCTTGATTGGCTGTGCGCTGCTGTTTTGCTGTTATGTTAGTCAGGGACTCGCTATGGGCTGACCGTCACAGAAGATCAAAGAGACGCTATGAGTTGGGATCAGATCAAATCGTTTGGTTCACGTATGCGTTTGTGCACCGAACGAGCCGAGGTGGGTATGGATCCGATCCGTTCACTTCGCGCGCTGGTATTTGCTGCCTGAGTGCGCCCAGCTCATGCAAGGTTCGGGCTCGTCTCCCTCCATCTTTCTTTAGTCTGATGTCTGACATTTCTTCGTTTAACTGGACACCTCCAATGGCGATGTCAGTAGGAGTTCCCGGCGATCATGTCGGCTGCAACCGGATTGTAGAGCGTCGTGACAGACCATTGAGAATGCCTCTGCCGTTCGTTGAAGTCGCGTTCGACGATTCTGGGGTGTTCTGAATACTGATTTTGTTTGGTCTGCGGCAGTAGCGGAGAGCCACCGATTGACGGAGTGTAGTGATGAATTGCTTTAACAAAGGCATTGTGAGGCATCTCGTGAACATCATGGAGTCGCCTACATATTCAATTTTATTCGGCATTTCCCAATTTGAGGTGAGACACTTTGACTTTACCTTTGGCCTGACGGGGTTGAAGACGAAAATACAATTTTGCGTGTTACTTGTGTCTTATCATGTATGTTCTCCAATGTTTTTCATGCCTTTGTTTACCGAATTGAACTAAGTGACAGGTATTCACACGTTGAGTATTTGGTTTCACATTTTTAATTTTTTCTCTTTTCTTTGTTTATTGACCATACATGATCTACGGCTTAAAGGTCAGGTCATGACAATAACATCCACTGGTTCAGGCAATTGACACCAAATTTGGACTAGTGTTGACAGTCTTATTAACACTGATCGGGTGAACATATGTGGAACCATCTTATTCATTTTGACCCCTGGCATTTCTTCATTTTTACAAAACCTTAAGTATTTCAATTTCTTTTTGTACTTTTTTGAAGTTTATTCTTTTCTTATGCAGCCTAACTTTATCATTTTTTTATGTATCAATTTCATACTGGGGCCAGCTCACTTTCCTTTCCTTTATTCACGCGAACACAGTTTCACATATGCACTGAACTTAACTTCTTAACAATTCACGTATGGTTATTTCATAACAAAGCAAATTTGGGCAGTTATTAGTGCTGAGTGACATGAACTCAGACCATCAAAATTTTGGCTTAAGATGCAATTTGCACATTTTAAGGACATGTTAACCATAAAACAAAGGAACCTAACAGCAAGGCAAACTTTAGAACTTATTAATTTCATCATTCTTTCCAACTTATTTCCTATATTTAAGCACAGACTCACTATATCATTGTTTTTTTTTTAGCAAAACGTTACTCTGAGAACTAACTTGAGGACATGACCTTTTTGACAGAAATACATCATCTTATTTTTTGACTTACTAAAGACAAAGAAACTTTTACCAATAAAAATGAGACGAGTTCCAAGACCTTTAAGTTCTAAACTTGTTTTAAGTTAAAATCAGGATGGCTTACTATATGCTACTGGAAAGACTACAAATAATCAGAAAAAAAAACATATTTTTCTTTTTGAAAAAGGGGACTTGCAAATGTATTTTTGGAATCCAGAGCATGCTTCTACTACCGATATGCTTCTATTTCATTAAGCCTAAACTTATGCATACATAAAAAGATGGCATTCCACTTTAAACCTTGAATTTAACTATGCTTATTTATTTTTATTGCTTCAGTCAACTTGAGACTTAGCTTACTGTATAAATCAGAATTTGAACCATATCATGAGGGTGGAATCTATGTCACGCTCCTCATAACCAAGCCATCTCTGATTTTGGACAGTATGTAAGGATTCAAGTATTCCTCTGCACTTGTAAGACAAAAGGAAAAGAGTTGAACAAATCCTCTTTTGAAAATCTGGTTATAAACATAGAACTCGTTTATCTATAGAAACTTATTATTTTCAAAACTCTTTTGACAGAAACTGACATGACTAAGATAAAGGGATGGCCAGAAACTAACATGGTCTCTATGGAGGTGGAATCTAGGTCACGCTCTCCATGAGACCAGCAATTTCTAACACAGAGATGCAGACATTGAAGGATACACAGCTTAATAACAAGGACTCATGTTTTAACAAAAATTACTTTTTATTTTAGCATACTTCTCCAGAGGTGTAATTGGTGTTCATGGGTGCGGAATCTATGTCACGCTCCCCATTAGAACCAACATAACCTCCAGATAAACAAGTTTTGACAACACTCTTTTAAAAAAGCAAGAACAGTTTATTTCTAGAAAGAACAAGATAATAAACAGACTCTGAAAGAACCAAAATCTCATTCAAAAGCATTTTATTGATATAAACGGAGGCCATTACAAGTTACATTTCATTACCTTAATTTCAAAACAACAGAACCTGATTTTTCAAAATGACAGAATTTCAACACTAGCTATTTTTTTGGCCTCTTCTTCTTCTTCAAGAAGTGCTCCTTTTATAGATGATTTCTAGGGTTCATGCCCTTCTTCAGCTTTACACGTGGCAGCATCTTCAGATTTTGAAGTGTGATGGATGGTGGTGATGCATCAATTTGAGACTGACTTGCTTTCCATTTTCTTCCTTGAATTCATGGTTTCTACTATTCCATTTACTTTCCAATGGTTATTTGCCATGTGGCATCAACCTTGACACAGTGGCTTGCCATCTTAACTTACTGCTTTTCACTTAGCGCCATGTAGGCTATTTGCTTTGGTGATAGGTGAATTGCAGCTGCTGCCTCATATGCAGCTTCAATCAGATTCACTTTTGAGCTTGGCAATCCTGATTTTGTTTACTTTCTTTTACTAAACACGCATTATAGATGATGGGGAACTCAATCATTGGTTCAATCTGACTTGACATGTGGGGCCATATGCCATTTGGCAGTTGAGTGAGAAAAGGCATATCTGCTGCTGTTGTTTTACCATCTCAATCCCTTTGGCGCCAGCACTATTCAATTGGTGTATTTGGTGATTTAGCAACTAGGTGAGGTAACGACTGCCCCTTCTCCATTTGTTTCCTTTTCAGATTTTGTATTAGGCTTTGACTGGAGACTCCTTTATGATGAGTTTAATTCCAGGAATGCCCATGATATATGCATTTATTAATCCCGATGCTTATTTCATTAAAGGCCCATAGCAGGGTTAATTTTGTCATGAAGCCAATAACACATTAAGGTTTGTTTAAGATCAATCATTGAAAGTTTGAAGTTGATGATGTGGCAGTCATCCAAAGGCCATATCTGATCCAGAAGTTGGTATGAGGCAGCATATACGGCATCAAATTGAGATTTGGAGATTCTCTTCAGATTTTGCATCTCAAGCCTTCAATCATCATCTGATATATGTAGAGGATTCTTGGGAGCCAAGGATGGAAACAAAGTATGGCCAGGAGGTAGGCCACGTCTCAAGTCAATTTGTGGAGGGGAGATAGTTGTATGGAGGGGACCAGTGAGCATATTTGCATCATTTCCACTTTTTGTTCCTCTCAAGTTCAGCCGAAAGTAATTGCCTCTATGGTGGATTTAAAACCATTTCGTCACTTACATTCTATCATTAAAGCATCTCACAACCGTGTTTAACATGTTTAATCCATCAATTAAGTTGCTAAACATTATTTAGTCAAGGTTTGACCGGCACTTAACCAAGCCGTGCCACCAATTGGTGCTTACACCTCACAGCTTGACTTAGACCCAAATCGATTGCAATTTCGTGTTCTCAGAATATCCATAAAGCTGTGCAAGCAACCAATTTGGTTTCTAATCAATTAAGTTGCGTTAATTTCAAGCTCCTCTTTGCACCGCCTCGCAACCCTTCTCATCAAAATTCGACACGCCCAGAGAACGACAGAGGTCCATGCATGCATCATTGTCTTCTCCTCGACACAAGCTTTCCAATGGTACCGAGAATTTTGAAAATGGTGGCGGGGTTCGCCGGATTGGGTTTTGTCAGAGACAGGCTTCGTCTCTCTCTTCCCTTCGATTTCTCTCCTTCTTTTCATTTTCCGTTGAGGGTGGGGTTCAGTAGAAGGGAGCGAACCAGTGTGCGCCACGTCTCAAGTTGAGATGCTGACGAGTGGGGTCGAGTGCGAGAGCCGATAGCAGCTCGTCAGTTTTATGCAGCGGAAGTTTTGTGAGGTTCAGAAATGAAAGAAATAGCGAGGAGAAGAGATGAGAGGGGCTGCTGCTCCGATTATTTTGCAGTGGGCTGTACGAGCCCATCATTTCTTCTCCTATACGCAGGCCCAATGTACATATGCTCCTTTTGATGTATTTTGTATGTAATTCCATGAGTATTTGCTGCATTTGTATATAATTCCATGAGAACAAATACGGCTTTAATTGATATACCCATGAAGGTCATCTCTTCATGAAATATATCACGCTCAATTAATCAGTTTGTTGTCTGGCTTCTTATTTTGCAAAGTCATCCATGATATTTATGTCGTCTTTTCTCCCATTAATATTGAATATTAAATATTAAATATTAAATTAACACAGTGATACGGTGAACTGTATTAATATTAATATTCATATCGATATTATGGCTTCAATCTAGGCGCGTCCCTTGCTTCAAAAAAATTGACCCCTTCTCTCTGAGAATCCGGACCCGACACATTCATGGGCCCCATTTCCACCACCTTGCGAATTGTTGAAATTCTCTCATGTGGCAAAAATTAGAGGTAAACAAATGCCCCCCACCAGAGTAGGTTGTGAGGAATCCGAGTCGAACGACCTGCTCTGGTGCCCCTTTCTGCAGTCACTCTGGGCCTCACTTTTATGTCACTTCCCTTCTTGTGTTACTTTATCATTTTAGGGAGACGTCAGTTCCGATGATGATTCTGAGAGGGTTCGCATGGACGTGGTGTTGGCCCTTCATTGTTTTATTTCCCTTGCAGCAGACGCATCTGAGGAGACTGAGTCGGCGGTGGGTTCTATGGTTTTTCTTTTGTATTTTTTTTTTTTTACTGCCCTTAGTAGTTTTGAGGTTTTAGATTAGGATTCAGTCTTTGGACTTGGCTTTAGTTGATTGTTTCTTGATGTTGTGGTTCGGCTTTCTTTTTTTTTTTTTTTTTTAGCCATGTGGTATTTTGGATCTTCCTTGGGCTTGTATGGTTTCTTGGACTTGTCTCTAGTTGGTTTATGGATATGGACGTCATGTTTAGTTGTTTTCGATGCCTTTTCGATGTCATTGTATTTATTTCTGGTTCATTAAAATTCTTGAATCGTGAAGCTATTGTGTTCCTTCATTGCAAACCGCCACGCCCCTCGATTTCTCGCATTTATGGGTAAATTCGAGAAGACATACGCTTTCTGGTGCCCTAATTCCTTTATATATAAGGCATCATGCGCACGTAACCCGTATCATTCTCTTTTTCCAAACTTTCTTTCTCTAACTCCGTTTTCCATGGCCGGTGTCATAAATCCAAGGAATCCCAAGCGCCCTAGGGATGAAGGTAGTTCCTCCGTTCAGAGTGCGCCACCTTCCAAGCCTAATTGGTCATATGACCCAGGCAACCGTTATCTGTTCGGAGATGACGAAGCTTTTGAGTGTTATCAAGGTAATATCGGTGAAGGGGAGCGTGAAGTTTCCACCTGCTTTTTCTTTCATCCTCAGGGGCGTTTCACTACCCCTTACATGAATTTAATAACAGGGTGGCTTAACGCCTGGAGCCTCCATGGTTTGTCAAGGCTCGATACCCCTTACCATCCAGACATTACCAAGCTATTTTATGCCAATCTCCGCGTCACCTTTGACCATCATGGCATTCCTTCTGCCTCTTCCTATCTTTTCGGCAGGCTCTTTCACATAGGGGTTGAGGATTTGGCTGATTTGATTGGTGCCGCAGATACTTTAAATGGCTTGTCAGTTTATGCCTTCGGGAGTTGGCCCCGTGAACAAGGGACATACCGGGGCCATCACGAGTGGTTCAAGATACCCAGATCTGAGGCAGGTTCTGAACTGGTCTCTACTACGCATTTGCCCGCGCTTCACCGGTAATTTTGTTATTTGTGTGTTTTTGTTCTTGTTTTTTTTTGTTTTGTTTCCTTTTTGTTTGCCACCGAAGGATGGGTCATGACTATGAAGTTTATATGTTCCTTTCAGGTTATTTTTCTTGATTATCAACTACATCCTCTTTCCTCAGGGTGAGTTATCAGATTTGACTCGCCCAGGGACTTTGTTCTATCTTCGCTTATTGCTCCTCAAACGTGGGAAAGCTAATCTTCCCAGTCTCATCCTCCAAAACACGCATTATGTCACGAGGTTTCCCAAGGGCCATTTGCCTTATGGGAATTTAATCGAGGCCTTGATGGAGCGGGCTCAGATTTCATTGCCTGAGACGCTGTGGGGGAATCCGATCACTGAGCGGCTTATCCTGTATCCGCGCAACCTGCTCTTGGATTTGACTTCCTTTGGGTGGGTGGAGATGGCTCATGGCACTCTGGTCCCTGACCCCAACTACCCGGTGAACAGTCATATCCTTCACAGGTTTGCTGCTGTTAATCAGTATAGTCCGGTAAGAGAGGCTTCTCCCCCTTCTCCAGACGGCTCAGCCATTGAAGAATCTTTTCCACTCCAGGATCACATAGACCAGCGTTTTAAGGAGCTAGATCAGCGACTGGAGAATGTCGAGACGGTGCTTCAGTCAATTCGTAATACCTTAGAGACCTTTGCAGGGGCGATGGCCGCAGCTCAGGCGCCTCCAGTGCCTCCGATATGAAGAAGTCTCGGATGTTTGATCATTTGGTTTTGTTGTTTCATTGCTTCGTTTCGTATTTTTTTGTTGTTGTTCAAACTGTGGTAATTTTGGATGGTTTATGTTTGGTATTTTGATTTCAATGATTTGATTAGGGCAATTTGGAGGCCTAATAACTCTTGGTTCGTTGATCTTGGTTTAATGGACGTTTTTTAAGGTTTATTAGCGACTTGGTTTAGACTGTCACAGATAGCGACATCAGACATCGCTAGTGGGACAGATATTTTTTGTTATTCTCCCTGCTCTTTGGTTGCGGCAGCAAGGAACATACCGGTGGGGCTTGTCTATTCTTCATTGTTGCCTCGGTAGTCAGGACCATTCCGGTGGGACTTGTTTGCTCCATGTTACCGTTTCGATATGTAGAATAGACATTCCGGGTATGGCACGCAGTGGGTACGGCGTGCGGTAGACACGGCACGCGGTGGGATTTTGTGCATCATTTTTGTCGGTTGTTTTTTGCACGGTAATAAGAGACTTACCGTCGGGACTTGTCTGTTCCATATCACTCTTTTGATGTGGTGAGATGGGGTTTTCTCCTGGCTCTTTGGGTACGGCAGCTAGGAACATACCGTAGTCGGTGGTTTAAGGCCCAACACGACCATGGGCCCCTCTGGGTATTAGGATTTATGAGGCCTATTCCTTGACATGGTTGGCGGACATCAGCCGTGGTGTTCTCCGTTTTCAGAGGGGCTTTCAGGTTTGGTTTGGTCTTAATTTTTTTTGTGGTAGGTTTCGGCAAGAACTACATCTTGAGTAGATAGGTTGTCTTCTCAATTTATAACTATTAAGGGTGTGGTTTTGACTGATCCCTTGGTAAGTTTCACCGCTTGTGTCTTAATTTAGAGTTCAAGACACGGAACTTTTGTTCATCCTTTAATTCGGTGGGATGGACAGACACCTAGTACTTTGTTTAAAGGACAAAGCACAAGACTTTTAGGGTCGCATTTTTGGAATGTAGGCCATTTGTAAAGGAAATGCTCCATGAATGTCCGTAAGGACAGAGCACCCCTTTTACCTTGGCCAGGTGGGGCAGAATATTTTATGTAAGTTTTGGAAATTTTGGATTTTTTGGATCTTGAAATTTGTCTTTTATTTGGGGGTTTGAGGATATTTAGGAGGGTTTGGTTTTAATCTTTATTTGGACTATATTTTTAGCTTGGTCTAGTTTCTTTTGATCATATGCCTTTAAGCTTTGGAATAAGATGTGTGTCTGTTTGTTTTTTTTTATTGGACTTGGATTTTATTTAGGATTTCGACTTAGGGTCATTTTAGGAAATTTTGAAGGGTTTATTTTATTTAAATGTTAATTTATTACTTTAGGGTTTTGACTCAGGAATACTCCATAGTGTTCAAAAGAACCAAGTACCCCATCGAGTCTTGACCCGGTGGGACGTGATATATAGAATTTTACTTTTTTGTTTGGACTTTGATTTTGGTTGGGATTTTAGAGTTGGGTTAAATTCTTCGCTGAAGAGCGCTCCATAAATGTTCCAGATAACAGAACATTCCTTTGGGTTTTCATCAAGTAGGACGTGAAATTTTTATTTAGTCTAGTCCCCTTTTATGCGTTATGGTTTAGTTTGGGTTTTGAGCTCATGAGTTTCCGGACTTGCTTTGTGGAGTTTGGGTTTTATCTCGTAGCATTCAGATCCATCCTCCAGGTTTTAGATTTGTTTGATGAGGTTTTGGTGAAGAGGACACCCTTCGAGGTCGCACGGATGGGCCGTCTTCTAGGCTTCTAATCTTCAAGGAATACGGTGTTTATGGGAGACTGGCGCCCTCAGAAAGCTTCATGTGGCGTGGTCCAAGTGTTTCCAATAAAAGTCTTTCTTTGTTTTTTTTAGGTGCCTGTAGAGAAAAATCAAAGCAACACAGTACCAAATTTCTACGGAATGAACTATGAACACACAATTTGTATTTTGGAGTTTAGTTTGGTCAAACATCGAATACCTCAAGATTAAACATTTTTTCATTATTTCATGAAAACTTGTGAAAGTATGATTTTACATCTCAAATCAAACCAATGCAAATGGTCACCACAACTTAATTCTTAAGTTTCCTCTAAGTGGGCTTGTGTAACCTTTGGTTCTAAGGATTTCCACTTCGGCTTTAGGGACTCTAGTTTCTCCTATGTTAAACCACATGCAGAGTCAATTCCATTAGCCTGTTCTTTTCCATACTTTCCACGATTTTGTAAAGAATTTCATTAGAATGTCAACTAGTTTAGAGCCTTCCCAAAAATAAAAATTTTCACCGATTTATAGTTCAAGTTGAGTGTGGGTGACTACACACCTTAGGGTTTTACGCAAGAGACATAAGCGAAAAGTCTGAGACTTCCTGAGCGGTGGTTCAATTAGGATAGATTTTTTTGTTTTTTTTTTGTTTTTTTTGTTTTATACATTTTTGTGTTGTTTTTTTTTCATTATTATTATTATTATTATTATTATTAGGGCATAAAATTTGCGACAAAGGGTAGCCAGAATTCTGTGACACTTGAGTCTCCTGCAAGTACAGATATCCTATAGCCGCCCGCCTAGCCATCAACTAGGCACCGCTTTAGTTCCCCTTTTTATATATTTTTTTTATTTTTTGTGCAGGGCATAAGATCTGCGACAAAGGGTAGTCAGAATTCTGTGACACTTGAGTCTCCTGCAAGTACAGATATCCTATAACTACCCGCCTAGCCATCAACTAGGCGCCGCTTTAGTTCCCCTTTTTTTGTTATTTTTGTTGTTTTTTTTTGTTTGGAATATAAACATAATAGCATAAAGAATATAAATAAAATTTAGGGTTTAACCGCTCATTTTATCACTTAATATCAAAAGCACCCTCATGGTCACACTATTTAACAAGTCCAATTGAGTTTGCTCGTTGGTGTACCAAGTATTTTAAAAGCGAGATCATTCAAGACTCAAAATAAGTTTACACAGTCTAATGATACTCTTTTTGAACCAAACCACGTGTAAAGTACAAATCCGTTCACTAGGCAAGAGGTTATGACCTTGGCTAACAGCAGTTAACAATTATAAACAACCGAATTTCAAGCCCCATTAGCTTCAATTTCTATGCCTTTTGGTCCATTGGTACGGCCAACCATACCTAAACCAAACCTTGATTACTATTTCCATTTTTGTTGTTTTCGTGTGGACATAGTATTCTATTTTATTTTTTGCATTTTTGGTCAACCCCTTAATTAAAGCACCATATAGAGAAGATTTAACAATTTCTAATTTGTTTATATGTAAACTAAATGGATCGGATTCGACTAAATGATGCAGTAATTTTTGGTTCTTTTTTTTTGTTATGCAACAAAATGCATGTCATGATGCGATTTTAAACATAATTTATTCTTTATTCCTACTACTTTAAGTTGAACAGAGCATTTTTTTAAGGGGGAGTAGAGAAAAAGAGGTTAGAGGAATACCAAATTGATTTAAGCTTGCTTGTGATTGATTTTTTTTGCTTGAGTGAGAAGTAATGCTTCAGCATGAGATACCAATTCGAGGCACGGTGCTGAATGATACCAAAGATCTCAAGGTGAAATACCAGACACGAGACGCATTGCCGGTCGGGTATAGGAAGGTTTTTCTCTTTTTTGTTGGTTTTTTATGTTGTTGGTTTTGTTTAAAGATGAGAAAATACTTGAGGATGAGATATCAATTCGAGACGCGGTGTTGACTGATACCGAAGATCTCAAGGTGAAATACCAGACACGAGACGCATTGCCGGTCGGGTATAGGAAGGTTTTTTCTCTTTTTAGTTGGCCTTTTGGTTGGTTTTGTTTAAAGATGAGAAAATACTTGAGGATGAGATACCAATTCGAGGCGCGGTGTTGAATGATACCGAAGGTCTCAAGGTGGAATACCAGACACGAGACGCATTGCCGGTCGGGTATTAGAAGGCTTCTTTTTTGGTTGGTTTTTGTTGTTGGTTTTGTTTAGGGATGAGAAAAATACTTGAGGATGAGATACCAATTCGAGACGCGGTGCTGACTGATATCGAAGATCTCAAGTTAGAATACCAGACACGAGACGCATTGCCGATCGGGTATTAGAAGGTTTCTCTCTTTGGGTCGGTCTTTTGGTTGGTTTTGTTTAGGGATGAGAAAAATACTTGAGGATGAGATACCAATTCGAGGCGCGGTGCTGACTGATACCGAAGATCTCAAGGTGAAATACCAGACACGAGACGCATTATCGGTCGGGTATAGGAAGACTTTTCCCTTTTTGGTTGTGTTTCTTTTGGTTGTTTTGTTTAAGGACGAGAAAATACTTGAGGATGAGATATCAATTCGAGACGCGGTGTTGACTGATACCGAAGATCTCAAGGTGAAATACCAGACACGAGACGCATTGCCGGTCGGGTATAGGAAGGTTTTTTCTCTTTTTGGTTGGCCTTTTGGTTGGTTTTGTTTAAAGATGAGAAAATACTTGAGGATGAGATACCAATTCGAGGCACGGTGCTGAATGATACCGAAGATCTCAAGGTGAAATACCAGACACGAGACGCATTGTCGGTCGGGTATAGTAAGACTTTTCTCCTTTTGGTTGGTTTTTGTTGTTGGTTTTGTTTAAGGATGAGAAAATACTTGAGGATGAGATACCAATTCGAGGCGCGGTGCTGACTGATATCGAAGATCTCAAGGTGAAATACCAGACACGAGACGCATTGCCGGTCGGGTATAGAAATACTTTCTCTCTCCTTGTTTGTTTGTATCAGGCTCTAAATATCAACCACTGTTGACTCAGATCCTGACCATATTTCTTTGGACTTGAATTTAGGTTTGGTTTTGGACTTAGTTTGGATTTAGACTTGGTTTTGATTTTAGTTGTGAGTTTGAATTTGGTTTTGATTGTAGTTTTGGATTTAGACTTGATTTTGGTTTTGGTTGTTGGTTTGGATTTGGTTTTAATTGTAGTTTTAGATTTGGTTTTGATTGTAGTTTTGGATTTAGACTTGGTTTTGGTTTTGATTGCTGGTTTGGATTTAGACTTGATTTTGATTTTGGCGTTTGCTTCATTTTTTGTACAACTTTAACCTGAGAGCTCTGAGTTTCCCTTGCCCCCAGTTTAGCCTTAGCATTTTCATTTTAGTTTGGACTTAACTCAAGTTCTCGCCCTGAGGAGGCTGTTGAGATTGAGACTTTTTGAGTGTTGTTGCTTCGTCTTTTTGAGCCATCATTTGGGACTTCGTCATTTTCTTCTACATGAGAGATTGCATTGCTGGTAGCGGACCAATACTCTTGCTCCTTATGATCATCATCATTGGTCACACTTTTGTTTTTGGTAGTTTGAGGGGGTATTAAACTGGCTTTTGTATGAGGCATGGGGTTTTGTTGAGTATCCTTAGGTAGCGCGAGCTCACCCTTTTGGATCATTCCTTCCACCACATCCTTGAACACATAGCATTTTTCAATTGGGTGTCCAATGATCCTATGATATAAGCAGAATCTAGGATCATCGGTGTTTTTCATTTCGCCTGGTCTCTTGCTTGGAGGAAGTTCCAGTCTACTTGAGATTTGGTGAAAAAGACTCCTTGTCTCTTCTACTCTGAAAGAGTATGGCTTGCTCATTTTCTCGGCCAGAGATGGTCTTCTTACCTTTGGCAGTGTCTGGTTAACATCATCTTTCCCTTGAGAGCGAACATAGTCAGAGGTGTGACCATGTCTGCCCGACGCCTTTGAGTCCTCGACTCTTTGAGTTGGTATAAGGCTTTTGGTTGTCCGAGCCATTCCAGCTTTTGCTTTGTTGCTCTGGTGGTATTGAGAACATTCATCTGGATTTATCCCTCTGTCTTTCTGAAAGGAGTGTGGTTTATCCTTTGGTTCAATTGGAGTCAAGCACTGTTGATACTCCTTTAGGCCTTCTGTTTGGTTTGGTTTATCGAACTCATCCCCGAAAGCAATGACCATGTCTCTCCATGTTCTGATGCTATTCTCTTCAAGGGAATCATACCACTCGAATGCAGGTCCAGCAAGGCTTGCTGGGAATTGTCGAAGCATCCAAGCGTCGTTTCCAGCTGTTTGGCCACATAACTCAATGAAATGAGCTAGGTGTTGGCCAACACAATCCTCTTTGATTTGATCCCCGGTGAACATTCCAAAGTCAGGGATCATATATCCTTCTGGATATTGTACATTATTGTACTCAGCAGGGTAAGGTTGTTTCATGTGGCCGTCGAAAGAGGCCGTCACGCCTTTGTTTCTTTTCATTTGTTTTAAGAGCATCCATATCACACCATTTTCTTGTTGGAGTCCAACCATTTTCTGGTACATTCCAAAATTTTCTTCTTTCAGTGCGGCAATCTCACCCCACATTTCTCTATTCTCTTGGTAGAGTGCAGTAATTTTGCATCGCATTTCACCATTTTCTAGCCGAAGCATTGCAATCTGACCATCGTGCATATCCAGTCGCTTGCTCAGGCCTTCTAAAGTGTCTTGTTTAGGGCGACCGGTCAAGGCCGACACTTCTTTAACATTTTCATACACCTCTGATTCTCTATTTATCCATTGAAAAGGATTTTGGACGACACATGATATAGGTATCGGGTTTTCCTCAATATTGTTGTCTTCGTTTGGCGGATCATCCATCGAGAGTTCATCACATGAAATATGAGAGACCATGTGGGATGAGTAAGACTCCCCCAGCGACTTTCCTTGTATTTTGTTGCTATTGTTTTTCTTAGAGGTCCTTGAACTTCCTGACGTTCCCATATTATTAGAAAGTCGGATCATCCTAGTTTCTGCTTTCTCTGTTTCATTTTCATATTGGTAATGCCAATCCTCTGGTTTTAATCTTTCATAGTTGTCAACCTTGGTTAATAAGCCATCGATTGTGGTTTCCATTATGAGGAATGGTTTGATTCGTCCAGAGATATTTCTTATTATCATTTCTACCAAGTCAGTTTCAGGGACCGGTGGTTTGCAAGAAAAGTTCATTTTCCAGATCCGGGTAATAAAATCCCTAACAGATTCCTTTCTCTTTGGTTTCTCATTCGCCAAATCAGCCATTGTAATTTTTCGGGTATGGATTGCAAATCTTCGACAGAAGGCATTTGCCATATCTTCCCAGGTTTGGATACTATTTTCTTCTAGAGAGGCATACCATTCCAAGGCTGGACCTTTTAGACTTAGAGGGAATTGGCATAGCAGGTAGACTTCATTTCTCACTGTGTCCCCGCACTTTAGTCTAAACTGGACCAAATGTATTTCGGGGCTCTTTTTGGTTCCTATGCCATCAAACAATCTGAACTTTGGTATCACGTATTCCTCTGGATAGCATACCAGATCATACTCCTTAGGATATGGGCTCCCAAATCTCTCCTTAGGCTGTATGAGGTGACCTAGCCCGGATTGTTGCAATCGACGATTTAACATCTCATCCATTTCCTTTTCAATCATCTTTTGCACCTAAAGAGACGTCGTTGAGTCATCTCTTGGCTTTTCATTGTCCCTTAGAATTGACTTGCCTTTTGTGTGGTCAGTCTTTCCCTTTAAAGCATGACCTCTCCGTTCCTTAGATTTAGGGCTTACAAAACCGATTTTCCTGGGATGTGCATCCATCTTCCCATGGAGGAAATCTTGCCACAATCCTCTTTCAGTTATAAAATCTTGCATACTTGCGCACCATTTTGATAACCGAGTATTCTCTTGCTGAACGGTCGCCAGTTCATGACTACCTGGTTCTAGCATTTGACTACTTTTGGAAACCTTATCATTATTAGAGGATTCCCCCAGCTCAAGGCCCCTTTCTCCACTTTCTACAGGCTCTTCACGAGACACCCGATCAGATAGAGAATACTCACTTTCTTTTATGTCACAAGTAAAAATTTCTTCCTTGCCATTTTGGATTTCTATTATGTTGCTTTCGCCCTTCGGTTGAACTTTATTGGTTGCACCATCCAGGACGGAGCTTTCACTTTCAACTTGTTTTGTTTCTCTTTTAATTTCTCCTCTGACAAGAATCCTATAATCACTTTCAGACCCACTTTCGTCTCCTAGAAGACCCAGAATTTGCTCCAATGACAAATCTTCGAAGTGTTGGCTTTGCTGTGAGACCTGTTGACAGTCATCCTTTTGACTTGGAGTGTGCATAAGAGTTTCTGATATTTCAGACTGGTCATCATACTCTACATCCATTGTACTGACACTGATAGATTCTGCGGGATCCTCTGCTACACTTTTCATATGAGCTGTGGCATTATCCTCTGAACCTTCTGATTGTTCCATGATTTTCTTTCTCCTTTCAAGTTGAAAGAGTGCCATGGTTTCTATTTGAAGTTGGAGATATCGCACCACATCAAGTTCATGGGTTTGTGGAGCGGAGATTTCATGGCTACTCTTTTCCCCTATACCTTGACCTTTCGACTTGGTATGCCAGTCATTTGTCCCTTGCATTTGAGATTTAGCCCTTTCTATTTTCTTTCTATTTTCATTCAAGACTCTTCCCTCTTTCTTCACCAATATAGACGAGGTGGCCAGTATATCAAGAGCAGAAGTGCGAGGCATTTCGCTTTGTGCTTTTGAAAAACTGCCCCCTGCATATTGTTCATCAAATACATGCTCTCTTGCTTCACGGGAGGATGATGCCAATCCATTTTTGGTAAGTATGGGAGAGGTTTTCATTTGCTTTCTAGGAAAACTAACCCCAGCGCTTCGCCTTGTCTTCACTTGTTCTCCTGTGTTTAGGGTGGGGTGTGCCAATCCCTCTTTAGTAGGTATGGAAAAAATTTTCTTCTGTCCTTCAGGGAAGTTGCCCCCATTATGCAATTCCTTTGGCACTTGTTTCTCCATTTTCTGGAAGGGACATATCAATCCTTTTTTTGTGAGTATGTGGGGAATTTCCCTTTGCTCCTCCGGGAGGCTGCCCCCAGTGGATTGCTTAATTGGAGTAGGTTTTCCCATTTTCTGGGAGGGAAGGGTGAAGTTTTCGTTTGTTGATGCATCAGGACTCATAATCTGAGTGTCAGGTGGAATCGGTACTATTTCTTTCCTTTGCTTATCTTTTACCATCTCGGAGGCTTCATGACTTGCTTCCCTAGATGAAATTGTCTTTTCCAGTATTCTAGTTTGAGGTTTCCAGATTGCTTTGACTTGGATGACCGAGGATTTTTTCTTGGCAATCATCAATGGAGTAAAGGAGCTCTCCGCCGACGGATTTGGTTTTGGTTCAGGTGTTGGGTTCTTTGTGCTGGTTGGTTTGGGTGTGTCATTGTTTACGACCGCACGATTTGGTCGTGCGCCCATTCTAACCATATGCTTCTGGACCTCAGCACATGCTACTGTGACCCGAGCGTTCTCCAGCTGGAGTTACTCGAGTTGCCTTTGTTTTTCCTCCAGCTCCCTGCGAAGCTGGGCCATTTCATCAGACATTTCCTCAAGGGTTTCTATTTCCTCATCAACATCCTCATCAGATGAATCTCCATGATCTTGGCTCGGATCCTCCTCATCACTTGTTGCATTATCACTGGTTTGTTGGACAATTTTCTCCACTACCAGGCTGCAGCTTTTAGGCCGCCCTGCCCGTTTGGGAGGTTTGGATTCTGAAGCTTTTCCCTTTTGCCCTCGCGTTTCCACGGGGACACTTTCAGAGTGGGATAGTTTTTGAGAACCAGTCCCCACCATGTGAACTTCCACTGACTCCTTATCATCATCAACATTTGCGGACATATGACATACCAAGACAGAACCAACTTTCCGTCTCATCTTCACCACATATTTTCTTTTTCTTTTGTCTTTTATCATTTGACTCGCCACTTGGCTGGCCAGAGAGGTATCATTTTCCCTTGGCATCCACCGCTCGGTGCCCCCTGTATGTTGCTTGGGAGCTGGGGTGGGTTCCTGTTGTTTGGGCCTCCAGACCTGCTTTGCCTTTCCCTTGGCTTTCATGAACTTGGGGTTGGGTTGGAGTGATGGGAATGTGAGCTGGTCAAAGACTGAAGGCGGGTTGGCCACAGTCCCTTTTTCTGATGTACTATAGTCTGCATCTCTTTCTCGGTTGTCCTCACAATGGGGAAAGCAGAGCCTTCGGTGCACCGGGAACCTTAGTATGTCCTTTACGGACGGCTTTTTAGCGTTGGCAGGGACTGCGGTGACAATCCTGCGAGACTTACGGGATTTTTTGACAATTCTGAAGGCCGCATGAATGGCCTTCACCGCCTTGTGTTTTTGGTGAGTCATTTCCTTCGCCTGAGAGACCGGGGCATACATGGGGAGCTCCCAATCCTCTCTGAGGCGCATTATTTCACCTCCCTTCTTGAGCACATGTAGGGGGGCGAAGGTGTTGCTGAGAGACAGGTCAGTGACAGTGTTGGGCTGTTGGACCAGGTAGAGAGCCTGAGCCCTCGAGATCCTAGTCCTTTTCTCCTTTTTGAGTTTTGGGGTTGTTGTCCCCTTGATCTGAGTGGTTGCCGCCCGACCCTTTTTGGTGCTAAGGGCAGGCTTTCCAGAGACTTTGACGGATGCTCCACCAGCAAGCATCATGGGAGAGACTTGCACGACAGCCTGGACGGGCACATGGAGAGTCCCGGTTGCTGCCGGCTTCCTGCTACGAAGACGCTCGCCCTTCACGATTTGACTCCAGGTAAACATCTTTTCTGCAATAGAGAGAACTTAGAGTCAATCATTAGCATTTTTTTCAAACATCATGGACTTAATTCCACTTTTACATTTAATCTTTGATTATGCCCTGATGAGAGGAGAAAAATGTCCCACCGGGCGTGCCAGAATCTGTCTCGCACTTTTTCAGTCCGACCACGGAAGATCAGATAGTCCTCTATGGGGCGAAGAAAATGCGGATCAGATACCCCTCGAGCATCTTGAGACCCGTCGTTACTGCCCATTCCAAACGAGCGAAGGGCACTAATGCGGCTCTAAGTACCTCGAGAGTTGATTGTTTGTCGTAGGTTCTTTTTTTCCAGTAGGCGCAAGCCCCTACTGTTAATTACCTCCGGACTCAGTTACGAACTGAGCCAAGAGCACCTCTAGATCGGGATAATCAAAGTTCAGATGTCATAAGTGGATAAAGTCCATTTTAATAAAAAAAAGGATTGTGTCTTGGTAGAGAATTTCAGGGTGAAGACTGAACAGAAGGGCAGTCTTTTGAACAATGCTATGCAAACATGAATGATGTGATTTGACTCTTTAATTTCACATTTTTGAGACATTTAGGTTGCTTTTACTTTGCTAGATCAGGCCTAGTGCCATTACAGAGATTTTTGAGTTCGATACTAGGAAATTTAGTTTCTTAGATCAATCCTCAATCGTTTGGGGATTTAGAGATTTTGGGATTTCGTTCAAGTCTTGAGTACAGATGCACTATGCCTTCTCTTGACAGGAACTTAGGTGATGGCCACTGGTTGACTTTTCTTCTGGTCACCTGGGCATCAGATTTCAGTCTGCTTCTGGTCAAACATGCTGTGAACTTGTAGAAACAGGCTGTTAGATTTGAGTCCAACGCTAGAAAATAGGGTATTCTAGGTCAGTTCTCAATCGTTTGGGGCACTTAGGGATTTTTTGGGATTTTCGTTCAAGTCGCGAGTACTGATGCGCTATGCCTTCTCTTGACGAGAACTTCAGTGATCATTCAGGACTGACTTTTCCTTCTTCTTTTTTTTTATCTGAATATCAGGAGGGTGCCTCCTTCAAGGTGAAACGTTATGTAGTCTTGAAGGGACGAATTTTAGACTGTTAAGACTTTATGTCACTTTTTGACTTTGTGTTATTTTGACTTTGTGCCGATTTCAGGTTTGGACTTTTAATTTTGCACTTTTAGAATTTTATTATTTTTTTTTTAGTTCGACTTTTAAGTCTTGCATTTTTAAGCTAGCACTTTTGGATTTTGGCTTTTGAGTTTGACATTTGAGTTTTGGTTTTTTGGACTTTGGTTTAAAGTTTGAACTTGGTTTGAACTTTTGAATTTTAGCATTCTTGGCCTTGAGTTGGACTTTTGAGTTGTGACTTTTAGATTTTCAATCTTCAGTTGGACTTTTAAATTTACACTTTTAAATTTCTATTTTTTTCTTAACTTCTTGGTGATGCTCTCTCTCTTTTTTTTTGTTATTTTAATTTTGTTTGCAGATTTTAGTGCTTGACTATGCCTATTGTCCAGAACATAAAATGTTCAAGTGTACCTGCTGTCCAGAACATAACATGTTCAAAAGAGACTTTTATTCAATTTTCTTTTAGGGACTTAATTTTATTATTGTCCGTTATGGCCATCCTTTTAGACCTTTTAAACTCTAAATATTTGGTGCTTCAGTATTTTGTCATGACATATTATATCAAAATATTCTTCACATTATCTTTGATATTTTGATATTTTATGGGAATTTTTCTGATAATCCAACTATTTTTAATGCATTTTTTGAAGTTTTCTGCATCTCATAATTTCTTGATTGGCTGTGCGCTGCTGTTTTGCTGTTATGTTAGTCAGGGACTCGCTATGGGCTGACCGTCACAGAAGATCAAAGAGACGCTATGAGTTGGGATTAGATCAAATCGTTTGGTTCACGTATGCGTTTGTGCACCGAACGAGCCGAGGTGGGTATGGATCCGATCCGTTCACTTCACGCGCTGGTATTTGCTGCCTGAGTGCGCCCAGCTCATGCAAGGTTCGGGCTCGTCTCCCTCCATCTTTCTTTAGTCTGATGTCTGACATTTCTTCGTTTAACTGGACACCTCCAATGGCGATGTCAGTAGGAGTTCCCGGCGATCATGTCGGCTGCAACCGGATTGTAGAGCGTCGTGACAGACCATTGAGAATGCCTCTGCCGTTCGTTGAAGTCGCGTTCGACGATTCTGGGGTGTTCTGAATACTGATTTTGTTTGGTCTGCGGCAGTAGCGGAGAGCCACCGATTGACGGAGTGTAGTGATGAATTGCTTTAACAAAGGCATTGTGAGGCATCTCGTGAACATCATGGAGTCGCCTACATATTCAATTTTATTCGGCATTTCCCAATTTGAGGTGAGACACTTTGACTTTACCTTTGGCCTGACGGGGTTGAAGACGAAAATACAATTTTGCGTGTTACTTGTCTCTTATCATGTATGTTCTCCAATGTTTTTCATGCCTTTGTTTACCGAATTGAACTAAGTGACAGGTATTCACACGTTGAGTATTTGGTTTCACATTTTTAATTTTTTCTCTTTTCTTTGTTTATTGACCATACATGATCTATGGCTTAAAGGTCAGGTCATGACAATAACATCCACTGGTTCAGGCAATTGACACCAAATTTGGACTAGTGTTGACAGTCTTATTTCCTATATTTAAGCACAGACTCACTATATCATTGTTTTTTTTTAGCAAAACGTTACTCTGATAACTAACTTGAGGACATGACCTTTTTGACAGAAATACATCATCTTATTTTTTGACTTACTAAAGACAAAGAAACTTTTACCAATAAAAATGAGACGAGTTCCAAGACCTTTAAGTTCTAAACTTGTTTTAAGTTAAAATCAGGATGGCTTACTATATGCTACTGGAAAGACTACAAATAATCAGAAAAAAAAAACATATTTTTCTTTTTGAAAAAGGGGACTTGCAAATGTATTTTTGGAATCCAGAGCATGCTTCTACTACCGATATGCTTCTATTTCATTAAGCCTAAACTTATGCATACATAAAAAGATGGCATTCCACTTTAAACCTTGAATTTAACTATGCTTATTTATTTTTATTGCTTCAGTCAACTTGAGACTTAGCTTACTGTATAAATCAGAATTTGAACCATATCATGAGGGTGGAATCTATGTCACGCTCCTCATAACCAAGCCATCTCTGATTTTGGACAGTATGTAAGGATTCAAGTATTCCTCTGCACTTGTAAGACAAAAGGAAAAGAGTTGAACAAATCCTCTTTTGAAAATCTGGTTATAAACATAGAACTCGTTTATCTATAGAAACTTATTATTTTCAAAACTCTTTTGACAGAAACTGACATGACTAAGATAAAGGGATGGCCAGAAACTAACATGGTCTCTATGGAGGTGGAATCTAGGTCACGCTCTCCATGAGACCAGCAATTTCTAACACAGAGATGCAGACATTGAAGGATACACAGCTTAATAACAAGGACTCATGTTTTAACAAAAATTACTTTTTATTTTAGCATACTTCTCCAGAGGTGTAATTGGCGTTCATGGGTGCGGAATCTATG
This sequence comes from Rhynchospora pubera, assembly GCA_028095005.1. Classification (NCBI taxonomy): domain Eukaryota; kingdom Viridiplantae; phylum Streptophyta; class Magnoliopsida; order Poales; family Cyperaceae; genus Rhynchospora; species Rhynchospora pubera. The sequence goes on from CM051462.1 coordinate 178,421,142, forward strand.
TCACGCTCCCCATTAGAACCAACATAACCTCCAGATAAACAAGTTTTGACAACACTCTTTTAAAAAAGCAAGAACAGTTTATTTCTAGAAAGAACAAGATAATAAACAGACTCTGAAAGAACCAAAATCTCATTCAAAAGCATTTTATTGATATAAACGGAGGCCATTACAAGTTACATTTCATTACCTTAATTTCAAAACAACAGAACTTGATTTTTCAAAATGACAGAATTTCAACACTAGCTATTTTTTTGGCCTCTTCTTCTTCTTCAAGAAGTGCTCCTTTTATAGATGATTTCTAGGGTTCATGCCCTTCTTCAGCTTTACACGTGGCAGCATCTTCAGATTTTGAAGTGTGATGGATGGTGGTGATGCATCAATTTGAGACTGACTTGCTTTCCATTTTCTTCCTTGACTTCATGGTTTCTACTATTCCATTTACTTTCCAATGGTTATTTGCCATGTGGCATCAACCTTGACACAGTGGCTTGCCATCTTAACTTACTGCTTTTCACTTAGCGCCATGTAGGCTATTTGCTTTGGTGATAGGTGAATTGCAGCTGCTGCCTCATATGCAGCTTCAATCAGATTCACTTTTGAGCTTGGCAATCCTGATTTTGTTTACTTTCTTTTACTAAACACGCATTATAGATGATGGGGAACTCAATCATTGGTTCAATCTGACTTGACATGTGGGGCCATATGCCATTTGGCAGTTGAGTGAGAAAAGGCATATCTGCTGCTGTTGTTTTACCATCTCAATCCCTTTGGCGCCAGCACTCTTCAATTGGTGTATTTGGTGATTTAGCAACTAGGTGAGGTAACGACTGCCCCTTCTCCATTTGTTTCCTTTTCAGATTTTGTATTAGGCTTTGACTGGAGACTCCTTTATGATGAGTTTAATTCCAGGAATGCCCATGATATATGCATTTATTAATCCCGATGCTTATTTCATTAAAGGCCCATAGCAGGGTTAATTTTGTCATGAAGCCAATAACACATTAAGGTTTGTTTAAGATCAATCATTGAAAGTTTGAAGTTGATGATGTGGCAGTCATCCAAAGGCCATATCTAATCCATAAGTTGGTATGAGGCAGCATATACGGCATCAAATTGAGATTTGGAGATTCTCTTCAGATTTTGCATCTCAAGCCTTCAATCATCATCTGATATATGTAGAGGATTCTTGGGAGCCAAGGATGGAAACAAAGTATGGCCAGGAGGTAGGCCACGTCTCAAGTCAATTTGTGGAGGGGAGATAGTTGTATGGAGGGGACCTGAGCATATTTGCATCATTTCCACTTTTTGTTCCTCTCAAGTTCAGCCGAAAGTAATTGCCTCTATGGTGGATTTAAAACCATTTCGTCACTTACATTCTATCATTAAAGCATCTCACAACCGTGTTTAACATGTTTAATCCATCAATTAAGTTGCTAAACATTATTTAGTCAAGGTTTGACCGGCACTTAACCAAGCAGTGCCACCAATTGGTGCTTACACCTCACAGCTTGACTTAGACCCAAATCGATTGCAATTTCGTGTTCTCAGAATATCCATAAAGCTGTGCAAGCAACCAATTTGGTTTCTAATCAATTAAGTTGCGTTAATTTCAAGCTCCTCTTTGCACCGCCTCACAAACCTTCTCATCAAAATTCGACACGCCCAGAGAACGACAGAGGTCCATGCATGCATCATTGTCTTCTCCTCGACACAAGCTTTCCAATGGTACCGAGAATTTTGAAAATGGTGGCGGGGTTCGCCGGATTGGGTTTTGTCAGAGACAGGCTTCGTCTCTCTCTTCCCTTCGATTTCTCTCCTTCTTTTCATTTTCCGTTGAGGGTGGGGTTCAGTAGCAGGGAGCGAACTAGTGTGCGCCACTTGTCTCAAGTTGAGATGCTGACGAGTGGGGTCGAGTGCGAGAGCCGATAGCAGCTCGTCAGTTTTATGCAGCGGAAGAGATGAAATAGCGAGGAGAAGAGATGAGAGGGGCTGCTGCTCCGATTATTTTGCAGTGGGCTGTACGAGCCCATCATTTCTTCTCCTATACGCAGGCCCAATGTACATATGCTCCTTTTGATGTATTTTGTATGTAATTCCATGAGTATTTGCTGCATTTGTATATAATTCCATGAGAACAAATACGGTTTTAATTGATATACCCATGAAGGTCATCTCTTCATGAAATATATCACGCTCAATTAATCAGTTTGTTGTCTGGCTTCTTATTTTGCAAAGTCATCCATGATATTTATGTCGTCTTTTCTCCCATTAATATTGAATATTAAATATTAAATATTAAATTAACACAGTGATACGTTGAACTGTATTAATATTAATATTCATATCGATATTATGGCTTCAATCTAGGCGCGTCCCTTGCTTCAAAAAAATTGACCCCTTCTCTCTGAGAATCCGGACCCGACACATTCATGGGCCCCATTTCCACCACCTTGCGAATTGTTGAAATTCTCTCATGTGGCAAAAATTAGAGGTAAACAGATTAATATGCATAATTTGAGGTTAATATGGGGCTTGTACTGTTTTAGGGATTAATATGCATACTTGAATTGTGTTTGTACTGTTTTAGGGATTAATATGCATACTTGAACTGTGCTTGTACTGTTTTAGGGATTAATATGCATACTTGAACTGTGCTTGTACTGTTTTAGGGATTAATATGCATAATTTGAGGCTAATATGGGGTTGTTTTGGGGCTGTTTTGGGACTGTTTTGAAAATAGTTATTAAAAATGTGATATGCAAATTTTAGAAATGCAGGGGCTAATATGCAAATGTCAATTACAATTGATAATTTAGAATTTAATTTAATTAGATATATATGCATTGTGTAATTTATTTAAAATGAAAATTAGATGGAGAAGGATCAAAACAATAATAAGGTGGGGGATGAAACATCCAATGTGGTAGCAAAAAGGATCCCGTTATACGGACCTCCGAAGAGAAGGGCCGTCTTGGCTTTACGTCGTCTCCCTCCAGGCTGTGGCAGGAGTCTTGATTTTAGTATGGGGGTTAAAATAGATGAGGGTTCTAGTGAGAATAAGGAGGAGGAGAAGAATAAGGAGGTTAAGGAAGAGGAGAAAAATTAGAGTTTAATTGTGCTAGAATAATGGAATTTATCTATTTTATTTTCTATGAACTTTAATTTGTAATTTGAACTTCATATCTAGAATTTATGTTATTGTATGAATTTATATTTTATCTATGTTTTAATTATTTATCTAAATTATTGTGTATGAATTTATGTTTTATCTATGTTTTAATACATAATCTACATTATTGTGTAAGAATTAATTATTTATTCATGTTTGGAATATATTAATTATTTCGACGAACATTAATATATATTAAATATGGTGTTTTAATTAGGTAGTAATGGAGAAAGGGGAAGGAAGCAACCAAAAAGGAAAAAAGCCTATCGAACGAGTCTATGTTAGGCGCAATAAGCGTGCCAATCCAGCCTCTCAAAACCAGGCATCTCAAAACCAAGCCTCTCAGAATCAGGGGCAACCAAAACCAAGCCTCTCAGAGGATGCACTTTTCTTTAAGCTTTTGATTGACAAGCTTGTGGCACCGTACACAGAGATTAGAGAAGAAGTCAATAATGAAAAGAAGTCTGATGATGAAGAGTAGTTTTAGGATTTACTATTAGGGTTTCTTATTGAACTTAATGTTTATGTTTATGTTAATGTATTATGTTATTTGAGATTGAACTGAATGTTTATGTTATTTGAGATTGAACTTGTCGTTTATTTGATGTTGATATGTTTCGTACTTATGTTTGATTATAAATTAAACGTGAATGTTTTGCACTTTAATGTTTCAATTGTGTTAAATTGTTAATGTAAATTGTGCTATATAATTCTGAAATTTGCAGTCATGTCGAATTCGGATGAGTATCCCCACTTGGATGAGAATGATGATCATGAGTTGAATGAGGACGAGGATTTGATGGTAAATCAGGAAAGTCAGAATGTTAGCAGAAGGGGGAAAATATCAATGGCGAAATGTTTAAAGACAGCAAAAAAGATAGCTGCTAATATTCCGTTGGAGATCACCTTCAACGAGAAAGGCCAGCCTTGCGGTGACAATGCAATTGAATTTAATCGATATTTTGCAAACAAAACAAAAGACTTGGTTAAAATCAGGTACAAATTATAAGAATTAATTTATGCAAAAGATTTGGATGTAAATTGATCATTAATTGGTTTTAATGCAGTTATAAGACTTGGCCGTCTGTGGCAAAAGATGTGAAAAATAATTTGTACAATCTTATAGCCAAGGCATGGAATATCCCGGAAGACATTTCGATTTTAATAAAGAAGAAGATTTTAACAGCATGTTGCACTAGATGGAGGGCTTGGAAAACCAGCTTTGTAAGAGATTATACTTATAACATCAATTCTAATTTTTAATGCTCGATTAACTAAAGTTATAACATATATATTGTTTCTCATTGCAGCATAAAAAATTCATTGAAGATGCGAAAGAAGGTGACCCGAAGCCATGGGATATTTTCAACATTTCAACGGAAGAATGGGAACAATTCGAGGAACATCATAAAAGTGAGGACTTTAAGGTATGAAAGCAAACTTCGTACGAAAACACATTTCCTAACTTATTTTTTCCATATACTTATCAGTAATTTGATTTTGATGAAAGAAAAAGAGTCAAATAGGAAAAGAAAATGCCGCAAAGAAGGACATGCCACACACACTCGGATCGGGCGGTTACATAAGGGCAGAGAAGAAATGGAAGAAAGAGGATGTGGTAAAGAGTTCGAACTCGACGATTACCATTGGTGATGATGACAGGTCTTACAGGTGGTGTAGGGCACGTGCCACAACGGATTCGGTGACTGGTGAAATTAGGGTTACAAATCCTAAGGCTTGTGAGATCCTTGACAAAGCGGTACGAATGACAACACAAATAAATAAAACGTAGTTTCACATGTATTTGAAAAAATTGAAAATTTGAAAATTTTTTTGTGACATGTTGCTCTAGTCAAGTCAGGTGAGGTTCAATCGGTTCGTCAGAATGATGTCTTGACATCTGCGCTTTGGACCCAAGAGCATCCGGAACGGTTGAGAGGATACCCAATATATTCAGGCGTGAAGCAGGTGTATGGCAGGGGTACGAGGAAATCAAAGGGGCATAACCAAGAGGAAATTGATAAATTGGTGGACGAAGGAATACAATGGCGATTGCCAGAGGAAGTGAATAAACATTTCTAAATTGTTATTAATTCAATTGAATAATATAATTTCATGACTAATATATTGATTTCTAGGTGCATTTGAGACAACCAATAACGAAACGGCCTACGTCACATGCAAAATCTCCGGAGAAAAAGAAAGCAAAGCAGCAACAACATGAGCAAGACGAGGACGATGAGGATTTCGATGCAAATCATTTTTTTGCGGATGGCGGAGAATTAAAGACACGAGAGCCGCTTTGCACACCTCAGAGATTGCAACAGTTTGGGCCTACCGCACAGGCACTACATAGCTACATCATGGCGTTGGATCCTGAAATTATCAGTTTCAAAATTCCGGCCCAGTTCGACCACGTAGAGCTGGATTACTTCATGCTCAATTTTTCAGACATCGCCCATATTTGTTAAATAGGAACTTGCCATATGTTCAAGTCATGAAACTTTGGACAATGTAAGTATCTTTTGAACTAAACAATAATTGATTGAATTGATGATTAATATATGATATATGACTATCAATTGATAAATGACATGCAGGTGGGCTAGGAATTATTGTCTGGAGTTTGTAATCAAGCAGTTCAGGTTTTTGGATCCAGAAAGATGCTCGGGAAGTGATGCCATGTTGGATGTGCCAGGCACTACATCTTACTTGATTAATAACTTTGCCAGAAAGAAAACTGCTTATCATATAACCGCAGGTTCGAATATTTCTTATTCTGATTTCAATTTTTATAATTTGCAGTTTAATGCTAATTTTACTAACAAGGTCTAATATGTAACCGCAGGTTTCATTTTGTGATTATTATTGCACAACTCTCGACAAAAATGATATGGGTTGTGGATTCGCTAAATCCACCGAATTATTTTTCTCCAATTTTAGATTCATACAACAGGTAATTTTAGGGTTTTAATCAACATATATATGCATATTATCCAATAGATACAAATTGATTAATGCTTCTAACTTCATATTTTAATGTTGCAGTGCTTTATCCAGAATGAAGCTAGGTAGACAATTCAACATTGACATTATTCCGGTACATATATAGCTCGAACTAATAGTTTCAGTTCATTTTTATTAATTTATTGAATTTAATATTAATGTGAAAAATATTAATTCGTATTTGTAGAGTCCACGTCAGCCCAACGATCGCGATTGCGGGTTCTATGTGATTCGAAACCTGCATATGATTCTGATGCATTACTCGAACTACCAGGAGTTGCCAGCGGTATGGATTACTACTTAAAATAAAAGTTTGGTGTTTGAAATCAATTTGCTTAGGTTTCATTAATTAAATTAGTTTAATTGAATTAATGCAGAGTTTGGAGCCGGAAGGTCGACCTTATATCGACAAAGACATTAATGGTAGTTTAGATGAGTTTTACGATTATGTACGGAGAATTGTACATCGCTAGATAACTATAATTAATGAATTTTGAGGATTTTCGATTATTGCTTTCTATTTTGATGATTATGTTGTGATACCCAGTTTTTAGAATTTTAATTTTTGCATGCTTAATTATTTTAGTTGCTATGTAAAATTATTTTAAGCATTATTTTCATGTTGAGTATAAAATTTTTGTGGTTTATTTGAGTCTCAAACTTATTGAAATAGTGCTTAAATCTGAAATTTAAGTGAATCAGCGATTTTAGAGGAAATGAAGGACCATTTTGTAAAGTCCAGCATATAATATTTACCCCATTTTTCACTTTCTCCCCACCAGCCATTTCTCTCTCTCTCTCTCTCCCACCTACTTCTTCCTCATTTAGAAAGAGGAAGGTGAGGAGAGTACATGCAAGCCAAGAAATTTCGGATTTGAGCACCATTTTGGTAAGAACTCGTTTTTCTTCAAATCATTTCGATTCTTGAACAATTTCTGGGATTTAGCTTAAATAAAGGGTTGAAAATGATATTTTCTATTAGTATTAGTTGCATGCAAGTTTTTGTTAGCTACATTTAGTATTCTATTTGATTTGTGTGTGGTTTTGGTCATGCATGAACTAAGTTTCGAGTTTAAAATGAATTTCTGAAATTGTTGGAGTGATTTGTGCGTTAAACTGGATTTCAAAATGAGGTATAGTTGCATGCATGGTACATTTGTAAAATTTGGATTTTATACTAAAGTTTTGGTATGCATGCAAGTTTTGATCGAGTATTTTCTATTTTGGTAAAGTTTTGTATATGCATGAGGATTTGGTTAAGCTATAAGGTTGCATGTAATGATTTTCTCACAAGTTACATTTCATTCTTTGTTCGAGAGTTGGATTAAAACCTTTTAATTGTGGATTAAAACTTATTTTTAGTAATTTTGGTATTTTAACTTATTTGTTAAGTTAGATAATAATCTCTGAGAATTTTAATAGTTTATATGGTTAATTTTGTGTTTGAATGTGCTTGGGTTAAGCCATTAAATTAGTAATTGGTACCAATTTCTGTCCTTGTTCAGTATTTCAGCCCAGAGACTGGAATTCGGTCCGGATTAGTTCAAATTCGGTCCGGATTCTCTGGAAATTACAGCTTCTGAAATTCGGTACGGATTAGTTGCAATTCGGTCCGGATTGTTCCTTCTGAGAACAGATTTTGTTTTGACCATAACTTTGTCATCCGAAGTTCGTTTTAGGTGATTCAAAGACCGTTAGAAAGCTCGTGAAGAGCTCTAAAACTTCTTAGGTAATACTTGGTGGTTTGAAGATTAGAAATGTATTGTTGAAGTCTTAAACTTACTCGTGTCATGTTGTTTGTGTTAAGTTGTGGTAAACCTTAACCCGGCCACATATTATGTCGTAATTTGGGATTGTATTTAAGTACGTGTTGCTTGTATCTTCTTGTTGCTTGTTTGATTTATTAAAGTAAGTACTTAGATATGAACTTTGTTTGTTAGACTTGGATAAACGTATCGGAGCAAGAAGGAACCGATACAAATGAAGTACTACAATTGCTTGTCTATGCTTGATGTTGTTTGCTACTTGCTTGCTTGCTTTCTTATAAATGCTTTTGCTGTCAGGTGCGGATTCCACACCTAACTTGAGTTATTGTTAGAACTTATTATTGCATGGCATATTTGAATTGATTGAATTGCAAGCATATTTGCATGTTACCATTTTGTTAATATGATATAAATAATATGTATGCATATTGAATGGTTATCCGATTGATGTGAATGGAAATGGTATGGATGGTTAAGTACTCTTGTACGGTTGAATGACACTGGTTTCGTTTGAACGCGGGCTCGCTACCCGGCGTGTCAATCGGTGTGGTTAAGCTTAATCCGAGGTCTACAGTGTTACGTCTAGAGGTACTTGTTGAAAGTTCGATTTGTCTGAATTGAATCTGAATTGTACTCTGATCCCTGTGTCTGGGGAGGAACCAGTTGACTCTGAATTTTACTCTGATCCCTGTGCCTGGGGAGGAGTAGGTTCTGATCCCTGCTTCTGGGGAGGAACCAAATGACTCGTGACATCTATAGACCAGACTTGCATTTGAATAATACCAAACCGAGCCGGCATTTGCATTGTTACTTGATGGTTGTGATTGTTTTGATAATCAAATGAATTGCCGAGCTCATTGCATTGCATGAATTGTATTTATATATGGACTTACATGAATGTATTTGTTAATGCAATTGTTATTTTGTTATTATCGTATCTTAAAATATGCATTGCTTAATTGTTGCTTTTAAATTCGGTCGGTAGTTAGTTCCGAAACATGTACTCAAGGTTCGTGTGGCTGGAACTGAATACCGCACTGAGATAATTGTATAATTATCTCATTCTCTGCTTGTTGCATTGTTTCCACTTTGGTTGTGGGTTCCAGGTTTTGGATCAGAGTGACGCAGCGGAAGCTTGGCGACTAGTAGGCCATCGTGTGTTTTGGTTGGTGTCCAATACCTTATGACCAGACTGTTTCTTATGTATTGTAGCTTTAGTTAATAATTCAAGTGACATATGTAAGATTAGACTTTGATATTGTACTTTAATTGGAAGTAATAAGTGTTGTTTGCATAGTAGGATTGGTTGAGCCTTGCGGGTGCACGGGTCGTAGTGTGCGCTCGCGGCGGCTGCGGCATCTCCGTGGTTCCGGGGTGTCACAGTTGAGAGGTATCAGAGCTAGTGGTTTATCAGCCCTAACCGGACTGTTTTTTTTTCTTATAAGAGTGTGGTTAGAATAACCTAACCAGACCGCTAAGACGTTCGAGCGGGGTAGATCGTGGGATTAATTTGAAATGTCTTGTAATAGTGTTTGCTAATTAAGGTTTAAGTATAATCTAATACTTAGATTTCTTAAGTTTAAATTTTTAAATTAATATATTTCTAATATAAATGTTAATTAGTACTTGTATGTATTTATGTTTGTTAGCTTCTCAAATAATAATAGTGTTATTCAGTAAGTGTATTTACAATTTTGATATTTTATTTTCTTTTTCAATTTGGTTTGAATTGTTATGTTCTTGTTTGTATTGTATTGTATCTTTTGTATGCTAGTTGTTTTGTTTGTTCATTCTCTGCTAGTACAACCGTTCAGAGGACTGAACGGATTTTTAAGGGGGGAGGGATGTGATACCCAGTTTTTAGAATTTTAATTTTTGCATGCTGAATTATTTTAGTTGCATAATAATTCTTTTATTGCATTGTATCTTCTGTTTGGTTTACTTCAAATCATTCTTACTGATACTGTAATTAAGAGAAGCATAATATGGCTTCCCTTCCGTTCTTCAACCTCGCATTGATGCTGTTGCTACTGCTTGCTGCTTCAACTTCTTCGGTGGCCCAGTTGGTACAACTACAACCCCAACCTGGGTGCCAAAGACAATGTGGTGACATCAAGGTAGATACTATATTCATCTCACACACCTTATGAAATTTATGAAGTTAATTCTCTTATTATTGACAAACGTGGCATACATTCACCACAGTTTAAGGGAGAAATTTGCATGGAGACCAGATCGATTAAAAAGGTAATGCATGTAACAAGTTGTTTGATCAGTACTGCAGTGAGCAGTGAAGGCTCAAAATATTACTAAATTAACAAAAAGTTGATGTCATGATTCATTATATTTTAAATTTAAAATAAAAAAAGATGCAAAAATTCCAGAAAATGGTCTGTTTGTTATATAATATGATAAACAATGATTTTTATGTGCCTTCTTACTAAAAATAATTTTGTTATTATGTTTTTTTAATTAATATTGGTAATCTATATTATTTTTAAACAAGTTGGTAATCTATATTTTAATTATTTTGATAAAATGATAAGATATTAAATAAAATATTATTTAGAAACTATAAGGGTCGGCTCCAGAAGAGGGGAGAGGGGGTTAATGAGGGAAGAGGGGAGCTGCCCTGCCTCTGCCCGAGCTCTTAACCTGCTCCAGAACACTGAAAAATACAGTGGAAATCAGTGGCAAAGAGGGAGAATGGGGAGAACCACTCTATAGAATTTTGATCAAATTTGTCACCCCAAATTTGGGGATTAAGTTTTAGTTCCCCTCTTCTTTCCCATCCCATCCCATCCCATTCCATTCCATTCCATCCTAATTTTTGGAGCAGACCCTAAATAGTTGCATGCCTTTACAGGTTCTGTGGCCATTTGGGGTAGGAAAAGGTTGTGGGAGATCAGAACAATTTGAGTTCGTTTGCAAAAAGAAAAAAGACCGTGGCAGGTTGAAGCCATTTCTTACAGAAAATAATCTCGGTTATGATTTAGGGGTGAGCAGCATATCTGTTTCAGGAGGCCTAGCTCGGATTAAAAATCCAGTTTTGAAAGTGTGTGTCGACACCACTGACAGAAGCATTAATTTTAATTTTGTTGGAGCCAATTTAACACAAACTCCCTTCTGGTTGTCGAATACCAGGAACAAATTTGTCGTAGTTGCTTCAAATATATCTGCATATATCAGACTTAACAGAACAACGACAGAAAGTATAAAAGTAGGCTGCGTGGCTCGGAAATGGAGTAACGAAAGCGTGGTCAATGGTTCATGCTCTGGCATCGGTTGCTGTGAGGCTACTGTTCCTTCCAGATCAAAAAATTACATTATGCTGTTTGATTTGATCTCCTTTTCTAATATCTCAAACTACGACACTTGTGGATATGCGGTGTTTACAGAAGCCAGCAGATTCAAATTTAGCACCTCATATCTCACAGCACCCGGCGGATCCTTTGAAAAGGATGTCGTCGATTTATCAGTTGTACTTGATTGGACGATTGGTAGCGAGAAATGCAAGCTGGAACGACGCAATATGTCCAGCTATGCATGTGTTAGCAGTCATAGCACATGCATCGATTATCATAATTTGGGCTATCGTTGCAATTGTGCCCGTGGGTATCAAGGAAACCCATACCTCCTCGGTGGCTGCCGGCATACGAAAGACATACAACGTTATGTACACCGAAAGATCTGCATGGATGGTATCATTCCTCTCTCTCTCTATATATTTATAAATAATGGTTATTGTACTTTCAAAAATAAAAATGATAGTCTATGTTTCAGAGATAGAATCTTAATTTTTATGTTTCAAATAAAAGATCTGAACAACTCGATGATTCATATTGAAATTTCATTGTACAAAAAATTTCATATTTTTTTTCAAAGTTTTCTACAATTTTTTTTTTCTAAATTTTATTCATTTCTTCTTTTAGCACGAATTAATCAGACATCATGGCAATGTAATGTATTAAAAAACAAATACATTTGACACACCATCAATAAATTTATTGTGGTTATTGTACTAAATTTATTTATCAGCATCATCATTATTACTATTTGACGTTGTTGTTATTTAATATTAATTGTAGCGTTTAGTGATGCATTCTAAATTTTTAGTAATTAAAATTCAGGCTCGACAATGACAAATACCTGGAAAAAGTAACTATCATAAATTATGTATTAATTAATGTTTTGTGCTTAATTAAATAACTGGATTGAATGATGATGGATTCTCGATGGCCAGCTACTTGACCATTCTGTATTGCACCTTTTTTAATCTATCGTTATAATTTTCACTTATTATTTGACTTGTGTGGACCCGTCCGTTTGTTCGTGTATTTTTCTCTCTTTTTTAAGTTGGTGTTTACAGATTACAAGTTTACAACTACAGCACATCTAGATTATAGAATTCTAGACATTTCAGTACATTAATCTATAGTATTAATTAAAATCCGTGGGTGTCGTTGTTCATTTTTTTTTTTTCGCTGCCGACACTGCCATCTGAACGTTCAATAGTTTTATCGCAGATCAATCGATCTGTTCCGTTGATCAGCAAAAAAAAATGGAGTACACGTTCTCTCCTCTCTTTCCCTGCCAATCGCATTCGCAGACGCCTCTCCTCCTCCTCCTCCACGTGACCTTCCTTCCTCATCCACCGACCACTCGGTCTCCTCTCCGCGGACCGCAGTCTAGAACCAAATGTCACACCCCGAGAGAGCATTTTTTTTTCTCAGAATGTACACAACTTAACAGTAATCATAAACTGAGCATCATTAAAATAATAAAGTCTCAAACACAAAAACAGGTCAATCCGACCCTAACAAGTTTATAATCTCGCAGAGGAAGACATACTAAAATAACAAACTTCTCGAAATATCTAATAAATAATTTTAAGCTACACAAAAATAAAAACTAAATAACTTCATGCAGCGGCTCCAGCTATTAGCAATATTTTTACTCCAATACTGTCTTTGTGGATTAAAAATGGGATTCAGTATAATTTTCAATTCAGTAGGAACAATCTCGACTTCCAACCTCTGGAAGTCAATCGGAGATATCATTCAAAAAATTATAAAATTCGGTAAGTCAACTTACTAAAATGTATCCAAATTCAACAAATTATCAACATAATAAAATCCAACTAATAATCACCATAAAAAGTACTTTGTTTTAGGGAACCAACATCATCAACATACTTTGGCCACACTTCAAAATGGAACCAGACTAATCAGCCGTTAGTTTGGACCATTTCGCACTCCCAACCGCGAATGGAGTGACATTTTCACCTGCCACAGCGAAAATATGTTCTTTCTAACACCCTAAAGGAACCGACTTCCGCCACATCTGACGGACCGCTAATCCCAAAAAAATTGCCAACCAAGTGCCAATAAAAAATAATAAATTCTCCTCGTGTGTATATCAATCATCAACTCAATTGACTTCCCCATAAAACATACTTTCCATCATAAATTCCACAAATCCCCAATTAAAATCATACTTTAAATATTATGGGTGTGTTTGGATAGGTCGGGAATAGGGAATAGGAATAAAAAATTTCGATTTGCGTACTTATTCTTATTCTTGTGCAACCCAAACAACACAAGAATAAGGAATTTGGACCCTTATTCCTATACTAACAAAACCATGGTATAAGAATAAGGAATATGGATAAGCACGCAAATCGAAAATTCCTTATTTTTATTCCCTATTCACGGCTTATTCCGTTGCATCCAAACACACCCATAAGGTTTTTTTTTATAAAATGACATACCTGCAGTATAATCTTTAAATATTTAATGAAATGGGACATACTAGTTTCATATTATTCATAAAATGTAAGTAATATGATAGCAATCAATTCTGAGAATTTCTAATGTATTAGTTTTACACAAAATAAATTATTAATGGAAAGATTGAATATTTAAAGTAAGAAATATTATTAGTCTAAATATAACATCATTGTATCCTTTGATTTTTAAAATCAAAATGACATATATTGAATATATATTGACTCATAAAGTTATAATAAATTTGTAGAACTTTTTAGAAGCTTTCTAGCGAATCAAAATTTATTAAAATCGAAGTTAAAATGAGAGAGTTGTGATATTTCAAAATATACAAGGAAATCAAAATGAAATTTCTGAATTTCAAAAATTAAGTTTCATGGCTGGAATTCGAACTCTAGACCACATGCTTTTTATGATATTAGAACCTACTAAAATTTAGTGGAAAAGCTGGCGCGAATTCTACAGTGCACACTCATGATTACACCCCCACCAATTCACACCAGCCTTTGGATATTGCATCGGATGGTCTGGATTGAATCTTAAGACTGAAATGCTGAGGTCATATTCATCAATATTTCCGCCTATGAACAGTGCGGTTTGTGAATTTTCCTGACGAATTATCTGGTCCGTTCGATTTGAATCCAGCGGCTACATGTGCATCTGAGAGAGGGCGGTAGGTGTGAGTTTTCCGTAGACATGGCGTATAAAATTTATTGAAGTACATTGCTATAATGTGGTCTAATATATTGAGCGCGAGGGAGTCGGTGTGCCTATCATTAAAACAATGCACCTCTTCCCACTAGGGATGGCAATGGGCCTAGCCCGTTGATAAAATATTAAGCCCAGGCCTGGCCTGATTTAGCCAGACTTTGCGCCTGCCTGCCTGAGCCCAATTAGATGGGCCTGAATTTCAACGCCTGCCTGCCCAACGGGCCTCGTCTGGAGGCCTGCGCCTGCCTGCGCCTGCCTGCGCCTGCCTGAGGATGCCTGTGGGCCGCCTTACCTGCCCGAGCCCTAAAGGCCCGACCATGCCACACAAGCAAAATTACATACCTACTGTTAATTTTCAATATAAAATAACAATTTAAATTGATATTTAACTAATAACTAACAACATAACAAACTTACCAACAAACAGTTAACACAATAAGCATGAAAATAATTCAATTACCATTCATGAAACTCGAATAGTTAATTAACCTAAACAACCATAGTCTAATTCATACTTTCACTGTTTCACAAAATATCATCAACATGAAAGAAACAACCAAACAACAAACAAACAGAGTTCATTAACCTAACCAGCAACAACATCAGTTAAGGACCAAGAATTACATAGTCAAGTCCACAACCACAAGCATAAATAATATCCTAAAACTAAACACAGTTTAATTCAACACAAAATGCTTGTTGATTCCAAAAAAAAGCAGCTCAGCAACAATATTAGGCCGTAAGCAACAACTCAAGATCTCACCTACACATAGACAAACATTACATACAACTTCATGCATAGAAGAACATCTTTTATATATATTTAGATAACATACAGTGATACTAAACAAAAAGTTATATAAAACAAAACTGAAAATAATCAATTAAACAACTAAGTTACACATGACATATCAATGCTTAATTGCTTATATGAACAGTTTTTATGAACTGTACTTTTAAGACCAACTAAGAGATACAGCTTTGATTATTTCTTTTTAAGATTTTAAACAATCGTAGCATGCACTAACCATAAATCCATAATCTAAAAGCATAACACTAGATGACATATCAATAATTAGTAATGATATTTTGACTATTTCTAACAATTTCTAGTATGTCCCTCAGAATGGTACATAAATATTTCTAAACAATACTAAAAAAAAGTACAATGCAGTACTAATCAAAATAATTTTTAAAACCTGGCATATGTCTTCAAACAGATTCTCAATTAATTTTTCATATATCAATTAATATCATGTACAATTACAAGAAACTAAGTTTATTAAATAAAGGAGGGAATATAATAAGTTCAAAATTGTATACCTTAGAATCCAGCACCATCATATCCAAATTTAAACTTCTTGAACCTAACAATTAAAAATTTATAAGTTAATGTCCAGTCCGATTTCTCATATAAGAAGTTCATCTTGTAATTTTTCAATCAGTTTTGCCAGATCAAATCCCACTATTTCCACTATTTTTCTTTGACAAAAGTATAAAATGGTGCTGGCTGGACGTTAACAGCTTTTGCAGAATCTTAATAATGGGTTCCACTTTCTGTTAGACAATCTGCTAAAACAAAGAATGAACCCTACAAAGAAAAAATCGAAGAAAATGGAACTGGCCAAGAAGATGTTGACAAAACAGAAAAAACAATTGAAAAAGTCAACAATGAAGAACACAATGAAACCCTGATGAAACCAAAAAGACATGGAAGGTGAGTAATAACTTTCTGTTCTTTATTTCAACTACTTTGTTCAATAAATTTTTGAAAGCTTCTTGTGGACTTTAACTTGTTATTGTAGCATTCGTAGTTTGGATTTATTCTGTTCAGTGGTAATATATTTCTGGGTTTCAAACTCCACTGCCGTAATTAGAATTTTTGGATTCGCATTCTCATTTCCATCAAATTTACAAGTGCAATAGCTAATCGACACAACTTGGATATAATAAATTAACGAAAGAGCATAATAGCCCGTGGTCATGCTAATGCCTTGTATGATTTCAACTACTTTGGTGAAGAAACAATTGAAATAAAGAACAGAAAATGCAACTAATCCTCCTTACTTGACCTGCTAATGCCTTGTATGCTAGCCCGTGGTCAAACTACGAAAACGAAAGCTGCACTTACAAACTCAAACAAAGAAATGCAACATCGACTGATCGATCATTCAATCTTTTTACGCCTATGGATTCAAAAACACAAGTACACAACTAGAGAGAGAGGAGATCTTACTTGCGAAGGAAGAGGAGAGCAGATCGTCGTCGCCTACGGCCTACCAGAGAGAGAGAGAGAGAGAGCAGATCGTCGTCGCCTACGGCCTACCAGAGAGAGAGAGAGAGAGAGAGAGAGCAGATCATCTCCGTAGAGAGAAATGAGAGTGATAGTGCGGCTGACTTAGGGTTTTCTCTACTGTATATACACAGTGACAGAAATAAAAGGCCCAATATTAACTATACCACATATTAGCCCATCGGATGGCCCATGGGCCTCCTCTTAAGCCCAAGCCTGGTCTGGCCTGACTCTAGGCCTGGCCCTATCTGGCCTGTGGCGCTTCGGGTCGGGCAGGTAAAGATTTGGGCCGGGTAGGCTTAAGCGGGTTGTCGGGCTACTGCGCTTTAATGCCATCCCTACTTCCCACCGACTCCACCGACTCCAAAGTTGTACTTTTTTGCTCATTTCTCCTCTTTTCTCGGAAAGAAAAAAAAAAGTTCACTCTCTCCTCCCACAATTCACGGAGAAGATAATGAGATTTAAGTTTAACTCTCATTTTCTCCTGCCTCAATCGATTCCATCCGAAACCAGTTCCGAATTCGACCTCTCCGCTATCCGTTGCACCGATAGACATCCCATTTGTCGAGGGTTCTGCCGGTAGTAACTTGTGCCAAATCCGCATAGACTGCCGTCTCTGTTACCCATCGCCGTGTTCAGCCTCCGATTTCACTCCCTTGACTCAGAATCAATATCCTCCTCCCTCGATGTCGTTGGACCAGAAGCGCCACCTCGGCTCCTTCTCCCTCCAGCCTTAACCAGAGATTCCAGATCCCTCGAGGCATCGTCCATCTCTATGGCAACCTTGCGCCTCCTCCGGCTCCGGCTGCCTCCTACGCCGCTGCCATAGCCTCCTCCTCCTCCACCTCCTTTTATAATTTTTATTTTCTTAATTATGCACCTTTATTGCAGTATAGCCCACTTTCATAGGTTGTTCCACCATATAAAATATCCTCCATGTTCTCTTTTTTTCCAAATCAGCCAAGATAACCGCTCTATAATGAGAGATAGAATGTAAGGAGAGGTTACTTAGGATATTTCATGATAAAACTTGGGAAAACAGAGACACTGGGGCTACTTCCATGTGTAGTTGTACACTGTACACATGAGGATGTTGGGGGTTATCAAGAAAAAAAAGGCCTTTCATTCTTTTTGTAAAAGAAAATTTATTGGGAAGATAAAGGACTTCTAAATCTAAGCATATAAATCATAATTTTTCTTTGCAGTATTTGCCACTGTCATGAGTTGTTATAACAGGAGGCATCACACTTACAACGTTTAGTTTCAACCAAGGTTTTTCTTTACCTGGTGTCCTGGTCTAAACCAAAACAAAACTAAAGTAATTTAAATGTCAAAAAAATTTATGTTGTATTTGACAGCAGGGCAAAACATGCAACATTTCCCAGCCTCAATACTTCTGGCCGGTGTAACAGTTACATGAAATACCATGTTTTTGGACTTCAATACAAATACCTCAAGTAAGACATGAAATTATTTGATTGAAAGGGAATTATTAATAGGCCAGAGAGGGTAAAACAGATATTTGCGAGCTTTAACTTGCAAAGCTCAAGCTTGAAGCTGATGTTAGGGACAATGAAACTTTGAAAGTTTTTCTTTATTTTTTAAAAAAATAATAGACATTGTAATTTGGATCAACCATACTGGTATAATTAACTTTATTATAAACTTTTTTTATTTGTGCCTTTATTTAACTTTTTGTCTCAATTAGCAGTTATCAAGTTAGTTCAATTAGCTCAATTTAATTTGCAGACCTTTTGTCCTATTATGTGATAATGTAATTGGAGACTAATCATGATAATTGAAAAGTGGTTTTTAGTGTTGTATTTTTAGCCTTTTTATATAGGAAATGTGTTGCATTAGAGTTATAATTTGATTTCAACAGGTAACATGAGAAAAATAAAAATCAGTATCGAATGTATTTCTGATTAGGTGTAATTGATCAGGCCTCTCTAATTGGTCTATGTGTAACCATAATGAAATCATATTTCATTGATTCCTAAACTACCCCTAAACTCATATTATTTGGTAATTGGTATTGGCTAACAAGACCTCAAAACATGTTAATCGGTTTGATATTCAAGATATGGAAAATTCTTGCTCTTTCTTGAAATAAACACAAGATAGACAAGCTTTCTATCAGTATTTAGTTTTGTTGGATGATATGGAATATTATCTAAAAAGTACAATTTTTAATAATACTTTATGCAAAATCTGGAGAGCAGGTGAAGAATGAGATAGCAGCTTGGATCCTAGGGAATGGAACTTAATACCTCGGATGAGATGTCCTATTACGACGTTAATTAGAAGACCCAACTAAAAACATGGTACTGATATTTTTTGCCAGTATGACTGCAACAATGCATACCCCAAAAGAAATTTTATGACCGAAGCTTTGAATCCTTCTTTGCTTGGTTCTTTTTTTATTAGCAAGAATAGTATGGGCTGGGGTTGGATCAGTAGAAACCATAATGTTGCTGTCAGGCTGCAGTAAAAAGTGAAGAGGCTGTACTAGCGGCTCTGAAAGCTGAGACTGTGTATGGACAGAAGAGTGGTGCTCGAAGGGGAATGAAGACTCATCAGACAATACATGTCTCGAAATAAAGATGCGGTTAGTAGGCAAATGCAAACGTCTATAACCTTTTTGAGACAATGCATACCCCATGAAGAAACACGGTTTAGACCTTGGTTCTAATTTGTGATTGTTATAAGGTCGTGTAAGAGGAAAACAAAGACAATCTAGTATACGAAATGAAAGATAGTCGGGATCTTTATGAAAGAGAGTGGAATAAGGAATCAACTTGCTAGAGGAAGGGAGTCTATTGATGAGAAAAACAATACTCGAGAAGATCTCATCCCAATATTTAAGAGGAATATGAGCATGGGACATAGTGGCGTCGAGGGACTGTGTGGCGATGCTTTCTTTCGGCAATTCTATTTTGTTGTGGAGTGTGTGGACAAGAAATTTGATGAATTATTTGTGGAAAGAGAGAATCAATTTTTTTTTTAACTCGGTTCCTCCATCCGTTCTAAGAACTTTAATAGAGGATTGAAGAATATTCTCAACTTGAGCTTTAAATAATGAGAAAACTTGAGGAACTTAACTTTTGTGTTTAAGAAAATATATCCAAGTGAAGCGAGAAAAATCATCCAAAAATATAAGCATAATATGTATAACCATGAGAACAAACAATGGGAGACGGTCCCTAAACATCGGAATGAATCAAATCCAAAGGAGAAGTAGTAATACTAGAAGACATAGGAAAAGGTAACTTGTGTTCTTTTGCAATAGCACAATTATTACAAAAGAAATTTTTTTGAGTAGTACAAGGCAATTTTTTGAATGAAGAATATCTAAAGTTGTAGAATTGGAAGGATGACCAAGCCGTGCATGCCAAATGATAGGAGACACACGAAGACCAATGTAAGCTTGAGGTGAAGAAGGCGAAATCTTTGGAGAAAAGGCCATTTACACTATGAACTTGTAGAAGGTGTGTCATAGTGGGAAGATCCTTGATAATACAAGAGAAAGAAGAGAAGATAATTGTAAGAGAATGATTGTCATGAAGTAGCCATGAGAGACTAATTAAGTTTTTTGAGAAATGAGGAACATGAAGCACATCACAAAGTTGGATAGACTTATTAGAAATAGAAAGAGATGTGGAGCCAATGTGAAGAATTTTTAAACCCATACCATTGCCAATTTGGAGGTTGTCGGCACCTTTGTAAGAGTAGAAGGATGAAAGACTGTTGAGATCACTAGCGACATGATTTGTTGCTCCCGAATCGAGTATCCAATCATTTGAGGTTGGGTCAGCGCATTGTATACCTGGAACCATGGGTTGGGTTTCCAATCTGGGTCTGGATTATAGCGAGAATAATAAAGTTTGGCTAAATGACCCAATTTTGTACAGATTTGTCACGCTGGCTTTGAATTAGCCAAACCATAAGTGTTGTTATTGTCAGCTTGTGGTGTATTCAGGTCTAAACTGTGGCCTAGGAGGAGTAGGTAGTAAAGGCATACCGGGTCGGAAGTTGTTCTGAGGTGGAAACTCAGGTCGACTCTGAAAATTACCTCCCCTACCCGTAGCAAAGGCGGCTGGATTCGACACCACCACGGCATCCGCCTGATGCTTGAGTAAGGCCTCATGGCTAAGCAAGATTGCACGAAGATCTACAAAAGAGAATGGCTTCAGTCTACTCGAAGCAGAGATCGCCACCACAACTGGGTTATAGTCAACACCAAGTCCATTAGTTGCAGCTGAGACGAGTTCATCATTGGTAAGAGGAGAACCGGCGAAGGGCAATTCATCGGCGAGATGACGAAGACGCTGAAGGTACTCAGCACAGGTGGAAGATCCCTTGGTAGCAGAATTGACTTGTCATTTCAGATCCAAGACATGAGCTCTCGAATTGGAGGCGAATAGCTTTTGTAGAGAGTGCCAAAGATCGACGGAGGTGTTGGAAGAGACAACTTGTGCAAGAATCATCTCGGTCAGAGAAGAGCGAAGCCAGTTAAGTAACAGCTAGTCCTGTCGCCGCCAATGAATGAAGTCAGGATTGACCTCAAGATTCCTATCAGAGGTGGTTCTTGTCCCCTCAGGAGGAGAGGAATCAATGAAGCGCATCAAGTTGTAACCAAGAAGTAATGGAGTAATTTGACAACTCCTTGTGAGATAGTTAGATTTAGATAGCTTGGTGGAGATGGGGATGGAAATCGGTACAATTAAATCAGAGATTGAGAAGGTAGAAGGAGTTGCAGTAGCGGAAGAGGAAGAAGGAGTTGGATCGGGTATTGACGACATTGTTAGGCTTTAGAGCTCTGATACCATGAAGAAACACATAAATCAGAAAGAGAAAAGAGAGGAGAAGAGAAAGGAGACAAAAGAGAAAATGAATTCTTGTATTCAATCTTGATTGTCTCAGTACAAAGCTGTAATGTATATATACATGCTGAACCTAATACAAGATTTCTATAACAGAAAGTTTGTTAGCTAAACTAATTGATCTTCTGTGGCTGGACTTATGCGCATCAGTTAGAACCAGGGACAGCGCCAACATTTCTGACAGTTTATGTACCAGCATCTATACCAGCGTCTGGATCAGCATGTGTACCGGCATCTGTACCAGTATGTGTACCAGCATATGTTCTATCCTTTATAGGTTTACTAGCTAGTCCTAGTTTACTGGTAAAACTTTGGAGTTTTATTTTTGGTTGGTTTTAGCGATATTTTGGAGTTTCTATATTTGGTTTCAGCGATTCTTTGTTGTAATGTACAAGTTATATTTAAATAAATTTTGTTGCGTTATTTGGTTTCAGCGATTCTGGTACGTTTATTTTCTAGCTTTTGTAATTATTTCTTTTAGAGAAAAGATTTTAATATGTTGTCTCTCTAAAAAAAAGAAAGATATTAATATCCAAACTTTTCAAAAATCTATGTGTTTCTTCATATTTACGTATAATTATATATTTGCTATTCAGAAATCATATGGAATCAAATTCAGGCTTGCTATATTAATGCTTATAGAGTATAATTTCGTCAAAGAACCAATTTCGCAAGTCGTATGGAATTTCCCCAATTAATTTCTGGCTCAAAAAACCAATTTAGCAAGTCATATGGAATTTAAACAGTATCTTGCATTTTGACCGTTAGATTGAACGCAACGGACAACACAACTAAATTATCTTGCATTAAAAGAACAAACGCAACACGAAAGAGGGAAATATTTTCGTCTCAAAACGCTACGACTAATGAAACAGTTCATTTTCGTGACTGTTTTGCACGTTATGTTATGCAGCCCTACGTGACAGCTACACTACAGCCTTGTATCATAACGTTGGGCCCTCCAAAATCATACAAGTCGTCGTTTTGAGAGAAAGAAAAAGCCCAAAATATACATATTTTCTTTTTACTGGACTTCCGGCCTTGCCTAATTAATTGGATTTCTAGACAGGGCAGCATAGGGAATTGCTTCCTACACTCCCCGATTTAGAGATCCACTTCTTTTTCCTTTGAAAATGACTTAAATATTCATGGTGGAAATGCAGTGCAAAAGAAAAAATAATATAGAGTGAAGGGCATTTTAGTCTAAATGGGAGTGGATCTCCAAGTTTGGACGTGAGGAAAGCACTTCCCGGCTGCATAACGTCTAAAACGATCACGAAAACGGTCGATTTCGTTAACCGTTTCGTTTGAAAACGAAATTGACTATTTATTTGCGTTAATTTTTTCGTTTTGGACGAAACGGTCGAAACCATGAAAATATACATGGACGAAACCGTTTCAAATTTTCGTTAACCGTTTCGTTTTTGAAACGCAACCAAAATCTTTTAACCGTTTCGAAACGAAAGGACAGTTGAAGCAGTGACCGTTTTCACCCTTATTTCTAGGAATAGAAGTGTTTAATTTCAATTAAATGTCACGCGGTTCAATATTCTTCAAAATTCCAAGTTCCAACAGATTATTTCTCAATTTTCTTCCAGATAATATTCAATGATTTTCCAGAATTAAATCTGGAAGCTCTCAATTATAGACAATGGAGCAGGTAGTTCACTTAATTTTGACATAGTTAAAATTGTTTAAAATGTTTGGTACACAAGAAACTTCACATCGAAAAGGACCGTCCGTGTGGATTTAGAGAGGCCAGACGTTAACATCTGTTTTGCTTCCGAGGGAAGAATTAAGCGGTGATTGAGGCACTGTATTGACTGTTGACTACGACTGAGATAATGTTTATGAATGCGTATATATATTTTACATGAACATTGTTAAAAGGTACTATCCAATGTATTACAAAGTCAGAGTCGATTCAATTGCCAATTGGTTAGTCAATATCGAGTGTTTCACAAAGTTTTATTCCACTTACATTTACATAAACGGAACTACCTAATTTATAAACCGAACTAACTAATTTATAAATCGAACAAATTAAATCAAGTTTCATTTCAGCAATAAAAAAAAAAAATCGACAGAAGTTCCATAGCTATCCGTTGGTCCCGATTTCAAATAATTTAATCTAAAACCAAATTAAGTCTTGTTTAGTTTCAATTAATTTAAGGTTGTGCCCTTAAGTATGTGCCGATTGATACTAAAAATAATTATTCTATAGATAATTAACAACTTCTATAGAAATGTCCGTGCGCTACCCAAAATATCCCCTTTTGCAGAAAAGAAAGACAAAATAGTCGGTATGAAGTAAAAAGGAAGAATATATCTTTGAAATACAGGTAAAGTAACCAGAATGAAATGACTATATATCATGGTCTGTGACTCTGGAATCTATCTAATAAATAATAATGGGGCTTATGTATTGTAGATCTGTAGTACATCGCCAAACCTAAATTTGAACAATTTGAAAAATGTCATTGCTACATTGCTAATCTGATTTATGTCACTATAAAAGGTTAAAAATTAGATTTATTCTCACTACCAAAATTTCGTTTTACTGCGTCGGAGCACCAACGCGTTCGCGTCCCTCAATCAAATAGGGACGCAGAAAGGAAAAGCGGACTTCAAGACTTCTAAGCTCCGTCTCCAGGCCGACGGATATTAGTTAGGATGCAACAACTCTTTAACTAGAGACGCTCTCTAGTTCTCTGTAGGGACGCGAATATGCTGATGTCTCGCACGTTTTTTGGTCCTGACCACAGACGAAGATCGCGGATCTCAACTATGGGGTGAAAAACATACGGATCAGATACCCCTCGGGCTCCCTAAGGTTCAGACGCCGTTATCCGTTGATGGACAAAAGATAACAATGCGACCTTACGGACCTCGAGAGTTGATTGTTTATTTGTGCAGGTTCTTTCCTTCCAGCAGGCGCAAGTCCCTACTGTTAATTACCCCCGGCCTGGGTCGAAATCGGGAATCAAGGCAAGAGCACCTTCTCGGTCGGGAATGAACAAACTAAATGGGAGGGAAACAACTTGGAACTCATTCTTTCTATTCCTCGCTTTTCGAGGAATATTTTAATATTTCTAGTGTAGCAGGGGGTTTAATCAAAGACTTTGTATTTGGTACCATACTTTGATAATTGATACTGTCTTTAATCAGATTATGATTTTATTTCGTGGCACTGTGTTTTGTGATCAGTACCGGACATTGGTTGACTTCTACGTCACGTTTTATGGTCACCTTAGTTATTTTACTTCGCTGAAATCGGCTTGTGGCCACCATATGATTACATAAGTCGTCACTGGGGGGTTAAATGTCCAAGGTCAACGTTTAGTCGATTTAGAAATTTAGGATTTGAGGGTTTTTCGTTCGAGTCTCGATGGTAGATGCGCTATGACTCATCTTAACAGGAACTGGAGAAGTCATTCTTCCCACTGACTAGGCGCTATGCTGTCTCGGAAGAACGTTATGAGATTTTGAGCTCGACACGAGGCAGATAAACGATCTAGGTCAATCCTCAACCATTATGTGAGGTTAGAGAAATCACGAAGTTTCGTTCAAGTCATCAGAATGAAACGCTATGCCATCTTCTGACAAGAAAGGTCTTTTTGTTGAGCCCGTCGGGACTTGTATATTTTGGTTCCTGACCCGCATTATCCGCTGAACAGCTATATCTTGCACCGGTTTGCGGTTGCTAACCAGTACAGTCCGGTGAGAGATACTTCTCGTCCCCCTTCTCCAGACAGAACTGTTGTTGAGAACCCCTTGCCCATCCATGAACTTTTGGAGCAAGGATTTGAGGAGATGTGCTAGCGCTTAGGGGACTTAGAGGTTGCACTCCAGTCAATTCAGAGCACTCTGCAGACTTTGGCGGGGGCAGCGGTTCCAGCACCTCCAGCTCCACCGGCATGAGGAGGCCCTGACTATCTTAGCCGCTTTTAGTTGTTTTATTTTGTTTTGATTGTTGTTTTGTGGAATTTGGTTTGTATGGTTCATGGTTTTGAACATTGGTTTGCTATGTACTTTGCCCCCAGTATGGGTTAGGGGTTTAGTACTTTTATGTTATTTTTGGATGGTTTTGTGCATGCTTCAAATTTTCAGCAGAGGCTTGAATGACCAGGTCCTATTCACATAAAGTCACCGGCGGGACATAATTGGTGGGACATGTTTTTTTTTGGGTGTGTTGCGCCCTGTTTAAAATGACTAGGGGGACCGTGATTCTTTCTAGGCTCTTGGTTGCGGCAGCCGATATCTTACCGGTGGGACAAATTCCATTCTGACTTTCTATCCCATGTTTCGGGCTTTTCCTTTGATTAGGTAGCACTATACCTTTCTTTCCAAGCTTTTATACGGCAGCTAGGACCATACCGTGGTCGATGGTTTAAGGTCCAACACGACCATGGGCCCTCCTCTTGATGTTTGTCAATGCGGCTATTTTGGCACTCAACTTCCCGTTTTCTTTTTCCCAAACCATTTCATGCGGCGGTCAGGATCATACCGCGGTCGATAGTTTAAGGCACACCACGACCATGGGCCCTTCTGATTTTTAAGTCAGGCTTATTCTGTTGCTATGATAGAAGTCACCCGGGTCCTGTTGTCGAAGGGCTCTTTTGAATTGCTTGAGTAGAGGTAGTTTTTTTTTTTTTGGGTAAGTTTCACCTTATGTCTTATTTTATAGTTCAAGACACTAAACTTTGTTTATCCTTTAGTTCGGTGAGATAAACAGACATCTAGTACCTTGTTTAAGGGACAAAGCACAAAATCTTGACCATCTTTTTTCGGTTGGTGTGATGGTCAGCTCACCGCATTGTGTCTTAATTTCGAGTTCAAGACACGGAACTTTTGTTCATCATTTAATTTGGTGAGATGAACAGGCACCTAATACCTTGTTTGAGGGACAAGGCACAAGACCTTTTTGGGTCGATTTTTTTCTTAATGTAGGTTTTCTTATTAGAAGGGATGTCTCATAATTGTCCCTAAGGACGAAACACTCTTCAATTATAAGCCCCATGGTTTAGGGTTTTATTTAGGCCTATATATGGATTATTTAGATGTTTATTCGTAGGTTCAAGAATTTTGGTTTTGAGGCATTTTTTGGTTTTCTTTTGGCCGGCGCCTATGTGTATATGTTTAAAATTTTTGTCGAATTTGCGAGAACATATGGGTTTGATTTAGGGATTTTTTTTGTTTGTTTTTGTTTCGTTTCTTTTTTGTTTTTTTTTATTTAGGGCTTCTATTCAGGGATATTTCATAATGTTCCGAAGAACGAAATACCCCGACGAACATAGGCCCGGTGGGACTAGAGATAGTTTGTTCCCTACCGAAAGAGGAGACTGACTGAATCACAGCTTTCTATCCAATCAGTCTGTGTGTTTTCTTCCCTCGTCTTCTGATGCCCTCGAGGCGTATCTGGACAGTTTTGACCATAATACTTCTTCAGATACCTTGCATTTATGGGGTAATGGGATGGTTTCCCTCTGCGTCTACCAGCATGTAGGCTCTGTCATCGTAGACCTTTTCTATAGCATAAGGTCCTTCCCAGTTAGGTGCGAATTTAGGTCCGTGGTGTCGTTCGATGATCGGTCGTCGTAGGATCAGTACCAACTCGCATTTCCTAAAGCTTCTCATAAGCCCGGGTCATCATGGCTTGATATAACTCTAAATTTTGTTGGGCCTCCAGTCTCTTTTCATCCATTCCATCCAATTCCTGCAGTCTCAGCTGCATTTGCTTAGTGAAGGGGATTTCCGATGCCATAGCTACTCTTAGCGATGGGAGCTCTACCTCAATAGGCAGCACTGCTTCCGTCCCATACACTAAGGAGTAAGGCGTGGCCTGAGTAGCTGTCTTGTGGGTGATTCGATATGCCCACAGTGCTTCATGTAGCTTCTCATGCCAATTTCTTTGGTTGTCTCCAACGGTTTTACGGAGGATTTTGATTAGCATCTTATTGAAGGCTTCTGCTAACCCATTTGCTCTTGGGTTGTAGATGGAGGAGTATCTCCATTCAATTTTATGCTTTTCAGCAAAGGCATCAACTTTTGCGTTTTTGAAGGCTGACCCATTGTCTCAAATGATTTTTCTCGGATTTTTGTATCTGTAAAGCACCTGAGTGGTGAAGAATTTAACCAGGTCAGAAGCTTTAATTTTTCGATACGATCTGGCTTCGGCCCACTCGGAGAAAAATCTGTAGCGGCCAATATGAAACGGTGTCCATTTGTAGCCGGTGGATCTATAGGACCTATAATGTCCGCTCCCTACATTTCGAAAGGCCAAGACACCACGGTTGGGTGTAACACATTTGGATGTTGGTGGATGAAGTCTCCATGGATTTGACACATATGACAGCGCATGAAGAAGTTTTCGCAGTCATTTATCATAGTGGGCCAGTAATAACCCATCAACCTGATTTGCATTCACATTCTGGGGCCCGATTGGTGGGCTCCACATATTCCCGAGTGAATCTCGTACCTTCGACACAAAGTATACTTGTTTTTGCACCTTATCTTCTTCTCTTATTAGCGCTGCACTTACTGCGACTGCCGAAGCGTCCACGTACAGGTTTAATGTTTCACCCTTGGTTGGTCTGCTGATGATTGGTGGATTGGAAAGATATGCTTTGATTTGCTCAAATGCCTCTTGGCATTGTTGGGTGCATTCAAAGTTTTTGGTTTTCCTTATGGTTTGGAAGAAAGGTTTGCAGACCTCGCCGGAACGTGCTATGAATATGTTTAGCGCTGTTATTCGCCCTGTTAGCTCTTGTACTTCTTTTAAAGTTTTAGGAGCTTCCATGTCGATGATAGCTCGACACTTGTTGGGGTGAACCTCGATCCCTCTTTCAGATACAATATAACCTAGAAACTTTCCACTAGACAGGCAGAAAAAACTCTTCTTTGGGTTGAGGCGCATACCGACCTTCCTCATCTTTTGAAATATTATTTCGAGGTGGTGTACATGCTCCTCACCTGTGCAACTCTTTACTACCATGTCATCGATGTAAGCTTCCATGATTCCTCCCAATTCTTCTTTGAATACTTTGTTTACCATCTGTTGATATTCTGCTCCTGCATTTTTGAGACCGAAGGGCATGGCTTTGTAACAAAATAGGCCTTGCTCGGTTATGAAGCTTGTCTTTTCTTCGTCATCGGGGTGCATCTGTATTTGATTATATCCTGAATAAGCATCTATGAAACTCAAGTATTTAAATCTTGCTGTGGAATCGATCATGGCATCGATGCTTGGTAACGGGAAAAGCTTCTTGGGGCACGCCCGGTTTAAGTCAGTATAGTCTATGCACATTCGCCACTTCCCATTAGACTTGCAGACTAACACGCCAACCAGCGAGGGTACTCAACTTCTCTTATAGCTCCTGCCCTAAGCAAACGATCAACCTCGTCTTGTACAACTTTTCTTCGCTCCATACCCAGTTTGCGCTTTTTTTGCTGGACGGGGCGCACTTCTTCAAACGTGTCGATTCGATGTTCAGCAACGGCTCTGTCAATGCCTGGCAATGCTTCGTCCTCGTCGGCGAATATGTCTTTGTTTGCGATCAAGCACTCCTTTACTAAGTTACGATACTTCGTGGGTAGCAAAGTTCCAATTTGAGTCATTTGTCGTTCTTTTAGCATTACTGATTCGGTTTCTTCCATGGCCTCAGTCAGAAGACCTTTGGGTGACTCTTCGCTCCTCACACTTAGACTTTCCACAAATCTTCTGTTTTTCTTTGAGCGCTCAATGTGTGCGATCTATGGCGCCATGGTGATTCGGTAACATTCCTTGGCAACTTGTTGTTCCCCTCTTGCTATGCCGATTCCTTGTGAGGTTGGGAATTCGATCATTAGGTGCGGAGTAGATGCGATGGCTCCAATGTTGTTGAGAGAAGTGCGTCCCAAAATGGCGTTGTAGGCGGATGGAGCGTCCACGACGATGAAGCGAACGTTGGAGACTACTGTTTGTGGAACCTCCCCAAACAGTACATCTAGATCAATGGTTCCCAACGGCTTCAGCCTGTCGCCAGTAAACCCTACTAGCGACGTTGTTGGGGAGGGTGTGTCATAATGACCGAAGGTTGGTACACTAAATCGCGAGGAATTTGAAACTGCTGGGTGAAGGGTGGCTGCGGTTGGTAGCTATGATTGCTATGGATGGATGGTGGCGTAGGTGATGGTGCTGCTGAAGAAAATACAAGAATGGGAATGATTGGGAATGTTGGTGTATTGGGAGTGCCTGTGAGACTGTTGTGGTCGGTGTTCTTCATTGTGCAGGGCTAGCTCCTCTCTATGCGAGAGTCCAGTGTATGTTTGATTGGATGGTTGTGTTGGTACACCCGACTGATTGGTGGGGAATACTGGATGTTGATATGAATGTTGTTGGGGAGGGTGTGTCATAATGACTGGAGGTTGCTACACTAAATCGCGAGGAATTTGAAACTGCTGGGTGAGGGGTGGCTGCGGTTGGTAGCTATGACTGCTATGGATGGTTGGTGGCGTAAGTGATGGTGCTGCTGAAGAAAAAAATTGCGGTGGCGGTGGATGTGTTCTGAGTGTAGTTGCTTGGTTAGTTGAAAGATGCATGTCTTGTATGGTCGCATTGTTGATGACTGGAGGGTTATGATGTGGGGCTAAAGAGATGTTGGCGGATTGGTCGGAGGTTTGCTCGGTTCTTGGTGGTAGGGGTTGAGGAGTAACATGTTGCTTTGAGGTCGTTGCTGAAGTATTGAGGGTTGTGCTATTAGTTGCCATGGTTTTGGTTGATGGTGTGTTAAAATCTAACTTTTTAGGTTGGATGTTTCTACTTCCTTTCATATGAAATTGGAGCTCATACAATAAGAAAAAAGTTGCGTTTCTCGATTGTTAAAATGAGCTCTTACAATTTACGGTGGGCGCCAGTTGATAACCTAGAATCTAGCTCATAAGTCTCAACAAAGAGAAAAGATGGAAAGGAGTAGAAATCCTAGATTTATTTCATTATAATTGTGTTTAGTACATGAATTACTTTCGTTTACAAGAGTTTAACCCCCTTTCCTCATGGAGGCGGGTATCTATTTATAGTCGTCAGATGGCTCCGCATCGGATCTTCTGTGGCCTCCCCGTGACACCATCTTTCCTGTTCGACTGTGACATGAAGGTCGCTGAAACCTCTCCCAACCTCGACCTGTCTCTTCCTTGCTTCCGACCCAAACTTGTTTGTGCGAGGTTGTGTCGAGGTTTCCTTAGCAGCCACCATCGGAAGGTCACAGGGCATCCCAGGGCAGTTATTGAAAACCACCTGTCCTTAGAAATCGTTTTCTCTAGAGGGCCCACCAGGGAGGGTCTTTTTTCTAACGGATTTGGGTCCACCCTAGTCATAGCACCTTTCGACCTTCTTTCTTTTAGGGGCCCCAAGAAGGATTTCTTCGAGCGATCTTTCTTGGTCTTTCCCCATATTTGGGCCTCAAACGAGGCTTTACGTAGCCACTGGGCCCGTATTCTGATCTGACTGTATCAGATATCATCACATACGGTTATATTGATGATCAGTTTCTCCCCGCACAATTCAAGAGAACATAAATAAAGTCTGTATAGCAGCCTTTATCAGGAATCAGCGTTAGACGATATTTATTGAACCTATCCTCATGTGGAGAAACTGAATCATCTCAAACTCAGAATCAAACACTTATGAAATAAATAATGACACGTAACACAGTCCATATATTTATTTCATTAGGTCATGCCCTGTACTATGTTCCAGTAACACATACATATACAATTAAGTTAGTAACTCCTTACTTGTGATTTGTAGAACTTAATCATCACGTAACTTGTATACTAGCCTTTTCTGATAATTAATGTCCCTTGTTAATTATCAAGACTATGGACAGTTTTGATTTATTATTGTCATTTAATCATAAATGAACTACAGTGATCCACAATTCAGATCCTCAACCTGAATGAATTGTCAATAATAAAATAAAAAACAAATGATCAAATATCATCAATAACATAAACTAATATAATAGCCACCAACTGATTGACCTCTAGGACATATCTCTAACACAATTACCACAATTCACCTCTGCAGTGGTTTAATTTCATCACTTTCTTCTCAGGCGGCGAACTCTCCCACTTTTCAATTGGAGTCATTTCTTCACCAATTCCCAAAGTGTCTGAGGTCGCTGAGATCGCGAACGTGTCGCCTGTGCAGCGGTGCAATTAGTTTGAGTTAGGGTAGTCGGAGTTGGTGGCACAACGTTTGTCTCCATCGGAAACACTGTTACTCGAATAGGTAACTGCCATTGCCCTCCTCCTTTTCCTTTTTTTCCCTTTTTAACGGTACAGCCCCAAGCCAATCAGGCGCTGACACGTGTACAATTGCTTATGTGACTCAGTCGAATCGATTGGTTTGATGTCGGATTCAGTCGAGACTAAGCTTGGGTCCATTCGGCTGGGTCAGGCCGCCTGAGTTCCGCATGGGTCTGTTTGTTAACGGATCTGGCTTTAATATCGGGTCTACGCATCTGAATCCACCAGGAATTAAATTGTTGCTGGGCCCTTAGCATGAGTTGGGCCATTGCTTTATTTATTTGATTATGGGCCGCTGTTTATTTTTTGTAATGGGCCGCCAGAAAAATTAAAATGAGAATGGGCTGTAATTTTATTTTGATATAAGCCCAACCCAATTTGATATTTGTAATTTGAGATTAATTTTGCTGCATGGTTTGCCCATTCATTGGTCAGTTTGGCACGAGATTTTGCAGGGTACTCTGTATGGTTATGAGAACTATGACTACTTTAGATTTTCTGTTATATAGGACACAGATGTAACTAATTGTAGGGATATATAAGGCTCCATATGGCATTCCCCAAATTAAATTACCGTCCACTGTTTAGGAATTTCTGTATTTTTTCTCTCATACTTTCATGACTGTTTGTCAAGGCCGTTTTGTATGATTATTAATGTGGTTTTGGATTGTATTTTGAATGGTTTTATTTCTATGATTTTGGTGCCTGTCGGTAGGCCATTTCAACATGAAATTTCGCGGGTTCTCTCGTATAATCGTAAGGAACGTAGTTGCTACAAAATTTTTGTTATGTGGGACGTGAGTGTAATCAATCGTAAGGATATATAAGGCTCCATACAACATTCCCATAATTGAATTACAGTCCATATTTAGGAAACTTTGCATTTTCCTTTCACATTTCATGACAATGCATCAAGGTGGTTTTAGCTGATCGTAGAGGTT
This sequence comes from Rhynchospora pubera, assembly GCA_028095005.1. Lineage (NCBI taxonomy): Eukaryota > Viridiplantae > Streptophyta > Magnoliopsida > Poales > Cyperaceae > Rhynchospora > Rhynchospora pubera. The sequence goes on from CM051462.1 coordinate 178,453,984, forward strand.
TTCGTATTTTGGTTTTATTTATGGTATGGTTGCATGCAACAAAATTTTAGAGGCAAACAACTGAATGTAATTTGCGTCGGTATACCGACACATATCAACAGGGACGCATATTAGTTAGGTCGCATAACTATTTCAAATAGAGACGCAATTTTTTTCTTAAAGGCGTGCGTAATTGGAGTCGCTAGTTGACACATATCAACACGGACTCTAATAATCAAATTAATAAAATTTTAAAATTAAAATTACTTGATATAAAGACGCTAAGTTTTTTTATATACCGACTCAAAATAAACAAAATAATTAAGTTTTTTGTAGCGAAAAATAATTTTCTTCCGCTTACTATTCCATGAGAAGTTGGCCATCGTTCCCTATCGTCCCCTTTTCATTGGCACTCCAACAAAATCTGATAACCTCATGATAAATTGATCCCAATATCCTAATTACCTAGCTTCCCTAATGCCAATTAAATCCTTTCTGGTACAAATTCGAACCCAATCAGTACCCAGACCCATACCCTTGTTTTACCCGTGTTTGGCGGTCCCACCAACCTAGGCCCACGCAAACTAAACTAACCTCATCACCGTCGTCTCCTCATCCCCACAGTGGCACAGAACCTAGTAGCACAAGCCGCGGTGGCCGGAGAGGGCCAAAGGGTGTTAACGGGTACAATCCGGTTGTTAAAAGGCTCCATTAACCAAAAGAAATCTGAATCACCCTATTCTTCATTTCGAACCCTCAGGCCTCAGCACCACTTCTAGTCAGATCGTCTGTAACAAAAACCCCATGAAACATGTCAGATGTCCGTTACACGTGACTTGCCCAAAGCAATAAAAATAAAATTAAAAAGGGAAAGAGATTGTAGCCCAATTGCAATTTAGAAGAGTACCACGAATGCTTTGATAATATGAACATCCAATACGAGTTAATCTCTCCAACATAATTTTTTTTAATTCAGATGTTTTCTGATATTTATTTGTTAAAAAAGTTGAAGTAAAAGTTTAGTACAAAGTAATAAATTATAAAAATAGTACATATCCATAATTCGTATTGATGTATTTTTTAATTAATTTATTTATATATGATTCTTTAAAATTTTATAATACATCCAAATATTTAGGAATTTCTTATTTAATTGCCTTCTTTAAAAATGATTTGTCGATATAAAAAGAGTTTATTGACGAATTGGAAAAGTACAATTAGAAAATTATTTTAAACATATTGTCGTTGTTATAAAAGAATTACGGTGACTTGATGTTATAAATCAACTATTCGTATCATTTATTTATTTTAAGAGTGTTATTTAAATTTAAAATAAATTAAAATATTTGCTATAGGCCAAAATGGGATATATTACAACAAAAAAATTACAATTGATACGACGAAGTATGAGATGAATTTATTTATTAATAATAATTACTATTAATTATATGGTAGAAATTAAGTATGACATTAATTTATTTCTTATATATAAAGTAGAAGTAAGCATTATATACAAAAAAAAATTCATGGAAGTAGAAGCACGCATTATATTTCTGTAAACAAAAGAAAAAAAATAGACAAGTATATGTTTAGTAATAAATTAGATACTGAGTATGTTCATTTATTAATAGGAAATATATATGTTACTAGCATAGACATGTATTTATTCATTGTAATTATGTACTCGAACAAGACATTATGTAGACAATAGAAATTCAGTGTGGTATTTGATTCGATCCGATTCAATTGTAGAGATGCAAATGCAAATGCTTTGATTTACTAATAGGGACTGAATTGATTGAATTGTATTTGTGGCTGAATTTTAATTTAATAGGGACTGAATTGATTGAACTGTATTTGGGGCTGAAATGCTAGAAATTGTTTGTGCTTGGGGCTGAAATGCAAATGCTAGGAATTGATTGAACTGTTTGTGCTTTGATTTACTAAATGTTAGGAATTGATTGAACTGTTTGTGCTTTGATTAATGGAATTTCACAATGCTCAACATGAGGGCAATATTAACTAGTTGGACTGCGGTCGGAGAATTCCCCGAGGTTATTTTAAGCCGATTTATTATTTTAGGATTTCATATTTTTATTGATTTAGGGCTTAGGGTTTAGAAAATTATTTGACTTCATCAATTGTTAATGATCAAATGCAGTATATCAAGCCGGTTGGACAACCATATAAAAACGAAGACGTTGATGCAGTCGTTTCGGAGGTTATGGACTTCATGTATGGGGTATTATTTTAGGAAATTTTTCATTTAACTTGGTGTTAACTCTATGTATAGTTACTTTGTTAATTTTTGCTATATATTGATATATGTTTTGTGCTTGGTATATATATGTGAGATCTGATATATGCATGATATATGTTTGTCTGCTGCATGTTTGTTTGTATGATGTAAATTGGGTACCAATTTGGTACCAATTCGGCTAGCAAAATTGGGCTAGCCAATAAAACAGGCGAAATAAAAAAAAGGTCTTTTGTAACGGTTATTAAGGAATAACCGTTACAGAATTCATAATTTCATTTTTTTATATCAACAATATCTGTACAAATGTTCTCAAAAAACAGTAATGTAATTTCCGTCAACAATATGATAACGGTTATTATATAATAACTGTTATAGAAGCCAGTCTTCTGTAACGGTTATTATCTAATAACTGTTACAAATGTTCTTCATAAAACCGTAACCACATTTCCGTCCACAATACCATAACGGTTATTAGATAATAACCGTTACCGAAGACTGGTTTCTATAACGGTTATTAGACTTTCTGTAACGGGGGCTACTGTAACGTTACGTGTACCGTTACAAATGTTTTTTATTAACCGTTACAGAAATCGAAATTTCGCGTAGTGGCTGCCCACCTACCCGTTTTGGACCCGATTCAATTATAGGCTATAAAAAATTATAAAACATGGTTTGGTTCGTTAACTTGGTCTTTTTAAGTGCACCTAATTCAAGCCACGTCCATCCAAGTCATTAATTTCACTCAAGTGGTCGAATGTTAATCCAAGTCATTAATTTCACGCCTGAGTGACGTACTACATTAGGTATGTCACTACGGATTTTCTTGCCGTTCGGATGCTGTTTCCGTTTACAGATCCATTAAGTTGAGAAACACGGCAAGGTACAATGAATTGCATTTTTTTTTCTTGGTCCAATAAATGTATAAAAGAAAAGGATTTCTCAAAAATTATATTTTCATAATGTTGGCTAGACCAAAAAGAAAAAAGAAAAAAATAAAAATAGTTGTATATGATCCATTTGGTTGGAGGTGAAGTTAATAGTGAAGTTAGAAGATGTGAAAAGTTATTGTTAACTTCAAGTTAGAGAATATTGTTTGGTGTAAAATGTCAAAGTTAGAGATATAGGAAATGAATAAAATATTAATTTAATTGATTTATTTAGTTACTATATTATATTTTATTAGTATTTTCTATTTGACAATTAATACAGGTGCTTTAGATGACTCGAGAAATGCCAAATTAATTCTGATTTCTTTCCTAATATTAATATGAATAATCATAATAATGACAATGATCAGATTAGAAATAATAATGAGGAAGTTTATTATGCAATGTAGTGTATAGAGCAATCTATGCACTGCCATCTGATCCGTTGGATTTACTTTAATAATCGTGTAGATGAGGGTGCTGAACTAAAAGAATGTTAAGTTGTTCTGGTTCATTTTTATCAATGACAAAAATGTCCCTAACAATTTTAAAAAAGACAAAAGAGCCTCTGAAATTTTAAAAAGAGCACAGCTATTGCGGTAATAGAATTGCCGTAATAACTCAGCCCTATAGCGGCAATAGCATTACCGCTATAGGGGGCTATAGCGGCATTGCTATTACCGCTATAGGCCTTTTTTTCTTTTCGGACTGACACACAGAGGACTCCTGTTTTTGCGCAGAAAAAGGAAATGTGCATAGTTTTTGTTTTGGAATTTTTCTCTATAGCGGCATTGCCTTTGCCGCTATAGGGTTTTTTTTTCTTTTTTGGCTGAAATTTTTAGGCCTCATAAATTAGTGGAAACACCAGCAATGTATCATTTACAGAATAAACATGTCTAGCCACTAGCTTGCATAATCTGACTTGACTGAATGAGTCAACAAATGAGCTTTCTTTTTTTATTTCCTAACGGTCATGTAGTTAACTAGGGGTTCAACCTATGTGCAGGTGCGCTGCGGTTACATGCAGGATGAGGTAGAATCACTTTTCACTAAGCATTTCGCGAGCAACGACCGAAAAATAGCAAGAATTTCTCTCAAGCCCCAGCAGAACAAAGATTCTCATGCCATCACCTTTTTCGCTGGTTAGTTAGTATGAAAAATATTTATTGCATCATATTTAGATAGCACAGCTGGTCTTTCATTAATGCAACTGACTTCCTTTCTTTCCCCCCCCCCCCCCCCCCCCCCCCGATACAGGCTTATTCACTGGCACATTCGTAACCTTGTTTAGTGTCTATGCTATATTGGCTCATTTTTGTGGTATTTTTACATCCACTTCAACATCAGGTTATGTTGAGACTGTCTACCTAGTTTTTAGGTAGGTATATATTTTGTTCTTTTTTTCATTAATAGTAACAATTTGAAATAAAGAAAAAAATGTTCCATATTAACTAAAGTATATTGATGTAAGTAAATACTCTGCAGTCCCTAATGATAAAAGTTAATTAAAAAAAATAAACATGTCATGCAACTCACCACCAGGACTGATGGAAGGATGCTAAGAAAGCCAAAACGAAACATATTTTAAAGAAAAGAAAACTAAAAGCGCCATAACTTGTTGCTTGTGTTAAAGAAGAAAAGAGGAAATAGGTTATAACTGTTTGTACTAAATAGTGGTATAATAGTTGAGTCTACATCATCAAATAGGCACCCACTAAGTTTGTTATACAAATGAATCTAATAATTTTTTCCTTGCTTAAATTACATCCACTTGCTACCCTAGTCTGGCCCCACTTCAATGGATAACTAGATCCATACAATGTACAAGGAAAAATACTTTATTTCATATTTATAGTGTTCCACTTACTAGTGGAATATATCCATAGCTGCATAGAATGACAATGAAGCCATATTGGAAGGCAATCCAGAGTTCCAGACCATTAACCTTAAGTTGTAAAGTATTTGAACGAACTATTCTCGTACATACATAGAGAGAGAGACTGTAGCACAATGATGAGAATTGATTCCAGCTGTGCAAAAAGTCGATCCCTCTTTATCAATGCGGACAGAAAAAAGAAGTTGCGGAAAAAAACAAAACAAACTTAGAGATGTCAGCCAAAAAAGAAAAAAATAAAACTCTATAGCTACAAAGGCAATGCCGGAGGAAAATTCCAAAATAAAAACTATGCACCTTTTCTTTTTCTGCGCAAAAACTGAAGTCCCTCGGTGTGTCAGTCCGAAAAGAAAAAAAAGGCCTATAGCGGTAATAGCAATGCCGCTATAGCCCCCTATAGCGGTAATACTATTGCCGCTGTAGGGCTGAGTTATTACGGCAATTCTATTACCGCTATAGCTGTACTTTTTTTAAAATTTCAGAGGCTCTTTTGTCTTTTTTAAAATTGTTAGGAACATTTTTATCATTGATAAAAATTTTCCGTTCTTCTCGTTTCCTCAAACTTGAACTATTCGTCGCTTCTTCCTAGTTATGAAAAAACCTTTCATCTCTGAGAAGTATGAACCCTTCCTTCTATCGCGTAATCCTCTCTTCTCTAACACAGATCCCGTCGAGAGCTGAGACGAAATCCTATCTAACGCTGTCGCGCGATGCCAATACTCTAACACAGATCCATCTGAGTTGAAATCCTCTCTCCGTCCATGGAGCTTCGAAAACCTAGAGAGAGGGAGGTCCGACGAAACAAACACTAGATTTCACAAACCTTGCTGGAGAATGAATATTTTTCCTTTCACTTGGCCCGTTCTAACATAGATCGAACTCACCTACACCTCCCTCCTCTCTATTACCTCTCACTAAAGGATCCTCCAAGCCTCCGTTATTGAGCTTCCAGCTATCCCTTGACACGACAACAAACAGGATGTTCTAGTTCCCTGTTGACACAACAACAGACATGAAGGCCCCTCTCTATCTATCAAATTTGCATTAATTTCTTTCAGTTTTTATGGTCGTACCTGTCCTTAATTCATTCAGATTTTATGCTCGTACCAGTGGTATCTAATAAAAGTTTGTTTAATTACTTCAATTGCTATTTGGTTTGTCATAAGCTGTTGATACCATGTAAATATAATTGAATTTCATCATTTTTAAAAGAATTATTCTAAACTAGTAGGGCAAAAGAAGATTATTAACAAGATATAATTGTTAAGGGTTGGCAAGGAAAGGGTAAATCGTAAATGTGTTTACTGTGAGTAAGATGAAAATATAGATTATTATTCTTCCTTTATAGTAACGATAGGTCAATCTAGCTATGGTTTATTAGACAATTTAGTTGTGATATACCCAACTGTTTCGAAGATTTAATTAGGATTTGTCAAAAGGAGGGATTAATTCACAAAATGACATTTAAGATATGTTGCAGTGCCATTCTGGATTCAATGGACAACTAGAAAGACATACTTTAGAGATAATAAAGTATCATCTTTTAGAGCAATCGTGACCGTCATATATTCTGTTTTGAACTATTGGGCAGAGGTATGGCCAGGTCAGCTCAAGGAAGCGGTTTGGAAGATGATGCCATTTTTGAAGGAACCGCCTCTGCAGTTGATGTGTGGGACCGCTTCAGTTCATCCATGGAACTTCAAATCCAGAGAGAAAGTAGTAAGGCATTGCTGAGGAGGATTGGCAATGAAGTATCAATTTTAGATTCTGTGTTTTTCATTTTTTGTAATAAAATGGATATAATTTTTGCTTTGTTGGTTAAAAAAGGTTGGCTGCCAGCACAATGGAGATCATTCTGGAAAGATAGATAGCATTACTGCACTGTTATTGGTAGTTCGTACCAGTGCATTTCATTGGTTTGATTTTGTCGATTTGTAATTGCTACCAGTACTTCTGATTTTTTTAAATTTAAAATGAAAAAGATGGAATAGATATGTTATATGACTATGTTATATCATATTTCGAAGCTAATGTTACCCCTTAAGCTTTGCAATTTTCTTTCAACATTATCTTTAATTAACTTTTTGCAATGGTAAATCTTAATTGAAGCACCTTTTGATATGAATATTTGATGGAAACATGTATTGAGATATACAGTTTTGTATATGGTGTAATAACTTGGATCTATTTGGTAATTCAACTCTATGATCAGGTTGCTAATGATATGTACTTGGCGTTAGTGAACCAAAAGGGTATTTTTGGGAATTGATAAAAGAAATTAATATGCTTTACATAGGTAACTCAGTACACAATTAGAACCTTGATGTTTAAATCATTAGAGCTTCATTTTAACATCATTGGTATATTGAAAGTCCTGAGAAGTGAAATAATTTTATATCTGTAATTTTCAATTACTTTTAGTAACACCGCTAAAAGAGACAACAAGTGTACATGAAGTAGGTCATTCTCTCAAACATGTAGCAAGTATTGAACATTACCAGTCGAGATCATTTATAATGTTTACACATAGAATTTCCAATAATCAAATTGCTTTAACACATACTCTTTCCAGTAATCAACTACACATTTTCCATAATACCCTATGCACGAAATGCCATATGCACTATAGTGCATATTAAACTTTCTCTTTTCCAAATGCTTAACACAAAACAACACTAATCAAAAACAATTTTTCTAAGTCCTAAATCTTTATTTTCTTCTCATGTCTCTTCTTCATCATCCTCTTCTCTATCGGACTCATCTCCATTGATTTTCTTGGGCAAATCTTTTTCATCATGATGTAAACTAGTGAATGCATCGCGCTTCGCGCGATGTATAATTAATTTAAGATGATTGCAATATTTACCTAAGCAAATTTTTTTTTTAGTTATCCTGAGGTTGTTGTGATTGATGATATGGATTAGGTGGTTTATAATCAAAATATACAGTCATCCAGATAAATTGCCTCCGATATTATCAAAACTAACCTTTTTTGATTATTTCTTTTTATAAGAAAGCATCAACTTTTCTATATTATGTCTAAGTACAATATCTAAATATATCTATATGGCTCCATAATAAAATATGATGATTAACAAAGTTATAGGGAAAAATATAAATAACTCCTCTAAAAATTAAAACTCAAATGTTCAAATTTATTAGCTAAAAAAAAGAAAATCCAATCATAAAATCTACAGGAAGATAAAAACAGTACGATACGATATCTTTTAATATGCATCTCAAGAACTGCATAAAGTTATCTCAAAATATTGATTCATACCATAGACCATCAAAGATCATTTTTAAACTATACCAAGGTAAGAGAAGATGATTACATATCTAATCATGGGTTCAGGCAAGCTCGAAATTCAGTGGAGCATACATTGCCAATCTTTAGCCCTGACATCTCGATCCTTTAACACTTGTTAGTTAATTAAAAATTGATCAGCTAATTGAACCTGAAAAAAGAAACAAAGCAAAATATAATTCGACACAATTCATATTCTTTCCTTATTTATCTTCTTTCTTATTTCTAGACATACTGTAATTTCAATCAGAACATGACCTCAATTGTGCTGGTACGTATCATTACTATTTTAGACTTGTTAAAATGCTTGTTAAAATAGTTACTAAAATATCTGCCCACCTAACTCATTTTTGGTGCTGACACTGAGCTTATACTTGTTTACTGGTGCATGAAATAACTTCTCTTAAAGATTAGACACCTTAGGCATGAAATAAAATAATAAGATATTTTGAGTGCAAACGGTCAGCAATAGTAAAGATCAGTCTAACATAAATTTATCAACATAGCTATCAATGCAAACTAAAGAAAAAGGAAAAAAAGATAACCAAACGAAAACGAATCAGTTTTCTCAAGATATGAGTAAAATACATTTCATATTCTGAGTGTCATACCTGAAGGGCATGAGAAGAACCGTACTGCAATGAAATCTTAACTTGAAGAAGCATAGCATTATAAGAGCTAAGTTGATGAATATTGATCTCAACAAAAGAAGAGCTGCGTAGAGATCACAGAAATCTAGCCGATGAGCTTGCTGAACAGGAAATAAAGAAATGGTTCCTGAAATAAAAGCGCAGAACCAGTCATCAGCATCAAGATCTTGTTCGCACTCAAAATCTCCAACAGAAAGGAGTTTGTTTGCTAAAATTTGCAGCAAGCAATCTTGTAAGAGAGATATAAATTATTATATGTACTTGAAGGTTACCAAAATAGCCAGTACAGAGTATACTTTTGCCCTTAATTTTGACACTAACAATATAGTGCTGACCACAAACAATAAGGAATGCAGAGTGTTAGATGGCAGGACTTTTCATTTCCATGCCTTTCTTTTTAAATTTAAAAGGCGAACAAATATTCAGCAAGTGAACAATGGGATGTGTTCATTTCAATTACTATCAGTGTATTCTTTTCAAAAAAATTTATGCTCAATATTTAGCAAGGTCTAAACTTTAGGAAACAAAATTAATTTTCTCCTATTACACATACTGGTAAGGCAAATGGTATTGATACTAACACCAGTGTGTTATACCTTCAAAAAGGCATCATGTGTTTTGTAATAATAAGAAGGAAAAATTAGATATAAGCCCTGGAATCATCTCAATCTGGATATAATCCCCTAAAATCTTTAAAATTAGATATAACCCCTTACAATCTTATTCACCTGAGATATAACCCCTTTTGATTAATTTTAATCAGTTTTTAACTGAAAAAGTATTATTTTACAACAGATGATAAAAATACCCTCTTTGTTCTCTCTTTCTTTTAATGGGATCCTGCTCTTACTGTGGCGCACTTCGTGTTAGCTCTATCTCCCACTCCCCAGAATAACCTACAATCAAAAATGAAAATGCAAACTAAGAATCGACTGTAATGCCACACTTCCTACACGGCTACGTCCCCTGCACTCTCTCTCTCTCTCTCTCTCTCTCTCTCTCTCCATATGCTTCAATGCTCCATGTCCCTCAAAACTTAGTCGCATACACAGAAAAGTAGTAATTTATGAAAAGTAGCTTCTGTTCACATGCACATAAGACTTGGGAATTGGGATAGCTTGCTTCAGAGAAAAACCTTCATTCCTTTTTTTTTATTTGAATGTTCCTTTTAGTCTAATCGAAAGAATTATGAATTTATACTTTTCAAGATGATTCCTCTTGGCATCAAGGCAATTCATTTCCTTAATGAATTGTTAAAAGTTATCTCGTATAAAAAATGTTTGTGCATTGTTGCCGAAACCTTGCATGAATCCCATACTCGGTACAAATACTCGTCCATATCAATTGATGTTACAAACCCTCCAATATTTATTTTATGTTAATCCAAAAGATTGAAGTATTGAATGATAGATATATTATGGATTTAGGATTGGAATTTATCTATTTACTTTTATTTGGTTGGGAGGAAGGGAGCGAGATGAAACGTTCTTTTGGCATGGAGGAGGGCACTTTGGTCATATAAATATACATTTGCTTTAATTTAAATTTAAAATAATTAAATTAGAGAAAAGGGGTTATTTCCATGACAAACATGATTTCAGGGAGTTATATCCAATTTTAAAAATTGTAGGGGGTTAAATTCCAGGGGTTATATCGAATTTTCTCTAAGAAAAAAGTATATATAAGAAGGGGAATTGTCGAGCATTCGATTAAGATGTTTATCTTCCAAATCTGATATATAAGAATCATCATGATAAATTCATTTGTCACGTTTTAAACTTCCATCTATTCCATGTAAATATGCAAACATATTGCTAAAATATAAATTGATCTACCCAGCGATAGCAAACTACTATTGTGACACCCGAAATTTTAATGTTTCTGAAATTATTTTTTTTATTATAAATTTGGGTGCACTTAGTTTTACTGTGAGCAATTTCTTTGCATGAAATTAAATTTTGAACTTACTGTTATTCTGAAATAGAAATATGAAAATTTCTAAAGTTCTATTTTGCATTATAAAGAGTTTAACTATATTTATTACGTTGTATAATTTTTTTTTATGCAAGAAAATATGCATTTTTGATTTAATGGATGAGACCTTAGTTTGTAAAAAAAAAAAAAAAAAAAAAAAATCGGAATGGTAAAAAAAGTGGGAGCCGACCCCTTTATTTTTTCCTCTCTCTCTGTCTTTCCCTTTCGGCTCCAACAGAGAGGCAGCACCTCTCTTTCTCAAAAAAAATCGAAACCTCCCCACAAATCCAATCTCCACTCCTCCATCGTTTCACCGGATCAAAGTACCTTCGCGTTCGTCTCACCACCCTCTCTTATTATCTACCTTTGGATCGTCAATTGGAGGCCTCTTCTCGTCGTATTTTTCGATGGAAGTTTTTCGGAAATCAAATCCGGGAAGGTCTCTTCCGATTTTTCTTGCAAACTTCTAACTCGTTACACTTACTGAGTAAGTAAATTTGTTGATTGTATTAGATTTCTACCCTTTTGTTACTCAAATTAATTTCAAAGGGCCAAATTGAATAAAGTCATTTGCAGTTTTTCTGTTACCGCTGTGACCTTGCATCAGTCTTTAAGTAACTGTTGTTATTCTGTTTCGAATTTCGATGTGAGAATAGTTTTGTTTGAAACTAGACTTCAAGATGAAAATTTTGGTATCTAGAGTGAATTTTTCTGAGATTGGTTGGTATTTTTACAAGATTTTTGAAACTAGGGCAACTTTAGAAAATCAGTTTCTGGAACAGACAGACCCCAGTGTGGTTTTTCATTTTTAATTTATTCTCTGTTTGCATTTAAGACTTGAAACTTTTAGGTATGAAATTAGACATACATAGGCAGCTCCTGTAATTTTTACAAAATTTTTAGATAGTTATTTGAAGGGTTTCGAGGCTTGAACTTTCAGACATTTTCTGACACGATTTGCTGGAACAGATTTCTGAAACTTGATTCTGTCTGATTTCGAAAATTCATTATAATTAATCTGTATGTCCAAAAATTATGAAATTTTTACAGGAGTTACGTCCTAGTATCTTTCATTCACAGTTAAATTTTTATTTGATTCCGTTCAGCCGTTCGTAAAATAAAAAGGATTTTGTAAACTGTCAAAAATGCCCTTCACTGGTTGTACCAGAATTTGTCCAGCGCTGTTGTTTTACCGTTGTGTGCTGATTTTTAACATTGTTAACCACTGTTTAGTGTTTGTAATAATCTACTGGTACAACTAATAAGGTGTACTATAATTGTATGAGGTAATCAAAGGAACAAATCAAATCCGTCACTTTATCTACGAATTTGTTGAATGTGAATTGTTATTGTTTGCTTGCTTAAATAAGGACTTAGCCTAGTATTGTTAATGTAGAGTCTGGGCAGGTTTTCGAGCCGGATATGGCTGGTACAACTGAGGGTCTGTATGATTATTGTTGGCTAGCTGATGTTATTGTGTTATCAGGTACGGATTTCACTTGAGTTTTAATTATATGTGACATAAGTTTTGATTGTGCTTATTATTATTATTGTTATTATTATCATTATGCATTCTGAATTCATAATTGGAATTTTGTTCATGAGATCATTTTGTGAAATTGTATATTGATGTATGATTGGAAAGTGGCATATTGAATGGTATCCGATTGAAATGTTGGAAAATGACATATTGAATGGTATCCGATTGAAATGTGATTTGATTGAGGAAGTACAGCTTGTGTGGTTGAGATAGACACTCGTAATATTTGGAGGTGGAGTCATGACCCATCCTACCAAGCACCGTGTAATAAGCGCTTATGTACCGGGACTCAGTAGGTCTAGTCTGGAATGGACCGGAGTGTGAGTGTTCCCAGCTTGCTTGTACATTTTGATGATTTAAATTGATTGAATTATGTATGAATTGAATTGGCCGTTGGCATCCATCTATAGGGTGGTTCGCGGTATCTGAAGGAAATGACTGAAATGATTGACTTGTGATAAACCAGACTTGCATATTAGGTAATTGCCCAACCAATTGAGTCGGCTTTTGCTATACATTGACATTTGAATTGTTATGGAATTGATGCCGAGCTCACATTGCATATTGCATTGATTTAATTAATTTTGACATTGCTATTCTGCTTTGAACAAGAGGTGAATGTTTTTACACGGTAATTGATATATAACGATTAATTATTTTTTTTTCTAAGGAATTGAAATGACAATTGGTATATTCTGAATTTTAAAGGATTTTGAATAGTATTGAATTTCTTTGTCTAATTGCATTGCTTGATCGAAAGTCTAGTTTTAATGTTATTTGAAATAAAAAGAAATGAAATTTGATTTGGATTTGGTTTGACTCAGTCTTGTATTTAGTTCCAACACATGATAATCAAAACTCAAGTGGCTGGAACTGAATACCGTACTGAGATAAATTTTATTTATCTCATTCCGTGCTTTTGCATTGTTTTCCACGATTGGTTGTGGGTTCCAGGTTTCAGGTCAAGTGCTGGACAGCAGGACGAGTAGCGAGCCATTGGATACTGTGGTTAGCAACCTATATTTACCAGACCTTGTAGGATTTAATTCATATTGAAGTTATTAGTTATAAATTTATAATTGACACGTATATTAATTGTGTATAATTAACAGTAATTCGTAAAATGAGTGGTTCTAAGCCTTGCGGGTGCGGTAGGCATCCGCGGCGGGCACTCCGTCGCATGTTGTTCAGGTACAGTATTCGACGGGGTGTCACAGGTGGTATCAGAGAATGGTTTAGCAACCGAACCAGGCCAATAGAACACGTGAGTGGGGTAAGTCTAATGGGTTGTTCTTATAAGTAGATTTTATTTCATAGTTTTTGTGACGGTAGATTTAAAATTTGTTTGACTTATTTATAACTATGATATGATGTACTAATGATCCTTTGTATTTGTATATATACTAGTAAATATATATTGATTGATTGTTTTATATTTGATTACCATGTTGCTCTAGTGCTTACTTTAGCAATAAAATTGGATTCTTGAAAACTTTCCTCAAAGATTGTTCTTTTTGCGTGTCGAATAGTTGAATTAAGTTGGATGCTTATATTGCATAGTTTTAAACTATAATATATATTTGAATTCATAGTTTAATATTTTATATGAGGTGGTTCGAAACTATTTGATAGTTTGACTGTATATGTTGGTTCTAAAAATTTGGTGTGATATGTTATAATTTCAAGTTAAAGTCACAACTCAAGATGATATTTTCTATTATATTTAAATATACTCTTTGGTGAACATTGTTTGTCGAGTACGACTCATTTTAGTTAAAGGGAGCATAAATTTGATTTTCATAAATCATTTTATCGTGCATAGTTTGAATTAAGATAACATAATGATCTTGTATGGAAAATTTGGAATTTATTAAATTCTAGTTTTCTTGGTGCAGTTGCATAAACACTCCATTGATATTTTGAAAATGTAGTTTTGCTATTACTAAAGATGTAAAGATATATATTTTGCATGAGGTTTTTACATAAGTTGTAAGCAATTCATGTTGATAAGAACTTCAAAAAAAAATAGATTTGAGTTATTTTAAAGCTTCAGTGGCTTAGTTGAGTAAAAATCTTATCTTTTGTTGGCACAAGGATCAAACAAGCTGACTGATCATCTGACTTGTTAATTGAATCTCAATAATACCAGAATTATTCTTACTTCCTTGACTGATCACCAAGGCAGCCAATAATAATTTTGATATTACCGTGCTTCCTAAAAGATAAGAAAAGAACTGGATATTTCAAAATGTTATTAGTTACAAGAATTGAAAGATTTTGTTTTTTTTTAAATGATAACGTAAGGAGTGGTAGTATTCTCTGCTTATAGTACTTTATTATTTGAATTGTTATGATGTTATGATATGGAATTGTCTGAATTGTAAAGGGAATTGAATGACCGTTGGCAACCCTGTTTGGAGGTGATTCACGGTATTCGAAAATCTGTAATCGCTGGAAGCTCTCTGAAAAAGAGACTCGCGATATCTGACTCTGAATTGATTGATCTCTGATTGTGACTTAGGATTGTCATGCTTGCATTTAATTCACCGAGGTTGGGCCGATATTCCAGTATTATTAGTAGTATTTTAATTTCGAATTGAATAAAATGTCGAGCTCATTTTGCATTGCATTAATTTGAAATTGCTTGATAATTGTTGCATAATATGTTCATTCCATCTGATTGTATTATTGACTGTATGAATGCTATGTATTTAGATAAATTTCGAGGTCGAAATTGTTTTAAGGGGGGAAGAATGTGACACCCGAAATTTTAATGTTTCTGAAATTATTTTTTTTATTATAAATTTGGGTGCACTTAGTTTTACTGTGAGCAATTTCTTTGCATGAAATTAAATTTTGAACTTACTGTTATTCTGAAATAGAAATATGAAAATTTCTAAAGTTCTATTTTGCATTATAAAGAGTTTAACTATATTTATTACGTTGTATAATTTTTTTTTATGCAAGAAAATATGCATTTTTGATTTAATGGATGAGACCTTAGTTTGTAAAAAAAAAAAAAAAAAATCGGAATGGTAAAAAAGTGGGAGCCGACCCCTTTATTTTTTCCTCTCTCTCTGTCTTTCCCTTTCGGCTCCAACAGAGAGGCAGCACCTCTCTTTCTCAAAAAAAATCGAAACCTCCCCACAAATCCAATCTCCACTCCTCCATCGTTTCACCGGATCAAAGTACCTTCGCGTTCGTCTCACCACCCTCTCTTATTATCTACCTTTGGATCGTCAATTGGAGGCCTCTTCTCGTCGTATTTTTCGATGGAAGTTTTTCGGAAATCAAATCCGGGAAGGTCTCTTCCGATTTTTCTTGCAAACTTCTAACTCGTTACACTTACTGAGTAAGTAAATTTGTTGATTGTATTAGATTTCTACCCTTTTGTTACTCAAATTAATTTCAAAGGGCCAAATTGAATAAAGTCATTTGCAGTTTTTCTGTTACCGCTGTGACCTTGCATCAGTCTTTAAGTAACTGTTGTTATTCTGTTTCGAATTTCGATGTGAGAATAGTTTTGTTTGAAACTAGACTTCAAGATGAAAATTTTGGTATCTAGAGTGAATTTTTCTGAGATTGGTTGGTATTTTTACAAGATTTTTGAAACTAGGGCAACTTTAGAAAATCAGTTTCTGGAACAGACAGACCCCAGTGTGGTTTTTCATTTTTAATTTATTCTCTGTTTGCATTTAAGACTTGAAACTTTTAGGTATGAAAATAGACATACATAGGCAGCTCCTGTAATTTTTACAAAATTTTTAGATAGTTATTTGAAGGGTTTCGAGGCTTGAACTTTCAGACATTTTCTGACACGATTTGCTGGAACAGATTTCTGAAACTTGATTCTGTCTGATTTCGAAAATTCATTATAATTAATCTGTATGTCCAAAAATTATGAAATTTTTACAGGAGTTACGTCCTAGTATCTTTCATTCACAGTTAAATTTTTATTTGATTCCGTTCAGCCGTTCGTAAAATAAAAAGGATTTTGTAAACTGTCAAAAATGCCCTTCACTGGTTGTACCAGAATTTGTCCAGCGCTGTTGTTTTACCGTTGTGTGCTGATTTTTAACATTGTTAACCACTGTTTAGTGTTTGTAATAATCTACTGGTACAACTAATAAGGTGTACTATAATTGTATGAGGTAATCAAAGGAACAAATCAAATCCGTCACTTTATCTACGAATTTGTTGAATGTGAATTGTTATTGTTTGCTTGCTTAAATAAGGACTTAGCCTAGTATTGTTAATGTAGAGTCTGGGCAGGTTTTCGAGCCGGATATGGCTGGTACAACTGAGGGTCTGTATGATTATTGTTGGCTAGCTGATGTTATTGTGTTATCAGGTACGGATTTCACTTGAGTTTTAATTATATGTGACATAAGTTTTGATTGTGCTTATTATTATTATTGTTATTATTATCATTATGCATTCTGAATTCATAATTGGAATTTTGTTCATGAGATCATTTTGTGAAATTGTATATTGATGTATGATTGGAAAGTGGCATATTGAATGGTATCCGATTGAAATGTTGGAAAATGACATATTGAATGGTATCCGATTGAAATGTGATTTGATTGAGGAAGTACAGCTTGTGTGGTTGAGATAGACACTCGTAATGTTTGGAGGTGGAGTCATGACCCATCCTACCAAGCACCGTGTAATAAGCGCTTATGTACCGGGACTCAGTAGGTCTAGTCTGGAATGGACCGGAGTGTGAGTGTTCCCAGCTTGCTTGTACATTTTGATGATTTAAATTGATTGAATTATGTATGAATTGAATTGGCCGTTGGCATCCATCTATAGGGTGGTTCGCGGTATCTGAAGGAAATGACTGAAATGATTGACTTGTGATAAACCAGACTTGCATATTAGGTAATTGCCCAACCAATTGAGTCGGCTTTTGCTATACATTGACATTTGAATTGTTATGGAATTGATGCCGAGCTCACATTGCATATTGCATTGATTTAATTAATTTTGACATTGCTATTCTGCTTTGAACAAGAGGTGAATGTTTTTACACGGTAATTGATATATAACGATTAATTATTTTTTTTTCTAAGGAATTGAAATGACAATTGGTATATTCTGAATTTTAAAGGATTTTGAATAGTATTGAATTTCTTTGTCTAATTGCATTGCTTGATCGAAAGTCTAGTTTTAATGTTATTTGAAATAAAAAGAAATGAAATTTGATTTGGATTTGGTTTGACTCAGTCTTGTATTTAGTTCCAACACATGATAATCAAAACTCAAGTGGCTGGAACTGAATACCGTACTGAGATAAATTTTATTTATCTCATTCCGTGCTTTTGCATTGTTTTCCACGATTGGTTGTGGGTTCCAGGTTTCAGGTCAAGTGCTGGACAGCAGGACGAGTAGCGAGCCATTGGATACTGTGGTTAGCAACCTATATTTACCAGACCTTGTAGGATTTAATTCATATTGAAGTTATTAGTTATAAATTTATAATTGACACGTATATTAATTGTGTATAATTAACAGTAATTCGTAAAATGAGTGGTTCTAAGCCTTGCGGGTGCGGTAGGCATCCGCGGCGGGCACTCCGTCGCATGTTGTTCAGGTACAGTATTCGACGGGGTGTCACAACTATGTTCTACAAGGATATGTGGTAATTTATTTTGAAAAGTACCTGATTTTAATTTCTCTTTTCATCTTCTTACTTTTCTGAACCAAGATTCTAGGAGCAGCTCGAGCTAACTCATGTATGCATCGTGAGATCTGAAAAAGAAAAATATAGAAAGTTAGTTATCAAATAGAATACCTAATGCAGCCGATTTGACGAAAAAATTAATGAGAATTTAAATTCATGTATGTTAAAACATGGCAACATGCAAATGGCCAACATAAACAACATGTACAACCCGCAACACCAAAAATTATGTAAGGACACAAATCAAAGCAAGCTCAGCACAAACCTTTCAATACATCCAGAATCAAACAAATTAAGAATTACTTCATCATAATTAACAAAATTGCATAAATATTGCACAAATATTTTAGAACTGCTTTTAATTAACAAAATTGTATCATATTCATGTAAGTATCTAATTGAAACATGTCAAGAAACAATAATCAGCAAAACTGAAATTGTACCATATTCATTTCTCGGTGTTTTTCAATTAGATACTGACAAAATTGTACTATATTCATTTCTTCTACTAAAATTGCATAAATATTGTACAAACTATTTTAGAACCTTTAGCATCACCTCTGCCATATCTTTTTCTCCCCTCTTCTCTTGTCTATTGTGTTTGTTTTTCTCACACTTAGCTGAATGAACTACAAAAAGAGAAGATGAATCAGTGCAATAAGGAACAAACCACCAATACCAAAACAATAATATTTTCAATAGTTAATTAGAAAAATGGCAGAAACAAAAATCATAGCAAAAGGAAAGAGAAACTCAGTGAGAAAACAAACCTAGAGAGCTATTCATCCTCTCATTGCTCTTTTTGCTTTGCCTATAGTTTGCCATGAAAAAAAATCCATGAAAACATATTCAAACAATAGAAAGAAAAATAAGAACGTAAACAAAACAAAAGAAGGCTTACTGTGCTTCAAGCGTTTCTTCTCATCGTTAGCATCTATCTTTTTCCCTTTTTCTCCTTACACAGCAAACCCTAAAAATAAACAAAATCTGCCGAAGACCAAAGATAAATGACAGAAAGAAAAAAAAATAAGAGAAAAGGTTGTGTAATCAAAACCCTAAACCCAAATCAGAGCTGACCTGGTTCAACAGAATCAACAGCTTAAGCAGAGGTCGGAGGCCCCAGGAATCCGAGGACGAAGAGCCGAGGCGAGGTCGGATATTGTCGACAGTACAATCAGTTATTTAGCATAGCCGGGGTGAGTGTGACGGCTGAATACCGATGCTGTCTCTCTACTAAACCTAAAGCCATGCCAAGGATTGAAAGAAATGGATCACTCCAGTGAGTGCCAGGTTCAGCGAAGAAGAGAGGGAGCATAGAGAAATAGAAAGAAAACCTGACATTACTGGCGGATCCATCGCCTTCGGCCCAGTCGGCACTGTTTGCTCTCTCCAAATCGCCACTGATCGCCTCCAGCTCCTCACCTTCCCTTGGTCCATGGGCCTCTCTCTCTTTTCTCTCTCCCCTCGTTCTGTGCTTGTGGCTGTGGTAGAAGAAGCTAGAAGGTCCTTTAGAAAATAATTAGATGAACTCAGATCTTGAACACCATGCACCTTTGCCTCTTCCGATATTTTCTAGTCTATGTGATCCATGGCCATCCATAATTAATGGAACTCATCACGTGCAAGCGTGGAATCCTCCGTGGAGGCGAACGAACGGGATCAAATTCTTTGCACAGAGGGAAAAAATGGACGGCCTGGATAATTGAACAGTAACACCCTGACTTGAAATTGAAGTATTTATAATAAGCAATTAGAAAGGATGCATTTATTGTGATATCTCTACTACTTATAAAGCACCCTTAACAAGGTTAGTATTTTTCACACAAAGGGGTCCAAACAATTTTGTTAGCATCATTATAAATCGTTGATCAATATGATGTACGGTTTGGATTGATATTTCTATAAAGGAGTCGACTCTACACACAAAAAAGTCAAGTCGCTGGATGGTAAGTCAGTTGGTTTGTTCATTTCAGCGCAAGGGTTCGATTCTGTAACAGCACAATTTTTTTCACTTTTTTTTATTTCATGCGCTCCCTTCCTGTTTGTTTCCTCATTCCCATTAAAAGAAACTTCTGCCGTTCGCTCCCAATTTACGCCCTTCTTTCTCCTTCCTTCCCCGCCTCGGCTAGAAAATGAATGATTTCACAACAAATCAGGCAAAAATGGCATAATTTCACATTTCGCTCCACCCTCTCTTCTCTCCTATTTGCCAGGAAAAGAAAGATTTCAGAATCGCCCCCATTATTTATCTAGGGTTTGAATTGTTTTCTCTAGGGTTTACTTGCGCCGCTCCCTTCTCTTCTCTAGACTCAATCCGAGTATTGAGGTTGCGGAGCAGAGGGAACGAATTCTTGACGAATGCTCTCGCTAAAATCGGGAGTCAAAATCCTCCCACAAAGTAATTTCTTTTGCTTTGGGTAGAGGGGGTACGTATTTCTTTCTCAGGTCGATTAGGAGGTCTATCTCTGCTTTCACTCCAAAAAGCTTCTGTAAAATGTGCAAAGAGCACATTATCTTGTTTCACAAACCCTATACCGCAACATGTATGTCATCGTTTCCTTAGCTTAATCTTTGCAATTATTCAGAATTCCCGCCTATATGCTATTGGGCAGTATCTGAATCATATAGTAGATTGGATTTCATTATGGGCATAATCAAGCTATATATTGAGTTTTTGCTTTCTATTCTTTAGCTTTAGCTTTCATTCACTTCGACGAAAGAAGTTTTCTGGGCTTTGGATTTCTGCTACGATATGGCCTTATTCATACCATCCTATGAAGCATTGGTACAAATAAAAAAGGGCTATCAGGTCACGGAGATTTTTTGGTATGGTAAGAATGGGTAATGCTGGGGTATGCAATATCTCTGGCATCGGAGATGCGTGTGTGGAGACCAATACAGGGTGTTTATAATTTATTTTGAAATTTTTCATTTGTCTTGTCCTTCTATTTTGACCTGACTGTTCATTTTTTTTGCTGATTATACACCTAGCAGTATTGGAAATTTGTCGCTTCTATGCCTTGTTGCCGCTGAGGTGGGGGCGATCTGGAGGCCGTCAATGAGCTGTCTTCTTTTCTCAATACATTGGTGAGGTTTGTTTCTTTCTCTTTCTTTAGCAATTTTGTTTTCCATGTCAATGCGTGGTTCTTTAGAATTGATTGTGAATATTATTTTATGGTCCCAGAGAGTACTGGATTTACCAATTCAAATAAGCATGAAGTGGATTTTCAGGCAAGCACCTTTTTTTTTATTTGTACACGATCTTAAATTTGTGCATACTTTACATGGATTATATATTTATTGTTTAACTATTACTGACATCCCTCTTTATTTCCTATGCTTAATCTTTTACCAGCTATCATGTTACTTTTTATCGACTCACATTTCAAAAAGAATTTATATATAGCACTTTTGAAAGTAATAAAAATTAAAATACTACTATATTGGTTCAAGAAATAGTGCAAAAGAGTTATAAGTGTTCTATTCAGACTTCAGAATAATAAAATATATTTAGCAAAGTGTTAATTTAAAGAGCTATCTCTTGATCTCGTTTTTTATCGTTATTTATTCCCCATTATATGGTAGAATATCCAAAGTTTATTTTTTATTACCAATCAGATCAGGCTTTCTTTGATTTTTGCTTTTTTTCTGCTTTAAATTTCATGCTTTTTTTGTCGCATCAGGATGCTAGGTTATTGTGCATCAAAGCAACTTTGCTGTAGCTAGGTTTATGTTATCTGGCTATGTTTCAATCTGTTCTGGTCTATTGGTTGGTCCATTTATGAGCTTTGTCATTTGATTCAAATTTAGATTTTAAAAGTATTTCTGCTGTGCTTTAAATACATCCATCATCCATGTTATTTTCTTTTTGATTTACATATTTGTGACTTCATGCTGCTTCGTATGGGATGAAATCATTGTGACATTGAGGGATAAGGGATAGATAAAACATGTTCAGTTAGGAACTTAAAATTTGATGAATTATTTAACTTTCCATGTCTTAAATTCTTTTTTTATTTAAATGTCTGATATTCTTACTGAGATTTTTTTATTCAGTTCATGTTTTGATGCTTGCTATATAATGGTTTTATCTAAATCATGCTTTTATTTTTGTCATTTCGTCAAGAAATTATTTCAGGAATATTGCTAATTTGTTCTAACTACAACAATTATAGTAAAGTAAAATTAGTGGATTTGAAGTCCTTTTTAAAGTAAAATTACAAATTATTGCTCAAGAGATGAAACAAATTCCTGAAACAAAGCAATAGAGCTATTCCATTATTTTTTTATTTGCCTTCTTTCTATAGTGTGATCTTTAAATAATCTTCAATCTGCTCGGGAAGGGCCTATTTGAACCTCTGGTTTCGCCTGACTGAGAAGAGCATGTAAATTCACTACAATCACTGTCAGTACATAGTATCACGATTTTGTGGGAAACAATCATTACATTGACCTATATTTTAAGTTATGCATCTGTTATAGGAGTATTGAAGAAAAGTTCAAATGCAAGATATAGATCATTTCATATACAAATATGATACAATGACCAGCATAATGTAGATCATTTCAGGTTCTATCGTGTAGCAAAAAGTCTAGCAGCCTATCAGGAATTTGTATCACATCTTTAAGGTATTGTTGTACTTTTGTTTAAATACTAGGGAATGAATCTTTAATTATTAATACACAATTTCTACTTGTTCTTATTCTTTTAAACTTCATCTCCTAAATCTGAGATATGCTACCATCCACTGTCTAAGATGCCTTCTTTATTAGGTTTTGAATCTCATATATTTTTGTGCACGGATGTGATGAATTTATTACGCAATTAATTGATTTCTTGATCAGGGATATGATTAATGTAATGGAGCAATAAATCACAATGCTAATATTCAGGGATTTTACGAATTTAGTGTTTTTCTTTAATAAATGTACACAAATTTATGCCAGTAGCATGCTTTAAATGTACGTATTTAACATGGTATATATAGCGAAAGTAATCTCGAATTCAATTACTAGATATAAAGTGAATAACCAATTAAGGAGAAAATAATCAGATGTTCCAATTCTCAACAATTCTTGAATATAATTTTCAGCTGGTAGACAATTATCCAAATAGAGCAATAGTGCTATTTTGGATGGCAATAAATAAAGGAGTGCATTAAAAGATATGGCCAGTGACTCATCTGTTATCCTTGAGTTAATGGATTCAATTTCTTCTGGATGGAAGTGAGATGAACTGTATTTTTCACAGAGTGGACTATAGGCTTATTTCACTGGTTGGACCTGTCTCTCAACCATGTTGTACATTTTCTCTTCTAATCCTTTCAAGGTATATTTTTTCTTAAATCAAAATTCTTTCATCAATTTAATATTTGGATCTTCTTATAAGCAATTGGTGATATTCAAACATTTTACAACGTCTACTAGGGCTTTTACTGTATCTGGCAAGTTGAAACCTGAGGAGGCAGTTGTTGGAATACTTTATTTACTATGAGTAGGTTGTTGATACTGTTGGTACAACATTGCCATCATAAGATTCTGTGTCTGAGAGGAGAAGAAAATTGTAGTTCCTTGAGTTGCAAGAAGAACTTATGAAGGTATTACCGCTAGCTTGAAATGTTCCGCCTAATTTTGTCGATAATATTAGGCCATTCTTGACAATTTTAGCTAACTAGCATAATGCTCGTCACCAGAGCTACTACAATTAACTTGCACTTGAAATTTCTAAGTATGACATAAGGAGTCTGACGTTTATCTATTTGGAATTCTTGTATAAAACCTCAATAAAAGTGTACCTTTTGGATTATTTTGGGTTTCATGTATCATTAGTGGGTCCAATGTATCATTAATGGGTCCAAACACTTTGCATAACCAGTTTTCCATATTAACTGAATTTGTTTATCATTAAAGCCTTGATATTTTTTTTCCATGTGCAAACTAAAACGGTGTATTACAGGAGGAAGAGAAGAAGCAAGCAAAGGAGAAGCTCAAGGAGCCTCTAAGGCTTTGCTGAGGAGGACATTGCTCTCAAGGAGATGGAGGGACCCACAGCCAGAGAAGTAGAATAGCTGCTAAAGCTAAGACGCATGAGAAAGAAGAACATCTTTGCAATATCACTCGAGCTCTGGCCATCCTTGCCTCTGCTTCTGTAATTTCATTATTTTAATCTTTTTTGTTTCTTACCTATACAATATTGCCTTTCTGATGAAGTGATGGACAATATTTCTGGAAAAAGAAGAGAATTAGAAATCTGAACGAATAAAACATTAGGGATGACTTGTCCACATAATATGGGAACAATTAGGGGCGCTTTTGTGGCGCTAATATCAATTTTTCCTTTTGCTAGGAGAGAGCTGGAGGAAGAGCTAGTCATGGGGCTCCAAAACAATGATTTTGAGTTCTTATTTTATTTTTCTTACGGAATGGTTAGTAAGTCAGCATTTTATTTCACTAAATAATACTTTTACTTGTACAGTTTGTGGAAGAAATAGAATTGATATGCTTTGTAGTTAAAATTAGATTTGTGACATTTTATTTTGTATCTGAGAATATATTATTATTGGAAAGAACTTTTATGGAGATTGATTTTATTAATACTGATAAAAAAGGTGTCCCAGATTTTGTCATTTTTTTTATTGATTGTTGATAGGTCCGAGGGTAGCTCACGAAAAATTATATAATGCATGTGTAACGCAATTTTTTAAGAACGAAAAAAAATTCATATAAAAAAATAAATGTTAAAAATCTTTTAACCATTTGAAATAGAACAAATAAAGAATTGTCCGCACATTGAGCGGGCAGTGCTGCTAGTATAATATAATATCCCTGAAACTTGAAGTCAACTCAACATAGGTTTAAATATCGTTCATGGCGGCCGCTATAGCGCCGATTTAGCGTTGCTACATGACAAAACGCTACACCGCTACGTATTTCGCGCTCCGTCTGATAGCGCGCTGTATAGCGGAAGCTATCGGACATAGAGCGCTCCTTTAGCGGTAAAAATAGCGTTTTTAAGTAATTTTATTATATGCTGCTCACAAATTAGTAAATTATAAAAGCCCAATTTGGCCCAATGACTATTACATCATTTTTCTCAAAGGACAAAGAGTCTGAGACCATCTTTCTCCTCTTCGGTGCCAAATCTCGACCCCTGCCCACCTCACGATCCTGCGACCCAAAACTTCCACCTCACCTCCGCCTCTCCATCTCATGATCTTCGAATTTTGTCACACCCTTGGAGGTGTGATGAAGCAATTTCAGAGGAAAATGCCAAGGGAATCAAGAAAAGAGAAAATAAAGAAGTAAAAGAGACAACTGGTTTGCAAAGCAAACAATAATTTCAGGAAATTTCTCATTGTTGTTTCTCAAGAGCTGAGCCCCTTTTATAATTAAACAACAGCTACTGTTATAATCCACCTCACTATTCTACTACTCCTTTTACTAACCAATTACAATCCTCCACGTCATCTAATTCCTTTACACTGGCAATTCTACTGTGAGATCTAACCATCCATCAACAGTCATTGCCTATCATGTAACAATCCCAGCTGTTCATTTCTAACACCGTCAGTTAAGTGATGTGTGCCCCCTCTAGTTAACAGCTCCGCTTGTCCTACTCCGTCCTTCTCCATCTCTGCAACTCTGACTGAGTCAATGGTTCCAACGGTCACCCCCAAATCAGATTGTATACCTGACATTCCCTCGCCGATGAAATTCACCTTGTCCTCAAGGAGAGCAGAAGGGTAACGATGTCGGATCTCATCAAAGTCTTCCCAAGAAGCCTCCTCTGGTGGGTGATCACGCCATTGAACCAAAATTTGGGCCACCGGAGCATTGCGCCTCTTGATCAATCGTCTAGCCAAAATAGCTGCCGGAACCTTGGGAACCGCCGGCCCGTGGCCAATGAGAGGTAGTGTGGGAGCAATAGGTGGACCACTGCCCACTCGAGCCTTTAATTGAGACACGTGGATCACAGGATGAATAGAGGAAGTTGCAGGTAGGTTGAGTTTGTAAGCTACATTTCCCACCTTTTGCAGTATCTCATAAGGCCCAAAAAATTTAGGGTTGAGTTTGCTATGTTGTGTGCCAGAAATGGATAATTGGCGGTATGGTTGTAGTTTTAGGTAAACCCAATCACCCTTGTTGAATTGTCTTTCGCTCCTATTAGAGTCAGCAAATTTTTCATTCTGTCCTGAGCTTTCAATAACTGACTTTTGAGATCCACCAAAATTTGTTGCCTCTGTCTCAACATATCATTGACTGACTCAATTGAACTTCTTGGGGCAGAACCTAATGCCAAAACTGGGGGGTCATAACCATACAAGGCTTTGAAGGGAGTAGTTTGTATGGAACTATGAAAATTAGTGTTATACCAATATTCAGCAAGTGGGACCCACTGAACCCACTTCTTTTGCTGTTGGAAAACCATACTTCTCAAGTAAGCTTCCACACATTGATTTACCCTCTCCACTTGCCCATCAGTTTGTGGGTGATAAGATGTACTTAGGTTGAGCTGGACCCCAAATTTGCCCATCAGTTCTTGCCAAAATTGACTAGTAAATATGGGGTCTCTATCTGACACAATGCTCAAAGGGAGGCCATGTAATTTATAAATGTTGTCAAGGAACACTTGTGCTACTGAGGCTGCAGTGTATGGGTGAGATAATGGTAAGAAGTGACTATACTTTGTAAGTCGATCCACCACAACTAGCAACACTTCTTTCCTAGCAGATTTAGGAAGGCCAGTTATAAAATCCATACCAATACCATGCCAAGCTTCAGGAGGAAGAGGAAGGGGCTGAAGTAGGCCAGGAGAAGGCACATGTTCAGGTTTTGTCAATTGGCAAGTTTCACAATTTCTTATGTACTCCATAACTTGATTTTTCATGGCTGGCCAATAAAATAAAGCCTTCAGTCTTTTATATGTTGCCAGAGAACCTGAATGACCCCCCAAATTGGAACTATGAAACTCATGCAAAAGCTTGTCTCTCCACTTGTTTGTAGCCCCTATACACATTCTACCTTTATACCTGATGAGGCCCTGGTGTTCAGTCAAATGATGAGTCTCCACTGACCCCTCTAACAATTTAACCTTCAAACTAGCAATCCAATCATCACCCACATAACTGTCAAGTAGGTCAGTAACCCACTGAGGAGTCACCTCATGTATCATGCAAACTTCAGGTTTATTGTTGTCCTCCCCCTCAGGATGCCCCTCCTTCCTAGATAAGGCATCAGCCACCAAATTACTAGATCCTTTCTTATATTCAATGGTATAATGGAGGCCCAATAACTTACTCAAACTCTTGTGCTGCATGGCAGTATTTACTCTTTGCTCTAAGAGGTGTTTCAAACTGATGTGATCAGTTCTTATAACAAAAGTGCCTCCCACTAAATAATGTTTCCATTTGCTAACAGCAGAAACTACTGCTAAGAGTTCTTTCTCATAAGTAGAGAGTCCTTGATTCTTTTGTCCCAGTCCTTTACTAAAAAATGCAATGGGTCTCTTTTCCTGCATGAGCACAGCCCCAATCCCCAGTTGACTAGCATCAGTCTCCAAAATGAAGGGTTTAGTGAAGTCAGGCAAGGCTAACACTGGGGCACTGACCATGGCTGTCTTGAGTTGTTGAAAGGCTAATTGAGTATCCTCAGTCCAGTGAAAAGAATCTTTCTTCAAGCAGTCAGTTAATGGTCTGCTGATCATACCATACCCTTTTATGAATTTCCTGTAGTAGCCTGTTAACCCAAGAAAACCCCTTAACTGTTTGACAGTTTTAGGTACTGGCCAATCAGTCATGGCCTCAATTTTGCTTGGATCAGTAGCCACACCCTCTGCATTGATTAAATGGCCCAAATATTCCACCTCATTTGCTCCAAAAGCACACTTACTGAATTTGGCAAAAAGCTTGTTATCCAGTAACAGTTCTAGGGTAGTTGCAAGATGTTGAACATGGTCTGCCATTGATTTACTATAAACCAAGATATCATCAAAGAATACCAGAATAAACCTCCTCAAATGTGGTTTAAAAATGGTGTTCATGAGAGCTTGGAAGGTAGCTGGGGCATTAGTAAGTCCAAATGGCATCACAGTAAACTCATAATGACCCATGTGTGTTCTAAATGCTGTTTTGGGAATATCATTTTCAAACATCCTAATCTGGTGGTAGCCAGATTTGAGGTCGATTTTGGAAAAAACTCTGGCCCCATGAAGTTCATCTAGAAGATCATCAATGATTGGAATGGGAAACTTGTTTTTGACTGTATTATCATTGAGCTTTCTATAATCTACACATAGTCTCCAAGACTGATCTTTCTTTTTAACTAGCAAAATTGGAGAAGCAAAGGGACTGGTGGAGGCTCTAATTTAACCTGATGAGAGAAGCTCCTCCACAATCTTCTCAATTTCAAGCTTTTGAAAGTGGGAGAATCTATATGGTCTTATGTTGACTGGTGGCACAGATGATTGAAGAGGGATCTGATGGTCAGTTGGTCGAACAGGAGGTAAAGAAGAAGGGGTAGAAAAAACCAAGTTATAGTGGTTGAGTACCTCTTGTAAAGTAGGAGGAATGTGTGAAATACTGTCACTCCATGACAGGTCTTGGTGGGTTGACTCAGCCTTTGTTATAAATAACTGAGCAAGGATGACCTCACTACCCTTCTGCTGTTCCTTGGCCAAACACAATTCCCCATGACACAACTTCACCTCTGCTACTTCATTTTGTACTTGCAGGGATACTATAGTATTCTTTACCTGTAACTGGACCAGTCCCTGTGCACAATCAATAACAACTGGTCCCATTCTGGCAATCCAATCCATCCCCAGAATAATGTCATAACCCAGAACTTCTAGTACTCTGAATTGCCCCTCAAATTCATGGTTTTGCAATGTAAATAACAATGGTTGGCATTTCATGTCAGACAGTAGTTTTGAACCACTAGCAGTCTTAACCAGCATAGGAGGTGCTGACACTGTAGGTATGTTGTTAATTTGTATCACAGAAGGATGAATGAAGGAATGAGTACCTCCACTATCGATCAAAGCCAAAATTGGTACCTTCTGAATATATCCCTTGAACTTGAGGGTTTGAGAATTAGAATGCCCCTCAGGGGAACACATAGAAATGTCACCTTGTTCAAAAGTGGCCTCTTGCATATCATGGGCTGTAATAGCCTCATCTTCCTCAACTACTACCTCTACTGCCTCTTCTGGTATCTCACTAGCTTCCAGCAAGTGTAATCTTTTCTTGACACATTTATGGCCCTGAATGTATTTCTCACCACACCAATAACATAACCCTAATCTCCTCATTTGTTCAAAGGACAATTTGCTACTATCTGTTGGGTTGGAAAGTAATTTGGGCTGTGATATAAAAGGAAGTAGTTTCTTGTCTGGGTTGTCAGGAGGTTTAAGAAATTTAGAATTGGAGATTGGGGAAAATCTTGAGCTGACTGCCATTCTGCCCCTCTTGTCTTGTCCCTCCAAGGACAATTCAGCCTGTTTGGCCAGTTTGTAGGGTTGGTTTAAACAAGTTGGGTTATACATTTCCACAGTATGTTTTAATTCTGCTCTCAACCCACTGATGAAAGCCATCAGGTAAAAATTTGCATCAGTTACTCTAGTAGAACTCGTAAGTCTGGATTTGACCTTCTCAAAGCATTTAATGTAGTCATCAATTTTCCCAGTGTGAGTGACTTGTCTGAATTGTTCTAGGGGATTATCATCACCCACAGTGTGGAATCTTGCTTTTATTTCTTCAATCAAGATCTGCCAAGGAGGATGGGGATTATCCAACTTAAACCCTCTATACCACTCTCTGGCATCCCCAGTAAAATGAGTAGTAGCCAATCTGGTCATGTACATCTCAGGGGTTTGAAAAACATCAAAATAGAACTCACAATTCTCCTCCAAGTTAACACATCAGACCCATCAAAGGTGGGAAAGTCTAACCTTGGTAAATTACCTCGATAAGAGGAATTAGAATCTCCTTCCATCTCATGGTGGTGCCATTGCCTCTTAGATGCTGAAGTAGGGCCCTTGCTGGTAATAATGGGTGTACCGCTAGGTGTAACAGTCGGGCCTGTAGCACTTGTAGGAACCACAGGTGGGGATTTGGAAGACTGAAACTGAAGGAACTGAGAAAACATGCTCTCAAGGCTACCCATTCGACCCCCAATTTGAGCAGTAGCCGTTTCACTAAATTGAGATAACGCTTCATACCGCTGCTCCATTCTGGAATTGGATTCTCTTGAAACCACCAATTCTTGACGAATTGAAGCTAGGTGGGTATCCATGGCAGTATTTACGGCTGCCAAGATTTGAGCCGAGAGATCCCCATTGTTACCTTCAGTAATTTCCTTGCGTGGAGGCATCTTCTTGCAATTCTTGAAAGTAGCAGTGCTTGAATCTCAACCCAGTTGTGATTTTGAAGGCGCTGATACCAATTGTCACACCCTTGGAGGTGTGATGAAGCAATTTCAGAGGAAAATGCCAAGGGAATCAAGAAAAGAGAAAATAAAGAAGTAAAAGAGACAACTGGTTTGCAAAGCAAACAATAATTTCAGGAAATTTCTCATTGTTGTTTCTCAAGAGCTGAGCCCCTTTTATAATTAAACAACAGCTACTGTTATAATCCACCTCACTATTCTACTACTCCTTTTACTAACCAATTACAATCCTCCACGTCATCTAATTCCTTTACACTGGCAATTCTACTGTGAGATCTAACCATCCATCAACAGTCATTGCCTATCATGTAACAATCCCAGCTGTTCATTTCTAACACCGTCAGTTAAGTGATGTGGGCCCCCTCTAGTTAACAGCTCTGCTTGTCCTACTCCGTCCTTCTCCATCTCTGCAACTCTGACTGAGTCAATGGTTCCAACGGTCACCCCCAAATCAGATTGTATACCTGACAAATTTCAAACCTCTATTGCTAGGTAACTCTTCCTGTACATAGTTGTGTTGATTTGGGAACGTTTTCTAGGGTTTGGTTACTTGCAAAATGATGTAGGTGGTTTTAATTAAAACTTAATTGAATTGCTACGCACTTGATAATCATGTTATTTTTCTATCTCAATTTTTGAAATATTTCAGTTCTGATTTTGACATTGCATTTTCACTATGCACTTGATTATATTTTTCATTTTCGAACTAAGTGGAGTTCTGTACTTGATAATGCTAATCAAAGTACTTGCGTTGCCATGTTAAATAATGTTAATTAAAATATGTTTTTGAGATTAAAATACTGTATTGCAAGATTCTAATTTTTTAAGTAAGATATATATGCATGTATTTGATGTTATATGATGTTTAATTTGAATCAATTTATACGTCCGACACAATATCCGCTATGGTCCGATAGCGGCCGCTATTTGCTATTTAAACCTTTGCAACTCAATGATCTGTAAGCCAAATCAGATACAAACCAACTTGAATAAATTTATTGTGCAATATGTTGAGACTATAACCAACTCTGATGCAATGCAAAAATATTTTGCATTCTTCCCTAATTAGTTTCTGACATCATTATAATTAAACAGTTAATAAACAATTATTGATTGGTCCTCTTATTTTTCACATCAAAGTTGCAGGTTAGGTCTTAGTGGGATCATGCTTTCCCATAATTTTTAAGAAAAATTACATAAGCAAAGTCTAACGAATCTGGTACATCTTTATATATACCACAAGCTACCGAGTCGCTTAATTTCAAGCCACTAAAACTCAAGAAAGCAGTAGGTGTTAAAAGGCCAAACTTTACTGTTTCGTTTGTGATAGGGCCGGCTTAATAAAACTTGACCCAAGTAAAAGACTATGGAAACAAGCCCAAAGGAGGCCCATAACGGAAGTAAAGAAGCGGTAAAAGGTAAAATCAAACAGCGCGTCCAAATAAAAGTCAGGAAGACAGGCTCTAACAGACTCATGCGGAGCGCCTCACCGAACACAACTCGGGAGAATCTAGGAGCACAAGTTGGTTAACTGCTGTCGGGTGACGTCAGCATTCTGTTGAAAAAAATAGGCCTATATATAGAGGGGGTAGGCGATTGTATAGGGGGTTGGCATTTTAGTAGACGAGACGGCTTATAGAAAAGACATTGTAATCCTCAAACAATCAATAAAGTACAATTTCCTCTCATTCTCATCTCTCATCTCTCATACGTTGCTAATCTCTACCATAGTTGAGCTTATCAACTGGCGCCCACCTGAATTCGACCATTGGCAATTCAAAATTACATTTGGTAATTTGAGAAATGAATGAGAATAAGAGTACGATTCAACCCAGGCGGTTGGATCTAGAGTTTACTACCAGTAAACTAAGCAAAGAGAAACAATTAATTCTTAAAGAGACTAGATCTGAATCTCAATCTCAGATCGATCTTTCCACACCTCATGCACCATGTGATGCACTTCGTCAACCACAACCAGATCTGACGAACACTGAACTTCAACGAAACAGGCAGAACACTGAAGCTTCAAAAATACAGAAAGCGGTTGGCGATTCAACTCCGCAGCAAGTCAACCCTGAACAACCAGAAAAACATATACCATCAGATCTAGGGTCAGAGAGAACAATACCAGCTGTGATACATCCGATATTGCAAGCTATACAACAACCTCGTGAAGAACCAGAAAAAATAACACCAGTTACAGTACACCCGATCTTGCAAGCTCTTCAACAACCTCGCGAAGAGGCGAGATTAGAGAAACCTAAAGCTTCTACGACAAAGCAGAAAAGTACCACCAGTTTAGAAAGCCAGCGATCTTTTTCCCAGGTAGATCTCGCAAATCTCGTAGAGCAAACATTGCAAGCAGCCTTCACATCAACCACTCCAACTCCAACAGCAGGGTTAAATCCACCGAGACCAGAGATCCAAGATCCACGACAAATACCAAATGTAACACAACCCCCTCAAGGCTACGGGTATGTCGCTGAACTTCGCCCACACAACGTGGCATGGAGAGCAGAGGGAACACCACAAGGGTATACTCATCAAGGGCAAACTCCACATATTTTTCAGTGGCATCTACCGGGATATGTTCACCAAACAACACCACAAGCTAACATGACAGACCGGTACTCTTCTTAACACAATACTTATGGTTTTACCAGACCAGAGGTTCCATACACCTATTATCCATGGGGCCCTCTAGTTCAATGGGGTGTACATACTTCATGGAACACCCCTAATCCTTACTCATGGACAAGAACACCTCAGCAACCCGAACATTCTAGACCGCAACCCATTCCGAGACCTCCCGAAAATACCATCCCAACAAACTCAAGTCCATCCCTTGCAATTCCCATACCGACATTACCTATCCAACAACAAGCAAATCAAGAGCCTTCGGGATCTCGGGTAGAAAGAACAAGGGCACCACAAACAGATAAGGACATAGAGGTATTGTCGGGGAGAAACTCGAATTATGAGCGAAGGGAACGTGAAGAAAAAAGATCTCCAAGGGGCCGTGCAAAAACAAGGCAGCGTCGCGAACATAGTTTAGATAGCACACGTGATTCCGAAGGATCAGGATCACCACCCGTCGGTGCTTTAGCGCGAAGGTTATACCAAGGAGCGCGAATTGACATGAAAAACTACCCCCACCTTGATAGATATCCGGGAGGTGAAGCCAAGGACGCTCAGGCTTTTGTGAACAGTTTTCGAGCAATGATGGCCATAACACATGCGTCAGATAGGGTGATGTGTTTAGTCTTTCCGACAAGACTAACAGAAAGTGCATGGGACTGGTATTCACAACTACCTCAAGGATCAATCCACAGTTTTGATGACCTCACTGACAAATTCTTGGGAAGATTTGGAGGATTAAGAGCGCCAACCATAAAATGCACAAGCCTCATGACCCTGAAGTAAGAGCCATATGAATCGTCACGAGCATATCTCGCGAGATTCTCTGAAGAAGCGTACAAAGTTTCTGATTTTGATGAAAAGCTGGTACTGGCAGCAGTGTTACAAGGTCTTCGAAGTAAAAACTTGAGATATGAACTGATAAAGAAAGATTGTGGATCTTTCCGAGAAATCAGAGAATGTGCACAACAAGTGATACAAGCAGAAGAAGATGCAGAAAGAATGGGTTGGCAAGATGTCACGGAGAGACACATCACAACGCCAACAAGAAGAAGTTGTTCTCCTTTGCCTCAACCTCGCAACGGATCCCCTCCCGGGAGAAGAAGAAATACAAAGGTGATTAAAGGGGCGACATATAAGCTCCACAATTATAGAAAAATAGGAGTGGCATACGCACCCTTATATTCCACCTACCACATATGCACAGAACCCAGGGAGCGATTGTTTAATGTCATCAAAGATAGCAAAGAGTTGCAACAACCTGAACCATTGGTAGAAGCAGAGAAGTTTGACAAATCGGCTTACTGTGAGTATCATCGCAGTTTGGAACATCGCACCCGAGACTGTCTGAAGTTGAAAGATGAAATAGAGAGGTTAATCAGGCACACCCACTTGCTGGAAAAATATGTCGAGAAAGAAGGAACCAAGGATAACCGAAACAGAGAATCTTTCAACAACCAGTGGCAACGAAAACCGTACAATAACCAATGGAAAAGAAATGACAACCGAAACAACCCGAACAACATACCCATTCAACGACAAAATGCTCCGAATAAACCTAGAGAAGAAAACAAAGGGTCCCCGGTGGTGATGTTCATAGCTGGAGGAGATGCATCTGGAGGCGACAAACCTCATCAACGAGCTTCATACGCTGACCCGAGAAGATTATCTCAACTTTCGCGCTACGAGGTGTTTCACTTACATGCAGAAGGATCCCTAACCAATACCAGGATATCTTTCGGACCCGAAGATTGCATTGGTGTCCGTTATCCACATGATGACGCCATAATGTTGATGCTGCGAATACATGGCAGACGTGTCAAGAGAATCTTGGTTGACACTGGAGTTCAGCAGATGTGCTATATTTCGAAGCTTTAAGACAGCTGAATTTGGCTTCATACCCTTTGACTCCGATGGATACGCCGTTAGTCGGCTTCGTAGGAGACACGGTGATACCACTGTTAGTTGAGTGCATAATTTTCATTTTTATGGTTAATTACTCTTAATTAGCCAAATTTAAGCATGCACAAACACGGATCTTGCACTTAAAGCCATTCACACAAAGAAAGAGTTCAAGGTTTATACCTCTCTTGATATCGTAATCAAGAGGCTTGAACCGGCTAGGTTGTAGGTGGTGCGCGCGTCTAGCTCCTCCTTCGTGCCAAACTCGTCCTCGAGTCCACCACGAAATTAACCAAGACCTACAAACTTTGTGATATCTCTTATTTATATATAAATTTTTATAGCATTTAGCACCCAAATAACACTCAAACCAATCAATTTACTGTGCTTTTGAATTAAATTGTCAAAATTGGATACTGCCGTGGAATTTGACTTGTTTTGTAGGAACATGGTGAATTGGACACAATAATTACCTACAAATTGATAATTTTTGGGAAGCAAATGACTAAATGGAATGTATAGGACTGTAGAGCTCATCCTAAGATTTCCAACGATCTTTGAATCACCTCAATCGGAGTCCGGATGAAGAAATTATGGTCAAAATACTAGCGGTGCGCAGTGCTGGAAAATAATTTCGGTCCGAAATTGCGTGAAAAAGTCAGTTTTGGAAAGTTTTGAAAATGGAAACTTTATTTTATGGCATGATCTCGTGAACCCTTGCCCTAACCTGCCTCCCAAGCCTTCTTCCTGGCCATATATGCACGAAATTACAGAGAGGAAAGCATCACACCTTCCATACAATAATTTCCACCACCGTTCTCACGCCGAAAGGCGTGGGATTCCACCTCTCGCAGCGGAGCACGTCCATGGCAGCAACTTTGGAGCGATTCTGGACGCGACAGCGGTAGAACCGATCCAACCACGACTTCGGACGATCGATATCTTGAGTTAGAAGCGATATTTGGTTTATTCGTTCCTTTTCTCTTGATATTTTGATTTGATGGAGTTTGTATCTTATTTTTCTTGCATGTTAGGATAATTAATGATGTCTTAGTAGTAGTTAGTAGATTAGTTTAGTATTTTGTGATGACTTGATTGCTTTATATTATGATATGTGATATGTTTTGTTGAGAATTATATCTTGCTTGGTTAATTTAATTGTTTGTTTGAATGTTTACCTATTGATGAACTGCAGCACCATTAGGACATTAAACTAGAACAAATAATTAGTTATTTAAGCACTTGAGGTAAGCCAATCGCTCGAAAGAGGAGGTTAGTTCGCGACCGAAAGGTGTAACTTTTACTGATCCGACAGCTGAGGTTAGGACTTAGGTCTGGTCGTCCAGTAGCCTTCGCATAACATTGTGTAAAGATATCAAGTTGAAAAAAGAGGTCTAAAGTAAGTTTTGGACAGAAACAGTATGGATTTTGGTCCGAAATCCATGCATTTCGGTCCGAAATATGCCTATGTCTCGGTGAAAAATGTAGGCAAAGGTGCTTTGGAGCTAAACTAATTGAAAACAAATTTCTAGGACATTATTTACATTTATTTAGAGTCCAGAAAATACAAAAAATAATTTATTTAATTGCACTTTAGATAATTGTCTTTTTAAATCATAACACTCCAAAAATTAATTGTCTAGTTTTCGTGAGGAAGTAAAGTCTAGTAATCAGTTGTACTGTCCCTTGGGTTCGACCCTAAAGCTTAACTAAAACGACTAGTGAGGTTAGCTCTAGGTTATAAATTTATTTGATATCCTAGGTTCAAAAGCCTTCATCACTTTGCTAGAAGCTACAAGGTCTAGGCTAATCCCAAGCGTTCTCGCCTTCTTAATTCCCTTTAATTAAGTGGAGAGATTATGGTGCTCAACACATGAGCTAAGGTGGATGAGAGGGGAGAGAGGTGGCGGCCAAAGAGAGGGAGAGAGGAGGGTGGTGGCGGCCAAGGGAAGGAAGAGAGAGAGAGGAGCAAGGAGCCTCCACAAGAGTCATTTTATAATGCTCAAACCCTAGCAATAAGTTCCCTTTATTTACCATCATGCCACCTACCTACCACCTCCATTGTGGTCGGCCATATATGGGCCCAAATGGGCTTTGCAAGCTCTCCAAATTGATTATTAAATCAAACCATTCAATCCACTATTTAGTGCTCTTCATTTGGGTTATTTATTCAATAATAAATATCGGCCCATTAATTTAAAATAACTATTTATATTAAATTGTGTTGTGTTGAATAATTATTAACTAATTAATAATTAGCATGGGATTAGCATATGAATTAAATTATTTCGATATGATCCGTTTGAATTAATTAATTATATCGACATATAATCAATTAATCAACTTATCATATTTTTGCAAAAGCACACTGATGCAAATAAATGATTAATGCACTGTTTGGTTATATTTCGATCTGTGTGACCCTTTGAGGATTTATGCTAAGTTGGATATGGGATTAAATCACTATTTATTTCCAATAATCATAAGCGGTATCTAGCAACACGTTATGATTCCCAATTCACATTAATAATGTACTGCTACAGTATTTAAATCCTGCATAAGAGAATAAAAGTATTTTTCTATTTTGATTCTTATGTCTCACGATATCATTGTATAATCCAAGATAAGAATGTGTCATTCTTGCAGATTATAGTTTCTTGATCTAGAGATAATTGTATCAGTTGCTAGCAAACAATCTATCTCCATCGAGGAGCCCAAATAGATATCGTCACTCACTAAATGAATTAATGAGGGACATACGGTTTTCTTGATAATTTAGCTTTTCCCTGCACAATTCAAGAGAACATAAATAACGTCCGTATAGCAGCCCTTATCGGGAATCAGCGGTAGACGATATTTATTGAACCTATTCTCATGTGGAAAAGATAAACATCTCAAACTTAGAATCAAAATCATAACGAAATAAATAATGACACATAACACAATCCATATATTTATTTCGTTGGGTCATGTCATGTACTATGTTCAATTAACATAAACATATGCAATTAAGTTTGGTTACTCTTAACCCATGATTTATAGAACTTAATCATCACTTAACTTTTATACTAATCTTATTGATAATTAATGTTCCTTGTTAATTATCAAGATTATGGACGTTTTAGATTTATTGTTGTCATTTACTACTAAATGATAAACAGTGATCTATAATTCAGATCCTCAACCTGAATGAACTGTCAACACATAAATCAAGGAACAAATGATATAAAATCATCAATGACATAAAACCACAGAAGTAGCAAAAAAGATTGGCTTCTAGGACATATCTCTAACAATCTCCCACTTGGCCTAGAGTCAATCGATAGTGACTTCTAGCCGGTGAATAGTACTCAATGTAATATCTAAATATACATATCTCATACTAACGCCTAAATAAAAGATACAACTCAAAGCCAATCAGGCATACGCCTAATCCCCATGGATGCAACATGCAACTCATGCGCGGCTCGAGACAAAGGCTTTGTTAGAGGGTCCGCTGTGTTCGCAGCACCGTCCACCTTCTTGACCTTGACCCAACCGTCATTGACCAACTGACTGATGAGATGGAATCGTCGTAGAATGTGCCTATTCTTCTGGTGAGACCTAGGCTCCTTGGACTGAGCTATGGCTCCCGTGTTGTCGCAGTAGATATCCACTGGACCTGAGATGCTTGGAACCACCTCTAGCTCGGTCAAGAACTCCTTGATCCATACGGCTTCTTTTGCAGCTTCGCCAGCCGCTAAGTATTCCGCTTCGGTGACGGAATCGGTCGTAGTATCTTGCTTGGAACTCTTCCAACTTACGGCACCACCATTGAGCAGAAATTCAAAACCGGACTGGGATTTGGAGTCATCTCGATCGGTTTGAAAACTAGCATCGGTGTAACCAGTTACAACGAGCTCTTGGTCTCCACCGTATACGAGAATGCTCTCCTTAGTTCTCTTGAGATACTTGAGGATATTCTAGACTGTGGTCCAGTGTGGCATGCCGGGATTGGCTTGGTATCGACTAGTCACACTAATCGGATGCGCCAGATCGGGGCGAGTGCATAACATGGCATACATAATCGATCCGACTACAGATGGATACTTGAATCGCTTCATGTATTCCCGATCTGTCTCCGTTGTCGGACCTTGAGTCTTGCTCAAGTAAATGCCATGTGACATAGGCAAGAATCCCTTCTTGGAATTCGCCATGTTGTGTTTTTGCAACACCTTGTCAATATATGCATCTTGGCTCAAACCTAACATCCTCTTTGATCTATCTCTATAGATCTTGATTCCTAGGATGTAGGCGGCTTCGCCCAAGTCTTTCATTGAGAACACTTTCTTCAATGAATCCTTGACTGCATTCAATTCGGGAATATCATTCCCGATCAAGAGTATATCGTCAACATATAGAACAAGAAACACAACCACGCTCCCACTAAACCTCTTGTAGACACAAGGTTCCTTTTCATTTTGAGAGAAGTTCAATTTCTTGACTTCTTCATCAAAGCGCTTGTTCTAATTTCTTGATGCTTGCTTCAATTCATAAATGGATCGTTGAAGTTTGCATACTTTGTTAGCATTCTTTGGATCCACAAAACACTCGGGTTGTGTCATGTACACATCCTCTTCCAAATTTCCATTTAGGAAGGCGGTTTTGACATCCATTTGCCAAATCTCATAATCATAGAATGCGGCAATTGCTAACATGATCCGAATTGACTTGAACATGACGACGGGCGAGAAGGTTTTTTCATAGTCAATACCATGAATTTGTTTGTAACCCTTCGCTACAAGTCGTGCTTTGTAAATGGTCAAGTTGCCATCCATGTCGACCTTTCTCTTAAAGATCCATTTGTTCTCAACGGGTTTTACTCCGTTGGGAAGGTCAACCAAGGTCCATACCTTGTTGTCATACATGGATTGCATTTCGGATTCCATGGCTTTTAGCCATTCCTTGGAGTCGGGTTTCTTTCTCATGTCATCAATGGTCAAAGGCTCATCGTTCTCCATGACGAGAACGTCGTGCAAACCTAAATATCTTATAGGTGGACGAATTGGCCTTGCCGATCTTCGTAGGGTAGATGTTTGAGGTTCTTGAACTTGTTACACAACGGTTTGTGGACTTTGTTCTTGAACTTCAAGTGAAGGTGCTTCCTCAACATTATCGACTCGCGATATGTTTGAGTTTTCATTTGAGGGAGCTTGTACATGAACCTCTTCTTCCACAACAATTTGTGTAATGAGTTCGGCTACAATCTCATTCGGTGCATCCTCCTTTTGTGCAACCTCATTTGGCACCACATTGGGAACAACTACATTGCCTACTTGAGGCATGCTTTGTTGTTGTGGTTCTTGAATTTCTTCAATCACCACGTTGCTCCCACTACTTCTTGAGAGAAATTCCTTCTCCATGAACACACCATAACGAGCAACAACTATCTTGTTCTCGTTGCGGTTATAGAAGTAGTAACTCTTCGTTTTCTTAGAGTATCCTACGAAATGACATTTGTCCGATTTGGGTCCAAGCTTATCGCTCACTAGCCTTTTCACATAAGCTTTACAACCCCAAATCTTGAGAAACGACATGCTTGGTTTCTTCTTAAACCAAAGCTCATAGGGCGTATTCTCAACGGACTTTAATGGAACACGGTTTAATGTAAAAGTTGCGGTTTCAAGGGCGTATCCCCAAAAGGACATAGGCAAATCGGCTTGGCTCATCATTGATCGAACCATGTCAAGCAAAGTTCAATTCGTCCTTTCGGATACACCATTCCATTGTGGTGTTCCGGGTGGAGTGAGTTGTGGAACGATTCCACACTCTTTTAGATAGTCGCCAAACTCATGGCTCAAGTACTCACCACCTCGATCGGATCGTAAGACCTTGATCTTTCGACCAAGTTGATTTTCAACTTCATTCTTAAATTCTTTGAACTTGTCAAAGGATTCAGATTTGTGACGCATCAAGTAGATATACCCGTATCTACTATGATCGTCGGTGAATGTGATGAAATATGAATCACCACCACAGGCACAAATGCTCATAGGTCCACATACATCGGTATGTACAAGGTCTAACAAGTCATTTGCCCTTGTCCCTTTGTTAGGAAAAGGCGTTTTGGTCATCTTTTCCATCAAACAAGATTCGCATGTGTCAATTGCCTCGAAAGCGAATTGATCCAAGAGACCAGCGGTTTGTAATCTCTTGATGCGTTTCTCATTGATATGACCTAAGCGGCAATGCCACATCAAAGTATTATTCTCGTGTGAAATCTTACGTTTCCTACTATCATTCTCAACACTCAAGATAAGTCCACTAGAATCAAGCACATAAAGACCATTCAATAAAATGTGCATCACAAAAACGAACTTCATTTCGAAACAAGGTCAACAACTTGTTCTTTATTACAACATCAAAACCATCAATGTCCAAGCAAGAGATAGAGATAATATTTCGAGTGATACAGGGAACCAAAAATACATCCTTTAGTTCCAAAACAAAACCGGAAGGTAAAGTTAAATCCACGCTCCCAATGGCCATAGCGGAGATGCACGTGCCATTCCCAACGCGGAGTTGAACTTCACCTTTCTCGAGCCGCCTCCTATTCTTTAGGACCTGCACATTTCGACTAATGTGAGCACACGAACCGGTATCGAATACCCAATCGGTGTTAGAGGTAGCGAGAAGGGTTTCGATGACAAATATACCTGAAGAAGAAGGTTGGACGGTTCCCGC
Organism: Rhynchospora pubera; assembly: GCA_028095005.1. Classification (NCBI taxonomy): domain Eukaryota; kingdom Viridiplantae; phylum Streptophyta; class Magnoliopsida; order Poales; family Cyperaceae; genus Rhynchospora; species Rhynchospora pubera. The sequence goes on from CM051462.1 coordinate 178,495,906, forward strand.
CTTCTTGTCGGCAAGGTACTTGGGGCAGTTTCTCCTCCAATGACCTTTGTTGCTACAGTAGTAGCAAACGGTCTCGGGAGTGGCCGGGTTCTTCTTCTTCTTGGAACCCACGGGAGCACCCTTGGCCTGACCTTGGGGCGTCACCGGGCCTTTGCCCTTCTTGGATTTGCGGCCTCGCTTCTTGATTCTTTTGCTCTTGTCACTCACGGCAAGAACATCCTTTGGGCCCTTCTCCTTCTTGAGACTATCCTCCGTCTCAACGAGCATGTTTTGGAGATCATCCATGCTCTTGTCCATGCCATTCATCCGGTAGTTCACAACAAAACCAGTGAAGCTTGGAGGGAGGGAGTTGAGAATGAAATCTTTAATCGCACCCGAAGGAAAGGGCGTATCAAGCTTTTCAAGCTGCCGAAACAACCCCGCCATCTTCATGACGTGTGGCCCGACTTCATGACCCTCCGCCAAGCGAGTGTTGGCGACGGTCTTGATAAGACGGGCCCTTTCGGTGCGGGCCTTGGTTTGGAACATGTTCTTGAGACGAGTGATTATTTCGAACACTCCATAACCACTATCAATGAACTCCTTTTGGAGTTCCGATTCCATGACCGCAACCATCAAGACCGACATCTCCATGTCGTCATTGACGTGCTTCTCATATTCCTCTTGCTTATCCTTTGGAGCGGTGTCCGCGGGAGCAGAGGGAATCAGAGTGGTGAGGAGATACTCCTTTTTCTCAAACCTAAGGGCAAGCCTTAGGTTGCGGTGCCAATCCAAGAAATTGGCACCGTTGAAAGCGAGTTTCTCTCTCTCAAGAAGAGAACGAAGCGTTAAAGAAGAGGAAGACATCTACAACAATTATCGAAATTTAAAGGTCAATTAGTTTTATGTTTTTAGTTTTAACAAAAGTAAAACTTTCACTACACTACTTTAAGTCCCTAAGTATAGTGATTTCCAAGACCCCTATTTTCGTCAAAATGGACCTGCTATGGCACGTCATCCAAAATGACTAGATAAGGTAGGTTCTCCAACCAATCATCTTACCATGACTCTTGGTTCGCATATGCGAATTTCGCCCCGATGTCCAAACTCTAGATGGGTCCATCGAAAATTCACTTCTTACTATTTGCTCCTTGAAAATCTTAGCTATTTGCACCCCGACTACCAAATTGGCAACCATGACGTCCGCTTGGGCGGACCGCGCCATGAGTGACAATCGGCGTGAAGGGGATAGAGAGAAGGAGGGCGATTCAACTTATTCGTTTTAGTTTGGGACTAACAAATCATATGACACTTGTTTGGTGGTCGTGTAAGCATACACCCATGCCTAACCTAACACAAGTAATCATATAAGCATCTCATTGTTGTGGGTTTGTATGGCTCCCGCTTGCATTAGTTTCGCCACATCGTCCATGGTGCAAAACTAATCTAATCCTTGTCCCTTCCACTAAATTCTATAAGGATCTAAATACTATATAAAATAAAGATACAAAATACATGTGAAAACATCCTATTCCCATCCTAACCTTAGGGGCATGCAAGCCTCACAAGTTACATCAAAAATTAATTAACAAATTAATGAATTAATGGCACCAAAGGCCGCATTACAAACATTCACACATGCATTCAATTTACAACCACAAGGCATTGAGTCATGAGCCATACTAAACCCACTATCCACCTACAAAACAAAGTTAGCACATACAAGCACTTTGTTTCAAATTAACGATTTTCAAGCATCTTTGCGTATCGTTTGCCATAAGTAAATTCCGTGTACAAATTCTCAATTTTAAACAACAAAACTTGTTTAAATTCATTTAGAAAGTTCTTTCAACATCCCATAACTGAAAGGAGATCAAACAAGGAGTTTTCTATTTGATTTCAACTGGTTTGAATACTTAGAAAAACAGTAATTTATCAAAAAACGTAACTAATGGAATCCAACAAAATCAATAGTTTTAGGTCTCCAAAAATTCTCAAATAAATTACTTAAGCTCCTTATCATAGTTGTGATTACCAGTAAAAATATCAAGAAGAGATATTAAACCATCTGGGAGAATCAAAACTGACAAATCTCTTACAAGTGCACAAAACACCGTTATGAGATTTTCAGTTTATCCTCTCAACCATTTGGTCTGTTCGACCACCTTCTAATCAGTTTTTATATATACAATATACATAGAAAACTTGTTTAGTCTATAGGCTAAATATCCATGAAAAGAAAAAACCAAGTTCAGTTCAAAAAGTTCGAGTTACATACTAAACAATCAACAAATTCTGTATTGGAACGGACTGTCGATCGAAATGTTTTAACCTAGTTGAAGGTCCAAACTTCCACGAAAAATTATGAAATTAATTTTCCTGGAATCCTATCTCAAAAAAGAACAACTCCAGTTAAACAGAATTTTGAAAGGAGTTCTCAGTTGGTACATTTATTAGAAAAATCGATTTGCTCAACAAACTGGACCTGATAAGATCTTCCTTTTCATACTTGAAAACCCACAAATTAATCTGAGTCATGCAACAATCTGCACATTCTCAGAAAGAGTTTCAAGTCCTCTTTAAATCTAGCCATAGAACACTGGTACTTATATTCAAAATATAAATCTTTCAAGCCATTCAAACAGGACCGTGCAAGCAGAAACTGGTTCTGCGCACTGTCGCTGTTTTATTCACGATAAATCCATACTAATTCAGCAAAATGTGAATCTAATGCCAAAAGAATTACAATCCACCGATCTACAACTTTCATGTAGATAGAAAGATCTTCCAGAGAACTTATCAAAGAGAAAAATGCGAAACAACACAGAAAATATCATTTCCAGACAGCAAACAAACGCATCATCTCTACTAATTCGTTAATTAGCCAATTTCTCTTAATTAAGTATCAAAATAGCTTAAGTACGACCATGTGCTCTGATACCACTGTTAGTTGAGTGCATAATTTTCATTTTTATGGTTAATTACTCTTAATTAGCCAATTTAAGCATGCACAAACACGGATCTTGCACTTAAAGCCATTCACACAAAGAGAGAGTTCAAGGTTTATACCTCTCTTGATATCGTAATCAAGAGGCTTGAACCGGCTAGGTTGTAGGTGGTGCGCGCATCTAGCTCCTCCTTCGTGCCAAGCTCGTCCTCGAATCCACCACGAAATTAACCAAGACCTACAAGCTTTGCTAGAAGCTACAAGGTCTAGGCTAATCCCAAGCGTTCTCGCCTTCTTAATTCCCTTTAATTTAGTGGAGAGATTATGGTGCTCAACACATGAGCTAAGGTGGATGAGAGGGGAGAGAGGTGGTGGCCAAAGAGAGGGAGAGAGGAGGGTGGTGGCGGCCAAGGGAAGGAAGAGAGAGAGAGAGAGGAGCAAGGAGTCTCCACAAGGGTCCTTTTATAATGCTCAAACCCTAGCAATAAGTTCCTTTTACATCATGCCACCTACCTACCACCTCCATTGTGGCCGGCCATATATGGGCCCAAATGGGCTTTGCAAACTCTCCAAATTGATTATTAAATCAACCCATTCAATCCACTATTTAGTGCTCTTCATTTGGGCTATTTATTCAATAATAAATATCGTCCCATTAATTTAATATAACTATTTATATTAAATTGTGTTGTGTTGAATAATTATTAACTAATTAATAATTAGCATGGGATTAGCTTATGCATTAAATTATTTCGATATGATCCGTTTGAATTAATTAATTATATCGACATATAATCAATTAATCAACTTATCATATTTTTGCAAAAGCACACTGATGCAAATAAATGATTAATGCACTGTTTGGTTATATTTCGATCTGTGTGACCCTTTGAGGATTTATGCTAAGTTGGACATAGGATTAAATCGCTATTTAATTCCATTAATCATAAGCGGTATCTAGCAACACGTTATGATTCCCAATTCGCATAAATAATGTACTGCTACATTATTTAAATCCTGCATAAGAGAATAAAAGTATTTTTTCTATTTTGATTCTTATGTCGCACGATATCATTGTATAATCCAAGATAAGAATGTGTCATTCTTGCAGATTATACGTTTCTTGATCTAGAGATAATTGTATCAGTTGCTAGCAAACAATCTATCTCCATCAAGGGGCCCAAATATATATCGTCACTCACTAAATGAATTAATGAGGGACATACGGTTTTCTTGATAATTTAGCTTTTCCCCGCACAATTCAAGAGAACATAAATAACGTCCGTATAGCAGCCCTTATCGGGAATCAGCGGTAGACGATATTTATTGAACCTATCCTCATGTGGAAAAGATAAACATCTCAAACTTAGAATCAAAATCATAACGAAATAAATAATGACACATAACACAATCCATATATTTATTTCGTTGGGTCATGTCCTGTACTATGTTCAATTAACATAAACATATGCAATTAAGTTTGGTTACTCTTAACCCATGATTTATAGAACTTAATCATCACTTAACTTGCATACTAATCTTATTGATAATTAATGTTCCTTGTTAATTATCAAGATTATGGACGTTTTAGATTTATTGTTGTCATTTACTACTAAATGATAAACAGTGATCTATAATTCAGATCCTCAACCTGAATGAACTGTCAACACATAAATCAAGGAACAAATGATATAAAATCATCAATGACATAAAACTATAGAAGTAGCCAAAAAGATTGGCTTCTAGGACATATCTCTAACAACCACTAGGGACAATTGATCTAGAAGTCGAGTTCGGAGAACCTCCCAACAGTGTAATATTAAGGGTAAAATTCATAGTGGTCAATGCACCTTCTGCATACAACGTGATCCTAGGAAGGAAATCTCTGAATGATATTGGAGCAATCTCTTCGACCAAACATCTCATGATTAAATTCCCCACTAGGCTCGGAGTAGGTGTGGTAAAAGGCGATCAACAAAAGGCTAGAGAATGCTATCAAGCATCGGTGATTGATCAAGTAACACAAATAGAGAAGGGAATTCTTGAGAAGAAAGTGCGCATGCCAAACTCGGGTGCTCCGGGAGAAGAGGTGGAAGAAGTAGAGTTGAGTGAGGGAGTAACCACTAAACTAGGGACAGCGCTTGGATTAAAGGATAAAGAATTAGTAAAGGAATGTCTCAAACGAAACAAAGAGATTTTTGTTGCTGAAGGAGGACAGATGCCGGGTATTAAGAGGGAGGTTGCAGAACACAAAATCAAACTCTTCCCAAATGTCCGACCAGTACACCAAAAGAAAAGAAAGTTTGGACCCGAGCGAAGAACAATAATTGAAGGAGAGGTACAAAGGTTACTCGCAGCTGGGTTTATTCGCGAGGTTAAATGTCCTGCTTGGCTAGCCAATCCAGTAGTGGTTCTGAAACCTAACAATAAGTGGAGAGTGTGTATTGATTTCACTGATCTCAACAAAGCTTGTCCGAAGGATCCTTTCCCATTGCCGAACATTGATGCGTTAGTGGATTCGACAGCGGGTTTCTCTCACTTAAGCATCGTTGATGCCAACGCAGGTTACCATCAGATCAAAATGTGTCCAGAAGATGAAGAGAAAACCAGTTTCCTCACAGAGAAAGGGATCTATTGCTACAAGGTCATGCCTTTCGGTCTAAAAAACCCAGGTGCAGAATATCAAAGGATGGTGAACAAGATGTTTCAGGAGGAAATAGGGAAGATTATGGAAGCATATCTCGATGATATGGTGATCAAAAGTTGTTCGGAAGAAGAACATGTGCAGCATTTGGAGCGAGTGTTCGCAAAGATGAAAGAAGTCGGAATGCGATTTAACCCGAAGAAGAGTTTTTTCTGTCTTGGGAGTGGGAAATTTTTGGGGTTTATCGTATCCGAAAGAGGCATAGAGGTTCACCCGAGCAAATGTCAGGCGATTGTAAATATGGAACCACCAAAAATTGTAAAGGGAGTGCAAGAGTTAACAGGGCGAATAGCTGCCCTAAACAGATTCATTTAAAAGTCAGCCGAAGTATGTCAACCATTTTTCCAGACGATCAGGAAAAACAAAAAATTCCAGTGGACAGAAGAATGTCAGAATGCTTTTGAAAGAATAAAAGAATATTTGGCTACCCCACTGATCATCAGTAGACCAACAAAGGGGCAAACTCTTTACCTTTATGTGGCAACTTCTGAAACTGCTGTAAGTGCAGTTCTCATCAGAATTGAGGAAAATCAACAAAAACCTGTTTATTTCTTGTCTCGTATTTTACGAGATGCCGAGATAAGATACCCTCCAGTTGAAAAAGTGGCATTCGCGGTCATGATAGCATCCAGGAAGCTCAAACCGTATTTTCAGGCACACCCCATTAAAGTTTTTACCGACATGCCTTTACGAAAAGCTTTAGGACAACTGGATGTAGCAGGGAGTATGCTGAAGTGGGCAGTAGAGTTGTCCGAATATGATGTGTGCTTTGAACCAAGGACATCATACAAAGGACAAATTTTTGCCGACTTCGTAGTCGAATGCACGGCTAGACAAATTGAGAACCCCAAAGAAGAAGTGTGGGAAGTATTTGTGGACGGAGCAGTTTCTGAGAAAGGCTCGGGTGTTGGTGTTGAGATAAAAGGACCAAAAGGCGAGAAGTTCCATTATGCGATACATCTGACCTTCGAAGTATCCAATAATGTCGCAGAATACGAAGCATTGTTGGCAGGCATGCGACTTATAGAGGCAATTGGAGCGAGAAGTGTGCGTTTTTACATGGATTCTCAGTTGGTGGTAAACCAAATTAAAGGAGAATACGCAGCGATAAATGAAAGGCTAGCCCTATATTTGGAGAAAGTGAAAACGGTGTTAGCCTCTTTTGATAGTGCTTCTGTAGAATACGTGCCGAGAACCCAAAACGAGACAGCAGATGCATTGTCCAAAATAGCTAAAGAAAGTGATCTAGACCGAGAGAAACCCATTGTTATATTGGAGGTCCCACACCCTAGCATTGACGTTCTTGCATTCGAAGTGTATATAGTTGAAGCAGGGAATGAATGGTACGCTTTGTTGTGGAATTTCCTAAAAGAGGGAAAGCTCCCAGAGGAGGACAAGGTTGCTCGAAAGGTCAAGAGGTGGGTGTCTCGCACTTTTTCAGTCCAACCACGGAAGATCAGATAGTCCTCTATGGGGCGAAGAAAATGCGGATCAGATACCCCTCGAGCATCTTGAGACCCGTCGTTACTGCCCATTCCGAACGAGCGAAGGGCACTAATGCGGTTCTAAGTACCTCGAGAGTTGATTGTTTGTTGTAGGTCCTTTTTTTCCAGTAGGCGCAAGCCCCTACTGTTAATTACCTCCGGACTCAGTTACGAACTGGGCCAAGAGCACCTCTAGATCGGGATAATCAAAGTTTAGATGTCGTAAGTGGATAAAGTCCATTTTAATAAAAGGATTGTGTCTTGGTAGGGAATTTCAGGATGAAAACAAAACGGAAGGGCAGTCATTTGAACAGTACCATGCAATTTAGTTCTTTAGTTTCACAATTTAAGACATTTAGGTTGCTTGTTGCTGGATCAGGCTTAATGCCGTAACGGGGATTTCGAGTCTGATACTAGAAAATTTAGTATCCTAGATCAATCCTCAATCGTTTGGGGATTTAGAGATTTTGGGATTTCGTTCAAGTCTCGAGTACAGATGCGCTATGCCTCCTCTTGACAGGAACTTGGGTGGTGGCCGCCGGTTGACTTTTCTTCTGATCACCTGGGCATCAGATTTCAGTCTGCTTCTGGTCAAACATACTGTGAACTTGTAGAAACAGGCTGTTAGATTTGAGTCCAACACTAGAAAATAGGGTATTCTAGGTCAGCTCTCAATCGTTTGGGGAATTTAGGGATTTTTTGGATTTTCGTTCGAGTCGCGAGTACAGATGCGCTATGCCTTCTCTTGACAGGAACTTCAGTGATATTTCAGAATTGACCTTTCCTTTTTCTCGATCTGAATATCAGGAGGGTGTCTCTTCCAAGGCGAAACGCTATGCAGTCTTGAGGGAGGAACTTTCGACTTTTAAGACTTTATGTCACTTTAGACTTTGTGTCTTATGGGTCGCTTTTGTGTCATCTTGACTTTGTGTCATTTTTAGACTTTATTATATTTTTAGACTTTGTGTTTGTTTTGACTTTGTGTCACTTTTAGACTTTGTGTCACTTTCAGGTTTAGATTTTTAATATGCATTTTTAGGATTTTGGACTTTTGAATTGGGCTTTCAATTTTACAATTTTAGAATTTCAGACTTTCGAGTCGGACTTTTAGTTTAGAAATCTAGAATTCTAGACTTTTGGGTTTTAATTTAGAATTCTGGACTTTTGAGTTGGACCTTTAGGTCTTGCACTTTTAAGTTGGCTTTTGGGTCTGACTTTTGGTTCTTAACCTTTTCGGATTTTGTCTAAAATCTAATTTTTTTTTTAACTTGGTTTGGACTTTTTAAACTTTGGCGTCCTTAGGCTGGGCTTTTGAAGGTTGCCTCTTGAATTTCAGATTTTCAACCTTCGGTTAGACTTTTGAGTTGCGATTTTTGAGTTTTAGATTTTCGGTACTCGGTTGGGAGTTTTGAATTTGGACATTTAAATTTGCACTTTTAAACTTCTGTTTTTTACCTTCCTGGTGATGCTTTCTTTCTTTTTTTTTATTTCAACTTCATTTGCCGACTCTAATATCTGACTGTACCTGTTGTTCAGAACATAAATTGTTCAAATGTACCTGCTGTCCAGAACATGAGCTGTTCAAATGTACCTGCTGTCCAGAACATAGAATATTCAGATGTACCTGCTGTCCAGAACATAGGATGTTCACAATGATTTTTGTTTTATTTTCTTTTCTCCCCTTTTTATCTGACTATATAAATTTATTATTATCATTATTATTATTTTTTTTATTACGGTCATCCCTCAAACCTTTTAATTTTAAAATATTTTATACCTTGGTGTTTTGGCATAATATGATACATCAAAATATTTCTCATATTTTTCTTGACATTTTGATATTTTATGTGAATTTTTCTAACAATCTAGCTATTTTTAATGCATTTTTGAAGTTTTTGCTTCGCAGAGTTTTTAATTGGTTGAGACTTCGCTGTTTTGTGTTATGTTTGTCAGGGATTCGTTTCATGTTGGGCGTCGCAGAGGATCGGGAGGGGACATTGGGGGTCAAGGTTTGATCGAGCCGTTTGGTTCATATTCGCATCAGTGCACCGAACGAGTCGAGGCCTGAACTCGGTCCGCTGGTTTCACATGTTGGCGTTGGCTTCCCAGGCACAACTGGTTTACGCGAAATCTCAACGCATCTCCCTCCTTCCTTCGTGGGCATGAGTTCCGTTAATTTCCCGTTGGACTGGAAATTTCCATTGGCGACACCAGCAGCAGATTCCGGCGGCCATAGCGCCCGCGGCCAGGTTGATGGGCGACGTGAAGGGATCCTTGCGTTGCTTCCACTGTCCGTTGCTATTGCATCAATTGATTTGAGGAGTTCTGACATCGACTTGGTTTGGGCATGCAACCGCAGTTGGGGATGTCTGACTGTCGGAGTGTAACAGAGAATTGGCCTCTCGACGGAGCCGCGGATCATCTCGAGAGCATTTCCAAGTTATCTGTGAATTCAATTTCATATAGCATTTTCTAATTTTTGGGCTACCATGTTTTGATTTTGCCTTTGGTCTGACAGACTCGTGGAGTGAAACATATAATTCATCTTATGTGCACCCTTTATATTTTTTGTTTACTGTATTTTCTTAAGCAATTGACATATGCATCTTGGGTATTCATCCTTCTCCTATTCACTGGCCATGCATGTATGCGACTTGAAGTTCCAAATTAAGATTACAACATTCATCTTATTCAAGTAATTGAAATGAAATTTGGACTGGTAATGCTAAATTCGTGTTGACATTAACCAATAACCATCTAGAATCATCTTTTTCATTTCAAACCTCAACATTTCTTTACTTTGCATAACTTCCTAATTTATGTCTTCCCTTTTGATGTCATTTACAATTTGATCAGTCCTATGAAGCTCAATTCCCATCACATTAACACATATTTAATTAATCTAAAATTTTTATGCTGATTTTGATCCTCATGGTTTCACATATTTATTGGTTTCTTTTGATTTCCATTAGTGCCTTCTACATGTTCATCTCGAAACAAAACAAATTTGAATGGTTGTTAATACTAAATGACTTGTACCCAGGCCATCAATGCCTTGACTCGGAGAATGAGAGTTTACATAGTTTGTTTGTTTTTTTTTTTGTGTTTCTGATATGCAATCAATGAAAAGGGCATATCAGTCAAATGAACTCTGAAACTTACTAGCTTTACTGTTTTCTCTTCTTTTTTTTTTGCCCCTTTTCTTTTTATTCAAGTGTAAGCTCACTATATCATTATATTATTATGTGCCCCCCCCCCCTTTTTTTAAACAAAACGTGGCCAAAAGTATTAAACCCTTTTTAGTCAATGTGCTTTTGTAACTAAACATAAAATTATATATTATTATTTTATTTTTATCTGATAAAAAAAGCATCATTTCTTACTATCCTGTATATATTTTTTTGTAAGAGGCACTTTACCATCATATGTGTTATATTTTCAGTTTGATCCCTGATGTTTATATTATTGTGCACCACTTTCTTTTACAGCTCTAAACTTCATTCATATTGTTACTATTAGAAGTTTTCTTTTTTTTTTTGAAAAAAAAAAGGAAAGCAAGGGCCCAAGACATGTTACTATTTCCAAGTGTACGCTCTCAGGCAAGTACCCCTTGGTTATAGTTACATATCTCAGACTGTAAACTTGACTAAATATGTTTTTTAGCAAAATGGACTTTAATCATTGCAGTGTTGAAACCCATTTTTAGTTCTGGACACGAATTTCTTGACACACATGCCCCTGGCTTCTCACTTGATCATATCTTGGTTAATTTCAGATCCAATTACTATTATGTTTTTTTTTTACTTTATACATAACACTCAATATAGCTACCATCAGTGTTGAAGCATGGCTAACAGCATGAGTGTGCGCTCTCAGGCAAGCACCCCTCATGTAATAAACCATGCTCCATCACATAACTTCATCATTATTTCATTTTAGGCATTTTTTATTAAGTGACTCATTGACATGGGTGAGTGTGCGCTCTCAGGCAAGCACCCCTCACCTATGTCTTTGAGCCCCAAAACTATTGATCTTGTTCTGTGAACATCTATTTAAGATTTATTGGTAATGTAGACCTTCTCTTTTTTTTTGGTATAAATTGATTGTGAATATCTATTAAGGGTATGATTTGGTTTAAATTCTCATAGACGACAATGTCAGGCATTACTGGTGGGACAAATGTGTTCTTTTTTTTTTGTTCTTCATGCTCTTTGGTTACAGCAGCAAGGAACATACCGGTTGGGTTTGTTTATTCCATATTATCGTCCCAACGTGTAGAATAGAGTTTCTGGGTATGGCACGCAGCGGGTACCACACACAACGGGTACCGCACGCAGTGGGACTTGTGTATAATTTTTTGTTGGTTGTTTTGGCATGGTGATAAGGGACGTGCCGCCAGGGCTTGTCTGTCCCAGATCACTCTTTAATTGTGGTGAGATGGGGTTTTCTCCTGGCTCTTTGGGTACGGCAGCTAGGAACATACCGTAGTCGGTGGTTTAAGGCCCAACACGACCATGGGCCCCTCTGGGTATTAGGATTTATGAGGCTTATTCCTTAACTTAGTTGGCGGACATCAGCCGTGGTATTCTCCGTTTTCAGAGGGGCTTTTAGGTTCGGTTTGGTCTTCTCCTTTTTTTTTTGGTAGGTTTTGGCAAAAATTATATTTTGAGTAGGTAGGTTGTCTTCTCAATCTGTAACTGTTGAGGATTTGGTTTTGACTAATCCCATGGTAAGTTTCACCGTTTGTGTCTTAATTTAGAGTTCAAGACACAGAACTTTTGTACATCCTTTAGTTCGGTGCGATGAACATGCACCTAGTACTTTGTTTAAAGGACAAAGCACAAGACTTTTCAGGGTCGCATTTTCGAATGTAGGCCATTTGTAAAGGAAATCCTCCATAAATGTCCATAAGGACAGAGCACCCCTTCTACCTTGGCCCGGTGGGACAGAATATTTTATGTAAGTTTTGGAAATTTTGGATTTTTGGATCTTGAAATTTGTCTTTTGTTTGAGGATATTTAGGAGGGTTTGGTTTTAATCTTTATTTAGACTATATTTTTAGCTTGGTCTAGTTTCTTTTGATCATATGCTTTTAGGCTTTGGAATAAGATGTGTGTGTGTTTTTTTTTTGTTGGACTTGGATTTTATTTAGGATTTCGACTTAGGGTCATTTTAGGAAATTTTGAAGAGTTTATTTTATTTAAAGGTTAATTTATTACTTTAGAATTTTGACTCAGGAATGCTCCATAGTGTTCAAAAGAACGGAGTACCCTGTCGAGCCTTTATCCGGTGGGACGTGAGAGATTTTTTTTTACCTAAGTGAAGAGGTGGTTGACCGCATCGCAATTGTCTGCCCAGTCGGTTTGTTGGCTGCTCTTCATTTGGCTTTGGTTGGTTGTGGAAATATCGGGGTAGTTTTGTCCATAATATTTCTTCAGGTATCTCCCATTTATGGAGGAGACAAGGTGTTTTCCATTTGAGTCTGCAAGTAGGTAAGCTCCGCCTTCATATGCTTGCTCTATGACATAGGGGCCTTCCCAATTTGGTGCAAATTTGGGACCATGTTGTCGGCCAAGGATGGGTCGCCTCAAAACCAACACTAGTTCTCCCTTCTTGAACGTTCTGGGTCTTGATAATTTCTCATAAGCTCGCGCCATCCTGGCTTGATATAACTCCAGGTTTAGTTGGGCTGCCAGTCTCCTTTCATCCATTCCGTCCAACTCTTGCAACCTCAGTTGCGTCTGTTTAGTCAGAGGGATTTGTGCTGCCATGGCTATTCTCAGTGACGGGAGTTCCACCTCGATTGGTAGGACTGCTTCTGCCCCATACACCAAGGAATAGGGTGTGGCTTAGGTTGCTGTTCTATGAGTGATGCGGTATGCCCACAATGCTTCATGCAGTTTCTCATGCCAATTTTTTTTTTGTTATCCCCGATGGTTTTACGAAGGATCTTGATTAATGTTTTGTTGAAAGTCTCCGCTAGTCCATTGGCCCTTGGGTTGTAGACAGAGGAGTATCTCTATTCAATTTTGTGTTTGTCGGCGAAGGCATCAATTTTGGCATTTTTGAAGGCTGTCCCATTGTCAGAGATTATTTTCCTTGGGTTTCCGTACCTATAAAGCACTTGAGTGGTAAAGAATCTGACCACGTCAGAGGCCTTGATTTCACGGTATGACCTGGCTTCGGTCTATTTGGAAAAGTAATCTGTGGCCGCCAATATGAAGCGGTGCCCATTTGAGGCTGGCGGGTCTATAGGGCCTATAATATCCGTTCCCCAGATTTCGAAGGGCCATGACAATACTGTTGGATGTAGCACATTTGGGTGTTGGTGTATGAAATCTCCGTGAATTTGGCACATGTGGCATTGTCTGGAGAAGTTTTCGCAGTCATTAATCATGGTGGGCCAATAATAGTCCATTAGTTTGATCTGTACTCGCATCCGAGAGCCCGATTGATGGGCCCCGCATACCCCCGAGTGAATTTCTTGCATAATTTGGTGGGCTTCAGCTTTCGATATACATCTAAGTCATGATCCCTCATAAGATCTCCAATAGAGTGTGTTGTTCACATATATGAACCTTAGAGCCCTTTTTCTGATTTGTTCCCTAATGGCCTTGTTCACGGGTAATTTTTCTTGTTGGAAGTAGTCAAGAAAGGGTTGCCTCCAATCCTCTTGGTTTGAACCTTCGGTCGTCATGGCTTGTGTGATTTCCCCCCATTCTTTTTCATGTTCTCTTTCAAGTGTCTGGATGTCAGTGAACAGGGTTTCTTCCTCCTCGTTTCTTTCCTACGGAAGACAAGGGGACAAGGATCTCCTACGGTGAACAAGGATTTGAATTTCTTCTTGATTTGGGTCACTGAGTTCATTAGCCAGTCTGGCCAATGCATCTGCTTTACCAATCAGAGACCTTGGGACTTTCTGGAAGGTAATATATGTAAATTTGGCCATCAACTCAAGAGACTTTTCATGGTATTTGACCAATTCTGGTTTTCTTAATTTGAAGAAGCCTTCGATCTGACTCAGGATGAGCTGAGAGTCTCCATAGACTTCTAACTGCTCAATACCCATTTGAAGGGCAATTTCGAGTCCAGCTATCAGGGCCTCGTATTCAGCTTCATTGTTTGTGCATGGTTCGGTCAGGCTCAGAGCATGCCGGAGAATGCCTTTCTCTGGGGTGACAAACACCAGCCCTACACCCGCTTATCGTTTTGGCAAGTTTGGTTTGACTGCTGGTTGAATGGAGGATGATCCATCGAAGTACAGCTTCCAACAAGTTTCATTTTCCTCTATCTACATAGCCTCCTCGTCAGGGAAGTCGCAGGCTAACGGGGAGTCATCAAGTATAGGGTGGGCGGCTAAGAAATCAGCTAGCGCTTGTCCTTTGATAGCCTTTTGGGGTGCATATGTTATATCAAATTCCATTAGGGCCACAACCCACCTTGCCAGCCTTCCAGTAAGCATAGGTCGGGTCATGAGGTATTTCAATGGGTCAGTTTTGGAGATCAATGTGACTTTATGAGCCAACATGTAATGCCTGAGCTTCTTTACCGCAAAGATCAAGGCCAAGCAGTGCTTTTCAATTGGTGTGTATGCATGTTCTGCCCCCACAAGCATTCTGCTGAGGTAGTACAGGGCGTTTTCCTATCCTTCTTCATTTTCCTGAGCAAGTAATGCCCCCAGAGATCCATCTAGGACAGTGGTATAGAGAACGAGAGGTTTTCCTTGGATGGGCGCCGCCAATACAGGAGGTGTTTGCAGATATTGTCTAATATCATCAAAAGATTTCTGGTACTCCTCGTCCCATTTAAAGGGGACATCCTTTTTGGTGAGCCTGGTGAAAGGTTTGATTTTGCCTGACAGGTTGGCTATGAATCTCCTAATGTACGTCAAGCGCCCTTGGAGAGACCGAAGTTGTTTAAGTGTTCGTGGAGGGGACAGTTCTTGGATGGCCTTGATTTTATCGGGGTCAATTTCAATGCCTCGGTGCCGCACCACGAAGCCTAGAAACTTTCCCGATGACACCATGAAGGCGCATTTTAAGGGGTTGAGTTTCAAGGTGTGATGTCTTAACCGCTCAAACATCAGCCTCAAGTTCTCTAAATGTTGTCCATGGGTGTGGGACTTCACAACAAGGTCATCTACATAACATTCTACCACCTTGTGTATGAGGTCGTCAAAAATTTTGGTCATGGCTCTTTGGTATGTGGCTCCTGCATTTTTGAGGCCAAAAGGCATGACTTTGTAGCAGAAGATACCGATTGGGGTACGGAAGGCAGTGTGTTTTTGGTCACTCTCATCCATTTTGATTTGGTTGTATCCCGAGTACCCGTCTACAAAGGAGTATACTCCATGGGACGAGGTGTGATCTATTATAATTTCTGTCACTGCTAGTGGGAAATCATCTTTGGGGCAAGCCTTGTTTAAATCCCTGAAATCAACACAGACTCTGATTTGTCCATTCTTTTTCTTAATCGGGACAATGTTAGCCACCCAGTCAGGGTTTTCTTCTTCCCTTATGAATCCGGCACTGATGAGCTTTTTCACCTCGGCTGTCACTTTTTCCTCCAATTCAACTCTCATCCTCCGGGGTCCTTGTTTCACTGGTTTGAGTTCTTTGTCAATTTTGAGTTTGTGGACTGCTATTGCTGGGTCTAGCCCGGGCATTTCACTGTAGCTCCATGCAAAGCAATCTTTGTATTCCTTCAATAGTTTGGTTAGTTCATCTTGCATCTCCTGAGGAAGGGAGGTGCTAATGAATGTAGGTTTTGGATTTTCTTCTGTACCTAGGTTAATTTCTTTCAGTTTGTCAATGGTGTTTTGACCACCTTCTTCTAATTCCTTTGGTGCATTTTTGGCTGCCAAGATGAATTGCTCAGTTTCTGGAGGTTCCCCTTCATCGGTAGTTGCTTTGCCTTCCTTAATTTCAGTGATTGTTATACGGTGGAAAGAATGTTGTTCAAAGCTCCCTGCCCTATTTTCCTGTTTTGTGCGTGTGATTGTGAGAGCGTGGTTTTGGCACGTGACAAGGGGTCTTTCAATCCTTCTCTTCTTGAGGTTGGGATGCAGGCCGCCTTCTCGCAGGTCTCTGACTTCGCGAGTCAGTTTGGCTATCTCCTCCTTGTACCCTTCTTCTCTTTGCCGGTACAATGATACCTCATCCTGCAGTCGCATGTGTTTGCGCTGTAAGACGGTATTTTCCTGAATTATGTCCAAGTATTCCTCTTGAAAACCATCATATGCCTGGCGATGCTCCCTTTCCCTTTGCAGGTGAATTTCGGCTTTTCGCACAGCTTCTTCTTTTTGTTCCCGGAGGAGGTCCATGTGATGTTTCTGGGTTTCATATGAAAGTCTGAGGGTCTGTAGTTTGTCCCTACTATCCTCATCCCTTTGTTTCCTCAGAATCAACTCCTTGTGCAGACTTGCTATTGAAGATGCATCCCTCTTATTTTTTCTCTTTCTTGCTGCCAATTCTTGGGTAAGGAGTAGGTTTTCTGCGGCAAGGGAGTTGGCTTTCTGTTCCAGTGAGTGTTAGGATTTGATGGTTTTCTGATACCGATCCTTTAACTCGTCAAACAGGGTGAAGATGGTTTTCTGTTCTAGGTTGAGTCTCCCTGCTGCCATTGGTCTCCTTTTGATCATAGGTCTCTTCTTAGTTATTTGTTTCTTTCTGGGGGTTTGTTTCCCTTTGGTTACTGGTTTCCCCGTCAATGGAGATGTGGCGGCACGTGTGCTGCCGTGGTTTTTGAGGAGTATTTGACCCTGAGCCCTTGGTTTGGGCTTTGAATCCTAGGCCCCGTGTGTTAACAACCTTTCCATTAAGTCTTGTGACTTCATTAGAATAGCCATTCCACATGTCTCGGAACATTCTTGCTCGCTTCTCGGGGATTGGTTCTAGGCATTGCGCTTTACGGAACAATTCAATCAACCGGGCGCTGGTGGTATCCTGAAGTTGAGGAGGAATCTCCGCCCTCCTGGTTTCCTCCATGAGCAATTGTTCCCAATTTTCAGAGTTTGGCCCTTCATTTTGATGTTCAATTTCCCCCACTTTAACAAATTGTATACTGGGATGAACTACTTGCCATGTTTCAAGCTCTTCTATTTTGGGTGGGACGGTGAAGGTTTTGAAAGGGATGACTTCTTCACTTTCCCGAGGTGTTAGGTCTTTACAGTGTTCTAGGGGTAGGATTTCTATGGATAGGGTATTTTGTTCTTCGCCCTCATTGGAATAATTTGGTTGCATTCGAGTGGGTAGGTTAATGTCCTCGCTCGTGCCTTCCGACGATCTCGTCTCGCTATCACTTCCCAAGAGCATTTGTGACTTTATGGCCGCCTTAAGCACAGCCTTGTTGACTGCTTCCTTCATGGTTTCAGGAGTGGGTTTTTCTTGTTTGGTGACTGCCCCCTTTCTAGACTTAGGTCTGTAATATTTAGCATTATCCATTTCAGCTTCATGTGCCTCAAATGGTTGGTCATCCCCTTTGATCACATATTGTTTTCCATCCTTGACATATTTAATGCACTGGTGCAGGGTGGAGGGAACCAATCCATTGGCGTAGAGCCATGGTCTCCCCAGCAGCGCCTTGTATGTGGTATCAGCTTCAATGATGAAGAATTTGACCGGAGTGACCAGGTTCCCAAAGGTAATATCGATCACTGTAGAGTCAAGGACCTTTTGGTATTGGTGGTTAAACCCGTGGATTCGGATTTTGTCTTTCTTTGTTTCTTTGATGCTGAGTGATAACTGTACCAGCATCTTCAGTGGCATAATGCTAATCGAGGATCCAGGATCTATGAGTACTTTGTTGATTTTCCTACCATAGATGGTGCCCGTGGTGTACAGAGGTCGATTGTGATCGGCTGTGCCTGCCATCAGGTCCTCATCTGTGAAGGTAATGTATGGTTCATGGTCAATTTGCGCCGCCTCCTCACGGGTTTCTTGGGCAAAGTAAGCTTAGAAACTGGCAGGGTTCTGCAGCGTGTAGATTAAGGCATCACGCAGTTCCTGAGATACCATCAAGGCATCAAAGGGGGCGTTTGGATGGGTTGGGAATTGGGGGAATAGCCAATTCTAGGCATAAATTTATTGGGAAGTGTGTAACTTTGTGAAGAGTTTAGATTGTTTATAATAAATTAAATTCCGGAATTTGCTATTCTTGCAAATTCCGGGTTCATCCAAACGGCCCCAAAGACACTGAGCAATGAGGGGATTTTTCGCAAATGAGCGACCACATTGTAGTCTCCCACGGACATCCTGGGCCTGCCGTCGGACCTTGTTTCACCCTCTGCTGCTGTATCATTTCTGTTCCTTGCTCCATGGTTGGTTGCTTCTCTAGCTAGAAGGTTGTCTTTCAGGTATTCTAGTGCCCGATCTTAGACTGACATTACAGTAGTTTTTCATGTTTGGTCGGATCCTAGTGGAGACTTGTCGGACCAAGTCAGACACTTTGTTTGGTTTTGGTGGTGGTTTGGTTTCCTTTTCATCTACCTCACTTTGGTCGGTATCACTCCCCAGTGGTCTGGTTGCATTGGAGTTGATTGCAAGTACAACAGGCTCCTCTTCTGGGCTACTGTACTGTAGTTCCCTCTCAGTATCATACTCATATTCAGAGGTTGTCTCCCCTTCAGAGGTTTGAGAGTTCGTACACCGGGATATGGCTCGGCATACTTCGTCTTCTGTTTCTTCATCTGACGGATCATTGTCATTCGAAGACCACGCCAGGCATTCCTCCCTGGAATGCCCCCAGACTTGGTGGTATCGGCATTATGCCCTCCTCTTGGTATCCTTTTCTTTCTTTGCTTTATGTAGTTTTGGCTGTTTTATTTATGGTTTGTGCCCGAGGTGCCCCATTTTCAGCTTATGGCATTTCCCAGGGGTTTACACGGTTCCTGTGTCTGATGTGGCCATTGGAATCTCTATGTTTTGGTTTCAGTTTCCCTGTTATTTTGATTTTATGTGGTAATTTGTTGCAAGGGGAGGTGTTGTCGAGCTTAACCAGTTTCATTTTTATGTGGTATTGCCCCGCGTGGTTTTGTCTATTTCTTACTTGTTGGATTGAGCTGGTTTTGGCATTTCTGTGTCCCAGATGGCCAGACTCACTCCTCATGGGAGGGCATACCCGCGTGCGCGAGCTTTCACCTCTTTCTTGCCGGTTTGTTTCAGGACCCCCAAACAGGTTGTCATTGAACTGGAGGTGTTTTGGTTTATGGTGATGGTTTTCTGCACTGACTTTCCCTTTTCCTTTTCTTGGAGGATGATTAATTTTGGGTTTTGGCCTTTGTCTCTCTTGGATGACTATGCAGGTTTCTCTCCTTCTTTGCGGGGGGTCCCCTGCGCTGCCTGAGGTAGCATGGCCAGGTTTCTTTGTCTTTTTCTGTCCTGCCCCCGGTTACTGAGTGCGGTCTTTCAGTGCTTTGATTTCCGCCTCTATTGAGATCCTTTCCTTCCGTTCAGTCTTTAGCCTAGCTATCAGGGTTTCGACCAAGGTTTGTATCTCAATGTTTTGTCCAGTCATCCTTCTTAGAGCATTTGTGCAGAAGTCCAGCTCGACTATTTTCTTTGGGTTGCCTATTGTTTGAGGTGGTGTTTGGTTGCACCTGTTTTGACCTTGTGCGGTGGGCGGGACCATCTGTTGTGATTCCTTGGGCTGGACCTCGACCCGTGTGAGTTGCTTTCCTTGAGCTGTCTCCTGCTTGTGGTTCAAGCAAGTTTTCTTTTGGCTTGGCGTTTTTCCTTTGAATGGGTTTTGGTTCATTTGGTGAATTGTTGCCCTGGATTGTCGGGGATTCTTCCTCCTCACTATCTGTGTCAGATTCACTTAGAGTGATTGCCCGACAACTTTCAGAAGTACCTTGTCCCTTGGCGGCATCTTTCAATTTTCGCGCATCGGCGATGGTTCCCTTTTGGGTGTTGATGAACACCTTAGAATAGTGATAGTGAGGATGGGATAGTGAGGAGATGGCTCATGACCTTCTACACCCTCCACAATTGACGCCCGCCGGAACTATCGGGTGATTTCTGCTTTTGTTTCCATGTTTCTGTTGGTGACAGGGGACACTAGATTTCTGATTCGACCATATTCTAGCGAGCACACCTCCCTCCGTGACCTGTTATGCCTTATCCCTTCTACCCACGGTAAAGATGAGGCTTGTATTTCACCAGTTCGCTTAGAGCTCGTGGGCGGTCGCCTTTTTGGCCAAGGATCTAGGACAAAGGGTTGCAGGTCGACCAGGTAAGGGTGCTCTGGCTCTAACTCATCATCACTCCCTTGCCATCCGACTCTTTTACTGGGTTCCTCTACTTGGTTGACCAGGTGGTTCATCCATCCGATAGGGTCAGCCAGGGATTAGTATTCTTCTTCAGGAAATTCCTCTTGTTCAGGCTCTTCCGAGCCCGAATCATCATTAATGGTTATTATTTGACATGTCTCGGAGTTTTGGCTTTGGTTTTCTTCCTGGTTTTGGCTTGAAGAGGCGGTGCTCTTAGCTTGGTCACCAGTAGAGGTGGCGGCTGCCCCCTGTTCAGTGCTAGCATTTTCCTCCGTCTCTTGTTCAGCGGGTCCATCTTCTTCATATCCTTCCTCAATGGCCACGGCTTCCCAGATTTGGTTGACCATTTGCCGTACTATTTCTCCTAACTCCTCAAGAGTAAGGTTAGGTTGGCCCGGGATGTCAGGAATATGAATATCAAGGTTCACCATTCTTGGTTGCCGTCCTTGCAGGTCAGCAGGGTCCATTTGTTCAGCAGGATCTAGCACAATCTCATAGTCATATGTTATTTCCTCTGGGTTAGTTTGGTTTTCTCCCGGGGTTTCGGCCTGTGGTTGTGGCACTTCTGAGGACTCGCCTTTGTCAGAATCATGATGCCCAACTCGATGACAGGTGGCGTCATCACGAGAGGACTCGCCCTTCAACAACTTATTCTTTCCTTTATTGGTTCCTTTATTTCTCCTTTGATAGGTTATCATTTCTTTTTTATTTTCTTGTTTCTTTCTTCTTTGGTATACCATAAGGGCCTTAGGACTTTTTACCTCTTCCTCCTCATCTTCGGTGGGACAATAGGTATCATCATCACTGTTTACCCTTAGGTTTCTCATGAGTTCGCTGGTTGTCATGGCCTCGGTTTCAGCGATGGCTTGTTCCAGCTCACGCCGCTCATTTCCATCCCATTCAGGTTGGGGCCGGACAGTCATGCGAGCGTTTATCCTTTGCTGTCTCTTTCTGTTGGATTGGCCACATGGTTTTGAGGAAGGTTCATCATCATCTGTCCAAGCTGCAATTTGGGCGGACCGACCATCATGATTTTCTGACCCAGAGTCATCAGACCCTGAACCGCTGATATAACGACAATTCCCAGTTTCGAAACCATCATCGTCGCTGCTATCATTGTCAATATCATTCGAGACCTTGTACAACCTTTCTATTTGTGCCTGAAAACGGGCGGCTTCCCGTGGATGGGTTCTCCTGAGCCTTTCATAACTTGCTCCTGGTTGTTGTAGTATCTCGGCATGCTGAGCTATGAAGTTTAGGAATGCAGGGTCTTCTCGCCTTAGATGCTCCATGTATGAGAGGATCATAGTTGCTTGTGAGATGTTTAGCCCTTCAAATGCTGAAGTTATGTCAGCCGGGGGACCAGACCCAGATGCCATCAGAATAGAGCTTCCTCGGAGGGTACTTGGTTGACGCTCTTCACGGTCAAGTTCCACCTCGGGCTCCTTTTCTGTCTCTTCCTCATCACTATCGGAATCACTATTTTGGGCATTTCCATCATATGTTTTCCCTCAGAAGAAGAATCGCGGAGAACCCCCGTTGTCATCAGAGTCAGAAAATTGGGGAGTTTTGCCCTTGTTAACCTCGTTCAGGACGGTTGTTATGGCTTCCCTCTCAAATTTCTCTGTAAAGTCTGGGTCTTTGGGGTGGGTGGCTCGTCGAAAGGCCCTTGGGTCTGTGATTCTCAGCTCCCTGAGTTCAGACACATACCATTCTACCAGGCTGTCATGTTCATTGTATTCTTCTTTATCTGGGGCTTGCTGGGATGGCTCGCCCTGAGCGGTATCGACCTGGTTGGAAGTCTCAATTGCTTCTATTTGGGTGGGGAATGTCACTTCGGCCCTGGGCCCTGATGTGCGCCTGGGGCGCCGAATCCGCCTGGATCTACAGCGTCGAGTGGTTCTTGGTGGGGTTGCTTCTGGACTTATTTCTCCTTCCTCACGCCCGGTCTCATCAGCTATTTCTCTTACGGTCCTGGTTATGGCTTGCCTTTCATATCCTCGGTACTGTTGAGGGTTTTCAGAGTTCAGAACACCATGATAGCCTACCAGATCCGTGTTGTTTTCATATTCTGCGAGGTCAGCTTCAGTAACCTCAAGGTTCTCCCACAGATGCGGGTCCTCCGTGTTTTCCAGGTGCTCGCGCATGATTTCAAAGTCTGTGGGGTGATTTGGATCCGGGTCTTTTTTTTCCCATCCGTTTTGCGTGACAATATCCACCGCAACTTTCCTTATGGCCATATTTTCAACCTGTTGCTCATAGGTGTCCGAGTCTGACATGTTTTATATCTCCTCATCAACCATTAACTCTTGTTGGAACAAGTCAGGCTCTTGAATTTTTAGTTGCATCAAGAAGTCCACATACTCTGCCACATCATTGAAGGAGATATGCGGTAGTGAATCATCGCTTTCTTCTTCAGCTTCCTCTTCTGATTCCCCGGCATCACTTAGATATCTGCAGTGTTCTGCGAGTTCACGGGTTTTTTGTTTATAGGTGTCAAGTGGTGTTCCCTTAGTCCAGAACCTATCTGCCAGCCATGATGCTAGCAATTGATCCACATCGTCACCGTGCATTAGCTCTAGGATCCACCAGGATGGGTTTAAGGCGGTTTCTGCCTCCAGGATAGGGTGAAGTTTAGCTTGACCGCACCAATAGGAGAAGTCTCTCCATTGTTCTCTTGCTTTCATGTATATTTTTATCCTCCTGTAACTGGCTGGCTGGCATCCCTCCAGCTCCTTGTAGAAGGTATCATCATCTTCTGGTGGGTTTTGGTTTGTGACCGCGGAAGAGAGAACGGCCTGTGTAGCCTCCTCTATTTGCGCAATCATTTCCATTTCCTCTTCTTTGGTGAGTTTTCCTTCTCTTTCTCCCGAGTTATCCTCCAGATTTGTGTCTGTTACTGATGCTGAGATGGCATTGCAGGAGATTCAACCAGAATCACCACCCCCTCTTTCTTCATCACTATCGAAGTTGCTACCAAAGTGGTAGCTTTCGTCTTGGCTGGCAGGGTCCGGGTCGGACCACTCATATTCCTCATCAGTGAATCCAGGAACATCTTGGGCATTTTGGGTATTGGTTGAGGTGGAAGCCTCCTTGTTTATTTGGTTTCTTACAAAACTGGTCACAGTAATGGCTTGTTTCATCAAATTAGACACATGCTCTGCCAATATTGCAATGGTTTCTGGTGGAACTCCAGATTCTCCTTTCTTTTTTGGTATGACGAGGTTAAACCCCAGATTTTCCATGTTTGGGATACCTTCTGAATCTAGACACTCGTCATGAATGTCTATAAATACCTTACGGTTTCGGCCATTGATCCTGAAAGGTAGGGTCATTCGGTCTGGTTTCTTTTCTTTACGGCCAAGGGCCTCATCCAATTTCTTTATTTCAAGAATTTCTTTCTTTTTCCCCCCTGATTGAGTCATGGGTTGAACAGTGACCGTCGAC
This sequence comes from Rhynchospora pubera, assembly GCA_028095005.1. NCBI lineage: Eukaryota > Viridiplantae > Streptophyta > Magnoliopsida > Poales > Cyperaceae > Rhynchospora > Rhynchospora pubera. The sequence goes on from CM051462.1 coordinate 178,519,734, forward strand.
CAGGTATGTCGGGTTGGAACTGAGTTGGCCGATGACTCAGCCGGGCCTTGTTCATTTGTTGTTGAGGTTTCGGAAGGTCTGGCATCTACCTGTGCTGGTTCTCGTTGGTTAGAGGGTTCTTCATGTTCTTCCTCATCACCTGAGACTTGGTGGCATGCGGCTGTCCAGAACTCCTCTTTTTCCTTTCCTTTCCCTTTGCCTTTCAACTCCTGCCATACATGTCTGCTAATTTGAGCTGCGACCTTGGGGGAGATAAAATCAGCGAGGGTTGCCTGTGTCGGCTTTTCTTGAACATATGGGTCTTCAATGGTTTCAAGGGTGGCTTTCTTCCAGAATGTCCGTTTAGGCCCTTCATTATCCTTAGGCATGCCACAGGTTGCTGGTCTCGACTGCATTTTCAGTGGTTTAATCCTTTTCGGGACCACTGGTATGATAGGGCTTTTCCATTTAAGTTGCGGTTTGGCCTGCAAGGCTCTCAGCTTCTTTCTGGTGTTCTTGTTCAAGTACACACTCCATGTCGTAGGTGGTTTTCCATTGGTGCTGACGGAAACACGACGAGACCTGGCACTTGGGGCTCCGTTTGAAATGGCATGGGGAGCTGGTTCCTGTCTGGCATCATCATGGAGAGAGATTGCTCCTTCTTGGATTTTCTGCTCAAGCCAATCCTTGAAGGCATAACAATCCTCTATGCTGTGACCCAAAACTCTGTGATACACATAGAAGTTAGGGTGATTCACCTTATCCTCCTCCTCGGGCCTTTTGCATTGGGGCAACCGAACCTCAAGGACTTCCATAGCTTGCCTAAACAGTTTCAGAGTTTTCTCCTTTTTGAATGAGTAGGGTTTGCTTTTTAATTCCCTGTAGATTTCCACCCTTTGCTTCACCATTCTTTCCCCATTGGGCACCATCAGTGCTTTCGGCTTGGTTGGTGACGGCTTTGACTGCCTTTGTTGTTTTGATTTTTAGTTTCTTTCCTTTTTCTTTATCCTTTTCCTTGGCGGAGTAGTACAGTTGGTTCATTTCAGGTTCTACTTCCTCATATCGAGCAACCATGGCTACCAAGTGTTCAAAAGTGGTAACATTGTGACCCACCATCCACACTTTCATGGGCGCGTGGATGCTGTTCAAGAGCATACGCACCGTCTCAGACTCACTTATGTTAGACTGACATCCCGTGTACATGGTTTCCCACCTTGACACGTAATCGGAGACGGACTCGCCTTGTTTTTGTCTGGCATTAACTAGGTTGGTAACGGAGACCCGATGCGGGGTCGTCCTGAACCTTGCGCAAAAGGCGTTCGCAATCTCCTTCCAACTTTTGATGCTATCTGCCTCAAGAGAAGCATACCAGTCAAATGCTACTCCAGACAGACTTTGTGAAAATTGCCTTAGTAGCCATTCCTCCCTCCGAGCAGTATTTCCGCAAGAGGTTATGAAGTGTGACAGGTGTTGACTTGGGGTGATTTTGTTTCCAACCCCATCAAATGCCTTGAATTTTGGTACTATATGTCCCTTTGGGTAATCCAACTGGTCAAACCTTGCGGGGTAGGGGCGACCTGTGAAATTGACGGGCAGTTGGGTGCCTCCCATCCCCAGAGATTGCAGTTTCTGATCCATGGCTCTTTGCATCCTTTCCATCATATCCTCAGGATCAATGACACTAATTTCCTTCCTTTCAAACAGCTCCTCTTCAGAGGTTTCACTGGAGCTGCTATCCTTTTCCAGCACTATTTTGGAGCGAGATTTCTTAGTTTTCTTTTTGTTTTTGGATTTTGGTTTAGGAGCCACTCCTTGGGTATCGGTTGACTTAGGTGCATCATTGTTTAAGACGGCACAATTTGGGCGTGCCCCCTTTTTGGCCATGTGTTTTTGGACCTCAACGCACACTGCGGTTACCCAAGCATTTTTCGCCTGGAGTTGCTTAAGTTGCTTGATTTTCTCCTCCAGCTCCTTGCGAAGCTATGTCATCTCATCAGATATTTCCTCAAGAATTTTAATTTCCTCATCAACATCTTCAGACGAACTTCCATGGTCTGGGTTCGGATCCTCTTCATCACTTGCGACATTATCGCTGGTTTGTTGGACAATTTCCTCCACCACCGGGTTGCGGCTCCTAGGTCGCCCTACCCGTTTGGGAGGTTTGGATGCTGAAGCCTTTCCTTTTTGCCCTCGCGTTTCCACGGGGACGCTTTCAGAGTGAGGCGGCTCCTGGGAACTCGTTCCAACCATACGGACTTCCGCGGATTCCCCATCATCATCATCTGCGGACACATGATATATCGAGACAGAACCAGCATTCCGCCTCTTCTTCACAACATATTTCCTTTTGGTTTTATCTTTCATCATCTGACTCGCCACCTGGCTAGCCAGAGAGGTATCATTTTCCTTTGGCACCCACCGCTTGGTGCCCCCTGTATGTTGCTTGGGAGCTGGGATGGGTTCCTATTGCTTGGGCCTCCAAACCTGCTTCATTTTCCCCTTGGCCTTCATTGAGCGGGCGTTGGGTTGGAGTGGTGGGAAAGTGAGCCGGTCAAAGACTGAAGGCGGGTGGGCCACAGTCCTTTTTTCTGACGCACTATAGTCCGCGTCTCCCTCTCGATTGTCCTCGCGGTAGGGAAAGCGGAGTCTTTGGTGTACTGGGAATCTAAGCCTGCCCTTGATGGACAGCTTCTTGGGGTTGGTAGGGATTGTGGTGACAATCCTGCGGGACTTGCGGGATCTCTTGACAATTCTGAAGGCCGCATGAATAGCCTCCACCGCCTTGTGTTTTTGGTGAGTCACTTTCTCTGTCTCAGAGACTGGGGCATACATGGGGAGCTCCCAGTCCTCTCTGAGGCGCATTACTTCACCTCCCTTTTTGAGCACATGCAGGGGGGCAAAGGAATTGTTGAGGGACAGGTCAGTGATGGTATCGGGTTGCTGGACCAGGTGGAGAGCTTGGGCCCTCGAGATCCTAGTCCTTTTCTCCTTCTTGAGTTTTGGGGCTGTTGCCCCCTTGATGTGAGTGGTTGCCGCCCGACCCTTCTTGGTGCTAAGGGCAGGCTTTCCAGAGACCTTCACCGTTGCTTCACCAGCAAGCATCACCGGAGAGATTTGCACGACAGCTTGGATGGGCACATGGAGAGTCCCGGTTGCTACCGCCTTCCAGCTGTGAAGACGCTCGCCCTTCACGATTTGACTCCAGGTAAACATATTGTCTTTCTTCTGCAATAGAGAGAACTTAAAGTCAATCATTAGTATATTTTTTGAATATTATGGACTTAATTCCACTTTGCATTTAAACTTTGATTATGCCCTAATGAGAGGAGAAAAATGTCCCACCGGGCGTGCCAGAATCTGTCTCGCACTTTTTCAGTCCAACCACGGAAGATCAGATAGTCCTCTATGGGGCGAAGAAAATGCGGATTAGATACCCCTCGAGCATCTTGAGACCCGTCGTTACAGCCCATTCCTAACGAGCGAAGGGCACTAATGCGGTTCTAAGTAACTCGAGAGTTGATTGTTTGATGTAGGTCCTTTTTTCCCAGTAGGCGCAAGCCCCTACTGTTAATTACCTCCGGACTCAGTTACGAACTGGGCCAAGAGCACCTCTAGATCAGGATAATCAAAGTTTAGATGTCGTAAGTGGATAAAGTCCATTTTAATAAAAGGATTGTGTCTTGGTAGGGAATTTCAGGATGAAAACAAAACGGAAGGGCAGTCATTTGAACAGTACCATGCAATTTAGTTCTTTAGTTTCACAATTTAAGACATTTAGGTTGCTTGTTGCTGGATCAGGCTTAATGCCGTCACGGGGATTTCGAGTCTGATACTAGAAAATTTAGTATCCTAGATCAATCCTCAATCGTTTGGGGATTTAGAGATTTTGGGATTTCGTTCAAGTCTCGAGTACAGATGCGCTATGCCTCCTCTTGACAGGAACTTGGGTGGTGGCCGCCGGTTTACTTTTCTTCTGATCACCTGGGCATCAGATTTCAGTCTGCTTCTGGTCAAACATATTGTGAACTTGTAGAAACAGGCTGTTAGATTTGAGTCCAACACTAGAAAATAGGGTATTCTAGGTCAGCTCTCAATCGTTTGGAGAATTTAGGGATTTTTTGGATTTTCGTTCGAGTCGCGAGTACAGATGCGCTATGCTTTCTCTTGACAGGAACTTCAGTGATATTTCAGAATTGACCTTTCCTTTTTTTCAATCTGAATATCAGGAGGGTGTCTCTTCCAAGGTGAAATGCTATGCAGTCTTGGAGGGAGGAACTTTTGACTTTTAAGACTTTATGTCACTTTAGACTTTGTGTCTTCTGGGTCGCTTTTGTGTCATCTTGACTTTGTGTCATTTTTAGACTTTATTACTAGACTTTGTGTTTGTTTTGACTTTGTGTCACTTTTAGACTTTGTGTCACTTTCAGGTTTAGATTTTTAATATGCATTTTTAGGATTTTGGACTTTTGAATTGGGCTTTCAATTTGACAATTTTAGAATTTCAGACTTTCGAGTCGGACTTTTAGTTTAGAAATTTAGAATTTTTTTGCTTTAGACTTTTGATTTAGAAGTTTAGAATTTTAGACTCTTGAGTTGGACTTTTAATTTAGAAGTCTAGAATTCTAGACTTTTGGGTTTTAATTTAGAATTCTGGACTTTTGAGTTGGACTTTTAGGTCTTGCACTTTTAAGTTGGCTTTTGGGTCTGACTTTTGGTTCTTAACCTTTTCGGATTTTGTCTAAAATCTAATATTTTTTTTTGAATTTGGTTTGGACTTTTTAAACTTTGGCGTCCTTAGGCTGGGCTTTTGAAGGTTGCCTCTTGAATTTCAGATTTTCAACCTTCGGTTAGACTTTTGAGTTGCGATTTTTGAGTTTTAGATTTTCGGTACTTAGTTGGGAGTTTTGAATTTGGACATTTAAATTTGCACTTTTAAACTTCTGTTTTTGACCTTCCTGGTGATGCTTTCTTTCTTTTTTTTTATTTCAACTTCATTTGCAGACTCTAATATCTGACTGTACCTGTTGTTCAGAACATAAATTGTTCAAATGTACCTGCTGTCCAGAACATGAGCTGTTCAAATGTACCTGCTGTCCAGAACATAGAATATTCTGATGTACCTGCTGTCCAGAACATAGGATGTTCAAAATGATTTTTGTTTTATTTTCTTTTCTCCACTTTTTATCTGACTATATAAATTTGTTATTATCATTATTATTTTTTTTTTTATTACGGTCATCCCTCAAACCTTTTAATTTTAAAATATTTTATACCTTGGTGTTTTGGCATAATATGACACATCAAAATATTCCTCATATTTTTCTTGACATTTTGATATTTAATGAGAATTTATCTGACAATCTAGCTACTTTTAATGCATTTTTGAAGTTTTTGCTTCGCAGAGTTTTTAATTGGTTGAGACTTCGCTGTTTTGTGTTATGTTTGTCAGGGATTCGTTTCATGTTGGGCGTCGCAGAGGATCGGGAGGGGACATTGGGGGTCAAGGTTTGATCGAGCCGTTTGGTTCATGTGCACCGAACGAGTCGAGGCTTGAACTCGATCCGCTGGTTTCACATGTTGGCGTTGGCTTCCCAGGCACAACTGGTTTACGCGAAATCTCAACGTATCTCCCTCCTTCCTTCGTGGGCATGAGTTCCGTTAATTTCCCGTTGGACTGGACATTTCCATTGGCGACACCAGCAGCGGATTCCGGCGGCCATAGCGCCCGCGGCCAGGTTGATGGGCGACGTGAAGGGATCCTAGCGTTGCTTCCACTGTCCGTTGCTATTGCATCAATTGATTTGAGGAGTTCTGACATCGACTTGGTTTGGGCATGCAACCGCAGTTGGGGATGTCTGACTGTCGGAGTGTAACAGAGAATTGGCCTCTCGACGGAGCCGCGGATCATCTCGAGAGCATTTCCAAGTTATCTGTGAATTCAATTTCATATAGCATTTTCTAATTTTTGGGCTACCATGTTTTGATTTTGCCTTTGGTCTGACAGACTCGTGGAGTGAAACATATAATTCATCTTATGTGCACCCTTTATATTTTTTGCTTACTGTATTTTCTTAAGCAATTGACATATGCATCTTGGGTATTCATCCTTCTCCTATTCACTGGCCATGCATGTATGCGACTTGAAGTTCCAAATTAAGATTACAACATTCATCTTATTCAAGTAATTGAAATGAAATTTGGACTGGTAATGCTAAATTCGTGTTGACATTAACCAATAACCATCTAGAATCATCTTTTTCATTTCAAACCTCAACATTTCTTTACTTTGCATAACTTCCTAATTTATGTCTTCCCTTTTGATGTCATTTACAATTTGATCAGTCCTATGAAGCTCAATTCCCATCACATTCACACATATTTAATTAATCTAAAATTTTTATGCTGATTTTGATCCTCATGGTTTCACATATTTATTGGTTTCTTTTGATTTCCATTAGTGCCTTCTACATGTTCATCTCGAAACAAAACAAATTTGAATGGTTGTTAATACTAAATGACTTGTACCCAGGCCATCAATGCCTTGACTCGGAGAATGAGAGTTTACATAGTTTGTTTGTTTTTTTTTTGTGTTTCTGATATGCAATCAATGAAAAGGGCATATCAGTCAAATGAACTCTGAAACTTACTAGCTTTATTGTTTTCTCTTCTTTATTTTTTGCCCCTTTTCTTTTTAGTCAAGTGTAAGCTCACTATATCATTATATTATTATGTGTCCCCCCTTATTTTTAAACAAAACGTGGCCAAAAGTATTAAACCCTTTTTAAGTCAATATTGTGCTTTTGTAACTAAACATAAAATTATATATTATTATTTTATTTTTATCTGATAAAAAAAGCATCATTTCTTACTATCCTGTATATATTTTTTTGTAAGAGGCACTTTACCATCATATGTGTTATATTTTCAGTTCGATCCCTGATGTTTATATTATTGTGCACCACTTTCTTTTACAGCCCTAAACTTCATTCATATTATTACTATTAGAAGTTTTCTTAAAAAAGGAAAGCAAGGGCCCAAGACATGTTACTATTTCCATGTGTACGCTCTCAGGCAAGTACCCCTTGGTTATAGTTACATATCTCAGACTGTAAGCTTGACTAAATATGTTTTTAGCAAAATGAACTTTAATCATTGCAGTGTTGAAACCCATTTTTAGTTCTGGACACGAATTTCTTGACACATATGCCCCTGGCTTCTCACTTGATCATATCTTGGTTAATTTCAGATCCAATTACTATTATATTTTTTTTACTTTATACATAACACTCAATATAGCTACCATCAGTGTTGAAGCATGGCTAACAGCATGAGTGTGCGCTCTCAGGCAAGCACTCCTCATGTAATAAACCATGCTCCATCACAAAACTTCATCATTATTTCATTTTTAGCATTTTTTATTAAGTGACTCATTGACATGGGTGAGTGTGCGCTCTCAGGCAAGCACCCCTCACCTATGTCTTTGAGCCCCAAAACTATGTTGATGGATGCTCTACATGAAGACCTTTCTAGAATTAACACTTAACTTCAAAGAAAAGATCAACAAAACAATAATAAATGCAAGAACTGAAGATGGAAACAAGATGGACAAAGGAGCTTTCTCAGAAATTGAATTTAAGTATGGAACTGAGTACAGTGAAGACTTTACCTTCTTCTAAGACTGCCTTTCTTTTTTCTCAAATTTGTTTTACAAATACCAGTAAATAAACTAGCAGAGTTTTTGCTTGTCAAATCTATATGTTGGAACCTCTCCTCTTCTTCACTCTTGGTCTTCTTTTATAGTTGAAACCCTTAGGGCTCAGCTTCATTCTCTTGACACATGGCAACATCTCTCTTCTTGATCTTGTGATGAAGGGACTGGATGTGACATGAGGCTGCCGCCTTGCTCCTACAATTCCTATTTCACTTCCTTTCTTTTTACTCCCTTTTACTAACCAGTGGTAGTATGGCACCTGGCACTTGTAATTTTACTATTTTTCACTGTGTGCTTGGAGGAGGAGCTATGTTTGCTTTGGCGCCAGATGTGTTGTTTCTCATCCAATGGTTCATAGGCTATGGATGGCTGTGATTGCATAGATGAAGCATCTCCTTTGGGATATAGTTGTTGCTCCTAGGGGGTATAGGTCTGGTACTGCTTTTATCCACTCTCTTATGGGCTTTGACTGGAGGCTCTTTTAGTGTAAGGTGATTTCCTTTTAATACCCTTCTATCATGTGTATGTTCCCCCAGGTTTACATGGGTAAAATTGGAATTGTGGCCTCATTTGGCAGCACTTGCCATTTGGCATGGCTCTATTGGTCATGTATTATGCCTACTGTGTGGTTAGTGACTCATTCCTGACCTTTACTGACTTCCTTCTCTTTGTATGACAGGTGGGCCCAGTATGTGTTGTCATTCTCTCATTGATTGTGGTTACAGGAAATGTGTAATTGCCCTATCCTTCACTGTTGATCATAATTTTTTTGTGCCTTTCCAACTGTAATTAGGGGCCATGTTATCCTTGTAACACTTCCATTCCTTTGATGTTTATCCATATAATTAAGCTTTTGTTATTTGGGTTATTTCGTGTATGTCAATTCCAGGGAGAGTGTAGGAGGGCATAATTGGAATCTGGCACTCTCATATATATGCTTTACAGGCTTCATCCTTTTGTCTTTTCCTTTAATTCCCCGATTTGCCCTTATTACATCACGCATGGAATGCTTTTCAGGTGCCAATTGATGTTTGTCAGCCGTATCCATACCCATGGTGTACAATCTCATTTCAACTAGTTTCATCCGACCATCCATCACATTCTTTCTCCTTGCTTGTGCATAGATGAATGGCTAGTGATGCATTTACTAAAGGTAAGGGGACCCCTGGTGCTGCACCTTGTTTTTCTCCTCTCAGCGTGTCAATTAATGCATTATACCATCTGCAGAAGGAAGAATGATCACCTAAACATCAACGGTTGGAATTTGGAGTGACTGGGGAAATTCTCCCTTCTTCAATTACTTTTCTGCACGCATGGTACACTATTCTGACAAGCCTAGAACTTCCTTTTTCAGTGCATAGGCTAGAGAGGGAATTTCTCTTCTCCATTCATCTTTCTTTTACTATATTCTCGTTCTACTGGGCATCTCCAGTGCAAACGCCAACATCCTCCTTTGTGTTCTTTCACTTGCTATTATATGAACATGATGGTGGCAAGACAGTAGGGCATTATCCCTACTCAGTAATTAGTGCAACATCAACTTCTATCGCCTACCTCTCCTGCTTCCGGAGCTTTCGCCATGGCCATGGGTGTTGATACTTCTAATAGTCCAAATTGACTCAAAATTGCTCCCTCACTTTTTCCTTGTAGACCCAACAAGAGCTTTCTAGGTATGTATCTCCAGCAATTTCTCATCTGTTTGGCAAAATTCCGAGTGAATTCACTTTATCTGCTATTCTATTCCTTTCCAGTCTCTGAACAACTTGGTCACCATTTGCTGTCGAGCCTGGCACCATTGTGTTGACGAGATCATCGCCTTTCTATTGGTGAGGTCAATTGGAGCTGGGGAGGTGCAGAACGACGACGGATCTCCTCCCACGCCGGTGTACAAATGCTGTCAGATAGTACTGTTTCATCTTTTCTCTTTTTTCTTTTCTTTCTTTTTTTTTAACGGGAATAAGTGGGTCCCACTGTCTTGCCCAATCAGAAAATTTCATTCAATCTTTTAAGTTCAAGTTAAGATCTGTTCGTTGATCTCGGATAAGATTGCTGTGATTTATCGTGGCCGTTAGATCAACGGGATTTTCTTATAACAATGGTTATTGGTTTGGGTTTGAATCATAATTCGAATGGGCTTTTAGTCCTAGCCCAAAACAATTTTCTAATATAAGTTTAAAGGCCCATTTGAATTTCTCCATTTATTCGGCTTTGGTGAGGTTCATCTCCATTTGTTCCAATAATGGAGGTGTCCATTTGACTGAATTTTGGGGATAATTGAGCTGCTTTATTCTTAGAAAAATTGTTTGGTGCCCTTCTATAGGTCAATTTGACATGAAATTTTGCATGGTTTCTCATAAAAATATGAAGAATTTCGCTGCCACAAATTTTCTATTTTTAGGACCCTGGTAATTAATTATAAGGATATCACAGGCGCATAATGGCATTCCTCGTAATTAATTAATTTACCGTCCATTTTTTAAGAATTTTTGTGTTTTCCTTTCATGCAATATGACCAATTATCAGGGCTATTTTGTTGGGTCATTGGTTATGTGGATGGGATTTTGATTATATGGTTTTGGATTTTGGTGATAAAATAGGGAATTGTTCAGGGTTTTATGCAGCAGAATTTAGAGGCAAACAGTGGGCTCTCGAATTTACTATCCGAGACGGTCTCTTACTGAAAAAAGGATACGGAATACCATGACTCACATGTGTAGGAAGAGTAAAAGCAGACGAAATAATTGCCGAAGTACATGAAGGAATATGCGGTAGTCATCAAGGAATAACTTCGCTGGGAAGAAGAATCGTCAGGGCAGGGTTTTACTGGCCTTCTTTGAAGAAAGATGTGCAGGCATATGTTCGCAAATGCGAAAAATGCCAATTCCATGCCCGCATACCCAGACAACCACCTCACCCAATGCAATCCATCTCTAGCTCATGGCCTTTCGATGTGTGGGGATTAGACCTGTTGGGGCCTTTTCCCCAAGGACAGGAAAATGTTAAATTCCTAGTGGTAGCCGTGGAATATTTCACCAAATGGATCGAAGCCAAACCTCTCGCAACCATCACATCACAAAAAATAGTGGACTTCGCAAGGCATCAAATCGTGTACAGATACGGGATCCCATACACCTTCATCTCCGACAATGGCACACAGTTCACAGGCGCCCCATTTCAAGATTTTTGCAAAGGTTTGGGTATCCGATCATGCACTTCTTCGGTCTGCCATCCCCAATCTAATGGTTTAGCCGAAGTGTCCAACCGAACTATATTGGAAGGATTAAAGAGGAAGGTTGAAGGAAGCAAGAATACTTGGCCTGAATATTTGGATGAGATCTTATGGGCCTACCGTACCACACCCCGTTCTTCCACAGGACGCTCACCTTTTTCCATGATCTATGGAATGGAGGCTGTTACGCCTATGGAGGCAGTACATCCTACTTTGCGAATGACATCATATAGTTGGGAGAAGAATGGAACACGTAGGGAAGAAGATTTGGAGACCATATATGAGTTAAGGGAAGAAGGTCGGGTAAAGATGGAAGAGTATCAGAGAAGGATGCGAAGAGGTTTCGATAAGAAAGTTGCTCCCTAAAATTTCCAACCAGGTGATTGGGTGTTAAGGAAAATCGAAGCTACAGGCAAACAGGTGGGGAAACTTGATCCAGCATGGGAAGGCCCATTCGAGATCATCAAATCTATCGAAGGCAGGGCTTACCATCTTAGGGACATGAGGGGTAAGCGCATTCCAAATGCCTGGAACGCAGCTCACCTCAGGAAGTTTTACATCTAGAATGGACGAAGACTAGACCAATACCGTAGCTGGTCTCTCCTTGTCCGAATTGTTTTCATTTTTTGCTTTTTACTTCAGTAAGTGGTGAAAAACAAGAACCATACCAATATCGTAGTCGGTCCCTCTTGTTTTTATGTTGGGTATTAAGGTCATTGTATCGTAATGTAATGATGGTTTATAAATGGAAGTAGTTGTTTGCTTCATGTTTTTCACATCTTAAAAAAAAAAAAACCGAAGTTGTGACCCTCCTCGAGAGAATTCTCGGAGTAAGCGCATGAAAAAATTAAAGTCGTGACCCTCCTCGAGAGAATTCTCGGAGTAATCGCATGAAAAAACTAAAGTCCTGACCCTCCTGGAGAGAATTCTCGGAGTAAGCGCATGTAAAACTAAAGTCGTGACCCTCCTCAAGAGAATTCTCGGAGTAAGACGTGACCCATTATATTTTCTCTATAATAAGAAAAGACAAAAGCTGACAATTCTGACAATAAATGCTGACAATTAATACGGTCAGTTGGCAGTTAGCTGACAAAAGGCTATAAATAGAATCCATCATCTTCTTCATTCAGATACAAAAACGTCCTCATTGAGCTTAAGGTCAACAATGGCGAAAAGAAGAAAAAAGAAAAAAATATATCCCACAAAAATAAATAAATACAAGGAAACTTAGGAGGATAGCTGAAAAGGGATCGGAGACTTAGGTGGATAGCTGATGTGAAACAAAATAGTCGCATCAGATATGCATCGATCTTCGGTCCCGAACATCACCGAAACGTGAAGATCCGGCGAATTCAGGAGCGGCTTTGTTATCTCAGTCGTTTCGAATTCAATGGACCGAACTCGTTTCGGGTGATGGAGATCTTCCGTGCCTTAGAAGATTGACCAAAAAAAGAACATTTTCTTCTAAGGCTGGGAAGATTTCGGCATAACCAGCCCGGGGTTGTTAGTGTTAGATAACCCAAATCACTTCTTTCTGAGGATTATCCTCGAGGCAACTAGCAACATTTAGAAAATATTTCCTGGAGAGTGTATCTCGAAACAAATGTATCTTTTATTTTTAATTTTTCCTTGAGAGTGTATCTCGGAACAAATGTATCTTTTATTTTTTATTTTTCCTTGAGAATGTATCTCGGAATTAATGAAGTTAGTTTTCTTCGAATGTATATCTCAGAATTAATATAATTTTTTTTGAGAGTATATCTCGGAATCAATATATTTGTTAATTTCTATTTGCCTTGAGAATATCTCGGAATTCACACAATTTACCTTTATCTTTCCTTAAGGATGCATTTCGGAGTTAACATAACTCTTTTCATTGAAATCAGGCTAACTCCAAAAGATCTTCATGTTTCATGTTGTATACTTGGAAACATCTCGAATTGATAAAAAAAAAGAAAAAAAGGAAAAAAAGGAAGAGAGAGAATAGACAACACGATCATAGTAAAATGAAGTCACGATTTCCATTCAAGTTTGCATCATGTTACATCAAAACTTGACTTACAGCATCAAAGAGAAACCCAACTTTAACTAACCCGAAACTTACGTAACATCGCCAAAATCCTAACTACACCCAAAACATGAAAAACACCATCCCAACAAAGCCTTACTACTCTGTCTCCGAACTATCATCATCTTCAGTAGGTTTCGGAACATCTTCAGGCCAAGCGACATGTTCTTCAGGCCAAGGATATTGGGGGGCAATCATCTCACCTAAAATCTCTATGTTGCCCGAGAGTACCTTCCCATCTGGTCGAAAAAGACGATCATCTGAGCGTCTCCAACTACATTCGGAAACTGGAGGAAGAGTCGAGCCTCCATCAGCAGGCAAAAGCCCGAACTCCTCATCAGTGATGGGGTAAGACCACTGAAGTCCTCGGCAAATGCGAAGTAATACACTCTTCAAGACAGGAGCTGATTGCATACTGGCAGCTCGCTTGAAGGCTCGAGAACGAAGAAAAACAGGGAGTTGTTCGTCAAAAAGTTTATTCTTGTCATCCTCAGATAAATCGGCGGCCCCAGTGAGAAGTGAGTTCTCCACAGACAACTTAGTTACTTCTTCTTGGAGGATCCTCGAAATAGCCTCAACCTTCTCCTTTTCGGCTGTTTCCTCGACTAGGGCTTTACGAGTGGAAAGTAACTGATCAACAGCCTGGCTCCTCTGTCGCAAAGCCGAATCCAACTTCAAGAGCAAAAGGTGTCTCAATCGCTCGAAATCTTCCAACTTTTGGACCTGTTCAGCATTTTCCTTCACCAAATTCTGAGCGAGTAGCACAACAAACTTGTTAGCATCAACATAGTTATGAGTCATAGTGTGCCAATCCTTATTTGTGCGGGTTCTTTCCTTCCAGCAGGCGTAAGCCCCTGCTGTTAATTACCTTCGGCCTTGGTCGAAATCGGGAATCCAGGCAAGAGCACCTTCTCGGTCGGGAATGAACAAAATAAATGGGATGGAAACAACTTGGAACTCATTCTTTTTATTCCTCGCTTTTCGAGGAATATTTTAATATTTCTAGTGTAGCAGGGGTTTTAATCAAAGACTTTGTATTTGGTACCGTACTTTGATAATTGATAATGTCTTTAATCAGATTATGATTTTATTTCGTGGCACTGTGTTTTGTGATCAGTACCGGACATTGGTTGACTTCTACGTCACGTTTTAGGGTCAACTTAGTTATTTTACTACGCTGAAATCGGCTTGTGGCCACCATATGATTACAAAAGTCGTCACTGGGGGGTTATATGTCCTAGGTCAACGTTTAGTCGATTTAGAAATTTAGGATTGAGGGTTTTTCGTTCGAGTCTCGGAGTTTCGTTCCACTCATCAGAATGAAGCGCTATGCCATCTTCTGACAAGAAAGGCGAAACGAGTGCTCCTTCCACTGACTAAGCGCTATGCCGTCTCGAAGTGAGTGAGGGTTGGACTTTTATTAGTCACATTTGTTTTGGTCAAGACTAAGATCTTTTATATTTCCTTAGAGCTTTGTTTTGGGATTGACTTTCTTGGAATTTTGCATTTCAGTTTATTTCATCAGTGTTAAATACTGTAAGTTGGACTTTTAAGTTGTAAACTTTCCAGTGAAAACATCAGGCCTACACTTCAACTGAGACTTTTACGGTTCAGTGCCATAAAAGTGTGTTCTTGATTCTGGTAGCGCTGTGTTACGACTCATAAGTTTCAGACTTAAGTGAGACTTATCAGATTCTATAAACTTTCAATCACTCTAATCGAGCATAATTTAGATGTCATTTTTTTGGAAGCTCGAGGATTCATTTTTCGAACCTGGTGTTGGAATTTGGATTTTGTAGGTATATGTGCCTAGGTTTTACATTCGGAATTTGAAATTTGTTTTCTAGGGATGTAGGCCCAGACTTTGTGTTGTTGTGTTTGATATTTTCTGGATTCATAAGGTATCAGTAGTCTCGGCTATCGAGTCTCATTTATACCTGTTGTCCAAAACATAAATGTTCGTTTGTACCTGCTGTCCAGAACATGATGTGCGTGTGTTGCAGAATTCTAATTTCATTTTTAATATTACCATTTTTATATCTTTAAAAATGATAACTTTTGATATTTTAAGCTCACATATTTCTATGAGTTTAATGTGGGCTTGACAAATGATACCAAAATATTCCTTATATTTTCCTGAACATTTTGATATTTCTATGAGTTTTTTGCTATTTTCTATGCATTTTTTAAGTTTTGAATGTTTTCGAAACTCTCTGATTGGCTGGAGGTTTGTTGTTCGTTGTTTTGGGTTGCAGTGACCCGCCACACGGCGGAGGCCACATAAGATTTTTTATTGTGTCGAAGTTTTGGTTTTGCGCCGAGTTCAGATCCTGTTTTGTGGGACCCACATGTCAGTGACTTGGTTCGTATGCACCTAGCCTATTTAGTGTTTGGTTTAGATCCGTTGGGGACTAAATCTGTTCGTCCCTGGGGCATCAAGATTCGTGCCCAGGGACTATTTTCTCTTTTTGTTTTCCTTTTCTTTTCTTTTCTTTCTCCTCCTTTCTCCTTTCTTCTCCGTCGAGTCTGTCGACTTCGAGTGAGGTTTCAGCTGAGAAATTGACTTGGTACCAGGGTTTTTTTACTAATTGAAGTGGTTTTCGAGTGTTGGAAGGCCTCATCTTACCCTCCTACTACTCTTTTGGCTCAATTGGTACCTAATTCCATGATTTCATTTTTCCCTTTTGACTTGGCTGTCGGAGGTGGTTTAATTGGGTGGTTTTCGTCACAATTGAGCTACATACGTGGGTCCCTTGGAGTTAGAAGTCCCCAGAGAGCTCCCTGGAAGCTTCAATTGCTGAGGTAACCTTTACTTTTTTTCTCAATTCGACTTGCGTTTTGTATGGTCTGGTTTGATTTGGTGTTATACCTTTGTTCACTTTTGAGTTGAATCAAGCTTGACCGAGCACTGACCACGAGCTATCAGTCAGCACTGAACCAACCTTTTGACTTAATTTCATGTGAGACCATGGTTTGATTCATGACTCGACCTTGCTTTCACCATTACTGTTCACAGTTGAATTCATGTCTGTTCTGGTCAGTTTTGGTAATCAACAGCTGTGTAAAGGCTCTCTAATGATGAACATATGGTGTGAATAATTCCTCTAAGAATTTAAGTCTGATTTATTTATTGAAATTATTCATTTTTTGTTTGCATTTTTGTTGATGCAGAAAGACAGTTTTGCTTGAATGCTTTTGACTGACTCATGCAATAAAGTTTGATTTTGATGTACGTGGAAAATGATGCAGTTATCAGACCTTATATGATGATCTGGACTGTGCATATTACCTATATGTCGTGAGGTAATTTGTTTATTTGAAATGCATTTTTATGCAGATTTTGAAACACGAGTTACTCTGAACTGAGAGCAACACTAAGTTTTGTTTTGAAAAACATGTATGCATTGAGAGGGCTGGCTCTTGACTGAGAGCATTGTCTCTCTGATCATGACATGGACAATCTAGTTTACGCATATGAACACAATTTATTTGAATTGAGATGCCATGCTTACTTGAGTTTTGGTTTTGAAAACTTAATTGAGCCATCTTAACTATCTCTAGACTGAGAGCATTGCTCAGTTGGCCATGACATGATACTTTCTGTACATAGGCTATATCTGAAATGAGAGCATCACCTATTGACACATTTTTGAAATTTGGCTTACTGTGACACCATGCTTGACAGGCTTTGTTATGCATGTTCTTATGTGCAAACAAACTTTCATGTGATATGCATGAGACCAGACTTACCTTGATAACCTGACTCACTTTCTTTGTTTCCTGGGCTTTAAGCTGACACAACAAATGTTTGAACAATACTGTGACATCACATTTTAGCCCCTGGACTTTTGTTTATTTGTTTTCATAAGGACTGGACATAACTTTGGCTTATCTTATGTGACTCATGAATCTGCCATGCTGGTTTATGCTTAGACAGGTACTGGACAGAACATTTCACTTTGGTCCCTGACCTTTGTTTTATTTCTTTGTTTATCTGGTTTATGACATTAACCATGAACTGGACCACGTACCTTATGAACTGAACATGCTAACTTAAACTTAGACATGGTTTAGCCTAGGATGTGCATCCTGGACTCACTATGCAAAGCTATGGACAGATGCAGTGAGTGTTTGATTTTAAAATCTTTTGGACTCAGTAAAGAGATGACATGAATGCTTTGTTTTGACTTGACTCCAATATGCTATGACTTTGAACAGGTATAAAAGCTTTGTTTTGAAAACACATTGCATGCATTGGACTCAATAGAAGAGAAATATGCAGAAATGCTTGAAAAAGTATTTTTATTTTGAGAGTGGACTTACTAGACATGACTCTAAACAGATGCTATGCATGCTTTGCTTTGAAATCCAAATGCAGTTTTTTATGGAAAACTTTGCTGTTGAGCATTTTTATTTTTGTTTTTGGTGGTATGCAAGCCCTGCACAGTGGCTAGGAACTCACACACCTAAATTTGAGAAGTGGCACACAGACCCTGCATGGAAGCTAGGAATCCATGTGCCTTATTCACACCATAAGCTCATCATGAGGGAGCCTTTACACAGCCAAATATCAGGCTGGAGTTTCTTTTTTTTTTAAGCCAAATACCAGGCTTAAACCATGCCTAAATACCAGGCATTTATACGATACAAGTCAAATACCAAACTTGTTTCAAAGAAAACAAAGAAAAGAATGAGTTGAGGAGGAGAAAAAGAAACAAAACATGAGAAAAACTTATTTTTGGCCCCCCTTTATTTCATCAAAACATAGTTTTACATGTGCATTACCTTGTTTCTTTCTTTACAATTTGCTGAAAATTGAAATCTAACCTAACACTTGAAAATTAACAGAATGGGGGCCTGGATTCCTTCGTCTTGCGCTCCTTTTATGAGCTAGGACTAGGGTTTCTCCAGGACTTCGTGTGCCATGTGGCATTTCCTCATATTTTTGAGTCTTGATGAAGGGCTGAGATGCTATCTTGCTCCTTGCCGCCTCAGTTTGAGTGTTGTCTTCACTTGATCTTGTTTACTTCATTTCACCATCTCCTTAGCTGGCCTCCTAGTCTCTTGACATGTGGAATTGGCATTGGGGATAGTATATTTTGGGGTATTTGGGTCTACTTCTGTTTACTGGGTTGGCTTTGTGCCTTTGACAGGTGGGGTATGTGCCACCTGGGTTTGGGAGAGGATAATCATGAACTATTTACTCTCTTTTACTTGGTATCAAGCTTGGGGAAGAGGTTTGCTTGGCGCTGTTGACCCCTAAAAATGTGCGGTCAAATTAGCATAAGATGCTCAGGGACTATTGGAAGGATTATAGGAACTTGAGATAGCCTCGAAAAATCTCAAGAATTATTTTAAAGGCATAGGCATGAAAAATACCAAGATGCTTCTAGTATTAGCCAAAATATGCCAAGCAAATTTCGAGGCCCAGGAATTTTCATGAGGAATTGCCATGAATTATGAGAGACATTTCAAATGCTCATGAATATTTTATGACAAGTTAAATGTGTCATTCCGTGAAACTGAAATCAATAATTTTGGCATCCGCGGAACGTCAAATAAACGACCAATATTTGAATATTCATAAAAAAAGAAATGATATAAAATATTTCTGACCACCAGTGAATGAAAAATTTTTATATCATCATATTCTTCATAGTTTTTCTTGAAGATGTTCACCAAAAATTCATGAACAAATGATTACGGGAAATGCATCAAATCATTTTCCAAATAATAGGCACGAAGTTCTAATAAAACAAAAATTAAACAAACCCATTGAAAAGCCTCTTTTAACAGCCCGTTTCTCTGGGTCCAAAACGCAAAAAAAGAAAATAAAAGAAATGTGAGAGACCCTACTGTCAAAGTCTCCTCCCCCACTTCCCCCTCTCGACTGATCACTGGACCCCACCTGTCGGCAATAGAATCACCACAGAATCGGTGCTCGCTCGTTGGTTCTGTACTTGGGTCCCACTGTAACGATTTTTTTAAAAAGGGGGGAGAAAGAAATCGGGGAAGGAAAGAACAGGAGAACCGTCGTCTACGACAAATTCCGTTCCGACTAACCATTGCACCACCACCAGAGTTCTTGGCACAGCTGGAAAGAGGGTGAAGAGGAGAATATGATGACATCAACCTCAGTTTCTGTTATGCCTAACCTGAAGTTCAATTTTTGAAGAAAGGTTATTGGGTTGTTTTAAAAAGAAATGCCAAATCAACATAATTAAATCCATGAACATCAAAATTGCTTGTAGCTACAGCTTTGTGGGGGTGTCAGTAGTGATCTACAAACCATCAATTGGATTTAAAGAAAGGCAAGTATGTGAGAACACCAATAACTGTTGAGGTCAGCATTGAGCTTGGTTGAACACCGGTTAACAGTGACTTAAGAGGTCAATTAATGATTCAGGAATATTAAGCATACAACTCAGATGCTCGAGAAACAAAAAAAAACTAATGGCTCTAGTCTCAATTAGAGAGAACATAATGAAAGAGGTAATCATGGGTCATCTGCAGCAACACATTGTGATGGAAGCACCACATAGCAGTAACATTAGGCTGACAGGAAGTAAGAAGAGATGTTACTTTCTAAAAAAAAAGAAGAAGCTGGACTAGGCATCTTCGGCTGAAATTAAAAGAATCATATTGCTCTATCAATAAGAGACATATGACATGAGAAGAAATTTGCACGACTGTGCTTTGATCAAAAGGCCAACAGACCCAAATCATCATACTTGTGTTGAATTGCTCCAAATAAAATTGATTACTGTTTGGAAAAGGAAAATGATGCAGCCTGCAATTAACTTGATAAGTACATCAAGAATATAAGGCTCTAAATCCAGCCCATCACTGTGCTCATAAAACAATACCTCACATCTTATCGGGTTCAAAACCACACCCAAAGTAGAGATTATCCATGCTGTAAGAAGACAGTAGAGCCAGATAAGAGAACAAAATACTAAACTGCTCAAGCACAGGAGAAGGGGGTATAGGGAATCATACCAGTTAATGCAGACTTGACATCTCCTCCAATAGGTATTATACCCCAAAATACTGCAAAAAGAAAAATGAGAAGTGAGTGCTATACAAACAGAATCGAAGGTTGGGCTGCCAAAAGAAAAAGAAAGAGTAAACTGAAATGCGAGGTGACCAAAATACCCCTCATTCTCCCTATATATAGAGAGGCAGCTGCACCATTTGAAGGAGGTTGGAAGGAGAGAGAATCTTGAATATCAAACTTCTGAAGAAACACCAAGAAATCACACACACGCACCTAGAATAAAAATCTGCAAAACAAGAAAAGAGAGTGAGTTTAGGATAGCTATAAAAAAATAAAAAAAATAAAAAAATAGGAAAGGCTCTGTGGGTGGAGTTGCAAGAAGGAAGAACAAGCTTGTAATCATCTTCTGTTCGATTAATAGAAAAGTGGTAAATTCTCCATTTTTTGTTTTGAGAGTCAACTTTGTATTTGACCCAGCCACCAATCCATGGTGTGCATGGGTATGTTAGTTTGCATAAGTTCAAGGGTTGTAAAACCTGAGAACCATCTCCTTCTATACAACAACAACAACTAAGCCTTTTGTCCCAAACAAGTTGGGGTAGGCTAGAAAGAAACCCAACAAGAGAACACATCCAAGAACAAAAAAAAAAAAAGTACAAAACATAAAAATACTAATAGTAAGACTAGCCATACTAATAATAATACCTCTAATAATAATAGTAATAGTAGAAACCTAGACCTCGACCGTGACCTAATAGAGGGACCTACAAACCTATGGCATCGCTCCTACCCCTAAGTTACTACGTCATGGCTCCGGTACATGAATTGCTAACTTCCAAGCGCTCCTATCGATCGCCAACTCCTTGGAGACGTTCCATTCTTTAAGGTCTCTGTTCACCGCTTCTTCCCATGTCAATCTTGGTCTCTCTCTCCCCCTCCGGGTGTTCTCGAAATGATTAAGAATTCCGATACGTACCGGTGCCTCTGGAGGTCTGCGTTGGATATGTCCAAACCATCTCAAACGATGTTGGATCAACTTCTCCTCTATTGGTGCGACCCCAACCATATTTCGTATGTCATCATTTCTAATCCGATCTTTCCTCGTGTGACCGCAGATCCACCTCAACATACGCATCTCAGCTACACTCATCTTCTGGACATGTCGTCTTTTAGTAACCCAACATTCTGCGCCATACAACATCGCAGGTCTAATCGCTGTCCTGTAGAACTTGCCTTTTAGCTTCTGCGGGACTTTCTTATCGCATAGGACGCCTGATGCTTGTCGCCATTTCACCCACCCCGCTCTTATCCCGTGACTAACATCTTCATCTATCTCGCTATCGCTCTGCAGCATCGACCCTAAATATCGAAAAGTATTTTTCGTAGGTACTACTTGCCCGTCTAGACATACATCTCCGTCCACTGGTCGTATCCCACTAAACTCACACCCCATATACTCCGTCTTAGTTCTACTAAGCCTAAACCCTTTGGACTCTAGAGTTCGTCTCCACAATTCCAATTTCCTATCGACCTCCGTCCTACTCTCATCGATTAACACCACATCGTCCGCAAAGAGCATACACCAAGGAATCTTTCCCTGTATATCCTTCGTGATCTCATCCATCACTATGGTAAAAATATACGGGCTCAAAGCTGATCCCTGATGTAGTCCTATTTTAATAGGAAAGTCACTAGTTACACTATCACATGTCCTGATGCAAGTAACGGCACCATCATACATGTCTTGGATGAGGGTAACATACTTTGTGGGGACTTTTTTCTTTTCTAGTGCCCACCACATAACTTTCCTTGGCACTTTGTCGTATACTTTCTCCAAATCAATCAAAACCATATGTAGATCCTTCTTTCGCTCCCGATATCTCTCCATCAATTGCCTTATTAGGAAGATGGTCTCCATGGTTGACCTCCCAGGCATAAAACAAAATTGGTTTTTCGAAACGTTTGTCATCCGTCTCAAGCGATGTTCTATCACTCTCTCCCAAAGCTTCATTGTATGACTCATAAGCTTAATCCCTCTATAGTTTGTACAGCTTTGAGCATCCCCTTTATTCTTGAAGATTGGTACTAGAGTGCTTCTCCTCTACGCATCTGGCATCCTATTTGATCGGAAAATGCTATTGAATAGTTTGGTTAACCAAACTACAGCCACATCTCCGAGGCACCTCCATACTTCGATTGGTATGTTATCAGGTCCTAGAGCCTTACCTATTTTCATTCGTTTTAAGGCTTCTTTCACCTCGGACTCTTGAATTCTCCTAACAAAACGTCTATTGGAGTCATCAAAGGAGTCGTTCAACACAATTCCTAAGTCGTCATCCTCTCCATTGAATAACTTGTTGAAGTAATCCCTCCACCTATTCTTGATCTCGTCGTCCCTCACTAAAAGCCTATCAGTCTCGTCCTTGATGCACTTCACTTGGTTTAAGTCTCTCGTCTTCCTATCTCGAAGCTTGGCTATCTTATACCCGTCCTTCTCACCCTCCTTCGTACTCAGCTTCTGGTATAGATCCTCAAAAGCCCGACCTCTTGCTTCGCTCACAGCTTTCTTTGTATTCTTCTTGGCCAATTTGTACTTCTGCGCATTGTCGTCGGTCTTGTCATGGTGCAAGCGTTTGTAGCATTCTTTCTTTTCTTTAATAGCTTTCTGCACTTCGTCGTTCCACCACCACGTATCTTTGGGTTCGCGGTTGCTTCCTCTAGTAACTCCAAGCACTTCCGTAGCTACCTTTTGAATGCTAGCTGACATATCTTCCCACATCTTGTTTGCTTCTTCACCTGCTTTCCACGGACCTTCTTCAATCATTCTGCCCCTAAAAGTATGAGACACGTCTCCTTTGAGCTTCCATCACTTCGTCTTCACAACTCGAGCGCCTCTACCTACTCTAGAACGCAGCGGAAAGCGAAAATCAGCAACCACAAGTTTGTGTTGTGAGACGACACATATTCCCCAGGTATAACCTTGCAATCCATGCAGGCTCGTCTGTCCTCTCTCTTAGCAAGAACAAAATCAATCTGGGAAAAGTGTTGGGCACTACTAAAGGTAACTAAGTGGGATTGTCTTTTTCTAAAGAAGGTGTTAGCTATCATGAGGTCGTAAGCTATGGCCAAGTTCAAGAAGTCCTCACCTTCTTGGTTCCTATCGCCATACCCAAAACCCCCATGCACCCTCTTAAACCCTCCACTAGTTTCACCTACATGTCCATTGAAGTCTCCTCCGATGAAGAGCTTTTAAGTGGTTGGCACACTTCTAATCATACCATCTAAATCTTCCCAGAATTGGATTTTGATGGATTCACTTAGTCCTACTTGTGGTGCATAAGCACTAATGACGTTCAAAACTAAGTCCCCCAAAACTGGCTTCACTAGAATGATCCTATCCCCTTATCTCCGCACGTCGACAACTCCACTCTTAAGGCTCTTGTCGATTAAGATACCTACTCCATTCCTGCCCCGTTCTTTTTCAGTGTACCACAGTTTGAAACCGGTGTTCTCCACTTCCTTTGCTTTTTGGTCCGTCCACTTTGTCTCTTGTACGCACAAGATGTTCACACGCCTCCTAATCGCCGTATCCACTAACTCTCTTAACTTTCCTGTTAGAGACCCTACATTCCAACTACCTAAACGAATCCTACTATCACTGACTATCTTCCTTGCCCCCCGCACCCGTCGTGAAAAGTGCGAAGACCCTTGCTTACTTGCCACTACATCCGGGCGCTGATGTAGCGCGCCACTAAGGGAGTGACGATCCGGCCCTTGCTCACTTATCACCTTATCCGGGTTCCGATAAGGCGCGCCACTAAAGGGGTGGCGACCCGGCCCTTGCTCATTTATCATCTCATCCAAGTTCCAATAAGACGCGTCGCTAAGAGGGTTACGCCCCAACAAAAAGTAATTGGGTTTCATTTCCATAGAGATGACTGGGATTTTTACGTTGGCTCGCCTAGCCTATCACAACCCTCCTCCTTTTACCCGGGCTTGGGACCGGGCTATACTAAACAATGCAACCAAAGCTTAGTATAGGCGGAGTTATCTCCTTCTATCTATTTTGCTTTTGGATTTTCTTTGCATTTATGTGCATTAGATCAGTACATAGCAAAAGAATCATGGCATATTTTGATTAATTTTATCATTTCTCTTCTCCTTGTTACCCCATCTTCATCTTCCCTACAAAAAAAAAAAAGAAGACAAACAGTATGCATGTACCTATATATTAACATAACAAAATACAAAAAAAAATAAATAAATAAAGGAGATACACACTTATGCTCTCGGCCTAGATACTGTAATATGGGAAGGTATTATAGTAAAATTACTTAACCATGTATCATGTTTGCATTATTATATAAATAAGGCCACACACCCATTTTCTGTTCTTTCATTTACTTTCAAATAAAAAGGAAAGAAAAGGGATTATAATCATGGATATGTATGCATACACAACGTGAGAGACGGCATAAATAACAATATAATAAGATCTTAAACTTCATATGTCCATAGGCCATTTATTTTCTTTCTCTTTTGCTTTAATTTTTTCCTCTTGAATTCCTACATCTAATAGGAAGTGTCATACACATATAAGTAATCTGCATATGCATTGCTTTCCCTTACATATGACAAGAAGACACACAAAAATAAGTGATGAAATAAAAAAAAATGAATAAAAAAAAGAAGGAGAAGGAAATACCTTGAGGACAGCAGGTACCATCCCATGCCAGAGGGTCTCCCTTCACAACCAGTGACCATAAGATACATCCATGATGCTCTGAAAGCCATGCCAAGCAGCCCTGGTTATCAAGAATTGACAAGCCACAGATCATCTTGCAAGCCATTACTCAAACCATGATGGCATCCAGAGAGTAGATACATCTCGTGGATTGAATGAAGTGAGGCTATTCAGGGGAGGGATACTCTCCCTGTGTTTGAAAACCATTTGAAGCAAAACCATGCTCATGGTGTGCCTCTTGCATGCTGAGACCAAGCCGTTATGCTGCCCGATTTTTGTCATGCCTCAATCCCTTGATGAAACAGCCCTCATCATGCCCTAATTACAACTTAAACCTAGTCCTAATAACAGTCGCTAAACTACCTCAATTACCCTCTCTACCTCACATCTCTACATAGCTATTAAATCTCAGCCATACTCCCTCTTACCCTGCTGAAACCACCTCACCTAAAAGGCATGCTGCCAAAAAGTTTTATCTACTCCTAACTACCTAAAACCAGCCTCATGCCATCTTACCCCCCACATTATATGCAATGAACAAAAAAGAAGAAGGAATCCAACCTCAAGAGATCAAGCAAAATCACACCTATGATGCCAATCTATGGTAGTGGCGATAGCTAAACCAGGGCCTGTCGACAAAATGAAAGAAAATCAATTCCAAAAGATAAACTCCGTACTATCTTCCAATAAGCCCATTGAAATCCAATGCCGTCCAGAAATAAAAAAAAGGGAGTGGATAACCTGACCCCAGAGATGATGCTGGCGCTGCCCCTTTTGATATCCTCACTCAACCATCACAGTGCTCTCGCACACGCGACATGCCAAACCTCAGAAGATGCCTATTCAATCACCAAACCCTGAAGGATCACCTTGTCATCAAGTCAAAGAAAAGTGAAAGGCAATTAGTACCAAGGAGGTTGTTGATTAATGAATCTGACATATGGCCAGTAATCTATGTTCAATCAATGCCTTATCAAAAAAAAAAATAATAAAAAGAATGAAGACAATCAAATTCGACAATAAAAGATGGCAAGCTAAATCATGGTTCGAATACTGACCTGAGAGGAGGTTGGACTTCACCACTTCTCGATCCACCATCATCATATTCATGTGAGGTGTCATGCCCAGGCTCAGTCACCATCAAACCTTCAACATACTCACGCAGTGTGACATAACCAGTGACTCAAATTAGAACTTAAAAAAAAAAAAGGGAGAGAAGGAAAATATACATGACTATCAAGAATTGCCAATCCCTGACCATGCCTATATGATATTTCCCCCACTCAGGTCATGTCATCTCCTGCCATAACCCACAAAACAATGAAACCAATTTCAGAGGAGGGTCAAACCATGCCTAACCATAGTGCCAACTCAAGAAAATGATGGTTGGAACGATACTGGTGACTGCTGATGAGATAGAAATATATATTAGATTCAACTCTAGATGACTACTGTTATGCTATCTTGCAATAAACCTATATGGACCATCGCTGGTCAGAAACAAAAAGAGGAAAGAATTCAACCTCAGAAAAGACTGAGCCAATGTTGCGCCCTTGTTGCCAAGCCGATACTACCCCATGAGCCTCCATAATGTAGTATCATCCCCACACACCGTGCTGAGCTTAGCAATAATTCTCAGAAGCTGTCAGGGCAAAGAAAAAACATGTGGCACCTTCATGAATAAAACACCAATAAAAAAAAATGTCTTTATGACAGCAAGTACTCAAGAGAAGTGTCAAACATCACTGATGTTTACTCAAGATCCCTACCAATCACTACTATGCAGCATACATGGTGGTACTTAATCTCAAGCCGTCACCATCACATGAAATTGAGGTGACCTCATTCATAAAAAAAAAAGAGAAAAGAGAAAACTAGAAGGAAGTTACTCAATACCTGAAGTCGATGATTATCTCGGCATCCTCGTGATGACAAACCAAGACAGAACATGGTCCAAACACAGGAGCTATGTCATGTCACCTAATGTGGCATGATGCCAATCGACGTTTTAGGGGAGAGTACACATCAAGACAAAGCCATGTGCCATAACCTATCCCCGGCACGACGCCGTGTATACCATTCCTAGCCGCAGCTAGCCCATTTTCTCTCTCAGCCCCTCTTAGACATTTCATCAAACATCTGAAGAGTATACAAGAAAAAAAAAAACTGAAAATTAACCAAAGTGAATTCTGGGGCTAAGAAGTCTCACCACCCAAATTGAAAACGGATACATATTCATTTACCTTTAAATGCTCCCCCAGGTTCTCAATTGCCGCCTCCAATTCTCAGCGGCGTAATGTCTTTCCCCATGGCCAAGTGTAGTAATTTAAGAAACAGGCCTTGTTTCGAGGCCGTGGAATGCTTCACTCGAAGAGCCTCCATAGAATTCGCGAGGTTTCCCCCCCTTCCCTTGGTCTGAGGTCTGCTCGATGATTCAACGAGGTTATCGACATTTGATGTCCCTCGACTGGATCGAACGAAAGAGATGAGAAATAAGGAGGGTAGAGAGAAGGTGATCTCCAGTGAACTAGGTGTACATCTCGTAAAACACTGATCAGTGGCCCCCACCGTATCCTTCTCTGTATCGATGGAGAACACCCTGCCCACAGAAGAAGATGTGAGCAAGTGCCCTAAGTCGCTGGATTCTTTGCGGTTCCGGATGTGTGGCGAGTTCCTGACTACATCATGTACAGCCATCCGCGTGCATGAGTGGTAGTGCTGACGTGGCTCAATCAGAATCCAAAACTTCAAAACTTCGCCAAAAATCATAGGAGTCTCAGAAAAATCCAAACCAAATTTCTATAAATCCAGAAAAATATGAGGAACCCATTTTTATTAAATATCACGGTCAAAAATCCCTCCAAACCCAATTAAATCACCCAAAACCCCAAACTTATATTTGATCAGTATATCGTCACATTAAACGTTTCATCGAGAATCACCAGAAACTCGAAGAAACGAGAGGAAGAATTCTCTGAAATCAAGGTCATGAAAAGAATACATGCTCACGGCGTAGTTCTATCATGCCCCAAGAAAAAAATGAATTCGTTACAGGGGTCTGAAACCCCGGTGAAGCAAAATGTTTGAAAGATGGTCTAGTTTCAGGAATTCGACGGAATTGAGACTCATCCACGACAAAGGATCCAACCGCTCGGTCTCAGATATGGAGTCCTAATCCCAAGACAAAATCAAATGCGACCCTTTCAGGACCTAACCACTAGGTCTCAGATGAGGAGTCCCGATTGCAAGATAGAAATAAAAATATGCCTATGATCTCATCAGGAGCCAGCCGATAGGCCACTGAAATGGAATCCTGATATCAGAACCAGAATCAAAGCCAAAAAAAAGAAAAAAAAGGAAAGCATGAAGTTCAAGTCAATCCAAATCCCATCAATGATCGAAATTGAAGTCCAAATCCAAATAAAAAAAAATCAAAGTACTGTACTCTGAAGGCTCTATGACACCCTCCCAGACGTACAGCTCCTCTAGTGTCTGAGTGATCCCGCGACCTCACTCCTGATGACACACTATCCTGACTGCTCAAATCGTTCGGGTGACTCAAAGCCCACCTGACAGAATCTGCTGATGGACCCAAATCTCTGTGATATCTAGGTGATCCCGCGACCTCACTGAAGATAGCACATCATCCTGACTGCTAAAATCGTTATGGTGACTCAAAGCCCACCTGACAGAATCTGCTGATGGACCCAAATCTCTGTGATATCTAGGTGATCCCGCGACCTCACTGAAGATAGCACACTATCCTGACTGCTAAAATCGTTCTGGTGACACAAAGCCCACCTGACAAAATCTGCTGATGGACCCAAATCTCTGTGATATCTAGGTGATCCCGCGACCTCACTGAAGATAGCACACTATCCTGACTGCTAAAATCGTTCTGGTCACTCAAAGCCCACCTGACAAAATATGCTGATGGACCCAAATCTCTGTGATATCTAGGTGATCCCACGACCTCACTGAAGATAACACACCATCCTGACTGCTAAAATCGTTCCGGTGACTCAAAGCCCACCTGACAAAATCTGCTGATGGACCCAAATCTCTGTGATATCTAGGTGATCCCGCGACCTCACTGAAGATATCATTCTATCCTGACTGCTAAAATAGCTCCGGTGACTCAAAACCCACCTGATGAAATATGCAGACGGATCCAAACTCCATAGTGTTTGAGTGATCCCATGATCTCACTCTCAATGATGCTGTGTTCCGATCACTAAAAACAGCCTCCGATGGTTCAAAGCCCATCTGACCAAGGATGCTGAAGAATCAAAACTTAAATCACCCAATGTCTTGTCAGATAAAAGAACTCTGATAATTCCAGACCCGTCTGATAAAAATCATGACTGATGAAACCTCATAAAAAAGAAAAAATGTCCCAAAAACAATGAAGATAAACATGCATGAAATCGCATCAAAGAAGGAGCATTTTTGGCTATACACATGATACAACCCCCAATGAAGAACTATCATGCAAAAAAAAATAAACAAACACGAATGACGAGCATCAAAGCATAACCATTCACAGAATGCCCACATACATATGCATGGCACAAATTATTTTATTGACAATTCTCTAACAGTCTGCAGGAGATATATATTCTTTGATATTCCCGATCCAGAGGTTCCTAGGAGAGTAACCAGGGTAATTAACGGCGGGGGCTTGCGCCTGTCGGAAAGAAAGAACCTACACCAAATAATAAACTCTCGGAGGAGCATAAGTCCGTACGAGCGAGCATCTCTGTAATGGGAGGCGCCCGTGGTCGGGGCTTTGGCCTGCGAGGGGATATCTGATCCTATCCTTCTTTTTGTTTTCCTTCTCAAACGGGGAAATCCGTCAAAAAGAGCCGGACAGGCGCCAGCTGCATACTGTGGCTTGTCAGAAGGGTATTTGAGGGATTTCATGGTTAATTGAGGTGCCTCCAGTGGAATTGCATGGTTTGGGGTTGTTCCAATGGTTTAATTTGACTCACATTTCCCCTGTGGTTTTGTTTTGACGATTTGTTGTTGCTCCCTGCAGGTATTTCCCATGCAGTTGATGACTTGGCAACATTCTGTGGACTGTTGTGCCTGTGGGCTGTTTTGTAACTCCTTTGTGGCATGACATTCTCACCTTTGACGCCTGGGAGAGGTGGTGCTCTAGTGCACTGGGACAGGTGTCACAATTGAGTGGCTCATCCCATGGCTGTTGGTTGTATGGGCTTTAGCTGTGAGCTATGTTGCTCTAGCTGTTGGCTGTTGTGTCTTAGCTGAGGCTTTTGATACACCAAGGAGGTTTATTTCTCTCCAGTGCATATTTTGGTATGATCTTATATCAATTTGATATAATTGGTGCCTTGTAGATGCTTTGGATGATCCACTGTGGCAGGTTGTTGGCATAGTGTTTGGGTGTTTGAGATGTCACTTGTCAGCTTCAACGAATGGCTGGTACGGCGTCACAAATTGTTGTGGTGCTTGAAACTGCAATCCGCTCCTTGGTGTAATCAAAATGAATGAAAACTATTGTTCATTATCCTGAAAATTATCAAGCAACCGGATAATGAACAATAGTTTTCATTCATTTTGATTGTCAAAAAAGATTACCTGAAAAGCTTGTTGTCTCGCCGCATTCATTATCTCCTCGGAGTGAATCAAGTCCCTTTTGGTTTTCTCAGCGGCTTCAGCTGCGACCCTGTTCATCAATTCTTCAATCTGGTCTGGTGCCATCCATCCTTCATGCGCATCTTTTCTAGACTTTCTTTTATACACATCTTCCTTCTTGGTCCATAAAGGATATCCCCTGATTCTTCCTGGATGTTCAGGCCTGTCAACCGCCCGATTTAAGACTTCTTGTTCCGAAATTGATTTCACCAGACATGGCACTCAACCGACTGAATGCCTCAATAGTCGACGAATCAGAGCTATGGAACGTGTAAGTATCTAACAAGCAACAAACAAATCTTATTAATAATCACAAAACAGAATTTGAAGTTAGCATATATAATAAGTCTTTACATGTGTAAGTACATTTATCCTTCGTAGCCACAGTCCTTCCCATGAAATACCTTTGACTCCTCGGTTCCAAATAGCCGATGGTAATACTCGTGGAACCGGCCCCTTCAGAATCTCCGGGTATGACAATCTTGTCTGTAGGTTTCCATGAATCTTTTTTTCCTCTATAGCCAGTGGAACCCATCCTATGAGGCTCTTTCCATTTCTTTCTCAACTCCTTCGCTTTGTTGCTCTTTTGTACAAAATCTGCACCCGTCCTTTTCATGAAAAATTCTTCCCATTCTTTTTGTGAGATTGGGTGTTTATCGCATGGATTTTGGGGATTGTTTGGATCGGCATTTGTGATGTACTCCTCAGCAATCCTACTTCTATAAGCCCTGTGACTTATGCCCATCGCTTTGAGAGTATTGTTCATGGCTTTATCATCTTCGATGTTGAACATTTTCTGAAACATAACGAAACGTTAGTTAATTGGTAGCATAGAAATTTAAATTAGATGATTTAAGTGAAAATTTATTCACCTTGATGTCCAACCACAACTCAAGTTTGGTTTCCTTTGAAACGTCTTTCCGCCAATCATTAATTGTGATTGGCACTCTTGCTCTAGCCAGATACCCGCAATATGATGCAAATTTGTTCACCGCCTCTTCAGTACCAATTGGCACTCCTTCTTTGTCAAATTTAATCTCATACTTTTCCCCAGTAGTTTTTTTTCTCCTAAACTCTTCCATTGTCGTTCTGCTCGTTTTCTTTATTTCAAACGTTGTGACCTCCTCATCGCTGGATTCTGTACCAGCCTGTTCACCCTGTAAATCTCTATCTTGATCTCCAGACATATCTATTAACAAATAATTAACAACAATGACAGCAATCAAATCAAGTTAACATAAACATAATCATAAACAAACATAAACAAATATAAACATAACCATAAACAAACATAAGCATAAACATTAACATTAACATAAACAAAATATATTAACATAAACATAAACATAAACATTAAACGACAAGTTCACTCTCAAATAACAAAATACATTAACATAAATCTAAATCCTAAAACTAATGTTCTTCATCCGACAGAGACATAAATCTAAATCCTAAAACTAGTGTTCATCATCTGACAAAACAATGACTTCATCATTTGATATTTCAATGACTTCTTCTTTCCACTCTATGTACGGTGCCACAAGCTTGTCAATCAAAAGCTTGAAAAACATTGCATGTTGTTCATATTTTGAGAGGCTTGGTTGGCCTTGGTTTTGAGAGGCTTGATTTTGGTTCGTTTGGTTTTGAGAGGATGGATTGGCACGAACTTTGCGCCTAACATACACTCGTTCGATCGGCTTTTTTCCCTTTGAATTGCTTCCTTCACCTTTCTCCATTACTACCTAATTAAAACACCATATATAATATATATTAATGTTTGGCGCAATGTTCAATTTATTCAAACATGGACAAGTTTAAAATTCAAATAATTAAAGCATACATAAATTTAAAATTCATTTAATTAAAACACAATAATATTCAAACATGAATTTATACACAAATAACATAAACTTCAAATTACATAGATAAAGTTCACACAACATAACATAGATAATTTTATTAATTCCTAAGACAATTCAACCCTAATTCTTCTCCTCTTCCTTAACCTCCTTATTCTTCTCCTCCTCCTTATTCTCATTGGATCCCTCATCTATTTTAACTCCCATACTAAAATCAGGGCTTATTTCACAGCCTGGAGGGAGACGACGTACAGCCGAGACGGCCCTTTTTTTGGGAGGTCCATAAAACGGGACCCTTTTTTATACCACCTTAGGTGTTTCCTCCCCCACCTTGGATTCCTCCCCCACCTTATTCATGTTTTGATCCTTCTCCATCTAATTTTCATTTTAAATAAATTTCTTAACTCCTTATCCATAATCAATTTTAGTAATAACATTTGCATATTAGCCCCAAAACAGCCCAAAATTAAGCATATTAGTCCCTAAGACATTACCAAATTAAGCATTTCCGTCCCTAAGACATTACCAAATTAAGCATATTATTTGCAATTCAGCCCCAATTAAATCCATTATTTGCATTTCAGCCCCTATTAAATCTATTAGTTGCAATTCAGCCCCAATTAAATCCATTTCAGTCCCTAAAACAGTTCAAATTAAGCAAAACAGTCCTAATTTTTCTTGTCAGCCCCTAAATTAGCCCCAAGCATAGTTCAATCAATTCAATCAATTCATGTCAGCCCCTAAATTAGCGCCAAGCACAGTTCAATCAATTAAATCAATTCATGTCAGCCCCTAAATTAGCCCCAAGCACAGTTCAATCAATTCAGCCCCTAGCATTTGCATTTCAATCAATTTCCAGCATTTCAGTCCCTATTAAATTAAAATTTAAGAGAGAGGGGATTTACCTTCGAGGGAGTGTTGTCGGGGGTTGGTGGTTGTCTGAGTTGAGAGAGCGGCAAAGAGAGCTGCAACAGAGAGACAGTGAGAGGGAGTCAGTGAGAGAGAGGGGAAGAGGAGACAGAGAGGGAAAGGAAGAGGAGACGAGGGAGGGAGAGGGGTTTACCTTCGAGAGAGAGAGGGGAGTTGATGGCTGTAGGAGTTGAGAGAGCGGCAGAGAGAGAGGGATCGAAGCTGTAACAAAGAGAGACAGAGAGTGAGAGGGGATCGAGCGAGGGGGTGAGAGGAGGAGGAAGAGGAGACAGAGGGATTTACCTTTTTCGAGAGAGAGAGGGGAGCCGTCGAGAGCCGCCGAGAGCTTCTGTGTCGAGAGAGGCGTGAGAGGTAGGGTTTTAAGAAAGGGCAAGTTCAAGTTTGGAAAGAAGTGACGAACAGACGCCTGCAGGCAGGGATATAAAAGGATTTGAACCTTTTGTAACGGTTATTAGCCAATAACCGTTACAGAAGGTCAAACGTTTTTTACATATAACCTTCTGTAACGGTCATTAGCTAATAACCGTTACAGATTAGCCTCTTCTGTAATGGGTATTAGCTAATATCCGTTACAGATTAGTTTAATTTCATTTTTTTTTGAACTTTAAAGTTTGTGTCTGTTTTAACGAAAAATAAAAATTTTGTGCTTTTATAAGCGTAATTAGTACTGATATTTTCGGTGTTGATTTATCCATGCATGTTATTAAGTGTTTTGACTGAATTTAATTTCTGTGTTGGTTACACATGAATTTAATTTTGTTTTACATTTTTTCTAACAAAATAAAATTACAATTTAGAAAATTAACCAAAAATAAAAATAAATTAGCTCCTTGTTAACAAAATATTTCACCAATTAATGACCTACAAAAAATAAAAATAAAAATATTAACATAACAATTTAGCACAACTATGTTAAGAATAATTTATATTAGCACATAACAGTTTTTTAACTCACATGTGATTATGTAGCTACTTTCTTTTTTTTTCCTTCGCGTGTCGACCCACACGCCTTCGGTGTTATCTGTACGCCTACATCTGATCGATACTGGTTGCGATGTATCGTCGATACCGATAGAAAAAGGAGGTATTTCCTCGAAGTGGTCGTATGCTTCTTCATCTACGACATCAGCAACACCGACAATACGTCTTTTTCCTGAAAGTGGCAAGTAATAAATAAGATGAACATTTGTACTCAATAAGGTGAACATTTGTACTTAAATAAGATGAACATTTACCTTGAAGCACAACATGTCTTTTCTTATCCGCCGGATCTTGAATTTAAAAAACTTGCATTGCTTGCTTATTTGCAAGTATAAAGGGATCGTCTCGATAAGCCCTTTTATTGAAGTCAACAGTTATAAACCCCATCTTGTCTTTTTTAACTCCACCGTGACCGTTGTCGATCCATGCACACTTGAATAAGGGTATCTTAAATTTCAGGTAATCTAGTTTCCAGATCTCCTCGATCCACCCATAAGCTACAACAGTGACTCCACTATTTTGCACGGCACTTTTACCATCTTGTTTCCTTGTGTACCAGATAAAATTCATTCAAGTCATACCCTTGGTATGTCTCGACCAGGGCATCAGGACGTCTTGATAACTATTTCACGGTTTCATCGACCTCTGTTCCTTCTTTAAACTGGAACTGTACTTTATCTTCAAGCCATTGGACAAATTTTATTTCATGCTCTATGGTAATCAAGTTTTCGGTGTAAGAAGGGTATTGTTCACGTAACTCGATTAGATGTTGATAAGGCCTAACATGGTCCAATAAGAATCTGGCCCGATAAGGCTTAGTAAGGCCCAATAAGGATCCAGCCCAATAAGGAGTTGTCCTAATGAATCAATATAAAAGGGCTTCCTCTTCTTCTAGGGGAGGGGGAGCCGCCTCCGGATACTCTTCTCTCTCTCGAACTTCATCTTTCTCGAATGGCCTCTTTCCTTCCGCATGGGGCGGTTGGTTGGCGGAAGAGAAGTGGTTGTTCCCTCTAGACACTTGTTGATTCCTCTACCAAAACTAGACGTATCAACTGGCGCCCACCGTAAATATCATGCAATGGCATAAAAAGATCGTCGGTGATAATCGCTTCTCCGACATCTTTTTATGCCGTTGACTAAAAAATTGCCACAATTTTCTTTCTAACCTCATCTCTTTGAGAGGCTATCCACATCAAAATCGAAGACCTTCTCTGATGAGTTTTTCCTTTTCTCCACACTTGCACATTTCTGTTGATCGGCATGCAGTAACCTCTTGAAGCCATACGACATCCCTGACCATGGGATTTCTCTTGGTAAAGAAACAAACTAGTCATCACCTCACTCTCACGGTCTCTAGGCTCATTTCCTCTCGGCGGGGCGCATCTCATTCAGTCCAAGCAAATAAGTCTCAAGTCGCAGAGGAGGAGATGGGTTGGCCTCCATGCTCGACCCCGATTGCACGAAATACTTCCTCTGCTTGTTCCATCGATCTCATCCAAGAACAAGAGACGCAAGAACAAGAAGAAGACGACAATAACCATCAATCCTCCCTATCCTTCCTCTACACCATCCGCTCCGACCAGACAACCGTCCCCGTCACCGTCGTCGCTGTCTTCGCTATCTTCGCCATCTTCATTCTCCCCTGGCCTCTTGACCTCCGCCCCGCCCTCTCTCAAGTCGTCGACGCCGTCGCCACCTGCTGCTTCAACCACGTTGACCCTGACACCGAGCCCATCCTTCTCTATCAACGAGTCAATCACACCAGGGAGTATTGCAGGGAATTGAAGGGCAAAACTCTTTCCTGGGAACAGGAGAAATGGCCCCCCTCGTGATTAAAGACGTCTGCAAAGATCATCAGACACTCCCACATGAACAATCAGAATAGAGGGCATATTGATGGTCGATTAACCTATCTCATACCTCCATCAAGTTCTTCCCTATTGAAGCTATCATGCCAGGCGTAAATCGCATCAGAGCGCAGTCGAAGTTTTCATGCCAGACGTAAGCCGCATCAGAGCGCAGTCGAAGATTTCATGCCAGAAGTAAGTCGCGATAGCGCAGTCGAAGTTTTCATGCCAGACGTAATCCGCATCAGAGCGCGGTCGAAGTTTTCATGCCAGACGTAAGCCGCATCAGAGCGCGGTCGAAGTTTTCATGCCAGACGTATGCCGCATCAGAGCGCAATCGAAGTTTTCATGCCAGACGTAAGTCGCGATAGCGCAGTCGAAGTTTTCATGCCAGACGTAAGCCGCATCAGAGCGCAGTCGAAGATTTCATGCCAGACGTAAGTCGCGATAGCGCAGTCGAAGTTTTCATGCCAGACGTAATCCGCATCAGAGCGCGGTCGAAGTTTTCATGCCAGACGTAAGCCGCATCAGAGCGCGGTCGAAGTTTTCATGCCAGACGTAAGCCGCATCAGAGCGCAGTCGAAGTTTTCATGCCAGACGTAAGTCGCGATAGCGCAGTCGAAGTTTTCATGCCAGACGTAAGCCGCATCAGAGCGCAGTCGAAGTTTTCATGCCAGACGTAAGCCGCATCAGAGCGCAGTCGAAGTTTTCATGCCAGACGTAAGCCGCATCAGAGCGCAGTCGAAGTTTTCATGCCAGACGTAAGCCGCATCAGAGCGCAGTCGAAGTTTTCATGCCAGACGTAAGCCGCATCAGAGCGCAGTCGAAGTTTTCATGCCAGACGTAAGCCGCATCAGAGCGCAGTCGAAGTTTTCATGCCAGACGTAAGTCGCGATAACGCAATCGAAGTTTTCATGCTAGACGTAAGTCGCGATAGCGCAGTCGAAGTTTTCATGCCAGACGTAAGTCGCATCAGAGCGCAGTCGAAGTTTTCATGCCAGACGTAAGTCGCGATAGCGCAGTCGAAGTTCTCATTTCAGACATAAGTCGCGATAGCGCAGTCGAAGCTACCATGCCAGACGTAAGCTGCATCAGAGCGCAATCAAAGTTTTCATGCATAAAAAGATCGTCGGAGAACCTCGTCCAATCTCTTTTTATGCCCTCTCCTCCTTTTAGTTCATAGTTCAATGTTTGAGCGGAGAGGTGACTTAAACCATGGATCATCCGATCAATCGTAGCGACTGGAGATGTCGAGATCGAGATGGTATCTAATCCCATGCACC
The DNA here is from genome assembly GCA_028095005.1 of Rhynchospora pubera. Lineage (NCBI taxonomy): Eukaryota > Viridiplantae > Streptophyta > Magnoliopsida > Poales > Cyperaceae > Rhynchospora > Rhynchospora pubera. The sequence continues at coordinate 178,557,020 of CM051462.1, forward strand.
AGCGAAACATCATATCTAATGCAAATCTCATATCCAAACGAAGGTTTCTGTCCTCCTTCGTCCCATTAACACCACGGGTATGTTTCAAGCAAACCACGGCGACCTAGATGGCTCTTACCTCTTCTTTCCCGTCTCTCCATGACCTCGACCGCTCGATCGACTCAAGGATCAGTGCGCATGATGCTCCAATCATCCTCCGCCGTCGTATGGAGGCACCCCCTCCTCTCTCACGCCTCCTTTTCCACCGTTTCCGCTGCCCGATCTCTTCCGTTGCTTCCTGACTACATCTCAGGTTCGAGTAACCTCAAATTGCCGGTAAATTAAAAAGAATGAGTTAGCATAGATGAATACTCATTTTCTTCGTCAAAAGGAAAAGAGGCCATTCACAAACATACAGCTTCATTCATATTGCAACTATTAATCAACCGAAACTGATGTACCAATAGACAAGTGGACCGGTCTCTTTGCTGTTAAAATCTTTCATTTTGCACAACCCAGGTTAAGGCCTGTCTGACCTTAACAATCCAGGTTATAAGTCAGTTTAATTTGAAAACTAGTTCATCTGTTTTCTCTTAAATCAATGCATTTTGTCAAACTTCTACAAGAGCAGTACTTGCACATTTTGTGTCATGGAATTTCAATTTTGAGTGATCAATGTGAATTGCATTTGATAAAAAAAACAAAACTTATTTCTTCCTTGATGATTTGTCATTGATGTTTCTTTTGCCTTATGCAATCTGGAGTCTTCAAATTGAATTTCCAGTTATGTCGATTGTTTTGAACAACTGTAACTTGAAATCTCAGGAATACTTCAAGTTTCTTCTTTTCTTCAAAAAAAAAATAATAAATAAAAGTGTGTGAAGCAGTAGTGGAGGCACAACAAGATAACCTTGAAGTAACATAAGTGTCATGCCTGTCTGATACATAGATTCCTGAGATCTGCTGCTATTAACCTTCTTTCTGCTGAGAAGACTGATCAGCAGTAGCACGTTGGCATTTTTCGTTTGAAGTAGCTGCCATGCTAAGGTAACTGGTAAATACATCGCCGCTTTGGTTAGCTCGAAATCTTCGCTCAAAGGCCGCTAAGCCATTTAGATGGCATATCTATACACGTTTATGCAGGGACCAACATCATATGCAAATTTTCTTTGATTATTGAGTGAAAACAGGCTATGTGATTATGTGTGCAAAGTAATGTTTGACATTACTAAAATGATAAGTACAATTATTGTAAACTGACAAGTTTGCACTAAGTCATGTGTATGAAGCAAAGTACTACCTTCCCTCATGACCGGGGGCATTCGCAACAAACCGACTGCAGCTTTTGCATGAGCAGGAGGAAGTAAGCTGGTCGATGTGCAGTGACATTGGGTTTATGTTTACATCGACGGGCTCTTACCGATTGCAATGAGGACTGTCAAATTGGGCTTTCGCCTCTCGCCTATGTTTCCCCGACCTTTTGTTATAAGTAAACATATTTTATACATGCTATAGTTGATTGAGATATAGGAGCTTGGAGCAAGTTAACTTGATGGATAAGTGAAGAACGAGGTAAGCCCTCAACATGAGGCGCTCATGAATAGTTTCTTTGCCAGACGTAAGCCGCGATCAGAGCGCAGTCGAAGTTTTCATGCCAGACGTAAGTCGCGATAGCGCAGTCGAAGTTTTCATGCAGTCTACCATGTTCCACAGACGTTAGCCGCTATCCAGCGCAGTCTGCCTAAACATAGACGTTAGCCGCCATCCGGCGCAGTCTCATGTCCCACAGACGTTAGCCGCCATCCGGCACAGTCTCATGTCCCACAGACGTTAGCACCCATCCGACGCAGTCTGCCTAAAGATAGACGTAAGTCGTGATAGCACAGTCGAAGTTCTCATGCCAGACGTAAGTCGCGGTAGCGCAGTCGAAGTTTTCATTCCAGACATAAGTCGCGATAGCGCAGTCGAAGTTCTCCTTCCACACGGGGTGGTTGGTTGGTGGAAGGGAAGTTTCATTCGTCCATTTATAAAAACGATTTATAAACAAACACTCTATCGCTAGGCATGATAACCAGCGAAAGATGGAGAATAACTGAAGAATGAAATAAGACCTCAGATATAAAGTGCCACTACGCGTCTCGTTGACATAATTGCCCGAAGACCCAATGAAGACACAGAACCTAGAAGTTTAAAACTACCTTCGCTTGGGACTCGAGGGCTCGCACACCCCGCCACCTCGCTCGAAAGGTTCACACACCTCGCCGCCCTCTCTCGATAAGCTTGCACACCTCGCTTGGGACTCGAGGGCTCGCACACTTCGCTCGAAGATTTATCGACCTCGACTATTTTGAGAGCTCATTTATCTCTCTGATAGGGTCAAGGAAATGTTCACCTTGTCTGGAGGCTCGAGGGCTCGTCAACAGACTATCTCGTGAACTGATTTATCTCGCTGGAAAGCCTAAAAGTGCCGCTTACTTCACCATATAATTTGAGGCTTCATCAACGACATAATTGTATTTTAACTTCTACTAGAGCTACATCTACTAGAAGTTCGAGGGCTTATGATAAGGCCTAACATGGTCCAATAAGAATCTGGCCCGATAAGGCTTAGTAAGGCCCAATAAGGATCCAGCCCAATAAGGAGTTGTCCTAATGAATCAATATAAAAGGGCTTCCTCTTCTTCTAGGGGAGGGGGAGCCGCCTCCGGATACTCTTCTCTCTCTCGAACTTCATCTTTCTCGAATGGCCTCTTTCCTTCCGCATGGGGCGGTTGGTTGGCGGAAGAGAAGTGGTTGTTCCCTCTAGACACTTGTTGATTCCTCTACCAAAACTAGACGTATCAGATGTTCATTGATGTAAGGCGCCACAATAGCAAGATGTTGGAGAACTTTCATATGTGCTTTGGTTCTCATTGCAAGATCCGGTATATAAGTACTAGCTCCAATTGTACCTGAAAGGTGAAAATTTGTGCTAAATAAGGTGAACAAATATTGTGCTTTAAGTGAACATTTGTGCTAAATAAGGTGAACATTTGTGCTAAATAAGATGAACAAATATTGTGCTAAATTAGGTGAACATTTGTGCTAAATAAGATGAACAAATATTGTACTTTAAGTGAACATTTGTGCTAAATAAGGTGAACAAATATTGTGCTTTAAGTGAACATTTGTGCTAAATAAGGTGAACATTTGTGCTAAATAAGATGAACTAATATTGTGCTAAATTAGGTGGACATTTGTGCTAAATGAGGTGAACAAATATTGTGATCTACATGAACATTTGTGCTAAATAAGGTGAACATTGGAAGTTAATATATAACCTTTTCCTTCAAGTCTACACTCATGTCGAGACTTTGGAAGACCGATTGGTTGTACATCCTGCAAATAATCGGTGTAGTACTTAATAACCTCCTCGGCCACATATGCTTCCACTATGCTTCCTTCTGGTTTTGATCGGCTACGAACAAGCCCCTTCAATTGACCATTGGCTCTTTCAAAAAGATACATGTACCGTAAAAATACAGGACCACACATTTTTATCTCTCTAACTAAATGAATGGTCAAATGCACCATGGAGTCAAAAAACGATGGCGAAAAGTACATCTCCAGCTCACATAGGGTTAGTACAACACCTTCTTGTAACTTGTCCAAACTATTCGGATCAATCACTTTAGAGCAAATGGAATTAAAGAAAAAACACAACTTAGTGATGGTTTTCCTCACTTCTTCCCTTAGAATTTCTCGAATTGCGACCGGAAGTAACTTGGTCAGTGGGATGTGATAATCATGTGACTTCATACCAAGTAATTTGTTGTCCTTAATAGAAACCTTTCTTGATATATTCGAGGAATAACCAGTAGGAACCGTAATAGATTTCAGGCATTCTAATAAGCTTTTTTTTCTCTTGCTTTGATAAATTAAATTGTGTTGCAGGTAGCCAAGCTCGATTTTTTTCCCTTATCTTGTGCCGCTAGTTCTTGCCGGATCCCCATTTCAACCATGTCCTTCCTCGCATTTACGCCATCTTTAGTTTTCCCTTGAATTTCCAACATGCAACCAATCAAAACTTCACATATGTTCTTTATTATGTGCATCGCATCTAAGCAATGCCTAATCTCCAAACTCTACCAATATTCAAGATTCCATAATATAGACTTCTTCATCCATATCCCCTTGGGTATCTCATTTGCAAATTTCTTACCAAATTTTACATTAATGTCCTTCACCTGTCGATACCCCCCTGAACCGGATAACGGTATAATCGAGTTAGGTAGGAAGATTGTAAATACACAATAAGACCGGCCACGTAGTCTGCCGGCTACTCATGTTGCCGTAAGGATTCATCTCGTCTGTACATAAACCCAATCTCAGATTTCTAGGTTCACTGCCGAAATCTTCAAATTCCCTATCTATATTTATCCAATCTGGAGAGTCTGCTGGGTGTCTGAGCATGCCATCGTCTTTTTTCCTGCAGTCTGCGTGTCATCTTAACAATTTGGCACCCTTCGCGTTAGAGAAAAGCCGCTGGAATCTTGGTATTATTGGGAGATAAAACACCACCTTCGCAGCTGGTCCCTTACTACCTTTATCTTCAATCTGATCGTCCCTCGGTTTATACCATGACGCATTACACTTTGGACATTTATGCAAGTGTCCGTACTCATTCCGGAATAATATGCAGTCATTTGGACATGCATGAATTCTCTCAACTCCAATTTTTAAAGGACATAACATCTTTTTAGCCTTATAAATTGAATCTGGCAACTGGTTATCTTTTGGAAGAAATTCTTTATGTAATAGTTTGAGCAAAGATGTGAAACTTGCATCACTCCATCCATTTTTGGCTTTAAGATTGAACAGTTTGAAAACAACATTAAGTTTTGACAATTCACAACCATGATATAAAGCTATTTTATCTTCTTCACGTAACATACCAAAAATTTCAACATTATCAACAAAATTTTCATCCACATTGTTCACAATTTCATCTAAATCAGCATTAAATTCTGAGTTATCTACATTTCTATCATCATATACATTCTCATCATCAAATACATTGACATCATCAATTTCATCATCCAATGATACATTTTCTTCCTCATACACACAATCCAATACATTTGTGCTATTACAACAATCCCCCCCATTCTCTCCATGGAGTGTCCACCGACTATAATCCAGTTGAAATCCATTTATAATCAAATGAGCTTTCACTTCTTCAAAATTAGACCACTTCAACAAATTCTGACAAACACGACAAGGACAATACATTTTATCATCTTCTTTCATTTTCAAATTCTCTTTAGCACAAACCATAAATTCTTCAAGTCCTCTCAAAAATGTAGACGAGCATTGTTTACTTGAGTACATCCACGTCCGATCCATCTGAACAATAAAATTTATGCAAATTATTAGGGTTTCGGACCAATTTGTCATATTAGGTTTTCGGACCGGTCACCATCCTAGCCCGCTCTTTGGATACTCTGTCTCATTAGCGAGCGTACGTTAAATGCAATGTGCTATCTGAGAAAAATTCGACAACATTTCCCCTTATTTTCCCTGAATACGCCAACACACGATTGCTTGTGCGTACGTATCCGTGGGAACACAAGGGAAATGCCGCTGAATTTTTCTCAGAAGACAACACATTGCATCTAACGTACAACTCGCTGTCCTAAATGAGACATATCGTATCCAAAGAGCAGTACTCCCGACCGGGAGTACTATCCGAGATTAATCCCTAATGGATTAATCTCGGACGGGCAATGACCTAAATTCAGTTGAGTTCCGGTATTTGGTTCCTATATGACAATACAAAATTCATGCCTATATATATATGCAAATTATTATCGAAATGCAAATAATTTAAAAAAAGAGGAGTTCATGAAAATATACTTTGAATCGTGTGACTTCCGATCCGTTGAATCGTGCGATTTACCCGGCCGTTGTAAGATCTTCTCCTATTCAATGAGATTTTAAAATATATAAAAAAACAAAAATAACCATAAATTAATGAAAAAATCGAAATAAATAAGGAAAAAATGTAAAAATAAAAAATACGGTTCAAATTTAATTTTTTTACCTTAAATCTGCTCTCCTTCTTATTCTCTTTCTAATTATTATTTTTTCAGAATTTTTAGAAATTTTTTCCTATTTTTTTGGAGTGAAGTGGACACCACAAAATTCGTAATAAATGAAAAGAAGAGAAAGGGGGAAGTGCAGCTGAGAGTTAGATGAGACTTAATGAGGGAGGAAGATACATTTATACAGAACCTTTCCGTAACGGTTATTTCCTAAAAACCGTTACGGAATCATTAAAAAAATAAAATTTTTTTTGCCTTTATGTAACGGTTATTAGGAAATAGCCGTTACAGAATTACAGAGATACTGTAACGGTTATTTATATATAACCGTTACAGAAGATTATTATTAATTCTTTCTTTTTCTCGTATCTTCTGTAGCGGTTGTTCGATAATAACCGTTACAGATTTTTTAAAATCTATAACGGTTATTATCCAACAACCGTTACAGAAGGTGGACGCACTTTTTCCCTATTGCATGACGGAAATATTATTTCGGTTTTTTAATAATAACCGTTACAGATTTGTGGCGCCAATTTTCCTGTCTTATGCCTCACTAGTCTGTAACGGTTATTTTAAAAACCGTTACAGAAGTCCCGTTACAGAAGGTCCTTTTTCCCGTAGTGCTCATAAGCCAAGTCCAAGTAGAATCTCAACTCTATAAGCAGTTGAAGCATCAAGGGCATCCAACTACTCGTATATATGGCCCAATTGACCCCCCACCACCATCCTCCTGAAACCAATAAAACACATAGATGTCAACAAATTAGTAATAAATTGGAACATCCAACAAAACCAAAAAATCATACTAAATTAAAGAATGAATTAAGTCAAAAGCAGCTGTGCCTTTTTCACTTTGCTGCTCATAAGGGAAAGGTGAAGAATCCACAAATTAGGTATCCAAAATCTGAATCCTTGTAGGAGAAAAATATAATAAAGTTGCGCAAAATTTACTGACAAATCAACAGCTTCATTACTGACAAAAGTAAAATTTAATGGAACCACAAAATAACACAAACGAATTGAATTCAGAGAGTGATTGAATGGCTCATGGCGGCGTTGCAATAGTTACATCGCCTATTACGTGCTCAAACGGCTCATGGCTGTGTTGAGAAGAGAAAGTCGTGTTCCAATCGGCACTGAGAGAAGCGTGGTCATGGTTTGGAGGTGGTTTGGTGCGTCGGATGCAGATCGTGGTGGTACGGATCGTCAGGATGTGCGAGGCGGCCAGGCGGGTCGATCGGCAGGAGGTGCGGCAGCAAGGTCAATCTAGGATTTCTTTAATTAGGGAGGTAGAGAGAGAGAGATTTTGACATCTGATCGATTGAAGATCAAAGGATTGTTGATATTTGTTGATCGTAGTTGGCTCGCATTGCTTTTTCCCTCACCCAAAATACAAATCAAACAGTATAACTCATCGCCAACTTTCAAAACTACAATCAAAAACAAAAAAAGAGAGGATTTAATCTGACGATGGCATCAAAAAAATTGAATAAAAAAAATGATCAAAGAAAAAAAAATTAGAGAAATAAGCAATACCTCAAAGAGAAACCAACAGTGGTAACAACAACAATAGTTAGGTGTAATGCATGACAACGCTTGTGCTGTCGCACGTAACTTTGACTAGTGCAGCGCCAGACTAGCCCTGTGCGACCCGCACGGGATTCCATGCGACCCGTACAGGTAGTACTTGGTGCGGCGCGACCCTTAGTTGATGGTGCAATGCATGACAATTAAGTTTCTAACCGGTTTGGGACATATCTAGCCGGACTTGGACTCCCTAGACCTCAGCCGTCGCATGTTGGTCATGATATCGTGACACAGAACCTAGTCTAAAGCCCCCATTAGTCTAGTTAACCCTCACTTTCGCTTGTTGGACTAACTATCCTAAGTTCACAAGTTGGTTTACAAAGGTATCTAACCGACTTTCGCCTAATTAGAAATCTTCTCCTTTTGGGATACCAATTGGTCACCTTTCGGCTCCTAACCTACCTTAAGTTGCCTACTCAATTCAATCAATTAGTCTACACCTTTAGCCAAAACTATGTGTGGCCATTCACCTAGTAGGAGGTTCAACACATTTCATCAAACACAAAGCAAGCATGAACAATAAACAACCAACAAGTGATAAACCATAGAAACTTAGTCATTCATCAATTACATCAATCCTAACCTTGGTTCAAACATAACCCTAGAACAAACTAATCTAGCCTACCATAATGAAAACACAATAAAAAATCAAGAAAGGGAAAGATACAATCTCCATAACCAAAGAGAAGAAAGGAGGAAGGCAAACGCCTCTAATCAAGCCTCTTCCTCGCATCTATATTGGAGATATGGCTGCTTGGGTCGAGAGATTGTCGAAACGTGGTCGGAACGTGGCTCACAAGGCGGCCGAAGGTTCTGTGCGGGTCGCACAGGGTGGCTGTGCGGACCGCACGGGAGAGGTGGAGTGGTGGATCGGGTAGGTCTTGGTGCGGTGCCGCCTTGGATGGGAGAGAGAAAAGGATGCCCTAATTTCGGGGTTTCGGAGGCTTTATATAGCTGCGAAACTAGGGTTCGAAGTCACGTGCGGGGCGCATGGGAGTTTGGTGCGGGTCGCATGGGCCCGGAATGAGTCGTCTGGCCCATGTCGCTTGTCTAGCATGCGGGCTGGGTGCTGTGCGGGCCGCATAGGATTCTGTCCAGGCCGCATGGGATCAAAATCTTCATGTTTTATGTGCCAAACTTCACCAAAATTCCTCCAAGTTCCTACAAAATGAATATAGACCCAAGAAGTACCAAAATTCTACAGAAATAAACTAAAACACGAAAAAAACATAGGTATTGAGTTGCGATTTAGGTTAAAGTCCGGTCAAAACATGTATATAAATGTGTGATATCAAATCTCCCAAGCAACACCCTAAACTTAGAGGTTGGACCATACCTAAATCTAAACTCAACACCTTGTAAACCTACAAGTTGAAACGTCAATTGATTGTGCAAGAAAGAAATTCACATGTTTTTGAAAAGAATGCAAGTGGTCGTCTCAATTTAGTTTGAAAAGGTATTAAATGTTTAAGTATTCCTTCGATTAGTTTGTGCAACACTTGGATCTAATGATTTGAATTTTTAACCTCAAGGACTATAGCTCATCTTCATTAAAAAATTATGCAAAGTCAAAATTGATTGCCCGTTCATTCCTACACCTTCCATGGTCTTGTAAACAATTTCATTAATGTGTCAACTAGTTTAGAGTCTTCCAAAAATAGTGTTTTCACTAATTTATGCGCAAGTCGAGTGTGGGTGATTACTCACCTTAGGGTTTTATGCAAGAGACTTAAGCGGAAAGACTTGAATCGGAATTTGCTCGCCTATGGCCACCGGTATCATCGAGCCATCGATCCCAGCGAATTCCTTTTCCGATGCTTTCGCATCGTATCAAGACTTTCTGAGCGGTGGGGTTTGATTAAGATAGATTTATTTTTGGATTTTTTTTGGTTTTTTTTGTTTTTTGTTTTTTTTGTTTTTTTTGCATAAAATAAATAATAATAATTTGGGTTAAACCGCTCATTTTTATCACTTAATGCCAAAAGCACCCTCATTTTCACACTATTTGGATGGTCCCATTAAGTTTGCTTGTTGGTGTCCCAAGCATTTTAAAAGCAACATCAATCAAGACTCAAGTTAAGTTTACACACATTAATGATACTCTTTTTGAACAAGTCCATGTAAAATGCAAGTCCGTTCACTCGGCAAAAGGTAATGCTTTTGTCTAATAGCATTTAACAATTTCAAGCATCCAAGTTTCAAGTCCTATCAACTTCAAAATCCAAACCATTCGATCCATTGGTGCACAAACTACTCCAAAAATTACTTAATCATTCACTATCTTAACAAAATAAACATGTTGACTACCACTTGTTATCTTAGAGTTCATGCGAAATAATGCCTTTTTTTGCCATTTATTTAAAATCCAAGTTCAAGCAAGCACATTCAATTGGTTTCCAACCATTTACATGCAATTTATATGAGGTTAAATGCAACTATATAATGCAAAACCACTTTTCTGGTGTTCTATGAGGGTCGCACAGAAACTGGTGCGGACCGCACAGAATTTGTTTTTGGGAGACATAGTCAAGACGGTGGTTTGTTGCAGCCAGGGACCCTGTGCGACCCGCACAGACAGACCATGCGACCCGCACAGACAGACCATGCGACCCGCACAGGCTCCCAGATAGCCATTATTTCATGCCATGATGCATTTCCTAGATACAAGTTTCCAAAATTCTTCATTCCTCCCCCCCCCAAGCTGAACAATGCATTGTCCCTAATGCAATCATACATCAAAGAAAAAGAGAAGAGAAAAAGTTTGGGAGCATACCATTGCGGCCAGTAACGGATAAACCTCTACCGGCCAACTAATCTCGTGGGCGACGATGACGGCGGTGGGGGCGTGGCGTGTCTTCCATCGCTCGCTCCAAGTTGTCAAACCGCATGATGGTTTCGCATGGGTGTCAGCAGAGTGGCAGGCGGGGCAGGCGCGGTCCAAAGCGGGGCTGGCAGCGTGGCAGGCAGTCCTTATGCGCCCCGCACAGGCATTGAGTGCGGTCTGCACCAGCGTCAGCGTGGTCCAGGCGTGGCGGGCACATGCAGGCGGTCCTTGTGCGACCCGTACAGCATGTTGTGCAGTCCGCACCAATGTCAGATGAACCCCAAAATGCACTTATTCACTTCAAATTCGAAATTTTCAAGGAGGGAAACTTCAAACCATATTTAGTGGGATTTGTTGTGGCCTAAAATTTGATCTTTCGTGGCGGTGTTGCATGGAGAAACGGTGTGGAAGCAACACTTGATCTATTGTGGCAATCGGCTTGCGTGAGGTCGTGCGCGGGTTGATGCCACTAGTTTTTCAACCCATTGTGCTCTTGTACAAGCCAATTGGGGACTTCCACAATTATCTACAAAGACCACAAACAAAACAAATACTTTGGCATTAGAATTCCTTCATGAATTAACTCAAGTCGATTTTTTTTTTCACTTTTTCAATTTTTTTTTGCTTTTAATTTTAGAAAGAACAAAGAACAAATCCTAAATTACCCTTGCTTTTTTTTTCTTTTTCTAGGTTTTATTTATCGAAATGTTCAAAAGTGCAAAAATAATCGAAATGAGAGAAGAAGGGTTAGAAATCTTGGGTTGCCTCCCAAGAAGCGCTTGTTTAAGGTCCTTAGCTTGATCATATACCGCGGAGTTTCAACCGGCTTTTTTCAAGCCCATGTTAAGGGCCCTAGTTGTCCAATAGGCCTTGTATGCAATCTCCATGGAACAATGACAAGGGTTCCAATAAACAAGATCTTCATGAGGAGCACAACGCCGATCTATGACATAGGGCCACATAATTCTTTGCTCAGGTGTCTTATCTGGGGGTAAGACTTCACCGTCCACGTAATTCGCCGAATCGACATACCAAAACGGTGGTTGGATCAATGTCATGGGGTCTTTGAGGGCAATGCATGACAACGCTTGTGCTGTCGCACGTAACTTTGACTAGTACAGCGCCAGACTAGCCCTGTGCGACCCGCACGGGATTCCATGCGACCCGCACAGGTAGTACTTGGTGCGGCGCGACCCTTAGTTGATGGTGCAATGCATGACAATTAAGTTTCTAACCGGTTTGGGACAAATCTAGCCGGATTTGGACTCCCTAGACCTCAGCCGTCGCATGTTGGTCATGGTATCGTGACACGGAACCTAGTCTAAAGCCCCCATTAGTCTAGTTAACCCTCACTTTCGCTTGTTGGACTAACTATCCTAAGTTCACAAGTTGGTTTACAAAGGTATCTAACCGACTTTCGCCTAATTAGAAATCTTCTCCTTTTGGGATACCAATTGGTCACCTTTCGGCTCCTAACCTACCTTAAGTTGCCTACTCAATTCAATCAATTAGTCTACACCTTTAGCCAAAACTAGGTGTGGCCATTCACCTAGTAGGAGGTTCAACACAATTCATCAAACACAAAGCAAGCATGAACAATAAACAACCAACAAGTGATAAACCATAGAAACTTAGTCATTCATCCATTACATCAATCCTAACCTTGGTTCAAACATGACCCTAGAACAAACTAATCTAGCCTACCATAATGAAAACACAATAAAAAATCAAGAAAGAGAAAGATACAATCTCCAGAACTAAAGAGAAGAAAGGAGGAAGGCAAACGCCTCTAATCAAGCCTCTTCCCCGCCTCTATACTGGAGATATGGCTGCTTGGGTCGAGAGATGGTCGGAATGTGGCTCACAAGGCGGCCGGAGGTTCTGTGCGGGTCGCACAGGGTGGCTGTGCGGACCGCACGGGAGAGGTGGAGTGGTGGATCGGGTAGGTCTTGGTGCGGCGCCGCCTGGGATGGGAGAGAGAAATGGATGCCCTAATTTCGGGGTTTCCGGGGCTTTATATAGCTGCGAAACTAGGGTTCGAAGTCACGTGCGGGGCGCATGGGAGTTTGGTGCGGGTCGCATGGGCCAGGAATGAGTCGTCTGGCCCAGGTCGCTTGTCTGGCATGCGGGCTGGGTGCTGTGCGGGCCGCACAGGATTCTGTACAGGCCGCACGGGATCAAAATCTTCATGTTTTGTGTGCCAAACTTCACCAAAATTCCTCCAAGTTCCTAGAAAATGAATATAGACCCAAGAAGTACCAAAATCCTACAGAAATAAACTAAAACACGCATAAAACATAGGTATTGAGTTGCGATTTAGGTTAAAGTGTATATAAATGTGTGATATCACAGTGCATAGATTATTCTATACGCTACAGTGCATAATAAACTTCCTCATAAAAAATTCACTGGATTTGTTAATTATTATATTATTAATATTATTTAAATTTGATTCCTTAATATAAATTAATATTACTGTAAAATTTCAATTTCCAAATTAAATATTCTTTTCTCATGTCTTGATCATGATTTGTACTTAATTATACTTTTTGCATATGTTCAAAACTGAGATCTTAGATATTCTTTCAAAATCGAAGCAACTAAAATTAATAATAATAATAATAATAATAATAATAATAACATATATTACTATTTTATTTTTAAATGAACATAATTATGATATTTATTACTACTAATTATTATTGTTAAACTCACTCTAACTCTATGATGTTTAGTTACATGAAGTTAAAAAGTTAGAGTTCTAAAGTTAGAGCTAACTTGGCCCAATTAAACACGATCATAGGGACCGTTTTGGTATGGGAATAAGGAATAAGGATTTTAGGAAGAAAATATTGGAAATGTGTAACTTTGGGAAGAGTGTTATTCCAGAAATAAGAAATGTTGTTTGGATGGTGAGTTAGGAATAAGAAAATTAATATTAATTTAAATAAATTATGAAAAATATTATTTTAATATTAAATAAAGTACTAATTAAAGAGCACACTAAATTTCATTAAACTATTTAACTATTAGTATTTAGCTAATTTTGTTGAAATTATGTATATATAATTATTGGAAGAAGCTATTTCAAGGAAGAAGCTATTCTTCTCTTTATTCCTAACTTGTTTGGATGCTTAGGAAGAAACTATTCTTAGGAAGAAGCTATTCTTCCTTATTCTCATACCATCCAAACGGTCCCTAGAACACTTATATATTTGACTAGAATAAATAAATAAATATATATATCTATATATATATTAACCAGAACAATTAATGTATTAAATAGAACAGTTATATATATTAACTAGAATAGTTGCTATATTAACTAGAAAAATTATATACATCAATCAGAATAATTATACGTTTTAAGTAGAATAGTTACAATATTAACTAGAATAGTTATATATATTAACTAAAATAATTAATATATAATTACAGAGTGAGTGAGCAAAACAGAGAAGGAGAGAAGGGATGACTTCTAGGGGATGATGGATGGGGATGAGGGGATTTAATTACATTCTGAAAATAGAGATCAATTAATTACATGCTTTTTAAAAATGAACAACACGTCTTTGGGGATGATGGAGATGATAAATTTCGGAATGATCCTTATCAGCCTCGTTTTTATTTTATATATGATATATTTGCTTGATGAAAAAGCTTTCATAAATCGCATAATGTCACTTTCTTATAGTAACAAACAATGTTCCCATCATAGGACTTTATAACAAACTTTCACATGTCTATCAATTCCGAACATTTTAAGGGGGAAAAAACTCATATATATAGTATCATACCAAACTTTCTTTTTAGATCTGCAATATCTTGATTTATAATTTAAAGCGATTTAGTATATACTAGTGGGAAGAGATTCAGTTCATGATTTGCAAAATGCATACATTTAAGTTTTCGAAAAATGCATAAATATTCATGATTCGCTTTAAGGCGATTTCGTCATCATTTTTTTAATTGGTAATAGTTTTCTTATATATATATAGAGAAAGTCTCCAATCAAAGCGCTTTGACCGGAGTCCCAGTTAAACCCCGTCAGATCTCAATATTGATATTGAAAGTTCAAATGACTGATCCAAACCGTCAAATATGATCTCCATATTGAAATTTCCTTGCCGACTAATTTTTTCATTTTTTTGAAATTTTTAAGTATTTTCTCGGATTTTTAAAAATAGCAGTGTTTGCAAAGTTCAGAACAAATTAGATTTAAAAAAAATGAAAAAATTAGTCGGCAAGAAGATTTCAATATGGAGATCATATTTGACGGTTTGGATCGGTCATTTGAACTTTCAATATTGAAATCTGACGGGGTTTAACCGGGATTCCGGTCAAAGCGCTTTGATTGAATCATTTCTCTCTCTCTCTCTCTCTTTATATATATATATATATATAGAGAGAGAGAGAAAACCTATGGTGCATACTAATGTATGGAAGTTTCGATGCATACTAAAAATATAAAAAAAATATAAAATTTAAAGCATAGAAATGCATACATTCATGATTTGCATCTATAAAAATAGGATATTGGTTGAACAACTCTATAAATATTTAAAGCATAGAAATTAAAAAAAATTAATGTATGTAGTTCAAGCATCAAAATAAAATTTGATAAAAAAAAAACTAAAACTAAGGAAGTCCTTTAAAAATTTGAAAGAAAATAATAAAAGTATTGTGATTTTTCAAAAAGTATCAAAATCATATAAGATAATTTCAAGTATTGAAAAATATAATTTTAATAGTATTTTTTTTTTGTGATCATTCATATAAAATTCGATGGAAAACATGAATTCCTTCAAAAAAAATATCTAGAACGAAATTTTTTTCGAAATTTAAAAAATATAAAATATATTTTGGTTATTTTAAATGAAAATGAAAAACTTTTTATCATTAAATTTCTTAAGAGTATCTACATAAAATATCATGCGTAAACAAATTTCAGAAAACCTTCAAATAATTAGAATCTCTATACATTTCTGAAATCATAGAAATTAAAATATTGTGATGTTTCCAAAATTATTTTTTAATTTTAGGAGTGTAAAATGAGAAAATATAATATAATTCTTTTTTTCATATATTTTTACGAGCATGTACATCAAAATTCAAGTCAAACAACATTTTTAAAGGACCTCAAATAATATAAAATATAACATATATATTTCATAATTTTGGTAATGGAGATATTCGTTGTTTGCGCAAGATTGGGACGAAGATGGAATGATTGTGGTCCAAAGTCGGAATTTTTTCTTACTAATTCTGAAATTATTCTGAAAATAATTTGTAATTTCATTTCTGTCCCAATAAATATTTACTAAATTGTCCTATGTTAGAGATATGTCCTAGAATCCAATTATTATCTGATTACTTATATAGTTTATATTATTGATGATATTTGATCATTTGTTTTTTGATTTATTTATTGACGATTCATTCAGGTTGAGGATTCGAATTGTGGATCACTGTGGTTCATTTATGACTAAATGACAATAGTAAATCAAAAGCTGGCCGTAGTCTTGATAATTACCAGGAACATTAATTATCATATAAAACTAGTACGCAAGTTAAGTGATAATTAAGTTATGCAAATCATAAGGAGTCAATAACTTAATTATATATATATATCTTGATGGAACATAGTACATGATATGACTCAATGAAATAAATATATGAATTTTGTTATGTGTCATTATTTATTTCATACATGTTTGATTCTGAGTTTGAGATGGTTCAGTTTTTCCAAATGAGGATATGTTTTATAAATATCGTCTAACGTTGATTCCTGGTAAGGGCTACTATACGGACTTTATTTATGTTCTCTTGAATTGTGCAGAGAAAAACTGTTCATCAAGACAACTGTATGTCCCTTATTAATTCACCTAGTGAGTGATGGTATCTACTGGACCAATTGATGGAGATGGATTGCTTGCTAGGAACTTGTGCAATCAACTTTAGATCAAGAAACGTATAATCTGCAAGAATGACAAACTTCTATCTTTTATTATACAAGGATATCATGTGACATAAGAATTAAAACAGTAAGATACACATTTCTTATGCAGGATTGAAGTACTGTATTTGTATATTTATGCTAATTGGGAATCAACGTGTTGCTAGATACTGCTTATGATTATTGAAAATAAATAGTAATTTATTTTTCCATGGCCAACATAGCACAAATTCTCAAAGGGTCACACAAATCGATTTTGATCATATGTGCATTATTTATCTATTCACAGTAGTGAGTATTGTCGAAATATGATGAGTTGATTAATTAGTTATATACCGATGCGAACCGTTATAATTAATTAAGTCAAATAGATCATATAGAAATAAATTAATGCATAAGCTAATTCCAAAATGGTTATTAATAAGTTAATAATCAATTTTGTTCAACACATTTTCTATTTGGATCTTTATTTAATTAGTTATTTAAAAGTCCAAACTAGATGCAACTTGAGAGCAATTGAATGGACCTTTAATTAAATGATAAATTATTTTTTTGCCACTATAAAATAATAAAAATTAGTTTTTTGCCATCAAACAATAATATGACAATTTTACCCTTTTAATTATGCCATTATAAAACTAAAAAATTAGTAATATGCCATAACAAAAATATAATTAGTTTTTACCATTATAAATCATTAACAATTAGTTTTATATCACTTTTAAAATAACAAAATTATTTTATGCTATTGGTGCATAAAAATAGTGGCATAGAACTAATTAGTCATCTCACAATAGCATAATTCTAATTTTCAAACAAAAAAAATATTAAGTTTTTAAGATTTATTCACAAAAATCTTTTGGTGCCGATTTTATTTCACGTATGTACTTATGGACCATACTATAATGCTCTTTGTAGACTTTATTATACTCCACTAAGGCAACAAAATTAATTGTGGAATACATAAAATTAAACCATAATACTCTTCTATAACTGATCACGGAAAAAAATAAATTTTTTTTATTACTAAATACATAATATTAAGTGAACTTATGTAAATGAATAAATCAGTATGTTGTGGAGGAGAAATTTTATTTTCAATATTTTAGTTATTCCACATGTCATATGATTAACATTTTAATGAATAGAAAACCATGCCAATAATTATAATCTTGAGATCAGCTATTCCTAGGGTTTATTTATGTATATAACTTTGTTATAAGTGATCTTAATAACCTTGTTATATATTTCATTTTCATGAGCGTCGTCATTTTTTGTTTTTCTAGGGTTTGTTTTTAATGAAGGATAATTTGGTTATTAGAAAACATTAATGACATATTTGGTAATGGCATATCTAGAGTATGTTTTTAGAGAAATAGTGGCATAAAACTAATTTTAGAAATTTTATAATGGCATAAATTTAATTAGCAATTTAAGAATGATATTTTTCTAATTGACAAAATTCATAGTGACGTAAAACTAATTATCTCTTAAATGAATTAGAGGACCATTTAACAAAATTGAAAAGCCCATAAAAAACCCATGTCAAGGTCGGCCTTTCCATGACATAGGTTGTAAATTGTTGCAATTTTTTGGAAGAGTGGTTGTTGGTCTATAAAAGAAGGTCATTTGAAGAGAGAAACCCTAACCACCATTGCATCTTTCTCCCTTCTCCTTCTTACTCTTGAGGCCGGCCACAAAAAGGAGAGAAAATTTGATTTTCTCCATTGTTAATTGCTCTCTCTTGTTCTTAATTAGGAGCTCATGTGTTGAGTACTAGTTCCACATAATTAATTTGTTAATTAAGTGTCAGAAGAAGGAACGGCTCATAGGTGCGCTACACTTGGTGTCGCGCGACATGGAATTAGGATTGCTTACTCGAACATATCACATAAGAAATAATTAAATACAAGAAAGGAAAACCAATTGTAAGCTCTAACTATGACTCATTATACGATTTATCAAGATTTAGACACAAACATTAATGATACGAGTGAGTTTAATACCTAAATAAACTATAATTTTTTAATCTAAACTATATCAAAAGGATCATATGATGTTGTAGAGCTCTTCAAAAACTTTCCAACTGTCTTTCAATTACCTAAAACGAACTTCAAATGAAAGAATTAGGGCCGAAATACAAAACATATGCAGTGCAGAAAATTCTCTGCGACCCGCAAAGAAATTCCTGCAACCCGCAGATTGGGAACCCCAAAAACCAGAACTCACTTGCAAAATGCAAGAAAATTCCTACAACACGCAGAATGTACTGCAGACCCACAGAAAACACCTAGATTTTTGTATAAACTCACCGAAACTTTCGTGGATAGCGGTAAGGCTCCGCAGACCCATAAACGAGGTGTTACAAGACTACTTTTTACGGAATTGCACTGCTACCATAGTACACAACAACCTCAATTAAATTTTCTATTTGATTTTGACCGAAAAATCCTCGAAATTGGTACCAATATGCATATCCTATATAGTAAAAATTATAAAATGCATATTGGCATACCTAAATACATATCCTAAAATTAAAAATTTTTGGACTAGCAGTTGTATCACAATAAATCGCACAAAAATATCAAGATAGTTCATTTTCAGATGAAAAAACTGTTTTGCGTAACAAAAGTGGAGCGCTAGAAAATCAACAAGAAAGGTTCAAAACAATCTCATAAAATTCCACAATTCACGTTAGCATATATATTTTCATATTCTAAAATTTTAAAATTTTTGGACAAACCATTTTATTACAATAAATTGCACAATACACCAAGATAGTTTAATTTCAGACGAAAAAACTGTTTTAGGTTACAAAAGTTTGGCGCTAGAAAACCGAAAAAGAAGGTTCAAAACATTCTAAAAAACTTACACAATGCATATTGGCATATGGAAGTATATAGGTCGACGATGCTAATATATAAAGGAAAATAAAGGTTGTCGGATAAAAAATAAAAATAGAAAGGGGCATGAATTTATTTTTGTAAAATGTGCATGAAAGGAATTATTTCAAATAGGAGCAAAGATGCAAATTTTATATGAAGCTAATTGGAAGATAAATGAAAAGATCATCAAATGATTTCTTCGTGCACATAGATGAATTTTCAAAAGAAAACAAGATCAAATTGTACAAAATCTAAGCAAGCTAATTGGAAACATAATTAAAGATGGAATCAAGTAGGTTATAATTACAACAATTTTACAATCAGTTAAATTTCACTCTCTACTAACAAACTTAATTAAAAGGGAGAAGATGAAAAAAAAAAACTTGAAATAAACCTAGGAGAAATTCAACAATTTCTTTTTGAAAGCAAATCATCAATAAGGAAATACAATAACGTAGACTACGTGGTCAAACGACAAAAAAAATCGATAGAATAGTCAAACACAAAATAATGTTATTTTTTCAAAAGTATTTTTTATTTTATCTATAGTAGGAAATAGAACTTTATGATACTATTTCAAATAATTTGTACAAAAGTTATGGGGTGTTACAATAATACCTAAACTGTCATGAGACTATTTATATTGTCTCAATTATTTTTATTTTTAAAAAAATTATTTTTTTGGAATTATTCATTAAAATAAGTATTATTGAAGGTAAATAAAATTAAAATTGTAAATATGTCAGATCATTTTAAATAGAATTTATAATGTCATTATTAAAAACTATTTAAAATTTTGAATTATTTGATAGGCTTATAAGATTTTTAATTAGTATAAAAAATACCTTAGAGGTTCTATTTAATAATAAAAGATATATATCAAGAATTTAAATAATATATTTTTCTCATATGATACTCGATATAGACCATAGAAGTTCTACTTTTGTAAATCAATGTATGCTTTTATTGCATCTCCATTGAATTATTAATTATTTTCAAATTATCACGTATTGTTTTTTATTTTAAGTGTGTTTTTTTAATTATGATACTCGATTAGGATAATTCAAACTTTGTTGTAATCTTTAGAAAAATGTCTACCACTCTTTTATTTTGAGAATCTTCTAATTCTTAACGAATGATGATTGAAAAGTAGTTGTAAGTGTTGGAGAGAACGTATATGTCATATTTATTTGAAGTTTTGATTATTATAATCTTCGAATTAGAAGATACTCAAAAATTAAAAGTTGTAAATCTCTTTCTTAAGTTTCCAATGCAATTTGAATAATCCAAATCAGACATCGTATGAGAAATTTACACATAAAATACGAAACAATACGTAGAAAATATCAGTCGTCATTCTAAATGGCGGGAATGACGGCCAGGGATGAAAAAAAAAAACAAAATTTCGGACCTTGTTGTGGTGGCATCCTGCGTGACGCGTCCAGTAGCAAACTCAGGTTGCCAACTAAAGTGGCGGCCTGTTAGAACTAGTGAAATTTCGAAATATTTTTAAAATTAGTAAGAAAATATTCCTCCAAAGTCCAAACCGCGCGGTTATATTACTTTGCAGTTTGCATCTCTTGGGTGGGTCCTGCCTGCAACATACGTGGCTTGTCTTTTATTGGAGAGAGAGTGCATGATTTTGGAGCAAAGATGGTCCATCCACCGGCCAATAGGAATTATAGTTTGGCATTTCTTGGTGCACATGCCACTCATCTCATACGTATGGCTGTCAACGGTATGCCGTTTCGTCGTTTTCCGTTCCGTTCCGTTCCAACGGAACGGATAACGGTACGAATTTGCATTTCGTTTCTAGAAACGGAACGGTAAACGGAATAATAGAGCATACCGTTATTGAAACGGAACGGTAAACGGAACGAATCATTTCGCTTCCGTTTCGACAAATACATCTATTTATAATGTAAATATCGTTGTTCCGTCCCATTCCGTCCAACCGAAACGAATAACGGAATGAAATGGCATACCGTTTACTGAAACGGAACGAAATACGAAATGGAATAGAATACCGTTTACTGAAACGGAACGGCAAACGGAATGGCTCATTCCGTTGCCGTTGTAAACGTTAGACACCCCTACTCATACGCTAAGAGTTATAATATCCGAACCACAAAATCAGGTGGGGTTAGAAATTTAACGGTCTAGATTGGAAAACCGTACAACAACAGTGTCACCACAGTAGCGTATCCAGATATGATTGCAAGGATTAATATATTGTATAGATAAGAAATCATGCACACATCCAATTTAAATTACGCTGGAATTGATCAAATCTACAAATAATCACAAAAATCTATTGCTGAGAATGTTAAAAGTTCTATAATTTAAAGATATTATCTCCTTCAGACTTTTTTTTAATTCTAGGACCTGTTCAAAGATTAATTCAAACACCCTTAATTAAAGTTTCTTTCTTATTACACTTGTTACTAGCAAAATATTCACCCAATTTGTGAGCAAATAAAGAAATAAAATAATGTTAGGTAATAAAAATATTTCATTGAATTTTCAAGCGATGCAGGCAAATATCTTTCTGAAAATAAATTTTTTACATACCAACTAACTTTTTACTGTCAAAGGGTGTGACATTATATCTGAAATCAATATCTAAACCACACGTCAAATCATATGAACAAATAATATCCCACACATCAAATCATATCAACAAATCAATGGTCAATAAATGATATAATAATTATTTCCACCTCTCTAGTTAAATTGTTCCAACCTTTTTTAGGTGCTTTTATAAATAATAGGGATAAGCATTAACGATTAACCGCTCTATTAATTCTACTAGCTAAAGGTGACCCCAATATATGGGCAAATAAAGAAATAATATAATGTTAGACAATAAAAATATCTAGTTGAATCTTCTAGTGATATAGATAGATATCTTTCAAAAATAAATTGTTTAAATACCAACTGATTTTTTCTATCAGAGGGTTTGATTTTTTTATGTGAAATCATCATCTAGTCTACATATCCAATCATATCACACAAATCAATGGTCCATAATTGATACAATAATTGTTTCCGCCCTCTAGTGAAATTCATCTGATCTTTGAATGGATGATTTTACAAGTAGCAGGGATAAATCAATAAAGCATTCCTGTTTGGCGAGAAAGGTTAATTTGTAGACATATGTTCTCTGTCGTTCCATTAAATCCCTCTTCCGATGTCAATTTATCTTAAAAAGGGAAGAGAAAAAAAAATTCGTTCAAATTGTTCATCATGCTTCATTCATTTATTCTCTTGCAATATTATTTAATAATTTATCCCTGGGTATTTAGCAATTTTGAAGGGCGAGCGATGAGGAATGATAATTTTTTTTTTTTCGCGATACATTGTGTTAGTTGGTAACTTGGTATGGTTGTTACTGACTATGAATTAAGACACCTGTTTTTCACGTTCTAGAGAACACAATTAATTTTCTTCTATTGAATATTTATTTTATTTACTACTATCTTAATTTTTGCTATATTCATTTCAAAAATCATTTACAGTTTTGGCATAATACTTTAATTATATTGACAAACGGGTCAAGCCTAGATCTTTTTATTTTATTTTTGGTGTGGTATTCATTTTATTTTATTGCTGTGATACTTTAATTTTAGTGAACTATAATAATATATATATTTGATGAAGTCGCCATATTTTTTGTCCTCTTGTTTGGTAATTTTGATTAGTGATATTTCAGCTGTTATTAAGCAATTGGGATGATAT
The DNA here is from genome assembly GCA_028095005.1 of Rhynchospora pubera. Classification (NCBI taxonomy): domain Eukaryota; kingdom Viridiplantae; phylum Streptophyta; class Magnoliopsida; order Poales; family Cyperaceae; genus Rhynchospora; species Rhynchospora pubera. Next base: position 178,580,072 of record CM051462.1, read on the forward strand.
AAACATCAGCTTTATGGAGATTAAAGCTGGTTTATAAAGTAGCATTCATCATTATCCTTCTATTAATTGCTTATACGTTGAAATAATATTAGTCCGCAAAGTTTTCCTTTCATCCTATTTAATTCCTTTGACATCTTATGATTCTAAGTTTCTAACAAGGTTATTTTTTGAATTTTTCGCTTGGTACACAAACAATTTTTTTTTAAAGTTGTAAACAGTTTGAAGTCATTGTTAGATTGTTACTCTTCATTTTCTCTTACATCAGAGCGTCCTTGAACCATTTGTGTCGCACACAGTCACGATAAACGAACATGGCATTGTCAGAGCTTCATGAGGTGACACAAAAGCGACTCTCTGGTTGGTAGCTAGCTCTCTCTTCATATATTCTTCAGCGCCTGCATCTCTCCTCTAGTTTGAAGTTTCTACTTAATCCACACAACTAGTACAAATGAAGCGCACAGTTCATATCATCCTTTCTTTTCTTTTTTTTCTGTGGCCAATCCAACCAACTCCATCTCATGCATTCGACTCGATATTTAGCTTCGGTGATTCATACACTGACACTGGCAACATAAATGTGCTGGCTAAGAAGAACTCATTGTCTCTATTCTCCGACAACTTGCCCTATGGAATGACTTTCTTTCAGCGCCCCTCCAAGCGGTTCTGTGATGGAAGATTAATCGTGGATTTTCTCGGTATCTGTGACAATTAATTTTATTAGCAATTTTCTAACACATTTTAGAATATTCATTCGCAGATCAATTGTATAGTTATCGATAATATATATATAACAAATATATAAAGTTAGCCATCAGATTAAATTTGGCATGCCAGACACAGCAACGTATAAAACAAGTTACCCATTCAGATTACTTAATTTTCCCACATGTATGCCTTTTCACAATTTTACTTCCGGTGCTTTGATGAAATAACTTTGACAGTATTGAAATTTCTAAGAAAATAAATAACTACCATGAATATACATAGAAATTCGAGCTTTAAATGTTCTTGGTATTGATTTTTTTTTTTTAAAATAGAAGGCTTCTAATTTTTTAATAACAATATTTTTCGAAAAATAACAAATAATGGACAAAGTTTAAAATGTCGTCTCTAAAAATATTTCGTTTTGCAAGAGAATGACCGGTTCAAATCTGTCATATTGAAACAATGCATAGACACACACGTGCGCGCCAGCACACAGACACACACGGACATATTGATATTGCAATTGTTTTTCTGTTATTCAGCGGAGGAGTTTGGCCTTCCATTTCTTAAACCTTACTTGGACAAAAATGAAAGCTTTCGACAAGGAGCAAACTTTGCTGTAGCAGGTGCAACAACACTTGACAAGGCATTCTTCAAGCAGCATAATATTACAGTATTTGAAGATCCATTAAGCAATTCGCTGCCGTCTCAACTACAATGGTTCGAGGAATTGAAACCTTCTCTATGCCAAACAGTGAACGGTTTGTGACCAATATTTCTCTTTACTTACGTGGCATGTGTAAGTAAAAAATTGAATCAATTTGTCATTTTAAATAATCAGACTAACGAGCAATGTCGTTGCATTGTAGAATGTACATATTATTTTGGCAGATCTCTCTTCATTGTTGGACAAATTGAAGGGAACGACTACATTGTCATGTTTTCTAGTTTGTTGAGTGTGGAACAAATGATGTCTTATACTTCAACAATTATTCAGACTATTGCAGGAACAATCAAGGTTCATAAACAACATAAAATTGACAAAAACATACAAATAAGATCTATTTTATTGATCAGGTGTGTTTGGATGCTTCACGAACAAGAGACGAACAAGGGGAAGAACAAAGGTACACGATCAAAACTAGTTCGTGAAAATCACGGAACTAGGAATTAGGGAGAAGTTCATGAACTACTGCTGTTCGTGGGTTGTTTGGTTCGTGCGAACAACGCTAGTTCGCGAACTAGTTGTTCGTGACACATTCCAAACACACATGAATGTATGTGCAAACATATGTTATGAGCTAATCGTAGAAATGTATTAATAAATAAATCCATATTCCTTACCATTGAATAGGAACTTATCGATCAAGGGGCAAGGACTGTGGTCGTGCCGGGAAATATACCGATGGGATGTCTTCCATCACTTTTGACAATTCTCAAAAACGATGATTACTCTACTTATGATAACACGACAGGATGCTTAAGAAAATACAACGAACTATCAAGATATCATAATTCCCTTCTACTTGAGGCAATAAAAGAACTTCGGATCAAGTATCCTCTCGCAAAGATCATTTATGCAGATTTTTACAAACCTGTTATCAACTTTATCAGGTTTCCACAACGTTATGGTAAGATAAATAATCAATCGATATTTTTTTTTAATAAAAGGGGTGAAATACTAATGTATTAGCCTTTTGAGATAAATTTTATCTGCTTTGAGATATCCCATATTCTCTACAAATGTACGAAGTGTCCCAATTTCGTACGCATTATTATTTAAGTCTTCCATGTGCTTTCCTGGTTTTAAACAAAGTTGACATTTTGTTATTTCAGGATTTACATCTATACCACTTTTTGTTTGCTGCGGAATTGGTGGTGAATACAATTGGAACCAGCCTAATCTGTGTGGCACACTACACGTTACTGCTTGCCAGAATCCATCAACACATGTGAATTGGGATGGCCAGCGTTTAACCGAGGCCTCTTACCACTACGTCGCCAATAGCTGGTTAAAAGGTCCTTATGCCGATCCACCGATACTCGATGCTCGTACGAACTAAGTGTTATAATTGTTATTTTTATTATTATTGTTATAATTATTGTTGTTATTATTATTGTAAGTTTGTTATTGTTGTTGTTTTCTTTTATATATTCCAACAAGTCACATGTAGGTCCGGTGATGATAAATGCCCACTCAAACTTGCATTTCATGCCCAACCTTTCAGCAGCTGACTGTATTTTCCGTGGAGGCTCATCATGCAATTTTCCGTTGTGCTACCGAAAGTGTTATCACAGCTGCTTCGAGGCACCACCTTCGGAATGCCAAAAATGCTATCTCAATACCCCAGTCTGCTGCTGTAGCTAGCAAGAATTATGTACTAATTACTGTCTGATTCTCCCAATTAAGATGCCTCATAATAGAGCTATACCTATGCATGTCAGATACTATGGAACTACGGACATAATATTAATAAATAAAAAAAACAACTCAACTGAAAGCCTTCAATCGAGTTGCTTTTCTAGTTGCACTTAATTGCTCTTTACTAACGTTTAATACTTAACTATTTGCGGTGATTTTAGGACTTATAATTAATGCTCTAATTTATGAAACCACTAGACAGTTTTTAATATATATAATGAAGATAATAATAGTTGTGACCGGAGTTAACAAATAAATTGATGACCCAAAATCGTATAATTTCCTTCCATTTGAAATTTTGTCGTGGGACACCGTACAAAAATAACACTAATTTTACAATGCTATGCATGCAATAAAGTACAAAACAAAAGATAAGAAATACCAATTTTACTCATTTTCTCGGGTTAGACAATGCAATTTTTGCACCTATACTGAAACTGCTCGTCTCTTGTTAGGTTTAGGGACCCATTTCATGAATATATACAGGTTTAATAGGACAAAAGTTTGTTGGACAACACTTGGTGAAAATTATTACTTAAGCTAGTCATTATAAAGGGTCATGCTATGGTGGACTCAAAAAATATTGAGCGACGAATCACAACCGTACAAGGTTAGAGGGGTAAAATCGGTATATCATATGTCCATTACCCTCTGATCCTTTTTCCTTCTCTCTCCGTTAAGCACTGAAAGGCCCCTCTCTCCTTGCTTTAGATGTCAAAAAAGAAGAAGGAATCTGTTGGAGACTCGGAGAAGGCAAATACGAGCTCGAGAACTTTGCTTCTGCCTCTTCTCCTAGCTTCTCGTTTGTCTTCGTAAGATGACAAATCTTCAATTCTTCAGAAGAGACAAACATGTTGTATGTGTAACCATTGGCCGGTAACAATGCGAACTCTTATCCAGCTGCCCAGCATCCCTACCTTCACCTTTTGTTTAATTTGTTGCCTGTCCTTTGGTACCATAACATAATTTGTAGGAACAACCAATAGACTGGGCTAAGTGGCTAATTTAATTATAAGCTATTACATAATGACCATTGTCTAACAATTTAATTTGGTTCAGAAAATTTGAGAAGTCAAATGGTTGCATGCCTAGGTTCTACAATTGGGGATCTCAGTAAACCTCCAACAGAAGAATCCTTGCAAAGTACTTTTCAGATGTTCCAAAGAGTGATGTAATACCTCATGTTCTTGAACCTAATATTGCTGAGACTGACTGACATTTAGTTATATATGGTATTTGACCAAACAATTGGCATTTAGTCCATACTGGTTCTCTTTTCATGATTTCACTTCTTTAGTTCTTTTACTGTCTCTCACTAACAGGCTTGGGGAAAAAGGTGACAAAATATAGAGAGATAACGAGGAAGAGACAAAATTCTTTTAACTCAAATTTTCATATTATTTTCTCTTATTCATAAAACAAAGTTACATGGGACTCTTTTATAGCCATACAACCACATTCTAATGCTGGACTTAACAAATATAGCACTACTAAATATAATAATCCTATTTGCTAATTTCCTAAAATAATTAGATTAATTATGACTCATGCTAGAATTATATTTCATAAAATAGGCGGTGCAGTTTTTTGAGTTTAATTTTCAACAAATCCCTCCTTTAAACTCAAATCTCTTCCATCCTTTATTTCGATCTTCATTACTGCTTCATCCCGACTTGTCACATGACTCATTTGCTCTTCTCTTTTCTTCACATGTTTAGCATAAACTTTCATACCATTTGATGCAATATAATTCTTCATATTCGTCTCAGCAATCTCTTCATCACTCTCTTTGTTAGAGCTCCCTGAATTCAATTCTTCTCTCACCTTGACTACTAGCTCAGCAAGCTTCGCATTCTTCTCTGTAGCTATCAGTTTCTTATTTTCCTCATTCCTTTTTGGAGCAACTGTTGGCACAATATTGATAGGAACAATCTTTGATTTCAACTTTTCATCTTCATAATCATCATCAAAATCACTTCCATAATATTCATTATCATTAGACTCTTTCTTAGCAATTACTGGAGCAACCTTAGTTGTCCAAATAAGCTTCTTAACAGGCGCAACGTGCTTTTCTTCGCTGCTTCTATTACTGCCACAAGTCTTTACCTTCTTCAATCCATTTGTGACAGGTCGTGTAGGCATCTTTGCTGGCTCTTATTCCATAACGAAGTTTTGTTGGTCAAGTCACTTTTTAAGTAAGTTTGTAGTAGATTCCTCAAATCGATTTTTTACATTCGATTCTTACTCATTTCCACTCGTGCAATTAACCGACCTCGTTTATCCTTTAGATGCATGATGCGATCTTTCATGAAGACCGAATAACCCCTTTCCATTAATTTTCCTATACTTAGTATATTACTTTTTAAGCCTGGCACATAATATACATTTTCAACTGCGCCTCTTTTATCACCATAACCAAAATAGATTTTTCCTTTTCCTTTCACTTGAATTTTTGAGGCATTACCAAAAGAGACATAACATTCTTCTATTTTTTGCATCTCCATAAATAGATGTCTATTACCGCTCATATGATTGCTAGCACCAGTATCAAGATACCATGTTGTGTCGTCGTTGGAGATGGTGTCTTCGTATGCCATTAAAAGTATGCCTTCATCCTTCGTCTCTTCTTCTTTAATGAGATTTGTGTTCTCTTCTATCTTCTCCGACGATCTACAATCTCTAGCATAATGTCCATATTTACCACAATTGTAACAATCAATATTTGGACGATATACATAACCATCTCTCCCACGACCACGTCCTCTACCATGACCAAATCCACGACCTCTAAAATTATCTCCTCTTCCTCGGTGGTTATAATTGACATACATGACATCTTCTTCTTTAATTGCGGCATTTACTTGTAACACCTCATTGAGCGACTCTTGCATCTTCTTCTTCTTTCTTTGCTCATGCGCCTCAAGTGAACCAGCTAACTCGTCAATGGTCATCTCTTCTAGATTATTCGACTCTTCAATAGCACACACCACATTCTCAAAATTCTCGATTAATAATCGTAGAATTTTCTCAACAACTCTTGCATCTGTAAGTGGTTCACCATTGCGCTTGAGTTGATTCACCACCGTTTGCACACGTGTAATGTAATCTGAGACTTCTTCTGTCTCTTTCATCTTCATGCCCTCCAACTCACCGCGAAGAATTTGGAGAGGCACTTGCTTGACTCGATTGGCACCTTTAAACACTTTTTGTAGTGTGTCCCATGCCTCTTTTGATGTTGTCGCACTAGCAATTCTCTCAAAACCCTATTCATCCACCGCTTGAAACATGAGATAAAGAGCGGTCTTGTCCTTCATGTGCTTCTCCTTCCATGCCTTGGTTTGAACCAAAGTCATAGTATCAATCTCGTTGTTGGTAGGTTCTTGGTAGCCGATCGTAACAATTTCCCATGCATCTTGTGCACCGAGCAATGCTCGCATCTGAATACTCCAATTGTCATAATTTAACTTGGTGAGTTTTGGCAAAGGTATTTGACCCAACGCACTTCCCGGATTCATCTTTCAACCAACGCTCTGATACCAATTTGACAAAATATAGAGAGATAACGAGGAAGAGACAAAATTCTTTTAACTCAAACTTTCATATTATTTTCTCTCATTCATAAAACAAAGTTACATGGGACTCTTTTATAGCCATACAACCACATTCTAATGATGGACTTAACAAATATAGCACTACTAAATATAATAATCCTATTTGCTAATTTTCTAAAATAATTAGATTAATTATGACTCATGCTAGAATTATATTTCCTAAAATAGGCGCTGCAGTTTTTTGAGTTTAATTTTCAACAAAAGGAAAAAAAACAAGAAAAATGCTTTTCTGATATTACTGGTCCTTCCAGATTAATGCACACTACGCCATTAATAAACATTAGTACCGGTTTTTTTTGTATTATTAGTACCTGTTTTGCAGTGGTACTAATAATAGGGGGTACTAAAAGCAATAAAAAACCGGTACTAATGAGCCGGTAGTAAATCATGAAATAAACCATATTAGTACCGGTTTTTTATAAAAAACCGGTACTAAAATTAATTCATTTAGTAACGGTTTTTTATAAAAAACCGGTACTAAATTAAATACATTTAAATTAAGAAATTATTTAATTAATTATTTAATTAATTAAATAAAAAAACCGAAAATTAAGTTAATTTAGTACCGGTTTTTTATAAAAAAACCGGTACTAAATTAAATATATTTAAATTAAGAAATTATTTAATTAATTATTTAATTAATTAATTAAATACATTTAAATTAAGAAATTATTTAATTAATTAAATAAAAAAAACCGAAAATTAAATTAATTTAGCACCGGTTTTTTTATAAAAAACCGGTACTAAATTAAATTAAGAAATTATTTAATTAATTATTTAATTAATTAAATAAAAAAACGAAAATTAAATTAATTTAGTACCGGTTTTTTATAAAAAATCGGTACTAATTTAAATTTATTTAAATTAAGAAATTATTTAATTAATTATTTAATTAATTAATTAACTATATTTAAATTAATAAATTATTTAATTAACTAAATAAAAAAAAACCGAAAATTTAAATTAATTTAGTACCGGTTTTTAGTTAAAAACCGGTACTAAATTAATTTTTTTTTTTAATAAAATTGTCCTAACCTTTGTTAACATAGATTTAAAATGTTTGTTTCAATATTTAGCTGTTTTTTTAATAATTAATAAAGATATCACACTCATTTTTAAGCATCGAAGAGAAACCATAAATTATAAGAAACAAAATTGAAAAATGTAACTTGAACAATAACCACCCCACCATCAAGGCTTAGAAATAGAACTATGATTCAAGTAGAGAACTACCAAACAAACAGCAAACCCAAAACTAAATAAAAATCGACTTAGAAAATTAAATAACAAATCAGTATTCCATAAATCAATTGATTGTATGTAAAGTTTCTACCTTAGCAAGTAACCCTCACAAACTGATTTTGTTTTCTTAAATCATCGAAAATGAAATGAACTCACCAAACAAACCATGAATAAAATCTAAGTAATACACATATAAATAAAATTTAGTACATACACACATATATACCTTGATTATTTTTTTTTCGCCACCATCCATTCACAACTTGTATGCACTTCTTCTTGACACACTTAAAGTTGTCCTTGAAGGACCCTTTAACGTTGCCGTGATAGCCAATGGCCTTATAGCTAGCCACTCGTCGCTTCCTCTGTAAATCAGGGTCGGTGAACACCTTCAGTGAACTCCCCCTCTTCAAATTTTGGATAGTGATAGAGAGGGATGAAGGGAGGGAGGAGATGTTTTAAAAGCTTACTATTTTTCAGATTCTCCTCTATGAGGCACTGTGGGGGTCCCTTTTGTAGCTTTGTTGAATTGTTTTTTTTAATATAAAAAACTTTTTTAATTTAGTACCGGTTTTTTATAAAAAACCGGTACTAATTAATTGATTATTAGTACCGGTTTTTTATAAAAAACCGGTACTAAAGTTTGGAAAGAATAAAAAAAAATCAGTTTAAAATTAGTACCGGTTTTTTATAAAAAACCGATACTAAAAATCAATTAATTAGTACCGGTTTTTTATAAAAAACCGGTACTAAATATATAGCGGTTTTTTTTATTCTTCAAATCTTTAGTACCGGTTTTTTATAAAAAACCGGTACTAATTAATTGATTTTTAGTACCGGTTTTTTATAAAAAACCGGTACTAATTTTAAACTGATTTTTTTTTATTCTTTCCAAACTTTAGTACCGGTTTTTTTATAAAAAACCGGTAGTAATAATCAATTAATTAGTACCGGTTTTTTATAAAAAAACCGGTACTAAATTAAAAACGTTTTTTTTTTATTTTTCAGACGATTTTTAGTACCGGTTTTTTAAAAAAACCGGTACTAAATAATAAATCTGACAATTACGAAAATGCCATGATGTATTATTAATACCGGTTTTCTTAAAAACCGGTACTAATGAGCCGGTACTAATAATCTTTTTTGTTGTAGTGGCATATTGTCTGATAATGAATTCTTAGTTATGCCTGGTATTATGTTGCCCATGGTGTTGCAATTAATTGATCATATTGAATCATACTCGACTGTAAGTTTAACCATGACAATTCAATTAATTAATCTAAACTATTGATTTTCATCTACTTATCAAAGCATGTTTTTGATTGTATGTAATTAATTTAATGCGTGAGAGATATAACAAGAACACCAGAAGGGGAATTGGCTGATGGGAAGGAGGTTGGAAGCAGATCGGGGGAGCAAAATAAAATAAAACAAGGTAGTTATGGCCAAGTTTCATGTTAGTATGTAATGTAATAAGATATCCTTAATTCGTGTTGTGAGATAGGGCACACCTTTTCCTTTGTTAAACATTTTAATTTGGCTGTGTGATGGTAATGCTGGGATATACATGTTTTTTTTTTAATATGGTTTCTGCAATATACATGTTTTTTTTTTTAACTGAGTTTCATCATTGTTCATATGAGTGTGTAACTTGTAAAGTAATATGATCATTTGAGTGTATAACTTGCATGTACTTATTTCCTCAGGTTACTTCTGAAGATTAGGATTAAGATAAAAAACTAAGTGCAAAGAATTAGGTTAGTTTTGTTGAGGCTGTTATCAACTTCTAGGAGTTGGTTGTGTAGAGAGTTAGGCATCGTTGAATTGAGGCAATACTTGCATTTTACTGTCCAATTAATGAAACTTCTGAAGGAAAGTAAAAGGAGTTTGTCAGAAGTTTCTATTGTCAATTTTTGGGATGTCAGTATACATGTACAAACTAATAGAAAAAATACTTGAGGTGTCGATTACTTGAAAGGTTTGACAATAAACGAAGTCCAGTGTGATCAGATATGATGCAAATGAAATTGTTTGCGAGTTAGTGAACCAAGTGATTAATTAACAAAGCATAAATTGGCATTGGAAAATCAATATTGAATGTTATGTCTAATGACGAAAGAGATCCAATCACATGTCATCTTGACTCTTAAATTCAATTGACACCACCAAATGCGACACTAAACCCCTCTACATTTTGTAAATTTCATACGGATGATATGTGAGATACGGCTGTTTGACGGTGTTCCTGTCATGTAAACACTATGCAACCAGGTCTTAGAGCGTGGGGGAAATTCAGGGGTTGGTAAATATTGTACTATATGTTGCTCCAAATTGCATCCTGTCTATTAGGGGGGTGGTGATGTTTGAGACCTTGACTGACCAGAGACCCATGTAATGATGCCCCCGTCCCTGTCTAGACACTAGTGCAGTCATGTAAAGCGTGGTTGGAAACGGTATAAGTTCCGCTATGGTAATGGTTGCCTTACAATCAGACTATGTGTGTATGTTGCATCATGTATGCCAAACTGAAATAAATTATTGCGTGGTATAATGACATGGTATGATGATCCAAATTGTGATGAAATTGATGGCCAAATTATGCTGTAACGCATGACGGTTACGGCCGGTCTGCGTGTGCGGTGGTTAACGTAGATGCCCAGTCATGAAATCGGTACTTAGGCATGTATGGTTGCATGCACTGGAGGTGTCCCATGCATGTTGCAGTGGAATTGTCCAGTGGTGACCCTTGGAGCTCGCCAAGGGACAGTCCAACCTGGTTTAACCAGCCCCAATAGCTGCTTGACACCAAGCTGCTTAGTCACTGGGGCAGGGAGAGAGTGGCTTGCTGACACCTGGTCCCCACCCCATAACCTCTCTCTGGGGCCCAATTTTGTGGACAATTATGCCCTCACCCCTGCCAAATTCGTATTACTACTGTTTCTTACCAAAACAGACCCCTTAAGTTTGTTTGTGAGGTGCTAGACAGTGAAAAACAGTGTTGGGATCATAGCTAGTCAGTCGGGAAGGCTAAGAACAAGGTACAGTGCATGATTTTGGCCATGGTTTACCCAAAACAGGCTGGGAAATTCATGACGGTGCATGAGTTGTGTATAGCGGCTGGTTTCCATGACTCAAACAGACCTTAGGGATGATGATTATGGTGCATTGCATAGTCTTGTTGGTGCACCCTAACTGACCATGTGCTAATGAGCACTATAGGTCTGGCGTTGGTCGGTAGTCAAACCATGAAGCGGCGTGGCGAACACCCGCAAACCAGTCACGCAACGGTGTTTGGCTTGGTGCCTTTACCACGTAATTGCATGAGTTATAGGTTGGTGTTGAGTATGACTGTGACATAGGTTTTGTGCTTGAACCAGACTTTGAACAGACCGAAGCGGTGGACTTGAGCGGGCAAGAGGACGCACCGGGTATTACGGTGTAAGGTTTGAGGTGCGAATTTCACCTGGACCCTAACTCTTGTTGTTGTGCTAAATTTAAAGTATATTATGCATGTTGCTTGATGTTTTTGCATGACTTAGCATGTAGCCTGCATGTATGAATTGCTATATTATATACATATGCTACATGACTGTGCATAGGATGGATTGTTATCTCATGACATGCATATTGAATGGTTTATATTATTGTGGCTGAATTGAGATATATGGTATGGATGTGCTAATTGTGTGATGAATGGCATTTACATCTTTGAAAAGCAGAGTCGCGACCGTCTTTCGAAGGGCCATGAGATAAGCGCTTATGTTCCGGGACTCATGACTATGAGGGGGTAAATGTTCTCAGCAATTGAGTACTATTTGGTTGTATTGATGAAAAGAAAATGACTTGGCTGATTGGTAACCAGCCTAGTATTGTGCATGGATAGGTGTCCAACAAGTGCCGGCTTTTGTATGAATTGAATTGGCAGATTCCGGATAATCGTTGCTAGCTGGCCTTGCATTGCATAGCATGAATTGCTAACTGTTTTATGAATAAACTGTGCAAACTATGTTCTTATATACCAAAGAGTGTGTATTTAGTTCCGCAACATGAGACTCCGGGTTCATGCGTGGCTGGAACTAAATACCGCACTGAGAAATGGTTTTCTTTCTCACCGTACCATGTTTTCATGGGTTCCAGGTTTTGGGCGGTGTGGGCTGAAGCGCTAGTGAAGTAAGCCGTGTACATTGAACATGCTATGTTTTGTTCTCCTGTTGTTGTGAGCTACTTGTATTATTCGTGCTTGTATATGTGTAAAACTGAAGTTTGATGCTTGTCTTGGGCTATTATTTGTGGGATCCAGGTTGGGAAAAGATGATAATATTGTGTGAATACTTGCCTTCATGGCTGGATGCTAGTACTTACAGGGGAAACTCTGTCCAAACCTTGATTTACACATTGACAAGTATAACCTCTACTCAAGTTTTTGAACTGTTGTGTGGCTTTTAGTATGATAAAACATGGCATAGTAACTTGTGGCCCGACAATAAGCCTTGCGGCGCGTGCGAAGCACGTGTCTGCGGCGGGAATCTGTCACGCTGCCGCTGCGGAGTGTGACATGATATGTGCAAATGAAACATATGTTTACCATCTTATTAAAAAAATAAAAATCAGGGGATGACACAGCATTCTATTATTTTTATGTGAATGATTTGTATAAAGTATTATTTTATTCCACTGGTAATTGTAAATTATTTTTATGATGTTAAAATTACCAAGTTAAATGTATATTATTGATCTTAATTACTCATTTTTTTAATAAAATAACAAAGTAACTTCAGCCTGTATACTCATTTTTTTTTCAAAAAAAATAATAAATTAACATTAGATGGTCTATTACTTTAAAAAAATTATTTTAACTACTTTAAAAAAATAATAAATTATTTTTGTCTTGACAGTACATTTTATTTTTATTTAACAAAATATCAAAATAACTTTAACCAGTTTATGTTAGAGATATGTCCTAGAAGCCAATCTTACCTGGCTACTTCTGTGGCTTATGTTATTGATTATATTTGATCATTTGTTCCTTAATTTATTTATTGACAGATCATTCAGGTTGAGGATATGAATTGTAGATCTTGTTGGAGTTATGTCCTAGAAGTCAATAATATAATGACTTAAATATTAGTTTATGTTATGGATGATATTTTATCATTTGTTCCTAGGTTTATTATTGACAAATCATTCAGGTTGAGGATCTGAATTGTGGATCTCTGTGGATCATTCTTTAGAATGACAATAATAAGTCTAAACTGTCCATAATCTTGATAAATAACAAGAAACATTAATTATCATATAATATTAGTATCCAAGTTAAGTGAAGATTAAGTTCTACAAATCATAAGTAATGAGTTACCAACATAATTGCATATGTGTATGGTATTGGACCATAGCACAAGACTTGACCCAATAAAATAAACATATGGATTCTGTTATGTGCCATTTTATATTTCATATGTGTTTGATCTAAGTTTGAGATTGTTCAATCTTTTCACATGAGGATAGGTTCTATAAATAGCGTTTACCGCTGATTACCGATAAGGACTGCTATCGGGCGTTATTTATGTTCACTTGAATTGTGCGGGAAAAGGATGTTCATCAAGAAAACCGTATGTCCCTCATCAGTATGCCTAGTGAATAATGATATCTGTTTGGGCCCCTTGATGGAGTTGGATTGTTTGGCCAATTTGTACAATCAACTCTAGATCAAGAAATGTATAATCTGTAAGAATGACACATTCCTATCTTGGATTATACAGTGATATCTTGTGGCATAAGAATCAGACAAGGAAATACTTTTATTTCTTATGTAGTATTGAGATATTGTAGCAGTACATTATTTATGCGAATTGAGAATCATAACGTATTGCTAGATACCGCATATGATTATTGGAAATAAATAATGATTTAATTCCATAGCCAACATAGCATAAATCCTCAAAGGGTCATACAAATCGGAATTTAATCACACAGTGCATTATTTATTTATTCACAGCAGTAAGTTCTGTGGAAATATGATAAGATTGATTAATTAATTATATACCGTTGCGAACCGTTATAATTAATTAAGTCAATGGATCATATAGAAATAAATTAATGCATTAACTAATCCTAAAATTATTATTAATGTGTTAATAATTAATTTAGTTCAACACAATTTTAATATAAATGGTTATATTAATTAATTGGGTTATTATTTGGTAGCAAATAGATAGTCCAATTAAAGAGCAAATAAATGAGACTTTAAATAATAGAATTAGAGAATAAATTGAGCGGATTAAGTGCCCATATAGGTCCATTTCGTGGCTGCCCTATATGGTGGAAGGTGGGATGGCAAAGTTGTAATTATGTAAGAGATCAATTAGGTTTTGTGCTCTATATGAGGACCACTTATAAGAGCCTCCACCTAGAATTTTCTCTCTCATTTCTTTCCTCCCATTGAGGCCGCAACTTTCTCTCTATCTCTCTCTCATTTGCTCATGTGTTGAGCTCCTTTCTCTTCTCTAAATTAATTGGTTAATTACAAGAAGAGAGAAAGCCATGAGAATTGGACTTGTTCTTTGGGTATGTTAACACTTACCTTGTAGAACGTGATTAATCCTCCTTGGTAGACTCGAGGGCGACTACAAGACGTGGTGGAGGCGGTGGAGAAGGTATGCCATCGATTTCCATACCTTGTCGAGCCTCGCGGATACGATTCCACGAGAGGTACAATTCTCCTACCCTTTTTCTTTGTGTGTTGATTGCTTGGCAAGATTCTTGTATTTGATGTTCGTTGACCCTAAAAATTAAACCCTGAAAACCAAAATTCATACTGAAACCAAATTCAAACAGCGAAAACCAAATTCCAAAATTGCCAGAAACCAAATTCAAATTACGGAAAATACTAAACAAACTCCAAAAATCACCAAAATTTATCCAAAGATTCCTTAAGAATTATGATGAATTATCATAATTTTTAAACCCCAAAAATATCAACACAAACTCTAAAATTTGCAAAGAAACCCAAAAACTCCACAAAATTACCAAAATAAATCTATGAGGAATTTGCCAAATCCATTTGAATCACTAAATTTCTCATACTGTTCTAAACTTGACTATAAAAATTACCCAAAAATATCCAAGGGAAGGCCCCCAAACAATTTATTTTGGTTCAGCATCAATGAAAATATGAGAAATTAAAGAAAATCAAAAGAAATTCATAGAAAAATCGACAGAAACTGTCGGCTGCATCCGTAGGAGGGGATCCAGGGGTGGCCAAGGATGTCGCTGCCCCTGGTCGAGTTACTGTGGTCATTTAAAATACTAGGTGCACCTGTTGTTTTTGAACCGTGTATGGAAATTCAAAATAATTGCGTTGGCTCACAGAAGAACAAGAGCACTCATCTCGCTCTCTCTTGCGCTGGCCCACCTGCAGAGTCGTCTCCCCCATTGTAAAAGAAACAGAAGAGGATGAAACCCCGACTTCTTACCGCGGAAGCCAGGTAAAATGAAGGAGAGAGGCGACGTGGCCTCCTCCAGCGCTACAGACCTGATACCACATACCTGCGCCCATGGTTTTGCGAAACCAGAGCCCTAGCGCAGATGGAGGTGAGCCGTTGGATCAAGATCAAGTGATGGAGATGGCCACGACTCTAAACCACAGCCCTAATCCCCAAGTCTCTATAAACCCCAATTCGAAGCCAAAAGGAAAACAAGAAGAGGCAGCCACAACACAGGCTAGGTTTAATTGCTGTTAGTTTAGGCTAATTAAAGGTGAGTGGAGAGAGACATTAGATCAAACAGTTGTAGAAAGAGGGAAGGAGGTAAAATTAAGAGATCTATGCTTGTAATTCTTCGAGTTTGAAACAAAGAAGTCGATTTGAAGTGTTAATTTGCTGTTTTGCTTCTTCTCTTTCTCCAGCTCAGCCACCAAAATGATGGTGTGTGCTCGAGCCATGTAAATACAGCTCCTTTGAGACATGGTCTGAAGCATAGAATCAGTCGTGGCCATTGGATGAATCAAAGAGAGATGCTTCGTGAGGGTTTAGAGCCTAGCTCTTCGCTTCATGAAGTATTCTCATGCTAAATGTAAAGGCAGCCATGGCCATCACTTGAGGGTTTGTAGCACAGCTCTGTTAGGAAGTCTGTATTTTTCAATTTTAGTGCTAATTACAACTAATTTAGCCATCGAAACAACACACAAAACGGATCATGCACTCAAGCTTGTTTTACACAAAGAGAAAGGGGTGGATGATTATACCTCCCGCGAAATCGTATTCGCGGGGCTCGACCAAGGCATGGGAGTTGGTGGTGAGCCTCCATGCGCCTCCTCCTTCGTCGGTTGATCGGCCTCGAGTCCACCAAGGAGGTTAACCATAATCTTCAACTCTTGTGCTAGCAAGAGGAAGATACAAGCTAATCCCACTAGGTTTCTTCTCTCATCTAGCAATTAATTACTTTAATTTGTGGAGAGGAGTGCTCAACCCATGAGCTAGAGATGAGAGGAGAGAAGAGAGAGCATGGAGAAAATTCTGAAAAAATTTTCACCCTTTGGTGAATTTTGGCCATAGAGGGAAAAGGGAGAGAGAATGGAGTGGAGGCTAGGGTTTCCCCAAAACTTGACCCCTTTATATAGTGCTCTCTACACCTACCTACCACAACTAATTGTGGACAAAATTGCCCTCATATGGCCGGCCCCTAGAGAGGCTTTTGTGGGCTACACCAAGTGTGTTAAAAGCCCATTAATTCAAACATTTTAATTGCTCTTTCAACTAACCTCAAATTGGGCTTTTATTTAACTAATTAAATAAAGACCCAATAGCTCAATTAATTTAAATGAGTTGAACATAATTAATTATTAACTCATTAATAATTAATTTGGGATTAGCATATGCATTAATTTATTTCTATATGATCCCTTTGACTTAATTAATTATAACGGTCCACAACGCTATACAATTAATTAATCAAACTATCATATTTTTGCAATACACACTGTTGCGAATAAATAAATAATGCACTGTATGGTTAAAGTCCTATTTGTGTGACCCTTTGAGGATTTATGCTATGTTGGACATGGAATTAAATCGTTATTTAATTCCAATAATCATAAGCGGTATCTAGCAACACGTTATGATTCCCAATTCGCATAAATAATGTACTGCTACAGTATTTAAATCCTGCATAAGAGAATATATGTATTTCCCTATTTTGATTCTTATGTCACACGATATCATCGTATAATCCAAGATAGGAATGTGTCATTCTTGCAGATTATACGTTTCTTGATATAGAGATAATTGTATAAAGTTGCATGCAAACAATCTATCTCCATCAAGGGGCCCAAACAGATATCGTCACTCACTAAGTGAATTAATGAGGGACATACGGTTTTCTTGATGATTAGTTTTTCCCCGCACAATTCAAGAGAACATAAATAAAGTCCGTATAGCAGCCCTTATCGGGAATCAGCGGTAGACAGTATTTATTGAACCTATCCTCATGTGGAAAAGATAAACATCTCAAACTTAGAACCAAAATCATAACGAAATAAACAATGACACATAACACAATCCATATGTTTATTTCATTGGATCAAGTCCTGTACTATGTTCCATAACATATACATATGCAATTAAGTTGGTAACTCTTTACCTATGATTTGTAGAACTTAATCATCACTTAACTTGCATACTAATCTTATATGATAATTAACGTTCCTTGTTAATTATCAAGATTATGGACCATTTAGCTTTATTATTGTCATTCTAAAGAATGATCCACAATTCAGATCCTCAACCTGAATGATCTGTCAATAATAAACCTAGGAACAGATGATAAAATATCATCCAAGACATAAACTAGTAATTAAGTCATTAAATTATTGACTACTAGGACATAACTCCAACAATCTCACACTTGGCCTAGAGTCAATCAGTAGTGACTTCTAGCCAACGAAGAATTGAGAACGATGTCATATATCTACATATATACATGTCTCGGACCTCAAAATAATTAATAAGCTTTAAAGCTAGTTACTCATACGTCTACCACGTTTGGATGCATAATTGCATCTCGTATACTGCTCAAGGTAGAGGTCAAGTTAAAGTGTTCACTGTGTTCGCGAACTTGTCCAATTTTGTTTGACCCTATATATATACTACTATATATATGTTCTTGATTATCATCAAGTGATATCGTTATAGATCATATTTGAATCTCCAATGTAACATTGGGTTCTTTAGGAGTAAGTTATTGTTCGAGATGCATAGAACCATATTAGCTCGACTAAGAACTCGATCCAAAATAAACTTCTTTTATTGCTTCACAAGTTGCAATGTATTTTGCTTTGGTGACGGAAACGGTTGTAATATTTCATTTAGAACACCTTCTAAACTTACAACACCACCTTTAAGCAAAATATGTAGCTCAATTGTGATTATATCAATCTTTTGAAAAACTTTTATTAGTGTAACTATTTACACGAGATTTCTTTCATCTTAAGAGATGAAACATTATATCACTCTTTCTCATAAGGTACTCGAGGATATTCTTGACTATCGTCCAAATGTATCTCTCTTGTATCCATTTGACAACTATTTGTCATATCCTTTGGATACTACACATTGGTGCATATGCATAATTATGGCGTACGAAATGAAACTCATAATGAAAGAATGCTTGAACTATTTCATGCACTTTCTTGAATTGAGTTGCAATAGACCGAGTTGAAACACTCAAGTCATGCCATGTGACATACAGTTAGACATCCTTTCTTGGAGTGTAACTTTCGTGTTTCTAGAACACTTCGTCAATATATGCATATTTGCTCAAACCTAACATCCATCATAATCTATCTTTATAGATTTTGTTTCCTAGGATTAGGTGATTTCGGTCAAGTTCTCATTTGAGAAAGCATTCTCCAAAGAGATCTTGACAATATTCATTTTTTTAATGTTATTCCCAATTAATGAATTGTTATCTTGAACAATACAAGTAATACAATTATGCTCCCACTGAATATCTTGTTTATAGAAGATACTTTTGACGAAGCTCAACTCCTTGACTTCCTTGTCAAAACTTTTATTCCGATCTCCACAACACTTGCTTTAATCCATTAATGAATCCTTGAAGCATGCGTATATTTTTAGCAATACATAAAACCTCGATTTGTTTCAAATGCACAACATCTTCCTTCATTCATACGAAGAAGGCGGTTTTATGTGTTTTTTCCCATATATCAATATATATGAAATACAACTATTGCTAGAATGATCTTTATTGACTTATACATAGCCACAAGCAAGAGGTTGTGCTTTGTACGTAGTCAACTAGTCATTGACTTAGTCATAGCTACAAGCGAGAAGCCGCGCTTTGTACATAGTCGATTTGTTATCCATGTCGATCTTTCCTTTTGAAGATCTAAACGTTCTTGATGGATTGCTTCTACACGAACATCAACCAAGGTCTATACCTTGTTGTTATACATGAATTTTATTTAAAGATCATATGAATTCAAACCATATATGTGGAATCGGATCCTTCCATCGTTTTCTTGCTTATCAACGAATTCTCATATGCTAAGTACGAGAATGTTGTGAAAACCTATGCACCAAACGGCTTAGGAAATCAACTCTCGTTGATCTTTTGTAGGATTGGTACTTGAGGTTCATGAATTTCTTCTATAATGATTTGTTGAACAAGTTCTTGACTCCTCATATATTCCATGAGTTTCTCGAACATCATCAACTCGTGAGATGGTTGAGTCCTCATTGGAAGGAGCATACTATTAAACTTCTTTCAAAAACAACTTGTGAATGAAGTTCCGCTCAACTCCCACTAAGCACCATGTATGGAGTGACAAGTTTCCCATAAGAGTACTTCTTGTAGTGACGCATAAACTCCTTTAATGCTCACTTTACTCCCACTACTTCTTCTTGAGAATTTCAATTCATCAAGACTACATTATGATTAGCAACAACTACTTTGTTCTTATCATATTCGTGGAAGTAGTGCCCTTTAACATAAAGCATCCTACAAATATTAAGTGTCTTATTTGGGTACAAGCTTATCAACGATCTTGAAATAAGCTTATCAACACCAAATCTTAAGAAGCATTATACTTAGAGATCAAAATCTCATAAGATATCTTCCTCAATATACTTCGATGGAACACCATTCAGTGTAAACAATATTGTCCTCAAACATAATTCCCTAATACGAGTCGAATAAGTCCATTTGATTTATTACTGATCGAACTATACAAAATATTGTTTGATACCTCCACTCTTGGACATATTATTCCTCATGGAGTGAGTTGTGAAACTACTTTCATACTCTTTAAATAATATTTCAAATCATGTGACTTAACTATTTACCATGATTAATTGTAAGACTTTTCTTTCCCTTGAACGGTCTTTCAACTTTACACTTGAACTCCTTTGAACTAGTCAAAAGGTTCTACTTATACCTTATCAAATAGATATGTCAATATCTACAATGATCGTTGGTTAAGTAGTAAAGTGTCAATAACCTTTCATCGCACAAGTACTTATTGGTCTTTATACATCGATATGTAAAAGTCCTAATCAAGTCACTTGTCCTTAAACCTTTGTAGGTTAAAGGCGCTTTTGTCATTTAACAAACATGATTCGCATATCAATTGATTTGAAATCGAATTGAATTACGAGCTCTACGTTACGGAGACTCTCGTAATGCGATTCTTGTTTATGTATGCGACTAAGCGGTTATATATAGCATAAAAGTCAAATACTTTATGTCAAGTCTTACACATCCTATTTGTCATTAAAAAATAGTTTATCTATTTCAAGCAAATTCAATCAATATGCATGAAATCATATAAACAAATCCATAATAAAAGATGTTGTCTTTTACAAAAACATTATCATCCATCATTGAATATGAAATGGAGATATTTTTGAGAGGTTTTAGAATTAAGGTATGCAACCTTCAATTCCTAAACAAACTCTTAATAACTCTACGTATTCAATGGTAATGACTTAGACGAACAAGTCATTTCCTATACGGAGTTTACTTTACATCTCTCGAACTTTCTCTTATTCTTCATTGCTAACACATTTCGTTAAATGTGAGCATATGAACTAGTATCAAGTTACTAGTGTAAATTAGATGTAGTGAGATAATTTGAACGACAAATACACTTTAGGATTAGAATATTTCTAATCGTCACAATCATAGTATTTCGGACAACCTTTCAAATGCCTCCCACAAACGGCAAATGAAACATCTCATGTGACATATGGTCATAAATGAGGGTCTCGAAATTTCAACTCATACATTGGTGAAGTATTTCTTGAATACTTAACCAATCACCTTTTTGCATTAACAAGCGTACATAAAGGTAACATTATATCCTTCATAATTCCAAAGAGATCGTATGACAATATCAACAATCCTTGATATCGGAGAGTAATATCTCTAGTCATCAATTAACTACTTAGATCTTTCGATTTGTAAGCCAATGAAACATTCATATAACTTCTTTCAAAAAAAAGAATCTCTTGGTCAACTCATATTCTTTATACTCGATCATAAATGATGGAGTTACTATCTACTTTCTCCAAGAGCACTTTCTTGAGTAAGCGGAAAAAGAACGTACGAGTTAAATCTAGTCCATATGAATTCTCTAATTCAAAGGTCTAGAAATTTCAAATGAGGATATTAGCCATACGCTTTATTGAATAACTTTTCGCCAAAAGTCAATCAATCATCGCGTTGCTACGTTCGGGTAGTTTGAGGAAAGTTTTAGGAATTGACATACTCAAGTTTCTCTTCACTAAGATCGTGTCTTAGGAATCAATATTACTTCTTTAAGTAAATACTTTTAGAAACGAGTTTGTTAATTTTCAAAGATTGATCACAATAAAATTAACAATTTAAACATCTATAACAAAATCAATTTAAGGTCATATAGTTTATGCAATTGTTTTATTTATTACAAATAAAATTCCCACTACATTTATTTAATGTCCCAAATGTAGTAGGTTTTCCAAGATCCCTATTTTCATTGAGATAGTGCTAGTGTCGGCGTGACACCAAAAATAACTAGATAAGGTAGGTTCTCCAACCAATCATTCCATATGATTCTTGGTTTGTGAAATATCACATGTACATCCACAAATTTCGCCCCGATGTCCAATCCGATTAGGGTCCATCGATAAGTAACCTTTCTCCATTTGCTCCTAGTAAATCCGATTTACACCCCGACACGGATGATGGAACACGATGTCCCGTGTCGGCGAGAATGCATCAATGAACGATCATACACGTTAGAAGGGGATAGAGAGAAGGAGGGCGATTTAACTTATTCGAGTTTAGTTGGGACTAACAATCATATGACACTTGTTTTGTGATCGTGTAAGCATACACCCATACCTAGCCTATGACAATTCATAGCAATCACAAGCAATCACATATAAGCATCTCATCCATAGTTGTGGGTTTGTATGGCTCCCGCTTGCATTAGTTTCGCCACATCCTCCATGAAGCAAAACTAATCTAATCCTTGTCCCTCCCACTAAATTTAATAAGGATCTAAATCCTATATAAAATAAAGGAACAAAAAATACATGTGGAAACATCCTATTCCCTTCCTAGCCTTAGGGGCATGCAAGCCACACAAGTTACATCAAAAATTAATCAACGAATTAATTAATTAATGGCACCAAAGGCCGCATTACAAACATTCACACATGCATTCAAATTACAACCACAAGGCATTGAGTCATGAGTCATACTAAACCCACTATCCACCTACAAAACAAAGTTAGCACATACAAGCACTTTGTTTCCGATTAACGATTTTCAAGCATCTTTGCGTATTGTTTGCCATAGGCAAATTCCATGCATAAATTCTCAATTTTAAACGACCAAACTTGTTTAAATTCATTTAGAAAGTTCTTTCAACATCCCATAATTGAAAGGAGATCAAAGAAGGAGTATTATAATTATTTTCAACTAGTTTGAATACTTAGAAAAACAATAATTTACCAAAAAACGTAACTAATGGAATCCAACAAAATCAATGGTTTTGGTCTCCAAAAATTCTCAAATAAATTACTTAATCTCCTTATCATAATTGTGATTACCAGTAAAAATTTCAAGAAGAGATCTTAAACCATCTAGGAGAATCAAAATGGACAAATCTCTTACAAGTGCACGAAACACCGTTATGAGATTTTCAGCTTATCCTCTCAACTATTTGGTCTGTTAGACCACCTTCTATCCAATTTTTATATATACTATATGCATAGAAAAACTAGTTTAGACTATAGGCTAATCATTCATGAAAAGAAAACAACCAAGTTCAGTTCAGAAAATTCGAGTTACATACTAAACAATCAACAAATTCTGTACTGGAACAGACTGTCGATCGAAAAGTTTTAACCCAGTTGAAGGTCCAAACTTCCATGATCTTCAATAAACTGGATCTGACAAGATCTTCCTTTTCATACTTGAAAACCCACAAATTAATCCGAGTTATGCAACAATCTACACATGCTCAGAAAGAGTTTCAAATCCTCTTTGATTCTAGCTATAGAAAACTGGTACTTATATTCAAAATATAAATCTTTCAAGCCATTCAAGCAGGACAGTGCGAGAAGAAACTGGTTCTGCGCACCGTCGCCGTTTTATTCACAATATATCCATAAAATTTCAGAAAAATGTGAATCTAACGCTAAAAGAATCACAATCCACAGATCTACAACTTTCATGTAGATGGAAAAAACTTCCAGAGAACATATCAAAGCGAAAAATGCGAAACAATAAAGAAAATGCCATTTCCAGACAGCAAACAAACGCATCATCTCTACTAATCCGTTAATTAGCCAATTTCTCTTAATTAAGTGTCAAAATAGCTTAAGTACGACCATATGCTCTGATACCACTGTTAGGAAGTCTGTAATTTTCAATTTTAGTGCTAATTACAACTAATTTAGCCATCCAAACAACACACAAAACGGATCATGCACTCAAGCTAGTTTTACACAAAGAGAAAGGGGTGGATGATTATACCTCCCACGAAATCGTATTCGCGGGGCTCGACCAAGGCATGGACGTTGGTGGTGAGCCTCCATGCGCCTCCTCCTTCGTCGGTTGATCGGCCTCGAGTCCACCAAGGAGGTTAACCATAATCTTCAACTCTTGTGCTAGCAAGAGGAAGATACAAGCTAATCCCTCTAGGTTTCCTCTCTCATCTAGCAATTAATTACTTTAATTTGTGGAGAGAAGTGCTCAACCCATGAGCTAGAGATGAGAGGAGAGAAGAGAGAGCATGGAGAAAATTCTGAAAAAATTTTCTCCCTTTGGTGAATTTCGGCCATAGAGGGAAAAGGGAGAGAGAATGGAGTGGAGGCTAGGGTTTCCCCAAAACTTGACCCCTTTATATAATGCTCTCTACACCTACCTACCACAACTAATTGTGGACAAAATTGCCCTCATATGGCCGGCCCCTAGAGAGGCTTTTGTGGGCTACACCAAGTGTGTTAAAAGCCCATTAATTCAAACCTTTTAATTGCTCTTTCAACTAACCTCAAATTGGGCTTTTATTTAACTAATTAAATAAAGACCCAATAGCTCAATTAATTTAAATGAGTTGAACATAATTAATTATTAACTCATTAATAATTAATTTGGGATTAGCATATGCATTAATTTATTTCTATATGATCCCTTTGACTTAATTAATTATAACGGTCCACAACGCTATACAATTAATTAATCAAACTATCATATTTTCGCAATACACACTGTTGTGAATAAATAAATAATGCACTGTATGTTTAAAGTCCTATTTGTGTGACCCTTTGAGGATTTATGCTATGTTGGACATGAAATTAAATCGTTATTTAATTCCAATAATCATAAGCGGTATCTAGCAACACGTTATGATTTCCAATTCGCATAAATAATGTACTGCTACAGTATTTAAATCCTGCATAAGAGAATATATGTATTTCCCTATTTTGATTCTTATGTCACACGATATCATCGTATAATCCAAGATAGGAATGTGTCATTCTTGCAGATTATACGTTTCTTGATCTAGAGATAATTGTATAAAGTTGCATGCAAACAATCTATCTCCATCAAGGGGCCCAAACAGATATCGTCACTCACTAAGTGAATTAATGAGGGACATACGGTTTTCTTGATGATTAGCTTTTCCCCGCACAATTCAAGAGAACATAAATAAAGTCCTTATAGCAGCCCTTATCGGGAATCAGCGGTAGACAGTATTTATTGAACCTATCCTCATGTGGAAAAGATAAACATCTCAAACTTAGAACCAAAATCATAACGAAATAAACAATGACACATAACACAATCCATATGTTTATTTCATTGGATCAAGTCCTGTACTATGTTCCATAACATATACATATGCAATTAAGTTGGTAACTCTTTACCTATGATTTGTAGAACTTAATCATCACTTAACTTGCATACTAATCTTATATGATAATTAATGTTCCTTGTTAATTATCAAGATTATGGACCATTTAGCTTTCTTATTGTCATTCTAAAGAATGATCCACAGAGATCCACAATTCAGATCCTCAACCTGAATGATCTGTCAATAATAAACCTAGGAACAGATGTTAAAATATCATCCAAGACATAAACTAGTAATTAAGTCATTAAATTATTGACTTCTAGGACATAACTCCAACAAGCTCAACTCTCTTGTGAAGGTCTTAATTTGACATGGTGCTGTGTCAGAGCACTGGCTCTGACCTTACCTTGCTCAAAGTGCCAAAAATGCAGAAATGGCATAAAAAAAATGGTAAAATCATGTTGAACCTCAAACCAGCCCACATGTTTACAATTTATTAAAAATGTAGGATAAAAGTGCATAAGATAATATGAGTTCTGCATCTTCTATGTTCAACCTCAAATGTTCATGAAATAAATAAATATGTGTAAAAATACATAAATGTAGACAAAAGTGAAATAAATGAAAAACATGGGGGTTTATCTGCATAAAATATAAAGACGCATATGGACAGTAGGCATGTAGCCTCTTGGACTACACGGAACAAGTTTTATCATTTTTGGAATTTTAAATGATTTTATACAAATTTATAAAGGCAGCAAGAATAGCTCCTAATTAAACTGCTATTTTGTCAAAACCTTGGTTCTTTTTGCAAAGGATCCACACAGAAAATTCTTAAAGATGTTAAAGGTTGTTGCTGCAAACTTTTAGAAATTTTGAACAAATATATGAGTGCTTCATGAGATATTTTCATAAAAATAATAGAAAGTTATACAAATATATTAGTATTTTCTGCAAAAATATCAAAAGAATGACTCTGAACTGTTAATGCGCATTTCTCATGGTACAATGTGACTGCTGCAACTCAATTTCCAGCAATTACATAACTCAAATAAAGATCATCTCAAAACAGTAACAAAATTTATTAAATATGAAAACCTAAACTGACCTAAAATGGGTATCAAATCAAACCATTTTGCTGTAAAAGGACTTACAAGCAATTGAAATGAAACAAAACCAAACACCTTCTGCCTCAATGCTCTTCACATCAAACTGTGAGGTTTCAAAGCGAAACAGAGACACAAATGACCTATATTTGGATCCATGAAGCTACTCAAACAGTTGCTGGCGTGGGAAAATGGTCGTGTGGGCCCCACCAGCTCCTCTCAGTTCTGCTCAAATTGGAGTTGAATCACTTCAGTCGAGATCGTCTCTCTAGAAGCCTCACCACCCAAAATTGAAGTCGCTCTCATGCTTTAAACGCCTTCACGAGTACCAAAAACCTCCCTCTGGCAAAGGAAGAGAAGCGAAATGCATCGAAATCCATTAATGGAGTCCCAACATACCTCAGATCTCACAAGACAGAACAAGGCTCCATAGCCCCAATTGATGGCGCCAACATCTTCTCCTCAGTCTTACGATTCTAACGCATCCAAATTCAGCGTCAATGGTGGTCTGAAGCGCCGCAATTTCGCCCGTAATCGGGGGACTAAACTGCAAAATGTCCAAACTCTGGCGGAGAAGATGGATTCAAACCCGTATCACACAAGATCTTCTGTGGCCATCTCATTTGTGGCGGGTCGCTGACACGACAGTGACTCGTTACACCAAACATTCCGAATTTAAAATAAAATCTGACACGTGGGGCCCACTGTAAGAAAAATAAAATAAATAAAAACAAATAAATTCCACGTCAGCAGAATCATCGGCGCCACGCCAGACGCCAGTCAGCTGCCAACTCAGTCTTTTCTGCTGACGTGGACCAATCAGAAAATGGGAAATAAACAGAAAGCTTCAAAAATTCAATAAAAATAGTAGAAAACACAGAAAAATTCAAATAAAATATCTAAAAATCCAAATAAACAAAATTCACTGAAAATATAAAAATCTGTCAAATTATTGGTCATTTCTATTTTTGAAGTATTTTCAATATTAAACAAATTTCATAAAATTCAAAAAATGGTATTAAATAGTTTTTGTAAAATTCCAAAATGATTTCAAAACACGATAAACTCTTTTAACAAGTCTTAAAAAATGAATATTGAAATTTAAAAAAAAGAAATAAATACATTAAATATCAAGTATTTTCGAAAATAAACATAATTAAAAATATAAAAAGATATTTCAAAAGTCTAAAATTAAAAATAAAAAATAAAAGAAAACCGTGAAAATTGTAAAACCTAAAGAGAAACTTAAGAAATTAAAAGTCAAAATACGAAACCCGAAATCAAAACCGAAACCTCTTCATTTAAGGAGCAAAATCTCTTCAACAAATCGAAATCAACTCCAAACGACTCCAAATTCTAAATCAAATCCCGATGTCCAAAATAACCTTAAACCCTAATTCAAATCCAAATCCTCCAAAGTCCCAAAATAGCCTAAGGACCGAAATCAACACACCGACATTAAAACGAAAACTAAGTCTGTTTCAATTAACAAAATCATCCAAGTGTCCTAAATTAGGTTTGGTACACCAATCGAGTCTGGTTTAAACCAAAGAAATAAATCCAAAATAAACATGAATCAAACGATTTCCTTAACCTTTACATAAAATTTTTTAGATCCCTTAATCAAAGGTTCTCGTGAGCGATCACGGGGTAATTAACAGTAGGGGCTTGCGCCTACTGGAAAGAAAGGACCCACGAAATCAACAAACTTCTTTAAGAAGCGACTCATGTTTTGGTTCTCTTGTCGTTAAGAGATACTCGAACGGAGATCGAACCTTAAGGGGGGTGAATCTAAGGCTATGATCCCATATCTCGAGGAAACCCATTCCATTCTTCGAGGGATGACGAAAAAGCCGCTACAATGTTTAATTAAGGTTAATTAAGTGTAACACATAATTAAGTGAGAAACAGTGGTATCAGAATATTAGGTCGTGCTTAAGTATTTTAACACATAATTAAGTGAGAAACGGTAAATTAATGGACTAATAGAGGTGATGCACTTGTTTGCTGGTTGAAAGCAGCGTTTTCTGTGGTTTTGTTTGATTTTCGATGTGTAAAGCATTCTTTTGATTTTTTTCTTTTATTGTTTAGGATAGAGAAATGAGTTATGAATATTTTGAATCTAGTTTTAATGGAGTACAATAAAGAATGAATTTCTAGTGATTTTTCTCGTGACGGTACGCAGAACAAGTTTCTACCTGACCAGATCGAAGTATATGGACTAGAATTGAATTTTCTTGTGAACAAGATACCTGTTTCAGTGGTTAGGATTAATCGAGACTTATAGGACTTTCAACCATGTCAATTTGATGATGTGGTTTGAAGGTTTTCCATTTTATTCAAGTGATGGAAGTTGTAAATTGTCTGCCCGGCAGAAAGTACCTGCTGGATTGTTTTATGAACTGGTATTGATTGAGACCTTCTCTGAAAAAAGTGTTTGAATCGAAAGTTTCTACTCTGTCAGAATTCAATAAAAATTAATTTCACTTCAATCGGACCAGTTTTGTACCTCAACCTGATTGAAACATTTTTGTCAACGTGCTATTTCAGTACAGGGGTTTCTAGTTCTAACCCCTTAAACTAGATAAATTTGTACATGGTTAGGTGTTATTCTTTCATGAATTTCTAGCCATGGACTTGTTGTTATTTATTGTAAAATTTTTTTTGCTTTAAATATGATTGGAAAATGATCAAATAGCCCAAACGGTTGAGACTAAAACAGAATTTCTCAAAACAATGTTTTAATACATAACCTGAGATTTGTCTTTTTGGGTTATCCCAAATGGCAAATGATCTCTCCATGAAACTTGAACAGGTAGCTCATCTTATTGTAAGGAACATGCATGATTTATGTTGGAATTTTTAGAGACCGAAAATTTTAGATTTTTTCGGGTCCCGATTGCATTAGTGTATTTGCTCAAATTAAATAAATGGTTGACATGTTAATTAGATTGGTTCTTAGTATCCTTCATTAAGAAATTTTGAATGTTGAAATTTTTTTCAAAAGATTTAAGCAATTAGTTGTTTAAAAGTTGAACCTTCTTTACACGGAAATCACAAACGACAAGCAATGTGCAAAGATACTTTAAAGTTCATTAATTATAAACAACTTACACTTGTAGGAGTACTTGTGCTAATTTATTTTTGTCGGAGGATGTGGGTTTGATATGGCTCAAGATTCTAATGTCTTGTGGTTATATTTGTGAATGCATGTGAATGCATGTGAATGTTTGTATGTAAGGCCTTTAGTGCTATGGTTAATTAAATTAATGTGGATTAATTTTGATGTAACTTGTGAGGCTTGCATGCCCCTAAGGCTAGGAGGGATTAGGGATTATTTTCACATGTATTTGTTCATTTAATTATGTAGGACTAGATCCATATGATTAGTGGGAGGGACAAATAGTTTAGTTTTGTTACATTGATGATGTGGTGGAAATAATGCAAGCGGGAGCCATACAAACCCACGACAATTCTTGAGATGCTTATTATGTGATTGTTTGTGATTGCAATGAATTGTCATAGGATAGGTATGGGTGTATGCTTACATGACCACCAAACTAAGCCACATAATGAATTGTCCCAATTAATATGATTAAGTCGACCGCCCTCCTAGCTTCTCTCTATCCCCTTCACGTCGATCGATCGTCCATTGACACTTTCTCGCCGACGCTGTACGTCATGATCCACCCTCAAAGTCGGGGTGTAAATCAGATTTACTAGGAGGAAATAGAGAGAGGTTACTTATTGATGGACCCTAATCAGATTGGACATCGGGACGAAGTTTGTGGATGTACATGAGACAATTCACAAACCAAGAATCATATGGAATGATATAATTGGTTGGAGAACCTACCGTATCTAGTTATTTTGGTGTCATGATGACACTAGCACCATCTCAACGAAAATAAGGATCTTGGAAAACCAACTACATTTGGGATATTAAATAAATGTAGTGGGAGTTTTGTTTATTATTAAACAAAACATTGCATAAACTATATGAACTTAAATTGATTTTGTTAATGATGTTAAAATTGTTATTTTGTTGCGATCAATCTTTGAAAACGAACAAGCTTGTTTCTAAAGATACTTACTTGGAGAAGTAATACCGATTCCTAAGACATGATCTTAGTGAAGATAAACTTGAGTATGTTAATTCCTAATCTTTTTCCTCAACTTTCTGAACTTATCATCACAATGATTGATTAAAATTTGGTGAAAAGTTATTCAAAAAAGCGGATGCTTAATATCCTCATTTGAAATTTCTAGATCATTGAATTAGCGAATTCATATGGACTTAATTTTGACTCCTACGCTCTCATCCACTTACTCAAGAAGAAGTTCTTGAAGAAAGTAGATATTAACTCCATCATTTATGATCGAGTAATAGAGTATGAGTTAACCAAGTGATTCTTCTTTATAAGAAGATGCATGAATGTTCCATTGGCTTGCAAATCGAAAGATTTAAGAAGTTAATTGATAATTAGAGATATTGACATCCAATATCAAGGATTGTTGATATTGTCATGCGATCTCTTCCTAGTATTGAAGGATATGATGTTATCTTTACGCACATTTGTTGATGCAAAAACGGCAATTGGTTAAGTATTCAAGAAATACTTTACCAAGGTATGAGTTGAAATTTCTAAACCCTTCTTTTGCGACCGTGTGTCGCATGAGATATTTCATTTGTCGTTTATAGGAGACATTTGAAAGGTTTTCCGAAATACCATGATTGTAATATTCTAATCCTAAGAAGTATTTGTCGTTCAAATTGTCTCACTATCTCTAATTCACACTAGTAACTTGATACTAGTTCATATGCTCGCATTTAACGAAATTTTTTGGCAATGAAGAATAAGAGAATGTTCGAGAGATATAAAGTAAACTTCGTATAGGAAATGACTTGTTCGTCTAAGTCATTGCCATTGAATACTTAGAGTTATCTTTATTAAGAGTTTGTTTAGGAATTGAAAGTTATATACCTTAATCCTAACCTCTCAAAATATTTTCTCCATTTCATATTCGATAATGGACGAGTATGTTTTGGAAAATGACAAGTATTGTTCTTTTATTATGGATTTGTTTATATAATTTCATGCATCTTGATTGAATCTGCTTGAAAATAGATAAACATGATTTGAATGACAAATAGGATACATAAGACTTGACATAAAGTATTTGAGTCTCGTGTGATATGACGACTTCGTCACATACATAAGGCTAAATGCCAAGCATTATGTCACATTGACGCTTGATCAGGAATGAAGCGAAGCCTCAACAGCTGGTCAGAGACTGAGTGTCAGAGGAACGCTCCCATGATCGAGAACCAACTGTTTATGACGTACCGGTCGGCAGCGTCATTTTAGTGACTTGTCTTGCATAGATGTCAAGCATTATGTCACATTGAACGATTGGTCAGAGACTGAGCGCCAGAGGAACGCTCCTATGATCGAGAACCAATTGTTACCCGCACCTTGGGAAACCAAGGGGCAGCTGACTTAGGTAGCACCCGCGCGCATAAGATTTTTGACGCCCACAAACCCAAGGGTCTGGCTAAGGATAGTTTCGATGCTTCGGGTGAGAGCCGAACAGTCGAAACCTTGGGTATTTTAGGTGGCAGCTGAACTATCCATTGAACGTTTGAATAGCAATCAGGGTTCCTTGCGAGGTTTCGAGTAACACTTGGACTATATGTATGATATCTCGGTTGGATACCAAGTATCATCAGAGTATTCCAAAGGAGGATCAAACCGTATGCTCAATACCCGATTGGCGAACAAACGTCACTTCAACATCTGACTGGCATCTAGATGAAATTCGGACACTTCAGGTGGCAGCTGAACTGTTCATTGAACGGCCGACTGGCAATCAGATTCCTTTCAACATTTCGAATAACAGTCAGACTATTGTTTAATACCTCGGCTGGCTACTAGGTATCACCTCAATACTCTGAGTGAGGATCGAATTGTTACTTAATATCTGATTGGCGAACGGACGTCACTTCAACGCTTCGAAGAATTATTTAGTCATCTGTCCGAGAAGCTGGCTGGCTACCAGATATCACTTCAGAGTCGCAACAATGATCGAATCGGAATGGAACATCTACTGGCACCCAGATGTCACTTCTAAACGATTTGAATAGTAATCAGACCAATTGTTTGGTACCTTGGCTAGATACCAGGTATCACCTCAATACTCCGAATGATAATCGAATCGACACTTAACACTTGGTTGGCAACCAAGCGTCTTCGGTTCAGGTAGCAGCTGAATCGATTCCCCGACATTTCACTACACGAAAAAAAGGCTTCTGTAACGGTTAATAAAATTGATCTGTAACGGTTATGGAAACGTTATTGTAGCCTCCGTTACAAAAGCCTTAATAACCGTTACAGAAGGTCGGGCTTCTGTAACGGTTATTATATAATAACCGTTATAAATTCTAATTTTATATAACGGTTATTAAATAATAACCGTTACAAATAAGATAAACTACCGTTACATATATTTATCTTTTTATAATTTGTAATGGTTATTAACTAATAACCGTTACAATTTTATATATAATTTCTAAAAAAAATAAAAATCATATAAGAACATGCGCAATATTAACAATTAAAACTTAATTAACTAAAAAATTTTCAATTATTTTTACAATGCAAAAGATTATCCTTCCGGCTAACAAAAATCATCAAATTATAATATCTTTTATCTTCTAACTACACAAAGAAAAAAAAACATCATAAATCATTCACCGCGGCCACGGCTTTCTTCCCTCGGCCATCGGTTTCGATCTCTTGGCATGGCTTTCATTTTCTTCGCCACTGATTTCGCTCCCTCGGCCACAGTTTTTCTTCCCTTGGCCACGACTTTTTCTTCCCTCGGCCACGACTTCCATTCGCAAGGCCATGGCTCTTGCATTAACCTTTCCTTCACAATGCCTCAACCACGACTTCTGTCCCCTACTATAACTCTTTCACGCGCACTCTAAAGCACCACATTACATACACAAATACAAGAGTAACTAGTTAATTTTCAATATATAAATGAAAGATCGCAATTTCACATGCACTCAGAAGCACCACATTTGCTACATACACTAGTTTCTAGGCATGACCAAAATAACTAATGCTCAATGTACTTGAGGAAAAGAATATCAAAACATTTTACATAGCTAAAATGAATTATACGACAAAAAAGACTGGTAAAAAGTAAGTAACCTGTCGCAGAATGTTAAAATGGCCTTTGAGTGTGGTTTTGCAGCTTGCTTATCTACAAAAAAATCATAAATAAGTGAAATTTGGTTCAATACAGAAAGGGTAAAATCAAATATTGCATGTGAACAGAAAGGGTGCTATTAGAATTACTTGTTTCAACTTTGAAGTGGCCTCGATCATGCGCCCTTCAAATTTCACAATCAATTCAGCAATTACACTCTGCCAAGTCCCTCCTAATCATCATAAAAAAAAAGTTAGTCGTACCTTGATAAACAGAGATGAAACTTCTAAACAATAATTACCAGTTCTTATATGTAAATTGCAGCTTTCATGTTTAAAATAATTCTATTCTATACTACTTTTGCCATAAGGCAGCAAAAGCAACTATAATACTTCCACAATGCATCGCCATCAGAATTCCATTAGTAAAAGAAAAGCTAATTTGTACTTACGTCCTTGCTTTTATTCTCTGATTTTTTTATTATTAATACAAATAAAGTGGACTTACGGAAGCTAGAGTAAGGGATTGAACATCCAACTGGTACATCACCATGACCCCTCTCATCTTCTAAGGTATCCTCTTCCAAATCAACCTCAGGTTTTGGAAGAAAAGCTTTCCCTAATAAGAAGAAAAATATAAAACGACTGACTACAAGTTTTGCCTTTTCCTTTGCGGCCACGCTTTCTTATCTTCTTGCTCTTTCCACTCACCGCCAGAACATCCTTTGGGCCCTTTTCCTTCCTAAGACTCTCCTGCGTCTCAATGAGCATGTTTTGGATGTCATCCATGCTCTTGTCCATGCCATTCATCCGGTAGTTCACAACAAAACCGGTGAAGCTTGGAGGGAGAGAATTAAGAATGAAGTCTTGAATCGCCCCCGAGGGAAAGGGCGTATCAAGCTTCTCGAGCTGCTGAAATAACCCCGCCATCTTCATGACGTGTGGCCCGACTTCATGACCTTCGGCCAAGCGAGTGTTGGCGACGGCATTGATGAGACGGGCCCTTTCGGTGCGAGCCTTAGTTTGGAACATGTTGGATAGGCGAGTGATCATGTCGAACACTCCATAGCTGCTATCCATGAACTACATTTGGAGTTCGGATTTCATGATTGCCACCATCAAGACGGACATCTCCATGTCCTCATTTTCGTGCTTCGCAAAGATATCCTTTTCCTCTTGGGAAGCGGTTGCCTTTGGAGCCGATGGCATGGGAGTGGTAAGGAGATACTCTCTTTTCTCATACCTAAAGGCAAGCCTTAGGTTGCGATGCCAATCCAAGAAATTGGCACCGTTAAAAGCGAGTTTCTCCTTCTCAAGAAGAGAACGTAGCGTAAAAGATGAGGAAGACATCTACAACAATACATAAGTTTAAGGTCAATTAGTTTATGCTTTAATATTTGTTTTAACTAAGTAAAACTTCAACTACATTAAATCATGTCCCTAAATGTAGTGAATTTCCAAGACTCCCACTATTTGTTAATGCAATGACGGCGTCGGCACAACATTACACCAACAAATATGGAATAGGTTCTCCAACCAATCATACGTTCCTATGATTCTTGGTTCGATTAACGAATTTCACTCCAATGAACAATCCGATTTGATTCTTTTTTAAGTTACTTCTTTCTATTTGCTCCTAGTAAATCCGATTTACACCCCGACACGGATGATGGAACACGATGTCTCGCGTCGGCGAGAATGCATCAATGAACGATCATACTACGTTAGAAGGGGATAGAAAGAAGGAGAGTGAATTTGTTTTAACTTAATCCTTTTTATTTGGGACAAATAACAACATGACGCTTGTTTGGTGGTCGTGTAAACATACATCCATACCTATCCTATCACAAGCAATCATATAAGCATCTCATTATTGTGGGTTTGTATGGCTCCCGCTTGCATTAATTTCGCCACATCGTCCATGGAGTAAAACTAATCTATTCCTTGTCCCTCCCACTAAATTCTATAAGGATCTAAATCCTATAAAATAAAGGAATAAAAATACATGTGAAAAACATCATATTCCCATCCTAGCCTTAGGGGCATGCAAGCCTCACAAGTTACATAAAAAATTAATCAACAAATTAATTAATTAACGGCACCAAAGGCCGCATTACAAACATTCACACATGCATTCAATTACAACCACAAGTCATTGAGTCATGAGCCATACTAAACCCACTATCCACCTACAAAACAAAGTTAGCACATACAAGCACTTTGTTTCTAATTAATGATTTTCAAGCATCTTTGCGTATCGTTTGCTATAAGTAAATTCCGTGTACAAATTCTCAATTTTAAACAACCAAACTTGTTTAAATTCATTTAGAAAGTTCTTTCAACATCCCATAACTGAAAGGAGATCAAACAAGGAGTATTCTAATTGTTTTCAACTAATTTGAATACTTAGAAAAACAGTAATTTAGTAAAAAACGTAACTAATGGAATCCAACAAAACCAATAGTTTTAGGTCTCCAAAAATTCTCAAATAAATTACTTAAGCTCCTTATCATAGTTGTGATACCAGTAAAAATTTCAAGAAGAGATCTTAAACCATCTGGGAGAATAAAAAATGACAAATCTCTTACAAGTGCACGAAACACCGTTATGAGATTTTCAGCTTATCCTCTCAACCATTTAGTCTGTTAGACCACCATCGATGCAATTTTTATATATACAATATACATAGAAAAACTTGTTTAGACTATAGGCTATCCATCCATGAAAAGAAAACAACCAAGTTCAGTTCAATAATATTAAGTTACATGCTAAACAATCAACAAATCCTGTACTGGAACAGACTGTCGATCGAAAGGTTTTAACCTAGTTGAAGGTCCAAACATCGACGAAAAATTATGAAATTAATTTTTCTGGAATCCTAACTCAAAATAGAACAACTACATTTAAACAGAATTTTTAAAGGAGTTCTCAGTTGGTACAGTTTATTAGAACAATCGATTTGCTCAACAAACTGGATCTGACAAGATCTTCTTTTTCATACTTGAAAACTCACAAATTAATCTGAGTCATGCAACAATTTACACATGCTCAGAAAGAGCTTCAAGTCCTCTTTAATTCTAGCCATAGAACACTGGTACTTATATTCAAAATATAAATCTTTGAACCATTCAAACAGGACAGTGCAAGCAAAAATTGGTTCCGCGCACTGTCGCCGTTGTTTTTCCAATAAATCCATACTAATTCAGAAAAATGTGAATCTAACGCCAACAGAATCACCATCCATACATCTAAAACTTTCATATAGATGGAAAGATCTTCCAGAGAATATATCACCGCAAAAAACGTGAAATAACACAGAAAATATCATTTCCAGACAGCAAACAAATGCATCATCTCTACTAATCTGTTAATTAGCCAATTTCTCTTAATTAAGTGTCAAAATAGCTTAAGTACGACCATGTGCTCAGATACCACTGTTAGGAAGTGTGTAATTTTCAATTTTAGTGCTAATTACAAGTTAATTAACCAATTAAACATCACACACTGTCTCGCACTT
Organism: Rhynchospora pubera; assembly: GCA_028095005.1. Lineage (NCBI taxonomy): Eukaryota > Viridiplantae > Streptophyta > Magnoliopsida > Poales > Cyperaceae > Rhynchospora > Rhynchospora pubera. Next base: position 178,617,251 of record CM051462.1, read on the forward strand.
TTTCAGTCCAACCACGGAAGATCATATAGTCCTCTATGGGGCGAAGAAAATGCGGATCAGATACCCCTTGAGTCCCCTAGAATTCGAACACCACTACCCGTTTTACGAACGAAAGATAGCAATGCGACCCGAGGGACCTCAAGAGTTGATTGTTTGTGTGTAGGTCCTTTCCTTCCAGCAGGCGCAAGCCCCTGCTGTTAATTACCTCCGATCTGAGTCTGAGTTGGGAATCAGACAAGAGCACCTCTAGATCGGGAATAATCAAATGATTAGGCATTAAAAGCAATCGGAGTCAGTTTTATTTTATTTTGATGACTAGCGTTTAGTGGGGTCTAAATGAAGGCAACACAAAATAGTCAAGAATTGAAATAATACAATGATAACATTCAATATCAAACACGAACAATGAAAATTATTGCACTAGGTCAGATTCTTTGGTCACAGTTTTGAGACACTTTGGGTCACCTTGGGTTGACTTTACTTTGCTGGGTTGGGCTTGGTGCCGTCACTCAGATTTTTTTGAGCTTGATACTAGAAAATTTGGGTATCCTAGATCAGTCCTCAATCGTTCGGGAATTTAGAGATTTTTGGGGTTTTCGTTCAGTCTCGAGTACAGATGCACTATGCCTCCTCTTGACAATAACTCGTGTGATGCCATCGGTTGACTTTTCTTCTGGTCGCCCAGTCAACGAATTTTGAATTTTGAGTTTTGAATTTTTAAGTTTGAATTCTTGAGTTTTGCTCTTGGAATTCGGACTTTTAAATTTGCAGTTTTAAGTTGCCTTTTGGAGTTTAAATTTCTGAGTTTGGACATTTAAGTTTGGATTTTTGAGTTTGCGCTTTAAGGTTCACACTTTTAAGTTTAGACTTTTGAATTTGGACTTTTGAGTTTGTATCTTCTTTTTATTTTGGAATTTTAAATTTGCACTATTGAGTTTGCATTTTGAATTTATGTATATATATATATTTTTTATCTTTATTGTGATATTTTTGTTGTTTGTTTGCAGGCTATAGTATTTGATTGTACCTGTTGTCTAGAACATTTTTTTTTGTCCAAGTGTACCTGCTGTCCAGAACATGAAATGTTCAAAAGATTTTGTTAAGAAATTTAATTCTTGACTTAATCATGTGAATTTATTATTACCATTTTAAATATTTTTTTAGACTTTGAATTTAAAGTATTTTATATTTTTATGTTTGACCATGACATGATATATCAAAATATTCTTCATATTTTTCTTAACGTTTTGATATTTTATGAGAATTTTTCTGATTTTCTAGCAATTTTTAATGTACTTTTGAAGTTTTAAGTTATGCAGAATTTTATGATTGGTTGCGATTTTGCTGTTTTGCTGCTATGTTTGTCAGGGACCCGCTATGTTGTAGACGCCACAGAAAATCTTCTCAAGTCGCTGGGGTTAGGAATCGATCGAATCACTTGGTCTGTGCTCGCGTTCGTGCGCCGAGTGGGTTTGGGCTCGAGTCAGGTTGGCTCCTTGGGCCCCGTCAGTCAGTAGGGTCCGTCGGCACTCCGAGTTTGGCCATAGTTTACTCCGTTTTAATCTTCTTCCCTCCTCCGTTTCTGTTGACTTGACGGCGACGACGGTTGACTCTGTTACTCCGGCCACCGCTTCGACTATGTTTGGACTCCTCAGAGTCGTCTCCTCATTCTCTTCCTGGTTCTGCCTTCAATTTTGGTTGCATTTGCGTGATTGAGTATGTCTCCCCACCATTTCTCTCACGGCCTGGAAGTTTGGCTGGGATGGAAAATTCAGAACTGTTGATGATGATTTCTCGTTGGGAAATACTTGCTGAGCATCATGGAGCTTCTTTGAGTTTCTTGTGACGTCAATTGAAGGTACAAGCTTTGCAATTTTGGTCATGACTTGGGTCCTGGATCTGGTTTTGGTCTGACAAAGCCTCTAGTTGAAATTTAACTTATCCCTGATTGGCATATCCCTAGACATAATTGGACATTTGAGATGGCTTAGCGTATCAACCTAGGCCTTTATCAGTTTGGTTTGGGGGTTTCACAGGGCATTGATTTTGGTTTTGAGTTCTGGCACATACGACTGACCATACCCAAAAATACACAGTGAAACAATTTAGTAACAAAAACATCTCATCCTTTTTATTCACCACATTGATTCATGTTTCATAAAACGGTGAAGTTGTACTAGGTTCTATAAGCATTGTTTAAAGTAGACACCTGACCTTTTATCAATCATTCAAACCTTTGTAACCATCCTTAATTATCTTGACTAAGTTATGAAAATGGGTTTTTTTTTTTATAACTGATATAATAAGCCTGTGCCATTTTTGTTGTATACTTTTATCGTTTGAATAGACTCTTACACAAAGTGATACTTAATTTTATCTTACGGTTATACTTACTGGACCTTTTGCAACCGCAACAGGAATGCAAAGCTGTTCTCTTATTTCCTAGGAAGCTTTTCAAAATCCTGAAACAACATTGGATATCTTACCTTTAACAATTCATTCCAATCTAGAAATTTATTATATGCTGAAATTAAATTTGTGCAGATGATATTTCTTTGACAAAGACACCATATGTATTTTTATGTTATCTACTTGTACTGGATCCCTTTTTCAGACAAAACACGGTAAAATCCTCCTTTTTATTTTGTAATAAAGCATACTAAAGATTTTTAACAAACATGTCCCCATGAACAGATATGACTTATATAAACTTATTTGCTATTATCTCTATTACATATATTTTTTTATTTATTGAAAATAGATGAGGTACAAAAAAGCGTTTTTTAAAGAAGGATGCAAGATAATTTTGTTAGTAGGTTGATATTTTCAATTTAGTCCCCCTATCTTTTATTATTGAGTACTTTCTCTTTATGGACTTAACTCTAGTTTGACATTGGTTTAAAGTTTCTTTATGGAAACAAATTATGCATATCAAGGATATATTTCTGTTCCCAAGTGTGCGCTCTCAGGCAAGCACCCCTTGATTACAGCCACACACCTCGAGTGAAAATCATCATTCATTTTTTTACCAAGATGGATTTAATTATATATATATATTTTTTTTAGCAAAATAGACTCTACTTGCTACATATTATAACTTCTCTCTATCACTGAACACAGATTCTTTTGCACATATACCCTGGACTTTGTTCTATTATATTTTTACTAAGTTCAGCAACTTATGTTATTTAGTTTGTATATGACAGTGACAACTAAACATATATTGGAACATGACCAAAGACATGAGTGTGCGCTCTCTGGCAAGCACCCCCCATGCATAAGGCCATGCTCTGTGATATAGTTTCATTTTAGTCACTTTTAGAGTATTACAGAACTCATCGACACTTGTGAGTGTGCGCTCTCAGGCAAGCACCCCTCACTCATGCCTCTGAGCCCCAAAACAGTGTTGACAAGTGATCTATGTAAGGACTCTTCTACGAACTAGTTTGTAGCTGTAACAGAAAACAAACAAAACAAAGAAACAAGCAAGGCCAGAAAGAAAGAAAAGAAGAGAGGAAAGGAGATTTTATTCCATAAGCAAAAGAACAGTACAATTCCTTTTTTACCTTTTCTTCAAAATCCCTTTTTTTTACAAGTCTTTTTTCTAAAATGATTTTGGCAGCACCTTAGTGTGTTTCTCCAAAGTGCCGCCCCTAATCTTCCATCTTCAGCTTCTTTTATAGGCATAGTTTAGGGTTTCCATCATGCTTCCTGCTGCCATGTGGCGATATCTCCATATTTTTCAATCTTGATCAATGGCTGTGATGTCAAGATGGCTTGCCGCCTTGCTTTTATAATCCTATCTTCACTTCTTCTCTTTTGCTGCTCAATTAGACCATCCAATCCTCTTCCAACACTTGGCATTTACAGATCAGAAATGAAACAATCACTTGGTAGTTTACTTCTTTTCACTTGCCATGCTAGATTAATCTGACAGATGGGCCCTCATATTACTTGGAATTTGGTGGGACCAAGCCACACTTGTTGTCTCTCGCTTACTGGCATTTCTTGGAGAGGAAGCATTTGGCGCCAAAATGGGGCAAAGACAGGTGGCGTTCATCTGAGGGTTGGTTACAATTGGGTGGCTGTGATTGTGTAAAGAGAGCATCTCTTCTACTTTACAGCCGAGAGCAATGGTACTTGAGCTTGGTGAGGTGTCACTCCATCTTGGTACCTCTCCATTTGCTAGTATCTCGTGGAGGTGTCTTTCAGCCAACAACAAGCTGACACATCAGTCCTCTTTGTTTAAGTAAGATGGCATGTGGCAGCTGCTAGGGCATGATCCATATGCTGCCTCATTCATCATCACATAATTGAGCCTTTTGATCATCATCTGATGGCTGTAGGAGGGACTTGGGGATCAAGTTTCTTTTAATTTTGTCTTTACTGGCGTTCAAGGCACATGGAAAGGAGGGGGACCAGTGAGATAACCTTCCTTTTACCTTTCACTTTTCTCCTCTTAAGTTCAACCAAAAGCAACATTGTCTCCAGTGGATTTGGTGGCAATTAACATTTGTTCTCAGTCATTATAGCATCTAAGTACCGTGTTTAACATGCCTCATTAATCAATTGAATTTGTTGACCATAGTTATGCCAAGTTTGACCAATCAGTTGACTGGTTATGGCACCAATTGGCGTTCTCATCACTTAGGCACAATTTGATTGCTATTGGCCACATAGAATACATTGTTACACATCCAGGAAGGTGTGTGAACCATGGATTTGATACTTCACTCATCCAATTTGCTCAATTTTGAGTTCTTCTTTCTCACTGGCTTAATCTTCTTTTTTTTGAAATTGGGCGCCATAGAGTTCACTATAGGGGTCGGGAATGGTACCACCGTGTTCTCCTCATCATGAGCTTTCTAGCGGTATCAAGAATTCCGACAATGGTGGAGAGAATCGTCGGATTGGGTTTTGTCAGAGGCGGAGAAGAGCTTCGTCTCCGATTTCTTTTTCTTTTCTTTCCGTTTAATTGTGGGACCCATGGACGAGACCCAATGGCAGCTTGCCATTTGTGAGAAAGTGAATTGCCGACAGGTGGGGTCGAGTGTGAGAGGATGGGAGAGGAGCCAATCGTGGCTCGCCTGCTGTGCACGAAGAGGTGAACAGATCAATTGGAGAAGGAAGCTCCTTGGCCCACTTCTCCATTTTCAGTATAATGGAGCTGTCCATTTCACATTATGTTCATTCTCAAATAAATTATTTGGATGCTCTTTCTTTATTATTTGATCATGTAAATTTGCATGGATTCTCATGAAAATATGAGGAACATAATAGTCATGGATTTTCTATTTTTCTGGATTTTTAAACTAATTAAATGAATTTTCTAAAGCTCGTAGAACAATTCATATAATTAATTTATTTATGCATCCTTGTTGCATCTTTCTAGCTTCTTGATTTTTTCCTAATCATCCATGATATTTATGTCACCTTTTCTTCTATTAATATTGAATATTAAATACTAAATTAATACAGTCATATGGCGAACTATATTAATATTAATATTAATATCGATATTATGGGTTTAGTCTAGGTGCGTCTTTGTTTTTTTTCTTTTTTTAAAAAAGTTGACCCCCTCTTCCTCTAAGAGTCGGAACCCGTCAAGCATTTATGGGCCCCACTTCAATTGCCTGTGAACTGTTGAATTTTCCTTAGGTGGCAGAAATTAGAGGTAAACAAATGCCCCCCACCAGAGTAGGTTGTGAGGAATCCAAGTCGAACGACCTGCTCTGGTGCCCCTTTCCGCATTCACTCTGGGCCTCACTTTGTATGTCACTTCCCTTCTTGTGTTACTTTATTATTCTGGGGAGATGTCAGTTCCGATGATGATTCTGAGAGGGTTCGCATGGACGTGGTGCTGGCCCTTCCTTGTTTTGTTTCCCTTGCAGCAGATGCATCTGTGGAGATTGAGTCGGCGATGGGTTCTATGGTTTTTTTTTTTTTTTTTTTTTTTACGGTTCTTTTACTGCACTTGGTAGTTTTGAGGTTTTAGATTGGACTTTAGTTTTGGGCTTGGTTTTAGTTAATTGTTTCTTGATGTTGTGGTTGGGCCTTTCAGTCATGTGATTTTTTTGGTCTTTCTTAGGCTTGTATGGTTTCGGGCCTTGACTGTAGCAGGTTTATGGATATGGGTGTTAGATTTATCGATGTCATTGGGTTCATTTTTTTTGTTCATTAAAATCTTTGGATCGCGAAGCGATTGTGTCCCTTCATTGCAAACCGCCACGCCTTTCGATTTCTCACCTTTATTAGCAAGCTTGAGAAGACATACGCTCTCTGGTGCCCTAATTCATTTATATATAAGGCATCATGCGCACGTAACCCTGTCATTTTCTCCTTCCAAATTTTCTTCCTCTAACTCCGTTTTCCATGGCCGGCGTCATAGATCCAAGGAATCCCAAGCGTCCCAGAGATGAGGGTAGTTCCTCTGTCCAAGGCGCGCCACCTTCCAAGCCTAACTGGTCATACGACCCAGGCAACCGTTATCTGTTTCGAGACGACGAGGCTTTTGAGTGTTATCAAAGTAACATTGGTGAAGGGGGGCGTGAAGTTTCCGCCTGCTTTTTCTTTCATTCTCAAGGGCGTTTCACCACCCCTTATATGAATTTAATAACAGGGTGGCTTAATGCCTGGAGCCTCCATGGCCTGTCAAGGCTCGACACCCCTTACCATCCAGATATCACTAAGTTATTTTATGCTAATCTCTGCGTCACCTTTGACCACCATGGCACCCCTTCTGCCTCTTCTTATCTTTTTGGCAGGCTCTTTCATGTAGGGGTGGAGGATTTGGCTGACTTGATCGGCGCAACAGATACTTTAAATGGCTTGTCAGTTTATGCCTTCGGGAGTTGGCCTCGCGAGCAAGGGACATACCGGGGCCACTGCGAGTGGTTCAAGATACCCAGATCTGAGGCGAGCTCTGAACTGGTCTCTACTATGCATCTGCCCGCGCTTCACCGGTAATTTTGCTATTTGTGTGTTTTTGTTTTGTTTGTTTCTTTTGTTTGTCTCCGAAGGACAGGTTCATGACCATGAAGTTTATATGTTCCTTTCAGGCTATTCTTCTTGATTATCAACTACATCCTCTTTCCTCAGGGTGAGTTATCAGATTTGACTCGCCCAGGGACCTTGTTTTACCTTCGCTTATTGCTCCTCAAACGCGGGAAAGCTAATCTTCCCAGTCTCATCCTCCAAAACATGCATCATGTCACGAGGTTTCCCAAGGACCATTTGCCTTATGGGAATTTAATCGAGGCCTTGATGGAGCGGGCTCAGATTCCATTGCCTGAGACGCTGTGGGGGAATCCAATCACTGAGCGGCTTATCCTGCATCCGCGCAACCTGCTCTTGGATCTAACTTCCTTTGGGTGGGTGGAGATGGTTCATGGTACTCTGGTTCCTGACCCCAACTACCCGGTGAACAGTCATATCCTTCATAGGTTTGCTGCTGTGAATCAGTATAGTCCGGTGAGAGAGGCTTCTCCCCCTTCTCCAGACGGTTCAGCCATTGAAGAATCTTTTCCACTCCAGGAACACATAGACCAGCGTTTTAAGGAGCTGGATCAGCGACTGGAGAATGTTGAGGCAGTACTTCAGTCAATTCATAACACCTTAGAGACCTTTGCAGGGGCGATGGCCGCAGCTCAGGCGCCTCCAGTGCCTCCGATGTGAAGAAGTCTTGGATGTTTGATCATTTGGTTTTGTTGTTTTCATTGCTTTGTTTCGTATGTTTTTTGTTGTTGTTGTTCAAACTGTGGTAATTTTGGATGGTTTATGTCTGGTATTTTGGCTTTATGATTTGATTGGGGCAATTTGGAGTCCTAATAACTCTTGGTCTGTTGATCTTGGTTTATGGACATCTGTTGAGGTTTATTAGTGACTTGGTTTAGATTGTCATAGATAGCGACATCGAACATCGCTAGTGGGACAAATATTTTTTGTTATTCTCCCTGCTCTTTGGTTACGGCAGCAAGGAACATACCGGTGGGATTTGTCTATTCTACATTGTTACCTCGGCAGTTAGGACCATTCCGGTGGGACCTGTTTACTCCATATTACCGCTTCAACATGTAGAATAGACATTCTGGGTATGGCACGCAGTGGGACTTTGTGCATCATTTTCTGTTGGTTGTTTTGGTATGACGGTAAGGGACGTACCATCGGGACTTGTCTGTTCCATATCACTCTTTTGATGTGGTGAGATGGGGTTTTCTCCTGGCTCTTTGGGTACGGCAGCTAGGAACATACCGTAGTCGGTGGTTTAAGGCCCAACACGACCATGGGCCCCTCTGGGTATTAGGATTTATGGGGCCTATTCCTTAACATGGTTGGCGGATATCAGCCGTGGTATTCTCCGTTTTCAGAGGGGCTTTTAGGTTCGGTTTGGTCTCTTTTTTTTTTGGTAGGTTTTGGCAAGAATTACATTTTGGGTAGACAGGCTGTCTTCTCAATCTGTAACTATTTAGGACGTGGCTTTGACTAATCCCATGGTAAGTTTCACCGTTTGTGTCTTAATTTAGAGTTCAAGACACAGAACTTTTGTTCATCCTTTAGTTCGGTGAGATGAACAGGCACCTAGTACCTTGTTAAAGAACAAAGCACAAGACTTTGGCCATCTTTTTTGGGTAGGTGTGATGGACAGATCACCGCATTGTGTCTTAATTTAGAGTTCAAGACACGGAACTTTTGTTCATCCTTTAATTTGGTGAGATGAACAGGCACCTAGTACTTTGTTTAAAGGACAAAGCACAAGACTTTTTAGGGTCACATTTTGGAATGTAGGCCATTTGTAAAGGAAATGCTCCATGGATGTCCATAAGGACAGAGCACCCCTTTTCCCTTGGCCCGGTGGGACAGAATATTTTGTGTAGATTTTGAAAGTTTTTTTGGGAAATTTATCTTTTATTTGGGGGTTTAAGAATATTTAGAAGGGTCTGTTTTTTTTTATTTATACTATATTTTTGGCTTGGTCTAGTTTCTTTTGATCGTATGCTTTTAGGCTTTGGAATAAGATGTGTGTGTTTTTTTGTTGGACTTAGATTTTATTTAGGATTTCGACTTAGGGTCATTTTAGGAAATTTTAAAGGGTTTATTTTATTTAAAGGTTAATTTATTACTTTAGGGTTTTGGCTCAGGAGTGCTCCATAGTGTTCAAAAGAACAGAGTATCTTGCCGAGCCTTGACCCGGTGGGACGTGAGAAATTTTCCTTTACCTCAGCGAAGAGGTAGTTGACTGCCTCGCAATTATCTGCCCAGTCAGTTTGTTGACTGCTCTCCCTTTGGCTTTGGTGAGTTGTGGAAATGTCGGGGTAGTTTTGCCCATAATACTTCTTCAGGTATCTCCCATTTATGGAGGAGACAGGGTGTTTTCCATTTGAATCTGCGAGTAGGTAGGCTCCACCTTCATATGCTTGTTCTATGACATAGGGGCCTTCCCAATTTGGTGCGAATTTGGGACCATGGTGTCGGCCAAAGATAGGTCGCCTCAAAACCAACACTAGTTCTCCCTTTTTGAATGTTCTGGGTCTTGATAATTTTTCGTAAGCTCGCGCCATCCTGGCTTGATATAACTCTAGATTTTGTTGGGCTGCCAGTCTCCTTTCATCCATTCCATCCAACTCTTGCAACCTCAGTTGCGTCTGTTTAGTCAGAGGGATTTGTGCTGCCATGGCTATTCTCAGTGACGGGAGTTCCACCTCGATTGGTAGGACTGCTTCTGCCCCGTATACCAAGGAATATAGTGTGGCTTGGGTTGCCATTCTATGAGTGATGCGATATGCCCATAATGCTTCATGCAGTTTCTCATGCCAGTTTCTTTGATTATCTCCGATAGTTTTGCGAAGGATCTTGATCAGTGTTTTGTTGAAAGTCTCTGCCAGTCCATTAGCTCTTGGGTTATAGACAGAGGAGTATCTCCATTCAATTTTATGTTTGTCGGCGAAGGCATCAATTTTGGTATTTTTGAAAGCTGTCCCATTGTCAGAGATTATTTTCTTTGGATTTCCATACCTATAAAGCACCTGAGTGGTAAAGAATCTGACCACGTTAGAGGCCTTAATTTCACGATATGACCTGGCCTCGGCCTATTTGGAAAAGTAATCCGTAGCTGCCAATATGAAGCGGTGCCCGTTTGAGGCTGGCGGGTCTATGGGGCCTATAATATCTGTTCCCCAGACTTCGAAGGGCCATGATACTACTGTTGGATGTAGCGCATTTGGATGTTGGTGTATAAAATCTCCGTGAATTTGGCACATGTGGCATTGTCGGGAGAAGTTTTCGCAGTCATTGATCATGGTGGGCCAGTAATAGCCCATTAGTTTAATCTGCACTCGCATCCGAGAGCCCGATTGGTGGGCCCCGCATACTCCCGAGTGAATTTCTTGCATAACTTGGTGGGCCTCGACTTTCGATATACATCTAAGCCATGATCCTTCATAGGATCTCCAATAAAGTGTGTTGTTCACATATACGAACCTTAGGGTCCTTTTTCTGATTTGTTCCCTAATGGTCCTGTTTTCAGGTAATTTTCCTTGTTGGAAGTAGTCAAGAAAGGGTTGCCTCCAATCTTCTTGATCTGTACCTTTCGGCTGTCATGACTTATGTGATTTCTCTCCATTCCTTTTCATATCCCTTTTCAAGGTTTAGGATGTCTGTGAATATGGTTTCCTCCTCCTCATTTCTTTCCTGTGGAAAACAAGGGGACAAGGGTCTCCTGCGGTGAACAAGGATTTGGATCTCTTCCTGGTTTGGATCACTGAGCTCATCGGCTAGCCCGGCCAAAGTACCATATTTGCCATTCAGAGACCTCAGAACTTTCTGGAAGGTAATATGTGTGAACTTATCCATCAATTCAAGAGTTTTTCATGATATTTGACCAATTTTGGCTTCCTTATATTGAAAAGGCCTTCGATCTGGCTTAGGACGAGTTGGGATCTCCATAGACCTCTAACTGCTCAATATCCATTTGAAGAGCTATTTCGAACCTGGCTATCAAGGTTTTGTATTCGGCTTCATTGTTTGTACATGGTTTGAACGGTCATCAGAACTGTGGAAGTCTGATATCATATTGAGAGCCATGAGAACTATGAAAGTCTGATATGGCTTGAACATTATCAGAACTGTGGGAGTGTGATATGATTTAGAGCGCCATGAGAACTGTGAAAGTCTGACACGGCTTGGAACATTACCAGGACTGTGGAAGCCTGATATGATTTGGAGCGCCATGAGAACTGTGAAAGTCTGACACGGCTTGGAACATTACCAGAGCTGTGGGAGTCTGATATGATTTGGAGCGCCATGAGAACTGTGAAAGTCTGACACAGCTTGGAATATTATCAGGACTGTGGAAGTCTGATATGATTTGGAGCGCCATGAGAACTGTGAAAGTCTGACACGGCTTGAAATATCACCAGAACTGTGGGAGTCTGATATGATTTGGAGCGCCATGAGAACTGTGAAAGTCTGACACGGCTTAGAACATTACCAGAACTGTGGAAGTCTGATATGATTTGGAGCGCCATGAGAACTGTGAAAGTCTGACACGGCTTGGAACATTATCAGGACTGTGGAAGTCTGATATGATTTGGAGCGCCATGAGAACTGTGAAAGTCTGACACGGCTTGGAACATTACCAGGACTGTGGAAGTCTGATATGATTTGGAATGCCATGAGAACTGTGAAAGTCTGACACGGCTTGAAATATCACCAGAACTGTGGGAGTCTGATATGATTTGGAGCGCCATGAGAACTGTGAAAGTCTGACACGGCTTGGAACATTACCAGAACTGTGGGAGTCTGATATGATTTGGAGCGCCATGAGAACTGTGAAAGTCTGACACGGCTTAGAACATTACCAGAACTGTGGAAGTCTGATATGATTTGGAGCGCCATGAGAACTGTGAAAGTCTGACACAGCTTAGAACATTATCAGGACTGTGGAAGTCTGATATGATTTGGAATGCCATGAGAACTGTGAAAGTCTGACACGGCTTGAAATATCACCAGAACTGTGGGAGTCTGATATGATTTGGAGCGCCATGAGAACTGTGAAAGTCTGACACGGCTTGGAACATTACCAGAACTGTGGGAGTCTGATATGATTTGGAGCGCCATGAGAACTGTGAAAGTCTGACACGGCTTAGAACATTACCAGAACTGTGGAAGTCTGATATGATTTGGAGCGCCATGAGAAATGTGAAAGTCTGACACAGCTTAGAACATTATCAGGACTGTGGAAGTCTGATATGATTTGGAGCGCCATGAGAACTGTGAAAGTCTGACACGGCTTGGAACATTATCAGGACTGTGGAAGTCTGATATGATTTGGAGCGCCATGAGAACTGTGAAAGTCTGACACGGCTCGGAACATTACCAGAGCTGTGGGAGTCTGATATGATTTGGAGCGCCATGAGAACTGTGAAAGTCTGACACAGCTTGGAATGTTATCAGAACTGTGGAAGTCTGATATGATTTGGAGCGCCATGAGAACTGTGAAAGTCTGACACGGCTTGGAATATTATCAGGACTGTGGAAGTCTGATATGATTTGGAGCGCCATGAGAACTGTGAAAGTCTGACACGGCTTGGAATATTATCAGGACTGTGGAAGTCTGATATGATTTGGAGCGCCATGAGAACTGTGAAAGTCTGACACGGCTTGGAACATTACCAGGACTGTGGAAGTCTGATATGATTTGGAGCGCCATGAGAACTGTGGAAGTCTGACATGGCTTGGAACATTATCAGGACTATGGAAGTCTGATATGACTTGGAGCGCCATGAGAACTGTGAAAGTCTGACACGGCTTGGAACATTACCAGAACTGTGGAAGTCTGATATGATTTGCAGCGCCATGAGAACTGTGAAAGTCTGACACGGCCTAGAACATTACCAGAACTGTGGGAGTCTGATATGATTTGGAGTGCCATGAGAACTGTGAAAGTCTGACACGGCTTAGAATATTACCAGAACTGTGGGAGTCTGATATGATTTTGAGCGCCATGAGAACTGTGAAAGTCTGACACGGCTTGGAACATTATCAGGACTGTCAAAGTCTGATATGATTTGGAGCGCCATGAGAACTGTGAAAGTCTGACACGGCTTGGAACATTACCAGAACGGTGGGAGTCTGATATGATTTGGAGCGCCATGAGAACTGTGAAAGTCTGACACGGCTTGGAACATTACCAGAACTGTGGAAGTCTGATATGATTTGGAGCGCCATGAGAACTGTGAAAGTCTGACACGACTTGGAATATTATCAGAACTGTGGAAGTCTGATATGATTTGGAGCGCCATGAGAACTGTGAAAGTCTGACACGGCTTGGAATATTATCAGGACTGTGGAAGTCTGATATGATTTGGAGCGCCATGAGAACTGTGAAAGTCTGACACGGCTTGGAATATTATCAGGACTGTGGAAGTCTGAAATGATTTGGAGTGCCATGAGAACTGTGAAAGTCTGACACGGCTTGGAAGATCACCAGAACTGTGGGAGTCTGATATGATTTGGAGCGCCATGAGAACTGTGAAAGTCTGACACGGCTTGGAACATTACCAGAACTGTGGGAGTCTGATATGATTTGGAGCGCCATGAGAACTGTGAAAGTCTGACACGGCTTAGAACATTACCAGAACTGTGGAAGTCTGATATGATTTGGAGCGCCATGAGAACTGTGAAAGTCTGACACGGCTTGGAATATTATCAGGACTGTGGAAGTCTGATATGATTTGGAGCGCCATGAGAACTGTGAAAGTCTGACACGGCTTGGAATATTATCAGTACTGTGGAAGTCTGATATGATTTGGAGCGCCATGAGAACTGTGAAAGTCTGACACGGCTTGGAACATTATCAGGACTGTGGAAGTCTGATATGATTTGGAGCGCCATGAGAACTGTGAAAGTCTGACACGGCTTGGAACATTATCAGGACTGTGGAAGTCTGATATGATTTGGAGCGCCATGAGAACTGTGAAAGTCTGACACGGCTTGGAACATTACCAGGACTGTGGGAGTCTGATATGATTTGGAGCGCCATGAGAACTGTGAAAGTCTGACACGGCTTGGAACATTACCAGGACTGTGGGAGTCTGATATAGTTTTCAAGGTTAGTCAATGGAGACTTCGCAAGCCTCTCCTTACTTTCATCCGTCCAATGGGGTATCAATGTTTCGGTTATGGGTCTATATTCCAGTTTTGACATCTTTTTCTTGCCCCCGGTTTAGCCTTAGCATATTTGTTCTTGGCTGGGGTGTTTTGAGCTTCTGTTACTCTCAGATTAGGTGTCTCATTGTCTCTTGTAATAACACCCTTTCTGAGACAATGGTTGGGTTTTGATGAGTTCCTTTGTAGATTTTCTTGATTTGTAGATTTTCTTAATTCCGAATTCTGGATGCTGAAGGGTTTATTTATGTACAGCATTTTGGTCTGGATTTTTCTTCAGAGATTTGGTTTTGGATTTTTTTGTTTAGTGTGAGGGTTATGAGGTTTTGGCATGCATTTCAAAGTTAAGGGTATATTCATATCCAGGTTCACTCCTCAACTTCCTATGAAAACCCCTTATTCCCCTGGCTCTTTTAAGAAACTTATAGGAGCCAAGTCTTTGCGCGACATGTGCCACATGTGGTGAACTCATAGCTTTTACCGGGCATTTCGACCATTGTGATCCCTCCCGATGATGATATCTGTAGTTCTTCGGTTGTTTTGGTATATCCCTTTCTGTCTTGGTTGTTTTCAGAGTTTGTTTCAGTATGGCCATCTTGTGACCGTGATTCCATCAAAATTTCCCACCTTTTCATGTATTCTTTATTGGACTCGGCTTTCCTTTGTTGAATTTTTGTTGAACTGACACGGGGAACTTTGCTCTTTTCCTTGGAGTTTCTCAGGATCTCATGTATTTCACCATTTTGTTGCTGGAGCATGGCTATTCCTGTGACTTTCGCCTAGTGTGATTTTCCATCCCCTTGAAGAGGTACCAAAACCTGCTGAGGGAGCAACGTAATCCAATGATTACATAGCTCGAGTTGCTTCCTCAACCTATCTCGCTTAGAAGATGTTGTTGAGACTGGGAGCCCTTGGGTTTTAGTGATATGAGGCCTTGAACCACTTTCAAGAATTTCTTCGCATGTTTCAACATGAGAAATCATATTGCAAGTCGTCGACGAATACTCTCCATCATCAGAATCATCACCTTCGGTTTCAGTTTCACTAACTTGCACATGAGGCATAGGGTTTTGGCGGGCATTCTTAGGTAGGTTAAACTCACCCTTGCGGATCATCCTTTCAAGAGTATCCTTGAACTTGTAGCACTCTTCAATCGGGTGTCCAATGACCCTATGATATGGACAGTAGTTAGGATCATGAACATTTCTCATTTCTTCGGGTCGTTTGCTTGGCGGGAGATCAAGCCCTTTTGTTAAGACCCGATAAAAGAGTCTTTTGGTTTCTCCTACTTTGAAAGAATATGGTTTACTCATTTGCTCCATCAGGGATGGTCTTCTGGGCTTGGGAAAGACCTTCTTGTCATTATTTGTTTTCCTGGAGTCGACTTCATAACCACAACTACTAGAAGCTTCCAAATTTCTGGCCTTCTTGATTGGTGTATCACTCTTGCCTATTCGAGTCATGTCAACCTCTTCTTGGTCACTCCTGAGGGGTTGAAACAACCCAGTTATATCAAGGTCCTTGTATTTCTCCATTGTATCAAGCAAGGCTCCGAATGTAGTGGCTTTGTTCATTTCTAAGAGTGGCCCCATTAGTGGAATTTGTTTACTAATGTTCCTTACCAACAATTCCACCATATCAGACTCTTGAAGCCGCGGATAACATTGATCATTTAGATTTCTCCATCGCATAATGTAGTTCGAGAGAGACTCTTCTTCCTTGAGTTTCATGCTTGTCAGCTCCATTGGTGTGATTTTCTGGGGTGTTATTGTGAATCTCTCGCAGAAGGATTCCTCCATGTCTCCCCAAGTCTGAATACTATTCTCTTTCAATGAGGCATACCATTTGAAAGCTACTCCTGTTAGGCTCTGGGAAAATTGGCGCAGGAGAAGTGCTTCATTTTGCGCTGTATCTTGACATAAGGTTCTAAATCGCGCTAGATGTTCTTCTGGGCTTGTCTCAGCTCCCACACCATAAAACAATGGGAATTTTGGGATTATGTAACCTGGAGGATAACGCACCAAGTCGTACTCCTTTGGGTATGGATTACCAAATCTTTCCTTGGAACGAGCAGGAGGGCCTAACCCTGCCTTCTGCAATCGTTGGCTTATCATCTCTTCAATTTTCTCATGAGTTATCCCAAGTTTTTCAAAAGGGTTACTTGAGGTATTTATGGGCTCTTTGTAATGTTTTAGTATGGGTTTGCTCTTCAAGCAGTTGGTCTTTGTTTTTGGATCATTCATTTTTGGCTCTTCACTATTGAATTTCACGGACTTAGGTTTCTTGGGATGTGGATCACTTACTTCAGGAAGAGAATTATGCCATAATCCTTTTTTAGTAAGGGAATCTTGCATATTGGAGCACCAATTGGACAGACGAGCATTTTCTTGCTGAATTTCTTCTAGTTGGCGATCCATCCGCTCGAGTACCTGCCTTTTTTGGACAGTCTCATCTCCATCGGATGATGCCCCCGGCTTAGAGCTTTCACCCTCACTTTCTGAGCTTTCGTCTGTTTGTTTTGGCGCAACCAACTTTTTGTCATCCCTTTGGGTAGAGCGATAACTCACATTCCTTTTATTATTAAGTGAGGAGCTCTTTTTCATGTGATCTTTAGTTCTCACCATATGGCTTTCATGGTCTTGTATGTTACTAGTGTCAGAATTCACCATACAGATTGAATTTGAATCTTCTACTTCCCTTTTCGCGAAATTGTCTCCTAAGGATTCGCTTTGACCAGTCTTAAATTCATCTTGACTTTTGGAGGTATCTATCATCTTTTCCCATAGAGACCTTTCGAAGAGGGGATTTTGGATTAAGGCTTGCACATTCTTTGATTGCTCATTATTTTCTTGGGTTTGAGTTTCTTCAATAGTATTCCATGTATCCCTCTGGTTATCGGTTTCGGTTGCTGTAGTGTGACTGTCGTCGGAATCTACCTCTTCCTCTGATGCGCTTACCATGCGAACAGTGGCGCATCCTTCGAGTCCTCGATCTTCCCAAATGATTTTTGGATCCGACTGACATGAAACTGTCAACCTTGTTTTGTGCTGAGGGTTTCGCCTTATTCTTACTCCAAGAGTTTGTGAGGCGAATGCTTCATGCCACATATTTCGTATTCTCGATCCCTGAGGTTTAGAGGTCATCAGCCTAGCACATCGGTTGTGTGCCCCCTGCATTTCTTGTTCATTAAGCACGTGCATTCTAGTTTTCCGGAAGAGTGTTGCCAATCCATTTTTGGTAGGTATGGGAAGGATTTTCATCTGCTTTCTAGAAAAACTGCCCCCAAGGCTTCTCTTTACCTTCACTTGTTTTCCTATTTTCAGGGAGGGGTGTACCAATTCCCCTTTAATAGGTATGGAAAAAGTTTCCTTCTGTCCTTCAAGAAAGTTGCCCCCATTATGAAGTTCCTTTGGCACTTGTTTCTCCGTTTTCCGGAAGGGACATATCAATTCTTTTTTTTGTGAGTACGTGAGGAATTTCCTTTTGCTCCTCCGGGAGACTGCCCCCAGTGGGTTGCTTAATTGGAGTAGGTTTTCCCATTTCCTGGGAGGGAAGAGTAAAATTTTCACTAGTTAATGCGTCAAGACTCATAATTTGAGTGTCAAGCAGAATCGGTACACTAGTTATTTCTTTCCTTTGCTTATCTTTTACCGTCTCAGAGGCTTCATGGTTTGCAGTCATAGATGCAACTGCTTTTTTCAGTATTCCAACTTGCAGTTCCCAGGTCGCTTGGATTTGGGCGACCGAGAATTTTTTCTTGGCAATCATCAGTGGAGTAAAGGAGCTCTCCACCGACGGATTTGGTTTTGGTTCGGGTGTTGAGTTCTTTGTGTTGGTTGAGAGGGGTTTAGGCTTGCAGTTTCTGACTTTTTTTATTTCTGTGGTATTAGACATAACTTGAGTAGCGGTTATTGGCTTTGCTCCGTGAGCATGGAGTTTGGCACGCTTGATCCCCAATGCGACTGTAGCCGGAGCTCTACTACTTGCCTCTTTCTCAGCTACATCGACTAATTGAGAAACTCGGGTCACCATTGGAAGCTTTAGTTTGGTAGATGAAATGGTGATTTGTGGATTCCCAACCATGACGGCTCGCGAGCCATTGTCGGTTGTAGTGAATATAGAGGCCGATTTTACGTCAGGCTCAACCTCTTTCCCTCTTGAGCTATTCTTTCTAGATACAATTCCATTCTGAGTGACCATTGCATCCTGCTTTTTTTTGGCAGCATATGCCGCCTTCCCTTTGATTATAAGGGCGGTAGGAGCGTGTTTCTTCCTCACACAACCCTTTGGTTTCATGGCTTTGGGATGGGGTTTAAGCGGAGGGAAATTCAGCATGTCAAACGTCTCTGTATCCTTCTCCGACGCACCATTATCAACGTTCTGCACCCTATGATCCTCAAAATAAGAGAACCTCCGCCTTTGATGGATGGGGAACCTTAGTCTTTCTTGGACAGACAGTGTGTCAGAACTACCAGGAACTTTGGTTGTGGCTTTCAGGGATCCTTGACACTTCTTCACAATCTAGTAGGTTGCATTAATTTCCTCAACAATGTGATGTTTTTTTGGGACCGTTCCTTCCATCGCCTCAACCGGAGCGTAAATGGGGAGCTCCCAGTCCTCACGAAAGTGCAAGTCCACAGAATTTTTCTTCAGCACCCTTAGTGGAGCGAATGCATTACTGAGAGGCAGGTCAGTATCCAATTCTTCTTGCTGAACCAGGCGGAGGGCTTGAATCCTCGAGAGCCTAGTCTTGGTCTCTGTTCCTTTTGATTTAGGAGCAAGAGTCTCTTTCACATAATGAGTTAACATTTTCCCTTTCTGGTTGCATGGGATGGTGTTTCCTGAAACAACAGTAGATGCTCCACCAGCGAGCATCACCATTTGGAGTTTTGTGGTAGCTTGGACGGGCATTTGGAGAGTCCCGGCCACGGAGCCACCACCATTCTTGAGATGTTCTCCACCAGCGAGCGTCACCATTTGGAGTTGTGTGGTAGCTTGGACGGGCACTTGGAGAGTCCCGGCCACGGAGCCACCACCATTCTTGAGATGTTCTCCAGTCACAATTTGGCACCAAGTCACCATTGTTCCTTTTAAAATGAAGAGAACTCGAGATTAGTATGTAACATGAAATTTAATAGACTCCTATGTACTTTCATGCTTAATCCTTTAATTATTCCCTGATGAGAGGAGAAGAATGTCCCACCAGGCGTGCCAGAATCTGTCTCGCACTTTTTCAGTCCAACCACGGAAGATCATATAGTCCTCTATGGGGCGAAGAAAATGCGGATCAGATACCCCTTGAGTCCCCTAGAATTCGAACACCACTACCCATTTTACGAACGAAAGATAGCAATGCGACCCTAGGGACCTCAAGAGTTGATTGTTTGTGTGTAGGTCCTTTCCTTCCAGCAGGCGCAAGCCCCTGCTGTTAATTACCTCCGGTCTGAGTCTGAGTTGGGAATCAGACAAGAGAACCTCTAGATCGGGAATAATCAAATGATTAGGCATTAAAAGCAATCGGAGTCAGTTTTATTTTATTTTGATGACTAGCGTTTAGTGGGGTCTAAATGAAGGCAACACAAAATAGTCAAGAATTGAAATAATACAATGAAAACATTCAATATCAAACATGAACAATGAAAATTATTGCACTAGGTCAGATTCTTTGGTCACAGTTTTGAGACACTTTGGGTCACCTTGGGTTGACTTTACTTTGCTGGGTTGGGCTTGGTGCCGTCACTCAGATTTTTTTGAGCTTGATACTAGAAAATTTGGGTATCCTAGATCAGTCCTCAATCGTTCGGGAATTTAGAGATTTTTGGGGTTTTCGTTCAAGTCTCGAGTACAGATGCACTATGCCTCCTCTTGACAATAACTCGTGTGATGCCATCGGTTGACTTTTCTTCTGGTCGCCCAGTCAACGAATTTTGAATTTTGAGTTTTGAATTTTTAAGTTTGAATTCTTGAGTTTTGCTCTTGGAATTCGGACTTTTAAATTTGCAGTTTTAAGTTGCCTTTTGGAGTTTAAATTTCTGAGTTTGGACATTTAAGTTTGGATTTTTGAGTTTGCGCTTTAAGGTTCACACTTTTAAGTTTAGACTTTTGAATTTGGACTTTTGAGTTTGTATCTTCTTTTTATTTTGGAATTTTAAATTTGCACTATTGAGTTTGCATTTTGAATTTATGTATATATATATATTTTTTATCTTTATTGTGATATTTTTGTTGTTTGTTTGCAGGCTATAGTATTTGATTGTACCTGTTGTCTAGAACATTTTTTTTGTCCAAGTGTACCTGCTGTCCAGAACATGAAATGTTCAAAAGATTTTGTTAAGAAATTTAATTCTTGACTTAATCATGTGAATTTATTATTACCATTTTAAATATTTTTTTAGACTTTGAATTTAAAGTATTTTATATTTTTATGTATGACCATGACATGATATATCAAAATATTCTTCATATTTTTCTTAACGTTTTGATATTTTATGAGAATTTTTCTGATTTTCTAGCTATTTTTAATGTACTTTTGAAGTTTTAAGTTATGCAGAATTTTATGATTGGTTGCGATTTTGCTGTTTTGCTGCTATGTTTGTCAGGGACCCGCTATGTTGTAGACGCCACAGAAAATCTTCTCAAGTCGCTGGGGTTAGGAATCGATCGAATCACTTGGTCTGTGCTCGCGTTCGTGCGCCGAGTGGGTTTGGGCTCGAGTCAGGTTGGCTCCTTGGGCCCCGTCAGTCAGTAGGGTCCGTCGGCACTCCGAGTTTGGCCATAGTTTACTCCGTTTTAATCTTCTTCCCTCCTCCGTTTCTGTTGACTTGACGGCGACGACGGTTGACTCTGTTACTCCGGCCACCGCTTCGACTATGTTTGGACTCCTCAGAGTCGTCTCCTCATTCTCTTCCTGGTTCTGCCTTCAATTTTGGTTGCATTTGCGTGATTGAGTATGTCTCCCCACCATTTCTCTCACGGCCTGGAAGTTTGGCTGGGATGGAAAATTCAGAACTGTTGATGATGATTTCTCGTTGGGAAATACTTGCTGAGCATCATGGAGCTTCTTTGAGTTTCTTGTGACGTCAATTGAAGGTACAAGCTTTGAAATTTTGGTCATGACTTGGGTCCTGGATCTGGTTTTGGTCTGACAAAGCCTCTAGTTGAAATTTAACTTATCCCTGATTGGCATATCCCTAGACATAATTGGACATTTGAGATGGCTTAGCGTATCAACCTAGGCCTTTATCAGTTTGGTTTGGGGGTTTCACAGGGCATTGATTTTGGTTTTGAGTTCTGGCACATACGACTGACCATACCCAAAAATACACAGTGAAACAATTTAGTAACAAAAACATCTCATCCTTTTTATTCACCACATTGATTCATGTTTCATAAAACGGTGAAGTTGTACTAGGTTCTATAAGCATTGTTTAAAGTAGACACCTGACCTTTTATCAATCATTCAAACCTTTGTAACCATCCTTAATTATCTTGACTAAGTTATGAAAATGGGTTTTTTTTATAACTGATATAATAAGCCTGTGCCATTTTTGTTGTATACTTTTATCGTTTGAATAGACTCTTACACAAAGTGATACTTAATTTTATCTTACGGTTATACTTACTGGACCTTTTGCAACCGCAACAGGAATGCAAAGCTGTTCTCTTATTTCCTAGGAAGCTTTTCAAAATCCTGAAACAACATTGGATATCTTACCTTTAACAATTCATTCCTCTCTAGAAATTTATTATATGCTGAAATTAAATTTGTGCATATGATATTTCTTTGACAAAGACACCATATGTATTTTTATGTTATCTACTTGTACTGGATCCCTTTTTCAGACAAAACACGGTAAAATCCTCCTTTTTATTTTGTAATAAAGCATACTAAAGATTTTTAACAAACATGTCCCCATGAACAGATATGACTTATATAAACTTATTTGCTATTATCTCTATTACATATATTTTTTTATTTATTGAAAATAGATGAGGTACAAAAAAGCGTTTTTTAAAGAAGGATGCAAGATAATTTTGTTAGTAGGTTGATATTTTCAATTTAGTCCCCCTATCTTTTATTATTGAGTACTTTCTCTTTATGGACTTAACTCTAGTTTGACACTGGTTTAAAGTTTCTTTATGGAAACAAATTATGCATATCAAGGATATATTTCTGTTCCCAAGTGTGCGCTCTCAGGCAAGCACCCCTTGATTACAGCCACACACCTCGAGTGAAAATCATCATTCATTTTTTTACCAAGATGGATTTAATTATATATATATATTTTTTTTAGCAAAATAGACTCTACTTGCTACATATTATAACTTCTCTCTATCACTGAACACAGATTCTTATGCACATATACCCTGGACTTTGTTCTATTATATTTTTACTAAGTTCAGCAACTTATGTTATTTAGTTTGTATATGACAGTGACAACTAAACATATATTGGAACATGACCAAAGACATGAGTGTGCGCTCTCTGGCAAGCACCCCCCATGCATAAGGCCATGCTCTGTGATATAGTTTCATTTTAGTCACTTTTAGAGTATTACAGAACTCATCGACACTTGTGAGTGTGCGCTCTCAGGCAAGCACCCCTCACTCATGCCTCTGAGCCCCAAAACAGTGTTGACAAGTGATCTATGTAAGGACTCTTCTAGGAACTAGTTTGTAGCTGTAACAGAAAACAAACAAAACAAAGAAACAAGCAAGGCCAGAAAGAAAGAAAAGAAGAGAGGAAAGGAGATTTTATTCCATAAGCAAAAGAACAGTACAATTCCTTTTTTACCTTTTCTTCAAAATCCCTTTTTTTTACAAGTCTTTTTTCTAAAATGATTTTGGCAGCACCTTAGTGTGTTTCTCCAAAGTGCCGCCCCTAATCTTCCATCTTCAGCTTCTTTTATAGGCATAGTTTAGGGTTTCCATCATGCTTCCTGCTGCCATGTGGCGATATCTCCATATTTTTCAATCTTGATCAATGGCTGTGATGTCAAGATGGCTTGCCGCCTTGCTTTGATAATCCTATCTTCACTTCTTCTCTTTTGCTGCTCAATTACACCATCCAATCCTCTTCCAACACTTGGCATTTACAGATCAGAAATGAAACAATCACTTGGTAGTTTACTTCTTTTCACTTGCCATGCTAGATTAATCTGACAGATGGGCCCTCATATTACTTGGAATTTGGTGGGACCAAGCCACACTTGTTGTCTCTCGCTTACTGGCATTTCTTGGAGAGGAAGCATTTGGCGCCAAAATGGGGCAAAGACAGGTGGCGTTCATCTGAGGGTTGGTTACAATTGGGTGGCTGTGATTGTGTAAAGAGAGCATCTCTTCTACTTTACAGCCGAGAGCAATGGTACTTGAGCTTGGTGAGGTGTCACTCCATCTTGGTACCTCTCCATTTGCTAGTATCTCGTGGAGGTGTCTTTCAGCCAACAACAAGCTGACACATCAGTCCTCTTTGTTTAAGTAAGATGGCATGTGGCAGCTGCTAGGGCATGATCCATATGCTGCCTCATTCATCATCACATAATTGAGCCTTTTGATCATCATCTGATGGCTGTAGGAGGGACTTGGGGATCAAGTTTCTTTTAATTTTGTCTTTACTGGCGTTCAAGGCACATGGAAAGGAGGGGGACCAGTGAGATAACCTTCCTTTTACCTTTCACTTTTCTCCTCTTAAGTTCAACCAAAAGCAACATTGTCTCCAGTGGATTTGGTGGCAATTAACATTTGTTCTCAGTCATTATAGCATCTAAGTACCGTGTTTAACATGCCTCATTAATCAATTGAATTTGTTGACCATAGTTATGCCAAGTTTGACCAATCAGTTGACTGGTTATGGCACCAATTGGCGTTCTCATCACTTAGGCACAATTTGATTGCTATTGGCCACATAGAATACATTGTTACACATCCAGGAAGGTGTGTGAACCATGGATTTGATACTTCACTCATCCAATTTGCTCAATTTTGAGTTCTTCTTTCTCACTGGCTTAATCTTCTTTTTTTTTAAATTGGGCGCCATAGAGTTCACTATAGGGGTCGGGAATGGTACCACCGTGTTCTCCTCATCATGAGCTTTCTAGCGGTATCAAGAATTCCGACAATGGTGGAGAGAATCGTCGGATTGGGTTTTGTCAGAGGCGGAGAAGAGCTTCGTCTCCGATTTCTTTTTCTTTTCTTTCCGTTTAATTGTGGGACCCATGGACGAGACCCAATGGCAGCTTGCCATTTGTGAGAAAGTGAATTGCCGACAGGTGGGGTCGAGTGTGAGAGGATGGGAGAGGAGCCAATCGTGGCTCGCCTGCTGTGCACGAAGAGGTGAACAGATCAATTGGAGAAGGAAGCTCCTTGGCCCACTTCTCCATTTTCAGTATAATGGAGCTGTCCATTTCACATTATGTTCATTCTCAAATAAATTATTTGGATGCTCTTTCTTTATTATTTGATCATGTAAATTTGCATGGATTCTCATGAAAATATGAGGAACATAATAGTCATGGATTTTCTATTTTTCTGGATTTTTAAACTAATTAAATGAATTTTCTAAAGCTCGTAGAACAATTCATATAATTAATTTATTTATGCATCCTTGTTGCATCTTTCTAGCTTCTTGATTTTTTCCTAATCATCCATGATATTTATGTCACCTTTTCTTCTATTAATATTGAATATTAAATACTAAATTAATACAGTCATATGGCGAACTATATTAATATTAATATTAATATCGATATTATGGGTTTAGTCCAGGTGCGTCTTTGTTTTTTTTCTTTTTTTAAAAAAGTTGACCCCCTCTTCCTCTAAGAGTCGGAACCCGTCAAGCATTTATGGGCCCCACTTCAATTGCCTGTGAACTGTTGAATTTTCCTTAGGTGGCAGAAATTAGAGGTAAACACACACATAATGTGACACCCCGTCGAATACTGTAACTGGACAATACACGATGGAGTGCCCGCCGCGGATGCCTGCTGCACCCGCAAGGCTTACTAATACTTAATTTACCAATTAATATTGATTCTACTCAAATAATATACCAATCAATTAGAAATTTATAATTAATTACTTAAATATAAAGTAAATCCTATAAAGGCCTGGTATATTTAGGTTGCTAACCACAGTATCCAATGGCTCGTTGCTTGTCCTGCTGTCCAGCACTTGACCTGAAACCTGGAACCCACAACCAACCGTGGAAAACAATGCAAAAGCACGGAATGAGATAAATAAAATTTATCTCAGTACGGTATTCAGTTCCAGCCACTTGAGTTTTGATTATCATGTGTTGGAACTAAATACAAGACTGAGTTAAATCAATTCCAAATCAAATTTCATTTCTTTTTATTTCAAATAACATTAAAACTAGACTTTCGATCAAGCAATGCCATTAGACAAATAAATTCAGTACTATTCAAAATCAATTTTCCTTTCTTGAAATTCAAAATATGACAATTATCATTTCAATTACTTGAACAAATAATTAATAACATGTAATAACTAACGTGCAAATTAAAAGCAACCCTTACAACTTGTTTCCAATAGGAATAGCAAGGTCAAATCAATTCAATCAATGCAATATGAAATGTGAGCTCGGCATCAATTCCATAACAATTCAAATATCAATGTATAGCAAAAGCCGACTCATTTGGTTGGGAAATTACCTAATATGCAAGTCTGGTTTATCACAAGTCAATCATTTCAGTCATTTCCTTCAGATACCGCGAACCACCCTATAGATGGATGCCAACGGCCAATTCAATTCATACATAATTCAATCAATTAAATCATCAAAATGTACAAGCAAGCTGGGAACACTCACACTCCGGTCCATTCCAGACTAGACCTACTGAGTCCCGGTACATAAGCGCTTATTACACGGTGCTTGGTAGGATGGGTCATGACTCCACCTCCAAACATTACGAGTGTCTATCTCAACCACACAAGCTGTACTTACCTCAATCAATTCACATTTCAATCGGATTCCATTCAATATGTCACTTTCCAACATTTCAATCGGATACCATTCAATATGTCACTTTCCAATCATGCATCAATATACAATTTCACAAAATGATCTCATGAACAACATTCCAATTATGAATTCAGAATGCATAATGACAATGATAATAATAATAATAACAATAACAACAATCAAAACATATGTCACATATAATTAAAACTCAAGTGAAATCCGTACCTGATATCACAATAACATCAGCTAGCCAACAATAATCATACAGACCCTCAGTTGTACCAGCCATATCCGGCTCGAAACCTGCCCAGACTCTACATTAACAATACTAGGCTAAGTCCTTATTTAAGCAAGCAAACAATAACAATTCACATTCAACGAATTCGTAGATAAAGTGACGGATTTGATTTGTTCCTTTGATTACCTCATACAATTATAGTACACCTTATTAGTTGTACTAGTAGATGATTTGAAACACTAAACAGTGGTTAACAACTCTAGAAATCAATACACAACGGTAAAACAATAGTGCTGGACAATTTTCTGGCACAACCCGTGAAGGGCATTTTCGACAGTTTACAAAATCCTTTTTATTTCTAGAACGGATGAACGGAATCAAATGAAAATTTAACTGTGAATGAAACATGATAGGACTCATCTACTGTAAAAATTTCATGATGTTTGGACATACAGATTAATTATAGTGAATTTTCGAAATCAGACAGAATCAGGTTTCAGAAAATCTGTTCCAGCAAATTGTGCCAGTAAGTACGTCTGAAAGTTCCTGCCTTGAAACCCTTCAAATAAATCTCTAAAAATTTTGTAAAATTTACAGAAGCTGCCTCTAGATGTCTAGTTTCATACCTAAAAGTTTCAAGTCCTAAATGCAAACAGAGAATAAATGAAAAATGAAAAACCACACTGGGGTCTGTCTGTTCCAGAAACTGATTTTCAAAAGAGGCCCTAGTTTCAAAAATCTTGTAAAAATACCAACCAATCTCAGAAAAATTCACTTTAGATACCAAAATTTTCATCTTGAAGTCTAGTTTCAAACAAAACTATTCTCACATCCAAATTCGAAACAGAATAACAACAGTTACTTAAACACTGATGCAATGTCACAGCGGTAACAGAAAAACTGCAAATGACTTTATTCGATTTGGCCCTTTGAAATTAATTTGAGTAACAAAAGGGTAGAAATCTAATACAATCAACAAATTTACTTACTCAGTAAGTGTAACGAGTTAGAAGTTTGCAAGAAAAATCGGAAGAGACCTTCCCGGATTTGATTTCCGAAAAACTTCCATCGAAAAATACGACGAGGAGAGGCCTCCAATTGACGATCCAAAGGTAGATAATAAGAGAGGGTGGTGAGACGAACGCGAAGGTACTTTGATCCGGTGAAACGATGGAGAAGAGGTGGAGATTGGATTTGTGGGGAGGGGTTTCGGTTTGGAGAAAGAGAGGCGTATGCCTCTCTGTTGGAGCCGAAGGGGAAAGACAGAGAGAAACAAACAAACAAAAATAAAGGGGTCGGCTCCCCAATTTAACTTCCGATTATTTTTTTTTTATTTTTTTTTTACAAAATTCAGAAATTCCTAATAAATCCCAAAAATCAATATTCTAGGCATAAAAACAATTATGCAACAAAAGAAAAAAATAGCTAATCTCTTTATAATGCCAATTAAAAATTTAGAATTTTTCATATTCTTATTTTAAGAATACCAGTAAGTATAAAGATTTAATTTCCAGCTTAGAAATTATTCAAATAAAGCCAACCAAGTGCACTCAAGTTTTATATTAAAAATAATTTCAGAAACAGTAAAAATTTCGGGTGTCACACATAAAGATCTAGCACAAAAGCCATTCAACACAAGAGAGAAGTGGTGGAAATGTACCTCTCTTGGTATCGCAACCAAGAGGTTCATTCCAACGGTTTTGACGTTGATGGCGAGCCCTCCAAGCACCTCCTAGTAGCACACCTCGAGTCCACTAAGAAATTAACCACCTTCTCAACTAATTATTCTAGTAATTAGGAGAAATGAGACTAATTCCTAGCTTTCCCTATTCAAGATAATTCTTCAATTAATTTCAGGTGGGAAAGTTGCTCAACACATGAGCTAGGTGGTGTTTAGCAGAGAGAAAAAGGAATAGAAAATTTTGAAATTTTCTTCTCTTCTTGTGAGGTTCGGCCAAGGAGAGAAGAGAGAGAGAGGATGTGTAGAGGCTAGGGTTTGCTCCCAAAGAACACCCCTTTATATAGGCCAATCAACCTAGCTCTCATCCAAAATTACATGGACAAAAATGCCCCTTACCCTAGCCGCACCTACCAACCCCTTGGTTGGGTTGGGCCTCAAGTTTAGTTGAGCCCAATATGCTTCCATTTTATTGCACCTTCCATTGGACATTAAATTAACTAATTAATTTAAGGCCCAATTAGCTCATTTTATTAAATGTGTTGATTATTATTAATTATTAACTATTTAATAATTAATATGGAATTTGTCAATGCAATTAATTATTTCGATATGATCTATTTGACTTAATTAATCATAACGGTCCATGACGGTATACGATTAATTAATCAACTTATCATATTTTGCAAAACCAATTGTTGCAAATAAACAATTAATGCACGTATGGTTAAACACCTTATTTTGTGTGACCCTTTGAGGATTTATGCTTTGTTGGACATGAAATTAAATCGCTATTTTATTCCAATAATCATAAGCGGTATCTAGCAACACGTTATGATTCCCAATTAGCAGAAATAGTGTACAGCTACAAAATTTCAATCCTGCATAAGAAAACAATTAAGTTTCTCTATTTTGATTCTTATGTCACACGATATCATCGTATAATCCAAGATAGGAACGTGTCATTCTTGCAGATTATACGTTTCTTGATCTAGAGATAATTGTATCAGTTGCTAGCAAACAATCTATCTCCATCAAGAGGCCCAAACAGATATCGTCACTCACTAATTGAATTAATGAGGGACATACGGTTTTCTTGATAATTAGCTTTTCCCCACACAATTCAAGAATACTTAAATTAAGTCCGTATAGCAGCCTTTATCAGGAATCAGCGGTAGACATGATTTATAGCATCTATCCTCATGTGGAAAAAATAATCATCTCAAACTTAGAACCAAAATCATAACGAAATAAATAATGACACGTAACACAATCCATATATTTATTTCGTGGGGTCCAGTCCTGTACTATGTTCCATAACATATACATATGCAATTAAGTTGGTTACTCTTAACCTATGATTTATAGAACTTAATCATCACTTAACTTGCATACTAATCTTATTGATAATTAATGTCCTTTGTTAATTATCAAGATTATAGACTTTTAGATTTATCGTTGTCATTTATAACTAAATGAATAACAGTGATCTATAATTTAAATTTTCAACCTGAATGAACTGTCAATGAGTAAATCAAAGAATAAATGATCTGAAATCACCAATAACATAAACTATAGAAGTAGCCTAATAAGATTGGTTTCTTTCTCTCTCGTCTCGCATAGAGTTGACTAGATTCGGGCTCATGGAATCGGCTCGGCACTGCGAAAGAGTCCAAATCTGAAGCTAGTGGCGGAGGCAAGACAAAGAGTCCAGATCTGTGGAGAGAGAGAGCAAAGGGGAAGACGAGGGTGTTTACATGGAGGAGGTGGAGGAGGCTGAGTTCGGGGGTGGGGTGGTGTCGGCTATCTCCAGTCGGAAGTGGAGGCGACGGAGAAATCGAGGTCATGGGTAAAGATAAGAAATTATTAAAGGACAAAAAAAATGAAATTGAAGAGGAGGGGTCCTTCGGAGAAAGAAAGAAAATGAGATAGTATTG
Organism: Rhynchospora pubera; assembly: GCA_028095005.1. Lineage (NCBI taxonomy): Eukaryota > Viridiplantae > Streptophyta > Magnoliopsida > Poales > Cyperaceae > Rhynchospora > Rhynchospora pubera. Next base: position 178,647,247 of record CM051462.1, read on the forward strand.
TTTTCCTTCGAGGAAAAACCTAATAAACGAAAAAAATCAAAAATGTCTGTAACGATTTTTATATAAAAAACATTACAGTTTTAAATATTTTATTCTATAACGGTTTTATTCTATAACCGTTACAGAAAATAGTTTGATTTATAACGGTTTTTATTTAAAAACCGTTACAGAAGAGTTGACAACTTTTTCTCTTTATTTGTGACGGAAAATGTGTGACGGTTTTTTAAAAATAACCGTTACAGATGAATCTGATATTTTTTAGCACTCAAATTTTTAACCATCTGTAACGGATTTTGTTATAACCGTTACAAATGTCCCGTAACAGAAAGTCTTTTTTCTAGTAGTGTTTGACTTGCAACCAAATGCACTGTCGACATCTCAAGCAACAATCGGATAACCTGTGGGATATCGTGGCTGGATACCAGATATCACCTCAGTATCTCGAATGATGATTAAACCATCTACTCAATGTCTGAATAGCAACCAAGTGTCTCCTAAACGCTCTGGACAACAATCGGAGCATCTATTTGATATTCTGGCTGGCTACCAGATATCACCTCAGTACTTCGGATGGAGATTGGAACGTCACTTAACGTCTGATTGGCAACCAGATGTCTTAATGATTCGAGTGGCAGTCGAATCGTTCCCCTGATACATTGGATGAAAACTAGATACCACTTCAACGCTTCAAATGACAATTGGATCGTCTACTTGATATCATGACTGCAAACCATGTATCAACGCAACGCTTCAAGTGACAAGAGAACTGTTTATTTGATATCTTGGCTGGAAAACGAGTATCACCCCAATGAAAAGAAACCGAACATTGCCAAATGTCACTTCAACGCTTCGGGAGCAACACGAATCGTCACTATGAACATCGCCAAATGTCACTTTTAACGGAAGTCACTCTGTCTATTGAACGTCTTGGTCAGGTACGAGATGTCACTTAACGCTCTATGCCCATCGAACGAGCGTCACCCCGCTTTCCGCGAAAGGTCAAGGAGCAACCAACTCGGGTCGCACCCGCGCGCATAAGATTTTAACGCCCATAAACCCATGGGTCCAGCGTCTTTTACGTCCACAATCCCAGGCGCCTGACGTTAACTCAAAAAAAAAATAAAAGAAAACAACCTCAAGCACCGCATCAACCAAATTTATTGATCTGATCAGGAATTAGATGTCACTTTCAGACACCCTCTACAAAGATCAACATGAAGTCTAAGGTACCCGCTTCAGGAAGTCCATGCCTTAAAAATACAAAATTCAAACCATAAGAGCTTAAATCCTGATTCCTCACATTACAAGGAGAACTCGAAAAACGAGAAGATTACAAGCGTACAGCGACGGCAGTCAACCGAAACCTCTACAAGCTAAGAACTCTAGAGACTGATGTCCCCTACAATCCAAAGTCCACAAAAAAATCTGATAATATGATATATTAATATTGCATTGTAGTAGTAATATTAATAATAATAAAAAAAATATAAATGCATGATAGGACCGCTAATTGCATATTTACAATTCCCTAAAAGCTCACGACACATAATCCTTTGATTTTTCCCGAACTAGAGGTGCTCCTGACCATGTTGGAGGTAATTAACAGTAGGGGATTGCGCCTACTAGAAAGAAAAGACCGCTTCAAATAATAATCCCTCATGGAATCTCAAGACCAGGCAGTTACCGCGCTTCGGGGTGGTATCGGTACCAGCCTCTTGAGGCTCGTGAGGGGTATCTGATCTGCATTCTTTTTGCCCCTCAATCCAAGATCGAATTTTCCTCTGTTGATCCGAGGGCCGCGAAAAAGTGTGAGAAACAAAGATATCTCATTTCCCATTAACAATATGTCATCGACATATAAAATCAAGAACAAAATGTGACTCTCACTCACCTTCTTGTATACACAAGGTTCTTCCTTTCTTTGAATGAATCCAAGAATTTTAACATTTTTATCAAAGCGCTTGTTCCAACTCTTTGATGCTTGCTTTAAGCCATAAATGGCTCTTTTAAGCTTACATACATTGCTGATATTCTTGGAATCTTCAAAACCTTGAGGTTGTACCATGTAAACATCCTCATCCAACTTCCTATTTAGGAAGGCTATTTTGACATCCAATTGTCATATTTCATAATAATAAAATGCAACAATAGCTAGCATAATCCGAATGGACTTGAACGTAGCAACTGGTGAAAAGGTTTCATCATAGTCAATTCCTTTGATTTGACTAAAACCTTTCGCTACAAGTCTCGTCTTGTGGTTCGCCAAGTTACCATTCATATCCATCTTCCTCTTGAAAACTCATTTGTTTCTAATGGCTTTCTTTCCTTGAGGAAGCTCTACCAAATCCCATACTTGGTTGTCATACATGGATTGTATTTCGGATTCCATGGCTTCTTGCCATGCCTTGGAGTCTTTGCTTTCATTGCATCTTCATAGGTCAAGGGATCTTCGGTATCTATTACCAAGATCTCATGAAAGCCCATATAAAAATCGGGTGTCCTTCTTAACATTGTCGACCTTCTAAGCTCTCTTTGTTCTTGTGACTCCTCTTGAGTTTCTTGAACTTCTGCCACAATTTCTTGCGGAATCGGTTCTTGCTCAACTTGAGTCAAACGAACACTTGGTGGAGAGTCCTAAGTCTCTTCGACAATCCTTTGTGAAGGTTGATTACTCGTACTCCCACTGATCAAAGAAGCTTCATATGGCATTTCATGATCATCTTGAATATCATTCATCTCATGATCACCTACTTGTAGGTCATCTTGAGTTTCCTCAAGTGTAATACTACTGCCACTGCTTTTGATTCTTTCGAGAAACTCTTTCTCTAAGAATATTGCACCTTTCTTAATGAATAATAGTATTTGTTTCCTTGTGCCAAAAGCTATACACTTTTGTCTCTCTTGGGTATCCAATGAAGAAGCACTTATCCGCTTTGGGTTCAAATTTTGTTGACATCATACGCTTGACGTATGCCTCACAACCCCAAACTTTGAGAAAAGATATGTTAGGTGGTTTGCCCATCCATAACTTATATGGAGTTTTCTCAACGGATTTTGACAGAACCATGTTTAGTGTATGCGAGCCGCTGTTTGGAGCATAACTCCAAAAATATAAAAGTATCTCAGTTTGGCACATCATTGATCGAACCATATCCAACAAGGTTCGATTTCTCCTTTTAGAAACAACATTCCACTGCGGTATACCTGGTGGAGTGAGTTGTGGTATGATACCACAAATATGTGCTAAACTCATTACTCAAGTATTCACCTCCACGATCAGTTCGTAAGGCTTTAATTATCTTGTCAAGTTAGTTCTCTACTTCGTTTTTGTATTCCTTGAACTTCTCAAAGGATTCACCTTTATTGTTCATGAGATACACATAGTCAAAACGACTATAATCACTTATATCCTTGCACTCTTACTCATTGGACCACATACATCAGAGTGTATCAATTCCAATAAGCCATTCGTCAATGCACCTTTCTTCTTGAATGGTGATTTGGTCATCTTTCCAGTTAAACAAGATTCGCATGTTCCAATTGCTTCACTATCAAGCAAATCTAGAAAGTTTGCTTGTTGTGATTTCTTTATGCGTTTTTCGTTTATATGACAAAGACGATAGTGCCACAAGCAATATTTTTAATACCGTACCGGGCATCATACCGGTGAAGCAAAGGGTATAGGATTTTACCGGTATACCGGTTGTACCTGTTTTGAAAACATGATGACATCATATACTTTTTTTAGTATATAAAAAAGTATGGTTTAAGTTCTAAATAAATTATATTAACTTAAGTTGATTTATGATTGCATTTCAATACACAGTATTAAGTCGGGTATGGATACCATATCAGTTCTAGTGTAAAACTCGTGTACTCATTATTGCTAATTGTAAGCAAACTATATGACTGATGTGGCATCCTTCATTTGGCGAGGTTCTTATCATCATATAAATATGTGTTAAATGAAACGAAACAACAGTACACTGTTCCAATTACACTGTTATGGCACAATGGTTCTAAGGAGCATATCATCGAACACCTTGCCTGCATATGCAAACTAGTGGGAATGAAACAATGACACAAGAAAAACCTACCGTGCACAGCGAGCTGCCTATCGTTGTTCTGTTTTTATGACTAATGAGTAATGTTAAATGTTTTATCAAAAAACAAAATAAAATAAAATAAATAAAGATCCTGTAGAGATTTACTAGATATAAACAAATCTAGTAAAGATCTCGCCAATGAAACTACCTGTTTACAAACAAGGAAAAAACTGAAAACGAAAGGAGAATGTACATGGGAAGGATAGCTGGATAGAGGCGGAGGGAGAAAAATTAGGATGAAATTACTGCATCCCAAAATTTCTTACCATCGTATTTCCCAGCGAAAATAGAAAGAAGGCAAACATATTTTCTTTTGCGAACTCAAAAAGCAATTGATCTTAGCGAAAATGGAAATTAAGAATACAAAACAGGTAACAGACGGTATAGGAAATTTTCGATTTTTGACCGATTTTAGCGGGTTTTTGACTGACGGGTATTATGAGAATGCTCCTACCGGATTCTTATCCGGTATCCGATTTTACCGGAAATTTCCGGCACCCGGTAGGGTATTAAAAACAGTGGCCACAAGAGTGTCTCATTTGAATGAGATGTCCTGATTCTCTTGTATTGATATTCAACACATGTTTATCATTATTTATATCAAGCAAATAAAACCCATTTGAAATGAAAGCATTTGTATAAACTATTTCATTCTTCGAGATAACCATACGAGAGTTATCTATTACAAAACAAAAACCTTCTGCATCCAAGCATGATACAGAGATAATGTTTCGAAATACAGAAGGAACATGATAAACATCCTTTAAAGTTAAACATGAGCCACTAGATAAATGAAGGTCCAAGGTGCCCATTGCAACTGTAGAGATACTTGCACCATTTCTAACCTTCAGCACAACATCTCCTTTTGAAAGAGATCCTCTATCCTTTAGTTCTTGCACATTAGAGACTAAGTGAGCACATGATCCGGTATTAATTACCCAATCTTGGATAGTTATGACTAAGTTTAAATTTAGCTCAATAACAAGTATACGTTTGGAAGCTTCCACTTAATCTTGCCACCATCCAAGTCACTCTTGTACTTGGGGGCAATTCATTTTAAAGTGTTCCTTCTCATGGCAATGGAAGCACTCTGTGTTAGAGTTAGGAGATGTCCTCCTCTTACTTCCTTTAGAGGTGCTCGCTTGAGCCACTCCACTTTTGTCATTACTTGTTTTGTTCTTTACTTTGCCTTTATTCTCGGCAATCTTCTTGCTACTAGACGTAATGATTCCGTCATTAGCAAGGGGGTGTTTTTTTACCAAAGAACACAAAAAATTAGGAAGTGTAGACATAGCTGGAAAATTCACATTTAAGGTATATGTTAATGTTCATGACTTATCACAGTTTGTACTAACAATAAAAAATTGTCTGTTTTATTAGTCACTCAAGATCCCTTTCAAGTAAATGGCCTCACCAATTAGATACTAATCACCAATCATAATTTTTAAGTAAAACGTGACTTTTACTTAACCTTATGACTCTTGTCGTTCTCATTAAGAAAGAATAATCTCATTTCTTCATAGAACTGTCTTTCCCAAAATCAAAGCCTAGATCTTGGTGATTTGTATAAGAAAATTCATTTTATTGGTCAACAAGCACGACTGAATTGTTCCCATGTAATGAGCAAGAGAAGTGTCTCACACAACTCCCACTCACTTTTGGCCTAACAACCAATTTATGGAAGCTCCACGATTTCTAGCAACCAGGTCACACTCATGCTTATTCCGAATTACTAGCTTAAATGAATAAAATGAGAATAAAAGATACTCTTAAATTTTTCATGGACATAGTAAATTAAATAATTAAATTTACCAAATTATGGTCACTATAAATGATGAATATAGTAAAAGTCATTAATACATAAATTCATACTAGAATATGTCTTGGTTAGAACCGTGAATTTTGAAAACGTGAAACTTGGTATATTGAACAACTAAAACCAATTGTAACTTTTAAAGATTCAAAATCAATTAAATTAGAGACAACCTTATTAAAAATAATTGAGTGAAAAATAGTTTACCTTCGGAGTAAAAGTTACAGTTAATTAAATTCTGAAATTTATACAGCCTTGAGATTGTGTAGTTTAACTCAAAATCCGAGTTCATTCATTATGGGCCATTTGATTTATTTTTTTATTACTTGATTTATTTCGACCGTCCGATTCCTATCTCCTATTTTATTTGCCCTTTCCCCAATTTCGGTAACAGGTCCCTTCATTCGGACTGCATTCTTGGGATGGCCGTCCACTGAACGCTTTTGCTCTAAGCCGTTTAATTTAATCTCAAAGACTATGAATGTCCTGTGCATAATACCAGAATTGGTAGGTTCGAAAAATTTTAACCGTTAAGATTACATCGGACGGCTCGGATCGAAAGACATCCACTAGACGTTTTTGACCTGAGCCGTCTGATTTAATCTCTACGGCTATGAATGTTCCGTGCATAATACCAGAATTGATAGGCTCGAAAAAACTTTAACAGTTGAGATTAAATCGGACGACTCGGATCGAAATACATCCATTGTATACTCTCCCCATTCATTCTTCCTTCTCCCTCTTCCGATCCGATAGCTTCTCCCTCTCAAATCTCTCTACTTCCTCTCTCCATCGGAGCCTAGAGAATTGTGCTCCGCCCCGGTATTCCCTCTCTAGACCTCCAATAACTCACCTCGTTGAGTCTGTCACCTATTCCTAGACCCTATGCTCTAACCCTTGGTTCGCTCTTATCCCTTGCCGTTCCTCTTGCCCCTTCATCAGTTGCCATCTCAGCAATGCGGAACCCACAACTCCCTCTCTCTTCGTGCCTACTTAACCCTGGGTCTCTCTCGATTTCTCTAGATCCCCACTTTCTCTCAAAAAAAAAAAATGAAAGGTTGGTAAGAACAGAGTAAGAGAAATAGAGGTGTCGAGGGCTGAGCTTGTCCAGAGAAGGAGGTGCTTGGTGGCCGACGAGGCGAGGTGGCAACAGTGACGTAAAGAGGCGAAGAGGTGTGCAGTGTGCTGGCCGATTTTGTCTTCCCCTTTCTCTTCTCAGTTGGTAATCTCTTTGCTAACCTAGTTCCTTCATTTCTTTGATCTGTGGTAGTGTTTGCTTGCTTAACTGATGCTTGTAGTCATGTCAATTAGTTATGTGTTGATGGATTGAAATTTGTCTCTGTTAACACGTCATTTATTCTTTGTGCTTCGCCTTGCTGTGAACTAATTGGGAATACCTAGTATATATCAGTCAACACCAGTTTAATCTACTCGCTTGAGCTTCTTCTTGATATAATCTGATGTTGGGGTTAAACATGCGTAAATTGACAAATGTTTGATTAATGGATGCATAGAGTAGTAATCTGTTTAGTGCTTGTTATTGAAACTTTCTGCACGTGCTAGGCTTTGACACTTTGGTTTGTTAATTCCCTTTTAGCAGTTGTGTTTTATTTGAATGGCATATTAGTTGCAATCGGTACCATAGAAGTTGAATCGTAAATGTATCATGTATCGTAGCATTAAGTATCGTATCGATTCGTTGAAGATATCCTAAGCTATCCTTAAAATAATGTAAAATAAGTAATTAGAATTTATATTGAACTATTTTCATTAAAAGAAAGTTCTAATATCACACTATATCCTTATAATCATTCGATAATTCAGCCTTCTTTAAATATAGTGTATAAATATTGGATTTTACTTAAATTTTATAATATATAATATGTATAAATCATTTACAATTTTATTGTATGATATTACACTGTAAAATCTGTATAAATAATACTCATTATTAATTATTTTTGTTTATATAAATTATTAATCATTTTATTATTTATAACAGTGTATTGTATTTTTATAACATTATATTGTATAATCTGTATATATTTTTTATTTGTATAAATTATAAATAATATATTGTATAAAACTATAATCTATATAAATTATATTAACATAATATATGTAGAAAGTATTAAACTATTGATCATTATAGTATAGTATTCTGCTATATAATTTGTATAAATGATTATTATTATTGTTGTTGTTGTTCTTATTATTCTACTAATATTCTACTATAATCTATATTAATATAATTGAAAATGATTATGATTGTTATTATTATTTTACTAAAATCAAATCATTTCACTATTGACTATTGCCGAATCGTTTGTATCTTAAGATACAGCCTAGTATCATAAGTTATATATTGTGTATCTTAAGATACATTAAGATACACTGCAATTGAGATACAATGGTCAAGATACGTATCGATCAGGCTATGAATCGTATCGTATCGTGAGTTACGTATCGTGTATCTTAAGATACTAAATTCTATGATCGGTACAATCTAGGTACTAGTTCGGCATCCCTCTTTGTTAATTGCTGGTACAAGTTCTTCAGTTCAAGGACTTATTTGTAAAGTAATGTCGTAGAATCTTTGAACTGACTAAGGACTATTAAGTTTGTCTAGAGTATAAATAATTTTTGAAATAAACCGTATATTGTCTTTTAATCTCTTTCTTAACTAATGTGTTACTGTTGTGCATGTCTTGATGTTCCATGACCTGCACAAGTCCATATTATCTTTCTATATCGTTCTGGTAAAATCCAAAGACCTTCCAAGGACTGACTTGTGATCCTTTGCTGCTAATTGGGCTTAATTGTAAATGTTTTAATTCCTCTTGTTAAAAGGACTAGTCTGAAAAGTTCTTGACTCATGTTGGATTCGGGTCTGTTTTGGGTTGTCCTCTCTCTTCAGCTTTTCTATAAAGTAATTACCATGGTTTTTAATAGTTGGAGTTAAAACTAAGTTGGTTAAACTTTTATTGCTATTTGATGGTTAATTTGATTCGTGGCCGAGACAAAACAAATGATGAATGGGTACATTTAATAGATCATGATGAATAACAAATAAACTTGGAGAGCTTTATTAACTTCAAAGCGGGATTTTAAAATGCAATATAATTAAGATTGTCCTAATCAATTAGAACATATAGTAAACTATGATAATTGGATTCTAATGTTAATGTAAGTTTCATTCCCTTATACTTCTCATTTATAAACATTTAAAATAAACCGTTTAGGAGTTTTGACACATAACTGTAGTAATTTGTATATAGGCAAAATTCTGAAATAAGAAAATAAAACAACAATATAAATAAATAGTTGCTTTTATAAATAACTAAAGTAGAACATTGATTTAGACACAATCTAGATTATACAAGTCCGTATAAATGACTAAACTAAACAGTAAGCATAAAAAGTATATCTTATAAACATAAAAGCTAGGAATAAAATTAGAAGTCCAAACTTAGACACATTATGTACGGTTAGAAGTCCAAACTTAGACACATTAAGTTCAATAATAGTTTTAGTTAGTTAAATAAAGATTCTTACAACACAAATAAATTATCAAATAATTTGTAATGCAACACACATTAGATCACCCACTGGTTAAAAATATATTCTAGTACTTCAAAATAATTAAGTAACATTAACACGTTGATTTAAATTTAAATATAATCAACAACTAATTTCTTGAAGTTAAATAACTAAATAAGAAGTATAACTAAGATATGGATATTCGTATATAAATATTAAAAGTAACATAAATGTATTAACTTCACCTAAACAGAAATATTAAACGATTCCCGAAAGCACAATAAATGATGTTACGAATATACGGCAGATTCAGTTTTTTACGGCTGTGTTTTAGGTATTTTTTACGCCAGATGATGGGTACTGTAAATGGGGGTGCCGCTAAAGAGAATAATTAACCGCCGTAATTGCTAACTTTTTAGAGGAGGAGCGCTGTGTTTTTTTGGTTTTGTACACGGCTTTTAACCAAAATACAGCCGTAAATACATCCTTTTTTACAACGGTTATTTCTTAGATACTGCTGTAAAAGAAAATTATTCACAGCTTTTAAAATACAAATTAAAACCCGCCGTAAAAGACATCATATATATATATATATATATATAATCCTCAAATTGCATAAATTCATATAAAATTGCATAAATTCACAAAAATACACATTAATTCACAGAAATTCATATTCAATAATATTAATAAAATTCATATACACACACATGAAAATTTGGTTATAGTTAATCCAAAAGTACAACATTGTAACTCATTATCCGTACCATTAATTATCAAAGGAATTAGAAACTCAAAAAACACCTCTATTGTTTAATTAATCTCCTCTTCAGAATATATAGCACCTAGCGGTTCCAAAACCTGCATGTTAATTAACACTTCATATTAATAAAATCCTAAATCCTAAACCAATTGGAACGAAATTAACTAACTGACTAAGCATGATATTAAACCTGACCTAAACTCTAATATTAAACTAACTAATTAAGTAAGAGCATATGACTTGTTTAAATGATGATCAGAAACAGATAATGAACAAAGTGATTTAATATGGTAATTTAGATAATGAACAGATAATGCAGGTCATGCATTGACATGCATCACTAGAATACAAGTTCAGATCTCAATGAAAAGTGTTAGAACCCGCTAATAGCAAGGAAATGGAATCCAAACCCAATAGGATATCACTTTTACTGACTAAAACATATTGAAGTGGTGAAAACTGGCTTTGTAGAGGATATCACTATACTACTATCGGTGTGTAAACTGGCTTTGTAGGCTAGTTTTTCTGACCGTCCGATTTCATCAAGATCCGTGCGGAGATGTTAAGCAGCGGTTGAGATAGAGGCGCTGATCTCCTCGGATAGATTAAAATTTTCCGTCTCTGTCAGTTAACTCCCGTTTGTCACTTGCGTTGATATCCTCTCTCGCGACTGACTTAGTCACTTGATCCCAGAAAAGGAAAAAGATTCGCCTCATCCCAGAAAAAAAAAGACGAAGACGATTAGAAGAAACCCTAGAAATTACGAATGTCGCAACTGGCTTGATCGCTTGCGCTACTCATCGCCATCAGGAAGGTAATCCCTCTACTCGACATTGCTTACTCTAATTTCATGCCTCTGTTGTGAATTTTTTAGACTTTCGCTCACCCTAACCAAAATAAAGATTGTTTGCATAAAATTATTAGTTAAATCATAAATGACTCTTGAGTCTTGCGAATATCCCACATCCAACTGAAAATAATTGTCTACTTTATATTATGCTTCATCATTCTTTCTATATTCTACTTATATTTTAGGCCTCTTCCAATTATAATTTAGAGTCCCCTAAATGAAGATTGTTTGCATCAATTTAAACCCGACAATAAAAACAAAGCATTATAGTATGCGTCGGTTAAATTAGCATTATTTTCCTTTTGTCACACTGTTTTTGTCAATGACTGAAAATAATGTATTATAGTATGCATTTCTTTTGTACAAGGGCAGTACACGATGACTAACGAAGATGAGAACAACACCGACCCTTATGAATATTTAGAATGTGCGCCTTTTGTTGGAAAAGAATTTCTAAGTAAAGATGATGCAAGGGCATTCTACAATAATTTTGCTTACCGAAGGGGGTTTAGCATTCGCAAAGGAGGTCATTACATATCTTCTAAGAAAGAAGAGCCGACAATGGTTAGGTTTGTTTGCTCCAATGAAGGGTATGCAAAGAAACCCGACAACCAAACAACCCCCCAAAAGGACAAACCACACACTCGAACCGGTTGCAAGGCTCGTCTTAGAATCAAATTGAAAGATGGAATTTGGAAAGTTAGTGTTTTTGAAGATGAACATAATCATCCCTTGATCACTTCTCCGGCTAAGAAACGAGGCCTACGCTCTCATAGAAAGTTGGAGCCCGAAGATAAACAAGATATAAAAGACATGCATGCTCAAAATATTGAGCCTGTAAAAATTCATCAGTACTTGGTGGCTAAACATGGGGGTATGGAGAATGTTAGATTCAAAAGGAAGGATGTGAGTAACCAAATAGCATCTGAAAATCGAAGATTTGTTGGTGTGGATGTGGAGGCTACTTTGGTATATTTTCAAAAGAAGAAAGAAGAAGACTCTGAATTTTATTATGATGTAGAGGTGGATGAAGATGGACATTTGAAGAACATATTCTGGGTTGATGGAAGAGCAAGAAGAGCATGTCAAGAATTTGGCGATGTCGTGACGTTTGACACAACTTACCAAACAAATAGGTATCTAAAAAGAGGAAAAAACAGATGTGATTTTTTTTCCTTAAAAAACAAAAATAACAGCTCTTTGTTTAAACTTTAAATAACATATTTGATTTTGTTTGAAATTTTTCAGATATTGCATGCCTCTTGCACCATTCATTGGAGTGAATCATCATTGGCAAAATATTTACCGACCAATGTCAACCTCACAAAGAAGTAACGAGTGGGTTCAATGTTGAGGTCGGAGACGAAGGTTAGTTTTAAATATTTACCGACCATTCATTGTAGCATTAAATATTTACCGACCATTCATTGTAGCATTAAATATTTACCGACCATTCATTGTAGCATTAAATATTTACCGACCATTCATTGTTGAGGTCGGAGACCAATGTCAACCTCACAAAGAAGTAACGAGTCGGTTCAATGTAGCATTAAATATTTACCGACCATTCATTGGTTGCAATGTTGAGGTCGGAGACGAAGGTTAGTTTTGTATGGTTGTTCCAAACTTGGGTGAAAGCCATGTATGGTAAGGAACCGAAGACAATTATTACCGACCAATGTCCCTCAATGAGAATTGCTATCAAAGAGGTTTTTCCTAATACCGTCCACCGGTGTTGTCAATGGCATGTGATGAGAAAGGCGAGTGATCATTTGGGTGGCCTTTATAACCTAAAGGAAGGTTTCGAAGATGAGTTAAAGCGGGTTATAAATTGTAGCATGACGGTGTCCGAATTTAAGGAGGGTTGGAGAAGCATGCTTCTTAAGCATGATTTAAGGAACAATCGACACCTCAAGAATATGTATGAGAGTAGGTCCGAGTGGGTTCCGGCTTATTTTAGAGATGTTTTTTGTGCTAATATGTCAACCTCACAAAGAAGTGAAAGTGCTAATGCCTCCTTGAAGATTTGGACGAACAATCATCATTCAATGTATAAACTCGCCTTACATGTTGAGAAAATTGTGGAGGGTATTTGGGCAAAAGAGAGTGATGAGGATATTGCAACTATGAAGAAGGTGCCCAAGTTTTCAACACTCTATCTAATGGAGAAGGATGCTTCTCAAGTTTACACGGCCAAAATCATGTCGGTTTTTAAGGAAAACTTAAAACTATCCCAACTTGGTGAAGTTAATGAGGTGGAGAAAGATATGTTGTATGAGGTCACCATTAAAGAACATCCTGTTGGAGTTATGTCCTAGAAGTCAATAATTTAATGACTTAATTATTAGTTTATGTTTTGGATGATATTTTATCATCTGTTCCTAGGTTTATTATTGACAGATTATTCAGGTTGAGGATCTGAATTGTAGATCTCTGTGGATCATTCTTTAGAATGACAATAATAAATCTAAACGGTCCATAATCTTGATAATTAACAAGGAACATTAATTATCTTATAAGATTAGTATGCAAGTTAAGTGATGATTAAGTTCTACAAATCATAGGTAAAGAGTTACCAACTTAATTGCATATGTGTATGTTATGGAACATAGCACAGGACTTGACCCATCGAAATAAACATATGGATTGTGTTATGTGTCATTGTTTATTTCGTAATGATTTTGGTTCTAAGTTTGAGATGTTTATCTTTTCCACATGAGGATTGGTTCAATAAATATCGTCTACCGCTGATTCCCGATAAGGGCTGCTATACGGACTTTATTTATGTGCTCTTGAATTGTGCGGGGAAAAGTTAATCATCAAGAAAACCGTATGTCCCTCATTAATTCACTTAGTGAGTGACGATATCTGTTTGGGCCCCTTGATGGAGATAGATTGTTTGCATGCAACTTTATACAATTATCTCTAGATCAAGAAACGTATAATCTGCAAGAATGACACATTCCTATCTTGGATTATACGATGATATCGTGTGACATAAGAATCAAAATAGGAAAATACATATATTCTCTTATGCAGGATTTAAATACTGTAGCAGTACATTATTTATGCGAATTGGGAATCATAACGTGTTGCTAGATACCGCTTATGATTATTGGAATTAAATAACGATTTAATTCCATGTCCAACATAGCATAAATCCTCAAAGGGTCACACAAATAGGACTTTAACCATACAGTGCATTATTTATTTATTCGCAACAGTGTGTATTGCGAAAATATGATAGTTTGATTAATTAATTGTATAGCGTTGTGGACCGTTATAATTAATTAAGTCAAAGGGATCATATAGAAATAAATTAATGCATTTGCTAATCCCAAATTAATTATTAATGAGTTAATAATTAATTATGTTCAACTCATTTAAATTAATTGAGCTATTGGGTCTTTATTTAATTAGTTAAATAAAAGCCCAATTTGAGGTTAGTTGAAAGAGCAATTAAAAGGTTGAATTAATGGGCTTGTAATACACTTGGTGTAGCCCACAAAAGCCTCCAATAGGGGCCGGCCATGTGAGGGCAATATTGTCCACAATTTGTTGTGGTAGGTAGGTGTAGAGAGCACTATATAAAGGGGTCAAGTTTTGGGGAAACCCTAGCCTCCACTCCATTCTCTCTCCCTCTTCCTCTATGGCCGAAATTCACCAAAAGGGAGAAAATTTTCAGAATTTTCTCCATGCTCTCTCTTCTCTCCTCTCCTCTCTAGCTCATGGGTTGAGCACTCCTCTCCACAAATTAAAGCAATTAATTGCTAAATGAGAGAGGAAACCTAGAGGGATTAGCTTCTATCTTCCTCTTGCTAGCACAAGAGTTGAAGATTATGGTTAACCTCCTTGGTGGACTCGAGGCCGATCAACCGACGAAGGAGGAGGCGCATGGAGACTCGCCATCGATTCCCATGCCGTAGGATCGAGCCCCGCGAATACGATTTCGCGGGAGGTACGATTTCCCCTTTTTCTCGTGTGTTTGAATAGCTTGTGTACTAGATCTTGTGTGTGCTATGTTTGCTTGGTTAATTAATTGGTAATTAGCATAAAAATGAAAATTAGCACACTTTCTAACAGTGGTATCAGAGACTTGGTCGTACTTAAGCTATTTTTAACACTTAATTAAGAGAAATTGGCTACTTAATGGATTAGTAAAGATGATGCGTTTGTTTGCTGTCTGGAAATGGTATTTTCTGTGTTGTTTCGCATTTTTCTCTGTGATACGTCATCTGGAAGATCTTTCCATCTACATGAAAGTTGTAGATCTGTGGATTGTGATTCTTTTGGCGTTGGATTCACATTTTTCTGAATTAGTATAGATTTACTGTGAATAAAATGGCGACAGTGCGCAGAACCAGTTTCTGCTTGCACTGTCCTGTTTGAATGGCTTGAAAGATTTATATTTTGAATATAAGTACCAGTTTTCTATGGCTAGAAATAAAGAGGACTTGAAGCTCTTTCTGAGAATGTAAAATTTGTTGCATGACTCGGATTAATTTGTGGGTTTTCAAGTATGAAAAGGAAGATCTTGTCAGATCCAGTTTGTTGAGCAAATCGATTGTTCTAATAAACTGTACCAACTGAGAACTCCTTTAAAAATTCTGTTTAAATGGAGTTGTTCTATTTTGAGTTAGGATTCCAGAAAAATTAATTTCATAATTTTTCGTGGATTTTTGGACCTTCAACTAGGTTAAAACCTTTCGATTGACAGTCTGTTCCAGTACAGAATTTGTTGATTGTTTAGGCTGTAACTTAATATTATTGAACTGAACTTGGTTGTTTTCTTTTCATGAATGGATAGCCTGTAGTCTAAACAAGTTTTTCTATGTATATTGTATATATAAAAAACTGGATAGAAGGTGGTCTAACAGACCAAATGGTTGAGAGGATAAGCTGAAAATCTCATAACGGTGTTTCGTGCACTTGTAAGAGATTTGTCATTTTTGATTCTCCCAGATGGTTTAAGATCTCTTCTTGAATTTTTTACTGGTAATCACAACTATGATAAGGAGCTTAAGTAATTTATTTGAGAATTTTTGGAGACCGAAAACTGTTGTTTTTGTTGGATTCCATTAGTTACGTTTTTTGGTAAATTACTGTTTTTCTAAGTATTCAAACTAGTTGAAATTAATTAGAAAACTCCTTGTTTGATCTCCTTTCTGTTTATGGGATGTTGAAAGAACTTTCTAAATGAATTTAAACAAGTTTGGTTGTTTAAAATTGAGGATTTGTACACGGAATTTACTTATAGCAAACGATACGCAAAGATGCTTGAAAATCGTTAATTGGAAACAAAGTGGACTTGTATGTGCTAACTTTGTTTTGTAGGTGGATAGTGGGTTTAGTATGGCTCAAGACTCAATGCCTTGTGGTTGTAAATGAATGCATGTGTGAATGTTTGTAATGCGGCCTTTGGTGCCATTAATTAATTTTTGATTAATTTTTGATGTAACTTGTGAGGCTTGCATGCCCCTAAGGATAGGAAGGGAATAGGATGTTTTTCACATGCATTTTGCACCTTTATTTTATATAGGATTTAGATCCTTATAGAATTTAGTGGGAGGGCAAGGATTAGATTAGTTTTGCTCCATGGACGATGTGGCGAAACTAATGCAAGCGGGAGCCATACAAACCCACAACTATGAGATGCTTATATGTGATTGCTTGTGATTGCTATGAATTGTCATAGGCTAGGTATGGGTGTATGTTTACATGACCACCAAACAAGTGTCACTTAATTGATTGTCCCAAACAAAACATGATTAAGTTGAATCGCCCTCCTTCTCTCTATCCCCTTCTAACGTGTATGATCGTTCATTGATGCATTCTCGCCGACGCGGGACATCGTGTTCCATCATCCGTGTCGGGGTGTAAATCGGATTTACTAGGAGCAAATAGAGAAAGGTTACTTAACGATGTTTTCTAATCGGATTGGACATCGGGGCAAAGTTTGTGGATGTACATGTGATATTTCACAAACCAAGAATCATATGGAATGATTGGTTGGAGAACCTACCTTATCTAGTTGTTTTGGTGTCACGCCGACGCTAGCACCATCTCAACGAAAATAGGGATCTTGGAAAACCTACTACATTTGGGACGTTAAATAAATGTAGTGGGAGTTTTATTTGTTATAAATAAAACAATTGCATAAACTAAATGACCGTAAATTGATTTTGTTATAGATGTTAAAATTGTTAATTTTGTTGCGTTCAATCTTTGAAAATGAACAAACTCGTTTCTAAAAGGTAGTTACTTGAAAGAGTAATACCGATTCCTAAGACACGATCTTAGTGAAGAGAAACTTGAGTATGTCAATTCCCAAAACTTTCCTCAAACTACCCGAACGTAGCATCGCGATGATTGATTGACTTTTGGCGAAAAGTTATTCAATAAAGCGTATGGCTAGTATCCTCATTTAAAATTTCTAGACCTTTGAATTAGAGAATTCATATGGACTAGATCTAACTCGTACGCTCTCATCCACTTACTCAAGAAAGTGTTCTTGGAGAAAGTAGATATTAACTCCATCATTTATGATCGAGTATAAAGAGTATGAGTTGACCAAGAGATTCTTCTTTTATAAAAGGATACATGAACGGTTTCATTGGCTCACAAATCGAAAGATTGAAGTAGCTAATTGATGACTAGAGATATTAATCTCCGATATCAAGGATTGTTGATATTGTCATACGATCTCTTTCTAGTATTAAAGGATATGGCGTTACCTTTTACGCACACTTGTTGGTGAAAAAAGGTAATTGGTTAAGTATTCAAGAAATACTTCACCAATGTATGAGTTGAAATTTCGAGACTCTCATTGATGACCATGTGTCACATGAGATGTTTCATTTGCCGTTTATGGGAGGCATTTGAAAGGTTGTCCGAAGTACCATGATTGTGACGATTAGAAATATTCTAATCCTAAAGTGTATTTGTCGTTCAAATTATCTCACTATCTCTAATTTACACTAGTAACTTGATACTAGTTCATATGCTCGCATTTAACGAAATGTGTTGGCAATGAAGAATAAGAGAATGTTCGAGAGATGTAAAGTTAACTCCGTATAGGAAATGACTTATTCATTTAAGTCATTACCATTGAATACGTAGAGTTATCTTTATTAAGAGTTTGTTTAGGAATTGAAGGTTGCATACCTTAATCCTAACTTCTCAAAACATCTCCACTTCATATTCGATGAAATGGATGATTATGTTTAATAAAAGACAAGTTCTTTTATTATGAATTTGTTTATATGATTTCATGCATCTTGATGGAATTTGCTTGAAATAGATAAACAAGTTATGAATGACAAATAGGATGCGTAAGACTTGACATAAAGTATTTGACTTTCATGTTATATATAACCGCTTAGTCACATATATAAACGAGAATCGCATTATGAGAGTCTACGTAACGTAGAGCTCGAAATTCAATTCGATTTCAAATCGATTGATATGCGAATCATGTTTGTTAAATGACAAAAGCGCCTTTAACCTACAAAGGTTTAAGGACAAGTGACTTGATTAGGACTTATACATATCGATGTATAAAGACCAATAAGTACTTGTGCAATGAAAGGTTGTTGATACTTTACTACTTAACCAACGATCATTGTAGATATTAACATATCTGTTTGATAAGGTATAAGTATGAACCTTTTGACTAGTTCAAAGGAGTTCAAGTGTGAAGTTAAAAAGGACCGTTCAAGGAAAAAGAAAAGTCTTACAATTAATCGTGGCAAATAAGTAGTTAAGTCATATGATTTGAAGTATTATCTAAAGAGTATGAAAATAGTTTCATAACTCACTCCATGAGGAACATTATGGAATAATGTGTCCAAGAATGGAGGTATCGAACAATATTTTGTATAGTTCGATCGATAATAAATCAAATTGACTTATTCGACTCGTATTAGGGAATTATGTTTGAGGACAATATTGTTTACACTGAATGGTGTTCCATCAAAGTCTATTGAGGAAGGTTTCTTACGAGATTTTGATCTCTAAGTATAATACTTCTCGAGATTTGGTGTTGAGAAGCTTATTTCAAGTATTGTGGACTTGTAAGCTTAAACCAAATAAGACACTATATATTTGTAGGATGCTTTATATTAAAAGGCACTACTTCCACGAATATGATAAGAACAAAGTAGTTGTTGCTAATCATAATGTAGTCTTGATGAATTGAAATTCTCAAGAAGAAGTAGTGGGAGTAAAGTGAGCATTAAAGGAGTTTATGCGTCACTACAAGAAGTACTCTTATGGGAAACTTGTCACTCCATACATGGTGCTTAGTGGGAGTTGAGCGGAACTTCATTCACAAGTTGTTTTGAAAAGAAGTTTAATAGTATGCTCCTTCCAATGAGGACTCAACCATATCACGAGTTGATGATGATTCGAGAAACTCATGGAATATATGAGGAGTCAAGAACTCGTTCAACAATTCATTGTGGAAGTAGTTCATGAACCTCAAGTACCAGTCCTACAAAAGATCAACGAGAGTTGATTGCCTAAGCCGTTTGGTGCATTGGCTTCACGACATTCTCAAACTTAGCATATGAGAATCCGTTGATAAACAAGAAAAACGATGGAACGATCCTATTCCACATATATGGTTTGAATTCATATGATCTTTAAATAAAATCCATGTATAACAACAAGGTATAGACCTTGGTTGACGTTCATGAAGGAGCAATCCATCAAGAACGTTTTAGATCTTCAAAAGGAAAGATCGACATGGATAACAAATCGACTATGTACAAAGCGCGGCTTCTCACTTGTAGCTATGTCTAAGTCGATGACTAGTTGACTACGTACAAAGCACAACCTCTTGCTTGTGGCTATGTAAAAGTCAATAAAGATCATTCTAGCAATAGTTGTATTTCATATATATTGATATATGGAAAAACACGTAAAACCGCCTTCTTCGTATGAATGAAGGATGATGTTGTGCATTTGACACAAATCGAGGTTTTATGTATTGCTAAAAACATATGCATGCTTCAAGGATCCATAAATGGATTAAAGCAAGTGTTGTGGAGATTGGAATAAAAGTTTTGACAAGGAAGTCAAGGAGTTGAACTTCGTCAAAAGTATCTTGTATAAACAAGATATTCAGTGGGAGCATAATTGTATTACTTGTATTGTTCAAGATAACAATTCATTAAATTGGGAATAACATTAACATTAAGAAAATGAATATTGTCGAGATCTCTTTGGAGAATGCTTTCTCAAATGAGAACTTGGGCGAAATCACCTAATCCTAGGAAACAAAATCTATAAAGATAGATTATGATGGATGTTAGGTTTGAGCAAATATGCATATATTGACGAAGTGTTCTAGAAACACGAAAGTTACACTCCAAGAAAGGATGTCTAACTATACGTCACATGGCATGACTTGAGTGTTTTAACTCGGTCTATTGCAACTCGATTCGAGAAAGTGCATGAAATAGTTCAAGCATTCCTTCATTATGAGTTTCATTGTGTACGCCATATTTATGCTTATGCCCCAATGTGTAGTATCCAAAAGATATGACAAACAGTTGTCGAATGGATACAAGAGAGACACATTAGGACGATAGTCAAGGATATCCTCGAGTATCTTATGAGAAAGAGTGATATAATGTTTCATCTCTTAAGATGAAAGAGAGCTCGTGTAAATTAATTACACTAATGCTAGTTTTTCCAAAGATTGATATAATCACAGTTGAACTACATATTTTGCTAAAAGGTGGTGTTGTAAATTTAGAAGGTGTTCTAAATGGAATATTACAACCGTTTCCGTCACCAAAGCAAAATACATAGCAACTTGTGAAGCGATAAAAGAAGTTTATTTCGGATCGATTTCTTAGTTGAGTTATTATGGTTCTAAGCATCTCGAACCATAACTTACTCTTAAAGAGCCCAATGTTACATTGGAGATTCAAATATGATCTATAACGATATCACTTGATATCATATGATGGTGATCAAGAATATATATAGGAGTATATATATAAATACATATAGGGTCGAACAAATTTTGGATAGGTTCGCGAACACAGCGAACACTCTAGCACGACCTCTACCTTGAGCAGTATACGAGATGCAGTTATGCATCCATACGTGGTGGACGTATGAGTAACTAGCTATAAGCGTATTATTTATTTTGAGGTCCGAGACATGTATATATGTAGATATATGACATCGTTCTCAATTCTTCGTTGGCTAGAAGTCACTACTGATTGACTCTAGGCCAAGTGGGAGATTGTTGGAGTTATGTTCTAGAAGTCAATAATTTAATGACTTAATTATTAGTTTATGTTTTGGATGATATTTTATCATCTGTTCCTAGGTTTATTATTGACAGATTATTCAGGTTGAGGATCTGAATTGTAGATCTCTGTGGATCATTCTTTAGAATGACAATAATAAATCTAAACGGTCCATAATCTTGATAATTAACAAGGAACATTAATTATCTTATAAGATTAGTATGCAAGTTAAGTGATGATTAAGTTCTACAAATCATAGGTAAAGAGTTACCAACTTAATTGCATATGTGTATGTTATGGAACATAGCACAGGACTTGACCCATCGAAATAAACATATGGATTGTGTTATGTGTCATTGTTTATTTCGTAATGATTTTGGTTCTAAGTTTGAGATGTTTATCTTTTCCACATGAGGATTGGTTCAATAAATATCGTCTACCGCTGATTCCCGATAAGGGCTGCTATACGGACTTTATTTATGTGCTCTTGAATTGTGCGGGGAAAAGTTAATCATCAAGAAAACCGTATGTCCCTCATTAATTCACTTAGT
Source organism: Rhynchospora pubera (assembly GCA_028095005.1). Taxonomy (NCBI): domain Eukaryota; kingdom Viridiplantae; phylum Streptophyta; class Magnoliopsida; order Poales; family Cyperaceae; genus Rhynchospora; species Rhynchospora pubera. The sequence goes on from CM051462.1 coordinate 178,669,135, forward strand.
GAGTGACGATATCTGTTTGGGCCCCTTGATGGAGATAGATTGTTTGCATGCAACTTTATACAATTATCTCTAGATCAAGAAACGTATAATCTGCAAGAATGACACATTCCTATCTTGGATTATACGATGATATCGTGTGACATAAGAATCAAAATAGGAAAATACATATATTCTCTTATGCAGGATTTAAATACTGTAGCAGTACATTATTTCTGCGAATTGGGAATCATAACGTGTTGCTAGATACCGCTTATGATTATTGGAATTAAATAACGATTTAATTCCATGTCCAACATAGCATAAATCCTCAAAGGGTCACACAAATAGGACTTTAACCATACAGTGCATTATTTATTTATTCGCAACAGTGTGTATTGCGAAAATATGATAGTTTGATTAATTAATTGTATAGCGTTGTGGACCGTTATAATTAATTAAGTCAAAGGGATCATATAGAAATAAATTAATGCATTTGCTAATCCCAAATTAATTATTAATGAGTTAATAATTAATTATGTTCAACTCATTTAAATTAATTGAGCTATTGGGTCTTTATTTAATTAGTTAAATAAAAGCCCAATTTGAGGTTAGTTGAAAGAGCAATTAAAAGGTTGAATTAATGGGCTTGTAATACACTTGGTGTAGCCCACAAAAGCCTCCAATAGGGGCCGGCCATGTGAGGGCAATATTGTCCACAATTTGTTGTGGTAGGTAGGTGTAGAGAGCACTATATAAAGGGGTCAAGTTTTGGGGAAACCCTAGCCTCCACTCCATTCTCTCTCCCTCTTCCTCTATGGCCGAAATTCACCAAAAGGGAGAAAATTTTCAGAATTTTCTCCATGCTCTCTCTTCTCTCCTCTCCTCTCTAGCTCATGGGTTGAGCACTCCTCTCCACAAATTAAAGCAATTAATTGCTAAATGAGAGAGGAAACCTAGAGGGATTAGCTTGTATCTTCCTCTTGCTAGCACAAGAGTTGAAGATTATGGTTAACCTCCTTGGTGGACTCGAGGCCGATCAACCGACGAAGGAGGAGGCGCATGGAGACTCGCCATCGATTCCCATGCCGTAGGATCGAGCCCCGCGAATACGATTTCGCGGGAGGTACGATTTCCCCTTTTTCTCGTGTGTTTGAATAGCTTGTGTACTAGATGTTGTGTGTGCTATGTTTGCTTGGTTAATTAATTGGTAATTAGCATAAAAATGAAAATTAGCACACTTTCTAACACATCCAACTATTGAAAAATGGAGGGAGGTTACCTACATGGTAAAAGTTGACAAATCGGAAGATATTGTCTCTTGTAGTTGCAAAGGATATGAGTTTGATGGTTTACTTTGTTCACATGCCATAAAGATTATGCATCATGTAAATATGTTTCATCTACCTAAACGGTACATAATGAAACGATGGTGCAAGGATGCTAATGCAAGCTTGAAGAGGTCACATGTTGAGAGAAGCATGGAGTTTGGAAGTACTCAAGAGCAAGCGGCAATTAGGGTTACTACACTCAAGCCCCGATTGAAGAGAATATTGGATATGGGCTCAATTTCGAGTGATGCTTTTATCCAGTTACAAGGACTATTGGATATGGTAGAGCAACAAATGCAAGGGCATGTGGTGGTGGTCGGTGAGCAAGAGCCCATAACATGTGAGGATGCTACACCCTCTAACGGTGTATTAGATCCACCAATTTCCCAATGCAAGGGCAAGAGAAAACAACCGCAAAGACTTAAACCACCATCAGAGGCAAAAAAACCACGAAAATGTGGTATTTGTGGCAGCAAGAAAGGAGGCCATAATGCACGAACTTGTCCGGTACAATTCTTCATTTTTAAGACTATTAATTTCTGGCTTTCTGATTTTTTTAGATTATCGGTTCTGTTTTACAATTGATTTTTTTTTCAGCTCAAGAAAAAAAAAGAAAAGAGTATGGAGGATGATTATGCGGATAGTGGACCAGATTTGGAGGATGATTATGAAGGATATGAAGATCTGTCTTCATGAATATGAAGATTTATCTTATTTCAGTGCTCATTTTGTAAATTAAGTGCCTTACTGTTGGTGTTAATTCGGTGCTTATTTTGTAAACTTATATGTTAATTCAGTGCTCATTTTGTAAACTGGAGCCTGCTTTATTAGTTAGTGTTAATTCGGTGCTTATTTTGTAAATTAAGTGCCTTACTGTTTCATTCAGTGGCCTTACTGCTTTTCATTAAGAATTTAGTGCCTTACTGTTTCAGTGCCTTACTGCTTTTCTCTTGCATTTTTTTTAATATGCTTCACAATTGACTCGATTATATTTCTGTGTACTGGCAAGCATACAGTGGCATTAGACATGAAACAATTAAGTCATCATGAATTCGATCGTGTCAATTGGAGCCGTCATTTTATTGCTATTTTGCTACAAAGACAAGTATGAAGCCGGCATTTTATTCTGAATTTAATATCATGCTATGGACTCAAGTCTTTGGCTAATTTAAAATCAGACTATGGTCTCAAGTCTCAGCAAACACATAACATATTATAAGCAACTGCATTTTCTACGCACTGGTAAAAACTCTAGTACCAGTAACTAATTATTACTTATCCTATATATTATTGTATTATCCTTATCTATGAAACTCCCCAAAACGTTGAACATAAAAAAGACAACAAATTAACCAGACCAAAATTTTGAAACAGTAACATATAATCTTTTGTATATACAATAAAATTACACATTTGCAAAGAAAGACCTAAAGAACTGAATTATTGTGCATAAACAAACAAAAATTAAAAAGTTGTGCTAGGATTAAGCATGCATGCCCTATAAGTTGCAACACTAAAACAAAGCAATTATGTAAAAATTATCTTGTCATTTCCAGCATTTGAATGTACAATAGTCATTTTTACAAAATCACCCAAAATAAACTAATTGCCAACTCTTCTCCTTCATCCTCTTCTTCATCAGCTCACTCTATGACTTCTTCCTTCTTCCAATTTCCTTTATCTTCTATTTTCTAATGCAAGCTAAAAATGGGGAGAATGATGTTGGCACCAATCTAGGGTTTGCTTGGGTTTCGAGGCGTCTCTCCCAGGGAACGAGCTCCTGGGTTAGTGGCATGGGGAGAATGATGTTCAGTCGCGTGTATTGCCAGATTGCGAAGACAGCCGTGAGAAAAGGAGGCGAGGTGCTAGGTGGAGGCGATTTCGAAGGAGAAAGAAGGAGAGACGGGAGAAGAATCGATTTATCAGGGAACGGAAGTAACGAAAAAATTAAAGAAGACGGAGCTCTCAGCGCCTTGATCCCATCCGTCGGATATAATCTGCGCACAAATCCGAATGAAATCTGACGGTCCTAAAAACTAGCCTACAAGAGCAGTTTACATACCGATAGTAGTATAGCCATTCTCTATATATATATATATATAATCCTCAAATTGCATAAATTCATATAAAATTGCATAAATTCACAAAAATACACATTAATTCACAGAAATTCATATTCAATAATATTAATAAAATTCATATACACACACATGAAAATTTGGTTATAGTTAATCCAAAAGTACAACATTGTAACTCATTATCCGTACCATTAATTATCAAAGGAATTAGAAACTCAAAAAACACCTCTATTGTTTAGTTAATCTCCTCTTCAGAATATATAGCACCTAGCGGTTCCAAAACCTGCATGTTAATTAACACTTCATATTAATAAAATCCTAAATCCTAAACCAATTGGAACGAAATTAACTAACTGACTAAGCATGATATTAAACCTGACCTAAACTCTAATATTAAACTAACTAGTTAAGTAAGAGCATATGACTTGTTTAAATGATGATCAGAAACAGATAATGAACAAAGTGATTTAATATGGTAATTTAGATAATGAACAGATAATGCAGGTCATGCATTGACATGCATCACTAGAATACAAGTTCAGATCTCAATGAAAAGTGTTAGAACCCGCTAACAGCAAGGAAATGGAATCCAAACCCAATAGGATATTACTTTTACTGACTAAAACATATTGAAGTGGTTTGTTTACAGAATTGAAGTTAATTTACTGATAGCAGTGAATTAACTTCTGTGAATTTGGTGATAAAAAGTTTCACTTCTAAAAATGATTTACTGATAGAAGTGTTTTACAAATAGAAGAAACTTAGGCTAGAACAGTTCATGCCCTTGTTCAAACTGTAACTTTTCCTCTTTGACTCAATAACAGTAACATGGTATTTTCTAGAAAATCAAGAAAAATCTGTGAATTAAAACTGAAGCGGTTTGTTTACAAAAGTGTTTTACAGAAGTTAATTCACACATTGGCAAATTCACATCGATAAAATGTTTCACTTCTATAAGTACAGAATTTAATTCACATCAATTTAATTAAATCAGAAATTTTGTACCGATGGCGCAACTCCCCATAAGTCGTGTACTAATTTAGGATTTTGCTTATTGAAGTCATCGTATAATGACCGCAATCATCAAGAGTTTGGCTGATGTGGACCCTACGAGTAAGAAAATTTTTACTTTTTATGATAAATCCAAACATTGACAAATTAATTGAAACGAGTGCAAGTTGTGTACCGTAACATTCACCACATTGATCTTGGTATTTTGAAAATTGCATAAAGCTCTGCAATAAAGAGGCTAACAGAAGGTTCAATGCAAGCTGCTACAAATTTTATTTTAACAGCACTTAAAATTGCATGTGTTGAGCTTAAAATGGAACTTATTACCTTTTGCACACCCCCAATAATTTTCAATCAATTTCATTCATTTTAAGCCTACATCTTATATCTTAAGCCTACAATTTTATACCTGCCCTTTATTTCTATTATCAGTAAGGTAACTATAAAGGACTGATAATACCAAACCTAATTCCTATTGAACATAATTCCTTCTATTAAATCTGAAATTTTAAGAGAAAGATATACTGGTTTAAAACTGAAAAGTTACAGCCAAAATTAGTAAGCTAGATAAAATCAGCATTCAACTCAATCAACATAAATCCTTCTTTAAAACCAAGACCTAATTTCTAAGACTGAAATTTTAAATACTTCTTTAAAACTGAAATTTCTTTAGAGAAACACATACTGGTTTAAAAGTGAACCAACATCATATTGTTTCATTTTTAATTTTAAATCAATTTTGAACACAGAAGAGAAATTGTGCATTCATATGTATATGAAAAAATTAGGCACATCCAAAACCAGACCTTGTAATTCCAAATGAAAATGAAATTTGTCACAAAACCAGAAAAAAGACTTACATTGTCCAAATCTTCAAGATTTGAATGAAGAGTCACTGCCTATTGAAATTTAAGCAAATAAAATAGATGAAGCAGAAAAAATATCACAAAAAGTAAATAAAATAGAAAGGAAGAACCTCTTTATCGCACACTTTCTTTTCTCACTAAATGAGAGAGAGCAGGGCTGACACCTCGACAACAATCATAGCGAAATTGCCACCATTATGGCTTTCCTGTAGCATAGTGGATCGAATTTGAAGTGAGGCTAGGGTTTGGGACGGTTTTGGAGGCACTAACAGGTAGAAGGTGAGGTTATAAGGGTTAGAACGCGACAAAAGAAACGCGGTGGTTGTGGCAACAGTTTTCGGCAAGGTGAAACATGAGGTAGAGAGAAAGAGGGGAAATAAGGTCAAGTTTGTCGGCGGAGCACCGTGTAGCTCGAGATGGTGTCGGCGGTTCAAGGTAGAGGAGAAAGAAGAGGTCCAAGTGAAAGAGGGAAGTAGAGAGATCAAGCACGACCTGTTGGCCGCCGGAGCTGTCGATCTCCTATCGGAAAAAGGACTGTGGGTGAAGCATGCGGAGAGTTCTAGACTTCTAGGTTTTTTTCTTAGGTAAAGAGCGAAAGAGTGAAGAGACAAGGATAATAATTAATAAAGTGTTGTAATTAACTCATTAATTACGGCGATTTTTCAATACCATCCGTAATAAATCAGCGAAAGTTATTTCCGCATTTTACAGCACACGTCAGCGGCGTCTTTTTTATTAACTGCCATAATTAAATTTCTTAGTTTTTACCATAATGCCACTCTGCATTGTTTACGGTAGGTTTTTAATAAAAGTACAATAATATAATACACGCTGTTAAAGTTGATATAAGTATTTATAAAACAAATAATTTAAAAGTATACACAGTCTTTTGAAATATCACAAACAATATTAAAGTAACACAAATAATTAATAAATAGTTTTATTGACAATTATATGCATTTCAAAACATAATCTTTATATTTTCTTATTCTTAAGTACGGTTCAATTCTTAGTAATTAGAATGGGGTAGATCGTCAGAATAGTTTTAACATGTGAGTTTCGATCGCCAGTTGAGCAACAAGATTTCCAAGGACCTACATACGATTGCTACCCGAGTACGAGGCAGTAGAGGTTGGTCAGGACTTTATCGACCCTCTAGTAGAGTAGTTACTTCTACACTCAACTTTTCCAGGTGTGGATGTCTTTTGAAACTTTGTTATTCTTTAGAAAGGAACTATGAATTTCTTATGGATTTCTTTAAAATGAGCCTTTGTGAAATTGATAAATGTTTTCAAAATAAGATTTACTATTGTTGATTGATTGTTTAGGCAATTTAGTAATCATTTAGTACATAGTATTTTATTATGGATTGGTTAGTATCTTTTTCCAAGCGTGTCAATAAAGATACTACCCAACGGCACTCCAATGGCAATATCCCGATACCGCGTGATACAGACTTCTGCCACTGATCATGGTTGAGGCCCGAAGCATCTAGGGCGAGTTATATATACTCGCGGGTATATATCTTAGACACATATTAAGTGAGACATGATTTTACTTAGATTGTATTACAACAGACATTAATAGGTCCGAGGTGATTGCCAACGAAACCGAATTTATTTCGGCAGACCCTCGTGGTTCGGGAATTATCCTCAACGGCGCCTGAATGTAATCATCACTTAAAAACTGTTTCTGAAAACATATAAAATTGTTAAACATTCACTTACACATAAAGGACATTTATTAAATATGACTTTATTAAATAATTGTTCTAATTTTTTGAATAACTTAATCCCAAAAGGCTATATTTATCACCACCACTAAGTATTCGCGTACTCAACCCACATAATTTGCTTGTGGAGCAGGTTCAGCTTTGGGAGACTTAGAAGAGGAGCAACTGAAAACCAAACCGAGCTGGAATAGTCACTTTCCATTGTGCTTTGTTATTTTGTTTGTATGCTGGATGGAAATTTTTGAATGTAAATATTTTATTAGCCATTTTTGTGGTATGAACAACAATTTCTTTATTATGTGATTGTTATTTATGATTATAAGTTTATGTGATACTATTTTATAGTCTTACGTGTGTACAGTAAAGTGTGTACGCGTGGCGGGGCTGTCTATCTCGAATTATGGCTTGGTTCGGGGTGTGACAATTATGTTTATCTTTTATTGTAAATGTGAAATGGTTGATGAAAACTTAAAAAAGAGATATTATTTATAGATAAAATTTTGGCACCCTTTGGTGGAGGAGACATCCACTCAATTGCATCCTTTAACAATGCACCTTTTAAATCGCATCTTTTGAGGCATCAACTTGATTACATCCTTTGATAAGACATATATTAATTGAAACCTTATGAAATATATGTTAAAAAGACATCTTTTCAGTCGCACTCATTCATTGAATAGGACTACATACTCACATCCTTTCATTTGTTAATATTTAGTTAACCTATTTATAATTTTTTATTAATAATATAAAATAAAAAATGACACTTTATCATACACAATCACACCCTTTCATTTTTTATCATTTAATTAACTTAATTATGATTTTTCAACAAATTTAAAATAAAAATACACTTTATTTATGATATATTATCCACCATTTCATTAATTAGCATTTAAGTAACATAATAATATTTTTTTAATATTTATTTAAAATAAAGATAATACTTCTATATATTTGCAACTTAAGAAGGAGATGAAACAATTATCTAGTTAGCGTAAGGCATCTTTTGGAACCCATTCATTGAATATAGACTACATGAACACACTCTTTCGTTTGTCAGCATCTAATTAATCTCAATATTACTAAAAATTTAAAATAAAAAGGACAACTTTTTATTTTACAAATAAGAATACAATTCTTTTTAATGTTTACAAATAAAAGTATTACAAAATATTAAAAATGGAATTGAATAAAAAATTATATCAAAAATATCAAATAAATTGTAATTAAGAATTATAAATTTTAATTTATATGATTATAGTAATTAAACAATAGGTGTATCTATAGGCTGTGTGAAGTCAGTACTTTTTATTCTGATATTTTCAAAAGACTTGAAATCAAGTAACACATGAATATGGCAAGAAGATTTGATGTCAAAATAGTAACATAAGTGTTTGCGGAAAAAATCAATACAAAATTTGTGGGAAACCGTACAATTGCCTCCTCTAATATGTTCTACATTGAATCGTACAATTTTGCACGTGGCGCCTTGTGTAAGATAATTTTAGCTCCGTTGATAATATCCAATATCAAAATAAAAAGTATTCTAAGTAGAAAAATATAATATTTTAAGCAAATATTATTTTTAATTTTAATGATTTGAATATTTTTAAATTCATATATGTCCATAAGGTTATTGGCCCAAATGCATAAATATGAAAAAATATATATTGAAAATAAATTCTTGTTAAATATTGAAATCGACATGATATAGGAGAAAAGATGTACTGCATAAAAAAGTTATCTTACTGTCTAGTAGAATAAAATTCAGGCTTCATGTATTTTTCGTCTTCCAATTAGTTTCAAACCAAATTTTTCATGACCCGTGCACGTATCACATCTTGATTTCTATTTGATAGTGATGTGATTATCTATTATGTTTGTCATTTTATAAATGTGAAATGGTTAATGAAAACTCAAAAAAAGGAGTACTATTTATAGATAAAATATTAGCACCCTTTGGTGGAGGAGACATCCACTCGATTGCATATTTTGACGAGACACCTTTTAAATCGCATCCTTTAAGGCATTTCTTTAATAGACATTTTTTCATTCGTACCTCTTAGGACCATCCACGCATCTTTGTTATATGTAAGATTATTATCACATCATCTTAGACATTCTTTGACAAAAATAAATATTAAATATAACTTTTAAACTAAAGTTTTTACGACTCAAATGCATAGTTTGAACAGTAAGAACTCACCTAAAATGTCTCCTGTTGTCCCTAAAGAAGGCGGCTTAATCAAGGTTTAGCGGAAGCAATTGAGATTTTGGACCGGTTTGGTACGAACTATCCTAACACAATTCAATTGGTACCCAATACAAGCAAGCACACAAGCAATTCAAGTATAGCAAGATAATAAAGAGAGAAAGAGAGAGAGAAATTGAACACTCGGTATGATTACGGAGTTTCGACCCGCTTGAAGAAGCTAGCCTTAGTCGTACGTCTCCGGGAGTTTCGCTACCACCAAAGGGCGTGCTCCGTTCAATTTCAATAAGAACGGGACTACAACTTCGAACCGAATCACCTCGTCACAAGGACACTCGAGGCAGATCGGCCTAACTCGATTGGCACAACGGCCTCAAAGGAGAAGAGCTCTCAACCTATTCCAACCTACACCTAGCGACAATGTCGGGGCGGTGGTGTTTGAGGCTACTAAATCTCTCAAGATGGTCTAGCTATGAAAAGATCAAGTGGGAGAGTATCTCTGTACTCAAAGGCTCAATTCTGGTCTAATTTTGCAAAGCTAAGCTCTCCTTGGAGAGAGAACAATGGGTGGATATATATAGGGCTCGAAATGAGCAGTTCCCTAGCAAAAACAGGCCAGAGCGTTGTACAACGCTGAATAGCGTTATACAACGCTGGAATATGACCGTTGTAAATTCTAACGGCTCTTTAATATAGTCGTTGGTCTGTCAGAGCGTTGTGCAACGCTAATTGCCGTCGCACAACGAAGGAGTGTATAACCAAAGGAAAGCTCCAACAATTTCGTTGGAAATTGTCAGAGCGTTGCTTGCCACTGAATGGCGTTACACAACGTTAAAGGGAGGCAAAAGGAACAACTCTGACAGATTCAACAGAGCGTCGTACAACTCTATATACCGTCACACAACGCTAACGTTACCCACCGCTGAAAGACATTGGCAAACGTTACCCACAACTTTGCATGTAAAAACAACTTTGCAGCGCTGTCTGAACAGCACAGCTAACTTGAGATTTTTGTGGCATTGTGCAACGCTATATGGCGTTGCACGATGGTACTCAGGAAATTTTCCAAGTTTTTAACTGTAACGTTGTACAACACTACTGAGCGTTGTACAACGTTGTGACTCAACGTTGCCTAACTCTATATAGCGTTGTGCAACGTTGATTCACAAAAGTATGAATTTAGCTGTTCTAGCGTTGTGTGCCACTATCTAGCGTTGTACGACGCTAGGTCACTGAAAACAGGATTTTGCTGATTTATTGAGCTTTTTGCTATCTAGACCATTTCAAGGATAAACAAGGACTAAAGTATACCTTCTATCCTAGTCTAAACTAGCCTACAAGCTCTCCAAAGACTTGATCTTGATCTTGCCTAAAGTTTTTATCCAAGTCTTCATAATTTGCATCTTCTTCCTATAAAACTCCAAGAAGATTGTTAAATGCCAAATGATATTGTTTTGTAATCGACAAACATAGAGACGTTTAGTACAACATCTCCTTTCACACCCACTTATTAAATGAAATTCTATCAAATTTTATAAAGTATTTCTCTAAATATAATAATATATTTTAAACAAAATTCTTTTTCAGAAATCTTAACTCCAACTTTTTCAAAATTAGAATCTGAATTCCTTTGTAAATGTCCAGAGTTAAGTATATTTTTGTACACCAATAATCAGAATGAGATAGATCGTTAGGATAAATTTTAACGTGGGAGTTTTGTTCCTCAGGTGCACCGGCGGACTTCTATGGACAGGTAGACGACTTCTATCCTGAGCATGAGACTGCAGGAGCTAGTCAGGACTTCATCGATCATCCTGAGTAGTTGCTCCATTTCTGACTTTTCCAGGTGTGTGAAAGCTTTATGTTTTGTTTAAACTTTAGATTAAAAATTAGATCATTAACTAATTGTGTGCATATCATGTCATTGACATTAAGTAAACAACTAATCACATGTCATTAATTAAAAAATTAGTTTTGCATATATATATAGGATATGCATCCATAATAATAATGTGATTAATAACCTTAAAGTGTCTATAATCAACACTTACATCTGCTATGGAACAGGATAGTGAGACCGAGTGGTTTGACCACTCTGCAGGCCGACTATTTGGGCGGTGTTGCAGTCACTTGGTAGTTTATTATTATTGTTAGGTTATTTGTATGTATTCTCGCTTGGTTCGACCGGATTCTATTAGTGTTGTTTGTCATTATTAGACTACCTCTCGATCTCCTCGTGCAGTTTAACCGGTACCGTATTTGTTGTCTCATACTCTTTCACAGAAAGATGTGAGCTAGGAGCAGCTTTCGGGGCTCGGGTTGTTCTAGGCATGACCCATGTCATTTTGGATATGTGAGATTTTATTCTGGATTTTGTTACGTTTATAATTGACTACTGAGTAAGGGTGCTTGATTCTTGTATTCATATTTGTCGCGGCTTTTTCGTCATTATTCTCCTCGAAGGAATTTCTCGAAGAACAATGGGAACATAGCCTTAGATTCACCTCCCTTAAGGTTTCGATCTCCATGGAGGGTATCTCTCAACACAAGAGAATCCTATAAAGAGTCGCTACTTAAAGAAGTTTCTTGATTTAGCGGGTCCTTTCTTTCCAGTAGGAGCAAGCCCTACTGTTAATTACCCCGTAGTTTCCTACGGGAACCTCTGATTAAGGGACATGAAGGGTCTTGGCGTAATGGGCTAAGAAAAGAGACTTATGGAGTGCTATCACGGAGGACTTAATTGATGGTACCAAACTCAATGGACGAACCCAATTAAGGATCGACAAAAGACTTCTAACTGGACTAACAAAGAAATAGATTTTTGGTTTAGAAGAGGTTTTTGGTTGATAAAAGGCAAGGTATCACTTGAGGTTATTTCTGGTAAACTCTCGGGGCTATGACTGGCCTTCTTGTGAGAGTGAAAAGGAGTTTTGCAACTTTCGGGGCCTCTTGGGCGGCCACGACAAAGTTGGTTCTTTTGCAACCCTATGGACCATCTTCATCGGTCTTCTTAATAAGAGTTGGTTCTTTAACGACCCTAGGAACCATCTTCATCGGTCTTCTTAATAAGAGTCGGTTCTCGGGACCATCTTGGTCGGTTTTCTTGTGAGAACAAAGGAAGTTTTGCAACCTTCGGGGCCTCTTGGGCGGCTACTCGGCGAAAGTTGGTTCTTTTGCAACCTTAGGCACCATCTTCATCGGTTTTCTTAATAAGAGTTGGTTCTTTAACAACCCTAGGGACCACCTTCATCGGTCTTCTTAATAAGAGTCGGTTCTCGGGACCATCTTCATCGGTCTTCTTATGAGAACAAAAAGAGTTTCGCAACCTTCGGGTCCTCTTTGATGGCTACTCGACGAAAGTTGGTTCTTTTGAAACCTTAGGGACCATCTTCATCGGTCTTCTTAATAAGAGTTGGTTCTCGGGACCATCTTAGTCGGCCTTCTTGTGAGAACAAAATGGAATTCTTTGGACGAGGGGGCCCATAAGAATTCAATTTCTAAGTCATCTAAGGTCGATCTCAACCCTAGCGAGTGACTTTTCCTCAAACGAAGAGGTTTCGGTTTTGACTTCGGGTTTCGTGTTTGGACTTTTAATTTCTTGATGTTTCACTTGGGATTTTGATGATTTTTATTCACTTTGGCCTTTGCACTTTTGACTTTTAAAAAACACTTTTCTATTTCAAAATACTTAATCTTGGAAGATGTTTGACTTTGGAAAATATCATTTTCGAAATCATTTAGGCTTTTGAAAATATCCATCATCGAGTATACTAGATACTTGAAATCCTTTAGACTTTTAAAAATATTTTTTATACTTGTGTATATTTAGCTTTTGAAGGTAATATATTTGAAATCTTAGTCTTGAAAATACCTAGCATTTTATAAAAGGGTTTATTTCATTTTCTAAAATTTATTTTTAAAGCGAAAATACTTCAAAAATACAAAAAGGCCACTACTTTGACATATTTTCATATCAAAGTATCAGTGAAATTGGTTTATTTTGATTTTTAGAATTTTATAGATGTGTCGTTTATATTTTTCTAAGCTTCCTATTATTTATAATGAGTTTCCTAAGTTTCTGCTGCTGACATGGCATTCCCTAATTGGTCCACCTCAGCCTAATCATCACTGGGGTTCCTGTTGGGTGTTAGTTATCCAATCCCGAAATAACTTGGTGTGGCGGGTCGCTGACAACCTTGTGACCCGTTACCCATCTTTTCCGTCACAGAAGATCGGAGAAGTCATGGCGCTGGACATTAAACGAAGGAGACGGGTTCGTTCTGGCCATCGCTGTCTCGGGGAAGAGGCTTGGGAGCATCGTGAGACCAAGACGAGTGCATCGGTGAACTCCATTTGTACTGTGTTGACTCCGTTCGATGGGAGGACGGAGGACAGGTACGGTGACCTCAGGAGTTGGTACCCATGTCGAATGAAGGAGGGGAATCGTACCAGAGAAGCTTAATTGAGTACCAAGTCGGTACAGAAAGAATATTGCGAAGATCAATTTACCATACACACATCTCAATTTGATGATGCACAAGGACAATAATTCTAATATAAACCTCAAGTAATGAAAAGGAATCAAGTTTGAGAATTATACTACTTTGCCTAACATATTTTGCACATTACTATTATTCCATCCAAGTCGATTGGCATACTATTCCAAGTTCTTTCACTCTTTTTCTCCACATCACGTGTGGTCTGGTTTGATAGAATGGCTTATCATATATTCACAATTAGGTTTCCCGCAAACCTAAATTTAAACTCAATAAAAGGTCCCTTTACATATGTCCTATGTCACATTTAAACAAAGGAAACATGGACTATTACCTTATATCTTTAATAAGTTCAATTATGTACATATGAACAATCATCATTAAGTTAAGGTAAGAAAACGTCAGAAGTTCCAGGCCACCTATGTACCTAATTACTTATTGCTCAATTCTTTCACGTCAAAATGAAACAAAGACATGTGTCATTTTACAAATTGTTAATCATAATCTCCTTTTTTATTACAACCGTAGACTGTTAGTAAGATCAAGAAACACGGTTTCAAGGCAGTTGCAGTTTCAAGGCAGCTGCTCTTTTTACAACTGAGCCCAATTGCTTATTGGCAGCACTATTCATTACAACTCTCTACCTTTCCCAGAATCACATTTGGCTTACACATAAGATAAGTACACTCAGAGACAGGGGCGAAGCCAGGATTTGGTAATAGGGGAGGCCGAGATCAAACTTCGAGTTGTTTGGCCGATCGATTGAATATGATTGTATACATCAAAATTGAAAATAAAAGTAACTTTTTATATCATGCAAGATGCAACAAAAGAAACCATGGGATCAAGACTTTTCCAATAGTCTATTAAGATCGACTCACATAACTCAATCCCTCATCCCTGAAACTTAGAACAAAATACCCTCAAATGAAATATTGAAACGGTACTAGAAGAATTAAAGGAGTTAGAAACTCGTTAGATGTGTAAAGAAGGAACATGGTTAAATTTTTAACAGCTAATTTGACTGACGAAGAGAAGAAGAAGACTACTAGCCAGTGGCTCTTATTTTAGTTGGGGGCCCAAGTAGGAGTTTGTATTAAAAAATTCAAAAAACAGGGTGGGCCAGGCCCACTGTGGCCCCTACGCTGGCTTCGCCAGTGCTCAGAGAGGCTTAATTTTACTAACCATACACTGGTATTTACTGCCTATTATAGATCATGTCATGACCAGAAATCTCAGCTAGATTGTTCACAAACATTGCATATTCACAAGATCCTAATTACACACCACCTTGCATATAGAACTCACACGAATTACACACAGAGGCAATAATGAACTGAATTTAAAAGGGAACTAAGCCTTTACACTTAAAATGTATCCTTGCAGCTTTACAAAACTTTCCAATAGTAGTAATTCCAGTAAGCGGTAAACTCAGAGAAAATTCACCCTAGTCCCTACAGTCAAACTAAATTATGAATCCAGCAGAGAGGATTGATGAGAATAAACATTGGCTAAAGATGAGTGCTCACTGGTATATCCTATGTGCGTGTAATCTCTGTGGAAGAAGAAGGCTTGGAAGCGTGTGTGAACCTCGGCCCCTTCTTCTCTTGGTCTCTGCTGCTTATATAGGCGAGGTATACCCTCCATTCCCCGTCCAGATGCAATGAATCCTCTCCAGGGCCCGGCGGTTGGCAACAGAATCGCTCAACCAATTTCTATTGAGCTCTCCTCTTCTTTCTTGGTCTTGGGTGTATGTGGTGTAGGGTGCACCGCGATATGTTCAGTGGGTCCATAGTTTTGTGTTCCCTTATTGTTCTTTGAGCTCCGCGTGCACCCATCTCCTCTTCACGAAGGGGTCAGTTTCGAGGAGGAAGCATCTCAGCGCCTTTCCTTATGTTTCCTTTGTGTGCACCTGATTCTCAGTAAACCAACACTCCATCATTCTTCTTCTGCGTGTGGCTTACGAAGAACAGGTGTACCCAAGTTACCGTGCATAGGAGGGAATTCCAATTTGCCGTTTCTGCTCTTCTCCCTTTCTTCATAGACTGCTCCTCTCCATTTCTTCCTTTAAACCAATTTTCATTTGTTGCTGAAACCAAATAAATTGTTTGGACCTCTTCCCAAATAAATTGAGTTTCTTCATGAAATTTTGTACACAGTTTTATAAAAATGTGTACAATCTGATGGAACCAAGAATTTTCTCAAAAGACCCCTCCACCTATTTTATTTAATTTCTCCAAAATCATGGGCTTCTTTGCATAAAATGGAGGTTCTCTAACTCTTTTGACCAACCTGGGGGCACCACAATCTTCCTCATGCTTCACTGTATTTTTGGATATTTTTCCATAATTTTTGGGAGCCATTTGCTATTTTCATGAATTTTTCAAGCTCCTTGATGAAATTATCCAAATTAATTCATGAATTTGGCACCATATTTTCGGGTCAAACAATATTATGATATTTAACTCTGTATATTTATATTTTTTTCTCCAGAAACTTTTTAGATTTTATTTAGCATGTCATGATTAGTAGATTATTGTTATCATTATACTAAAATCACACTTAGCTCTTGCATAAATTATAGGAACTTAAAAGTGTTTAAGTATGGTTTAGTTCTGACTTTAGTTTAACCAGAACCTTTGGCTTATCCTGTTATTGCACTGTGTATTCATGTACTCAGCGTCTCAGCCCACTTAAATGCTTGTGGTGCAGGTTCAGGTTTCGCAGACTTAAAAGAGAAGTTTTTGCTGGAGGACCAAGCCGAGCTGGAAAAATTACTTTCGGTTGTGCATTTTGTTAATCTTGTATTTTTGTTGGCTGGAAATTTTGATATGTGTATATTTTTACCAACCCTTTTGAAGTATGAACAACAATGCCTTTATTATGTGATCATTTATTTGTGATTATTTATTTTTGCGACACTGTTTAATAGCCTTAAGTGAGCTCAGTAGTGTGTGCATGCGTGACGGGGCTGTCATCTCCAAATTGCGGTTTGGTTTGGGGTGTAACACCTTATGGCTATATTGATTCCATGCCAGCTAACATTTTTAGTAGTTTCGAATCTTTAACGTGTTTGAGGGAGAGAGAGAGAGGATATTGATATATATACAATTAACATGATTTGATTTGTGATTTTTGCGAGAGGAAATAAGGGATTTATGTAACATGCTATGGC
Source organism: Rhynchospora pubera (assembly GCA_028095005.1). Lineage (NCBI taxonomy): Eukaryota > Viridiplantae > Streptophyta > Magnoliopsida > Poales > Cyperaceae > Rhynchospora > Rhynchospora pubera. The sequence continues at coordinate 178,686,015 of CM051462.1, forward strand.
CTGCTAATAAATCTAGATTGAAATGACAGAAGAGAGAAAAAGGAGAATCTCGGCCTTAGACCTGTCGAACGTTCATAATATGCACGGAATTAATATGTTACGTTTAATGTTTCATATAGTGAACGGAAAAATTTTGTTTTAACATTAACGTTTCATTTTAGTAAACGTAAGGAATTTTTATTCCGTTTAATGTTTCATTTGTTTAAACATCACAAACGTTAAAAACATTATAAATGTTATAAATGTTGATCTCTCGTACAAGTTTGTTTCTTTAAACAGAACAACTCATATTCCAAGTTCAAACAAGCTCTGAAAATAACATATTTTACTTGACAATCCCTAATAACAGCAATTACCACAAACAATCCCTCATACAAGTTCAAACAACTTTATGGAAAGGTCCCTGAGACTAAAAATATATTACAAATAAGTCATACAAGCTTTGAAGTCATGTTAGAACGGTACAAAACCTTGTAACGACCTGGTACAAGATACAGTGGTGTCAAGCAATCCATCACAAGAACAAAATTAATTTCCTTCCTGCTTTTATAAAATACAAGAGGAAACAAGAGCAAAATCTGCAAAGAGGCAACAAGAAAGTTAAAAATGCAAACTTAAAAGCATATACATAGAAATACTGAATATGCAATAGCAGCTATTGCAAGTATAGAAAGCATATTATTTTCAAACTCGCGACCGTAAATTTTGCAAGAAATTCAGAAAGAATTTGGGGGAAACAAAGGAGTTTTCAATTGTACCACAAAAACACAAAGGTCAGGAGGAATCTGGGCCAGCCACTCCTCGATCGGTTTGCTATTATGCTTTGCTTCCACCTCGCGTTGCTTCCAACTTGTGTTGCTTCCTTGGGGAAAACACTTTGTACGATCTGCCTTACTATCATCACGCTAGTCGCCATTTTCAATTTGTCGTGGGCAGTGTGTGAGAGACGGAGAGAGACGGTCACATAGAGAAAGAGTGAAAGAGCGAGGAAGAAGCATGCGAGAGAGAGATGTGAGGAGCGGCGCATTCTAGGTCATTATCTGACCTTATTCTCGTTCTCTCCGCAATTTACTCCGCAATTCAACATATTCTATATATGTGGAATATATTTATACGTTAATACGGAAATAAACGAAACGGAAATTGGGCCTTCCGTTTACGTTTCATTTAATAGCGTAAATTGTGGTCCATTTTCATTTAACGTTTTGTCGGTCCAACGGAATTAAAATTCCATCCGTTTAATGTTCCGTGGCGTATAAACGTAACGTTAATACGTTAATACATGGTCATATTGACAGGTCTACTCGGCCTAATAGCATGCTTGTGACACACGCTGCAGGGCGTACAGCGCGTTTTTTACCCGCGTTATAAAGAGAGAGGGAATAGGGCAGATCAAATGCGCGCTATGTCATGGTTCTTATTAAAAATAAATAAATTTTAGTTCTTATTAAATTTTTTGAATTTGAAATTATTTTTATTAAAAAAAATCGGGGTAGGGCGTTGGGAAATTGGAAATAAAATAATATCGAAATAATCAAAACCTAATTCTATTTTTTTTCTTTTTTGATAAATAAATATTAGATTATTTAGAATGAACTGTACTAGGACATCATGTGCCGGATTAGAAACAATCCATATATATTAAGTGTTGGCTGATTTTGCTTAGCATTTAAGTCATTTTGAAATATATATAGTAATAGGCTGAATGTGGTTGTGGAGGAGTAGTAGATTTTGTGCATATGGTGTGATGTCTTTTATGGGTGGTATTACTATGAAACATTGTCTAATTTTGATGGACAATTATGGCATTATTTGGAGACTAAGTAGTCCTTGGCTCTTTATATAAAGGAGTTGGTCTTCAAAAAACAAGACATCATGAATTTGTGGTGCATACATATGTTGATTACAGCCTCTCTCTCTCTCTTCTTTCATCAAATAGAAAAAAAAATAGTGTTCTAGGTTTACATAAACAGTATTAAAAGGTCTGTCTTACTTTTTTTTGGAAGACTTTCATCAAATCTTGGCACGTAGAAAAGCGTAGCTGAGACTTTCCAGGTGCATAGAAGATCAACACTATCAAGATTATTGAGATCCGATGAATTTAAATATGCTTCCACTCTTGATATTGATTTCACATGTATTGGAATGATTTGGTCCAAGTCTGAAATGGTCCGTTCTACCACTAATTCTACGAGTTATTTTATTTTCTAATTTGCTTATTTCATCTATTAGAATTGTCAATTTCTTTGACTACTTTAAAACAAACTTAACAATAGAAAGATTTATATTGTTTTTCCTTTCCTAACGAATAAAAAATAGAAATTGCTAGAACTATTCTCTCCATCTATTCATGCAATGGTCAATGTTGAAGTATCATATGAGTTTGCTGGAACTGCCACACAGAAAAGATTTTTAAAAAAAAAAAAAAAACCACCGATCCCAACTGTTCATATCCATTCCAGATATATATAGGTTGCTAATTTAGGCCACATTAAAGAATATAAAATAATATATATGAAAAGTATACTAATGAACAAGAATAGAGCCGAAATTAAATAAGATAAACTAGCTTATCTCGTTTGCTTCCAAATCGAAATTCTCTAAGGCTCTTATCGAGGCATCAAGTGCAGCAGCGACTTGTCTCATTTCTGGCCTCTTTTCTGCTTCCATGTGTATGCATACTCTCACTAGCTCCATCAGATTTGTAATCAGGTCCAAGCACCCTCCATCCTTAGCTATCTCATCATCCAAGATCGTCGCAATGTTGTTCTCCTTCATAGCAGATAAAAAATCTGCTGTGAGGCATCTTGCCTCCAGTGCTTCAAAGTAAAATGCCTTCTTACGGGTGAGGAGCTCAATGATAACCACGCCAAAACTATACACATCGCTCTTCACTGTCAGTTGACCAGTTAATATGTATTCCGGATCCAAGTATCCACGGGTGCCTTGCACATGTGTCACGAATTGATCTTCTCCCCCAGATGCCAATACAGAAGCTCCAAAATCTGACACTTTGACAACAAAATTTTCATCCAAAAGTATATTGGATGATTTTACATCACAATGAACAATGGGTGGGGACGCCCACGAGTGCAAATAGACTAATGCTTCGGCAGCCTCTTGAGCAATCCTTAAGCGGGTTCTTAACGGAATGTACGAAGCATGCTTTCCATGGAGAAGGTCAAAAAGAGTTCCTTCTGAAATAAACTCATATACCAAAATAGGAATTTCTACTTCCAGACAACATCCAAGGATTCGGACAATATTTTTGTGGTTTATTTGGGAAAGGATGAGAATTTCTTTACCGAATTCCTTCCTTTCCCTCTCACCAATTGTCTTGCACTTTTTTATTGCAACAAATCTGTTATTCAAGGTTCCTTTGTAGACTGTACCATTTCCTCCTTCTCCTGCCACATTTTTTTCATCGAAGTTGTTAGTAGCCTCCTTTAGTTCTTCTTCCGAAAATAATCTAAAGGAAAAACCCTGCTTGGACTTCATCTCTTCAAGCAACAAGTGACCTCCGTACTGTTGAAAGTACTTATGCTTGATGGTGGCAACTTTTCTTCTATGATACACCCAATACACCAAGGAACTCGAAAGTAGTACAACCAAGATAGAGATGCTAAATCCTACAAACATGGTCACATGGGTGCTAATTCAATTGAATCAATTTGTAAATTTTTTTTTAAATTATTTGCAGCAAAATTGAATCAGAATGAATAGTGACTTCTTTTAAGAAGTTACCAATAAGAAGCTTGCCCCACAATTGAATTTTCGGCCCGTTTTTGTAACAATCTCCCGGGAGACTGCCATTTCCATGTGTTCCTGGTGGACAATCACATTTGAACGAGCCAAGTGTGTTTGTACAAATCCCATAACATTTTGACATATCCAGGCACTCATCTATGTCTGAAAGAGAAAAAACCAGAAAATTGAGCTGAGGGCTGATTAGCCACAGGATCTAATATGAAATGTAAATTCTGGTTTGATATATATACACATCAATAAATGAGATATTTTCTTGCTAAGAAATAATTTTAATATAATAAATACAAATACGTACATACAAAAGTAGATGCCTTCATAATTACAAAGGATTTTTTTTATATTTCGTAGTAGCAAGGGTAGTCGAGAAAATTAATGAATGCGATCATTATGGCCCATATCATTTTTAATCAAGTGGCATTGATCCTTGTATGGTTCGTACGTACCTTGACAACCACCAAGAACATAGGGATTTCCTTGGTACCCTTGGACACAAATACAGCGGTACCCTAGACCGCTATAGTTGACGCATGTGCTATGACTGCTAACACATGCATAGCTAGTCCTATTACGTTGTGCTAGCTTGCATGTCTCAGTGCCGACGGTCCAATCAAGAACAACTGATAAATTGATGGCATCCTTTTGAAAGGATCCGGGTGTTGTAATATATGAGGTGCTAAACTTGAAGTTGTCGGTTTCCGTAAACACCGCATACCGACAAATATTGAAGCTTGAGATAGGAGCATCGGATAAATCAAACAAGATTAAGTAAAATTTTGATCGGAAAGGAATAGTAGCCTCACAGCAACCAATGCCAGAGCATGAGCCATTAACCACTCTCTGCTCACCCAAGCGCAAAGCCATACAGCCTGCTCTATATGCGGACTTGGTACCGCTAAGTATTATATATGCAAGTACGTTGGAACCAATCACCGTGAACCTGTTTTGGGTATTTGACAACCAAAACGGTGTATAGGTTAAATTGGCTCCAACGACATTAAAAAAGATATCTCCGGTAGTGCTGTTATAACACAGCCTAGAAACTGGGTTTCTAATCCGTGCAAGCCCTTCAGATACCAATATGCTTCTCACCTCTATATCTGAATCTGGAACAAATGGCTTGAACTTGCCATAATCATTTTTTTTGCAAAGGAACTGGAATTGTTCTGATCTTCCGCAATTTTTCCCTATACCAAATGGGTATGCAACCTGTAATAACATCAAAATATTATATTATTTCGTCATAATGTAATGTAGATTTATAATATTTGAAACGTATCAGTAGGGTTGTACAAGAAAAAAAAAAATCCGTCTGAGCCGTTTAACCCATCCAACCTGAACCATATTTTATCGGCTTCAAACATTAGTCGGCTTGGGCCGGATTTTAATTTTGGTAATCCGGTTATATTGGGTTGGATTATATTTTTATTTTTTATAACCCGATTTAAACACAACCTATTTACTTGATACTACGGGAAAAAATATCTTCTGTAACGACACTTCTGTAACGGTTTTCGAAATAACCGTTACAGAACAGTGAGACATAAGGCGGAAAGATTGACGCCATAAATCTGTAACGGTTTTTATAAAAAAATCGTAAAAAATTTTACGTGACCAAACTATAAAAAAATGCTTTACTCTCATGTAACGGTTTTTATATAAAAACCGTTACAGAAGATTTTATGAAATAAAAAAACCAACAGATCATCTTCTGTAACGGTTCTAGTATAAAAACCGTTATAGAAGAGTAAAACTAATATTAATAATTATTCCTCTTCTGTAACGGTTTTTAGATAATAACCGTTACATAAGGCTTCTTTCTGTAACGGTTATTATCTACTAATCGTTACAGATTATTAATTCAGTAGCGGTTATTCGCTAATAACCGTTGCAGAAGGTATTTATTGAGGAATAAACTGGGACTTAGCCGAAATATTTTTCACTCTATCTCTTTTTGTCTCTCACTCTCTCGATAAACCCTAGCAACATCGACGAGATCCGGCGGCTCTCCCCCTCTCTCTCTCGAAGGTAACAACCCCTCCTTCTCCTTCTCCATTTCTCTCCCCCTCTCTCTCATTGTCGCCGCTCACTCTCTCTGGACAGATCCGGTGACCCCTGCCTCTCGGCAGATCCGGCGACAGCACCTTCCCTTCTCTCTCAAAGGTACCGCCTCTAACTCTCTTCGTTATCCCTCTCCCTCTCCCTCCCTCTCTCTCTCTCTCTCTCTCTCTCTCTCTCTCTCTCTCTCTCTTACTCTATTTCTCTGCCTCTCACTCTCTCTCTCTCTCGACAGCAGCCCCTTCTCTCGACAGCATCTTCCCTCTCTCGGCAGCACCTTCGACTCGACATCTAGTAACCTTGCACTCTCCCTCTCTCAATTTCATTTTATTGGATGATTAGAAATTGCAATTGCATGAATTATTTTTTGGATTGAAATTGATGAATTGTTATTGACATTGCAATTAGTTGTGCTAGGATTATATTCAATTGATGAATTGCTATTTGAATTGATTATGGATTGTGCTATTGAAATTGCAATTAGTTGTGCTAGGATTATGTGCAATTGATGAATTGCTATTTGAACTGTGCTAGGATATGTTATTACTTGATTATAAGTTGAATTTATTGATTATAATTTATAATTAGTCTCATTGTGAATGATTATGCTATTAAAGACTATAGTGTAATTTTAATGTAATTTAAAATTGAATTTAATTAATTTATTGATTACAATTGATTAGTTTAATCAATTAAATTTCCATACGATTGATTATATATACATTACGAATTGATTATGGATAATGGGTCAAGAAATGAAATTACTATTGAAATTAGATCGAGAATGATGAGAAAGTGGCGGAGGTGGAGAAGGAGAAGAATACAGTAGAGGAGGAAACACCCAAGGTGGTGGCGAAAAGGACCGTCTCTGCTGTACGTCGTCTCCCTCTAGGCTGTGGTAGGAGCCCTCATTTCACTATGAGAATTCAAATAGATGAGAGATCTAGAGAGAAGGAGGAGAAAAATAAGGAGGTTTAGAAGGAGGAGGAGAAGAATTAAGGTTAAGTTGTGGTTAGGATTTAAGTTACATCTATGTTATTTTGTATGAACCTTAATTTGTAATATGAAGTTTATATCTAGGATTTAAATTATTATGTATGACGTTTTAATTATTATCTAAATTATTGTGTATGAATTGATTATCTATGTTTAAATATATTAATTATGTGTATAAATTATTGTGTATTAATTAATATATATTATGGTTTTAATTATGATATTTTAATTAGGTAGTAATGGAGAAAGATAAAGGAAACAACCAAAAAGGAAAAAAGTCGTTCAATCTAGTTTATGTTCGACGAAATGTTTATGCCAATCCAGCTTCTCAAAACCAGGCCAACCAAAACCAGGTCACGCAAAAACAGGCCAACCAAAAATATTACAGGAAGTGGCTCGAATTGTCTTCAAGAAATTGATGGATAAGTTTGTGGCACCTTACCTTGAATGGAAAGAAGAAGATAATGATGACAACAAGCCGGATGATGAAGAATAGTTTATTGTTGTGTTAGGATTTGTAATATTTATGTTTGTCTTAGTATTAGAGATTGAACTTAGTTGTTTAATTATCTATTATTATGTTAACTTGAGTTGTTTAAATTTTATGTTAAATTTGGTACCATTTTGTACGGCTAGCAAATTGGGCTAGTCAATAAAGCAGGCGAAACTCAAAAAAAGGAGTTTCTGTAACAGTTATTTAAGTAATAACTGTTACAGAAGAAAAAAAATTATATCTTTTTTTATTAGAAATACTATCTATAACGGTTATTACATAATAACTGTTACAGAAGTCAATATTCTGTAACGGTTATTATGTAATAACCGTTATAGAAAACTAGCTTCTGTAACTGTTATTAATAAATAACCGTTACAGAATTTTTAACGATTAATAGTGCTTCTGTAACGGAGACTACAGTAACGGTACGTGTACTGTTACAGAATCCTTTTATTAACCGTTACAGAAGTCCAAATTTCGCATAGTGTGATTAAATCTTCCCTTACTCGTGTTACTCGGACAATATCATATAATATAAGTCTTTGTTTTAGACGTATTGTATATATTCTCTTGTAGCACAAATTATATCATAAAATATAAGTTTTTTTTTGCATAAAAATGTTAATACCTATGCGTAAACACGATAATTATCATAGGGTTGTCTTTTAATTGACCAATTAGGGTTTGATCCAAACCTATAATTGACTTAAAATGGCCAATATAAATACGGTGTCCGGAATTTTTCTCGTGTCTTCTGCTTATTGTCCTACAATAAGATATTTTGGTATAGAAGAAAAGATAGAAATAGCTCTTAAGGCAATAATCCTTACGTAAAAGATTATATGGATTGGATTGAATTATGAATTGGTCAATTAATTTTTTTTTTCAACCCGATCTAGTTGGGTTGGACTAAAATTTTGATTAAAAATCATTGACCCATCCGTCATACGATCCTACGTATCAAATAATGAAACTATTTTAGTAAGTCATTGTTTATCATGTAGGGACAAAAGTTTTTTGTTGAGTATTTTTTCGTATATATCTGGATCTATAAAATTAACTGAGAGAATTACTTTTTTATTTTTCTTTTTTATTAATTAACTTAAAGGACTACAAGTTGCACTCTTTATTTACTCTCTCAACGTACCCTCTACTTTGGCGCACACACTACATACACCTCACTCCAATTTATACTACTACATAGTCGATGACGATCAATTTAGAATATGCACTAAGTTTCTACATACATAATTATCATAAATTTATCTAGAAATGTCTTCAATGATGTATCATAAATTGTAGAGTGACACACATAGAAAATATTTTCTTTGTATTCGTCCTCTTCAATGAAGCTTGCTCGATCAACATCTTTGATTCTACACTTCCGAGCTATATGGTCGATCATTTTTTGCACTTATTGCATTGCATCAACCGCACGCCAACAACTTGATGTATCATGATTTGGAATCTGAAGCGCAATTTCAACCGAGTTCGGATTTGTTGAGTTCGAATTCGTCCCATGTTGTAACCTTCTTTCTTCATACTTCATACTCAAGTGGGCCGAAATTATTTTAAACAGAAATTTGGACATTCAAAATTTTAATACAAACTATGATTTATTTTTTGTTTTAATGAGAAACAAGTAATTACCCGTTCATAAAATACGTTATTCTCTCTCATCTAATTATCCGTTTATAAAACGGGTAAGTAGGAATAGCGCATTTTATAAAAGGGTAATAAAGCTACTTACCCGTTTTATGAACGTGTTATTGTCTCTGCACAAAATACTTTCCCGTTTATGAACATGTTACTTACCCGCATTTCAACCGAGTTCGGATTTGTCGAGTTCGAATTCGTTCCATGTTGTAACCTTCTTTCTTCATACGACTCCAACAAGCTCATCAGTTGTTGATATGACTGATGTCTTTAGTAATACATCGGATTGAGATTTTTTTCGGTTTAGGGTTTGTATTAAAATCATAGTTTGTATCAAATCTAATGCTAGAATTCTCGCCGAAAAAAATCTCAATCCGATGTATTACTAAAGACATCAGTCAAATCAACCACTACCAAGAGTATGAAATGGTACTATAACAGGGAATCGCTTTGAGAAGAATTGACTAAGGCTTTAATCAAACTATTTTTTTATGCAGAATTTCATTTCATTGGAATTGAGTTTTCAGGATTTCGTTAGATCTATATTTATATAAAATTTTCAACCAAATGACACTATATCCGTTCATTTTCATCAATAATAAAATGAATCTCTTGATAAAAAAAAAAAAGGATTTTGATGAGGACTAAAAGTTTAAAACATTAAAAAAAAAAGCAACCCGTGAAAACTGGGAATCTGTTGGCTAATAATTTAAGAAATAAAAAGCAAATTAACTAGTAAATGAGTTCAGAAGTTTCGTATCCCTACCTCTATGCAATTAACATAAAAAAGCCGCAAAACAGTCAGGGAAATCGATCTCGAAAGTCAATCTTCCAACGCATTCTGGGCTTCCACCAGATTGATCAGATAAAAAGGATAAAATGTCGTTGCTTTCAAAAATGCATTGCGGCAACTAATTGGCTGTGACGGGCTCAGCAAGCTGGTTATTGCACTTCCCATTTGGTGGCCGCTATCATGTCTTTTTTCAAAAGAAAAAATAAATAAATAAAAGGCTAGTAAGTGCACACTTGCTTGCGCATGAAATAGTACTGGTTCTCACTGGATTGGTTTGCTCTTGTAAGGATTGGGTCGAGCAAGGATAAAAATTCAGTTTTGGAGTGTTTTAGGAATTCATTCAATCTTGCCAAAAAGAGGGTTTCCTGATACCTATAAATCATGTAGGGCCCGCCACCTCTCTTGTATTTCTTTCAGGGAGCTACGGCAAGTGAAATTCACAACCTTGTTGGCTAATTGCCTCCAAAGAACCACCATGCTACATTAATTGATAATTAATGAAAATTAATTCAAGGAATGACAAAACAAAAGTTTTCAACTGAAGTAGTGTGTTCACAAAAAACGGAACAACATACGATTATATATATATTTCTCGTATTGGCGAATCACAATCAACATCTCAGAAATGGACAGGATGAAGAGCTGGGTCAATGAAGGGGCATTAGAGAATGACTAAAGTATACCATGAAATTCTAATGATCGATCCGAATCATTTACAACTAATATCCATATTAAAATTAGATGGAACTCAATTTTACTTTTTTTCAAAATTTTAAATTTTATTAATCTAAAATATTACGAACAATCTAAAATATTTTAAAATATAAAAATATGATAAAATATTTTGAAAATATAAACTTCATTTCTTTTTAAATTTAACATGGAGATCATATTGAACGATTCTGATGGTTTGCTTGAACCACAAATTTCAAGAGGATGTTTGTCCAATGTGTTGGATTTTAGTCTTGGTCATGGAATTATTATTATTGAAATATATTAGTGATGGCTCCGTTTAGATGGTGTGGGAATAAGAGGAATAAGGAAAGAAGTAGGGAAGAAGTATTGGTAAGTGTGTAACTTTGTGAAGAGTTTGGATTGTTTATAATAAATTTACTCCCTTATTTTCTAATTCCTAGAGCTCTTCCAAATAGAGCCGATAAGAATAAATAATTATGTATTCTAATTATTATGATTTGGGACGTATATGTCAAAATTTAAAGATTTGAGGTGTAATTTTTTTCACTTTTTTCATAGAGAAAATCAGAGGGGTATATAGTTAATTTTGCCTTAATAAAATGGTGTCTTCTACCGTGGCATGCTTGTACGTACGTGATCATACGGCATTACTTACAGCTTTAATTCGTCAAGTGTGTGTAACTAAACTATCCAGTTAAATATGTGATAAATATCTGCCGAGATTTAATCGAAAAACCGGTTGAGCTGGAAGTAAAAATCGAATGATATTTTATATTTATATTGGGGCTATTAGTCAACTATCCAAGTTGGGTCTTGCTGGGAGACCATACGATCACATGGCGAGAATATTAATTCCGATTCACGGTGGCGGGGATCCAACTACCGATCTCCAAGATTTTCACACTATGGTAAACATAAATAGGTTGGTCTACTTCACCAGTAACATCGGTTCTCTGCCTATTTTCTATGCTTTGATAAAGCCCGGTTTTAGAAGGAAAGTGAACCGGACTAGGGTCGGTTCTCTGTTGAACCAGCCAGTCCAGTCCAGTTTTTAAAATTTTGGAGAATGTAAATTCATAAATAAAATAAGGTCCGTATGATATACTGTAGGCCATAGTGTGTACCTCCACGTCACCACATTGCGTTGGGCATCCAGGTTGCGGTTGTAATTGTACCAGCTGCGACACCGACGAACTTGAAGAACCAATCAGCAGCAGCAGTACTAATGCTGGTGTTAAGAATGCGAGGTTGAAGAACAGAAGGTAACCCATTTTTTTGTTTTTGAGATATATGTATGCACTTAATATAATGGGGTATAATGTGACTCTAGGAACTAGAAAAGAATGAATATTTGCTTGGTAAGAATAATAATCTATAGCTCTCTCCTAACAGAAGTACATTTGAAATTCAAGTAACGGTTTTTAGGTGCACCAAACAGTCAGTCAATTTCACTTGCTTTGTATCTAATAGAATCTACTAGTGAACCTAGCTGACAGGGGACAAAATTGAATCTAGTAGAATCTACGAGTTTCAAAATTTCCGCCGTCTTTTTTCTGTTACTTATCTTCCAAAAGACGTATATTCCTTTGGGGAAAAAGATAAAAATACTTATTTGTTGTTTGCCGTATATAGTTAGTAGAGTAACAAAGTGAATTAATCGCTGACTCGGTGGAGATCACGCCACAAATTTTTCCCCTCAATGTTCGGTACCATCTTTAACATTTTAATTCTAAATTTTCTGCACGCGCGTTACATTTTCTTGAGAAGATAACAATAAGTATGCGGAATCATACTACAACAGTGGTCGGTTTTGGTCGGACTTGGAAGCCGAACTGCACAATATGTATGCTATCATATGGACATAGATTTAAGAACGGGAAAGAGATCAAGTAATATGGCGAATTGGAAAGCTTTACGTACAACAAAGAAATGTATAATTTTGATGATCAGATATATATGAATAATTTGTTAAAAAAACTAGAACAATTATGTTACATAATTAAAACAATTAGATTTTTTTTCTAGTACAATTAATATTTTTTCCAAAACAAAACAAAGACAATTTGCAAACCAAACTAGAACAATTACATGTATAAATGATTATTGTTGTTGTTGTTGTTGTTGTTCTTATTATTCTACTAATATTCTATTATAATCTATATTAATTATAAATTTATAATTCAAAATGATTATTATTGTTATTATTATTCTACTAAAATTGAATTGTTTCACTATCGACTATTACCGAATCGTTTGTATCTTAAGATACACCTAGTATCGTAAGTTACGTATGTATCTTAAGATACACCTTTTGATAGTCCAATTCCTTGAACATAGGTGGCCCATCCTTTTATACCTGAATATTTTGATTTGAATTATGTATTACGTGAAGATTTAGTTGGGCAATAAGAAGTTTTGAAAAATAAATCTTGATTTCTAAGTTTCTGTGACACAATGGGAGCCTTTTGCTTAGGAACCACGGATATAATTTATTTTCTACAGTTTTCCTTTCACGTAGATTCTGTTGATTCTTTTTGCTCCAAAATCTAGGAAGGTTGGCATCTTGCTGAGCTATTCCAAGTTCATTGTATTGTTACTGCCCTTATGTTGTTCCTTACAGGTAAAGATTGTGTTTTCCTTATTTAATGCATGTCCCTTCTTTTTCTTTTTCTTTTTTTTTCTTTTTTTACTTTTCTCAACGTGGCAGAATTTTACACTGGTCTTACGAAACCTCAAAATTTCATATACTGCTGAAAATAAGAAACTGTGCATTTGTTGCAAGGATGGACGTAAGCCTTCTTAGTTTCAAGGACTATTCTGTTTAGTTCAGTTGTAACATATTAGGTAGCTAGCAATAATTGTTGTTTGATATTCTTCCTGCATGTGAAAAGATGATGTTTCTAAATTGTGGAGGTAGTCAAAGTAATCTCTCTTTTAGGCTATGCATAGTATATAATTCTTTGCATACTTGAAATAGTCCTGTCTTTTCTTTCACCTAATTATTGCTTTTTCATTGTAGTGCACCTTCATCTTTTGAATATCAGTTTAAGAAGGACTTGCCTCTTTTATACCAGTATTTTCAAGAAGCTCCTGTTGGCACGGTAAGGTTCGTAATGTAGTAACAAAGTGTTTGACCAAGGTCTCCATTTATCAAATCCTTAGAAGATCTTAGTCTTGAGTTTATCAGATTAATCAATATAATAATAATTGCAACTAAATATTAGTTTAACATAATTTTGTTTTATTATATTCTCAATTTAACCCTAGTTGCTATTAAATTACCCTAAATTTTGGTAAATAAGATTGAAACAACCAATATGACAGATATAGTTATTTGGTCATTTGAACCCTAATTCTAGCTTTCTCTTTAGATTCATCTTCTTCTCTTATTATTTATATGACTTTGTTGCTATTTATATTATATTATATTAACTTCTGTACAATGACTGAATCTAAGACTGCCATGTTTTTTTTTTGTCCCATATTTCTTTCATCAGGTTGGATGGAAAGATGTTTAGCACTGGATGTGGCCTCTCTTTATGGAAACTTGGGGCTCATGGAGGAATAATATTCTAAAACTCAGTTCTATACCTTTCACGGTACAACACCTTGCCCCTGGATATAATACTGTGTTCAGCTCTTCCTTGCTTACACATTTTAGTTTTCTGTCCCACTTATGATGTCTTTTCTTCTTTTCATGTGGAGCGAGTCATGTCAAAAAAAATGAAATATATATAATTAACAATAACATAGCTTTTAAAGAAAAACGAAGTATATTGAAGTATAACCTTGTGTGGTAATCCATAACTAGATTGATGTGATCTTCTTTTTCATGTATATTTTTCTTTAGTATTTTTAATTTGATATCCTTTTGGAATAATATCAGGATCCAGTCACTGATCTTCCCTTCTGGCACATTAGGACAGAATCGCCATTAGTGGGCTGAGAGACTTTGTTGGATCGGTGTTGCACCTGACCCATTACCGCGACAGCATTTGTGCCCAGATTCTTTGGATGATGTCAGTATTAATGCTGCTTGTGATGCTCTACGTGCTGCTATTGATCGTGCAACATCTGCTAAAATTAGGTTACAAGCATCTCATACTGCAAAAAAGAATTTCTTCAGAGGTACAGTGGTAATTTACCAAACTGTGGGCACGAACACTTTAGACAGAAGTGATGGAAGCAAACTTAAAAGCAACCGGTTTTGTATCTGTGTACTATTTGGACATAAAAGTAGTTTACCACTACAGAGCAGTATTTGCCAGTTTGGTATCAGTGGTGAAGTACTAATATTGCACCTTTTAAAATGAAAAATTTGTTTTTAGACCCCTGACCAAGTATCATGTCTTAGTTTTTTTTTTTTCTTTTAAACAAGTAGCTAGGCAAAAGCCCACCGCTTCCATTAAACAGAAGCAAAAGTTATTACAATTTACAATTATCACCTAAAACATCCCACCAGTTATTTGTACCACTCTGGTACGGTGGTACCACCCACTTCTCCTGTCCCACCAGTCCCTACTCCTTTGCAATTACAGCATATTAATTGGTACAAAGCAAAACAGGAACACAAGTATCATGTGTTAGTGTTTCCACACCACTTCAGTCAATATTAGAATATCACAGTAATGCATTTAGGATACTTCTTGTTTGCACTGCTAAACATCACAGTAATGCTATCTTCTTAAAGGTTTGAATTTATAAAAAAAAACCGTTAGATTTTTAGTACCGGTTTTTTATAAAAAACCGGTACTAAAAATCAATTAATTAGTACCGGTACTAAAATAAAAACGTTTTTTTTTATTTTTTTAGACGATTATTAGTACCGGTTTTTTAAAAAAAACGGTACTAAATAATATATCTGACAATTACGAAAATGCCATGATTTATTATTAGTACCGGTTTTTTTAAAAACCGGTACTAATGAGCCGGTACTAATAATCTTTTTTGTTGTAGTGTATGTTACATAACTAGGACAATTAGTTTTTTTACAACAATTAATATTTTTTTCCTTGGACAGAATATTTTCTTCAAAACAAAACAAAGACAATTAGTAAACAGATAGTTCTATTAAAAAACTAATTAACTTTTTTTTCTTAGGTGAACATATTTTCTAGAACAAAATCAAGCCAATTAGATTATAGAACTAGTATAGTTATATTACATAACTTGGACAATGAATTTTTTTTCCATATCAAATTGTTCTAAAAAATGTAGAGTTCAAAACTAATCATAAATACCTCAAGTTCAAGTCTGGGGACACTGTAGAATTAATATTCAATCCCAGCCGTTACATTTCTTCTGCTCCGTCTGATAGATTTCATCTGGTCGGTTCGCCTCCACCATCCCTTACCTGACTCTTGCGCTTTGGTTTTTCCGTCTCCATCCTTCGTAGCCTCGTCGTGCTGCCTCCTACCCGTGTTGCTTTGTTTCCTCTATCGATTTTCTCCGGGTTTCCATCTCTTTGCCGTAGCAGATCCAGCACCTCACTTTTGCCCATTCCGGAGTATTGCCCCCCTGTACCTCGAGGTCATTCTAATGTGTACGAATGGCTATGCTTTCTCTAGAAGACTCTTAGATGCAACTGCTCTCTTGCAAGGATGTTCTTCTTACTTTCTCCTCTCTCCTCTTCATTACTGCCTTCCTTTTTTTGGGTGCGTTCTTTGTACTTTTTCATTTTTCCTGCACGCCATCCCTTTTCCCTTTGATTTCTTTGGGCTTGGGTTGTCCAGGGAAGGGATTATTATTATTATTATTATTATTATTATTATTGCTGCATTGGTCTTAGGGTTTGCTATTGTGCATGGATGGTCACCGTGCCTAATTGTGCTTTAGGACGTCCCTGTTAGTGTCAGTATGGTGATGATGTGTTAATTTAGGTCTTAATGGGGTTTTATTTAGGAAATTCTAAAGGTCAGTTGTTTGCGCGGGTTGTTTCAGTGCTCTTATGGTCATCTGTGTTCTTCGATTTTTAGGTTTTTTCATGGTGCTGCTGTTCCCAATTCTTGCGTTTTGCTAACCAAGGATAGGTGTGTTGTTGCACTGATATATTAGAGAAAACACAATGGATATTTCCTTGGTTCACACAACATGCTGTTTTAAGTCGCAGCTAAGGTATTATCCATATTCATTGCTTATTTCTTCTTAAGAGATTCTATTATTCATCTTATCTTAGGATGGGCTACCAGGAAATTAATCGAGAAAGACGATACTTGAATCTGTCGATATTCATGATGCTAGAGGTATTTGCTGCATATTTTAGGTAACCTTACTTTTCTTATATTTTTGAAATAGTTGCTCTTCTAGATTGAGGACAAAATAGAAACAATGGTCGTATATATACGTACATTAATTATTATTGCTGTCAGGTATAGCTTATAACATTAAAGAGGTCTCATATTGGACAGTATCAAACACTGATTTAAAATAATGGCTGCTCATTCCTATATGTTAGAAATATTTTATATTGTAATAGCTATTATTGTCGCTTAGTACATTATATTTTAGTACTTTTGAGCATCTCTATTCTTAAAAGTTGCCATTAATAAAGCATTGGTTTAATATATATAGTTCATTTTATGCATCGTGCAACATATATGTGACAGGGTAAAATCTGCTATCTATATAGAAATGCTGATCAACAAATAATTTTTTTTATTTCATTCATTTGATTATTATTGTTTTAGCTGTTAAGAGTTTTATGAATTTAGAAGGCATTTCGTCTTCTGTCGCTGACTGATTAGTTCGGTCAAATGGAACCATTATTTTCTATTGTGTCAGATTTGTTCCTTGCAAATGATTGATTTTCTATTGAGCCTATTATGGATTTCTTCTGTGCCCCTTTGCCTTTTGTCAGATCGAGGAGACGACTGTAGAAAGAAAGGAACATCATATTGCGCACAAAGATAGCTTCTACGGTCTTAAACAGAGTATGTTTTGCATGTAAATTGAGGCTGGTATTTCATATGTATTTACTGTTTGATGAAATTGATTTTATGCACTTCGATTGTTGCATGCTATTAGATTTGAGATTTGCTTTAAAAATAAATGGCAGGTGTGTATCGCATGAATGATTTGTTTAGTAGGTTGCAGAGAAAAAGATTTTTTTTTGACAGAAAAGTAAATAGAACCTTATTATAGTTTTGTTAATTGTTGCCTCTTTTTTTTACCGTGACATTCCCTTAAACATGGCAGGTCTTTATAGAATTCTGGGCAAGGAAGTTTGTTGCTTGGGAAAAAGAATATTTTGGTGCTGCTAGAGAAGTGCCTCATAGTTAAAACTTTAAAAGGTAAAAAATTAGTTTGTTGATTCAGATAACGGAGTAATTTGGTACTTTTTCAGCTTTAACTGCTACATCTCACTACGTGAGACACCATTATTGTGTGAGTTTAACATGCCTAATGCAGCTTTCTCAAATTCTGATATGCAATAATTGATTTCATTCTTCTATGAGTTTTAGTTCCATAAGTAAAGGGTATATCCATTATTCTTCTGACAAAAACATGATCTAGCTGGCAGATTTAATATGATATCGAAAGAATTTCTCAAACACAGCAATATGCAAGGTGCAAGATCTGTTGAACAACACAGTGTTGCTTTTATTTCTTCCATGACCTTTTTTTTATAGGACTGATTTTGTTGTATATTGTTTTATATTTGACAGACCTTGGTCTCTTAGCTTTTCTTATCTCTATCCTCTGCTGTTTCTAGGTTAGCATTTGTCTCTTTTTTGTTCTTTCTCTATATTTATTGGGTTGTGTCCTGATATATTAAGGATATTCCTGTGCTGGGGCCGTTGTTCCTGCATAGCCTTCTGTTTTTTTTTTCCTTCCCATGCCCTCTCAGTCCGAGGAATTTTTCGGTTAGTTTATGTCTTTGGTTGATTGTCATTTGGCATTTTATTAACAAAATTTTGGTTGGGTGGTCGGTGCTAGGCCAGTCCAAGAATTTCTACCATGTACCAATGTTATTTATTTCATGTAGCAATTTATTGCATGTGAACATTTTTCTCTGTGTTTGCCTAGGACTGTAGATGCATTTTTTTTTGGAAATTTTTTTTGGATTATAACACGTGACATACTCCAGTTTTTGCATTAGGGCAAGAGGAGCTTCACAGACGGCATCAAGTGTGGCCTTATAGTCCGTGGATCATCAACGGTAGACGAGGCTCATATGACTATCGGAGAGCACTACTGCTATAGAATGCATATGCATCATAGTGGATTGCCTATTATCTTCGGATCAGATAGGTTGTACCAGCAATTGACAACAGATATGTTTGCTCGCATTGAACATGATAGGTTTGCTATTTTGTGTGTGAGTACAGTGCCTCACCATACTGCAGGACGTTTGGATGCACAACCAGCTCACCAAGACATTGTAAAAAAAGAGCAGGATATACCTGGAGCCAACAGGTACTCTACTTTGCTGGACAAGTTTAGAAAGAAATGTTAACAGTGAATACGATGCAAAAGTAAACCTGCTATACTGTCATTCTAACTCGCTCTCTCATGAATCACCTTTGTCATGCTATGTTACAATTGTCAGCCATAAACCTGTTGTTATACAATTGCTCTTGCCCCACCAAAGACAATCAGGCCAAGCAATAATGTCGCCACTTCCTCTTACAGCACCAACGACTGCAATTGGCACCACATCATCTTCTGTCAAAAATGATGCCTAATCTCACCAAGCACTGTAATTGATCTTTCATTCATACAAAAAATACACCTTAAACATCCATCCCTCTTTACATTGTCATTATTGTTTACCTAATATATTTCGTATGCAGCAAATGGTCCACTACTGAAACAACATCTACTGCGATCGATCACGCTGTCAACAAAAGAGTATTTACTGAGGGCTCACCAGTAGAATATAAAAGGTACAATTTAGGTACACTCTAACGATATATTCATGCCAAAATGCTATTACCATTTTGTACAAAGCATTGTAATAGTGCTGCATTGACAGTAAAATTTACTATACGGTATATTTTTATAAAAAAAAAGGTCTTATGGCCAGCACAGGTGCCAAGTGGTTGTGCTAGTCACACATGTTCCACCACCATCAAGTCCCTGAAAAGGATTTTTCTGGCCATGTGTCATCTTTTGGCCCTTCTATCCCTACCAATGTTTAGTTATTCGATGGACTCTAATTATTTTACTCTTTTTTTTCAGTTTTCTTGGCAGCAAGTTGCGGATAGACTTTTGCATAGAGTGGACCTGGATGTGAAAGCCTTACCAAGGGTACAATTATTTCACATGTGCTTCATATGCATAAGAAAAGTTAAATAGTAGTTTGTTGATGCCACCAAATCTGATTAAGTCAATATATTAGTTGTTTTAGGAATTCTATTCTAATTACAGTACACATATGTTATGTAGAGTACAATTGTTTTCTCAATTTAAACATCAGTTTATCATACAACTGCCATCTACTACTAACTGATTTTATAAATGTTTCACCTTTGACCAGTGTAGAATTGAGGAATAACAGTCCCTAAAAAACTGTACCATTACGACAAGGTGCATATCTAATTCGATTATAATTTTGTGCGCATCAAGGTAAATATTTTTATTGTTTAGCATGTTTATTTCTAATTTCACGTGTTTTGGGAATTTTAGGAGCTCTCTCCAAATATGAGGTTTGGAATAGCAAGTTAAAGAAAGGTTAGCTAATTTAAAGAAATTGGTTGGATAGCTAGCTAGGATATAAACTCATATTCAAATATGAGATTTGGAAATACATATTTAGAAACGTTAGATAAGTTGCAAGTTTCAGCGCTTGCTCAATGTGTGACATGCTAGGTTTGGATCTATTTTAAGCTCAATTTCATGCCTTATTGAAAGTAGTTGCAAAACTTATATGCTTTATTTAAAAGGATGGTACTAGCGCAATAGCTCAGTTCATGCAATAAAGCAATGTGCTCATTTATGAAATAGACCATTTTGCCCTTATTTTAGTGGTGGTACTGGATCTAAGAGGTAGGATGTCAGTACTAGAATTTTACAACTTGGTAGATACGTTTGTGAACTATTGATCGGGGCTTCTTTTAATAGAAGTGGCAGAGTCATTTTTTTACTTTGCTTATTTTCCAAAAAAAAAAAGATTCTCTTACTTGGTGATTTCTGGCCCATTGGGGCCGTTTGGATGTTGTAGGAATTTGGAGAATTTGCAATTCCTAGGTATAAATTTATTGGAAAGTGTATAACTTTGTTAAGAGTTTGGATTGTTTATAATAAATTTGCCATATAAAATTCCCGAAATTTGCAATTCCGACTCCATCCAAACGGGGCCATTGATATTTTGTTTTGATTTTAGATATCAATGGAGTCAAATTTTGTTCTTAATCGATCAGTTGATAGCATCTTGAAAATCGAAGGGTCTATTACTCCAGGATCTAGAATCGAAATAGCACAGATGAGGAAGGTGGGGGTCCACCTCATCTCTGGATGTATGAATCTCGAGGCTTCCTCTTCTCCGTTTTCAGGTCATGTTACTCTGTCATTGGATCAGTTATTGATTGGTTGCTGAATATTTGATTGGAAGGCATGGGCTGAAAATTGTTGTTTTTTTTTTGCTTTGCTTTCAGATCTTAATAAGACTTGCATATCAAATTAAAATAATGCCAAAGAGAAGCATTTGTACTTTTGCATTTATTCAATTTTCTTTAATATTCTCAGACAAAATCAGATAGCATAACAATTTATGCAAACGATAACTTTGGACTCTCATTTAATGTTATACTTATCCGTTGAAGCTTAATTTTTTTCCTCTAAAAAACAAAAAATACTATACTAAACCAAACAACGTTATTATTGCAAGTTAATCTTACATCACGCGGAGCACGACGCATTAGCTAGTTGTCCTAATCTTAGAGAGGAAGGAAAACAAAGGGAAGTACGGTTTGTGTGAGCGACAAAAATAGAAAATTAGTTATTGAAAATATCGGATGGGAAAAATACGTCATTAAGGAGAATGATGGATAATTAATGACGACGTTGGATAGGATGAGAGATGATAGAACCTCTATGATTATGGTAAGCAATTCCGATGCTTTTAGTACTCACCACTAGAATTTTGAGTATTTGTAAGGGGACGTTACGTGGGTATTCATGTACCCTTGATTATAATAAGAAAATTCTTGTTAGAGATATGTCCTAGAAGTCAATCATTTGATGGCTATTTATTTAGTTTATGTTATTGATAATGTTTGATCATTTGTTTCTTGATTTTATTATTGACAGATCATTCAGGTTGAGGATTTGAATTGTGGATCTCTTTGTTTCATTTATAATTAAATGACAATAATTATAAATCTAAACTATCTGTAATCTTGATAATTAATAAGGAACATTAATTATTATAAAAGATTAGTATGCATGTTAAGTGATGACTAAGTTCTACAAATCTTAAGTAAGGAGTTACCAACTTAATTGTATATGTTTATTTATTAGAACATAGTACAGGACATGATCCAATGAAATAAATATATGAATTGTGTTGTGTGTCACTATTTATTTCATACGAGTTTGATTTTACGCTTGAGATGGTTCAACTTTTGCAAATGCGGATAGGTTCAATAAATATCGTCTTACGGTGATTCTTGATAAGGACTGCTATACAGACTTTATTTATGTTTTCTTGAATTGTGCGGAAAAAAGTTATTCATCAAGAAAATCGTATATCCCTCATTAGTATACCTAGTGAGTGATGATATCTGTTGGGCCCCTTGATAGAGTTTGATTGTTTGTTAGAAACTTGTACAATCAACTATATATCAAGAAATGTATAATTTGCTAGAATGACACGTTTCTATTTTGCATTATACAATGATATCATGTGACATAAGAAACAAAATAAAGAGATACTTTATTTCATATGCAGGATTGAAATACTATAACAGTACAATATTTATTTACTTTAATTGGAAATTATAACGTGTTGTTAGATATCACTTATGATTATTGGAAATAAATATCAATTTAATTGTTAGGAGGTGGTTAGGATGCACAATTTTAAATTTCATTACATTTAATAAACATAAAACAAGCAAACGACCACCCAACCAAAATTTTGTAAATAAATCACCATTTATTTCCAATAATCATAAGCGGAATCTAGCAACACGTTATGATTTTTCAATTCGCATAAATAAATATTGTACTAATACAGTACTTCAATCCTGCATAAGAAAAAATATCTTATTATTTTGATTCCTATGTCACATGATATCCTCGTATAATCCAAGATAGAAGTGTGTTATTCTTGCAGATTATACGTTTCTTGATCTAGAGTTGATCGTCTAATTGCGCGCATACGATCCAACTCCATCAAGGGACCCAGTAGATATCATCACTCACTAGGTGAACTCATGAGGACATACAGTTGTCTTGATGAATAATTTTTTCCCGCACAATTCGAGAGAGCATAAATAAAGTCCGTATAGCAGCCCTTATCAGAAATCAATGTTATACTATCACTACACGAAATAATCTGACCAGTAACGGTTAATAAAATCGAATAGTAACGGGTATGCAACCGTCACAGTAGCCCCCGTTACTAATCTTTATAATAACCGTCACAATTTTATCGTCACGAAGGAGCGTTTCGTAACGGTTAATACAAATTAACCGTTACACATAGCGGTAGTTTCATAACGGTTATTGTAAAACAACCGTTACAAACAATAGTAAATTTATTTAATTTTCTTATTTTGTTTGTGGATTGTAACGGTTATTATGTAATAACCGTTACAGAAGATTTATAATCTGTAACGGTTATTATATAATAACCGTTACAAAAGGTCATTAATTAAAAAAAAAATTTGTTGTTTTCTGTGGCTAGCACCTGTTGCTAGCCGAAATAAGTGTGTACCAATTGGTACAGATCTCAATTAATAATAATCTAAATCAACCTTAAGAATCAATCAAGATAGCATGCATAAATAATCGAAAGTATACAACAATAATGCTCTACAAAGGTTCAAATCAAAGGTTCAATAATCCACTATCTGCCGAACAATACTCCGTACATGAATTGCATTACCTCATCCACTACCTCTCCAATATGTTTTTCTTCATAAGGTTCTCCGACCGGTTCGATTCTCTGCAATTGATTATAAACAAACCAAAACATATTACATGAGTGTCCTAAATTTTATAGTATTGGCAACTATGAACCCTAAATCGTAAAACCTAAACTCTAATTCTATATTTGAAATAAATAAAGTATCCACACTCGACATTCCCTTTCTGTTTTGGACACTAAGATCAAAATTCAAAATAATAGTTATGATTTTTCATAATTGCACCCATTCTAATTTCAAGAACTTAATAGATATAATTTCGTACCGGTATTTCGAACCATGTAAACAACCGGCCACCACGATGACTTTTTTGAAACTTCTCCATCAGATAATTTTTATATGCCCTGCATGCAATTCAAATTATTCTATCAATTCCAAAATGGCATCATTATTTTACGAATTTAGAAACAAAAACTTACATAATTATGAACGATTTAATCGATAACAACGAGGGGACATCTTCGCGTACCAAAGAATCTAAGAAATGAATCTCTAGTTTGTTGATATTAATAAGAAGGATTGTCCAATGAAACCTGTAATTGAGATTAATTATTATTAACATTTCAAGTATCAAACATCAAGAAATAGATCAAAGGTTTCAACTATCTAGTTTCTGTATAAAAAATATCAAGAAAGCAAGAGGAGAAAAGTAGAAGTGGACTTTCTTAATAATTTCCAGGAACAAATTAGAACTGATCCTTCATGTTTCAATGACCGTGATACCCTTAAAAAAAATAAGACAAGGAACGAGCAAGATATGAAAAATAAAAATGTGGAGTTCTTTTTAAAAGATAACATTTCTAATTATCTAAAGGGAAATGCTAAAATAAAGCGCAAAATTCAATGTAATCTTGAAAAATACACATTACACTATAACTTGAAACCCCTGGACGAAAGCGCTCCAGATATATTTGCAATGCTTATTAAAAAAGATCAACCTAGTGCTATGGTCTACCTCAAACTGATCACATTGAACCGAAGACTCACCTACAGCAGCATCAAGGGCTATGCAAGCTGCTCTTGGGGTTTGATTCAGTAGAGTGAAAAGATAAAAATGTTGCGCATGGCTTGTAAAGTCTGTAAAAAGTAGGTTAAAAAAGGGGAAAAGCTAAGAGTCCCAAGCTGTAACTGAGGTAATTTACGAAGTATTTGTTGGAGAGAGTCGAATTAATATACCTTTAATCCGATTTATTCTTCTCCTCTTGAATGAGTTAGATCTCAAATTGTCCAAGCTTCTCCTCTTGAATGGATCTGAAATTGTCCATAAAAATCAACGAAAAATCATTAATTTTACCATAAATCAAAGTTAAACCGAAATAAATAGGGAAAAATAGAAAATTAAGAAAAATTCATAAAATTTATTTTTTTTTACCTCAAATCTGCTCTTCTTCTCCTTCTCTTTATAATTCTTATTATTTTAGAATTTTTTAAAATTTTTTTGGCTATTGTTTAAGAGTGAAAATAAATATGAAAAAAGAGAGAAAAATTTTCGGCTCAATGGAATACGTGCGGCTGTGGGTCGGGAGGGAGGAGAGTGCGAGAGAGAGGAGAAAACCCTAGCATAAGTGAAAAAGTTCGGCAAATTTGTAACGGTTTTTATTTAAAAACCGTTTGAAAATTAAAGTTAACAATTTGTAACGGTTATTATCTAATAAC
This sequence comes from Rhynchospora pubera, assembly GCA_028095005.1. NCBI lineage: Eukaryota > Viridiplantae > Streptophyta > Magnoliopsida > Poales > Cyperaceae > Rhynchospora > Rhynchospora pubera. Next base: position 178,711,222 of record CM051462.1, read on the forward strand.
CGTTACAAACAACATGGCCTTTTGTAACGGTTATTAGATAATAACCGTTACAAATGAGTTGACAGGAACTTTTTAAAATTGGACGGAAGCTCTATAACGGTTTATTTATAAAACCCGTTACTAAATGAACTTGGTATTCTTTACACCACTGCCACACCGACTTGTATGACGGTTTTTTCGAAAACCGTTATAAAAGAAGAGTTACAGATTAACGTTTTTCACGTAGTGTATATTTATAGAATCTATCCTCATATAGAAAAAATGAACCATCTCAAACTCGGAATCAAACACGTATGAAATAAATAATAACACATAACACAATTCATATATTTATTTCATTGGGTCATGTCATGTGCTATGTCCAGTAATGTACACATATACAATTAAGTCGGTAACTCCTTACCTATGATTTGTAGAACTTAATCATCACTTAATTTGCATACTAATCTTATATGATAATTAATATTTTTTATTAATCATCAAGATCATGGACTCTTTAGAGATATTATTATCATTTTAACGAATGATGCTTAACATGAATGATTTGTCAATAATAAACTCTAAGAACAAATGATCAAGTATTATCAATAATATAAACTAATATAATAGTCACCAACTGATTGACTTCTATGACATATTTCTAACAATATGGATGTTATTTATATAAGTGTGGTGGGTTTCTTCATTTAATTTACAGAAAATTAAAGCATATATACACGGTACATATTAAGAAAATGCAAATAACAGAAGATGCATATCACTATATATAATTTTTTTCCCTCCCGACCATGAACACCATCTTCGATCTTTGCCCTTTAATTCTTCCAACTGTGTTGGCATATATACCAATCTCCTTTGGCAATTAAATTAAATTCTCCAGACTTATGACAGTCCATGTTTAATTACTTATTATTGCATTCGTCTTCCAGCTATTCTGGGATACCAATCTCCTCTAATTGCCAATTAATTAAATGCATCAGATTAAGTTGGGGTAGGCATTGGTGATAGGCCACCCCGTGGCAGGCTGGTTGGATACCGTTGGGATCGGGTTCGTGATCAGTTGGTGAATCCTGCGGGCCATGCTTTGACTGACAAAGATGTCCCCGCTATTTGGAACCCTATGAGAAGCCCTGCTTTCCCTTGGCCGGAGGAGAGTTGGCCGAGTGTTTTTATAATTTTCAAGTGTCATAATAGGGGACAACATAAATTTGACGGTCAATTTTTTAATCTTGTCTTTTTTTTTATTGTAAAGTGTCATAATAGGGGACAAACATAAATTTGACGGTCAATTTTTGTCTTACATGTATTTTAACCTATCAAATGGCGGTGAAAAATTAAATAAGTAAAATAAAAAAAGAGAATTAATTGCACTATATACAGACAATTGGGAAAAAAAAAACATGTTTTATAATTTGTTTTTTTTAATATTATAATTTGAATGCTTTTTCTATTTTCTTTATTTCTTACTGTCAAACCATGTATGCCTTATAATATTAATTTTATATTTATAAATGTTTCAATTTCAAATTTATGTATGCTTCCTTTCTTCATCTTACATATATTAAAAATGCATAAATGGTCCAAAAAAATGAGAATGAAAAAGTGTCTATCAAGAAAATGTCTTAAAGGGTGCAATTTAAAAGGTGTCTCGCCAGAAGATACAATCGAGTGGATGTCTCTTCCACCAAATGGTGCTAATATTTTATTTATAAATAGTACTCCATTTTTCAAATTTTCATTAACCATTTCACATTTACAAAATGACGAACATAATAGATATCACATCACTATCAAATAGAAATTTAGATGTGATACGTGTATGGGTCAAGAAAAATTTGGCTTGCAACTGATTGGAAGATGGAAAATACATGGAGCATGAATTTTGTTCAACTTGATAGTAATGTAACTTTTTTATGCAATACATTTTTTTTCTCCTATATCATGTCGATTTCAATGTTTAACAAGAATTTGTTTTCAATATTTTTTTTCATATTTATACATTTGGGCCAACAATTACTTTATGAACATATTCAAATCTTTAAAATTAACAATAATATTGGCTTAAAATATTATATACTTTTAATTAGAATACTTTTTATTTTGATATTGGATATTATCGATAGACCCAAAATGATTTTACGCAAGACGCTATGTACGAGATTGTACGGTTCAATATAGAACATATTAGAGGAAGCTATCGTACGGTTCCCCACAAATTTTGTATTGATTTGTCCGCAAACACTTATGTTACTATTTTGACATAAAACCTTCTTGCCATATTCGTGTGTTGTCTGATTTCAAGCCTTCTAAAAATATCAGAATAGAAATTATTGACTTCACATAGCCTATAGCCACACATATTGTTTAATTACCATAATCATATAAATTAAAATTTATAATTCTTAATTACAATTTACTTATTAATTTCGATACTTTAAATAATTTTTTTTATTCAATTCAATTTTTAATATTTCGTAATGCCTTTTATTTTGTAAACAATCTAAAAATTTTGTAAACATTAAAAAAAATTTTCTTATTTTAAAATAAATAGTTGTCCTTTTTATTTGAAATTATTATTAATAAATCATAATGAGATTAATTAGATACTAACAAACGAAAGGGTGCATTCATGTAGTCTATGTTCAATGAATGGGTTTCAAAAGATGCCTTACACTAACTAGATAATTGTTTCATCTCCTTAAAGTGTAGATATATAGTTGTAAATATAAAATGTATTCTTTTTATTTAAATAAATATTAAAAAATTATTATTAGGTTACTTAAATGCTAATAAATGAAATGGTGGGATAATATGTCATAAAGTGTCCTTTTTATTTTAAATTATTATTGAGAAATCATAATTAGGTTAATTAAATGATAAAAAATAAAATGAAATGGTGCGATTGTGTATGATAAAGTGTCATTTTTTATTTTATATTATTATTAAAAAATTATGAATATGTTAATTAAATGTTAGTATATAATTTATTTGTCTCCTAGAACAATATTTAACGAATTATTCAAAGGCAAGAATCCATTTACCAATCCGATCCTTCATAAAGCGCCGAGTTAGCATGTGCTTAATCAGATCTGTGCCAGCAATGGCGAGTGGAGCCCGTCTCTCCTAGTAAACGAATCTATCGCTGCCATTGGGGCCTAGGTACAGACGTTTGCTGAGGTGGTCAGGGAGTCAGTCGAGGCGGGGCGGTAGTTTAAGTGCATTTGGTGGCATGTTTCGTGGTGATCGTGCACGTGTGAATGCTACTATCATACTGGAAATTATGATCAAAGATTGATTTATCAATCACAAGAGTCTTATTTAATGAATGGGTGCAGATGAAAATGTGACTTTTAACATATTTCATAGGGTTTCGATTAATTTATGTCTTACCAAAAGATGCAATCAATTTAATGCCTCAAAAGATGGGATTTTAAAGGTGCATTGTCAAAGGATGCAATCGAGTGGATGCCTCCTCCACCAAAGGGTGCCAACTTTTTATTTATAAATAATACCTCTTTTTTAAGTTTTCATCAATCATTTCACATTTACAACAAAGACAAACATAATAGATATTGCATTACTTTCAAATAATAATCTAGACGTGATACGTGCATGGATACTGAAAATTTGGCCTGCAAAAAATTCAAAGATAAAAAATACATAAATTTTGTTCTTCTAGAAATAAGGTAAATTTTTATATAATAATTTTTATTAATACCGGAATGTTTAAATCATTATTAATTTTCATTCTTAAGGAAATCAATTTATCGAATTTATCTTCTTATAGCAAATATATTTTAAAAATAAGTTCTTTTATATTAAAATCATTGATTAAAAATTGTCTATATACTTAAAATAAAAATTAATGCCATAATATCCCATACATTGTTTACAATGGATATCATTATCGTCGAGCGAAAATCGATACACAGATCTAGTATGGATTAATATATGTAAGAACTTAATCATAGATTATTTGTTATCTGCATTTCCTTTTTATTTACGTCGTCAATATTACGAAAAGTCGAAAACTACCGTCCATGTCATGTTTCCTACATCTCCTGATACTTTGATAATATATTTCTTTATATGATAGTAATTTTTTGCCATCAAATGACGAAGCCGCCTCCCTCCTAGTAATTGATTATTCTATTTTCTAAGAGAGTCGTAAGTTTCCGCAGGTCTTGGAGTAATCATAATTATACAAGTACAAATGAGAATGAGGACCATAACATTCTGCTACGACAGACATTCCCCAGCAGTAATATAAGTTCTCAGAGACAACACCAAATTTCTTAGTCCGACACTACCTTACTCACCTAAAACAAATCTAAGGCTCCGTTTGGATAAGGTGTGGGAAGAAAGAAAGAATGAAAGAAGTGAAAAGAAGTATTGGGAAGTGTGTAATTTTGTGAAAAATTTAGATTGTTTATAATAAATTTATTTTTTTATTCCCTTCTTTTTTTCTTCCCAAATGGAATCCAAACGGAGCCTAAAAGAAGGGGGGAATTAAAATAACAAACAAACTCAAGGTGGTTCCTGCAGCACTTGCTGGTAAGACCTTTCATCAATGTGTACTGAGATTTGTGAGGCCAGATAATGACATGAACAAAGGGTGTGTTTGGATGCAACGGAATAAGCCGGGAATAGGGAATAGGAATAAGGAATTTCGGTCTACGTGCTTATCCTTATTCCTTATTCTTATACCATGATTTTGTTAGTATAGGAATAAGGGTCCTTATTCCTTATTCTTGAGTTATTTGGGTTGCACAAGAATAAGAATAAGCACGCAAACCGAAATTCCTTATTCCTATTCCCTATTCCCGGCCTATCCAAACACACCCAAAATATTTAGGCACTTTTGTCGCTTGACAATTTTATAATTTGGCAACCGGCAAAACCTAAAACTTAAAGGGGCCGTTTGGATGTTGTAGGAATTTAGAAAATTTGGAAAATTTGTAATTTCTAAATTTAAATTTATTGGGAAATGTATAACTTTGTGAATAGTTTAGATTATTTTTAATAAATTTGGCATATAAAATATCCGAAATTTGCAATTCCGGCCCATCCAAACAGCCCCAAAATGATTTGGTATCCATTTAAACAATTTATAATTGGTCTCTTATAATTTATTTGATCCAATTGGTCCAATGTAAGAAGAAGAGATTTAGAAAAGACAGTATTTAATACCTCCAGCCAGATGGATTTTCATTAAAAGAGAGACCACATAAACAAAAATGGTACCCGTGCAAGGTTAAGAATTTTTTTTTAATTGAATTTGTAATACAACAGAAATGAATCAGAATGAACTGGCCTCTGGTTAAGAAGATACATTATAGTCTTACACTCTTACACGGTTACACCTATTCAAAATAGCAAGTACAGCCTTATATGCAATTGCAGTATTCACTCTACAGTGCGCTTAAAAACATCTTGCTCTCTCCTCCGACAAAACAACCCCCCCAACCCACCCACCGAAAAAATAATAATAAATGGAGCCCCACCCACCTTCTTGCCTAAGCCAGAACGAAGGAAAAGATAAAATAAGAAAAAGAATTAACCCCCTCTCTAAGGTTTTTCTTGCATGCATGAACTTTCTGTCCTGTTTTGGTATTGAATATATATGAATCATTGCTATCAAAGAAAAACTGGTCCTCAAAGATCACGAAAGAATTAAGTTGAGTCGGTAACAATGATGGTGAATGGAAACAATTGTAAATTGAATGATTAGGTTGAATAATTATGCTTGGTGGAACGTGAACTTGTTTTGGGATATTGAAAAAAAATTAAATGCTTCAAAATCCGTAATGTCTGACTGAATATTCCAATAGCTGCTGGCTAGGACAAACCATTTCCTTAACCCTATTTCCATTCTTGTAAATCTTGAATGTTGGTACCATTCTTACATTCTCTGCCTTGGCAACTGCTGGGTTCTCAATTACATCCACCTAAGTTTATCCATATATCACGTTAATGTTTTAAAAGGTATTAATAAAGAAAACACACATTAGTTCACCAAGTAAAGAGAAAAATTTAAACCTTAAGAAAATTTACTGAAGGGTATCGGGCACAAAGAGCATCAAGAAAAGGAGCCATCTGGGAGCAGTGTGGGTTTAATGGAGCCATAAAATGTACAACAGACACACCTAAAGAGCAGCAAAATTTAATTTCAACTGTTAAATAACTCGGCAATCACTACAATTTTACATGTAGAGTACACTTGACAGGTTTTTTTATCAAATTTTACTGGCTTATCTTTGACAGAATCATTTAAATTATTGACTTCACTCCAAGATAAGGCACTTCCATTGTTCCTTTGTTGCTTTTCTAGAGTGGCACTGAGTGGGATCAGTACCAATTCAACAACATACAGTAATGGGCTCTTCACATATTAGGTCAAATGAGTAAATAGATAGGTTTCAACTTCGAAGATATAGAACTAACCAGGTAAGGAAATGGCAGTGTGGAACTGATCAAGACCAGAGATTAGCTCGACCTCACCGCCAAACTTCATGTTAGCAACTTCCTCGCCACGGGATGACTTGAGAGCCACCTGCGCATGGAACAGCGCCTCTGCCACCTCAGTGTCTCCTGGTAGCTCTTTCCTCAATGCCTCATAGTCCCTCACTGACTCAGCCCACCTCTCTATCTACTCAAAGAAAGTTGCAGAACGCGTCAGGTTAATTAATCAAATATGTGATTCCCAATTGCCAATTTGCCGTTAACTATGATTAGACCCCCATTAAAAGGGTTGTGGGACAAACAGCTCTACAAATAACGATGTTGCAGTGATGTGAACCATATCATGTTGTAAATATAAAAAGTTATCATGCTAGGAGCCTAGGAGATTTATTCACTATGCTATTACTACTATTTCAACCCACCCACTTATTAAATTTCTCATACTCAACTTTTCCAGCATAATCAAATTTGAGGGACAACAATATCATTCAAAACATAGAGCAGATTCAGTTCAAGAAAATAATAATTAACCACCTATTAGGCAAAGCATGATCCTTGAGACTAATCAACCTTCTATATAGAACAATCATGTGGATAATCATACTAAGCCACAATATTTAATTAGGAAACCAACAGCAATATATAAAAACATAAGAAAATTATTGCAAAAGTAGGACTTCCTTATCACTTTGCAAAATCACTGAGGGAAAGCTACAGGATTAAGTATATATAGATATTGTGGAACATGAGATTGCTTGTAAGAATCCCAACCTTAGCATATGAGGCAGCCCGCCTGAGAAGGGCCTTTGTGTAATTCGGCTGAATACGGAGGGCCTCATTGCAATCTTCAATGGACTTATCCCACTGGCCGAGCTTGTACCTGCAAGCTGCTCTGTTACAGTATAACACAGGATTTGATGGATCATGCCTCAAACCTTCACCATAGGCCAAGGAAGCTTCCGTAAACTTTCCCGAATTGAAAAGTTCATTTCCAAGTGAGCGGGCGCGAGCAACTGATTTCACAATGATTGTAAAGGAATTCAATTCTGAGTTTGCCGGATCAATTTTCCTGGCTTTCTCAGCTGCCCCAACAGCTGTCTCAAATCTGTAAAAATTTGGTAATTAAAGAAACTATCATTGCCAGCTTCATTTATAATAGCTTCAACTTAGAACAGCTCATCAAGACTATTTTTTTAGTAATTTGAATCACCAAGAGCAGCTTTTGTTTCAAGTCTTAAATCTTTCTATTTCTCTGAGGCTCTGGCCAATGAAAAGTAGATGTTTTATAGCAGGCCAAGATAACTAACAAAGAAACATTTCAAAAGAAAATGTGTATATTTCCAACTGTAGTTTCACCACATGCTCATAAGTCATAACACCTGAAATCATAAGTGTTCACTGAATCTTCTCCAATGATATTGCTCTTTATCAGTACTTGTAAAATTTATGATCTTACCTTCCCCGGGCCATTTCAACAAGAGCATGAACATAATGGATGTATGAGTTCCCAACAAACCCAAAATACTTAGTATCCACCGAAAAAGAAAATGACGAGTCAAGTTTGCATGCATCGCATATTGCCATATCAGCATCATCAATCTGGTGCAGCCGAAGGCATGCCTCCGCTTTCGAAGCAAAAATCTGCAATTATCAATCACCAATTGTCAAAAATTGACACAGTTACAGGAAAAAAAAAACAGTAATTTCTGGTATAATGTGCAAGTAGTATGTTCATAACTCAGAAGTCCAGCCAAGGAAAATTATAATATTTGACTTCATTTCTACCAATAATATTTATATCAGAAATATGCATAACAAAGCATAATATTAATATCAATAATACGATAAAATGTTATATTTATTATTGAGCATATGTTCTTTTTCATAATTCGCTTGTCGCAATAAGGAAATTGCAACTCGATAAGATATAACTTATTTATTTTCAGGTATTCAATATTATATTGTTTGCAAAGAGAAACAATGACTGGGCATAAGACACATAACACAGTAAGGATATACCTTATCTACTTCTGTTATCTACACTAAACTCTTATAAGCATACAATATAAAATAGTATACTTATGCAACAATATTTGTTCCTTTGGGAGTCATGCCCACAACCCTATTATGGAGAAACTAACCAAAGGAGAAGAATCAGCTCCAGCTGTGATGGCTGAATCTGTTTCTCGCAAGACAATTTTCCAATCCCCTGACCTGCGTGCATCTGCACAACGAGTCAAGTGCTTTTCCAAAGTTTGCAGTTTATGTAATTCTATCAGATCAGGTTGCGCACTTGCAAGGAGAAGGTGCTTTTTTGAGTTCTCAACCACACCTAACCTAAATTCAAATCAGTAGAAATTATGGACTAGTCTTTTAATGGAAAAAAAGGTAAAAGATAAAAAAAAACGATAATTACAAAAAAAAAAAGCCAATTCCATTTAAAGCAACATCTTTATAAGTATCATAGAATGGAAAATGAAAAATGTTTAAGCATATACAGAAATTGCTACACTAATAACATGACTGTTCCTTATCGAGCTGACTAGCTGGAACGTCAAATGACAGGATTTTTTTAAGCTGAAAATATGAGCTGCAAAATTTGAAGGATCATTATCTAGTTTTCTCCACAACAATTCTTAAGATCCAATAAGATTAGACAAACTAAAAGAAAATGCTATGGAACTCAATCATGTCTCAAAAATAAACAACCAATCAAACAAATGGATGCAACTACCTCAGGAAAAGAGAAGCCAGTCTCTGATGGGCCCGGCTGAAACCTGGATCCAACCGTACTGCCTCCTCACACTCTTGCACTGCCTCCCCGAACCGCCTCAAACCAATCAATGCCGCTGCTTTGTTGCTCCTACAAACAGCATTATCAGGTTGCATACCAACAGCTCGATCATACACTCGCAATGCCTCCAAAAGCTGCCCTTTTTTATAAAGATCATTGCCAATTCTCTTCACCTCCTCAAGATCCACACTCACCATGGCCCTCTTTACAGATGAGAAATCCTCAATGCCGGTACCAGTTCCAGTAGCAGCCCCACCCCGAATAATGCTTCCATGGCCATAATGCCCTGTGCCAGAACCAAGCAAATCGTTCCGGTGGGTCACAGTCTTTTGGATCGTGCTCGGCTTCGCTATCTTACCAGACGGGCAGATGTTACCAGCCGGTAGAAAGTTGGTTACTGGTGAACTGGCGGTACTGTTGGTGTGAGTGCTGACATTGGTGGTGCCGCTACCAGTAAAGATCAGGGGACCTGAACCGGTACGGCGGTGACCCGGCTTTGGAAACGGATTGGAAAGGATTTCCCCGGAATGTGTGCGCCGGGCAGCGAGAGAGGAGCCGGCAGAAGAACTGGTGGAGCTTGTAGTGCTGGTGGTCTGGTGTGTGAAGAGAGTGGAAACTGGAGAGTCCGGTTTGTCGGTCTCGAGGCTAAGAGCGGTGTTGAAGTCGAACGGTAGGTCGGAGGCCTTGGTGGAGCGAGTTGTAGGCATCTCGGTAGAGTGTGACATTTCGTCGAACAGGTTGTGGGTGTGGAAGTGGGGTCAGTGGATTGGAGAAAGAGAAGGCATGGGCAGAAGGAGAAATGGGAAATGGGGATCTCTGCCTCTCTCTCTCTCTCTCTCTCTCTCTCTCTCTCTCGTTAGAGAGGGAAGGAAGGAAGGAATAGTAAGGAGTAATGTGTGGGTAGATTTGGAGCAGAGAGAGAGAGAGGTTTACTACTTAAAAAGGAGATCTTACTTTCCTTTTTCTTTTTCTTTATTTTTTGACTTTTTGGTTTTACTTGTTTTGTTGGGGTACTAATCGAAATCTAAAAACTCACAAGTAAACTCGGAACCCCAACCTCTCTTTCTCTCGCTCTGTGAAGAGAATTAAAGGCTCTCACTCTCACACGTTCTTGATCGTTTGTGATATTTCTGAAGATACAAATTGTGTGGCATATGACTGACGATTGTATCTGTTAGGTTTTGATGTAAAGTTTATCAGGTCATTGACTCGGCATATGGGAAAGCAATAGCAGCTGCCACTTTGGTTTCCAGACTTGGAGAGGGAGAATGCGCGCGTGATAATTTTGTTCGCCTCTCTTCGTCAGCATTAAGTTTGATCAAACCTATTAGATGACTGGAAAATCATGTTTAGACTGCTGTTAAAGTTATTATATATATAATCAGTAAGAACATTTAAAATTTAAAATTTGACTAAAATGACTTCGATAGAATATTTAATTTAAAATTTGTTTATCCTACAAAAGGTCCTAAATGACTAACCTGCCATCTTTCCTAAATTAATGTTTTTTTTTCTTTTTTTTTCCTGTAATGAGATCCATTAACGAAATAGTTTATTCAACATTTCGTTAAATTTTTCCGGAAACAATGTAGAATTTTTTTATTGGTGTTAATAAATGTTATAGAGATTATATATCAAATTTCATGTTATTTTAGCAACATGTGAAGACTTATTAAGCTCTCTTGAATATGTACCGTTAAGATTTTAAAATTATTATGCAATAGAAAATAGAAGAAAAAACCAAATCATTTTAATTTGAAGCTGAACATCACTACCAGAAAACAAGTCTTTTGCAACGGAGGCTTAGAGACGGTTTTTATAAAGAACCGTTAGGGACCATATTGTAGGAGAGAGAAAAAAATCAAACCAACAAATAGAAACGGTTCTTAGATAAAAACCGTCTCTCCATATCCGGCCCAAAAATTTAAAAACTGTCCGACCCAAATAATGACGGTTTTTTAAATTAACCGTAGCTATTTGTATTTTCATTTAATGACGGTTTTTTTAATAAAACTGTCTTTATGATATCGTTATTATTTGTAGGTTTTTGGACCGTACTTAGCACTCAAATCATACTCAAACCATTCAATTATTTGATAAATTGCTATGATTTTCTAGGAATTGTCTCTACCGTCGTCTTTTCTCTTATTTTCAGGTTTCTCGACGATTTCTAGTGGATTCTCGAATATTAGATGGATTTTGGCACTTGGCATACGCTAGACGACTCATTCCTAGCACTTGGAGGCAACATCAAAGCTACTACTCGGACCGAATGGAGTTTTGCTCGGACCGAAGGCATCTTTACAGAACAAAATGAGAGTCTAAGGAAAGCAAATGGCTAAATAGAGTCAACATCATTGTAGAGCTCAACCTAAGCTTTCCAACGGCTTTTGAATCACCTAAATCGGAGTCCGGACGAAGGAGATATGACCAAAATACAACAGATACTCAAAGCTGGAGTCTCAGTTCGACCCGAACTGAATCTGTTCGGTCCGAACTGAGGCTATTTGGTCCGAATTGAGCTGTTTTGACCCGAATTAGCCCTGTCCAGTCCGAAAAAAACTTGTTCAGACCGAACCGAGAGCCGCCATGGAATATTTGGAAGGGTTTTCACGCATGGAAACTCGATATTTTGGTATGTCTTCTTGCCATAGCGCCCCAACCTCCTTTCCAAGCCAGAAGACCACTATATATTCGCCCCAAGGCCTGAAGGAAAGGCATTCTACCCTCCATACCACAATTCCACCTTCCTTAGGCGATTCCACCATTGATTTCGTTGAGCAACCAGATTCTTGAGGCGACGACAGCAAGAAGAAGGTTGGAGACACGCCTTGCAACACCCCACTGCCTTTGATGATTGAAGATCGAGCATAGAAAGACAACTTGGTTTATTCTTCCTATGTTTTTATCTCTGATTTCCATGGGCTTGTATCTTGTGATTTCTACTCTTGTTATTGTTTGTTTTAGTACTATGTTAGGCTAAATATGTGTTGTCTTAGGGTATGGATGTAGTTTAGGTTTAGTTTGATGTTATGACTTGATATGACTTGATGTTTTGCTTTATGATCTATTTATTGAGTAGTATTTTAATTGCTTGTTTAATTCCCTTGTTTTGACCTGATTTACTTCTAAATAAAGGCATGTTTAGTTAATTTACAAGATTAGGTTAAACAATTAGGATTAAACTAAGTACTTGGGATAAGTTGAAGATTCGAAAGAGGAGATTAGCTAGCACTGAAAGGTGTAGTTTCTAAATTGGCTGAAAGGCAACTTAGATATCCCTAAGAAAACAAATAAATAAGACATAGGTTAATTAAAATACCGACACGAAAGTTTAGGTTTAATTGGTCTATGTGGGCAAAGTAGAGACCTGTACTAATTTCTAGTCCAAAAGACGACAGTTGAGGATTAGGTAATGTAGCTATAGCCGATCTGAGCCCTTCATAAAGTTAAAACTCAAGTTGTATGGTCATAACTCAACATACCAGCCTCTGTTCGGACCGAACAAGTTGTGTTCGGACCGAACTGACGGCCTATGTTTAGATTTGTTGTTATTTAACGCGACAGCGAGCGATCCAGCAAATCGAGGGCTAAACCTAAGTGAATCATGACCCCTAAGACGCCTCATTATAATTGAAAAACCCCAAAATCTACCTACTTTAGTTTACCTTATTATTTAGAATCAAAAACAACCAAAAATATCTACTTAATTGCATTGTTACTTAGTTTCTTTATTTCACAACACTCTCAACTTTATTTTTATTGTCTAGCTTCATAAAAAGAACAAGTCCGGTAATCGTTAATCCGTCATTTGGGTTCGACCCTAAGCTTTAACTCCGAACGACTAGTGAGGTTAGGTCTAGGTTTATAAATTTATTTGATTCCTAGGTTTTAAGCCTTCATCAAATTGGCGCCGTTGCCGGGGACGGTGTCGATATTGGATACTTGTTTGAGTATTTGGAGACTAGATTTTTATTTTTTTCTTTTTACCTACTTCTCTCTCTCTTTATTGCAGGACTGGCAGGCAAGACACGTAAGAAGAAGTCTCCACCTCCAAATGTTCGAAACTACTTCTTCCGACACTTGACGGAGGATCCGGAACAACCACCAGCCCCACAACCCACTCTCCGTTCGGACCGAACAGAACCAATTCGAACCGAACAGAGCCACGAGCAAGAGAGAGAGAACCAAACGATGGCCGAGCAACTCACGCCGGAGGCCATTGCCCTGCGCACACAAGAATTGGAGAACCTCCGTCTCCAACTTGAGCAAAGAGAGGGTCGACTGACAGCCGATCGGACCCTCCTAACGGGTCAAAGGAGAGATTTTGACAATGAGCGTCGACGATGGACCCAAGAAGATGAAGGGAGCATCCATAACTCCGACAACGAAGATGAGGAAGATCGTGAAAGGACTCTCATGGAGTTTGGAGTTCCCAACGCAAGAAACGTGGGCGGACCGGTGGTGATTCCAGGCATCGTCGCTAACAACATGCAAATCGCCCCCAACCACGTCGTGCTTGTGCAACAAAATCCGTTCTATGGGAACGATGATGAGGATCCCCATGCTCACTTACAAACTTTTATTGATTGCACTAGATTAATTAAGTTTAATGGTGTTCCTCAACAAGCAATTAGGCTATTGTTATTTCACTTCACCCTTAAGGACCGAGCACAAAAATGGTATAAAACATTGAAAAAAGGGTCAATTAGGTCTTGGGATGAAATGGCACAAACCTTCTTGGATAGGTATTTTCCTTCGGATAGAGCGGATAAAATTAGAGCTGAATTGAATAATTTTGCCCAAAATCAAAATGAATCAATGAGGGATGCATGGGAACGATTTAGGGATTTAGAAAATTCTTGTCCACATCATGGGATTCAAGAATGGATGCTCCTTAAATCATTCTACACTGGACTTTATGACAATATTAAAATCAATCTTGATTCTCTTTCAGGTGGGGCATTCAAAAAACTTGATACGGCACGAGGGCGAGATCTACTTGATTATTGTGCAAGAAATTACACATGGTACCCTCTACTCATTCCCCGCCACTCAAGTAGTTCGAGGCAACGAGTGCACAAAATTTCAACTAAAGAGGCGAGGATAGAGGAGCTAGAAGCTGGACTTGCCGCTTACCAATCGGCTCAAGGGACACATCTCCATTCAAGCCAATGCGGAGCATGCGGCGAGGAAGGACATACATCAATCAATTGTCCTCTTGCCAAAATTGGTAACGGAGGGGCCCAAGTGAACTACCTACACAATGGGCCCCCTTATGGTTCAAAGTACCAAAATAACCCGCCAAATTTGTATAGGAATGCACAATTCAACAACAACAATAGAGACCAATCATTTCAAAAGAAACCCTATTTCGAAAGGGAAGAAATTCCAATTGTTGTTCAAGAATTCATGAGTGAGCAAGAAAAGATTAACAAATCTATGGCTTTAGGGTTAGATGAATTGAAGGCCACCACCGACGAATTGAAGGTGACCATCAACGAATTTAAGGGAAGTGCGAGCACCTTGCAACGCTTGGAACGCATGATGGAAGCACACTTCTCCCGACCACTCGGCAAACTTCCAAGCCAGCCTCAGATCAACCCAAGTGCAGAGATCAAAGCCATGCATGTCCTACGAAGTGACAAAGAGTACCAAGATCAGCCAGTGCCAACCAACGAGGCAGTTCGACCCTCAGTTCGAACCGAACCACCTCCCGTTCGGACCGAACCAAGCGACGAACAACACATGCCACCAAATGAAGGAAACAACCTCCCAGTTCGGTCCGAACAGGATCCAGTTCGGTCCGAACAGCCCCATGTTTGGTCCGAACAGCCCCTTGTTCGGTCCGAACAGAGAGAAAATGATGCCCAAAGAGATGACCAGGCCAAGGGGAAGAAGAAAGCACAGCAACCTGAGTCAACCTATAGACCCCAGTCCCATTTCCTCAGCGACTTTTGAAGAAAGAGGAAGCTGAACAATTTCGGACCTTTTGGGAGATTCTCAAGCAATTGAAGGTCAACCTTCCATTCACGGATGTCATAGCTCAAGTGCCGATCTTTGCAAGATTTTTGAAGGAGTTATGCACAGGCAAGAGATCCATGGAAGAACTCAAAACGGTGGCCCTAACACACAAGAGTAGCGAGGCTTTGAAAAGCAAAATGCCCCCAAAACTTGAGGATCCGGGTAGGTTTGCTCTTCCTTGCACTATTAGAAATGCAATAATCAAGCAAGCCTTGTGTGACATGGGGGCTAGTGTGAGTCTTATGCCCAAGTCAATGTTTGACAAAATTGGTATTGGTGAGTTGAGACCCACATGCATGACATTGAAACTCGCCGATTCTTCAATGCGGTTACCCTTAGGTGTTATTAAAGATGTGCCCGTCCAAGTGGATAAGTTTGTCATACCGGGGGATTTTGTTGTGGTAGACATGGAAGAAGATAAGGAGGTGCCTATAATTTTGGGACGCCCCTTTCTTAGAACCGCCGGTGTGAAAATGGATGCTCGAGATGGGACGATTGTGGTTAGAGTGGGAGGAGAGAAGCTCCGTTTCTCCATAGACCATGCTTTGAAATGCCCTGATCCCATTAACACCCGTCCAACCTCTCTAGCGCGTCATGTGCTAGTAGCAAATTCAAGGCCAATGACACCGCATTATATCCTCTAGGGTGTAAAGCCCCACGACTCGACTTGCACAAAGAAAAAAAATGGTGAAAAAGGAAAAAGTGAAATTGTTTTAAGAGAAGTTCATTATAAAATTTCCGACTTTGATAAAGGACTTTACAAACTTTTGTGAAAAATGAAAAGGAACGGGTGATTGAAATTGAGATAGCATTTGAAATAACAAAGAGAAGCTAGAGTTCTAAAATTTGAGAGAAGATTTCATTAGGATCAAGAGTTGCATGAATTAATTTGTAGAATACTAAACTTGGTTCTTGAAATTAAATTTGTGCTTGACTTATTTGATTGAAATGTGAAAATTTTAGGCATAGCAATTGGTTTCACGACATTTCTTGGTTTGAGTTACAACTCAATGTTTAAGGCTTTAAGTACAGTCCAAAATTCTAAGCTTAGGGCGTTGCTTGAGGACAAGCAAAGTTTAAGTTTGGGGGAATTTGATATCGTTATTATTTGTAGGTTTTTGGACCGTACTTAGCACTCAAATCATACTCAAACCATTCAATTATTTGATAAATTGCTATGATTTTCTAGGAATTGGCTCTACCGTCGTCTTTTCTCTTATTTTCAGGTTTCTCGACGATTTCTAGTGGATTCTCGAATATTAGATGGATTTTGGCACTTGGCATACGCTAGACGACTCATTCCTAGCACTTGGAGGCAATATCAAAGCTACTACTCGGACCGAATGGAGTTTTGCTCGGACCGAAGGCATCTTTACAGAACAAAATGAGAGTCTAAGGAAAGCAAATGGCTAAATAGAAGATAAGGAGGTGCCTATAATTTTGGGACGCCCCTTTCTTAGAACCGCCGGTGTGAAAATGGATGCTCGAGATGGGACGATTGTGGTTAGAGTGGGAGGAGAGAAGCTCCGTTTCTCCATAGACCATGCTTTGAAATGCCCTGATTCCATTAACAAGTGTTGTATGGTCCAATGGGTCTCTAAAATCGAAGAATTTCCTTAGGATCACTCACATGATGCTCTGCTCGACCCCAACGATGTCTGTCCAGACCAAACTGCCAGACCTTCGGACCGAACCCCCTCTAGTTCGGACCGAACAACAGTCCAAATTGAAGAATCGAAGGTCACAGATACTCTGTTCGGTCCGAACAAGATCAAGTTCGGTCCAAACAGCCCCTTGTTCGGTCCGAACTGTTCTTCTTCGGTCCAAACTGAGACCCCCAAAGTCAAAAACAAGCATCATCCAGCACCTCTTAGTCAAACGGACCTTGTTATTGCTGACTTCAAGCTAGATACAGGTCAAACGAAGAAATTGTTGGTGAAAAAAGGAGCAATGGGGTACTCACTTGATGATTTAAAGGGCATCGATCCCTCAATTCGCATGGATGAGACTATCTTGGAAAGGGATCGCATGAGAGACATCAACAACAAGGGCTATGACAAATCGCTCGCCGTCTCGCTCTCCGGGTCCGATCCAATCAAGATTTAATGGAAAGATGGTCAAGCTAGGGACCTAAAACAAGCGCTTCTTGGGAGGCAACCCAAGGATTTCTCAACTCTTCTCTCTTTTATTTATTTTGTCATTAAAAATATAAAATACAATAAAAAAATCCATAAAAATTTGAAAAACAGAAAATAACAAAAATAGAATTTGATGTTTGTGTTTGTAGGAAAATCTTGAGGCACAAACGAAGGAAGATGTAATTCGTGCTAGAGCACCATGGGTTACGCGAACCAATTAACCCCGAACGACCGCATACGGATTGCATCAAAAGACTTGAAGATTGATAGAGCCATCTTGAAACTCGAGAAAACAAACTAGGAACAAAACGACATGTTTTAAAGCAAAAATTGGCTAAGTTCTCTTTTCCTCCTATTTACTTTTCTTTGTGATTGAATGCATTGAGGACAATGCTTGACTTAAGTTTGGGGGGGAGGAAATAGGAGAAAATTTCGAACTGTTGATTGAAATTGCTCAAAATTTTTGCAAATTTGGATAAATTTTGAATTTCACAGCTTCCGTTCGGTCCGAACAGAGTCTTGTCCGGTCCGAACAGAGACATAAAAATTGGATTTTTGCCTAGTTTTGTTTGGAAATTGAATTGACATGTCTAGTTTCTCTCGATTTGGATTTTAAATGATGAAACTCACACTTGAAACTGTTTTGAAGTCAAACAAACTTTTTCTTCAAGGACCCTAGAATGCTTTGATATCTCATGATTAATTTTTGCACCAATGGACCGAAATGAAAATATTTTGAGAAAATTAGAACTCGATCTTGGATGCTTGAAATTGTTAAATCAGTTTTAGTCGATTCTCACAAGTTTTTACCGAGTGAACTGATTCATGTTTGACAAACCTTTGTTTAAAAAGAAATTTATCGACTTCGAAAATTATGAAATTAACTTGGACTTGTTGAAAATGCTTTTAATCGCTTGAATCACCAACAAGCAATCTTAATGGGACAATAAAATCAAAATAGTTGTGAAAACGAGGATGCACCGAGGCCTTTTTCCACCAACTCAACCACAAATTGGAGGGTATTGGATTAATTACAAGTTGTCGGGAATTATAACTCAAAACTCTCGAGGTATAATTGGGTAACTTGTAATTAATTTCTACCGGACCCGGTGTGAAAGCATTGGTAAAGGAGTTGTTGAGTATTATGGCCCAAGTGTACCGTGGCCATAGTCGAGCAACACCCGTCCAACCTCTCTAGCGCGTCATGTGCTAGTAGCAAATTCAAGGCCAATGACACCGCATTATATCCTCTAGGGTGTAAAGCCCCACGACTCGACTTGCACAAAGAAAAAAATTGGTGAAAAAGGAAAAAGTGAAATTGTTTTAAGAGAAGTTCATTATAAAATTTCCGACTTTGATAAAGGACTTTACAAACTTTTGTGAAAAATGAAAAGGAACGGGTGATTGAAATTGAGATAGCATTTGAAATAACAAAGAGAAGCTAGAGTTCTAAAATTTGAGAGAAGATTTCATTAGGATCAAGAGTTGCATGAATTAATTTGTAGAATACTAAACTTGGTTCTTGAAATTAAATTTGTGCTTGACTTATTTGATTGAAATGTGAAAATTTTAGGCATAGCAATTGGTTTCACGACATTTCTTGGTTTGAGTTACAACTCAATGTTTAAGGCTTTAAGTACAGTCCAAAATTCTAAGCTTAGGGCGTTGCTTGAGGACAAGCAAAGTTTAAGTTTGGGGGAATTTGATATTGTTATTATTTGTAGGTTTTTGGACCGTACTTAGCACTCAAATCATACTCAAACCATTCAATTATTTGATAAATTGCTATGATTTTCTAGGAATTGGCTCTACCGTCGTCTTTTCTCTTATTTTCAGGTTTCTCGACGATTTCTAGTGGATTCTCGAATATTAGATGGATTTTGGCACTTGGCATACGCTAGACGACTCATTCCTAGCACTTGGAGGCAACATCAAAGCTACTACTCGGACCGAATGGAGTTTTGCTCGGACCGAAGGCATCTTTACAGAACAAAATGAGAGTCTAAGGAAAGCAAATGGCTAAATAGAGTCAACATCATTGTAGAGCTCAACCTAAGCTTTCCAACGGCTTTTGAATCACCTAAATCGGAGTCCGGACGAAGGAGATATGACCAAAATACAACAGATACTCAAAGCTGGAGTCTCAGTTCGACCCGAACTGAATCTGTTCGGTCCGAACTGAGGCTATTTGGTCCGAATTGAGCTGTTTTGACCCGAATTAGCCCTGTCCAGTCCGAAAAAAACTTGTTCAGACCGAACCGAGAGCCGCCATGGAATATTTGGAAGGGTTTTCACGCATGGAAACTCGATATTTTGGTATGTCTTCTTGCCATAGCGCCCCAACCTCCTTTCCAAGCCAGAAGACCACTATATATTCGCCCCAAGGCCTGAAGGAAAGGCATTCTACCCTCCATACCACAATTCCACCTTCCTTAGGCGATTCCACCATTGATTTCGTTGAGCAACCAGATTCTTGAGGCGACGGCAGCAAGAAGAAGGTTGGAGACACGCCTTGCAACACCCCACTGCCTTTGATGATTGAAGATCGAGCATAGAAAGACAACTTGGTTTATTCTTCCTATGTTTTTATCTCTGATTTCCATGGGCTTGTATCTTGTGATTTCTACTCTTGTTATTGTTTGTTTTAGTACTATGTTAGGCTAAATATGTGTTGTCTTAGGGTATGGATGTAGTTTAGGTTTAGTTTGATGTTATGACTTGATATGACTTGATGTTTTGCTTTATGATCTATTTATTGAGTAGTATTTTAATTGCTTGTTTAATTCCCTTGTTTTGACCTGATTTACTTCTAAATAAAGGCATGTTTAGTTAAGTTACAAGATTAGGTTAAACAATTAGGATTAAACTAAGTACTTGGGATAAGTTGAAGATTCGAAAGAGGAGATTAGCTAGCACTGAAAGGTGTAGTTTCTAAGTTGGCTGAAAGGCAACTTAGATATCCCTAAGAAAACAAATAAATAAGACATAGATTAATTAAAATACCGACACGAAAGTTTAGGTTTAATTGGTCTATGTGGGCAAAGTAGAGACCTGTACTAATTTCTAGTCCAAAAGACGACAGTTGAGGATTAGGTAATGTAGCTATAGCCGATCTGAGCCCTTCATAAAGTTCAAACTCAAGTTGTATGGTCATAACTCAACATACCAGCCTCTGTTCGGACCGAACAAGTCGTGTTCGGACCGAACTGACGGCCTATGCTTAGATTTGTTGTTATTTAACGCGACAGCGAGCGATCCAGCAAATCGAGGGCTAAACCTAAGTGAATCCTGACCCCTAAGACGCCTCATTATAATTGAAAAACCCCAAAATCTACCTACTTTAGTTTACCTTATTATTTAGAATCAAAAACAACCAAAAATATCTACTTAATTGCCTTGTTACTTAGTTTCTTTATTTCACAACACTCTCAACTTTATTTTTATTGTCTAGATTCATAAAAAGAACAAGTCCGGTAATCGTTAATCCGTCCTTGGGTTCGACCCTAAGCTTAACTCCGAACGACTAGTGAGGTTAGGTCTAGGTTTATAAATTTATTTGATTCCTAGGTTTTAAGCCTTCATCACTTTATCTTGTTAAGAACGGGTTTTTAAAATTAACCGTGGCAATTTCTACGAATTAGGTCATCACGCAACTCTCTCTCAGGCCCTCTTCTCTTCTCTCCTCATTCGACCACAGCCGCAACCAACTCTATTCTCTCATTAATAGTTTCATTAATTTCCATAACTATATACTACTCCAAAAAAATAACAAAAAATATCCAAAAATTCTGAAAAAATAAGAAGTAGAAAGAGAAAGAGATGGAGAGCTGATGTAAGGTAAAAAAAATTAAATTTAAGCAAATATTTTATATTTTTCTATTTTTTTTATTTCGGTTTTTATCTTAATTTTTTATGATATTAGTGACTTTTTTGTAATTTTTGTCATAATTTCAGACCTAATTCAAAGAGACAAGATCCACATATTATAGATTGAAGGTATATTTCCATAATCTTATCTATTTATTTTCATTTATCACAACCAATGAATTATGCATTATAAATTGCATTTGCATGTTAATTACATGTATTGTCATATAGGACCAAAATACCAGAATAATACCGAATTTAGGTCATTGCCCGTCCGAGATTAATCCAATAGGGATTAATCTCGGATAGTACTCCCGGTCGGGAGTACTGCTCTTTGGATATGATCTGTCTCATTTAGGACAGCGAGTTGTACGTTAGATGCAATGTGTTGTGTGAGAAAAATTCGACGGCATTTTCTCTTATGTTCCCACGGATACGTATGCACGAGCAATCGTGTGTTGGCGTATTCAGGGAACAAAAGGGGAAATGCTGTCGAATTTTTCTCACACCACACATTGCATCTAACGTACGCTCGCTAATGAGACAGAGTATCCAAAGAGCGGGCTAGGATTGTAATCGGCCTGAAAACTTGATGTGATAAATAGCCTAATAACCCTAAATCCTGACCATTTCCATATATTTTATTGTTCAGATGGATCGGACGTGGATGCACACAAATAATCGGCTCTCGGTTAAATTTCTTAATGGGCTTGAAGAATTTATGGTTTTTGCTAAAGAGAATTTGAAATTGACGGGCTATCATAAACTGCGTTGTCCTTGCAGTGATTGTCAGAATTTGAGATGCTGGGCTAATTTTGAAGAAGTGAGAGGTCATTTGCTTATGTATGGGTTTCAGCCCGGATATACCCGTTGGACACGTCATGGAGAGACTAAGGATGAATCTTTACATGTCGGGACTAGTACAAATGTGTCGAACTTACGATGTGATGAAGGAAATGTATTATCGGATGATGATAATTTATTGGATGGTGAAAATGTAGAAAATTTGAATACTAATGTATTTGAAAATGTAGACAGTACACAATGTAATGATGATTTGAATGAAATAGTGAATAATGTGGATGAAGATTTTGTTGATAATGTTGAAATTTTTGGTATGTTGCGAGAAGCGGATAAAATAAAGTTATATCCCGGTTGTGAATTGTCAAAACTTAATGTTGTCTTCAGATTGTTTAATCTGAAAGCCAAAAATGGATGGAGCGATACCAGTTTCACATCTTTGCTCAAACTTTTGCGTGAATTTTTGCTTCCTAAAAATAATGAGTTGCCGGATTCAATTTATACGGCGAAAAAATTATTATGCCCTTTGAAAATAGAAGTAGAAAGAATTCATGCATGTCCAAATGACTGTGTATTATTCCGTAATGAGTACGAAAATCTGGATAAATGTCCAAAGTGTAATGCATCGCGATATAAACCGAGAGACGATCAGATTGATAATGGCAAAAAGGGTCCAGCTGCGAAAGTGATGTTTTATCTGCCGATAATACCAAGATTTCAGCGACTTTTTTCTAATGCAAAGGATGCCAAACTGTTAAGATGGCATGCAGACTGTAGGAAAAGAGGCGATGGAATGCTTCGACATCCCGCAGACTCTCCGGATTGGAGGAACATAGACAGAGAATTTGAAGATTTTGGCAGTGAACCTCGAAATTTGAGATTGGGATTATGCACGGATAGAATGAATCCTTACGGCAACATGAGTAGTCGTACGACTACGTGGCCAGTCTTATTGTGTATTTACAACCTTCCTCCCTGGTTATGTATGAAAAGGAGATACATGATGATGTCTTTGTTGATTTCTGGTCCCAAGCAACCAGGTAATGATATAGATGTGTACTTGGCTCCATTAATAGATAACCTTGATAAATTGTGGCGTGAGGGAGTGAAAATATTTGATGCACACTCTAGAAATGAGTTCAAACTCCGTGCCATGATATTTTGCACAATTAATGATTTTCCTGCATATGGTAACTTATCGGGGTATAGGAATAAAGGAGCAAAAGGGTGTCCTATTTGCGGGGAGAATACACATTCTATTTACCTGAAAAAATGCAGAAAAAATGTTTATTGGGGACACCGCAGGTTTCTTAAGAACCGCAATCACCCTTATCGGCGAGACAAGGAAAGATTTGATGGTACAGTGGAGACAGGTAAGGCCCCAATTCCGTTATCTGGAAAAGGAGTATATGAACAAGTAAAGGACATAAATGTTAAATTTGGTAAGAAATTTGTAAAGGAGAGTCCGAAGGGGATATGGAAGAAAAAGTCTATATTTTGGAAGCTTGAATATTGGCAGATTTTGGAGGTTAGGCATTGTTTAGATGTGATGCACATAATCAAGAATATATGTGAAGCTTTAATTGGTTGCTTGTTGGAAATTCAAGGAAAAACCAAAGATAGCGTGAATGCGAGGGATGACATGGTTGCAATGGGAATTCGAAAGGAGTTAGCAGTAAATAAAGAGAGTACAACCCGAATTTCGCTACCTGCAGCACAATTTAATCTATCAAAGGAAGAAAAAAAATGTTTATTGGAATGTCTAAAGTCGATAAGGGTTCCTTCCGGTTATTCCTCTAATATATCAACAAAGGTGTCAATTAAGGAGAACAAATTAATTGGAATGAAGTCACATGATTATCATATCTTGCTTACTCAGTTACTCCCGGTCGCAATTCGAGGAGTTCTCCGAGAAGAAGTCAGGAAGACTATAACTAAGTTGTGCTATTTTTTCAATGAAATTTGCTCTAAAGTGATTGATCCAAAAAAAATGAACAAGTTACAGGACGATGTTATATTGACCCTTTGTGAGCTCGAGATGTACTTTCCGCCGTCATTTTTTGACTCCATGGTGCATTTAACCGTTCATTTGGTTAGGGAGATCAAAATGTGTGGTCCAGTATTTCTACGGTACATGTATCCTTTTGAAAAATCAATTATTAGAAAAAGGCAGTGAAGGAGAGGAGCGAAACACAATTAAGAGGCCAAAATTTCAGCAAAATCAATTATTAGAAAAATCCAAGATAGCTACCTTCTCAATTTTCAAATATTAAATTAAGAGGCCAAAATTTCAGCGAAACACACCTGTGGAGGGATTAAGAGAGAGGCAAGGTGCGAGTCAAGGGCTGTGGAGGGGCTGTCGGCAGTGAAGGAGAGGAGCGGAGATGAGTGAGTTGATTGATTGTGCTGAGAGAGAGAGAGAGAGAGAGAGAGATTGATTGTGCTGAGAGAAAGAGAGCAGCAGAGAGTGAGGAAGAGAGAGAGAGAGAGATTGATTGTGTTGAGAGAGAGATTGCTTGTGCTGAGAGACAGAGAGAAAAGGAGAGTAAGGATTTTGGCGGAGATAGAGAGATTGATTGTGAGCTGAGAGAGAGAGAGTGAGCGGCGGAGATAGCGAGGGTTTTGGATAAGTTTTTGGATTTTGGCGGATAGATCCAAAATTTTGAGCGAGGGTTTGAGCAAGGGTTCGAAAATTTTGGCGGATAAAATTACAGAATTAGCATTTTGGCTAAGAAAATTTTGACGGATAAAGTTACAAAATTTTGGACATATGGCCTGCAACGACCTACAAAAATTAATAAAAAAATATAAGTATAAAAATGTAAGTAATAAAAATTAATAAATGTAAGTAATAAAAAATGTGACTTAATAAAAAATGTTAACTCACGCGTTAATTATGTTGCTTTCTTTTTTTTCGTCTTGTTTCGACCAACACATCTTCGGTTTCTAGACGACGATGACTTGTGCAAACCGGCGTTGATGTATCATCGATACCAGTGGAAAATGGAAGAATTTCCTCGAAGTGATCGTATGCTTCTTCATCCACGACATCTCCAACACCTACAGTACGTCTTTTACCGGAAAGGACAACATGTCTTTTCTTATCGGCCGGATCTTGAATGTAAAAAACATGCAGTACTTGCTTATTTGCAAGTATAAAAGGGTCTTCTTGATAGGCTCTTTGTTTGAAGTCAACAGTTGTGAATCCATTTTTATCTTTTTTAACTCCACCGTGCCCGTTGTTGATCCATGCAC
Organism: Rhynchospora pubera; assembly: GCA_028095005.1. Taxonomy (NCBI): domain Eukaryota; kingdom Viridiplantae; phylum Streptophyta; class Magnoliopsida; order Poales; family Cyperaceae; genus Rhynchospora; species Rhynchospora pubera. The sequence goes on from CM051462.1 coordinate 178,736,563, forward strand.
ACTTGAATAACAGTATCTTGAACTTCATGTAATTTAGTTCCCATATCTCCTCAATCCACCCGTAATAAGTATTAGCACTTGCGTTATTATCACTAATAGCAACAACTGTGACTCCACTATTTTGCACAGTGCTTTTACCATCTTGTTTTTTTGTGTAAAAGGTAAATCCATTCAAGTCATATCCTTGGTAGGTTTCGACGACCGCCGAAGGACCTTTCGATAACCATTTCACGGTTTCATCGACCTCTTGCTTATTTAACAACTGGGACTCTACTTTTTCTCCAAACCATTGCAAAAAATTCAAGTTGTGCATTCTGTTAATCACATTTTCGTCCAAAGACGGATGTTGTTCATGCAATTCGGATATATGCTCACTTATGTAAGGCGCCACAATGGTAAGGTGTTGGAGGATTTTAAAATGCGCTTTTGTTCTCAATTCAATCCCCGGTCTAAAACTACTAGCTCCAATTGTACCTTTTCCTTTAAGTCTACCTTCGTGCCGAGACTTTGGAAGGCCGATAGGTTGAACATCTTCCAAATAATTGGTGTAGTACTCAATAACCTCCTCGGCCACATATCCTTCCACTATGCTTCCTTCCGGTTTAGACCGACTACGAACGAGCCCCTTCAATTGACCCATTGCTCTTTCAAAAGGATACATGTACCGTAGAAATACTGGACCACACATTTTGATCTCCCTAACCAAATGAACGGTTAAATGCACCATGGAGTCAAAAAATGACGGCGGAAAGTACATCTCGAGCTCACAAAGGGTCAATATAACATCGTCCTGTAACTTGTTCATTTTTTTTGGATCAATCACTTTAGAGCAAATTTCATTGAAAAAATAGCACAACTTAGTTATAGTCTTCCTGACTTCTTCTCGGAGAACTCCTCGAATTGCGACCGGGAGTAACTGAGTAAGCAAGATATGATAATCATGTGACTTCATTCCAATTAATTTGTTCTCCTTAATTGACACCTTTGTTGATATATTAGAGGAATAACCGGAAGGAACCCTTATCGACTTTAGACATTCCAATAAACATTTTTTTTCTTCCTTTGATAGATTAAATTATGCTGCAGGTAGCGAAATTCGGGTTGTACTCTCTTTATTTACTGCTAACTCCTTTCGAATTCCCATTGCAACCATGTCATCCCTCGCATTCACGCTATCTTTGGTTTTTCCTTGAATTTCCAACAAGCAACCAATTAAAGCTTCACATATATTCTTGATTATGTGCATCACATCTAAACAATGCCTAACCTCCAAAATCTGCCAATATTCAAGCTTCCAAAATATAGACTTTTTCTTCCATATCCCCTTCGGACTCTCCTTTACAAATTTCTTACCAAATTTAACATTTATGTCCTTTACTTGTTCATATACTCCTTTTCCAGATAACGGAATTGGGGCCTTACCTGTCTCCACTGTACCATCAAATCTTTCCTTGTCTCGCCGATAAGGGTGATTGCGGTTCTTAAGAAACCTGCGGTGTCCCCAATAAACATTTTTTCTGCATTTTTTCAGGTAAATAGAATGTGTATTCTCCCCGCAAATAGGACACCCTTTTGCTCCTTTATTCCTATACCCCGATAAGTTACCATATGCAGGAAAATCATTAATTGTGCAAAATATCATGGCACGGAGTTTGAACTCATTTCTAGAGTGTGCATCAAATATTTTCACTCCCTCACGCCACAATTTATCAAGGTTATCTATTAATGGAGCCAAGTACACATCTATATCATTACCTGGTTGCTTGGGACCAGAAATCAACAAAGACATCATCATGTATCTCCTTTTCATACATAACCAGGGAGGAAGGTTGTAAATACACAATAAGACTGGCCACGTAGTCGTACGACTACTCATGTTGCCGTAAGGATTCATTCTATCCGTGCATAATCCCAATCTCAAATTTCGAGGTTCACTGCCAAAATCTTCAAATTCTCTGTCTATGTTCCTCCAATCCGGAGAGCCTGCGGGATGTCGAAGCATTCCATCGCCTCTTTTCCTACAGTCTGCATGCCATCTTAACAGTTTGGCATCCTTTGCATTAGAAAAAAGTCGCTGAAATCTTGGTATTATCGGCAGATAAAACATCACTTTCGCAGCTGGACCCTTTTTGCCATTATCAATCTGATCGTCTCTCGGTTTATATCGCGATGCATTACACTTTGGACATTTATCCAGATTTTCGTACTCATTACGGAATAATACACAGTCATTTGGACATGCATGAATTCTTTCTACTTCTATTTTCAAAGGGCATAATAATTTTTTCGCCGTATAAATTGAATCCGGCAACTCATTATTTTTAGGAAGCAAAAATTCACGCAAAAGTTTGAGCAAAGATGTGAAACTGGTATCGCTCCATCCATTTTTGGCTTTCAGATTAAACAATCTGAAGACAACATTAAGTTTTGACAATTCACAACCGGGATATAACTTTATTTTATCCGCTTCTCGCAACATACCAAAAATTTCAACATTATCAACAAAATCTTCATCCACATTATTCACTATTTCATTCAAATCATCATTACATTGTGTACTGTCTACATTTTCAAATACATTAGTATTCAAATTTTCTACATTTTCACCATCCAATAAATTATCATCATCCGATAATACATTTCCTTCATCACATCGTAAGTTCGACACATTTGTACTAGTCCCGACATGTAAAGATTCATCCTTAGTCTCTCCATGACGTGTCCAACGGGTATATCCGGGCTGAAACCCATACATAAGCAAATGACCTCTCACTTCTTCAAAATTAGCCCAGCATCTCAAATTCTGACAATCACTGCAAGGACAACGCAGTTTATGATAGCCCGTCAATTTCAAATTCTCTTTAGCAAAAACCATAAATTCTTCAAGCCCATTAAGAAATTTAACCGAGAGCCGATTATTTGTGTGCATCCACGTCCGATCCATCTGAACAATAAAATATATGGAAATGGTCAGGATTTAGGGTTATTAGGCTATTTATCACATCAAGTTTTCAGGCCGATTACAATCCTAGCCCGCTCTTTGGATACTCTGTCTCATTAGCGAGCGTACGTTAGATGCAATGTGTGGTGTGAGAAAAATTCGACAGCATTTCCCCTTTTGTTCCCTGAATACGCCAACACACGATTGCTCGTGCATACGTATCCGTGGGAACATAAGAGAAAATGCCGTCGAATTTTTCTCACACAACACATTGCATCTAACGTACAACTCGCTGTCCTAAATGAGACAGATCATATCCAAAGAGCAGTACTCCCGACCGGGAGTACTATCCGAGATTAATCCCTATTGGATTAATCTCGGACGGGCAATGACCTAAATTCGGTATTATTCTGGTATTTTGGTCCTATATGACAATACATGTAATTAACATGCAAATGCAATTTATAATGCATAATTCATTGGTTGTGATAAATGAAAATAAATAGATAAGATTATGGAAATATACCTTCAATCTATAATATGTGGATCTTGTCTCTTTGAATTAGGTCTGAAATTATGACAAAAATTACAAAAAAGTCACTAATATCATAAAAAATTAAGATAAAAACCGAAATAAAAAAAATAGAAAAATATAAAATATTTGCTTAAATTTAATTTTTTTTACCTTACATCAGCTCTCCATCTCTTTCTCTTTCTACTTCTTATTTTTTCAGAATTTTTGGATATTTTTTGTTATTTTTTTGGAGTAGTATATAGTTATGGAAATTAATGAAACTATTAATGAGAGAATAGAGTTGGTTGCGGCTGTGGTCGAATGAGGAGAGAAGAGAAGAGGGCCTGAGAGAGAGTTGCGTGATGACCTAATTCGTAGAAATTGCCACGGTTAATTTTAAAAACCCGTTCTTAACAAGATAAAGTGATGAAGGCTTAAAACCTAGGAATCAAATAAATTTATAAACCTAGACCTAACCTCACTAGTCGTTCGGAGTTAAGCTTAGGGTCGAACCCAAGGACGGATTAACGATTACCGGACTTGTTCTTTTTATGAATCTAGACAATAAAAATAAAGTTGAGAGTGTTGTGAAATAAAGAAACTAAGTAACAAGGCAATTAAGTAGATATTTTTGGTTGTTTTTGATTCTAAATAATAAGGTAAACTAAAGTAGGTAGATTTTGGGGTTTTTCAATTATAATGAGGCGTCTTAGGGGTCAGGATTCACTTAGGTTTAGCCCTCGATTTGCTGGATCGCTCGCTGTCGCGTTAAATAACAACAAATCTAAGCATAGGCCGTCAGTTCGGTCCGAACACGACTTGTTCGGTCCGAACAGAGGCTGGTATGTTGAGTTATGACCATACAACTTGAGTTTGAACTTTATGAAGGGCTCAGATCGGCTATAGCTACATTACCTAATCCTCAACTGTCGTCTTTTGGACTAGAAATTAGTACAGGTCTCTACTTTGCCCACATAGACCAATTAAACCTAAACTTTCGTGTCGGTATTTTAATTAATCTATGTCTTATTTATTTGTTTTCTTAGGGATATCTAAGTTGCCTTTCAGCCAACTTAGAAACTACACCTTTCAGTGCTAGCTAATCTCCTCTTTCGAATCTTCAACTTATCCCAAGTACTTAGTTTAATCCTAATTGTTTAACCTAATCTTGTAACTTAACTAAACATGCCTTTATTTAGAAGTAAATCAGGTCAAAACAAGGGAATTAAACAAGCAATTAAAATACTACTCAATAAATAGATCATAAAGCAAAACATCAAGTCATATCAAGTCATAACATCAAACTAAACCTAAACTACATCCATACCCTAAGACAACACATATTTAGCCTAACATAGTACTAAAACAAACAATAACAAGAGTAGAAATCACAAGATACAAGCCCATGGAAATCAGAGATAAAAACATAGGAAGAATAAACCAAGTTGTCTTTCTATGCTCGATCTTCAATCATCAAAGGCAGTGGGGTGTTGCAAGGCGTGTCTCCAACCTTCTTCTTGCTGCCGTCGCCTCAAGAATCTGGTTGCTCAACGAAATCAATGGTGGAATCGCCTAAGGAAGGTGGAATTGTGGTATGGAGGGTAGAATGCCTTTCCTTCAGGCCTTGGGGCGAATATATAGTGGTCTTCTGGCTTGGAAAGGAGGTTGGGGCGCTATGGCAAGAAGACATACCAAAATATCGAGTTTCCATGCGTGAAAACCCTTCCAAATATTCCATGGCGGCTCTCGGTTCGGTCTGAACAAGTTTTTTTCGGACTGGACAGGGCTAATTCGGGTCAAAACAGCTCAATTCGGACCAAATAGCCTCAGTTCGGACCGAACAGATTCAGTTCGGGTCGAACTGAGACTCCAGCTTTGAGTATCTGTTGTATTTTGGTCATATCTCCTTCGTCCGGACTCCGATTTAGGTGATTCAAAAGCCGTTGGAAAGCTTAGGTTGAGCTCTACAATGATGTTGACTCTATTTAGCCATTTGCTTTCCTTAGACTCTCATTTTGTTCTGTAAAGATGCCTTCGGTCCGAGCAAAACTCCATTCGGTCCGAGTAGTAGCTTTGATGTTGCCTCCAAGTGCTAGGAATGAGTCGTCTAGCGTATGCCAAGTGCCAAAATCCATCTAATATTCGAGAATCCACTAGAAATCGTCGAGAAACCTGAAAATAAGAGAAAAGACGACGGTAGAGCCAATTCCTAGAAAATCATAGCAATTTATCAAATAATTGAATGGTTTGAGTATGATTTGAGTGCTAAGTACGGTCCAAAAACCTACAAATAATAACAATATCAAATTCCCCCAAACATAAACTTTGCTTGTCCTCAAGCAACGCCCTAAGCTTAGAATTTTGGACTGTACTTAAAGCCTTAAACATTGAGTTGTAACTCAAACCAAGAAATGTCGTGAAACCAATTGCTATGCCTAAAATTTTCACATTTCAATCAAATAAGTCAAGCACAAATTTAATTTCAAGAACCAAGTTTAGTATTCTACAAATTAATTCATGCAACTCTTGATCCTAATGAAATCTTCTCTCAAATTTTAGAACTCTAGCTTCTCTTTGTTATTTCAAATGCTATCTCAATTTCAATCACCCGTTCCTTTTCATTTTTCACAAAAGTTTGTAAAGTCCTTTATCAAAGTCGGAAATTTTATAATGAACTTCTCTTAAAACAATTTCACTTTTTCCTTTTTCACCAATTTTTTTCTTTGTGCAAGTCGAGTCGTGGGGCTTTACACCCTAGAGGATATAATGCGGTGTCATTGGCCTTGAATTTGCTACTAGCACATGACGCGCTAGAGAGGTTGGACGGGTGTTGCTCGACTATGGCCACGGTACACTTGGGCCATAATACTCAACAACTCCTTTACCAATGCTTTCACACCGGGTCCGGTAGAAATTAATTACAAGTTACCCAATTATACCTCGAGAGCTTTGAGTTATAATTCCCGACAACTTGTAATTAATCCAATACCCTCCAATTTGTGGTTGAGTTGGTGGAAAAAGGCCTCGGTGCATCCTCGTTTTCACAACTATTTTGATTTTATTGTCCCATTAAGATTGCTTGTTGGTGATTCAAGCGATTAAAAACATTTTCAACAAGTCCAAGTTAATTTCATAATTTTCGAAGTCGATAAATTTCTTTTTAAACAAAGGTTTGTCAAACACGAATCAGTTCACTCGGTAAAAACTTGTGAGAATCGACTAAAACTGATTTAACAATTTCAAGCATCCAAGATCGAGTTCTAATTTTCTCAAAATATTTTCATTTCGGTCCATTGGTGCAAAAATTAATCATGAGATATCAAAGCATTCTAGGGTCCTTGAAGAAAAAGTTTGTTTGACTTCAAAACAGTTTCAAGTGTGAGTTTCATCATTTAAAATCCAAATCGAGAGAAACTAGACATGTCAATTCAATTTCCAAACAAAACTAGGCAAAAATCCAATTTTTATGTCTCTGTTCGGACCGGACAAGACTCTGTTCGGACCGAACGGAAGCTGTGAAATTCAAAATTTATCCAAATTTGCAAAAATTTTGAGCAATTTCAATCAACAGTTCGAAATTTTCTCCTATTTCCTCCCCCCCAAACTTAAGTCAAGCATTGTCCTCAATGCATTCAATCACAAAGAAAAGTAAATAGGAGGAAAAGAGAACTTAGCCAATTTTTGCTTTAAAACATGTCGTTTTGTTCCTAGTTTGTTTTCTCGAGTTTCAAGATGGCTCTATCAATCTTCAAGTCTTTTGATGCAATCCGTATGCGGTCGTTCGGGGTTAATTGGTTCGCGTAACCCATGGTGCTCTAGCACGAATTACATCTTCCTTCGTTTGTGCCTCAAGATTTTCCTACAAACACAAACATCAAATTCTATTTTTGTTATTTTCTGTTTTTCAAATTTTTATGGATTTTTTTATTGTATTTTATATTTTTAATGACAAAATAAATAAAAGAGAGAAGAGTTGAGAAATCCTTGGGTTGCCTCCCAAGAAGCGCTTGTTTTAGGTCCCTAGCTTGACCATCTTTCCATTAAATCTTGATTGGATCGGACCCGGAGAGCGAGACGGCGAGCGATTTGTCATAGCCCTTGTTGTTGATGTCTCTCATGCGATCCCTTTCCAAGATAGTCTCATCCATGCGAATTGAGGGATCGATGCCCTTTAAATCATCAAGTGAGTACCCCATTGCTCCTTTTTTCACCAACAATTTCTTCGTTTGACCTGTATCTAGCTTGAAGTCAGCAATAACAAGGTCCGTTTGACTAAGAGGTGCTGGATGATGCTTGTTTTTGACTTTGGGGGTCTCAGTTTGGACCGAAGAAGAACAGTTCGGACCGAACAAGGGGCTGTTTGGACCGAACTTGATCTTGTTCGGACCGAACAGAGTATCTGTGACCTTCGATTCTTCAATTTGGACTGTTGTTCGGTCCGAACTAGAGGGGGTTCGGTCCGAAGGTCTGGCAGTTTGGTCTGGACAGACATCGTTGGGGTCGAGCAGAGCATCATGTGAGTGATCCTAAGGAAATTCTTCGATTTTAGAGACCCATTGGACCATACAACACTTGTTAATGGAATCAGGGCATTTCAAAGCATGGTCTATGGAGAAACGGAGCTTCTCTCCTCCCACTCTAACCACAATCGTCCCATCTCGAGCATCCATTTTCACACCGGCGGTTCTAAGAAAGGGGCGTCCCAAAATTATAGGCACCTCCTTATCTTCTATTTAGCCATTTGCTTTCCTTAGACTCTCATTTTGTTCTGTAAAGATGCCTTCGGTCCGAGCAAAACTCCATTCGGTCCGAGTAGTAGCTTTGATGTTGCCTCCAAGTGCTAGGAATGAGTCGTCTAGCGTATGCCAAGTGCCAAAATCCATCTAATATTCGAGAATCCACTAGAAATCGTCGAGAAACCTGAAAATAAGAGAAAAGACGACGGTAGAGCCAATTCCTAGAAAATCATAGCAATTTATCAAATAATTGAATGGTTTGAGTATGATTTGAGTGCTAAGTACGGTCCAAAAACCTACAAATAATAACGATATCAAATTCCCCCAAACTTAAACTTTGCTTGTCCTCAAGCAACGCCCTAAGCTTAGAATTTTGGACTGTACTTAAAGCCTTAAACATTGAGTTGTAACTCAAACCAAGAAATGTCGTGAAACCAATTGCTATGCCTAAAATTTTCACATTTCAATCAAATAAGTCAAGCACAAATTTAATTTCAAGAACCAAGTTTAGTATTCTACAAATTAATTCATGCAACTCTTGATCCTAATGAAATCTTCTCTCAAATTTTAGAACTCTAGCTTCTCTTTGTTATTTCAAATGCTATCTCAATTTCAATCACCCGTTCCTTTTCATTTTTCACAAAAGTTTGTAAAGTCCTTTATCAAAGTCGGAAATTTTATAATGAACTTCTCTTAAAACAATTTCACTTTTTCCTTTTTCACCATTTTTTTTCTTTGTGCAAGTCGAGTCGTGGGGCTTTACACCCTAGAGGATATAATGCGGTGTCATTGGCCTTGAATTTGCTACTAGCACATGACGCGCTAGAGAGGTTGGACGGGTGTTAATGGGATCAGGGCATTTCAAAGCATGGTCTATGGAGAAACGGAGCTTCTCTCCTCCCACTCTAACCACAATCGTCCCATCTCGAGCATCCATTTTCACACCGGCGGTTCTAAGAAAGGGGCGTCCCAAAATTATAGGCACCTCCTTATCTTCTTCCATGTCTACCACAACAAAATCCCCCGGTATGACAAACTTATCCACTTGGACGGGCACATCTTTAATAACACCTAAGGGTAACCGCATTGAAGAATCGGCGAGTTTCAATGTCATGCATGTGGGTCTCAACTCACCAATACCAATTTTGTCAAACATTGACTTGGGCATAAGACTCACACTAGCCCCCATGTCACACAAGGCTTGCTTGATTATTGCATTTCTAATAGTGCAAGGAAGAGCAAACCTACCCGGATCCTCAAGTTTTGGGGGCATTTTGCTTTTCAAAGCCTCGCTACTCTTGTGTGTTAGGGCCACCGTTTTGAGTTCTTCCATGGATCTCTTGCCTGTGCATAACTCCTTCAAAAATCTTGCAAAGATCGGCACTTGAGCTATGACATCCGTGAATGGAAGGTTGACCTTCAATTGCTTGAGAATCTCCCAAAAGGTCCGAAATTGTTCAGCTTCCTCTTTCTTCAAAAGTCGCTGAGGAAATGGGACTGGGGAAGGACCGAGCACAAAAATGGTATAAAACATTGAAAAAAGGGTCAATTAGGTCTTGGGATGAAATGGCACAAACCTTCTTGGATAGGTATTTTCCTTCGGATAGAGCGGATAAAATTAGAGCTGAATTGAATAATTTTGCCCAAAATCAAAATGAATCAATGAGGGATGCATGGGAACGATTTAGGGATTTAGAAAATTCTTGTCCACATCATGGGATTCAAGAATGGATGCTCCTTAAATCATTCTACACTGGACTTTATGACAATATTAAAATCAATCTTGATTCTCTTTCAGGTGGGGCATTCAAAAAACTTGATACGGCACGAGGGCGAGATCTACTTGATTATTGTGCAAGAAATTACACATGGTACCCTCTACTCATTCCCCGCCACTCAAGTAGTTCGAGGCAACGAGTGCACAAAATTTCAACTAAAGAGGCGAGGATAGAGGAGCTAGAAGCTGGACTTGCCGCTTACCAATCGGCTCAAGGGACACATCTCCATTCAAGCCAATGCGGAGCATGCGGCGAGGAAGGACATACATCAATCAATTGTCCTCTTGCCAAAATTGGTAACGGAGGGGCCCAAGTGAACTACCTACACAATGGGCCCCCTTATGGTTCAAAGTACCAAAATAACCCGCCAAATTTGTATAGGAATGCACAATTCAACAACAACAATAGAGACCAATCATTTCAAAAGAAACCCTATTTCGAAAGGGAAGAAATTCCAATTGTTGTTCAAGAATTCATGAGTAAGCAAGAAAAGATTAACAAATCTATGGCTTTAGGGTTAGATGAATTGAAGGCCACCACCGACGAATTGAAGGTGACCATCAACGAATTTAAGGGAAGTGCGAGCACCTTGCAACGCTTGGAACGCATGATGGAAGCACACTTCTCCCGACCACTCGGCAAACTTCCAAGCCAGCCTCAGATCAACCCAAGTGCAGAGATCAAAGCCATGCATGTCCTACGAAGTGACAAAGAGTATCAAGATCAGCCAGTGCCAACCAACGAGGCAGTTCGACCCTCAGTTCGAACCGAACCACCTCCCGTTCGGACCGAACCAAGCGACGAACAACACATGCCACCAAATGAAGGAAACAACCTCCCAGTTCGGTCCGAACAGGATCCAGTTCGGTCCGAACAGCCCCATGTTTGGTCCGAACAGCCCCTTGTTCGGTCCGAACAGAGAGAAAATGATGCCCAAAGAGATGACCAGGCCAAGGGGAAGAATTCCAGAAGCGTTTAAATCTAAATATGCATACAACCATTATTTATTCAAATTTACTGGATTAATCATCGAAACTGAGAATAATTTTCGAAACCTATATTTTGAAAAAATATTTATACGCCAAGCTTCTTCACATAAATTACTTAATATTAAAAATTATTGAGAGAATTTCATAGGTTTTTATTGCAGTGCAACCTACCATATTACGACTGCTTGGCATTATGATCGAGGTTAGTAAATTTGGTCTGCGATCCTGAAAAGCTATTGATTGTGATCGATTTTTTTTGTTCTGTAGTTGTATGCGGATTGTGAAAGCTTACGGTAATTAATATGGCATCATGCGCATGTACTATTTGTGCAGTTCATGTTGATTTTTTTTTATATATTATAACCGACCTAACATATGAAATAGTTATTAAAAGTGTAAGAAAATTTTTCCTAAGAAATTTCAATGGTCTAAATAAGATGTCTTAGATTTGGTATAATTTAAGAATTATTATGTTACCGATCCAATTTTAATAGATAAAGCTGACCGCTTTTTTTCCAATTATGAAATTTATTTTTGCGATATATAATTGCTTGATTGATTCCCATAATTGTCATCTAAGTCCGTTGCCAAATATATTATTTTTTTAATAATCCGGTGCTACTATTAAATATTGATTGCTTAGTTATTTTCCAAACAAAATATGTAAGGAGAATTTAGAGGTTTGGAACTTCTCTTAATTGACACAAATATAATCAATGAAGTCCAAACTTTATTTATGTTTATAACTATTACCAATGAACAATAATTAATAGTACTCCACAAATGGTGGTTGCTAATTTGACTTAATTACAGCACTACTGACCTAATTAGTTAGTCTTATGGACCATTCTAAAACTTTTGTACTAGGGTTCACATGCTTGGTGGCTCTCAATTGAAACCACTGAAATTAAAAAAGCTCCCTAGTCCCTATATATATACATGCATATATCATAATATAAGCCGCCATTATGTCCAGTATTAAAAATAACATCTACTTACTTGGTTAAGGTTACGACTAATATGCATGTGAGCATTACCTCGACGCATGACAAAAATGAAAAATGATATATATGTAAAAAGCAAATATGTGTTGAGGGCTGGTATCCCTCGACGCATGACAAAAATGAAAAATGATATATATGTAAAAAGCAAATATGTGGTGAGGGCTGGTATCAGATCAAACGCAAACCGTTTTCTGTTTTTCTTACATAAATTATATAAACCACATCTCAGAAGCAGCGCACATTTTCTTGAAAAATTGTAAGTTTGCTCGAGTCTTGACCTGCAAAAAAAAAATTTGATAACTGGGGAAACTATTATTTAGTTCTTAAATTTCTCGTGAGCCAAGATTGTTTTCTTCAAAAGCAGTTCTATTCTTTGTTAAATAACTAACATAATTCTTGGCCATTGTTACCTAAATTATTGGACCTATAACCTATTACAAATGTTTTTTTTTTTTTGACATCTTCTAATTGTATTATGTCCCAGCATTTTTTTTTTTGATAAAAAAAAGTGGCAACAAACCTTTTTATTTAACAAATAAAACGTTTATTCGATCTTGATCATATTAACCTCCAACTTATGTTTAAGGGACTGATAAGCCTGTATTTACACGGAGAATATCTAGAAAAAAAAAAACCCATTACTATATTTGCAAAAGAAAAACTAAAAAAAAAATCGTAAACTCAAACAAAGGTTAGGAAATGAGGGTATCCGTGTCCGGTATCAGGGTTAACAGCACATACAGAAAATTGAAAATAAAAAGATTTGTCTAGCATGAGCAAAATGATGAAAAGGAGACTATTGGTAGGGCTGTCAAACGTGGTCGAAATGCACGGAACACCCCCTACCGTTTACTGTTTCGTTTAAGAAAACGGTACGATATACCATTCCGTTAACCGTTTCGTTTTCAAAACGGTACAGAAATTCATTCCGTTATTCGTTTCACATAAGAAAATACACATGAAACGGTTTGAAAAGAGGCGAAACGGTTCGAAACGGCACAATTTCTTATTCCGTTTGCCGTTTCGTTATTGAAACAAAATGAAAACTGGTGCCGTTATTCGTTCCGTTTCAGTTAAACGGAACGGCACCACGTTAGTGGCACTGCCGTTGACAGCTCTAACTATTGGTAACAGAATCGACCGCCAAATTGCCATTAAAGAACGCTAAATTTAAGTGGGGGACCTTTTCGGCCCTTTTCCCTTTCCAAATTACCGTCTACAGGGATCGAAATGGCACTTTTTTATTACCACCTGCGGTAATGATCTCCAAAGCAGTGCTCCTCATGAATAATTTTGCTTTTAAGAAATTATTTTTACACAGAATTGGTTTGTTTGGTTAAAACGTGCCTTACCCAAATAAAGGTTTGTTGAACTTTATATGTCAAAAACATTATCATGACAAGACATTTTTTTATACTAGTATAATTATAATTTTTCTTTTAGAGCAAATTTAGAAGAGAAAAAATCACAAATAAAATATTGCTCAAATATGAAAATCTTTGCTTATTATTTTTGGAAGAAAAATTAATTCTTTAGTAGTGGCATAAAACTAATTTGTCAATTAGTGATGATATTTTTATAATTTCAAAATTTTGTAGTGGCATAAAATCAATTTGTCATTTGGTGATGGTATTTTTCTAATTTCAAATTTTTGTAGTGACATATTTAAAAAGGTAAAATTGCCAAATCAATTTTTCGATGGCAAAAAAGTAATTTTTACTTTTTCACAGTGACATAAAACTAATTTGTAATTTAGTAATGATATTTTACTAATTTTAAAATTTTCACAGTGGCATAAATCTAATTAACCCTAGTTTAAATCTACAACGCTGCATGTGAACTATCAGCGATTATTGTTATTGTGATACTAAAATGAAACCCGCCTGGAAATTGATTACTGCTATCTGCAGTTTTGCCATCCCTGCCATCGCTAAATATAAAGTGAACATATACAACAAACAAAGTGAACATGCAGACGATCTAAGTGAACACATACAAACAAATAAGTTCAATGAAAATAAGTTGAACATGCATGTAAACTTCTGAACAAGTGATGACAACACTTATTTGTTTATAATTGTTTATTTAGATCGTCTGTATATTCACCTTATTTGTTGTATATGTTCACTTTGTATTTAGCGATGACTGGAATAGTATATTTACCGATTGCACTTATAATTCCTGAAACCCGCCTTACGCTGCGTCACATTTTTCAGTGCCACAAGAGAAACACATATAGACTTCTCTCTTATTTCATGAACAGAGAGAATAGAAAAATACAACTGGAGCGGACTGGCTACACCTACACAGAGGACTGGAGGCGCGGCGCCGATGGCTTCCAACCCCTGCACAGCTGTCACAGCATCTATTGCTGTCCTACCCTCTCAATCCTCTCCATAAACTGGACATGTCCTGTTCTCTACAGTAATCAATTTTACACTCCCCCCCTTCACAGTCTCTTTACGGTTTTACTTCAATTAAAAGAACCAGGCTTCGTTATTAAAATATGTATATATAATTGACTACAGACTACTAACCTGCCCCTGAAAAAGGTGTCACCGCATGATGCTTCCATTGTATTTGGATGGTCCAGATTTTGTCATTGAGAACAGCTTCCCTTCAACTCACGTTAAAATCTGGCGCAATTTAATTAAGACGATATTGCTTTGTTAATTTTTTTTTTTCAAAGAGAGTATATTTAACCCCTATTAAGTATTAAATGCATCATATGGTATTAGGACCACAATATGATATATATTTGGAATTGGAATTAATTGGATATAGTGTGAATCCATGGAGGCTTGTCTCCGAATCATTCTTTTTCTTTTTGTCCATCAATTCTTTATTCATACTGGTGCTAATTTCGCGCGTTGCGCGATTTATTTATTTTTTGATAGCTTTTGTTGGGTTTTACTAACATAGTACAATTTGTTTTTTTTTTTTTCGAAGCATCTAGATAGAGGCTATCTAGGAACATAGTACAATTTGTTAAGTACCCTTCATAGAACTTTACATGAACATTTATGCTGCTTGGGAGTAGAATAAAATAAGCAAGATACGAAAATAAATAAGCCCAAATCTATAAAATCTCAAATTAACATTGAAGATTTAGTAACATTAGAAATTAAGCCAGCTTGCGAAAAGCAAGATACGAAAAGAGATAAGTTGAAATCTATAAGATCTCAAGTTTGTACTCGATAAATATTTGTAGAGAATACAATTAAGGTTTGGGTGATATAAATATTTGCCTATACAGTTTCCTATAAGATCCAAGCAAATAACATGAACATAGTTGTAGCGAAGTTAAGGTCTGAAGCATGATAATTTACATCCTGATGCAAACAATAAGCATTAAATTTAGAGCAGAAAAAAAGAGGAAAAAAAAACCTGCTTTGGCTGAACTCTAATTGGTAATAAAAAAAAAAAACTCTGAATATTCTATCATTTAGATGGCGACTAACTCTGAATATTCTAAGGGCACAATGGCAACCCCCACAACCATGATCTGTGTATCCCACTGTTGACTACTTTCAGAAACCGCAAAAATATAAGATTAATGCTCACACAGCTGCTATTATAAATTAAGATGAGGTTGGTATTGTAAAAATTAAGTTTGCAGAAACAGAAGGGCAGAACACACGACAAAACCCAACATTTGCTTTTTCTTCTCACTAAACACACAACAAATCACCAAAGACAGCACAATCCTAAAACACCACGACAAACCAAACATGAACCACAATGAATAAACATCGAGCAAAAAGAAAAGAAGAACTGACCTGAGAACAGGCGGAGAAGAGAAGATACCAAACTGAGTGCCCTGACAACTCTCCCAAAGAACAGTGACTGCAAGCTCAAAAAGCATTAGATAATCAAACCTGAAAGAAGTATAAAAGCCAGAAAGAAGAATAATGTGGCCAAAATCGAGTGTAAACCCAAAATTGTAGAAGAAATCAATCGAAAAGGAAAGAGGACAAAAAGAAGATAACCCACCAGGCTGAGAGGGAAAAATGAGCACCAATTGGTGAGTGGTGACAAATACTGAAAAAATTCATGCACACCAATAATTAAATATATTTTTTTTAAAAAAAAACACTCCAATCCTTGTTAATTGCACACTTTTTTTTTAAAACTTTTCTTATTTAATTTTTTTTTACCAGAAAATGTACATGGATACACAAACTATAGTGAGATTCATAGGTGATAATCATTTGCAAAGCACTCCGAACAGTAAAATACAAACTCTTTATATAATATGTTGTTCCAAATGCTAATGGAGTGAAATGAACTACCATACCGTGGCATGTATATAGAGGTGAGAATAAGGCATACAAACCAAAAAGAATGTTAATTGCTCCAAATGTTAATTTGAACTCACAAAAAAGGGAAAAAAGAATATTAATACAAATATTAGAGTATGAATTAACATGAGCAATAGGAAGTACCAGTACAAAGCATTTCATCGAAGAACTGTCATCCTTTTTCATTAACCAATGGACACTAATTAAGTGCTTGAGACAATGAGCCCTTCTGATCGATGTCAAATTGTCAATTGAAAACATCCTTTGGCTTGTAGACGTCAGATTATCTCATTGACTTGTAGACATCAGATTATCTCATTGGCTTGTAGACAATGAGCCCTTACTGGTACTCCAGTCTTGCAAAAATTAGTTTAAAAAAAGTAGAGTAAAAAAGTAAAGGCATGATATATTGAACCATTTACATTTACAGATAATCCCGTTGATCTCTTCTTGCATTATCATATATAAACATGCATTTTCATTCAGAAAGGTAACAAAATAGAGAAAATGGGGAGTTGTACTAAAATAGTGTTCTTGAAAAAATTTGAGCAATACCTTGATTGTGATGAAGTAAATTTTCATAACCCGATAGTGATGCTAGCTCTTCAACAGCTCCTGAGTGCATACCCTCGAAGCAATCTGTGACAAAACGAAAGACTAAATATAAACAAACAAAGTTTATTATTACTTCAATTAATACATAACATTTATAAAATGCTTGTTTGTATGATCGAACTAAAAACTAATTGGGATGATTTTAGATCGAAAAAAGCAAATGCTTTACCAGGGTGAGCAAGGTCCTTGGACCTAAACCACATAATATATATTAGAGAGTAAAGTGATGCTGTGAGTATTTCTCACCAATAAATACTGATGATTCAAGGAGTGAAACATTCAGACCTAAAATCTGCTGAAAAGCAAAATAGTGCAAGTCAGTATAAGATGCGTGATTTTCTAGAAAAAATCACCAACCATCAAGTGTGCAGGAATGGAGCAAGTAATGAACAGACCATCTCTAAAAACAGAAAAATCCACCAATCGAGATTCTCAACACCAAAAGATAATTAGGCAATGAGCTTTGATGCCATAGCTCTTTTATATTATCACTAAATGTTGTATTTTTTATATCAGAAGTACAAATACAGAAAATCAGGGTGATAAAGACATTTTAAAACAATAGGATGTAGTTGACGATCATTAAAACCACAAAACCATCAAGTGACGAATAATCATACCACAATATTCAACCAGTAATGCAAGTAATACCATCAGTTGTAGGCAGTTCTTAAAGAAAAGATTTTTCGCTCTTAATTAATATTCTATGATCATTAAAATAAAATTTTCGAGCGACATGTAAGGAAGACAATAACAATTTTTTATTAATGGGATAGGTGTACCAAACCACTAACACCGCTGGTACTTCTCGTCTTCTTTGAGATGATCTCATCCTTCTCACCTATTAATCAAACATTTTCTGCTCTTATTCTTCAACACAGGCCTAGCGATAACTTACAAATTGCAATTTAATTAGGAAATTAAATAAAGATGTCAATGGAAAATTTAATCGCAAAAATGATTGGCTAGATCATATTGAAAAAATATTTAGTACAATTGATACAAATAAGTAACTTACTGGGTTTAATCATGATTTTACCCTTACAACAAAATTTTTAGAATAAGAAAAGCTCTTAAATTAATAAAATTCATATTTTATATTTATTTAACTTACTATAGATCAATTTAAGGTGATTTCTTGTATAAAAAAAAACATTGCCTACCATGTACAACCTGTGCTAGGTGCCTCCATAGTGACAAAAATAGAAAAAGAAAAATACCATTTTGATTAATAAAGGCTTGAGTTTTCTCCAAGGCACAATTCCCTGCCTGCAGAGCAGAGCAGATACAGTATAGCGGTATAGCGTGCATCAAAATCAGATCTCTATGGTGTTACTTTAACAAAACCAATAAAATCCGGTCTTAAGCAATTGAAATTAGCTAATCTAATGACTGCTCCACCAATGTACACTGGAGTACCAGCACAATTAAGCATATGCACAAAACCAAATTGGATAAAATAATTAGAGAAATTTTAGGTTTAAAAATAGATGAACACCAGTATTGAAGTTCAAGCACACTTGCCCTTGTGATAAACCTTACTTCAAGGTCTCTTTTAGTTTGCACTTAATTTTGGTATTTCTTTTCCTTAAATTGAGCACCATCTGCACTCTGTCTCTGATAGGAAACTGGAATCACTCCCTGTAAGACAAGTGCAATATCTTAGAAAAGGGATAAAAAAAAATTTATGTATTGAAGCAGAAAAGCCCTTAGCTTGTATAAAATTTGAATGCAGTAGTAGTTCACAGTGAGTACTTTTCATACAGATAGATATAGTCGATATATATTTGATATTCTGTACTGCATTATTCATAGTACAAAGGGATTTGAAGGACCAAGTACAACTGATCGAATTCAATTTGTATACACCGGATTAGTGATCTTCCCAAAAGTATATAAACATACTGAGATACTATTTTGTTGGATTTCTTTGGATATAACTGAAGTTGTTATTGCATGTTTACAATTCAATCTCAAATTATTCATCCCAAAAGAAATTGAAAGTAATAGAAAAAAAAATTTGCCGAAAAATTAAAGAGGAAAGTTCAAATTAGCTTTCTATAAAGTTGAACCAAAGTGTTTGGCAAGCACTTGAGATTGAACTGCCATTTTTGAGAATAAAACATAAGAAAACTAATTAAAGATATTTCTCAAAATCTGAAAGAAATACAGTATTTGAGGTTCAAAACTTAACTTTCCTCATATGAGTCCATCCTTAAAATAATTATTAGTACAATTAGAGGGTTTATTATATAACGAAGCATTGTGCCTATGCTGGTATCTATTCATGATTAATTATTAGAAGCAATATCACAATCAAGCATTTTATCAAGTAATCAAGCAATCCATTTCAAAAATGGCAGTTCAATCTCAAGTGCTTGCCAAACAAATCGAGTTCAGTTAGCTCGACAGAAAAGAAAAAGGGGGAAAGGAATTTCAAACCAAGAAAGCTTCAAAGCAAAAAGGGGAAGGAGAAAGGGTTGAGGAGCCTCAGCCACAGCCGTCGTCCACCATTTTGCATCATCGACCAAGCTCGAGTGGAGAGAGGTAGTGTGAGAGGGGGAGCGTGCTCAGTTGGGGCTCGGTTGTTAGAGGAGAGGAGTAGTGAGGTGGGGTCAGGTGGCGCTTTGGCGGAGAGGAAGTGACGGAGAAGTAGAGAGGGGGAAGCAGCAGCGGAGAGAGAGAAGAGAGCGGTGACTGGTGAGAGAGGCGATGAGAGAGGCAGAGGGTTTCGGCTGAGGCTGTGCGTGCGAGAGAGTGGTTTTCGTATTTGGTGCTGCAATGGACGGATACAATTGAGCGAAAAGAAACGAATGGCCAGGATGAGTTACTGTCCTAACTACAGTTCCACGTGCATCGCACGCCAGACAAGCTTTATATAGTTTTAATATCAGTTTGAAATATGGACCCTTCAGCATCTTGCTATAAATTATAATTAAGATATCTTTGTGTCTAGCAAAATTTCAGTCCAAAATATTGTATGACAAGATACGATACAATTTACTTGCCAAAACTACTCAACACTTAATATAGGAAGACAGAGAAAAAATTGTATCTTTCAAATATATTCATCGTACATTATATATTTATATCCAATTATAAAAATAAAATTTTCAATATATAATTCAGGTTCATCTTTATTATCAGAATAAAGGTTTGCCTAAACATAAAATTGTTGTATTCGAGATTCAAGTACTGTCATTGACCGATACTTTTTTTATAAAATACACGTACAATTAACTAGAAAAGTATTAATTAAACCCCATTGCCATAATAATTAACTGAAGATATTATTAAATCAGAGCACAACGATAAATCTAAATAATGTAAATTGGACCGAGAAAAAAGTCTTATTTTACCATTAAAATAACTTGAGTGATTAAATTAACTTCTATGAAAAATACTTGAAAAATATTATAGAAAAGAAAATATAGATTGAACAAGAATGATAGATGTATATTGGAGATGCAAATCGTAATGTAATCCTTGCATTATTTATCTTGTCTAACCCAATGGGGATCCATCTTTAAACAGAGCTTAGTGTACTTGAAATTTTTTAGTAAGACAATTAAACCTAACCTCGAAACATATTCCCCAAAAATATTCCTTTTTTCTAGAAAGAACCATAGTACGATCTCGGGCCAAGCGGAATTGCATCACACTACGTCATTTTGTGCAGAATTTCACAGAACTTTTGTCAGTGGTTTGATCTCCTTTTTCATTTTTAATTTTAACCCCACATGTACTGCCCCGTTCTTTCTTTACTGCCAATGACTCAGTGACCTTACCTATTTACTGATATTCATCTCCAATAATAAAAATCATGGGATCATTGATTTCTATTGTGGTTGCAGTTATGCGCACCTTAGATTGTCCCAACATGTATGGCACAGGAAGAATACCAAACAGCATTAATTATGTGCCTTATTCTAATCGAATTTTGAATTTACAATTTTTTTTTTCCAGAACACATTGTCATTAGTTACTACATCAAAAAATAGTTAATACAAATCAATTAAATGGTTTTGCAGAAAATGAAAACAATCATATCATTTTAACTTTTTTTTTATCAAACAAATTGAATAAAAAAGAGTAGTATTCTTCTTGCGGCGAATAAATGACACCTTTATTAAATAAGGGGGCGTCTGGATGATCTAGGAATAAAATTAGGATTAGTTATTCAGAATAAAAAAAATTATTTCTAAACGATCAAGAATAAAAATTTTGGAGATCTAAAGTGATATATTTAAGTGGTCCAACATCCGGAATAAATTTGTATTCCTAGGGTGTTTGGATCATCTAAGAATAAAATTAAGATTAGTTATTTGGAATAAAAAATATTATTTCTAAAGAATCAAGAATAAGTTTTTTGGGATCTACATTGTTATATTTAAGTCCGTAATTATTTTATATGGGATTTCTTACATCAAAATTTTTAATAGAAAGAATTAATAATTATTTTTTTAATAAGAAGAAAGTTCCAATGCGTTTATAAACCGCGCATGTCTCTCTCCTCTCGAACGCGTTTTATAAACGCATAAGAAGCCTTTGAACGCGTTTATAAAACGCGCTAGAAGGCTGCAGTGATTGCGGCAAAAGTTTCTGACTTTTCTGATTTTACGCGTTTATAACGCGTTTATAAAACGGGTAAGAAGCCTTCTTACACTCTTATAAAACGCGTTCGAGAGGATCTAATTTTCCTATAAATACCCCCTTCTGTCGTCCCAAACCAAAAAAAAAAGGAAAAAGATTAGAAAAAAAGAGAAAAATGAGAGAAAAAAGAGTTAGATGGTAGAATGCAAAATAATATTAGTTGGTGCGAAACTAATAGCCATAAGGATTGTATGCGGCACAATTATTCAGTGATACAGAGTCGCACACAATCCTTATGGCTATTAATATTCCACCAACTTTAAAATAAAAACTTTCCCGTGGAATCTGTTATTACGTGTATAGGGCGGTTTGTTGGGCTGGGTCTACGAGCCATAACACGGCAGCCGACATCCTTGGATGAGAATCTGCATACATGCAGTCATCTTCATCCAAGTCTCAGAAAAAGAGGGGGTCAATATGACAATCAGTCACTCTACTCTTATCTATTAGTTGTGGTGCTCTTATCTCGACCCAACCTTAGCAATGGATCCTCTACAATTTTTTTTTATGTGCTTCAAAATTTTAATATCATGTATTTTGTAATTTTTTTTTGTTGTGTATTGTGTGGTTCAAAATTTTAATAAATTGTAATTTTTAATTTGTATTGTATTTTTTATTTTAATGTTCATTGAGTTGTAATGTGTAATATAATTTAAATAAATATTAAGTCTCTTAATATTAGTATTTCGAATTTCACTAAAAAAACGAAAATGGATAAAACAAAAACTAAAATAAAATAGATAATAAAACTTACAACACATATACTACACGAATTAATACATATACTAAAACATAAAAGAAAACAGATAATAATAAAATACACAATAATAAAAACATCTAATTATAGAAAACCTAATAATCAGTCCAAATGATGTATGTCATTTCCATATATCAATGGATCCTCCACAATTTTTTTTATGTGGTTCAAAATTTTAATATCATGTATTTTGTAATTTTTTTTGTTGTGTATTGTGTGGTTCAAAATTTTAATAAATTGTAATTTTTAATTTGTATTGTGTTTTTTATTTTAATGTCATTGAGTTGTAATGTGTAATATAATTTAAATAAATATTAAGTCTCTTAATATTAGTATTTCGAATTTCACTAAAAAAACGAAAATGGATAAAACAAAAACTAAAATAAAATAGATAATAAAACTTACAACACATATACTACACGAATTAATACATATACTAAAACATAAAAGAAAACAGATAATAATAAAACACACAATAATAAAAACATCTAATTATAGAAAACCTAATAATCAGTCCAAATGATATATGTCATTTCCATTTAACGGATGATTTTCAAATCCAGGAGGACATGCCTGTTGCAAACGCAACAATACGATTCCATCTCCACGTCGGACATGGTATCCTCCATCCTTCTTAACTACATCAGTCCAATATTTCGGCCCTCTCACTTCAAAAACGTCGCGTTGAAAAACCTTCACGTAAAATTTGTCGGAAGGGTAGTGCAAGTAGACGTGGCGAAGAATATCTCGTTTACTTATTCGTCCATCTCCTTGGAGAAGCACACCGATACAAACATGACGTGGTTTAGTTGACATTATGTTTTCGCGGTTTCTCTTCCCTGCGTAACTTCTCTAAACTTTTGTTTTTGGATTTCTGAATTTCGACGTGAATTTGCGGAGAAGAACGACTATAAATAAACTCAACCCTTATTACCAGTTTATAAAACGCATAAGAAGGGTTGGAGCGCGTTTTATAAACGCGTAACAAGGACTAAGTTAAAGGCAATTCAATACTTTCGCAGTCTGTCAGTCTATTTTACTATTTTACGTGGACTCCACCTCCGTACGCGTTTATAAAACGCGTTGCAAGGCTTCCAACGCGTTTTATAAACGCGTACGAAGGTGGAGTCCACTTTTTGAGCAGCGTGATATTGTGTTTGAGCAGGGTCAAACACAGTAAATTTTGGCAAACCCCTATTCTAGCGCGTTTTATAAACGGGTAAATAATTGCCTATATATACCTCTGAATTCGTTCTCCTATTTCGTATCAGAAAATCACAAACAAAGGTCGTGGAATCTGTTAATATTCCAGCAAATTTATTCCAGCAAAATGTTAATATTCCAGCAATTTTAAATTAAAAATTTTCTCGTGGAATCTGTTATTATGTACAAAGGTCGGCCCAGATGGACAGCTCGCTAACAACAACATCATCTGAGGTAGACCAACACTCTGCTACCTACGATCATGGGTAATGGGCGGTAGAGTTCTGCCGACCCAATTAGGGAAGAACTCGACGACTGTCGAAGTCTCTCGCAGAATTGGGCAACTGTCCATGAGTCTCTGCTAATATATGAATGCAATCCCCATCAAAATCTGCCGACCCAATTAGGGAAGAACTCGACGATTGTCGAAGTCTCTCGCAGAATTGGGCAACTGTCCATGAGACTCCGCAAATCCTTGTTTTCATACTAATGAGAATTATTGTAATAGAAATTCTTATTAATTTAAATCGTTGTTTTCATATTAATGAGAATTATTGTAATGGAAATTCTTATTAATTTAAATCGTTGTTTTCATATTAAAGAGAATTATTGTAATGGAAATTCTTATTAATTTAAATCGTTGTTTTCATATTAATGAGAATTATTGTAATGAAAATTATTATTATTTCTATTTTTTATATTAATAGGTTCTGAATATTGTAATGGAAATTGTTATTAATTTTTATATTAATGAGTTATGAATATTATATCATGTGCCACTTGAAGACTGAGGGTCCCATTATATGAGTTAATTAACTGCTTCTCAACGCTAAACAGTTCAAGTGATTGTGGATAAAATATATGAATGCAATCCCCATCAAAATCGGCACCAAATGGAGAGAGCAGATTAACGGATTGATCTTCACAGTATGGTCGGATGAACTAATGAGTACAAAGCCTTTTGTAGTTAATTATAATACATAAAATAATACATAATTTCGAAATTCAAACTAAAAATGTCAATACATAAAATAATAGTATATTCTCTTACAATACATTCCATTACAATCAAGCTTTTAAATTTCGGCGAAATAACGCCGTTTTTTCGGAAATTTCGGTATTTCGGACAAAAACGCACCACCGTTACGGTTTCAAACCCAAAAAATTCATAATGCATTATTTTCGAAAAAACGCCGTTATTTCGGCGAAAATATTTCGTTTTGCGGTGAAAAAACGGAGATAATTTAATCATTTTGGTATTTGGTATTGTACTATTGTCGTATGGATTAGACTTTATCACTTTAGAGATTACTATTGTATTGTCGTATGAATTGTTGTTAAGTTGGATATTTGGATGTTAAGGATTAATTAATTAGTATTGTACTATTGTCGTATTGTTGAGCTTTAGAGGAATTATTTATTTTACTACCTATATTTCTGGTAGGAAATAGAATGTGCAAGTTACAAAGAGAAGATCCAGTACCAATCGTATATAGATTATAATTAGATTATTAGCACATTCAAAAAAATATAGAAGTTCGACTTGTAATATAGTATTTGACTATTTGTATAATATGAGTTTGACACATATGTTCGTATATGCACACCGTTTTTTCGCCGTTTTTTCACCGAAATAACGCCGCACCGCAATATCAACTCTGGACCGTCATACCGAAAAAAACGAAATTTAAAAGCTTGATTACAATATATAAAATTACGACAACACTTAATATTCAATTTTTTTTATTTTTTCTTCCTACCGAAAGACAGTACATTGCGAAATTTCCCCCCAAACAATCATTTTCGTCATCTCTCCCCTGATGTATTGCCTTGTGTTTGACCCTAAAATATGGTGCCAAATTCATGAATTAAATTGGATGATTTCAAGGAGCTTAAAAAAAATCATGAAAAATATCAAATGGAGCCCAAAAATCATGAAAAATTACCCAAAAATCAAGAGAAGGGTGAAGAAAATTATGGTGCTTTTAAAATGGTCAAAGGAGCTACAGAGCAGCCATTTTATACAAAGAAGTCTCTAAATTTAGAGAAAATAAATAAAATACCTAAAGGGTTATTTTCGGAAAATTCTTGGCACCATTAGAGTCTACACATTTGTGAGAGACTACACATAAAGTTTCATGCGAAAATTCAATTGGGAAGTGTCCCGAACAAATTGTTTAATTTCAGAATCCCATGAAAAAAAAGTAATAAATGCAATAAATGGACAAATCCATTAGTTTGGTAACGGAGAAGATCAATACAAAGAGAGTTGGAGAGGGGTCTGCTACGGTTTGAAACTCTCCCTCTGTACAAGCAGCGAAGATGGCTGCACCTGTTTCATGTATTCCCGTTTCTTACACCCTCAAGGAGTACGCACGGCACATGAAACACCATGTGCACGTAAAGAGAAGAACAGAAGTGTCGCTGGTGGCTCAAATGCGACCCCTTCGCGAGTGGGAGATAGATGCACTTAGAACACATGAAATAAAGGCAAAGGGAGTCGACGGGTCCTGTGAGCAGTGAGTTGTTTCCTCGTGTGCCATGTGCAGCTCAAAACAGAGAAAGAAAGAAGGGTGAATGAACTCAACAGAATTTGTTGGAGACGGAGATGATGTAACTGCCGGGCTCTAGCGCGGTTCATTGCACCTAGATGGAAAATGGAGCAAGAGCTTCGCCTATATAAGGAGGAGAGGTCAAGAGAAGCAGGAGGGAAGAAGAGGAGATCAGATTCCACACAATAAACTTCCCACCAACATAGTTTAGGTTAGAACAAGGATATAGGCATTAGCACAAACAGTTGATAGGCAAAAAGAAGAAGAAAGCTTTTAAGAAGCGACGAAGGTTTGTAAGCAAAGGTAGGTGTTTTTACAGAGAACAGAAGCGATCTTGAAGAGATCTATGATCTGAGTTTGGTCAATTCGATGTAATTTTGTTGAAAGGTTGAAATTTAGATCGGTTGCTTTGTGATTTCTCTCCTTGAAGTTCCTGCTGAACAACTTGAAGTGTTGTGTTGATTAAAGTATTGTCTGCATTAATCGTGATTTGGTTCATAGGTTTAAGGTGTTTAGAAATGTTTCTTCTTCTCAAATCGAAGGAAGAGATCTGCTAGGGAGCTATGCCCCCATGGTGGATATCTAATCTCGAAATGAGAAGTCGTGTCTTTCTTCTTTTATTGTAAGAACTCGTAGTCGTTAGATTTCATAGCCAGAGATCTGCTAGGGAGCTATGCTCCCATGGTGGATCATCAATTTGAAAACAGTAGCATGTCCTCTTCTCAATCTTTCTCTTTTCTTGGAATTAAAACTGTATCAAGAAGTGTAAAGCTAAAAGCGTTTGTATTTCATCCAATTCAACTTGAATTCTTTAAATTAAAGGTCAAGACCTGTTCCTTGTCAGCTAGGGAGCTCTGCTCCCATGGTGGATGTTAGGTTTGGCATGGAGCTATGCTCCTACGCTGGATCCCCTCCATGGTTTGCTAGGGAGCTCTGCTCCCATGGTGAACCGAGTTCAGGCATGCTTGATTGAGCAATTGTCTCAGTTGAGCTGTTTGAACATTCAAAAATGGAGGGGATCAAGGGGAAATGCTGTCCAATTTTGTTCAGAATTTTAGATATCAATCTTCCCCTCTTTTAACCTATGCTTTGTTCCCAGAAATATGGATAAAAGGTTTTTTTTGTGAGGATCATTTTGCATAAGGCCATGGATTTCTGTTATTGTTCTTTGAATTAGGAAGCTACATCAATGTAAATTTCCATTCCTAAACATGTTCTGATATGATAGGGTTACTACTATGATTTATTAAAAGCCTAGGGTTGACTATGCAAAAGTACGATTCCTCTGTATGCATGATATCTGACCTGACATTACCTTAGAATAAGATGCCTTCGATTATTTTTTTAACTGTGTAAAAGATGTATTGAAGTTTACCAAGTTTCAAGGCTGTAAATCTACCTGAAAATCGCAGGATCGTGATGGTATATATAGCTTTGACTTGCATCCACACGTTTCCTTCTTTTCCATGTCAGGAAGTTTGATCTGTTGACCAGTCTTTTCTTTAAAAGAATACTCTTTAGTTTTGTCTAGGTGGCTTGTGAATTTCTGAAATAAAATGAAAATAAGGTGTTCTTTAATTAGTGGTTAAACTTATTAGAAACCGAGGCCCTGGACATTTGATGTCAGTGTGATAATGTATGGTTTGTAACCAATGAAAGTTTGACCTATTTGTAGCTTCTATCCATGACTGTGATTGACATATAGGGGAAACATATATAGGTATGACCTGGATGAGTCAATTTTATTTAAGTCCTGTGAAAGTACAGAACGCAATGTGATTAGCCAATATCAAAGTTGGGTGACGTTCATTAAATTGAGCATGTGAAAGTTAAATGGAGCTATACAACTTCTCTTTTACGCTATAACAATCCCAAATGATTCACTGTCAGTGTTATTCAATCCCCCTGAACTTCTCTCGATACCAAAATCGCATAACCATACCATTCATTGGTACCCCTACCAAACGAAATCGACGCATTCGAAACAAAGGCAACCACCTTCTTCTTCTCTGTCCCACGATGCTGACGAGCCTCTTTTTGATGGTTGTGACGGCCGGAGTCGTTAGCGGATTCAAATCCGCCTTGTCGGACCCGATAGCGATGAAACAAACCCGTCTCCTTTGTTTGAGTCTCAGCGCCGTGAACTCTTCGATCGTCTGTGGCGAAGCAACAATAGAACCCATGAGGTTGACTCCTGACAATTAAGGGTTGAGCCCAACAACGAAATTAGAATCTGTCTCTG
Organism: Rhynchospora pubera; assembly: GCA_028095005.1. Lineage (NCBI taxonomy): Eukaryota > Viridiplantae > Streptophyta > Magnoliopsida > Poales > Cyperaceae > Rhynchospora > Rhynchospora pubera. The sequence goes on from CM051462.1 coordinate 178,764,848, forward strand.
CCACATCAGCTCAGCTTGCTGACGTGGACCAATTAAAATTCACCAAATTAAACAGAAATTTTAAAAATTAATTTAAAAATAGAAAGAAACTCAGAAAAATACAAATGAAATATCCATAAAATTCTAAAAATCTAAATAAACTAAATTCACTGATACTTTGATATGAAAAGATATTAAAGTAGTGACCTTTGTATTTTTGAAGTATTTTCGCTTTAAAAATAGATTTTATAAATCTTAAAAAAAATAATAAACTCATTTATCAAATTCTAAATTTGAAATAAAGTATCTTCGAAATAAATACTCCAAATATAATATCTTCGAAATCAAATATTTTCAAATATGAATATATTTTCACAAATAACAAAAGTCAAAATAAACCAACCCATTAAGTGTCTTCTAAATGAAATCAAAAGATAAATACTTTCGATATCAAAGTAACTTCAAGAAAGATATTTTCAAAATATCAAAATATTTTTCAAATTAGTCTAAAAATCTAGAAAAGAATTTCTAAAAATCAAAAGCACAAAAGGTCAAAGTGAATAAAAATTATCAATATCCAAGTGATTTGTGTGCAATAATTTGTGTGCAGTGCTGCAACATTTTATAAGCCCCAAGTGAAGAGATGCACTGTACATAAGCCAATTTCATGCCTCCTCATTGTAGCGTACTATAAAAGTCTAAAATCAAGTTTTGTGATTGGAGATTTAATTACTTTCCATCTTCTTTTGGTAAATATTTATATGATGAACTACTGTTTAATTAGCTGCCCATTCGTGTGCAAAAATCTGTAGCTCAAGAATTGCAAAAGGTGGGTCGTCTGACAATTTATTTAAAATTATAAAAAAAAAATCCAAAGACAAACCCAACTTTTGAAGGTAATATGAAATTTAAGATATATTAACCGAGTAATACTAGAATCAAACATATAGGACATCAAACACGATCCAAACGTCGAATATTAAAATTTGAAACGGTCGATTCAAACCGCTCAATATGATCTCTATATTAAAATATACTTGAAAATCAAATTTTATATTTTTCATATTTTGTAACTATTTTTTTTATTTTCAAAATTGGAGGGTTCAGAACTTTTTAGATTGAGCATATTGAAATATTCTAAAAAAATAGTAAAAAATTTTAAAAAATATAAAATTTGGTCTCCATGAAGATTTTATAACATAGAACAATTTGAGCGGTTTGGATCGCACATCTAATTTTAAAAATTAAAATTTTATCGCGTTGGACAAGTGTACGTGTCCTGTATGTTTGACACTAGCCTCTCCCATATTAACCGAGGTCAACGTTGAAATTAGCATGCCATACATTTAACATATATACGTACAAGCTGATTTTAAGGACGATGCTATGCGGGGACTTGGGTGCAACCCATTAATGCGCATAATTTTTATTTTTCAATAACAGTAGGAAAATCTCAATAATTCATTTAATATATACCCTATATATTAGACTAGTGCAGTAATACTACAGTTAGGCTGTTGCGTATTTAAAGAAAAATGTACGATATATAAAGGAAATCGTTGCAATTGTCAAAAGAGATGCAAGACTACTGTATATAAGTCATTCAATTACTCATCATTACAAAGACCTTATTATTTGCTTTGAGCTAGGTTCATTATTGAATGAAATAGCAATACGACAAGTGGATCGACATTCATATGCTTTTATTAGCTGTAGCAATCTAAATGTGTATTATTTAAATATAATCCTTCTAATTTATCTGCCAAACGATAGTGACCACTTGTTAATTGTTAAAGCACTCATAATTCCGTTAATCGATTATGCCTTTCAAGTTTCAACTCATACATGTGCAAATTAATTCATTCATATCATACCTTAGAAAATAGAAATAGTTTGTTTTTTTTTTCTAAAACAGCTGGCGATGAGTAACTAATAATTTCACCAAATAAAGAAAATAAAAAGATGGTAGTATACCAGGCTACTTTTGTTCAAAAAATATATAAAAAAATGAATTTTTACAAGATAACATCAACAAAAGCAGATAGAATAAAAACAATACTAAAACAACAAACTAGCACGACCAATAATTATCGCAATGTTTACATATGTGTTTTTGCAGCACTCACGAGTTTCATAGGACTGTCAGAGGTGGAATAAGTTAATAACATTATTGGGATAAGGCCCACCTTATTCCAGCCGAACACATGGAAATAATGCTGCTGCATTGTCTTATTTTGTTAATTGAACTATTTTTTAATTTATTTCCAATGAAAAAGCCCATATCACTGCATGTTTACCAGACATATTTAAGTATATCAGCTCTGTATTTGAAAATCGTACGTAGAAATGGAAAATTGGTCTGTACTTCCTTGATTAGCTGGTCTATACTTAGCAGCAATACTCGAATAATGAAGATGAACTTAATTAAATCTATACAAACTATTGGGATAAATTAATTATAAAATTTAATTATCAAAATTATTTTGTAGAACCATACTTAATTATATAAGTTTATAAAACATTTTTTCATTAAACCATATATGTTTTTGTTAATAATTAGATTTCAAAAATATATCATTATAACATGTCATTAATCGTGTTAATTACATACAGTCTTGTTATTTTATAGTTAATTAAGGGGTGTATCCAAACCACTCAACCCGACAATCCGACCCGTAAATGTTATAGATTTGATATTGCGTAGTTACGAATTGAATTCAATTAATACAACAAATAATTTAAAAGTATGAGCTGCGACAAATAAAAAGCTGGATATATAATAATATAAAACCTAACAAGACTGAACTATATATGCAACATATTATCACATTAGTTTTGAAAAGTTCATACTATATACTGTATTGAGTGCGATTTCAGTTTTACATAAAAAAGTTATATATTTTTCATTATTGTTGTTTGATATATGTTAATTTTGTCATTCTACTAAAATTTCGTATTGGTCAATTAAACGTTCGATGGCATAAAAAAATTACAGTATGAACTAAAAATATTGGTAGCCGACAAGTATGAATATTAATTGGACAACTGCAAAAAGGAACAAATCCGACTCGTTTAATACACTGCTCATAATGTGTAACTATTTCAAACAATCAGCAGTCAAATCAGTTGACTACGTCTCTGGATTTTCTGAATGGTTTAATATGCATGAATATTTCAGCTTTTTATATAATATAAATACCGCTTTAAGTGCCACAAGGAATGTACAATCACTTACATCACACACATTGAGTGCCATATTGTAAAAGGCGGATATCCATTAACAACGAATTAATTAAATAATTTTTTTAAAAATAAAATACTTATAATTTTAAATAATTTATTCATATGTTATATATTAATTATTCGCACATCATATACATGAAAAATATACCCCTATTTTTCTTTAAAAAATATACATGAAAAATATAAATATGATGCAAATTTTACCATTCATCAAATCAGATGAAAATCGCATGCAACGGCAGATAGTATATATACGACTTTTGATAGATTATTAATACCAAATGACACTACTCCACATGCATTAAATTTAATACATAATAAATCTCTATATTAATTGTTAACACTATGTTTATAATATCTCTTTTAACGTAAAAGCAGTATTGTATAAACCGTTGTAATTCATTATAAAATACGAAAATATATTGGTAATCATTCACACAGATAAGTGCCAAGTCATCATCAATATCACATGGAATGTTACATGAGCATTTGTCAGGCTACGAATCAGACACCTAGCTACTAGTATTCGGTGGGTCCCACCGTAGAATAAATTCATGCTTTTCTTGGTGCCTTTACTTCGATCTGAGACTACATACTGGACTTGAGCTAGCTTTAATTTCAATCCTTTATTTCGGATAAGTATTACTAAAAGCAACTGTACGTACTCTTTGTAAAAATTAATTAAGTTTCACTTATTGCGCACGTAATATCATGTCATACCAGATTCAAATCTAACTATCTAAGATTTATCCACTGAGAAACAATATAGAACGTGAAAATCTGAAACAGTACATTAGGAATGCTTTAGAAATGCAGTTAGTTAATTGATTGATTTATTAATTAATAAGATGTGAGATGTGAAACTAGCATGTGTTCAGGGAAACATGGCTACGAAAAGGTGGTGGAAACTACGAGGATGAGGTGGCATATGGTTGGCACGTGAGGGAGCTGCCAAGGCACGTGCGCCACATGGAGTGTTCTAGTTGGCACTGTATTGCTTGCCTTTTTCCTTTCTATTGGGAAGCATTCCGAATATCCAAATACTGTGGCGCGTGATACAACGTGTAGCGTGTCACAGGCCGTCTGATCAGATCTCAATGGATGAGCTCCGTGCATGTAACAGATTGTAAGGCCCGAAAAAATTAAACCCGTCCAGATCTGATCGGACTGTCCGTGTGGCGCGCTACATGCTGTGTCGCTCGCCACAGGATTCGGATTTGCATTCCGACTTCTTAGCGTTTTTACTGTGTTCATACCATTTCTCTGTTATTTTGATAGCTCTAATTACATGACTCGTTCAGGAGTAGCAAATAAAGTTCTTATTTATTATGCAGTATGCACGAGTAGTTTTTACTGAAAAATAAAATTTTTAATAATTTTTATTTAACGTATTTAATATTCCAAAGTTATGCAATTTAAAAAGGTAAAAAAATGTACGTTGAATCTTCATATATTGATGAGTAAAAGAAACTATTTCGAAAAGAAATACATGTAATTTGACTTGGATTTTGTACTAATAAGGACGCATTTGTTGTAAAATTTTGAATCGACCTTTAAGAATGCTGAAGGTCTTCTCAACAATATTACTTAATTGTGCATGCGATTGAACAATTGTTCTGGGCATTCGTACTTGTTTTCACCTCTGCCACGAGCACGGAGCTATGCCAAATGATAAGTAAAGCCATCGTTCTCTGCTCTATACAATATTATTGGGGCCGTTTGGATCGCTTAGGAAATTGGAAAATTTAGAAAAGTTGCAATTCCTAGAAATAAATTTATTAGAAAGTTTATAACTTTGTGAAGAGTTTGGATTGTTTATAATAAATTTATGGTAGGAAGATGAAATTCGCCCAATCAGCAGAGAAGTATTACATTAAGTATCATAAATTGATCGAAATAAATCATGCAACAAAAGAATTAGTTTCATCATTTGAAAATTTAATTCATTATACCATCTGAAATAAATTTAAAATTATCAATATGTATTAATTGTGATGATAAAATGTCTGATTAAATTTTTGTTCATCATAACTACTTGTAGTTTTTTATCTATGTCAAATAAAGTGCTTTAAACGGGCATTAATAAAAAAAAGGTATATAACTATATAATAACAACAAGACCCTTAAGTAATCCGATAAAATTTAGCAATTAAAATTCTTGCAACTTGGATCCCAGGGCGCCAGTTTAAAAATTTTCGTACACTCTTTGGTAATTAAGATATTATTGTGAGATTGTGATCTTCTAGTCAGCATCACTCAAAAGTTTAAATCCGATTAATTGTCCTATTTTTCTATTTTCTACCTTCACGTTTCAACTCTCTCTTCACCACCTATGATGAAGAATTTATTTTCTAGTTTCAGCATCAGATACATTCTGCAATATAAAAATTGCTAGGTGAACCCAGCGTTGATCAGTTTTGGTGCTTGATGATGTAAGATGCATAAATTGCGTACAGAGCTATGCAGCAATAATGTATTTAGTTGATAATGGTTTAAGATTATAAAAGTTTGTTGAACAAATCAATTTAGATAAGCAATAGATAACATCTCACAAAATTAAAAGAAATTGCCTACGGCCGGGTTTTCTACCCAAAAATAAAACTAAAGGAAATCTGAAAAACTAAACGGACATTTTTTTTATTACACATGATATGAACATTTTCAATTTTGAATGATTCGAATTACAAGTACACAGATGCATACCTTCTTTCTTAATATTTTTAACTGTTCTTTAATTCTTTTATAAAACAAGCACTTGCTGGTTGCTGTTTACTTTATTACCTGAAGCTCCTATTGCACGGAAGTACACTTTGGGGAAAAGCAGCAAATACAGTATTCTTGGTAGATCATCCACTGAAGATTATAATAGTTTTGAGTGTTTGACAAATTATTAATCCTTTTGCAAATGTAATTGTGAAACAAGTGGATATACTCAGGACATCATTCGGAATATCTTTATCAAAAATTATCATTCGGAATATCCAAGAAGGCGTCATTGGTTTGGCAAACAGGTGTTTCTACGCATTTTATTTCGATTAAAAACCTACATAAAAGATGCCAACTTTCCGTCATGTGCCAACAGAAAGAATTCATATACATGTGTACTAATACAATTTATCACTGGCCCTTAATTTTTATTTGGAAGTACAGATACACAAACCTTTAGTTAAGGAACACTATGAATATAAATAAATTAATCCTAGCAGATCCCAGTTATTAATTGCAATTTTTATAACTATTGGGGACAAATTAAACAAGATAAAGGCCCCAACCGCCGACAGAAAATCACAAGACCGTAGATAAATTGAACTAAACAGTTTATAAATTGATATCTTTCCTGTGCCTAAATTCTCAGTTGACTAAACGTTAGATTGTTTATCATAAGTCACATCAAATAATCAAAGCGTATTAAATGCTAACCTAGAAATTAATGGGACCTTGGTGCCTTGCCATTCGGTTACCTACCTTTGGAGCTAGGCAAACCCTTATTATGATACGTCTACATAAATATATAGTAGATATTATGATTGATAACTATAACTCTACTTGGACAATGCACAAGGAAAATGTGACAAAGGCCATATAAACGTTATGCATGGCTTTAAAAAAAAAAAGGGGCAAGTTGAATACTGTTGAATATAGAGCGAATACATTGCTTATTTTATATCCTTTCCTGAATATGAAATACCTTCTGAAATATTCTGGCCCAAAGTTATTGAAATCCATAGATCGAAGTCTGTTTAAGCCGATAAAATTTATTGGGTTTATATTTCTGCAAACTAAACTAGGCCCCAATTTACATTTCAACTAAATACTAAATAGGCCTAGGAAATGCTTTAGATCAACCAGGCATTTTTGAAACAGAAATAATAACTGCATATTGCCGTTTTGACATACTTAAACAAAGTGAACAAATAAGAAAGATTGTGAACATTTAAATAATCAAAATGAACACATACAAACAAATAAGTTCAATAAAAATAAATTGAATATGTTTACCCAGAATGTTACTGATAATTGAATAAAGTGAATACACAGATAAACAAACAAGAATATATAAATAAATAAAATAAACAAATACAAATGCGATGACACGAAATAACGTGTGGAGAAATAGTAGATAGTAATATACTTTTTGAAATGGTGTAACTAGTTGTGTATTGCACAATTTCAAGGGAGAGGGAAAAAAAAGAACTATTTCAATGTATTTTTTTAACTTTAAAGGAAATAGTATTTGTGAAACAACTTACAAAATGGAACGGGATATTGTAATATCATAACTAATTGTAAATTGTGTCAGGGCCGATCTAATGCCAGCCTTGTTACCCAAAATATAGTGAGTTTAATTCCAACAATACCACTTGTTTGTTACTATTGCCTCTCGCTCCATGCTTCTTCATAACCCTTGGTTCCAAAAGAAGTTCGCAACAATGCAATACATTTTCACATTTTGATTTAGCATACTCAAATGTATCGTTAAGTATTTGATTGTATCATACATGTACAAAACACAAACAAAGCATTTCTGTAAATACAACTATGCAATACCAAATTAATGGCACATCAACTAACAGAACAAACAACACAAGAGGATAAACAGGAAATTGACCCCAGAATTTAACAACACAAACAAAGCTCATATTCATGAAGAAGAGCTTGAGGATTCAAATTGCGAAACCTTTCGCCTCTTATTCAACAAAGATGTTCTCGGCATGAACTCTATGGAAGAATTTACTTTGTCAAGAACTGACCTTAGTGCATGCTGCACTGAGTCGACCAAAATATTCTTTCCCACCTCATCACTACCTCCCCTCTCTGGCATTATGACAAATACAATCTTCACTCTTCCACTGAGAGATGAAATTTCAGCTCTGACAACCCTTGCGTATAGATTTCTCAGTGATAGTTTCAATTCTGGGTAAAGCTCAGGAGAGTCATCACAGCAGATCGAGGCGTAGATCAGGAAGCTGGTATTAGTGGTGTTTGCTGTTTGAGGCTCACACAGAATGGTGACTTCGTCGGTGTCTGAAGGCATGGTGTAGCCTTTGGCCTGTTCTGTTGCTGTGGCTTTGAGAAGCTTCACATGGTTTATCACCTCTGCTAACAGTGCTGCTTTGTCTAACTGTCAAATAGGTACTTTTAAACATGTAAATCCAAATACATGACAGGTGAAGTATAATTTTGTCAATGTGGTACCATATGATTGAAATCATTTCATATCCCCTGAGATACCCCACCAGAATGGACAAAATCCAGGACCGTTAACTTCAAATCTTCAAGTTGCCTACCCAGTTGGTACGGGCTCGGCTGGTATCAAGGGTCAAGGAAACAAGGACCAACATTAGGTGATGGTACTCCAAGCCAGGGAATCTTATCCTGTGCAGTGAATCATTAACAACCGTCCGATCAACAATGGGTGCCCCGTGATTAATATCGGATTCGTATGGCCCGTAAAATTTAACCGTCGAGATTCGATCGGATAGTCCTTAATAACCACTGCAGTGCATGCAGTAGTACAGAGGATATTTATCCCAAGCCAGGCATATTATCGAGATTTGTTTGAATAGCAGTTCCTTTATCTATGCTTTACAACATACTCCAATCATCTCTAAATCATATGTCCTGATTTATTTTGCTTTCATTATTCTCTAAAATATGAATTAATTAATGATACATTACGTTTGCAAATAAAGCATGATTGGTATGTCATTGCTCCACAAGTTTTAAAATAGTGTTGTTACTGTTGTAGTTTTCCACCTTAAAAAAGTGTTTTCTTTATAATAATGGTAACCCGGACACCAATTTCTCACAGGTACCAAACCACAGAATAATACCGCTATTCGTCAGCATCAGAACTAATTAGTGCAACCACTAGCTCAATACAGATGATCATCCCGAATTTTAGTGATAGTATGAGCTCGTAAAAATCACATTAACATTGAATTAATAAAAGTAAAATGGACAGAGAGAGAGAGAGAGAGAGGTAACCTTCTCAGTGCCACTAATCATGCCACGTAGGACAGCTAAATGCGAATTAATCCTTTCTCTCCTCCTCCTCTCAGCCTCGCTGTGATTCCTCAATGCGATCACTGCTTTCTCATCCAATAAACTCCCTTTCGCACCACCTTTCTTCCCTAATCTCACCACCGGTGCCCGAACCAGCTCACCTCTCTCTCCATCCAGCACCAAGCTCGAAACCGAACCCGAACCCGAAACAGAAAAAGAACCAGAACCCATCACAAGAAATCCGAACTTTGACTGAGTTTATTTAAGAGCCAGGAGGTCTATTTGGGGGGCAAGACCAAGATGGAAGGCTAACCCGTTTGAGCTTTCTCTTCTGGTTTTCTATTTGGGAGTTGGAATTGGAGTTTGGTTTGTTGTGCTGTGCCTTTTTGTGCCCAAAACAGGTCGCTTCCATTACCTTGTGAGAGACAAGTGGGGAGTTTTGTAAAAGGAATTATTGGGAGAAAGGTTTCATCTTGGATTTTCTCTGTTTTTGGAAAAGAATCATCTCTGTTTTCTTCTGAGGATTTTGTGGTTTTCTCTGTTGTGTTCCTTTCCTTTTTCTCCTCTTTTCTGAAAGGATTTATGTTGGGTTTTGAGAAGATTTTGCTTTCAGATTCTGGGGTTTGGAAGTAGAAAGTGGGGGCTAAGAAAGATAGAGATGAGAGAGGTTTAACAGAGGAGGAAGAACCGTGGAAGAAAAGAGAAAGGGAGAATTGAATTTATATCGGGGAGGCTCTGCGTTCAATTATTTGTTTAGTGGGCGACAGAGACATTTTTCACATTCTTTTTTTGCTTTATTTTTGTTTTTTTTTTCAACAGTCTTTATGCAAGACGGTGGCGTAATCTGTTGAAGAAGCTAATATAAGCTCAGCACTACAACTCATTTGCTGATTACTAATTTTAAAACAAACAAGTAACCAAATATATTTCTATATTTTTCTTTTTTCATTTATCATATTATTTATTTAGTGGGCGATAAATATTAATTCTGGGTTCAATTATGTTCTTTATGATATCCTTCAATAGTTTTCAAGCTAACATTGTGACATCATCATTGGAAGAGGTTAATATAATGCTCATCAGCAAAACTCTTTTGCTGATTAATATAATGTGAAAACAAGCAACCGTATTCATTTATGGGTAATTATTAATTATTTATTATCTATGTTAGAATCATCAAAAAATACTCCAATTCTGGGAGTCTTTTCTACAGTACCACTGCTGACGTCAGGGTTATCAATCGGAGCCGTTCGATTTCTCGGTTGGTTTTGCGTGGGTTCTCAATCGGAGCCGTTCGATTTCTCTGTTGCTTTTGCGTTGTCCAAGTCCATGTGTTTGGTCCTCTTCGATCTCTCCGCACACGGTCCTTAGTTTCTCCGTCTCCTTCCTCCTCTGCACTTCTCTCTCTCTCTGCTCAATTTTTTTCTTTATTTTTCGTTACCTCTCTGTTCCTTTTTCCTACTTTCCTCCACCAAAACAAGCGAAAACAAGAAAAGAAAAGAGTAGTTTGGCCTAGGTCGAATGGAAGACATGAAGAGAGGCGGGCGGTTATGCAAAGGACCGATTGGATCGAGCTTCGAGCCATGCTTCCTTCTCTCTCCGCCTCCTTTTCCGCCTCTGGCTCTGCCTCCGCCTCAAGTTCTATCTCTCACTCAAATTATTTTCTTGCTTTTGGACTGAACTGGCAGAGATATATTTTTCTGACTTCTTATTGAGAGTTCTAATAATGTAATTAATATAGATTGGTTCTCATAACAACGGCTTCTAGATTTTCTTCGCTTTTTTTCTCGCACTTTCTAACCATGGTTCTCCCTCCGCACTTTTCTCGCACTTTCTTAGAAGAGAAAGGTGCGAGATGCTAAGAGAGGTGAGGAGAAAACTCAGGTCAAAACTCTCCAATTTTGATACTGTTTTGATTGAGTTTTGCGTCATTGGCTTGGTCGAACTCTTCAATTTTGGTAGTGCTTCTCCTCATTTTTGTGTTTGCTTTTCGTTTGTAGAAATTCGTAAAATTGTGAGATCACGTTTTTAGGATAATTTATTAATTGCAGAAATTGTATACAACTTTTTGTTTTGACCTAAAACTAGAATATATCAATTGAACGTGGAACTGTATTGGGAATATTTTTTTGGTCACGCAACAATTAATTTTTCTTTTATGTGAAAGTGTAGGATGAGCTGTTCATTATTTTCTATCTGTGTTCTTTTGTTCATATTTGCAAATAATAGCCAATAAATTGCCAATTTTATGCTCTAGCATTCTGAAACTCTAGGGGCCTCTATTTGAGATGTCATGTCTTACTTGCAGAATTCATTAAATTAGGTCTGACAAAGTGTTATTTGATATTTCTATGCAGTTTTTGATGGAGTATGGTGCAGTGATGCTACTTCTGGATCATAAACTTTTATTTTTTTTTTGTCAAGATGGCCTCTGTTAAAACTCAACACATCAATGACATATTGCTATAATTAGTTAAGAAAGGATCTAGCACTTTAATTTGTAGTTTAGGTATTTGGTTGATGAACTAATTAATTCATAGACTACATATGTTTTTCAAAACAGTTTAGATAAAAAATATATACTCTTATCCATGTAAACAAAGAGCAAATTTGTGCAGTAGTTCAGTGTTTTCATCCTATGGATATTGTTTGTACTAGGTTCGCGAGGAAGGAATTTGCTGCCATAGGTATATTTAATCTCCAATAATTATTTAGTTATATTCCAAATTTTCAATAAAACCTTTGAGGAGAAACTTGCTAAAAAGACACTGGTAATTGTGAGTAAATCGCCATTTTAGTGGTTAACTCCTTTCAAGTCCAGAATTTTTATTTTGAACTTCGACAGCTCATGTACGTTTCTTCTTTTGCATAGTTTGGGTGCTTCATGCGTCTTGCTGCGTACCACTACCAGATGATAAGGAACCCGCTCCAAGAGAATGACGTTAAGTCTTCTACCCAATTAAGTTGTTCAAACTCTTGAAGTTTGCTCAAGAGCACGTTCCTTTAAATGTCAATTAATTCATGGTCAAAAATCATATTTAACAAGCTGGCTTAGTTCATTCTTTGATTTAATTTAAATTGAACAAGTGCCCTGATGTTGGATAGAACACCTAATGCATGGTAACTTTATAATTGTTCTGCATTTGATGTTTCATTGGACTGGTCTAGACTAAGATACACAAGGGATATAACAGTATGTTATCAAACATTAGACACAAGTGCAGTAAAAAAGTGGAAAAAAATTGTATTTTATGCAAGGAGTTTTCCCCCCTTCTCCTCCTATTAGAGTCTTGCAAGTTGATATTTTTATTCTTCCTTAGATTTTCAAACTGTTATGTGTTAAGTTATCATTTTCCTCTTTTTTAAGGTTAAATTACTTTTGACCAGGAAACAACACAAGCATAAAACCTTTGGTGTCTCTCTCAAGTAAATCAACCATTATTGTCAAGGTTAGCTCTTTACATATTGTTAGTAAAAGAATTTCTGTATGTTGCTTCATATTGTTTCTAAATTTCGATTCTGTTTGTTTCAAATATATGTGGTGTAAGTAGAAATAAATTGAAAATAGGCTTTTAAAAAAGTTGTAGTACTTTCATGAATTTATTTATGTTGATAGAGGGATTAAGCCGACTTTATAAGAGTAGCTTTTGAAAAATATGCATGAACTTTCTTTTGTTAGTGACTTGGGAAAATCAGATGATTTTTTATATAATAATTTCTTAGGACATAATAGGTTAATCAATGTGATTCTTAAGAATTTATTTTCAAGAGCTGATTTTTAATAATTATATTTTATTTAGGCTGCTAGGCTATTAGGAGTTATCAGTACTTGAGATTTTTTTTTTGTTTTACTAAGTTTCTGACAGAATTTCAAAAATCTTTTTCAAAACCCTCTTTGAACATACACACCATCAAGAAGTATATTCAGGTTAGTTTCTACAACTTCTATCCCATTACCCAGAAAAGTAGGAATTATAGATGTAATATGCTTCGAGAAATTTATTTTGATGTTTCGTTAGAACTATTTAGGATCCCAATGTTTCATGGAGTTTGGTTAGCTATTGCTAATTTTTACTGAAAAACCGTCAAGTTTATCTAAACTCGGAATTGAGAAGCAATGAGCATTGAAGCGTTTTGACAAGCTGTCCTCTTTTAACTTTTCAGATTTTTTTTTTTGGTAAAAGAAGATTACAAAAGAATTTATCATCAATTGTGTTCTTAATATTGAGATGCTGAAGGAATTGTGTACTGAATTAGGTCAATTTAGCTATTTATTACTATTGACTAAAGTGTTTCTATTTATATTAATTGAAATACATATGGAAGGAATGTTTTTAGATTGATAAAATGCATCAAGATCATTATCGAAGGAATGTTTTTAGATTGATGTTATTTGTATTTTTGAGACGGGTAAAATTTTAAAAGGCCGATACTTTCTTGCTAAAAAAAGGAAGAGTATCTTGCTAAAAAAAGGGAAAAAAAATCAAAAGACTAACTTTGGTTAACATTTATCGCGCGAAGCGCGATATTATAGCTAGTATGCTTCAAATTCAACGAAGGAAACACATTTCTGGTGAAATTGCCTTTTCCTCTGGACTCTGGAGGAGTCTACTGGTTCCTCCAATTGTTGTGGGGACACCTATAAATAATAAGGAAAATAATGTATAAGGAAAAACATTTGATTATCTTATCAAAAGGTTCTTTGACTCTAAAAAACTATGATGTGGCTATTTAAAATTTTCTTTCTTGGCATTTACCGTTTAAACAATTTGCAAATTGTTTCTTGGTGTTTGTCCGCAATTAAATTTCCAACGGATGATTAGCTGGGTGGTCTAAAACTTAATGAGCTTCATGTACAGTTTTGCTGATGGCAGATATTGTGCTCTTAACTATTGAATTTTTGTAAACTTAATTGATATATCATATCGAAAATGGCTAACGTGCCATTGATTTTTTATCAACTCGTTTTTCGAAATTCAAAAATCAAATGGTCAATTACATTTTTTTTTCCAAATGTTTTTTTGCTATTTATTAAGAGCAAGGTTCTGGTGCCACACTTTTTTGGTATCACAAATGCTATACTTTTCTTTTTATTTTAAATTTAAAAAATTTAAATATAATCATCCGATCCAAACCGTTGATCTTGTTCATTTTAAAAATGGATGTGTTGTCCTAAAATTTCATAATTTTTAAAGTTTATTTGATACTTGATCAAGAGGTCGAAAAATGGACATATTAGAATGACTCTATTTTAGTTATTTTGATCCGTTCATTTTTGGCCTTTTGATCAAGCATCAAATAAACTTCAAAAATTATAAATTTTCTGACAACACATCCGTCGTTAAAATGAACAAGATCAACGGTTTGAATCGGAAGATTATATTTTAAATTTTGAAATTTAAAATAAAAAAGTAAAGTGTGGCATTTGTGGCACAAAAAAAGTGTGGCACCGAAACCTTGCTCATTTATTAAATTGGACGGACTTAAATATAATGTTTTTTAAATATCATAATAAATAGCCAAAAAATCTGAAAAAATGTAAAATTTGGTCTCCAAGGATATTTCAATATGATGATCAACTTGTGCGGTTTGAATCGACCATTTGAATTTTGAATATCAAAAAACGAGTTGATAGAAAATTAATGGCACATTAGCAATTCTCATATCATTTATATCTTGGTAAATGATGATATACATAAAGCTTATAATTTTTTAGTTAATAATACACCGTTCAAAATTATAATTTCCTCTTCTTAATAATTAACTTCAAAAAATTATCATGTTTTCATTTTTGCTGTTGAACAGGAAATGTGGACATGATAACACCTTGTAGCATGTGGATCCTTGTAAGATTATCTCGTGTTTGAATAGTGAACATGATATTATATATATTGATTGTGTCGTAAATAAAACAATTATTTATATTGGTACTACTTAACTCAACACTAATGCCTCAAATTAAATTAGCAAAGGAAAATTAAAAGTAATTGCTTCAAATTGAAGAAAATTTAGGGTTGATTGTAAAACCATAGTTTTGGGTTTTCTTTCTGCTTAATGAAAAAATGATATGAAATAACTTTTTTGGGAAAAATATTGTCAAAACTTCTAATTTCTTCTGTGATGATGCTAATCTACCATCTAAATTGATTAAAATCAATTTCCAACAACTAAAAAGTCTATACGTGTAATTAATTAAAACCTCCAACTTGTCCAACAGTCCCGAACCCTCTTAAGGGTATTTAATATTAATTTAAATATGATCGAAATAGTCTTCCTTCATCAAATTTTAAAATTTAGTTCCCTTAAAAATATTCTCTGTAATAAATGCAATGCAATCCAGAAAATAACGTCTCGCCAAGTTGAATACGATTATTATTAATTAGAGAAAATTTTTACTGTGCGATTTAAAATTGAGGATTTGTTACCCAAAACTAACATCCTTTGTTTTTGCCACCTTAAAATTCAAATTTCTTCCCTAATTGTCACTTTGTTATGTTTAATAATATAAATAATAGTTAAATAATAAAAATATAACTTTGTGATCATTATATCCTCAATCGGATGTAACCCAGTCGAGATCGATTAAACCCAGTCGATCTCTTTTTCTTCATCTCTTCTTCTCTAAGAATGAACCCTAGATCGATCTCTTCATTGCTAATTTTCTCCGTCTCCACCCCAAAAATAGATCGGCCTTGTCGGAACTACACCGCCATCCTGTTTCGCACGGCCTCCGTCTCCTTCCCAGATCCATTCGGCCTCAATGGAATTGCATCTGTTGCCTTGCAAGGGATTCTAATCGACTGAGTTAGATTCGACTTAGGGGTATAATGGTCAAAAAAATAAATTTTATATTATTTAACTGCTATTTATATTATTAAATAGGACAAAGTGACAACTAGGATGAAATTTTAATTCTAAGGGTGCGTTTGGATCGTTGGAAGAAAGAAGAAGAAGAAGAAAAAAAATTATAAATAATCCAAACTTTTCACAAAGTTACACACTTCCCAATACTTCTTCCCACTTCTTCCCTTCTTCCCACAAAAACAGAAGATGTTTGTTTTTTATGGTAAAATTTCAATTTCCTCAGTTACTCTAGCACCCAAAAAAAAAAATGTGACCTCAGTAAAAAGAGCTTTACCTTGTGAGTACTTTCTAATGCAACCGACATTTTTGAAATATCGAGGAATTACTTGATAATGAAAATGATTTATAACACTGGAGAGAACTGATTTAAAAGCTGATACCGAAAGTAGATATTATTTCCCTTGTGATTGGTTGAGGTTGGTGATTATGTAACAAATTAAGTGATTCTAAGTTCATGCAGGCTATGCACAAAACAAGGTGCCATTATCGAAGAAGCTTCTTATGAGGAATTTATTATAAGGGATTAGTTCAAAATTATTCAAAGAAAGCCAAGTAAGAACCGCATTTGGATTTTTCAGATGTGCCAACCAAAACTAAAGTTAAAATTAAGAGGGTAACTAATAGAATCCCGTTGCAATTTGATATTACATAACAATACAAGTAGCACTTCTAGTATATTTTAGTTTAGTATTGAGTAGGGGACCGTTGAAGAATTGTTATTGTTTTTAATATCCACCATTATGTTCTGAAAACTTTACCTAAATCGATCGGGAAAAAGATGCTAATCTAAAGGAATGTCATTTAAATTAAACCAATCTAACGCGACAATTTTTTTTAAAAAAAAACATTGACAATAGGGACCTAATAACTCTTCCAATCAGTTGATAATAAAAAATCACATCCTCTTAATTAAAAATGGTTTGTTTATTTATAGAGGAAATATCCGCGCAAACTAATTAATCCTTACAAATAGACATTACGTTTGATCTTAGGAAACACTTATCTTTTATTTTGGACTCTGCAATTTCCGAAAGACAAAGCCGAATTATCTTTCTCAAGTACGACCAATAAAACGCTTTGCTATTGCCCATTAGAGTTTAGAGTTCAGCGATTTCCTAAACATGAACTACGCAAAATACATTTTTGGTATTTCCTTTTCTCTGAAATTTAGAATCTGGAATTATTTGAAATCATTCGGACTATTCACTGAAAAAACCTTCAAATTAAACACAAGCAGAAAAACCTGAAAAGATAAAAGCAAAAATAAAGGGTCCAAGAATAAAGTAATAAACTTGCGTTAGTTCGGCAAATAAAGGAGCTGAGCTTATTCCCGTAAAGGACCAAAAAAGGAAAAGAGTTTAATTATGACATGACGGAAGTTAAAAAAAAAAAAGTTATGGATTTATGACATGACAAGGTAACTACTACTGCACTAATTTTACTCTCTGAATTGTGCCATAGAAATTCATGAATTAGTAAAAAGTGAAACTTGGTTTAAGATCGTACAAGGGTTGCTGTCTTGCTGGTTCTTCACGTACAGCCATCTAGCATCTGTTATTTTGTGCCATAATTAATGCTAGATATAAGTGATATACTGATATCTATTCAATCAATGCTCAATTGCTTCTTCACCCAGCAATGCGAGATAATTGCTATTATTAATTTAAATTCGGGAATGGCACGTGCGAGGAAGTCGTTCTCAGAGCTTATCCTCAAAGCACATCATCAACTTCTACTAATTTTCATCTTTATACTGTGGAGCAAAAAGTACAATTAACTATTTACTTTTAAAAAGACCGTCTCCCAATTACTATAGAAATCTTTGCAGAATTGATAAACACTTTGGGCTCCGTTTGGATTGCTTAGGAATAAGAGGAATAGTCTATTCTTAGGCGGAAAGTATTGAGAAGTGTGTAACTTTATGAAGAGTTTGAATTGTTTATAATAAATTTACGTCTAGGAAGAACATATTCCTCCTATTCTCATAAAATTAGTCTATCAAAGAGTCTGATTTATGACTTATTTACTTCCTTCGTTTTTCATGTTAAATTTTTAGTTTTTTCTTTGTTTAAGCTCATTGATATCTCATTTTTATATTGCTATTTTGACCAGACTTTACAATCGAAATCGTGACTAAAACTTTGATTTATTGCTGTTTTTGCCTTTCTTTGCCAGATTTGGCACTGTCTTTTGCACGTTGTTCTTATTTGTAGGAATCCAAGAAAATCAGCAAGCAAAGCAGCAATTCAGATGCTAGATGACTCATACCTAGCCTAGATCAAGTCCCGACTCAATCCAATGAAGCAACCCCACTCGAATCAAGACGTTTCTCAACCAGACTTTGCAATTCGGTCCGAATTCCCATTTTGATCGAGGGTGTAAACCAAGGTCAAACAAATAATTCTTGTACTCGACTAGTCGCTCATAGTAGAGTAAAGGTGTCGAACCCACAGAGATGGATATGAGTATTATTCTTATTATTTCGTTAAATCTAGACAATAAAAATTGAGAAAGGAATCGGTGTCACAAATAGAACAAATTAAAGGAAAATAAAAGGAATGCAATTGCAAGTAAACTAGATAATGCAAAACAATTCAAGTAAATAATTTTGGGATTTTCTAACGGTTTGAAATATGATAATAAAAATGCCTTAGGGTTCGATTTCACCCAGATCTGGTCATAGGGTCACAAGACTTAGCACTGTCGTATTCAGCCTTGCAAATTCGGTCCGAATTCCGGACCGAATTCCACTGTGTAAATGTTGTGGTTTACTCTTTTGTTGATTTATACAAGCCAAAGGTCCATCTAGCCAAACCTAACCCCCTAACCCTCCGCTTTCGCCTATTGGGTACGGTATTTGAAATGAGATCTAGTGTTAAACAACCTTCATCGAGTGCATTGCACCCCCAACTTTCGTTGTTCGGTGGACTTACTCGAGTTTACCGGTGGTTTTCTACGAGGTATCTAGTTAGATTTTCGCCTAACTAGAAACGTTCACTTTTGGTTATTAATTGGTCGACTTTCGCCCTTGACCTACCTCGAAATACTTATACAAGTCTTGGTTATTATAATGGGTTGAAGTTCCCAACCGTTGCGGCCGTACAAGAGTCGAGCAACACAAGTAATAAACAATTCAAGCACAAGCAATTCAATTAAAATCCCAAAGGTAATTAACTTCGTCCATCAACAAAATAAATAAACCAAGCAACCCAAATATTAGGTTACATCTAGCCCTAAAGCAATAAGTTTTTAGCCTAACATACTAATAGAAATGATGCAAATAAAAGTAGATAAGTCTAAACAAGCCATAAATCCAGAAAATAGAGAAAAAGTACTAGAGATACACAAATAGATCAAGTTTTAGGATACAAATCACTGCCAAATGCATAAGAGAGAGTGAAGAATCCTTCGGAAATAGTCGGAGCAGCAAGCAATGGTACCAAATTCGCCTCCCAACCTTGTCCAAGTCGCCCAAGTGGAGAGAAAAGTGCCAAGAACCAAATCCAGCTCTGCTGGAGAGAGAAAGGTGAAATATGGAATGAAAGATGGCCTTCTCCAAAGATGGAAGGCGCCTATATCCTCTCCCCTGACTGTCAGACAGGTTGGCACACATTTTCCTTGATTTTAGGCGAAAATGGAGGCTTCCTGATGGAGAAAACGCCTCCAGAGCGCTGCCAGAACACATTCCCTGTATAGCAATTCGGACCGAATTGGTCTCACTGGAATTTCAGAGGTTCGCCTGTGCAGGAATTCGATCCGAATTCAGGGGAATTCGGACCGAATTGCAGAGTCTGGTTGAGAAACGTCTTGATTCGAGCGGGGTTGCTTCATTGGATTGAGTCGGGACTTGATCTAGGCTAGGTATGAGTCATCTAGTATCTGAATTGCTGCTTTCCTTGCTGATTTTCTTGGATTCCTACAAATAAGAACAACGTGCAAAAGGCAGTGTCAAATCTGGCAAAGAAAGACAAAAACAGCAATAAATCAAAATTTTAGTCACGATTTCGATTGTAAAATCTGATCAAAATAGCAATATAAAAATGAGATATCACTCATAACTCATGAATTTTATGGAAACAAAACTTTATGTTTAATAAAAAGTAGGAGTACGACTTTTGTTTTGTTCTAAATTAAAAAAAAAGATGGTACAATGAAATCATGGTGCAATCTCATGTGTACTGTGTACATCTAATGTCATATAGGACAAGCAGAGCCGCAATTAAGGACTTATTCCACCTTTTATAACCTTTTTTCGCCGAAATTAAAACTTGTCAGACGCCATGTCCCATCGCAGCCGTCTTAAACTTTTCATCATTTATGTGGAGATATTAACGGCTACTAACCAACTTAAGATCACCTGTGCCGTTTCAATTTTTTTTTTTTTATATAATTCAATTGCTTGGCCTGAATCAGAGGTGATTCAAGTAAATATTTTTTTACCGGTAATACTATGCCCTTAAAACGGAAGTTGTTAATTTGAATAAAAAATATCAAAACATCTTGACAACATAAATATTGAAAATTGATGATTTAGCAATCTACATTGCATATATGTACGCTTGAAAAACAACACAAATTAAACAAAACACGTAAAAACAAATTGAACTTGGTAACATATAGAACTTGATAATGGCAAGATGCCACTAACACTTAAAAATGGGATGAGGAAGCTACCATGAAGTTTCCAAAAGGAAACTGCTCCATTTGCGGTTTAGCAAGCCTTTTCAGTTCTTTTTAGATTCCTACAGTGAAAGCCCCTGTATGCTATTTTATTTTTAGTTTCAATCACAAGTTTGGTTGACGCATTATTACAAAATTATAATGGAAGGTAGAATGCGGCCGGAAGCCATTACTTATTTTAGTATGGTTTTAATCATATTATTTAATCCTTAGAGGGCCCTGGATACACTATAACTTTTTCTTACAATTTGACCAACATATTCCTGCCCTGTTTTTTAATATGAGATAAAACAAGTACACATCAGATGCGTACAAGTACGACCACCTAACAAATATAATATATTGCTTGACACTTAGCAATGAGCTGATCAAATTTAATGATTA
This sequence comes from Rhynchospora pubera, assembly GCA_028095005.1. NCBI lineage: Eukaryota > Viridiplantae > Streptophyta > Magnoliopsida > Poales > Cyperaceae > Rhynchospora > Rhynchospora pubera. Next base: position 178,786,004 of record CM051462.1, read on the forward strand.
CCTAAACAGGTCATCATATAGTCACCAATTCACTAATTATAGAGAACAATGCAGAACTTAATATCTATATTAGTCTTTTGTTTTCTGGTTATTTTACCCTCATTTGTATGCAATTGTGTTCCTAATCACAACCCATTGTCACAAATTCCATCTTTATACAACAGCAAGGCACATTATACAACATAATAATATCACCTTCAAACGCAAACAGAACCTCAAAATGACTCAAACATAATAATGGTTCTTCCTTGAACCTCTCATTACAGAAACCTTAGTCTTAGCTTGGAGTGCTTATCACAAATGAATTTCTCATGGATAGAACAGACTCCATGAACGTACTGTATGTGTCTGATAATTTTTCACTGATAATTTTTCAAACTACAAACATGGTCTAAGCTAATATGCTTGTGAGCAGTCAGATAATTTTGCAAACATGGGAGGTTAGCATGTTGCCTTCTTTCCCTACATTTAATATAAGAGAGAGGATAATATTCCGAACAAATCATAATTTGATCCAACAAGAAACAAGGTCAGATGAACTTGAGAGAAGTAGAGTGCCACCAGGACAAGCACATGGATCTACTTCTGAAGAAGCATTAGCTCAGTACAGGAATGGTTAAATAGGTTATTTCTTTTTTACTCTTTGTCCAAGGCCTTTCTGTAACGAACCTAAGCTTGATCTGTAGGGATTGAAATGCAAATTTTGATAAACTCAATGAGTCTCAGCGAGTCGACATAATTGCTTGTCAGACCAAGTGAGAAAAGGGTTTGAAATAGAAGCTAACTAAGAGTAATTGAAAATGAACTAACAACTGGAACTGAAATTGAGATAAGAAATGATCAAATTGGCATAATATTCGGATGTTAATCCTTACAAGAAAAGAAGATACAGTGGATTGAAGATAAAGCAGAAAAATAGAAGAAAAATGGGAAAATAAATGTTTTGTTGGATCTCAGATCTAGACACGCATAATGCCCCTCAGCTGAGCACCCCCGATCCCTAAATAAATCTAAAAATATCTCAAACTAATTAAGTTTTACAATCTATTTTCATCTTTTATTTTAACAGCGTAAATAAACAATTTGTCTTCTAGCCAAATCGAACTGTGGTCCCTTCCTGCCATGTCACTCAACTGCCAACGGCTCCTGACTTAACCCCGTTTGCATTATTATCTGGGACCCCATCTCTCAGACATCCATTTTGAATAAATTCCATCAGTTCTCCTGGGTTTTTAACTGATCCCTTCAGTTTGATTTTGTCAGCCAAGTCAATGCAAGGGAGTTTTTCAATTACAGTTTCATATCCTGACACTTTCCTTTCGGTTTTCCTCTTGACAAAATTCACGCACCAATACCTAAAATTTCCTTTTTAGTGTTCTTCATTTATTATTTCTGGTGATTTAATAATAAATTTTAGCCAAAAAAACTAAGAAAAAGAAAACAGTAAGAATTAAAGTCTGAATTAGCTTCCACCGACTCTACTGGTATGCACCACCAAGTGCAAGCACATATTGGATAGTATCCAGGTACAGTCCATATGACCCTTACACCAGCAACAGTAAGCTACAGAGTACCGACCATACCCAGTACTGCAAACTTCAATCATGGATGCACCAGGATATCATCATACATGATGCATGTGATAGCATAGGCCCACCATAAATACATGCCTTTAGGGTTTGATCCTCCATACATAAACTTGGGGCCAGTGTGATCTGGCCTGTGCTAAATAAAAATCTAAATAAGAAGAGAAGTACCTTGAGAAGGCCACAAATCTCGAGTGCCTATAGCTGAAGAAGCTCATATGGCATCATATAACTAGTTCAACTTCGCTTTTGTCTTCAATTTTTTGCAAGCCACAGCCAGCGTTCATATAAAGTAAAGGCTGAGTTAAAAATTAGATGTCTGTAACTGTAATATTTTAACAAAACTCCTTTTATGACGGTGATAAATAATACTTTCATGAGTTCTTCTTTTCTATTTGTTTTACCGTCATTTGTGAACTTAAGTCTATCTAAGGATTGTTTATTATCACTTTATTTTTACTCTGACAACATTATATAGTTATACTTTTGTGAGTTCTTTTACTCTGACACATTTTCATCATGAAACAAAAACTTGTACAGGCTGATTTAAGTCTCTAATAAGCCATTTGAATCACCAGAACCAACCATTAATAATTCGAGAGATTTTGTGGAAGTATTTTTAGGTATTTAGTTCAATTTATGCTTGCAAATGAGAACAACACACCGAATTAATTAACTGGTTAGATGCTCAGTGGAAAATACCTATACTAACAGAAAGTTGTAGATGCTAATATTTCTATGACACTTGGTGCCAATTCAAAATCTAAGTAATTTCGGTGATTTTTGTTGATATAAAAAAAACTGCATTGTGTGCACAAAGAATCTTAATATGAATTTGTATAATAAGAGTAAAACTAGCCTTCAAGCCGTTGAGTTGGCCCTACTGCTTCAGAATGCCAGAACCAGAGAAGATGCCGTGTGGATTACAGCCAAGACAATGTTAGTCCAGAGGCCCTTCATAACCAAGCACTCTAGCTCCCTATCAAATTCTCAACCCCACTGAAAGAAATGAGAACCAAATTAATTGACTAATCAGCTTACATATTAATTCACACAATCAGCAATATCGACATTGGGATTGAATGTTACAAAACTCTTTCCTATTTTATAGAGAATACAGAGTTACTGAAAATTGTGATAAAACTTCATAACTCAAGAAAGATATTTAAATAACAGATACATTTCTCAGAAAAGGAAAACCTACTGGAAGGGAAGTAACATCAAAGGTCGATCCAGCGCAGCTTCTTAGTCGGAGACGCTATTGATGTTGTGGAGGAGATGACTAATCGGGTTTTAGCTGTTGACCCGGAAGGTTTTGGAAAAGGGGGTGGGGGAAACAGGAACTGCGTCCTCTGGATGGCCATCCATGGATGGCTTTCGATCTCAGCCGTCTGATTTAATCTCAACGGCTATAGATGCCCCGTGCATGATATCAAGATTGATAGGCCCGAAAAAACATAACCGTTAAGATTAAATCGGACGACTTGAATCAAAAAACGTCCACTGGATAGTTGTATAGAGGATACTCGCCCGGGGGAAACAGGGCTGCCAAGTGACGGAATCTGCCTCACTCGGGCGATGCGGCTATTGGATTTTCTTACGATGGGACGCACCAAAGAAGTGCTCAAATTGGGCCCATACCCTTCAAATCTTTCTTAATTTGATATTTACCCCTCTAATCTTTTAAATTCGTCTCATACCCCTCCATTCTTGATGTAACTAGATGTATACCCTTTTCAGCAATGTTAATTAATTTCTGAATATAAAAAACTGAATTTTATGCTTTATGACCAAATTGTCCCTGCCCAAACTCCTCTCCAGACCTTTCATCTACCCGATAATTTGTATAAGAGATATAAAAGATATAAAAAACATGTCAGATAGGAAACCTCAGATAAAAATAATCATCAAGGATATTGCCTTTTATAAAAGAAATCGAACCTTATTTTAACACAAAAGCATATAGTATCTATCTATCTATCTATCAATAAAAAAAGTAAATAAACTTTTTAAATAGATTTGTAAATTAATTTAGAAATTCATACCAGTACATGAATTTTCACCCTTTTGTTAAGAGCTGTGGTTGGTATTTGTCTTCTACATAGTGTGGCACAACAAACATATATTAATCTTAATAAAAGGAACAAAGATATAATCTAGCAACTAATTAATCTCTTCAAATTCAACGCAAACAACACAAAATATTAAATGATAAACAAGATACTAGAGCTTCTTTTTGCACATACACCTGACTCTCTGACAGTCAACACTCAACTAATTAACTACTGCAACACTCAACTAATTAACTACTGCAGTTTGTCCAAAAAATTAAATACTACTTAATGCATTATAGTCTAGTTTTCTTCTTCTTGGAGGATCCTAAAGATGCTAGACGGGCATGCCCTCTTCTTTGTTCTACCGTTTCCATTGTGAACTCCCCTACAATGATTAATCATTCAGTGAAACAAATTATAAAATAATTTGATCACAAATTAAATATGAAGAATTAATAAACCTTTTAGATTTTTTCTTCTGTACTTGAGGAGCTTCATTGTCTTGTGATGGAACAGCATTTTTGCATGTTGTCTTGTGATGGTCATATCCACCACAACGTGAGCACTTATGAGGTTTTTTCTTTGGTTCATCTGAAGCTTTAATTCTACTCTTTCGAGGTCTTCCTGCTGGACGTTTTAGTGTTGGAGGGAGCATCACGTAACCTAACTCAACCTTCTCCCATTCATTCCGACTAGGCATCGTGGCTATGCCTTTAGCATAGGCCATTTTAAATCGATCAACTGTAAAGTATGGATGAATATAATTCTCCCATTTAGCATTCCTAAGCGAGGCTATGAATGCTGCTGCATGTACACAAGGTATGCCTCTAACTTGCCATGCCCTGCAACTGCACTTCTGTTCTTCTAAATTAACTTCCCATCTCAATCTGTCCTTTTGGACTTCAGCACAAAAATCCATACTTCTTTGCACATTATATAAATGCAAGCTTTAAGAATTTGAAGCAAAAATATAATTAGTAAAAAAAAAAATGCAAGTATACAGATAATTTTTTTAACGGTAAATATGCTAAATTTTTTTTAACAGTAAATAAATTGTTTAATTGTTAACTAATAATCGCATCTTGAGAATGTGAAACCAAGTATATAGATATTAGTACAAGTCATTGGGATACGGAAGTTGGTGCAAGTAGCATTAGTTGAATTTAGCTGAGTACTGGTAAGTTGAATGCCACTGTACCAGTTGCTTTAATTTTTGTATTTTGTATCCAGCTACTTAATGTTTCGGTAATGAAATGTGCTTCTGACCTTTTTCTCTACAAAATGAAAATTAACTAAATCAGAAACTCAATAGTTGCATTATTGTGCTTTGTGTACCCGAGAAATGCGCTTTATGTTGTCAGCCACCTTCGGCACCAGCGGGCCTTTCCATTTGTTTGCTATTCTTCTTCTTTGATCAAACTTCACCATTATCTTTTGTCTTATTGAATCAAGTAAGTCTATGACCGGTTTATACCGCTCTTCAGATATCCACGAGTTAAATGTCTCTGCCATATTGTTTGTTAGATAATCACATTTTGCTTCGACTCCAAATTTGCTTCTACTCCATATATTATTGTGCTCATTGTTAAGGTATTGGATCCCTTCAGGACAATGTGTGTTCATCTCATTTATTAGAGCATCAAATTGCTTCGGAGAGTATGTTCGTGCAGCTCCCCAAAGTCCAAACTTGAAAAGATCTCCTTGGAAATGCTTCTTGAAGTTGCTGAAGAGATGTCTCATGCATTCTCTATGCTCAGCCAACGGATACACTTTTGCAAGGGCATTCTGTAACCCTTTTTGCATATCAGAAGATATAACAAGACCTTGCGGCATCTCTATGGCTTTATGCAGAGCTCTTAAAAACCACTCCCACGAATTCTCATTTTCGCCTTCCATAACACCAAAAGCAACTGGAAACATATAGTTATTTCCATCAACAGATATGGCAGCTGCAACTACTCCCTTCCACTTGCCTTTCATGTGACACGCATCAAGAGCAATGTAAGGTCTGCATCCACTAAGAAACCCGGTTATGCAAGCACCAAAGGCAACAAAAAATCGTTGAAAATGTTGGTTCCCTTCTACAACTTCTGTTCCAAACTCCACGACACTTTCAGGATTTCTTTTTATTATCTCCTCCTTTAAAGCTCCAATGTAATTAAAAGAATCACTCCACTTACCAAATATCTCCTGCATTGCTAACTCTTTTCCTCCCCAAACTCTATCATATCGCAGCAAAACACCAAACTTCTTCTCAAGCTTGTCTTTCAAATCTTTTGCTGGTATTTTTCCATCTGTTTTAAGATCATTAATAATTCTATCAGCTACCCATGCTCGTGTTGCATGTTTGTTTCCATGTTTATTAGCCCCACCACAACAATCATGGTTCGGTTGAATAGTTTTCACAATAAAAGTATGGTTATCTTGTGCAACTAATGCATGTATCCTCCAATTGCAGTCACGAATCGCACATGTTGCTGTCACTCGTGTCGGTTCACTTTTTATCAAGTTAAATTGAAAATCATTAAGCACTGCATAATGATTGAGTGCTCTTCTGAAGGCTAGGACATGAGGAAACTTAGCACCCACCTCCATTTTGGGATCATCTATGTCATATGAATAGAATTCTCCCTCATAAGCAAGATTAGTTTCATCATCATCCTCATCCTCAGTATCACTATTACGACTATGATAACTTTCTTCACTGTGACAATAATCTGACTCTTCTTCATAATTTTCAATTTCTACATTTTCAACCTCTGTATGTTCTTCCCAACTCCAATCCTTTTGACTATCACTGTCCAATGGTTCCTTGGTTACATAAATCACAACTTCTTTCTTTTCTTCATATATTGTGATCATCTTCATATAACTCTGATCATCTTCAACTTGAACATACAATTGTGGACTAGAATGCTGATCCAAATAATATATTGACAAGTTTAGATTCTCATCCAAATGATATAGATAGCTCACTTCTTCTAACAAATCAGCAAAGCTAAGGCGTTGCTGGTTAGTATAAATGGTCTTTTGTCTACCAAAACAATATTTCCTTTTGGTCCCCTTATTAATCAATCTAAAGTATCCATCATACTTCACCTTCAACTTGAATTGAGATGCGTTCATGATGAAAAAAAGTAACATTGTAAGTTTAATTCAAAACTATGCATACTTTAAAATTTTGCCTGCCAGTACGTACCAGTACATGCTAAACATTAGTACTTTAGACTATCTCCAATTAATGTCCGTGAAAAAAACTCTTACATAAAATTTAATAAGTACTATAGACATTAGTACTCTAAGCATCATTGGTTATTCTTTACTTTCAAATCTGTAATATACGGACCACAAACCCAATAGATTTATTTGCTAGAAAATTTAATCAAAGAAAAAGGAAAAATAATCAACCACATTCCACGTTATTGGAGCAAAAATTAATGTTTCATGATTTTACCAATAGCCCAATTCACATCGGTAATGAAGAAAATAATCCAATATGAATATCAATTCACAAAGTAGAAGAAACCAATGTGGAATTTTACCTTAAATCGTCTTGAGCATTATCTTTACTCTTTCTTCTTGCCTTCAATTTCTGATTCGGTTCTTCACTAGTTAAGGAGACATCATTTTGAGAATTAGATTGGTGAATGACGAACCCTGAAAAGTAATCTTCATGTGATTCTTCTGCATCCATGGTTCCTTGGCATAGAGATGGAGAACGAAGTGATAATAAAGTAGAATTGGAAAGATATATTTTCACGATCTAACAATTAGGAAAGATTTAGAAAAGAAAGAGCATATATCAGAATTATATCTTTTGGAAATAAAATAAGCGGGAAGATGAAAGGTCTCTTACGGTTGATAGGTCTGGAGAGGAGGTTGGGGAGGGACAATTTAGTCATAAAGCATAAAATTCAGTTTTTTATGTTCAGAAATTAATTAACATTGCTGAAAAGGGTATACATCTAGTTACATCAAGAATGGAGGGGTATGAGACGAATTTAAAAGATTAGAGGGGTAAATATCAAATTAAGAAAGATTTGAAGGGTATGAGCCTAATTTTGCCATTATATTAATGGGGGCAAGTATCCTCTGCCATTTTTTTTTTTGGGCCAAATTTTGATCTGAACCGATCTAATTTCGACGGTTAAAATTTTTTCGAACCTATCAATATTTATGTACGGAGCATCTATTAACTGTTAAAATTGGATCTAACGATTCAGATCAAAAGTTTCCTAACATTACTGGGCTGCACAAAAAATTTCACTGCATTAAATATATCTGACTCGTTCGATCGAGTATGTAATTACTCCAAATTTTATAATATTTATATTTATATGTAGAGTTTGGTTCCTGTCAAAATAATTTTACGGATCATTCCGTTAAACTCGATTAAATTTTAAGTTAAAAAATTTTAATAACCAATCTGATCTCTAAAGGTGTTTTCATATTAAAATCTCCTAATCAACTAAATTTTATATTTTTCAAATTATTTAAGTATTTTTAGGATTTTAAAAAACTATTGATATTAGAGGATTCAGAATAAGTAGATCAATAATTTTCTAAAATTCCCGATATATATATATAGAGAGAGAGAGAGATAGGCTAAAATGCTTTGCAAAGCATAGGAGGGTTGTGCTTTGGACTTTTAGATCGTCCGATCAAGTACAGATTCGCGCAGAGATCAAATCGGATGGTTCGAGTATTAACGCTGATCGCGGAAGCCTTGGAGTTCTCTCCGTTTCTCCGTTAAGTTTGTTCTTTCCTTCCGTTTCTTCTGACCTTTATGCTAAAGCACAGCCATTAGACCTCTTCTCTTTTTACTTCTTCGAAAGAGGGACCAAATCTAGGTGAGCCTCTCTCTCTCTTCCATCGAATCATCACCTCGCACTGTGCTTCTTCCTTCTCGTTGCTCTCTTCACCTCCTTTTCTCGTGAATTAGGAGGTTTCACTGGCTCGGCACTACTTCGTTGTCTTAGCCTCCCTTCTCGCAAAAACCCTAGGCGATCCCTAGCTTAGATCGACGCCTCTCTGTTTTCGCCTAATTGCCTCCCCTTTACTACGGCTTTCATTTGGTTCGAATGGTCAAAGATTCACGTGTTTTGACATGCTCATTTACTGGTATGTACTGTCATTAAGGTTTTCTGGTACGAACTATCAATTTTCTCATTTACTGCTATGAAGTGTCAATAGGGTTAAGCTTTGCAATTAGCAATTAGTCTTTGCATTGCTGCTTCAGATGCACTGATTTTGAGGGGTGATGTCCCAAATGGGGCAGAGGCTGAGCAGGTGTCTGCTGGATGGCCTCGCTGGTTGAAAGATTGTTGTTGGAGAGGCTGTCAGGGGGTGGGTTCCACGTAAAGCAGAGTCTTTTGAGAAGCTTGACAAGGTTTGTCTCTTAATTTGTAAAATTCAAAGCTGGTTTTATGTTACTGTTTGTCATTTCTTATGATTTATGAGTTTTTTGAAGTTGGTGAGTGCAAAACCTGTAATTCATAACAGAAAACTCATGTATGTTGGCTTTGGTATAAAACATAAAAGCACATTGTTTCTGGTAAAGGTGAACAATATTTATGGAGGGTTTGAAACTTCATGCTTTTAATTAGAATTTTCCTTTATAAATGGTGCCGACGCAAAATAGCTGATTTTACCGGTTTTGAACTTTTGATTAGTGTGTTGCTTGAGTCCTATACCAGAATTAGACGGAACATACCTTATATTCATTAAAAATGAATGCTGAAAAAACTAGTTATTTTTTCATCACAATTATTATTGCATAGGAGGTTAGGTTGTTGCCATTCCCTTTGTCAATCTAAGGGTTTTGACTAAATCTATCACATGCGAAAAACATAGTGAAATAAAATAAAACGTACTTGTGTGTCCCATCTGTTATCTACTCTAATGCACCGTCATAGTCTTAGCTGCGCACCTTAACACAGAACAATCTTAATTTCAACAATTTCCTGATTTATGAATATGGTTTTCTTTAGATAGGTCAAGGCACATACAGTAGCGTGTACCGGGCACGGGACTTAGAGACGGGAAAAATAGTGGCTTTAAAAAAAGTGTGGTTTGCAAATATGAACCTAGAGAGTGTGAAGTTCATGGCAAGAGAGATTCATATCCTTCGCCGCCTCGATCACCGTAATGTCATCAAATTAGAAGGCCTCGTGACCTCCCGCATGTCGAACAGTCATCAATAATGTTAAGTTTTGCAATTAGCAGTTAGTTTTTACATTGTTGCTTCAGATGCATTGATTTTAAAAATGGTGAGCATAAACATATATAATGGAGGTGTGTCATCAATAATTGCCAACTAGGCCAGCAGTGAATATGCACATACAGTGTGATTCAGGCTAAGAAGAAGAAGGCATGGTGTCCAAATAAACTGCCTTTGTCTATTTTCAGTTGCTATGTTGTAAAATTTGAACAATCTTGTAAATATTTGCAATATTTAGTTTGGGGGTTCCGATTGAAAATTTCAATCAACTGTGATGTAAGAGTATTTTGCTGCACGTTTTGTTGATACAAAGTATTTGTACTAGATTTCTACATCATGGTCATGACACTCTAAGCACTCTAAGGTATCCGATTTTCACAAGCACTCTCAGTAACAAACAAGCAATAGTCCCTCTTATCATGTGACAATAGAAATTTATGACAAAAATTTGACATTCATATTAACAAATTAAAAGTCAACCAATGCAAATAGAGAAATACGCTGTTAAATTAGCAAACTTGACATTCATATAAAAATGCTTTCTATTACAATGGCACCAATAAATCAAAATGGCAATGGCACCAGTAAATGACGTCTATTACAATGGCACCAGTAACTTGACATATGGCACTGATAAATGTAAATCAAAATGATATCTATTACATATCTAAAATTCATTATAGCTTCTTCACTCTGGGTGGGTCGGAGAGACGGAGACATCCATTGATGCTTCTTCACTACTGGTTTGAGTTTAATGTAGGTTGGGATGTTCAATTGCCATAATTTCCACCTAATTTTAAATTTTCCAAGTCAAAAATCACACAAATTTGAGATTCACACAAAGACAGCACATTCAGACTCAAATTCAAAAATACAATTCTATAACAGATCCTTCACTACTATTATTCAGTGGTCTTCATTAGAAGAATCGCTTGTGATATGCCCCTAACTAATATTTGCTAAAGGTCATCAATTTAAGATAGTGAGTGTCCATGAATGATAAAAATGAGATCCAGCACTGGACTAGCAATACTCACCAATAGATGGTGCGAAAAGAGGAGACAACCAAGAGAGACAGCTAAGAGAAGAGGAGATGGTGCGAGAAGAGGAGGCAGCCGCGCGAGAAGACAGCCACGAGAAGATGAGACGGTACGCCTAGGGTTTTTCTTTCTCTTCGAAATGAGGAGGAAGCTTAACAGAGGAGAGGTTTTAGAAGAGAAGATTGAGAGACGACTCTGTGCTTTAGCATTAAACGTTAGAAAAAGACGGAAGAAAAGAGAATAGATAACGGAGAAACGGAGCCTCCTTAACACTAGCGCTCAAATCTTACTCGTCCAATTCGATCTCAGCGCGAATCTAGACTTTGATCGGACGATCTAAAAGTCCAAAGCACGGCCCTCCTATGCTTTGCAAAGCATTTTAGCCTATATATATATATATATATATATTTTAATTGGCAAGAAGATTTAAATATAAATATCACATTGAACGATTCGGATAGATCGTTGAAACTTCTGAATTTGAAATAAGGTCAGATTTGACGAAATCTTTCGTCCCTATTGATTTGATTTTAGCATTTCTCTTTGTATAAAAAGATATCGTTTGTTAAATTAAAGATATACGGTTTGAATGCATCGTTTGTAGTTTTAATGTCAAAATATTAATAAAAAAATTATGATATTTGGCGACACCATTAAATACTAAATAGTAACACTAAAACCCTCCCCTTAATTTATATAGACCACTTATTTGCAAGTAATTGAAATCTAAAACCCTTAATTTATATAGACCACTTATTTGCAAGTAATTGAAATCTAAAAACACACACACACACACACAAAAATAACAAGTTTACATATAGAAAATCGATAAAAGTATATCCCATTTGAATGTTTTAAAAGTGCATTTATATACAATTATCTCTTGTATAGTTAGCATCAGCTAATGTTTTCATTTCGCAAAAACGTAAATTATATTTTTCAACTGTAGCTCAGAAGAAAGTAATAACTGGCCCAACAAGCTCTTTAAAAGATGGCCCAAAATAATTAACCATCGGCCCACACGACGGCGATAATACCCATCTTCCTTCCCAAGCAACATACTTTCTCTCTTCTCTCCTCTTCTCTACTCTCTCTTCCGATCACCGCTAGCATCCACCTTTGAACAAGCGAATCGGAAAGGCAGTTGAAGAAAACTAGAAGAGGGAAGAATCGTCGCAACTAGGATGGTAAGTCTCTCCTACCTCACCTCGCTCCTTCTCTGCTTCCAGTTCTTTTAATTAGGGTTCATTTGATTTTGTAGCCAGTTTAAGCATACTACCGAGTAGGAATTAGATGGAAAACCCTAATCGAGAGATTATACTTTCTTATTTCTCCTACTACGTAGCATCTTAACTTAACAATGCTATAAGATCTAGTTGGTTTTGTTGTATTTGCAACTTATATATTGGTGTGAACTTGGTTAGTTTTGTGATTATGTGGATAAAACAGGAGGATAATCAATCTCTGGAAGGGAAGATAGAGGCTTTGCTTAATGTAGAGAAGCAGATGCGGCTGGCCGGTGATGTGGTTGGCACGAGAAAAGCTGTGATGGACATTGTGGAGCTCTGTTTCCAAGCTAAGGCTTGGAAGACACTCAATGACCAAATCGTCCTTTTGTCTAAAAGGAGAGGCCAACTTAAACAGGTTTGTGCTATCTTCTCTTTCTCCTTTGACTAATTTAGATTCCTTGTAGTTTGGTACATTTCTTTGTTCATAAAAAATTTGGAATACCACCTTCACATGGAGTGAAAACCTATTCCACTTAGAAGAAATTACTTTTATATAAGCTCAGATTGAAAATATCTGTTTCTCCTTTTTAGTCATTTTATGTTAATTAACCTTTGCAAACTTTTGTTGTTTTTCTGCTTCCGCAATAATGAAATATTAGAATATTTTAACAGATGTTTACTGTTCCAGTTTATGTAATATCAATATATTCCTTCAGATTTTCATAACAGCTATTTGTTGTCTAGGTAGGAATATTCTTTGCAAGATATTTTAACATGAGTGTTTTACTGTTTTTCTAAACCGGAATTATTTATCTGAGTAATACATAGGAATATAGAAAGTTCCTATACAATTTAAATATTTGATTAAGATTTAGCTTATGCAAAACCAATCCGAACCTGTTAGATCTGGTTACCAACTATGAAGTCAGATTCTGATTCTTTAGTGCACTCACTATTCTTTATCATAAATTGCACAGAATTTTCATTGCACAAATTATGGTGTATTCCAGTGATTTATGATTTGGAAAGTATTGGCTTTGGTTTCTAGTTGAAGCTGATTTGATCTACCATGGGATTATTTTTTATTAGGGTGTGCCAATTTATGTCTGCTCTACCTAGGATTTTCATCTGGTTATCTTTTTTTTCCTTTGTTTGCTTATGAGTCTATTGTTTCTTTCTGTAGGCTGTGACAACTATGGTTCAAAAGGCAATGCAATACATAGATGAGACACCTGATTTGGATACTCGTGTTGAGCTCATCAAGACACTCAACAGCGTATCTGCTGGCAAGGTAAATCTCTACGCTTTGTGCATCTCTACATTCTGTAATATTGAGCACATCTTTGTTCTGTACTGGTTACAAGAAAGTGATATATTTCTTCCTTTCTGTGTGATTAATTAATGCATGTTTATGGTTCATCCAAGAAGAACACTAATGGATGGATGTAATGTATCTGAGCCTTACTGACAGTATAGTTTGAAATTTACATATACTATGTGTTCAATGTCTCACCAGATTTATGTAGAGATAGAGCGAGCACGACTTATCAGAAAACTAGCCAAAATAAAGGAGGAACAGGGGCTTATATCTGAGGCTGCTGATTTGATGCAAGAAGTTGCCGTAAGTATTAATTTTGCATTTGGTTATATAAGAGAAGCATTCATTTATATGTTGTTGTTATATATCTTCTTTATTCAAATAACTTCTTTTTTGCAATGTGAAGTCTAATACGTACATTGTTTGTTTACCAGGTGGAAACCTTTGGAGCAATGGCAAAGACAGAGAAAATTGCATTTATCCTTGAACAGGTAAGATATATCTTGTACCTATTTCCTTAACATTGGGATAGGATTGCGTGACACTGTTGAGAATGAGTCTCGGGTCGAGCCAAAAAGTTCCAACACAAGGGGAAAAAAAATTGCCTTTGTGTACTTCATTAAAGTTTAATTCTACATTACATGAGTATCATTTTATAATGTATCAAAATGTTTTTAAGTTGACACTGTTCCAATTTTTAAACCTTTGATTAAATATTCGCACCAAGTCCAACATGTATATATTGGAGTCAAAATATTGACTGAAACTTTAGCTTGATCAAGTTGATTGTCAAAATTTTCAAGTAAATTCCATTTTTTATTGATCCTACTCCATAAACAACACAGAAGATTGTGGTAAATGAGTGTTGTTACCATATACAAATGGAAGCTAACTATAAGAAAGGAACTTACTTTCCAAAGTTTTCATAATAAAATTGTAGGTAAGGCTGTGCTTAGACAAGCAAGATTATGTCAGGGCTCAGATTTTGGCAAGAAAAATCAGCCCTAGGGTTTTCGACATTGATCCCTCAAAAGGAAAGAAAAAGCCAAAGGAAGGAGATGCTGTGGTTGAAGAGGCACCAGCAGATATTCCCTCTCTTTTAGAGCTGAAGCGCATTTACTATGAGCACATGATTAGGTACTTTATATATGCCCATATTCTTTCCTTTTTTTTTTTTTACTTGTAATACTGAGCTTCTTTATATGTATTTTAAGGTATTATTCCCATCAGAATGATTACCTGGAGATATGCCGTAGTTACAAGGCAATCTATGATATCCCTGCCGTCAAAGAGGATCCTTCACAGTGGATACCAGTAACTATCTGTTTTATTTTTCTTTTCTTCTTTTTTTAAAGTTATCATACTCTTCTTTGTTTTGATTATGAAGTATTTTCATGCGAGAATAAATTTTTATGTAATATCAATTATATCATGTAGGTGTTGAGGAAAATCTGTTGGTATCTGGTGCTTTCACCACACGACCCCATGCAATCGAGCCTTCTTAATGCCACCTTGGAAGATAAAAATCTCAATGAAATACCCAACTTCAAGTAGGTCTTCTTTGACAGCATCTTAGACATGAAAATTTTATTTATACTCTGTGCAAATCCTCAGAAAGATGGCTATATCCCCGTAAAATCTTCTGTATTGTTTAAACCCCTGGTAAAAAGTAAGGGAAAATTAGATATATGCCACCTCAAAAGAATAAAATTAGAAAAATGCCATCCTAAAACTAATACTTAGTTTAATGCCACCATAAAATCAATTTATTCAGAAATTTGCCACAATTGTACAATATTTTTTTATATTGACTAAAATACCCCAATTCAATCACGCCATGAATTAGCACCATACCCCTTGTCTCTGACCTTCTTCTCTACTATTGTTCGTCCCCACTCAAATCCTCACCATGTTTGTTCTCTCTCCCATGAATTTGCTCCGAACTTCTCTCCATCTTCTTCTTTCTTCTCGTCTCTCAACTTTCTCCACTAAAAACCTAGCGACAAAACTCACCTCTTCCTCCGATCTTACTCTCCCCTTTCTCCCAATTCATATATCTTGCCTAAGTCTCTCACAAATTTTTCTTTATTTACTATTAATTACTTCTCTCTTTATTTTCAGTGAAAAAGCCATAATTGCTCTTATTTCACCACGGTTGATTTGAATTTTTCCTTTATTTGATGTCATTATTGAAATTATATGGACTAGTTGAAGTTTTATTTTATATCTGCTATTAATAATGATATATTCTATTCTTATTTTCTTATCAAATATGGCTTAATTCGGCCTTAATTTACCATAATTGTTTTGGGTTTGGATTCAAACACTTCAAATCACGGATATGACAAAAAGGCTTTAATGAAAAGATTAATACAAGCACTTTTCTCAATTGGATTAAAGCCGAATTTTTTATGCCGAGATACCAAACAAACATAAAAGGCGGGTAACATCGGAGAAAGATGCGAATTTTGTTTACTGGGGAAAGTTGAGAGACGAGAAGAATGGGGAGATAGAGAGAAGTCTTGGTGCAAATTCGTCGGAGAGAGAAGGTGAGGATTTGAGTGGGACAGACAATAGAGAAGAAGGTGGGATTGAAGTCGGAGATATATGGGCATTTTAGTCAATACAACAAAAATATTGTATTTGAGATGGATTTACACAACAATCGTGGCATATATCTGAATAAATTGATTATAGGATGGCATTAAACTAAGTGTGAGTTTTAGAGTGGCATTTCTCTAATTTTGTTCTTTTAAGGTGGCATGGATCTAATTCCCCCAAAAAGTAATGTACTACTTGTTTCCTGTTTCCTTGAGGACCAATCTAGCCCTAAACAATTGTTTCGTTCATTGTGTAGAACAGCGGGGTTTTTTTTTTAATACAGAATGAAAGTGAAAGTTTCAGTTATTTTGATTTCGATCAATGCACATCCAATTGGATAACATTGTTTATTACAGGAGTCTAAATTTCCCTTTTAAAATTTAAATATAAAAGGGTAAAATGCACATTAGTTCATAATCTGATAATATTTTTTGTTGATTATTTTTAATGAATAGGCTGCTGCTGAAGCAGTTAGTGACAATGGAGGTCATACAGTGGACGAGCCTGTGGGAAATGTACAAAACTGAGTTTGAAAATGAGAATAACTTGCTCGGAGGGGCTCTCGGTGACAAAGCTGCTGAAGACCTCAAACTTCGTATCATAGAGCACGTATGTTTCTATGTATATTATGGTCTATTTGTCTATGAAACTCTTTCCAAGAGTTTCACAGTTTTGTGTGTGGACATTGTTTACTTAGAAAACTTTTTTGCTTCTTTCAGAATATTTTGGTGGTCTCAAAGTATTATTCAAGGATTACTTTGCAACGGCTTGCTGAGCTGCTCTGCCTTAGCTTTGAGGTACACCTGTTGCTTGCTTCCTACGACGATTGATAATACTACTGCATTTTTTCTTTTTTTCCTTTTGTCGAGTGGGTTTTGAGTACAAATTGAAGAAGCTTCTCCGTGTTATACAAAATTTGAAATATTCTAATGCATACCTACAAATATCAGAATTATCCCCTATCATCACCAGTTCTCAAATATGTCCATGCTTCATGTCTTTAAGCTCATCATTGTAGCATCTCCTGTAAACCAGGGTCCATGTTTCTCCGTTTTCCAGTAAAAAGTAATTCTGAGAATTTTTCACCCCAAAAGAAAAGAAAACATTAATCATGGGCGCCTTATAAATATTGGAAAATCGGTTATGCCTATATCGTGATTTCTATAACTAATGTTGAAAAGTAACTGGAATGAGTGTTAGTTTGGTCGTCTGGGGAAGGTTGATTTTTCTCTTTTTCATAATCGAGAGATCTGCTGTGCAGGAAGCTGAGAAGTACCTATCAGAGATGGTGGTGTCAAAATCTCTGATTGCAAAAATTGACCGGCCAGTGGGAGTAGTGTGCTTCCAGACAGAGAAGGACAGCAATGACGTGCTCAATTCCTGGGCGGGCAACCTGGAGAAGCTTCTAGATCTTGTTGAGAAGAGCTGCCACCAGATCCACAAGGAGACCATGGTGCACAAAGTTGTCCTCAAAGCTTGACATCTCTAGCATTGATTTGATTATCTTTATGTACTCTGGATTCTCTTGACCCTTCTGTATACTTTGGTTGTATTTCTGTTCTATTTCTGTGATAGTGAGCTTTTTTTGAGGACGGTTTCTTGTTCCTTAGTCTCATGTACCATCTAGTCGTTAGTGACTTGTTACTACTATATTTGTCATGACAGGGTGTTTCATGATTCTTCGTGTGATTTGTTTTGTTTATATTTAACTTACCTGCATGCAGTTTATATATTTAACTTCTGGCAACATCTTAGGTGATTCTTTTGTGAGAATGTGGTAAAATAATTTGTTAAAAGTCTTGGTATCTTGCAATACTAAGCTCATTATGCAATTTGTTTAAAGGCACCGTAGTATTAGTATATGACTAGCTCATAACTTGTTTTTGCATTACATCGAATTTGAGTATCCTTTTATTCTTCTAAAAGAAAATTATATCTAGATCTAACAACAAAGCCTGCATCTCTCTGATTTCATATATTTAATAGTACAGCACTCGGGCTAGTTGTAAGTTATAAATTCTTATTTTCACAATAGTACCATGGGTAAAGGTACGACTACCATTGCTTCAAGCTAGTGAAAGCCTAGAAGGGCCGGGTTGGGTTTGTAGAGGTTGGGCTTTTTAAGGCCTATACAAGGGCTGGGTCGGGTTAGGCTTACGAAGGGCTTAAGGAACGGACTTGAAGGGCTTAAATATTGAAAATTTAGCACGATCTTTCTTAAGCTTGGTCCTTATAAGCCCTTCAAGTTTCGGAAAGTCAAATTTAAAGACCAAGTTAGGCTTAAGAAGGATCGAATTAGACTTTTTTAATGATAAAACTTAGTATAATCATGTTATTTGAATAAATCTAAAAATAATTAAAATATGATTAGATGGCTAACGTGCCGTCAATTTTCTATCGGCTTGTTTTTCGAAATTCAAAAGTCAAACGGTCGATCCAAACCGTTCAAGTTGATCAAAATAGTAAAATATTCTTGGAGACCAAATTTTACATTTTTTCAAAATTTTTTCCTATTTATTATGATATTTTTCAATTTGGAGGGCCTGAAATACTCTAATCATAATATTTTAAAAAATATCATAATAAATAGCAAAAAATTCGGAAAAATATAAAATTTGGTCTCCAAAGACATTTCAATACGGAGAACAACTTGAATGGTTCGGGTTGATCATTTGAATTTTGGATCTCGAAAAATAATTTGATGGCACGGGACCCTCCGTGTTATCGATGGTACGTTAGCCATTCTCTCATTATATTATATAAAATATCAATATAAATACAAATAAAATAAATTTGAATATGACCCTTCTTAAATCCGACCATTCTAAGTCATTGGCTCTTAAAGCATAGCATTTCAAAGGATCCTTACTATAAAATTTTAGTTTGGTTCTTCTAACTCCGACCCTTATGAATCTTTGATCCTTCTTAAGCCCTTGTAAAAGTCAGGTCAGATCGGACTTTCAGAAGGACTGGCCAAGGGCTAGAGACTTTTGGCATATCACTACTTTAACATGTCTTATATATACCCTCTATTGAAAAACCATCACGATTTTTCGAAAAAATCGCGAGCCGATGTCATCAAAATGATAGGTTTTTGTGTTTCTTCTAAAACTCCAGAAGAAGCTGATGAAGTTCAAGAAGAAACCGAAGTACCAAATGATTATGAGATTTCTATAAATTATGTAAAGACTGGTATAATATTGCACAGAAATGAAATTCATGTGGATGAAATTTTTGCATTCGCTATAACTAGTGATGTTATAAGCAAAGAGGATAATGTGCCAAAAACTATAGAAGAATGTAGGCACATAAATGATTAGCTTAAATGAAAAAATGCCATACAAGTTGAATTAAATTCACTTGATAAACGACAAGTATTTGGACCAATAGTCCAAACACCCAAAGTTGTTAACCCTGTAGGTTACAAATGGATATTTACCATTAAAAGAAATGAGAAAAATGAAATTGTGGGATACAAAGCAAGACTAGTGGCGCAAGACTTTACACAAATATATGGAGTAAATTATGAAGAAACATATTCACCTGTAGCAGATGCGATAACTCTCAGATTTTTAATAGGTCTCACAGTCACAGAAAATCTGAAAAATGCAACTTATGGATTGTGACACCCCGTAGCCAGGTTGGTGCCACAGCCTGCCGTGTACAGCGCGCCGTGCATGTACACAAGACAGTCCTAAACACGATATGCAGGTCAATAGCATAATACAAACAGTGCGTAAAAATTTTAGGAATCACATTTACATTCCAACAGAATCAACTGATAAATTACACACAAATTTCCTAACCCAAGCACTGCCGCGATTCATTTCCATCGCACGATTCCTTACTTCGATCCTTGCCGTACCTGGAAGCCACGAAATAGTGGAGCGGTGAGATAAACATAATTTATCTCAGTGCGATTTTTAGTTCCAGCCACATGAACCCTTAAATTTCACATTGCAGCAACTAAAAACACACACGTTAAGCTTTAGCAAATAACCTTTTTATAAAACATAAGTTCAGCCATAAAACATTTAAAAATCACATGTAATGCATAGGCTAGCCAACTTAAGGTTAGGAGATCAAATACCATAAAAAAAATACACAAAAGCCAACCATGGTTTGGACACCTAACCATGCATAATCTAGGCTGGTTTACCATCCATCCAAATCCAACAATTTCCTTGGAATTCCACGCCGAGCGATTCCATTTCTATTCTATTCCATCCAATAATAAGATCCAATCAAATAGTACAAATGCCGGGGACATTTACCCCCTCAATAAATGAGTCCCGAAATATAAGTGCTTATTTCACGGCCCTTGGACAGTCAGTCGCGACTTCGACTTCCAAAGATGCAAATGTCATTCATCGCACATTTAGTACTTACCATTGATACCATAAGACATTCCATCACTTACTGTCCGGCTCTTTTTGACGGATTTCCCCGTTTGAGAAGGAAAACAAAAAGAAGGATCGGATCAGATATCCCCTCGCAGGCCAAAGCCCCGACCACGGGCGCCTCCCATTAAAGAGATGCTCGCTCGTGCGGACTTATGTTCCTCCGAGAGTTGATTATTTGGTGTAGGTTCTTTCTTTCCGACGGGCGCAAGCCCCCGCCGTTAATTACCCTGGTTACTCTCCTAGGCACCTCTGGATCGGGAATATCAAAGAATATATCCTGCAGACTGTTAGAGAATTGTCAATAAAACGATTAGTATCATGCATATGCATATGGATATTTTGCGGGTGTTGATATTTCGATGTTTATCATTTTTTTTTGTTTCAATTATTGTTTAATATGGTATGCTATAGATGAAAAATGGTGTGGTTTGATCTTGATGAGTTCTCTCTCTTTTTTTTTATGAGATATCGAATATGAACTTTTTGTTTTTAAGAGACTATTTCGTGGCCTCGTTCAAAGTGAAGTAGGATTGTGGGGCTACTCAAATGTCACGAGGTTTCAGTCTTCCATCTTGAGTCCGTCAGGTGGGTTTTGATCACCAGGATTACTTTTTATCTGACAATGTATAATGTCGTCTGGTAGCTTGTTGCCAAGAACATCTGCATGATTCAGCATCATGCCGCCGAAGATATTCATCTGACTTGGTGACTTATTGTCGGGGACATTTGTGTAACTTGGTGGCTTATTGCCGAGAATATTCATTTAACTTGGCGACTTGTTGTCATGAATGTTTAGATTAAGAAACTAGAGTGGGATCGCGGTGTCACTCTAGTTCAGGTTCTCCTTCATTTTGTTGCTTGTTGCTGAAAGTATTCATTTGATTTAGTGGCTTGTTGCCGAGAAGATTCATTTAGCTTGATTGCTTATTGCTGTGATTGCTTAGGTCGAGAAACGAGAGTGGGATCGCGGTGTCACCCTTGTTCAGACCCTCCTGCATTCGGTAGCTTATTGCCGGGGGTATTCATTTGATTTAGTGGCTTGTTGCCGAGAAGATTTATTTAACTTGGTTGCTTATTGCCATGATTGCTTAGGTCGAGAACCGAGAGTGGGATTGCGGTGTCACCCATGTTCAGACCTTCCTGCATTTGGTAGCTTGTTGCTGAGGATATTCATTTGATTTGGTGGCTTGTTGCCGATAAGATTCATTTAACTTGGCGGCTTGTTGCCATGATTGCTAAGGTCGAGAACCGAGAGTGGGATCGCGGTGTCACCCTTGTTCAGACCTTCCTGCATTAGGTAGCTTGTTGCTGGGGATATTCATTTGATTTAGTGGCTTGTTGCCGAGATGATTCATTTAACTTGGTTGCTTGTTGCCATGATTGCTTAGGTCGAGAACCGAGAGTGGGATCGCGGTGTCACTCTTGTTCAGACCTTCCTGCATTTGGTGGCTTGTTGCCGAGGATATTCATTTGATTTGGTGGCTTGTTGCCGAGAAGATTCATTTAACTTGGTTGCTTGTTGCCATGATTGCTAAGGTCGAGAAACGAGAGTGGGATCGCGGTGTCACCCTTGTTCAGACCTTCCTGCATTCGGTAGCTTGTTGCTGAGGATATTCATTTGATTTGATGGCTTGTTGCCGATAAGATTCATTGGTTGCTTGTTGCCATGATTGCTAAGGTCGAGAACCGAGAGTGGGATCGCGGTGTCACCCTTGTTCATACCTTCCTGCATTAGTGGCTTATTGCCGAGGATATTCATTTGATTTAGTGGCTTGTTGCCGAGATGATTCATTTAACTTGGTTGCTTGTTGCCATGATTGCTAAGGTCGAGAAACGAGAGTGGGATCACGGTGTCACCCTTATTCAGACCTTCCTGCATTCGGTAGCTTGTTGCTGGGGATATTCATTTTATTTGGTGGCTTGTTGCCAAGAAGATTCATTTAACTTGGCGGCTTGTTGCCATGATTGCTAAGGTCGAGAACCGAGAGTGGGATCGCGGTGTCACCCTTGTTCAGACCTTCCTGCATTAGGTAGCTTGTTGCTGGGGATATTCATTTGATTTAGTGGCTTGCTGCCGAGAAGATTCATTTAACTTGGTTGCTTGTTGCCATGATTGCTTAGGTCGAGAACCGAGAGTGGGATCGCGGTGTCACCCTTGTCCAGACCTTCCTGCATTTGGTAGCTTGTTGCCGAGGATATTCATTTGATTTAGTGGCTTGTTGCCGAGAAGATTGCGTTTCATTTTGTTTCATTTAAGTTCATGCCTCAAAGTGAGATCATTAGACCTCCTCAGCGGCACGAGGTTTTGGTTTTCTAGCATGATTTCATCAGGTAGATTTCAGTCACTGATGATGCTTTATCTAGTAGCGGACGGTGTGTCGTCAAGAGTGAGGTCGTGGGATCACTCGGACACTATAGTATTTGTGCATCTGGAAAAGGTGTCATAGAGCCTTCTCAGGATACGGTGCCTTTTTTTTATTATTATTTGGACTTGGACTTCGATTCCAATCGTTGGCGGGATTTGAATTGATTTTGGATTGACTTGAACTTCATGTTTTCTTCTTGTTTTTTTTTTTTTTTTGGCTTTGATTCTGGTTCTGATATCAGGATTCCATATCTGTGACCTGTCGGCTGGCTCCTGAGAGGATCATATGCATACTTTTTATTTTTTCCTTGCAACCGAGACTCCTCATCTGAGACCTAATGGTTAGGTCCTGAAAGGGTCGCATTTGGTTTTGTCTTGGGATTAGGACTCCATTTCTGAGACCGAGCGGTTGGGTCCTGAAATGACTTTGAGTACAGTTTATCCTTTCGATTTGTTGGAAACACATGGTCTATATTTCCTTTGATTATCGATGTCGGATGAGAGCTTCTTGAAACCACGTCACTCTTGTCATGGTTGGATCTTAATTCAGCTGAATTCTTGGGATTAGACCATCTTTTAAACATTCCGCATCACCGGGGTTTCAGACACCCGTAGCGAATTCATTTTTCTTGGGGCATGATAGAACTACGTCATGACCATCTATTATTTTCATGGCCTCGATTTCAGAGAATTCGTCCTCTCATTTATCTGAGTTTTCGGTGATTCTTGATGAAACGTTTAATGTGGCGATATACTGATCAAATATAAGTTTCGTATTTCAGATGATTTGATTGGATTTGGAGGGGTTTTTTGGTCATGATATTTAGTAAAAATGGGTTCCTCATATTTTTCTGGGTTTATAGAGATTTAGTTTGGATTTTTATGAGCCTTCTGTGATTTTTGGTGAAGTTTTGAAGTTCTGACGGACTCTGATCGAGCCACGTCAGCGCCACTACTCGCGCACACGGATGGCTACATGATGTGGTCAGAGACCCGCCATATATCAGGAGGCCACGGGAGATCATGCGATTTTGAGTTCTCCTCACATCTTCTTCTGTGGGCATGGTGTTCTCCATTGATACAGAGAGGGGTATGGTGGGGGTCCACTGATCAGCGTCTTATGGGATGTGCACCAAGTTCATCGGAGATCACCTTCTCTATACCCTCCTTATTTCTCTTCTCTTTCATTCGATCCAGTCGAGGGGCACAACAGATGCCATGTATTCTTCGTCGGATTCACTTCGTAGCTGAGGGAGGAGGAGAACCTCTATGAATTTTATGGAGAATTTTCGGACGGAGTGTCTCACTGCCTCCAGATACGGTTTGTTCTCCATTACGCCTGGCTATGGTGAAAGGAATTGCTGCGGTGTCGAGATTTGGAAGGCAGCGTCTGGAGGCCTTGTAAAGCATCGTTAGGTAAATGTGTTCATTCCCTCTCTCTACTCTTTTGATGATGGAAGTTTCTGGGCGATTTTCCTTGGTTAATTGTTTGTTTTCTTGTATGCTTGTCAGGTATTTGATGGAATGCCTGAGAGAAGCTGAAAGAGGGAATGGATCATTGTGACCACAAATGGTGTGCAAACCGTCACACCAACGGTGGAGGCATGACATACAGCCTTGATTTGACTTGTGCCCTCCTCTACAACGCCGACTTGCATCAAGCAGTGCTAAGCCATTAGACATGGCTTTTGTGCCTGAGTTAGGTTGCTATTCGAGATGCTTGTTGGCCTTGGTGTGATCTGAGAAGGCGATGGTGAGACACCTCCTGATATTCATGTATATTTCCTCTTCTCTTTTTTTTTACTCTCACACTTTAATTTGAGTTGCTGGTTGTGCCTTGTTGTGCGAGCACGTTGACAGCTTGATGATGGCTGAGCCTGAGCCTGAGCCTGAGCATGGTATCTCGTGTGAACAAGATGATCAGGGATGGTGGCTCGAGAAGTGATGAAGTCCAACTTCCTCTCAGGTTAGCATTCGAGGTCATGGTTCAGCTTGCCTCCCTTTTATTGTCGAATTTGATTTTCTTCATTCTTATTTTTTTGATAAGGCATTGATTAAACATAGGTTATTGGTCATATGTCAGATTCATTAATCAACAACCTCCTTCATACTAATTGCCCTTTCATTCTTTTCTTGACTTGATAACAAGGTGATCCTTCAGGGTTTTGGCAACTGAGTTGGCATCTTCTGAGATAGAGCATGTCACAGATGTGTGAGTGCTATGATGGTTGAGTGAAGATATCAAAAGGGGCAGCGCCAACATCATCTCTGGGGTCAGGTTCTCCTCTCCTTTCTCTTTTTTATTTCTAGACAGCATTGGGTTTTGATGGGCCCAATGGAAGATAGCATGGAATTTGTTTTCTGGAATTGACTTTTATTTTTGTCAACAGGCACTGGTTTAGCCATCATCACCACCACAGATTGGCATCATAGGTGTGATTTAGCTTGGTCTCCTGAGGTTAGATTCTTTCTTCTTTTTTTTGTTTATGGGGTATGACTAGGAGCAAGATGGCAAGGGATTGATTGTTCTGGCCTTGTCTCTTGTAGGTTATGATTTGTTTGGGGTTGTGGGTCATTTACAGTGATGGGGTTTCTCAGGTCTGGGCAAATGACTTGAAGAGTGGCATGAAGTTTATTGGCTCATGGTTGTCATGGTTCTCTGGCATGGCTTTCAGAGCATCATAGAGATATCTCAGGGTCCTTGGTTATATGGAAAGGCAAGATGGCATAGGCAAGTACCTGCTGTCCTGAAAATGCTTTTTTCTCTTTTTTTTTTATTTGTATATTGTTTTTTGTGCCTTCTTATCATATGTAGAAGAAAGCTATGCATGTGCAGGTTTTATATATTTGCATGAGACTTCCTGTTAGATGTGGGAACTCAAAAAAAGGGAATGTGTATTATGGATATATAGAGTTTGAAATTTTATTGGTCTGTCACTTATGCTATTTCCTATTCTCGTATGTGCTCTCATATTTATGATTATAACCTTCTTTTTTTTTCTTTCCTGTTTGGAGGTAAATCAAGGAAAAGGAAATAGTTGTGCATGATGCAAAGATAATACATGGCTTAGTAGTCCTTTTGCCTCTAGACCTTCATTACAAAGTACACTTTGGAATATCCTTTTATATCAACATATAGGCTAAACGTGTTAGTATGCATCTTCTTTCTCCTTCCTTTTTTTGTTGAGGCATGATGATATATTTATACATATTTTTTTTTTGCATAAAGGAAAGGAAGATAGGATGACCAAAGTAATGAGATGATAAAGATATATTGAAATATGCTGTGATGATCTGATAAACGTAAATACAAAGAAACTCAAAGTGAAAAGAAAAGAAAGTAGTTCTCAGGTTTCACCACCTTTGAACTCGTGCAAACTAATATACCCATGCACACCATGGATTGGTGGCTGGGTCAGACATGAAATGACTCTCAAAACAGCAATTTAAGTGAAGCAACAAGCTTTATAGATAGATGGTAATCACAGCTAGTACTTTACCTTTGTCTCTTTTCTTCAACTATTGCCTGTATGTCACAAGTTACTTTTAAAAAAAAAGGAACTAGCTTCCTAGTTTGCACAGAATTCCTCTCTTTTATTTGTTTATTTTTTTTTGTCTAACAAAACTTACAAAGCTTTCTCTCTTTTGTTTATGCAATTCAGAGGGTGTCTTCTGGTGTTCTCCTTTTTTTTTCTCTCTTTTTTCTCTTCATGGTGCAGCTCCCTCTCTATTTATAAAGGGAATCAAGGGTGTTTTGGTCACATCTCATTTCGGGTATGGATTCATAGTACAGTGTATGACCCTCTATCCTACTTCTCCACTGCATCTTTACTACATGTCCCCAGTGGTGTTAAACTCCTCCTTTTCTCAACATATGTTGCTTTCTGCCTCTCTCCCCTTGAAATCCTGACTAATTTTCTTTTAGGTGCTTATGTTTTGACCCCAAGTATGGCATACTTTGATACAGAGTGGTATGGCACTGTTTTAGCATTGTATTCAATGGTCTATGGATACCTCTTTGGTATTTCCATGTTAATTTTTTTTGCTGTTTTATGAGTACAGTGATGGGCTGGACTTGGAGTCTTAAACACATTGGCTTGATGAATTTATGAGGCTATTTGGTTTTTTGCAGGCTGCACTACCTTTCTCTTCAAACAGTAATCACTTTCATTTGGAACAACCCATCATAAATGATGATTTGGGTCTGTCGATGCTGGTATTAGAGCACACTTGTGCAGACTTCTTCTTGTATCACCTTTTTCATTGCTTTCTCTCAAATTGAGACTAGAGCCATTAGTCCTTCCATTTTGAGCATCTGAATGGTGTATTAAACATTCAATTGACCTCTCAAGTCACTGTTAATTGGTGTTCAACCAAGCTCAAAGTTGATCACAACTGCTATTGGTGTTCTCACATACTTGCCCTTTCTTTAAATCCAATTGATGGTTTGTAGATCACTACTGACACCCCACAAAGCTGCAGCTACAAGCAATTTGATGTTCATGGATTTAATTATGTTGATTTTGCATCTCTTTTTAAAACAACCCAATAATCTTTCTTCAAAAATTGAACTTCAGGTCAGGCATGACAGAAGCTGAGGTTGATGTCATCATATTCTCCTCTTCACCCTCTTTCCAGCGGTGCCAAGAACTCTGGTGGTGGTGCAGTGTTTGGTCGGAACGGAACTTGTCAGAGACGACTGTTCTCCTCTTCTTTCCTTCCCCGATTTCTTTATATTTTGTTATAACGGGACCCAAGCACGGGACCAGTGAGCGAGCGCCATATGTATGGTGATTTTGTCACTGACGAATGGGGTCCAAGGGCTAGCCAATTGAAGCAGCTGAGAGCGAAGGTTTGGAAAGGGAGGTCTGACAATCGGTGTCCACAGCTCCTCTCTTTTTTTTATTTCGGACTCACTTTCTCACCGGGCCAGAAAGCCCGCTGATTTTCAGCATTTTTTTTTTACTATGACTTGATGTTGCTGTGTCTTTCCAAGTTTATTTGTGCATGAAACTTTGTATACACACTCATTAAATCATGTAGGTCGTAAAAATATAAATATATCCATTTATTGACCCCTAAAATATTTTATATCATTTGCCAAGTCTCATGACTGTATCCGAATTATAGCAATTCCAATTTTGATCATTCATCTGAGAATGCTTAGGCCCAAACAAGGATGCCAAAATCAATGTGGAGATCTCAACTTGATTTTCATGAAATTATTTAATTTAGTTTCCTGGGACGGCATATTTGGCTTGTCATGAAATATTCTTTAACTATTTCATGGACTTGCAGCATTTAAAAATTTTCTCATGATTCATGATAGTTTCACATGAATTTCTAGGACTCCAAAATTTACTTGGCACATTTCGACTAACATCGGGGCGCTTTGGTATTTTTCATGCCTATGCCTCTAAAAATAAATCTTGAGACTTTCTGAGGCCATTTCAGGTTTCTATAATCCTCCGAATAGTCCCTGAGCATCTCATGCTAATTTGACCGTGCATTTTTAGGGGTCAACACTTACCAATAGATCAACTATTCAACATGACAGTCACATGCCAAGCATATCCATAACAATTCACATAGCTGTCATTCTATAAAAATAGAATTATCATGCAAGCATACAAATTCAGCACATATCATTACCATGCCATACCTATTCAAGTTCAACATGCAATATCATGCAGTTAAATCATAAAAATGAAACTTAACAAGTTCATACGGAAACCCTCACCTTAACTTTACCCAGCCGACCATCACTATGGCGCTGCCAATGCTGCTGTCTCACCGCACAAGTCCCTCGCTTTACACTGCTTCTGGTCTGGTTGCATGAGTTAAAGCCTAGGTCATAGCCATGCATACAAATAGCTCCTAACTCATTCAGTTTTAGGGTTAAGACACCATACCTAACACTGATTCGTGGCTGGTGTGCGATGGAAACACCGTTCCTACCGCCGCATAGTCCCTGGTTGCTTACCGCAACCACACCATCACTTGGCCATGCAACTGTCCTACCATGCTTATGCTCTCTACATGCTTGTGGCCTATTCAAGCATGTCACAGGACCATAGTTTTCACCGCTACAACTCTCGCCTGCACTGCATCAACACCGCTAGGGCCTGGTTCGGGGTATGGCAGCCATAAACCATACTTGGCAGCTGCCCCTGCCACATCCTTGACCTGGTTTGAGTGAATTAGAGAACAATTCATGCACCGCACCTTGTTTCCGACTGCCCCAACTATACCGCTATGGTCTCGGCTAGTTATTTCATGCACTAGAGCTCTCAAACATTGCTATATGGGTTTGTTTTGGGCTGGACATGGCAGTTACGAATTTTTCCAAGGTGAAGGAGCTTTGGCTGGGGAGAAACCATGCTTAAAAGGTGCTGAACAAGTGTCAATATACCCCTGGTGACTAAGCTACTAGGTGGCTCCACTCTATTGGATGGTCAAAAGCAACTTAGACTGTTCCACTGGACACCTCCATCAATCCAACCCACTGGACTGGTCCATTGGTGCTACTCACTGGACATCTCTAGTACTTGTTGCCCAGGTTGCTAAGTACCCAATACTCGCTAGGGGAAGCGGCCTAAACACCATTCTGGCTTACGGTTTATGACCGGCAGCCAATGCAACACACTTTGGCCTACCAACAGTCATGCTTTGGGTCATTACTACAATTCATTTTCACCAACATTTAGCCTATTTTCATGCTGCCTTAGATGATGCACAACACATGCAAGTTTATTCCGTGGCCAACCAACAACACTGCGTGACAAGCACCGCTGCTGGCCACGCTTTACATGGCCAAAACATGGTCTGGTCATGGACCAAAACTGTCGTATGTCACATGGATGTTGTCACAACTTATTTATATGGTTCACTAGATAGTGACATATATATGAAAATTTCCGAAGGATTAAAAATGCCAGAAGCGAATAGATCAAAATCTAGAGAAATGTACTTCATAAATTTGAAAAATCTTTATATGGACTAAAACAATCAGGTCGAATATGGTACAATCGACTTAGTGAGTATCTTTTTAAAAGAATGATATAAAAATAATGTAGTTAGTCCATGTGTTTTTATTAAAAAAAATCCAATTTAGGTTTTGCAATAATTGCATTTTATGTTGATGATTTAAATATTATTGGATCTCCTGAAGAAATTGAAAATACTACAAAATTGTTGAAAAAAGAGTTTGAAATGAAAGGCCTTGGTATAACTAAATTTTGTCTCGGCCCGCAGATCGAGCATTGAAAGAATGGAATATTTATTCATCAATCAAATTATACAGAAAAAATATTAAAAATATTTAATATGGATAAAGCTCATCCTTTGAAAACATCAATGGTTGTACGATCGCTAAATGCAAAAAATGATCTTTTTCATCCCCAAGAAAAAGATGAAAAAGTGCTTGGTCCTGAAGTACCATACTTAAGCGCAATTGGCGCGTTATTATATGTTGCAAATAATAGAAGACCTAATATTGCATTTGCTGTAAATTTATTATCAAGATATAGTTCCAAACCAACCCGAAGACATTGGAATGGAATTAAAGGTGTTTTTCGCTATCCTTGCAGAACTCGTGATATGGGGCTATAGTGCTTTACTATCAAAAGAATTCAAAATTCAATCTAGTTGGTTATGCAGATGCAGGTTATTTGTCAGGCCCGCATAAGGCACGATCTCAGTCAGGATATGTGTTTACTTATAGTGGAGCAGCGATTTCATGGCGTTCGACAAAACAAACTTTAACTGCCACATCATCAAATTATGCCGAACTCATTGCATTATATGAAGCAAGTAGAGAATGTGTTTCATTAAAGTCAATCATCCAAAATATTCAAGAAGAATGTGGGCTTGAAAATATCAAGGACAATCCTACTCTGTTATGTGAAGACAATGCAGCTTGTATAGCACAAATAAGAGAAGGATACATCAAAGGAGACCGAACTAAGAATATTGCACCAAAGTTCTTCTGGGCACATGATCTACAAAAAGATGCTATAATAGATGTTCAGAAAATTCAATCATTCTACAATTTGGCTGACCTATTCACAAAATCTTTGCCAACAAGTGTTTTTGAACAACTCAGAAAGAAGATAAGTCTACATCGACTGAAAGATGTCCAATAATATTAAAATGAGGGGAAGTATTATACACACTGCACTCTTTTTCTCTTATCCAAGTTTTTATCCTATTGAATTTTTCTCGGTAAGATTTTTAATGAGGTAGATAAATTTGGTCCAGAAGTACCATATTGATATTGATCCTGAAGTATTATATTAATAGTGTATAATCAAATATGAACATCCAAGGGAAGTGTTATGAAATTTAATAAAATGTGGATTGTTCGTCTTCATATTCCCACTACTTATTTATCTCTTTATTTTCCACTACAAATTTATTTTCCACTATCTCCACTAATTATTTATTGATCATTATGTGAGGTCTTATTTTGTAGCCTATAAATAGAAGCATTGTACATTTGTATGAATGGTTGGAATGAGAGAATAAAATTTTGAAATTTGTGATTGAGAATATTGTCTTGCTTACTATTGATATATTGTTCTTTATTTCTTTCTTCCACTTTATTTTACAACATCATTTGAGTATTTCATTCAATTCTGCATTAATTCCAAGTCATTCGATCACAATAATTCATGTTTAAACTCTTTAGACAGTCAGAATTTCAATTGTTTCTACATTCATTCTAAGTCATTTCATCACAATAATCTACTTTTGAACCCTTTATACTGTCCGACATATGATTAATATCTTGTTTATTAAAAAATATTGGATTATACAAGGTAATTACGCATATAAATTGCAAATAATGCAAATCTGAGTATCATTTGAGTATTTCATTCGTTTCTGGATTAATTCTAAGTCATTCGATCACAATAATCTCAGTTTAACTCTTTATACTTTCAAGAAATATGATTTGCATCATATTTATTCAAAAATATTGTATTATAAATGGTAATTACACATATAAATTGTAAATAAAGGAAATGTGAGTATCATTTGAACATTTTCAATTGTTTCTTTATTCATTCTTAGTCATTTCATCACAATAATCTACATTTAAACTCTTTATACTGTCTAGAATATGATTCATGCCTTATTTCAAAAATATCAGATTATACATTGTAATTACGCATATAAAGTTCAAATAATGCAATTCTGAGAATCATTTGAGCATTTCATTCGTTTCTGTATTCATTATATGTTATTTCATCACAGTAATCTACTTTTAAACTCTTTATTAATATCTACAATATGATTAATATCTTATTTATTCAAAAATATTGGATTATACAAGATAATTACGCATATAAAGTTCAAATAATGCAATTCTAAGTATCATTTGAGTATTTCATTCATTTCTGGATTCATTCTAAGTTATTTGAACAATATAATCTCAGTTTAAACAGTTTATACCGTCAAAAAATTTGATTTATATCCAATTTATTCAAAAGTATTGGATTATGATGGTAATTACACATATAAAATGCGATTAATGAAATTCTAAGTAACATTTGAGCATTGCAATCATTTCTGGATTCATTCTTAGTAATTTAATTCGCAATAATAAAAATTTAAACTCTTTCTAAGCCATTTCATCATAATAATAATCTACATTTAAACTATTTATACTGACTATAATATGATTAACATATTATTTATTCATAAACATTGGAGTATACATGGTAATTACGCATATAAATTGCAAATAATACAATTCTGAGTATCATTTGAGCATTTCATTTGTTTCTGGATTCATTCAAAGTCATTTCATCACATTTAAACTCTTTATACTGACTATAATATGATAAATATCATATTTTTTAAAAAAATATTGGATTATACATGGTAATTATGCATATAATGTGCAAATAAATACAATTATGAGAATCATTTGAGAATTTTATTCTTCTCTGGATTCATTTTAAGTCATTTTCATCAGAATAATCTGTTAGGAAGTGTGTAATTTTCAATTTTTAGTGCTAATTACAAGCTAATTAACCAATTAAACATCACACACATAAAGATCTAGCACAAAAGCCATTCACACAAGAGAAAAGGTGGATTTTTTTACCTCTCTTGGTATAGCAACCAAGAGGCTTGAATCCTTGGCTTTGGAGTCGATCGAGAGCTCTCCAATCACCTCCTATTCGCGGCGCCTCGAGTCCACTATAGTATTAACCAAGTTCTTCTCAATTCGTGCTAGCGAAGAGAAGAACGAGTCTAATCCCAAGCGTTCCCTTCTTCAACCAAAGAACCAAACCAATTTGTGGGAGAAAAGGGATGCTCAACACATGAGCTTGAGGGGAGAGGAGATGAGGGGGGGCGGCACACCCTATGGGGGGGGCAAGGTGGCGGCTAGGATGAGAGAAGAGAGAAAAGAAACAAGGAGCCTCCTTTAGGTGCCTTATATAATCTCTTAACCCTAGCTAGGAGTTCACACTATTTACAAGTGTGCCACTCCCACCTACCACCATGCTAGGTCGGCCCCATATAGGACTTTTATGGGTCACTTAATTCTATTAATTAAAGGCCCACTCAAAACTATTTAATTTGTACATTTAATTTACCAATAAATTAAAACCCAAATAACTTAATTAAATTAAGTGTGTTGTTTATAAATAATTATTAACTTAATAATAATTATTTAGAGATTAGAAAATGCATTAATTTATTTCTATATGATCCATTTGACTTAATTAATTATAACGGTCCACAACGCTATCTAATTAATTAATCAACTTATCATATTTTGCAATACTCATTATTGCAAATAAATAAATAATGCACGTATGATTAAATACCAATTTTGTGTGACCCTTTGAGGATTTATGCTATGTTGGACATGGAATTAAATCGCTATTTAATTCCAATAATCATAAGCGGTATCTAGCAACATGTTATGATTCTCAATTCGCATAAATAGTGTACAGCTACAAAATTTCAATCCTGCATACGAGAACAATTATGTATCTCTATTTTGATTCTTATGTCACACGATATCATCGTATAATCCAAGATAGGAACGTGTCATTCTTGCAGATTATACGTTTCTTGATCTAGAGATAATTGTATCAGTTGCTAGCAAACAATCTATCTCCATCAAGGGGCCCAAACAGATATCGTCGCTCACTAAGTGAATTAATGAGGGACATACGATTTTCTTGATAATTTGCTTTTCCCCGCACAATTCAAGAATCCTTAAATCAAGTCCGTATAGCAGCCTTTATCAGGAATCAACGGGAGACATGAATTATAACATCTATCCTCATGTGGAAAAGATAAACATCTCAAACTTAGAACCAAAATCATAACGAAATAAATAATGACACGTAACACAATCCATATATTTATTTCGTGGGGTCCAGTCCTGTACTATGTTCTATAACATATACATATGCAATTAAGTTGGTTACTCTTAACCTATGATTTATAGAACTTAATCATCACTTAACTTGCATACTAATCTTATTGATAATTAATGTCCTTTGTTAATTATCAAGATTATGGACTTTTAGATTTATCGTTGTCATTTACTACTAAATGAATAACAGTGATCTATAATTCAGATCCTCAACCTGAATGAACTGTCAACGAGTAAATCAAAAGAACAAATGATCTGAAATCACCAATAACATAAACTATAGAAGTAGCCTAAATAAGATTGGCTTCTAAGACATATCTCTAACAATCTCCCACTTGGCCTAGAGTCAATCAATGGTGACTTCTAGCAAGTGCATAGTACTCAATGTAATATCCAAAATATACATGTCTCATACTAAAGCCTAGTAATAAAGATACAACTCAAAGCCACTCAGGCATACGTCTAATCCCCATGGATGCAACGTGCAACTCATGTGCGGCTCGAGATAAAGGCTTTGTCAGAGGGTCCGCTGTGTTCGCGGCACCGTCTACCTTCTTGACCTTGACCCATCCATCATTGATCAACTGACGGATGAGATGGAATCGTCGTAGAATGTGCCTAGTCTTTTGATGAGACCTAGGCTCCTTGGACTGAGCTATGGCTCTCGTGTTGTCGCAGTAAATATCCACTGGACTTGAGATGCTTGGAACCACCTCTAGCTCGGTCAAGAACTCCTTGATCCATACACCTTCTTTCGCTGCTTCACCAGCCGCTAAGTATTCTGCTTCGGTGACGGAATCGGCCGTAGTATCTTGTTTGGAACTCTTCCAACTCACGGCACCATTGAGCAGAAATACGAAGCCGGACTGTGATTTTGAGTCATCTCGATCGGTTTGGAAACTAGCATCGGTGTAACCACTTTACAACGAGCGCTTGGTCTCCACCATATACGAGAATGCTATCCTTTGTTCTCTTGAGATATTTGAGGATATTCTTGACTGCAGTCCAATGTGCCATGGCAGGATTGGCTTGGAATCGACTAGTCACGCTAATCGGATGTGCCACATCAGGACGAGTGCATAACATGGCATACATAATCGATCCGACCACAGATGGATACTGGAATTTCTTCATGTATTCACGATCTGTATCATTGGTCGGACTTTGAGACTTGCTCAAGAAAATGCCATGTGACATAGGCAAGAATCCCTTTTTGAAATTTGCCATGTTGTGTTTGTTCAACACTTTGTCAATATATGCATCTTGGCTCAAGCCTAACATCCTTCTCGATCTATCTCTATAGATCTTGATTCCTAGGATATAGGCGGCTTCGCCCAAATCTTTCATTGAGAACACCTTCTTCAATGAATCCTTAACTGCATTCAACTCGGGGATATCATTCCCGATCAATAGGATATCATCAACATATAGAACAAGAAACACAACCACGCTCCCACTGATCCTCTTGTAAACACAAGGTTCCTTTTCGCTTTGGACGAAGTTCAATTTCTTGACTTCTTCATCAAAGCGTTTGTTCCAACTCCT
This sequence comes from Rhynchospora pubera, assembly GCA_028095005.1. Taxonomy (NCBI): domain Eukaryota; kingdom Viridiplantae; phylum Streptophyta; class Magnoliopsida; order Poales; family Cyperaceae; genus Rhynchospora; species Rhynchospora pubera. Next base: position 178,821,766 of record CM051462.1, read on the forward strand.
TGATGCTTGCTTCAATCCATAAATGGACCTTTGAAGTTTGCATACCTTGTTAGCATTCTTTGGATCCACAAAACACTCGGGTTGTGTCATATACACATCTTCTTCCAAATTTCCATTTAGGAAGGCGGTTTTGACATCCATTTGCCATATTTCATAATCATGAAATGCGGCAATTGCTAACATGATCCGAATTGACTTGAACATAACGGCGGGCGAAAAAGTTTCTTCATAGTCAATACCATGAACTTGTTTGTAACCTTTCGCTACGAGTCGTGCTTTGTAAATGGTCAAGTTGTCATCCATGTCGACCTTTCTTTTAAAGATCCATTTGTTCTCAACGGGTTTTACTCCGTTGGGAAGATCAACCAAGGTCCATACCTTGTTGTCATACATGGATTGCATTTCAGATTCCATGGCTTTAAGCCATTCCTTAGAGTCGGGTTTTCTTTTCATGTCATCAATGGTCAAAGGCTCATCGTTCTCCATAACGAGAACGTCGTGCAAACCTAAATATCTTATAGGTGGACGACTTGGCCTTGCCGATCTTCGTAGGGTAGATGCTTGAGGTTCTTGAACTTGCTCCACAACGGTTTGTGGACTTTGTTCTTGAACATCAAGTGTAGGTGCATCCTCAACATTATCGACACGCGATATGTTTGAGTTTTCATTTGAGGGAGCTTGTTCTTGAACCTCTTCTTCCACAACAACTTGTGGAATAGGTTCGGCTACAATCTCATTCGGTGCAACCTCATTTGGTGCAACCTCATTTGGCACTATATTTGGAACAACCAAATTACCTACTTGAGGTATTTTTTGTTGTTGTGGTTCTTGAATTTCTTCAATAACCAACGCTCCCACTACTTCTTCTTGAGATAAATTCCTTTTCCAAGAATTCCGCATGTCGTGCAACAACTATTTTGTTCTCGACACGGTTATAGAAGTAGTAACCCTTCGTTTCCTTAGGGTATCCTACGAAATGACACGTAACACAATCCATATATTTATTTCGTGGGGTCCAGTCCTGTACTATGTTCTATAACATATACATATGCAATTAAGTTGGTTACTCTTAACCTATGATTTATAGAACTTAATAATCACTTAACTTGCATAATAATCTTATTGATAATTAATGTTCTTTGTTAATTACCAAGATTATGGACTTTTAGATTTATCGTTGTCATTTACTACTAAATGAATAACAATGATCTATAATTCAGATCCTCAACCTGAATGAACTGTCAACGAGTAAATCAAAAGAACAAATGATCTGAAATCACCAATAACATAAACTATAGAAGTAGCCTAAATAAGATTGGCTTCTAGGACATATCTCTAACATAATCTACATTTAAACTCTTTATACTGTCTAGAATATGATCAATATCTTATTTATTCAAAAAGATTGGATTATATATGGTAATTACACATATAAAATAAAAATAATGCAATTCTGAGTTTTCATTCGAGCATTTAATTCGTTTCTGGATTAATTCTAAGTCATTTCATCACAATAATCAACATTTAAACTATTTATACTATTTAGAATATAATGAATGTCTAATTTATTAAACAAGATTGGATTATAAATTGTAATTACGCATATAAATTGCAAAAAATGCAATTCTGAGTATCATTTGAGAAATTCAATCATTTCTTTATTCATTCTTAGTTATTTAATTACAATAATCGACATATATATTCTTTACGCTTTCTAGAATGTGATTAATATCATATTTCTTAAAAAACAATGGATTATTCATGGTAATTACACATATAAAATGCGAATAATGCAATTCTGAGTACCATTTGAACATTTCAATCCTTTCTTGATTCATTCTTATTTATTTCATCACAATAATCAAAATTTAAACTCTTATACTGTCTATAATATGATTCATGTCTTATTTATTCAAAAAGTTTGGATTATACAAGGTAATTAGACATATAAAGTGAACATAATGCAATTCTGAGTATCATTTGAGCATTTCAATCGTTTCTTGATTCATTCTAAGTCATTTCAACACAATAATCTACTTTTAAATTCTTTATACTGTCACCAATATTATTAATATCATATTTATTTAAAAATATTGGATTGTACATGGTAGTTACGCATATAAAGTGCAAATAATGCAATTCTGAGTATCATTTGAGTATTTCTTTCGTTTCTGGATTCATTCTAAGTCATTCGATCACAATAATCTTAATTTAAATTCTTTATACTGTCAAACAATATGATTTATGTCCAATTTATTCAAAAATATTGGATTATAAATGGTAATTACGCATATAAATTGCAAACAATGCAATTCTGAGTATCATTTGATCATTTCAATTGTTCCTGCTTTCATTCTAAGTCATTTCATTGTAATAATCTACATTTAAACTCTTTATAATGGCTAGAATATTATTCATGTCTTACTTATTTAAAAAGGTGGTATTATAAACGGCAATTACTTATATATAGTGCAAATAATGCAATTCTTAATATCATTTGAACACTTCAATCATTTATAAATTCATTCTAAGTCATTTCATCTCAATAATCTACATTTATACTCTTTATACTGTCTCGAACATGATTAATGTCTAATTTATAAAAAATATTAGATTATAAATGGTAATTACACATATCAAAATTCAAATACTGCAATTCAGAGTATCATTTGAACATTGCAGTTGTTTCTGGATTCATTCTAAGTCATTTTTTCACAATAATCTACATTTAAACTCTTTATACTGTCTAGAATATGATTAATATCTTATTTACTCAAAACAATTGAATTATGAATGGTAATTACGCATATGAAATGTAAATAATGTAATTTTGAGTATCATTAGAGCATTTCATTTGTTTCTGGATTCATTCTAAGTCATTTCATCACAATAATCTACATTTAAACTCTTTATACTGTCTACAATATTATTCATGTCTTATTTATTAAAATATGTTGGATTATACATGCTAATTACGCATATAAAATGTAAATAATGCAATTCTGAGTATCATTTGAGCATTTCAATCGTTTATGGAGTCATTCTAAGTCATTTCATCATAATAATCTACTTTTAAACTCTTTATGCTGACTATAATATGATTAATATCTTATTATTAAAAAATATTAGATTTTAAATGATAATTATGCATATAATGTGCAAATAATGCAATTCGGGGTATCATTTGTGTATTTCATTCATTTCTGGATTCATTCTAAGTTATTCGATCACAATAACCTCAGTTTAAACTCTTTATACTGTCAAAAAAAATATGATTTATGTCCTATTTATTAAAAAAGATGGGATATAAATGGTAATTTCGCATTTACATTGTAAATAATGAAATTTCGAATATCATTAGATCATTTCAATCGATTCTGGTTTCATTCTAAGTCATTTTATCACAATAATCTACATTTGAACTTTTTATACTGTCTAGAATATGATTAAAATCTTATTTATTCAAAAGATTGGATTATAAATGGTAATTACGCATATAAATCACAAATAATGCAATTGTGAGTATCTTTTGAACATTTCAATCGTTTCTTTATTCATTCTTAGTCATTTCATCACAATAATCTACATTTAAACTCTTTATATTGTCTTGAATATGATTCATGTCTTACTTATTCAAAATGATCGGATTATACTTTGTAATTATGCATATAAATTTCAAGTAATGCAATTCTGAGAATCATTTGAGCATTTCATTCGTTTCTGGATTCATTTTATATCATTTCATCACAATAATCTAGTTTTTAAACCTTTTATAGTGTCTAGAATATGATTACTATCTTATTTATTAATAAATATTGGATTATACAAGGTAATTACGCATATAAAGTTCAAATAAAGCAATTCTAAGTATCATTTGAGTTTTTCATCCGTTTCTGGATTCATTCTAAGTCATTTGATCACAATAATCTCAGTTTAAACTGTCAAAAAATTTGATTTATGTCCAATTTATTAAAAAAAATTGGATTATAGATGGTAATTCGTATAAAAATACAAATAATTAAATTCTAAGTAACATTTGAGCATTTCAATCGTTTCTGGATTCATTCTTAGTAATTTCATCGCAATAATAAAAATTTAAACTCTTTCTATGTCATTTCATAACAATAATCTACATTTAAACTCTTCATAATGACTATAATATGATTAATATATTATTTATTCATAAGGATACATGGTAATTACGCATATAAACAGCAAATAATGCAATTATGAGTATCATTTGAGCATTTCATTCGTTTCTGGATTTATTCTAAATCATTTCATCACAATAATATACTTGTAAACTCTTTATACTGACTATAATATGATTAATATCATATTTATTCAAAAATAGTGGATTATACAAGGTAATTACGCATATAATATGCAAATAAATAGAATTCTGTGTATCATTTGAGCTTTTCATTCTTCTCTGGATTCATTCCAAGTCATTTCATAAGAATAATATACATTTATACTCTTTATACTGTCCAGAATATGATTAATATCTTATTTATTTGAAAAGATTGGATTATATAAGGTAATTACACATATAAAGTCAAATAATGCAATTTTGAGTATCATTTGAGCAATTGATTCGTTTCGGGATTCATTCTAAGTCATTTCATCACAATAATCTACATTTAAAAATTATTTATACTGTTTAGAATATAATGAATGTCTAATTTATTAAACAAGATTGGATTATAAATGGTAATTACGCATATAAATTGCAAATAATGCAATTCTGAGTATCATTTGAGCAATTCAATCGTTTGTTTATTCATTCTTAGCCATTTCATCACAATAATCTACATTTATATTCTATATGCTGTCTAGTATATGATTAATATCATATTTGTTGAGAAACAATGGATTATACACGGTAATTACACATATAAAATGTGAATAATGCAATTCTAAGTACCATTTGAAAATGTTAATCGAATCTTGATTTATTCCTAGTTATTTCATCACAATAATCAAAATTTAAACTCTTTATACTGTCAAGAATATGATTCATGTCTTATTTATTCAAAAGATTGGATTATACAAGGTAATTAGACATATAAAGTGCAAATAATGCAATTCTGAATATCATTTGAGCATTTCAATAGTTTCTATATTCATTTTAACTTTCTAAGTCATTTCAACACAATAATCTACTTTTAAACTCTTTATACTATCAACGATATGATTAATATCATATTTATTTAAAAAAATTTGGATTATACATGGTAATTACGCATATAAAGTGCAAATAATACAATTCTGGGTATCATTTGAGTATTTCATTCGTTTCTGGATTCATTCTAAGTCATTCGATCACAATAATATAAATTTTCTTTATACTGTCAAAAATTATGATTTATGACCAATTTATTCAAGAATATTGGATTATAAATGGTAATTACGCATATCAATTGCAAATAATATAATTCTGATTATCATTTGAGCATTTCAATCGTTCCTGCATACATTCTAAGTCATTTATCGTATTAATCTACATTTAAATTCTTTTTAATTGCTAGAATATTATTCATATCTTATTTCTTTAAAAAGATTGTATTATAAATGACAATTACTTATATATAGTGCAAATAATGCAATTCTTAGTATCATTTGAGCACTTCAATCATTTATGAATTCATTCTAAGCCATTTCATCACAATAATCTACATTTACACACTTTATACTGTATAGAACATGATTAATGTCTAATTTGTTAAGAAAATATTAGATTATAAATGGTAATTACGCATATTAAATTCAAATATTGTAATTCTGAGTATCATTTGAACATTGCAAACATTTCTAGATTCATTCTAAGTCATTTTATCACAATAATCTACACTTAAACTCTTTATACTGTCTAGATTATGATTAATATCTTATTTATTCAAAAATATTGAATTATGAATGGTAATTACGCATATAAAGTGCAAATAATGTAATTTTGAGTATCATTTGAGCATTTCATTCATTTCTGGATTCATTCTAAGTCATTTCATCACCATAATCTACATTTAAACTCTTTACACTTTTTAGAATATGATGAATGTCTAATTTATTAAAAAACAGTTTGGTTTATAAATGATAATTACGCATATAAAATGCAAGTAACGCAATTCTGTGTATCATTTGTGCATTTCATTCGTTTCTGGATTAGTTCATAGTCATTTCATAGCAATAATCTACATTTAAACTTTTTATACTGTCTAGAATATGATTCATGCCTTATTTATTAAAATAGATTGGATTTTTACATGCTAATTACGTATAAAATATAAATAATACAATTCCGAGTATCAATTGAGCATTTCAATCATTTATGGAGTCATCCTAAGTCATGTCATTATAATAATTTTCTTTTAAACTCTTTATGCTGACTATAATATGATTAATATCTTATTTATTCAAAAAGATTAGATTATAAATGGTAATTACATATATAATGTGCAAATAATGCAATTCGGAGTATCATTGGGGTATTTCATTTATTTCTGGATTCATTTTAAGTCATTCGATCACTATAATCTCAGTTTAAGCTCTTTATACTGTCAAAAAGAATATAATTTATGTCCTATTTATTCAAAAAAATTGAATTACAAATGGTAATTACGCATATAAATTGCAAATAATGCAATTCTGAGTATCATTAGCGCATTTCAATCGTTTCTGGTTTAATTCTAAGTCATTTTATCACAATAATGTACATTTTAACTCTTTATACTGTCTAGAATATGATTAATATCTTATTTGTTCAAAAAGATTGGATTATAAATGGTAATTACGAATATAAAGTGCAAATAATGCCATTTTGAGTATCATTTGAGCATTTTATTCATTTTTTGCATTCATTTTAAGTCATTTCATCACAATAATCTACATTTAAAATCTTTATACTGACTGTAATATGATTAATATCTTATTTATTAAAAAATATTGGAAGATACATGCTAATTACACAGATAAAGTTCAAATAATGTAATTCGGAGTATAATTTGAGCATTTCATTCTTTTCTGGATTAATTCTAAATAATTTCATCACAATTATATGCTTTTTAACTCTTTATATCGACAATAATACGTTTAATATCTTATTTATTCATAAAAATTAGATTATACATGATAATTACGCATATAACTTGCAAATAATTCAACTTTGAGTATCGTTTGGGAATTTCTATCGTTTCTAGATTCTTTCTTAGTCATTTCATCACAATAATTTATCTTTAAACTCTTTATATTGTCTAGAATTTGATTCATGTCTTATTTATTCAAAAAGATTGGATTATACAGGATAATTACACATATAAAGTGCAAATAAATGCAATTCTGAGAATCATTTAAGCATTTTATTTGTTTCTGGATTCGTTCAAAGTCATTTTATCACAATAGTCTACGTTTATACTCTTTATACTGTCTAGGATATGATAAATTTCTAATTTACTAAAAAAGATTGGATTATAATTGGTAATTACGCATATAAATTGCAAATAATGCAATTCTCAGTATAATTTGAGCATTTCAATCGTTTCTTAATTCATTCTTAGTCATTTCATCACAATAATCTACATTTAAACTCTTTATACTATCTAGAATATGATTCATGTCTTATTTGTTCAAAAAGGTTGGATTATACATGGTAATTAAGCATATAAAACGGAAATAATGCAATTTTGAGTATAATTTGAGCATTATAATTGTTCCTGGTGTATTTCAAAGTAATTTAAACACAATAATATACTTTTAAAATTTTTGTTCTGACTCTAACAAGATTAATATATTATTTATTCAAAAATATTGGATTATAAATGGAAATCACGCATATAAAATGTAAATAATGCAATTTTGGTTATCATTTGAGCATTTCATTAATTTCTGGAGAAGTATGCAACATGATCAATGTCTTATCACAAAAATCTACATTATACTCTTTATTCTGTCTAGAATATGATGAATGTCTAATTTATTCAAAAATATTGGATTATAAATGGTAATTACGCATATAAATTGCAAATAATGCAATTCTGAGTATCATTTGAGCATTTCAGTTGTTTCTTTATTCATTCTTAGTCATTTCATTACAATAATCTACTTTAATACTCTTTATGCTGTCTAATATATGATTAATATCATATTCTTTAAAAATAATGAATTATACATGGCAATTACACAAATAAAATGCGAATAATGCAATTCTGAGTACCATTTTAACATTTTAATCATTTCTTGATTCATTCTTAGTTATTTCATCACAACAATCAAAATATAAAATCTTTATATTGGATTACACATGGTAATTAGACATATAAAATGCTAATAATGCAATTCTGAGTATCATTTGAGCATTTCAATTTTTTCTGGATTCATTCTAAGTCATTTCAACACAATAATCTACTTTTTACACTCTTTATACTCTCTAGAATATGATTCATGTCTTATTTATTAAAAAAAATGATTATACAAGGTGATTACGCATATAAAGTGCAAATAATACAATTTTAAGTATCATTTGAGAATTTCATTCATTTCTGGATTCATTCTACGTCATTCGATCACAATAATCTCAGTCTAAACTCTATATACTGTCAAAATAATATGATTTATGTCTTATTTATTAAAAAAGATTGGATTATAAATGACAATTACGCATATAAACTGCAAATAATGTAATTCTGAGTATAATTTGAACATTTCAATCGTTTTTGCGTTCATTCTAAGTCATTTCACCACAATGAACAACATTTAAACACTTTATAATGGCAAGAATATTATTCACATCTTATTTTCTTTAAATAGATTTGATTATAAATGGTAATTACATATATAAAATGCAACTAATGCAATTCTGAGTATCATTTAAACACTTCAATCATTTCAGAACTCATTCTAAGTCATGTCATCACAATAATCTATATTTATACTCTTTATACTGTCTAGAACATAATCAATGTCTAATTTATTCAAAATACTGGATTATAAATGGTAATTACGCATATCAATTGCAAATACTGCAACACTGAGTATCATTTGACCATTTCAATTGTATCAGGATTCATTCTTAGTCATTTTATCATAATAATCTACATTTAAACTCTTTATACTGTCTAGAATATGATTATTATCCTATTTATTCAAAAAGATTGGATTATGAATGGTAATTACGCATATAAAGTGGAAATATTTAAATTTTGAGTATCATTTGAGCATTTCATTCATTTCTGAATTCATTCTAAGTCATTTCATCACAATAATCTATAATTAAACTCCATATACTGTCTAGAACATTATTCATGTCTTATTTATTCAAAATATTGGATTATAAATGGTAATTACGCATATAATTTGCAAATAATGCAATTCTGAGTTTCATTTAAGAATTTCAATCGTTTCTTGATTCATTCTTTGTCATTTCATCACAATAATCTATATTTAAACTCTTTATACTGTCTAGAATATGACTTATGTTTTATTTATTCAAAAAGATTGAATTATACATGGTAATTACGCACATAAAATGCAACTAATACAATTCTGATCTCAGTTTAAACACTTTATGCTGTCAAAAATTAGGATTTATGTCCTATTTATTCAAAAAGATTGGATTATAAATGGTAACTACGCATATAAATTGCAAATAATGCAATTCTGAGAATCATTAGAGCATTGCAATCGTTTCTGGTTTCATTCTGTCACACCCCAAGACCGGAGCGTCGACAATCGCCGTGAGTGTGCAACTACTCTGCACATTCACAAGGCTTTCTCTAATTCACTACCATATAAAAATAAATTAGTAAATGCATAGAAAACTGTATAAAAAAAAATAGAAGGAGAGAATTAATAAAACTATCAAATTAAATAATCACTTAAAATATACTAATACATGCAATCATATTTACATAAATGCTCTAAAACGTTGCACATATTGATATTGATATGAAAATTTCAGATTAAATTAAAGTAAAACCAGTAATGCAAGCATCCAAAATATGCACTCTATATTTACAAAAGTATATTTACCTAATATATGTACATAAATTGTGTTTAAGCATGAGCTGAAATGGAAACGCCAACACAAATCTTTTTATAACTTAAAAAGATGGAGATTACATGTAATATTTAAAGGCAAAAGCTAACGAGACCATAATAATATTTATGCCATTACTATATACCAGTATAAATTATCCAAAATTGCCAATGTGTTTAGAGTTAAAATGCATGTTTACTTATATATATATTCAAAGATATAAAATACAAGTTGGAATATAATTGAAACACAGCGCTTGTTGGTCAGTATATATAAAAGTAATTGCTACTAAAAATCAAATTTACATAAGCATGAGCTAACTGTACAATTGTCAACAAAATACAAAAATTTGTTTAGTAAATAATATACCATAGTCTAAGCTAGCTAGACCATCAGCCCTAAATTATGCAGTCAATTATAAGCAATTACTAATATAGAAGTTTGGTCTAGGAAATAAAATATATAATTCTTGGATATCACAAGCTCACCAAGTTACGACAAATGGCTTACTCCTTCACAAACGCAACCCGCTCGCTCACCCTGGAACCCACAAAGTGGAAACGTGAGATAAATAAATTTATCTCAGTACGGTATTCAGTTCCAGCCACTTGAATTTCACTTTCAAGTTTAGAAACTAATTACATTACTGAGTCAAATTAAAATAACAGATTTATTAGGAAAACATTTACATATCAATTCAACGATCATAGCTATCTCAAATTCAGCCACTTAATGCAATATGAAACATGAGTTCAGCAACAATTCCATGACAATTCAGATTTTAAACAAATATAACAAATGCTGACTCAAATGTTTGGACATTCTAGTAATATGCAAGTCTGGTTCCATCAATCAATTCAAGTCATTAATTCTGCGAGCCACCTTCTTTGATGACTACCAACAGCCAAACAATTCACACTCAATTCAATCAAATGAATATTCTAATTGTACATGCATGTTGGGAACACTCACCCTCTTGACCATTCTAGACTGGACTTTTAGAGTCCCGGTACATAAGCGCTTATTACACGATGCTTGGTAGGATGGTTCATGACGCCACCTCCAAACATTACGAGTGTCTATCTCAACCACACAAGATGTACTATTCATCACATTCAGAACACATTTCAATGAAATACCATTCAACATGCCACTTAAATCATGCATCATTTATATATAAACAGATTTTCATGAATGCAACAATTAATGAACACAACATGCAAGCTACTAATTAAGTCTGTATTTCTGTATATATAAAAAAATAATTAAATTAAAACTCAAGTGGAATCCGTACCTCATAAATAAAATGCAGCAGCAAAAAGCAAGACAAGGCAATCCTATTAACTCTTAGTCATATCGACTATCCTCGGTTTTGATACTCGACCGTCCGACTCTAAACAAATAAAATAACTCTACTAAGTCCTTAATTCAAACAATCATACAAATTCACTCAACAAGTAATTTATTCAAACCATAGCATACTTTGTCATTTTCATTTTTTTTTTGTGTGGTCGGTTTGGGTTTGCTAAACCATAAATTACACTTTTTACTAACGTCCTACGTAACTCCAAACTAATTTGTATAATCATGTTAAGACAGTTTTCCATTTGGTAACTAACCAGTACCAAGTTGTTTACAATTTAATTAATTTCATTTTAAACCCAATGCCAATAAAAGAAATAAAGAGCATTGGATTATATCTAACTTTGTTGTTTCCATTCCCGTACCATCTGGTACTTTGGTACCATAGTCTTTATACCATTTCAGTTATTATTTTATCTACTGTGCTTTTAATTGACAAATTTCCAAAGCAAACAAATTACCAAACTCATAAGCTATTCGCCAATAAATTTCAAATTTCCATTTTATCAAAATAAACCAAATTTGAAAATGATTTTTCAAATAAACTTGAAACTGCAAAGAAATTAGAATATCATTTAATACTTATGCTATCTACATAGAACAAAATTTCAGCCACAAAAATTTTGCAAGGAAACCCAAAGAACTTCAAATTTCCAATTTAATGAAATATTTGACAAAATACAAAATCAGTTGAATCTTTAAAGAGACTATTAAGAGACTCACTTTCTCAAATACAAATTTAGAGATGACCACCAAGAATAATTCGGCTTCTAGCTTTGTTCAACCCTTCCTCCACCGGAGATTCTACTTGATGTTATTATTTCCTATTTTCTATGAATGTTGGATGGATTTCTAATTGGCTTATTAATATGATTTTTATTTCACTCAATTTCTCCAAATAGCATGGTCGGCTAAGGAAGAAAGAAAGGATATGTGGGAGACAATTACAAGGCCGGACAAAGAGATGTGTTTATATGTGGTGATATGTCCAAAGTTTGGATACTTGATATTTTTTTCAAATAAATACGGGACACATTTCTAATTAATGAACCAAAGAAACTATATGACATGTGGGTCCTAATTGGCATGCAACAACAAAAAAAAAATGATACACCAAGAGCATAAAATTCATGAAACTTGCTAATAAATATCTAATTATAAAATCAGTCCAAAAAGTAACGCAATTGAATATCTTTAAAGAATTGAATTAAAATATTAATTGCACAAAATAAAACTTGAGCAATACAGTAACCTCGAAACCTGTCAATTAAAAATTCTGAAAATATTTCTAAGACATTTTAATTAAGTTTCTAAATTTTATCTTATCAAATTTATTCATTCAATACATTTGTAGTGTAACACATTCTAAATTATTTTATCACAATAATTAAAATTGAAACTCTTTATACTGTCTATTATGATTTATGTCTTATTTACTTAAAAATATTGGATTACACATGCTGATTACGCATATAAAGTGCAAATATTGCAATTCTGAGTATCATTTGAGCATTTTAATCTTTACAGGGATTCATTCTTAGTCATTTCATCACAATAATCTACGTTTAAACTCTTTATACTGACTACAACATGATTAATATCTTGTTTATTCAAAAACATTAGATTATACATGGTAATTACGCATATTATGAGCAAATATTGCAATTCTGAATATCATTTGTTTCTGAATTCATTGTAAGTCATTTCATCAGAATAATCAACATTTAAACGCTTTATACTGTCTAGAATATGATTAATATCTTATTTATTCAAAAAGATTGGCTTATATATGGTAATTACGCATATAAATTGTAAATAATTCAATTCTTTGTTTAATTTGAGAATTTCATTAGTTTTGTATTCATTCTAAGTCCATCACAATAATACACATTTAAACTCTTTATAATGTATAGAATATGATAAATGTTTAATTTATTAAAAAATATTGGATTATACTTTATACATGGTAATTACGCATATAAAGTGTAAATATACAATTCTGAGTATCATTTGAGCATTTAATCGTTTCTTGATTTAATCTAACTAATTTCATCACAATAATCTGTCTAGTATATGATTATTTTTTTTTTAGAAACGCTAGATAGGGGCTATCTAGGGAAACAAAAGGAAAAAAAAAAGAAAAAACAACAACTAAAAAAATTAGCAATACTTAAGAAACAGAGTTGCCTCATGAACTATCCAGTTGTGGACTCCTTGTATGTTCCTCCTCTGGTTCCTGAAAACTCTGTTATTTCTTTCAATCCACAGTCTCCAGAGTGTCACAGCAATGTAAATACATGTAAGCTCTGCTGATGGGAACATAAAGCGCTAAGGGCAGAAAGGATGGACTGATACACGGTTCGGTCAACATTTAGCATGCACCAGATGGCTTTAGCAAATGTGCAATCACAAGAAAGATGGAATTGTGTCTCCAGAATCTGCTCTCCACACAGATGACACTGGGGAGCAAAGTTAATGTGTCTTTTTTGTAACTGATCCTGTGTCATGATTCTGCCATGGGCCAGGAAAACCAGAAACTGTCGGATTGATGGAGGAACCTTAAGTTTCCAAAGCTTGAGGAAGTGGAAACTGATCTTACCAGCAGAGACGAGGCGCTTGTACAATGAGGAAGCTGAGTAAGTTGCATCAGTTCTCCATCTCTAAAAGAGAGTATCAGGCGTTGAACTATTCAGCAACAGTGAGACCAAGGCAAGCTTTTCCGCCTGTACAGCAGTCAGGGGTGAAGCAAAAAGAGAGTACAAGCGACTCCTGGCCCGTTTCAGAGTAATATTCTTACATGGAAACATTGAATTTTCAAATCCATAAAAGGCAAAGATGTTTCCTCCCCAATTATCATACCACAGAAGTGTATTAGAGCCGCTAGTCACCTCTGATTTGGTCGAAAGTTGGAAGTACAGTCTCAGGTTGAATATATCATTCCAGAAAAAAGAACCTGTGCATTCCATGCCAACGGTGGGATGTTGTGGTCACGCTTAGCATATAGTTGCTTTGCTATACAAGTCCACAGCGAAACAGGTTGTTTATAAAGCCACCAAATCCAACGAACGAGAAGTGAGATGTTTTGGAGCTTGAGGTTTATTTGGGTAGGCACATCTTGTCCCAGGATACTAGATGAATAGCTTTGCTGCTCGAGTGAGGTCCTTTCCAAATAAAGTTCCTTCTTACTTTATCTAGATTTTTAATGACCCAAGCCGGAAGAGAAAAGACAGACATAAAATAAATTGGAATCGAAGAGAGGACTGAGGAAGCTAAAACAACTCTACCTGCTCTTGAAAGCAGTCTACATTTCCAACCAGCTAGTTTCGAAGCAACTTTGTCAATCAAGCTCTGAAAACATGCTCTATCTGGCCTTCTATCTGTGAGCGGTAGTCCTAAGTACTTGATAGGCAGGGTGGTGGCCGGGCAACCCAGCAGTGATTGGAGGAGAGAGCATTGTTGAGGAGGTAAGTTGAACGGCACTAAAGCTGTTTTGTTCAGGTTTAGCTGAATTCCTGAGACATTTGAGAAAGCATGTAGGACACAAATTAAAGTTCTAACAGCTTAGTTCTTTGTAGTCGAGAAAACAAGGGTATCATCGGCGTATTGTAGCATGTAGTAAGGGCCTGGCAGCCGCCTAGAAATACCGGCTTGAATGGAAGTAGAGGCTGCTTGGATCATTCTGCTAAGCACATCAGCAGCAATGATGAAAAGCGAGGGGGAAAGAGGATCCCCTTGACAACTACGAAATCCGGGCTCTGGACCAGTGCTGTGATGCAAGAAGTTGATGTTAGATTATTTGGCACTGGAACGGCCTGTTCCAGTGGTCTGGGACGGCCCGTCCCAATTCTGGGGCAGTCCGGTCCAGACACTGCGCAGAGAAAGACACGTTCTAAGTCTAGAACGGCCTAGTCCAATGCACTGGGACGGCCCGTCCTAATTGTGGGACGGCCCGGTCCAGAATCTGCGACATATTAAGGAAATAATCTATTTTTGGTGGGCTATTTCTGCTTGGCCTCCAAGCATTCAGTTACATGGTAATAGGTTAAACGTGGCTGTAAAGAAAAGCCAGATTTGGTGCAGGGATGTGTTGCCTTTTATAGGTGGTAATATTTAGAAACATTGCCTAATTATGATGGTTAATTATAGCATTGTTTGGAGGCCAAGAAGCCTTTGGCTCTCTATATAAAGGGGTAGGTCCCCAAGGGACAAGACTACCACGAAATACACTGCATACATGTGTTGAAAGCAGTATTTTCTGCCTCTCTCTTTATTCCTCCATCAAATAGCTTGAGAAGGTGCTCTAAGTTCAGGCAAAGAGTACCAAGGCGAGTCTTGATCCTTTGGAAGACCTTTTTTCCTGTCTTGGGTGTCAACAACAATAGGAGATAAGAAACATACACGTTAGGAGACATCAACAAGTGCTCAACATCAAGATTCAGGTCATAACAATGGAATTAGGTAAGCTTCCGCTCACGATTTAGTTTTCTGTGTTATTGGAACGGTCCGGTCTATGACCAGGACGGTCCGTTCCAACTGCTGGTTCTGCGAGTTTATATTTTCTGGGTTGCTTATTTGAATTGCTAGAATTGTTTATTCCCTTTAGCTTTAAAGCAAACCCATCAAGTGGTATCAGAGCCACTCGTCGTGAGCCAGTAGCATGACACAAAAGTTTAAATCTAAGTATTTAATCGATCTAGAAAATTTGTTTTGATCTGAACTGCTTAAGTTTTCTGGCACTGCTGACTTGGGCGGTCCGTTCCATGTTTGGGACGGCCCATCCTAGTGGTCTGGGGCGGCCCGTTCCAATTCTGGGACGGCCCGTTCCAGATTTTTCTGCACTTCTCCTGGACTGTTTTTTTGAACTGTTTCTGAAGTATCTGGCATTTGGACGGTCCGTTTCATGGATCGGACGGACCGTTCCATTAGTTTTTGGATTGTTTTATGATTTGTTTGATTGAGATTTGTGCCAGAATTGTTGTTTGTAATTGCTAAATGGACCCAAAGGGCTACAACTTGAACTGTTATTGAATTGTTTGATTTTATTTAGCCCTTTGTTATATTTCAAGTTGATTTGAAATTGCAATTGCTTGAAATGATTTTGAAAATTAAGTTAAAGTTTTGAAAATTCAAAATCGTTTAAAATCTGACCTAATTGGATGATTTAGATTTAGAGTAGATTGTCAGGTTAGGAGAGAAATCGTTCGGATTTCTCGACCTAGTTTAGGACGACATCTATCTACTTCTCTGCGGTTTTCAAACGGACCGTCCTAGAATTGGGGCGGACCGTTCTAGATTCAGTTTTGGTTGCAAACTGCTTAGGTATTGATCAGATCTTAAGGGGACGGACCGTTCCACTACCAGGACGGGCCGTTCCAGAACCAGAATTGTTAGGTTTTAAGCCAATATTCAGGTTGTTTGTACGGTTAGGTACAAATAACGGTTTATGCATCCCTCATCCTCTCTTCTCTGCCGTGGTTTTCATTAGTAAGAGCTGTAAGTGTTGGGTTACACCATGTTGTCATGAGGACAAGTTCTGCCGCAGAAAATAAGGTCGGCGCCTAAGTGTCCATATGACCCTGACTTTTTCTGGGAATCTTGCCTGGATGTGGTGTAATTTCAAAGGCTGCTGGCTGAACGGGAGACCACCGCTTTCTTTTCTTACCTTAATATGACCATACTGGACTGTATGGTCATATCTATCTTTGGTTCTCTTCTGGTCTATTTAGGGCGGACCGTTCTCTCACCAAAACGGTCCGTTCCAGGTTTGTTGGTTCGTATGTATTCCATACGATTCAATATGTGTATACCTTAGGGTTTGCAACTGGGTCCTAAGTCTTTATCATCCTAGGTCAGTATTTAGTTAAGGTTTTTCATATTAGGATTGATGTGCATAATGAAAAGTCTAGGTTTAGGTATACTTTAAGTCTAATATAAAGGTAACTTGAGTTGTATTTGAGAGTTGAACCAATATGAATATCATCTCGTCAAAGTGGGCTCTCATATTAATGGTTGTTTCAAAGGCTCAAATACAAAGTGTATTAAGGTACATATAACTTTTAAATTATGAATCGGCTCAAAGGAAGGATATAATTTAAAAGGCTATATGTGCAATGTTTTGGTAGAATCAAATGGATAATGAATATAAGGTTTTACATATAATTAATTAATCGGTCCAAAGGAAGGTTAATTAATTGATATGTTGTGAATCATTACATTTGATACTACACCTAATTGATTGAAGTTTGCTTGGAGACTCCAAAGAGCACTTGCAAATGAATAAAGACTAGTAGATGGGATTTGAACCTTTATATTTTGTGATTTAACTTATACATTATGGTTATTAATATTAGTGTATTTTGTCTTTGGTTTATTTTAGCAAATATTCCAGCTAGCATTAACAGCATACCCATGCTGACTGGTTCCAACTTTAAGGAATGGAAGGAGAACTTGATGATAGTTCTCGGTTGTCTAGATCTTGACCTTGCATTTAGGGAGAAGAAACCATCTGAGATTACTGCTAAGAGCAGTCAACAACACATTCAAAGTGTGGCTCAGTGGGGACGCTCCAATCGCATGGGCATTATGATCATCAAGAAGACAATCCCAGAGGCATTCAGGGGTACCGTTTCTGATTCCGATGAGGCTATGGCATGCTTGGAAGAAATTGAGAAGAGATTTGTCAAGAATGAGAAATCGGAGATTTGTACATTCATGGCAAGACTCACCTCTATGAAGTATAATGGGAAAGGCAACATTCGTGAGTACGTTTTGGAAGTGTCTAATCTTGCTTCAAAGTTACAAGCCCTTAAGTTAGACATATCTGAAGAAATTCAGGTGTGTCTAGTGCTTAACTCTCTCCCTAGTCAGTATAACCATTTCAAGGTTACTTATAACTGCACTAAGGACAAGTGGACTCTGAATGAACTGATTTCGCATCTAGTTCAAGAAGAGGAAAGGTTGAAGCTTGATAAGACACATAGTGCTAACGTTGCCTCCACTTCCAAGAATAAAGGGAAGAAAAAACAAAACAAGAATAAGGTTGCTAATTCAGAGTCAAAGAAGGAACCCAATAAGGGAAAGACTGGCAAGAAGCCAAAGAATCCAAATGGGTGTTTCTTCTGTGGCGAAGAGGGACACAAGAAGACTGATTGCACAGGCTATATAGCTTGGCGCAAGAAGAAAGGTATGTCTCTCTCTTTGGTTTGTTCAGAAGTTAATTTAACTTCGGTACAAAAAGATACTTGGTGGATTGATTCGGGTGCTACAACTCACATAAGTATCTCTATGCAGGGTTGCCTGAGCTGCCGAAAGCCAAATGATGGTGAAAGATACATCTATGTGGGCGATGGCAAGAAGGCACAAGTTGAAGCTATTGGGCATTTTAGATTGTTACTTAAGACTGGATTATATTTAGATTTATATGAGACTTTTGTTGTACCGTCTTTTAGACGAAATTTAGTTTCTATTTCTGTACTAGACAAGTTTGGTTACTCTTGTTCTTTTGGAAATGGAAAATTCAGTTTATCTCATAATTCTAAATACGTTGGATCTGGTTTTCTTTCAGTTTATGACAATCTATATTCTTTGGAAACTATTGCTTCATATAATGAAAACTTGCATACAAGTACTAGAAGTGTTAAGCGTAAATTAACTCATGAGAATTCAGGTGCACTTTGGCATAAGCGTTTAGGTCACATTTCTCCAAAGAGAATTGAAAGGCTTGTGCAAAGTGAAATACTTGATCCTTTAGACATGACAGATTTAGGCCCATGTGTAAGTTGTGTTAAAGGAAAACAAACCAATAAAAGGAGATATGATGCCACTAGAACGAGTGATGTCTTAGAACTGATTCATACGAATATTTGTGGACCATTTCCCACACCTACAAGGAATGGTCACACTTATTTTATCAGTTTCATAGACGATTATTCAAGATTTGGTTATCTATATCTGTTAAGTGAAAAAGCGCAAGCTTTGGACGTGTTCAAATCATTTAAGGTTGAAGTTGAGTTACAACTCAACAAAAAGATTAAGCAAGTCAAATCTGACCGTGGTGGTGAATACTATGGTAGATATGACGGTTCAGGTGAACAACGTCCAGGGCCTTTTGCTAAGTTCCTAGAGGAAAATGGCATTGTCCCTCAATATACCATGCCAGGATCGCCTAGCATGAATGGAGTAGCTGAAAGGCGAAACAGAACATTGAAGGACATGGTTAGGAGTATGCTTAGTCATACTAATTTGCCAAAATCTCTTTGGGGCGAAGCGCTTAAAACAGCAGCCTATTTACTTAATCGTGTACCAACTAAGGCAAATAACAACAAAACTCCCTATGAAATGTGGACTGGTAGGAAACCAAGTCTACAACATTGTCGTATTTGGGGATGTCCAGCTGAAGCTCGGCCTTACAGGCCAAATGAGAAGAAACTGGACGAAAGGACAGTTAGTTGTTATTTTATTGGATATGCCGAACGTTCTAGGGGTTACAAGTTTTACGATCCCACTAATAGGAATATATTTGAGACGATTATAGCTAAGTTCTTTGAGGATGTTTTGGTTGTGGGGGGAGATATGACACATCAGGATATTATTTTCGAGGAGGAAACAATTCAAACGGACCATATTGGTATTGGGGCGGACCGTTCCAGAATTGGGACGGACCGTCCCAGCATTAGTATGGATCAGGACAGGACTGAAACGGACCGGACGGACCAGTTCAGGACTGATGCAGACCGTTTGATTGACGTGCCCAGCATTGAAACGGACCGTTCCAGGACTGGAACGGACCGTCCCAATACTGAAACGAACCGTTTCATTCAAGAAATGGATCCTGTTCCAGATGCTATGGACTTAGACTCTGGAAATAATCAAGTTGAAGATAATAGTGTCATTGAACAACTACAAACACCTCAAGAACTTGTGCCTAGGAGATCCACTAGAGAGAAAAGACCAGCAATACCTCATGATTATGTGGTCTATCTCCAAGAACATGAGTTTGACATTGGGATGATGGAAGACCCTCGTGATCTTCGTCAAGCTTTGGACAGTCCAAACTCACAAAAGTGGATCGATGCCATGAATGAAGAAATGAAGTCCATGTATGACAATAATGTATGGGACTTAGTACCATTACCAGAAGGAAAGAAACCTATTGGTTGCAAATGGATATTTAAAACCAAAAAGGATTCTAAGGGTAATGTGGAAAGGTATAAGGCACGTCTTGTCGCTAAGGGCTTTACTCAAAAGGAAGGTATTGATTACAAAGAGACTTTCTCTCCAGTTTCATCGAAAGACTCTTTTAGGGTGATCATGGCACTTGTAGCACATTTAGATCTTGAGCTTCATCAAATGGATGTTAAGACCGCGTTTCTCAATGGTGACATTGATGAAACCATTTATATGGTGCAACCACCCCACTTTGTATCGAACGATCCAAAGAAAATGGTTTGCAAACTTAAGAAATCCATTTATGGGCTCAAACAAGCGTCTCGACAGTGGTATTACAAATTTCATCAAGTGATTCTCTCATTTGGTTTCGAGAGTAACCCAGCGGATGATTGTATATATCACAAGTTCAGTGGGAGTAAATATTCTTTCTTGGTTTTGTATGTGGATGATATACTGCTTGCCACAAACGATAAGGATATGTTGCATGAAACTAAGAAATTTCTGTCTAAGCACTTTGAAATTAAAGATCTTGGTGATGCATCATACGTGTTAGGTCTTAAGATACTTAGAGATCGTTCTCAAGGTATTTTAGGCTTATCACAAAAGGCCTATATCGATCAAGTACTCAAGCGGTATGATATGGAAAACTGCAAACCAACAGAGACCCCTGTTGCTAAAGGGGACAAGTTCAGTCTCGAACAATGTCCCAAAACACAGTTGGAAAAGAAGCAAGTAATGGACAATAAGTATGCCTCCATTGTTGGAAGCATAATGTATGCCCAAGTGTGTACACGTCCAGACATTGCTTTTATTACATGAATGCTAGGCAGGTATTTGCACAATCCAGGTGTTCAGCACATTAAGGCAGCCAAACGAGTTTTGAGATATCTTCAAAGAACCAAAGACTTTGCACTAACGTATCGGAGATCAGATAGGCTAGAGGTCATAGGTTATTCTGATTCTGATTTTGCGGGATGTCAAGATAGCTTGAAGTCAACCACAGGGTTCATCTTCATGATGGCAGGTGGAGCTGTTTCATGGAAAAGTGCCAAACAATCCCTAGTGGCATCTTCTACTATGGCAGCAGAATGTGTGGCTTGCTATGAGGCATCATTGTTTGGAACATGGTTGCGAAATTTTGTCACTGGGCTGCGTATAGTGGACTCCATCCAGACTCCACTAAGGATTTTCTGTGACAATAACTCAGCAGTCATGTATGCTAACAACAACAGAAACTCGGCCAACTCGAAGCACATCGACATCAAGTTTCTGTCTGTTAAGCAAAAGGTTGAGAATGACGAATTGTCAATCAAGCACATTGGAACAAACTCAATGATAGCGGATCCACTCACTAAAGCACTAATACCCAAGCAGTTCCTGAAACATGTAACTAGTATGGGTGTAGTTTCAGTT
Organism: Rhynchospora pubera; assembly: GCA_028095005.1. Lineage (NCBI taxonomy): Eukaryota > Viridiplantae > Streptophyta > Magnoliopsida > Poales > Cyperaceae > Rhynchospora > Rhynchospora pubera. The sequence goes on from CM051462.1 coordinate 178,843,742, forward strand.
CATGATTCTAGGCTTTAGTGGGAGTTTTGTTCTGTGGGAGTGCTAGATTAGATGATGGTTTTAGTTTATTCAGTTTATTCAGTGTATTATGTAATAAATATTTCTGCAAAAATGAATAAAGTTTTAGTTTTCAAATTCAGTTTCAGTTTTCATTCTCAATTTATTTAAGTTGACCTCACTTCAGTTTTGGGTGACCAATAAAGTTGGAAATAGACACGTGACAGTCACACTTACGTGTATTTTCACACCACTTATACACATCTTAATTCAATGTCGTTCATTTATAATGATACTGTGATCATTGTGAGTTTAGTTGCGACGGCTTTATAGGATTAGAGACCTGTAAATGCTATAATGTAACGAATGCTTCCTTGATCTTCTATTATTATGAATGATGGACGGAATTAAGGGCACCAAGTTTATTTACCATTAAATTATGAGCTCATTAAGTTAAGGACATTGGATAACACTAAGCATAATAGCCCAAGTGGGAGATTGTTAGATTATTTGGCACTGGAACGGCCTGTTCCAGTGGTCTGGGACGGCCCGTCCCAATTCTGGGGCGGTCCGGTCCAGACACTGCGCAGAGAAAGACACGTTCTAAGTCTAGAACGGCCTAGTCCAATGCACTGGGACGGCCCGTCCTAATTCTGGGACGGCCCGGTCCAGACTCTGCGACATATTAAGGAAATAATCTATTTTTGGTGGGCTATTTCTGCTTGGCCTCCAAGTCATTCAGTTACATGGTAATAGGCTAAACGTGGCTGTAAAGAAAAGCCAGATTTGGTGCAGGGATGTGTTGCCTTTTATAGGTGGTAATATTTAAAAACATTGCCTAATTATGATGGTTAATTATAGCATTGTTTGGAGGCCAAGAAGCCTTTGACTCTCTATATAAAGGGGTTGGTCCCCAAGGGACAAGACTACCACGAAATACACTGCATACATGTGTTGAAAGCAGTATTTTCTGCCTCTCTCTCTATTCCTCCATCAAATAGCTTGAGAAGGTGCTCTAAGTTCAGGCAAAGAGTACCAAGGCGAGTCTTGATCATTTGGAAGACCTTTTCTCCTGTCTTGGGTGTCAACACCAATAGGAGATAAGAAACATACACGTTAGGAGACATCAACAAGTGCTCAACATCAAGATTCAAGTCATAACAATGGAATTAGGTAAGCTTCCGCTCACGATTTAGTTTTCTGTGTTATTGGAACGGTCCGGTCTATGACCAGGACGGACCGTTCCAACTGCTGGTTCTGCGAGTTTATGTTTTCTGGGTTGCTTATTTGAATTGCTAGAATTGTTTATTCCCTTTAGCTTTAAAGCAAATCCATCAGTTGATGTCCTGGGGCCCTGGCTCAACGTCTTCTCCAACTCACTATATCTCCCGTCTCTACCTTGAGTTTCGAAAAGGCACCGCTGCGCTCCTATAATAATCATGTTAGCAATTCCTTGCCCAATAATGCCGCAGACAAAGCCAACCGAACCCCCAACGAGAAGGTTGGACCCACCTCGCCATTTAAAAGGATGGAGGAGGAATCTGACTCAAGCAACAACTTAATCCAATAAATAAAACGGTCTGGGAATTCTCTTCGTTCCAAAACTTTGAGAAGAAAGGCCAAGAAACTGAATCGAAAGCTTTTTTTAAAATCAAGCTTAAGTAAAAAAGCCGGGTCTGATTCTTTCGACACATGTGTAATAATCTCTCTTGCTGCAATGAAATTTTCAGAGATAAGTCTACCCCTTATAAAACCAGTCTGTGTTGAAGAGATGAGGGAGGGAAGGTAGATCGCCAACCTATTGTTTAGGACTTTTGAGATCAATTTGGGGAGGTAACATAAAATGCTAATTGGACGGAAATCAGAGAGACGTTCAGCCTCATCTTCTTTGCGTAAGAGAACAATGTTAGCACGATTAGCTGTGGTCAGGTCTAGAGTGCCATTGTGTAGAGAGTTGAAAAGAGCTAGCAAATCTTGTTTAACCAAGTCCCAGTTAAATTTGCAGAATTCATTTGGGAGCCCTTCAGGTCCCGATGCTTTGTTATTAGCAAGCCCCATGACAGCCTTTTTGATCTCATACTCTGTAAACCTTTCAGCCAAAGGGTTGAGTAACTCCGAATCATCGGAGAATAAAGCTGCTGGCTCGAAGACCGTAGTGGTTACCTCTCGGCCAAGTAGATTGTTGAAAAAATCTGTGAACTTTTCCAAAATCTCAAACGTGCCAACAAATTCTGTACCGTCAGAAACAATTCTTGAAATTGTTTTATTTCTGAGTTTTGATGAAGAGGTACTATGAAAAAAATTGGTGTTTCTATCACCATAGGTTAACCACTTCGTTCTAGCCCTCTGTTGCCATTTGATTTCAATTGTATTTGCTAAAAAATAAGCTCGCTCTCTAACAAGAAGCCTGACCCCAAATTCCAGAGAAGTAAGTGGTCTGTACTCTTCAATAATTTCAAAACAGTGAAGGAAGGTTTTCGCATTTTTTAGAAAAAATGGCTGGGTACGGTAAATTATGTTGGTGCCAGCTTCTTAACGCTTTGTGTACATTCAAAGTTTTCTCTTGAAACAATTGCAATGGAGTATTTCCACTGGTAGATGTTTGCCACACTTGTCTAGTATATGATTAATATCTTATTTCTTCAAAAAGATTGGATTATAAATGGTAACTACGCATATAAATTGCAAATAATTGTATTCTGAAACCTGAGTATCTTTTGAGCATTTCAATCGTTTGTTAACTCATTCTTTGTCATTTCATACAATAATCTACATTTATACTCTTTATATTGTGTAGTATATGATTAATATCATATTTATTCAAAATGAATGGATTATACATGGTAATTACCCATATAAAATGCAAATAATGCAATTCTGAGTATCATTTGACCATTTTAATCTTTCCTTGATTCATTCCAAGATATTCATCATAATAATCTAAATTTAAACTCTTTATACTGTTTAGAATATGATAAATATCTTATTTATTTAAAAATATTAGATTATATGTGGTAATTACGCATATAAAGTGCAAATAATGCAATTCTGAGTATCATTTGAGCATTTCATTCGTTTCTCGATTCATTCTAAGTTATTTCATCAGAATAATCTACAATTAAACTTTTTATACTGTATTGAATAAGATGAATGTCTAATTTTTTAAAAAAGGATTAGATTATAAATGGTAATTACGCATATAAATTACAAATAATGCAATTCTGGGAATCATTTGTTCATTTAAATCATTTCTTTATTCATTATTAGTCATTTCAACACAATAATCTACTTTTAAACTCTTTATAATGTCTAGAATATTATAAATATCTTATTAATTCAAAAACATTGGATTATACATGGTAAATACGCATATAAATTGTAATTAAAACAATTCTGAGTATCAATTGAGCAATTCATTCGTTTCTGGATTCATCCGAAGTCATTTCGTCACAATAATCTACATTTAAACTCTTTATACTATCTAGAATATGATTAACGTCTAATTTATTTAAAAATATTTGATTATAAATGGTATTTACACTAATAAATTGGAAATACCAAAATTTCGAGTAACATTCGAGCATTTCAATTGTTTTTTGGATTAATTCGAAGTTATTTCATCACAATAATCTAAATTTAAATTCTTTATACTTTCTAGAATGTGATTTATGTCTTAGTTATTAAAAAAATTGGATTATACATGGTAATTACGCATATAAAGTGCAAATAATGCAATTCTGAGTATCATTTGAGCTTTTAAATCGTTTCTGGATTCATGCTAAGTCATTTCATCACAATAGTTTACATTTAAACTCATTATACTGTCTAGAATATGATTAATGTCTAATTTATTCAAAAAGATTGGAATATAAATAATAATTACGCATATGAATTGCAATTAATGCAATTTTGAGTATCATTTAAGCATTTCAATAGTTTTTTATTCATTATTAGTCATTTCATCACAATAATCTACATTAGTATTTTTTTATGCTGTCTAGTATATGATTAATATCATACTTTTTGAAAAAGAATGGATTATACATGGTAATTACACACATAAAATGTGAATAATGCAATTTAAAGTAACATTAGAGCATTTCATTCGTATAATATGATAAATATGTTGTTTATTCAAAAATATGATAATATGATAATATGATAAATATGATAATATGATAAGATGATAATATGATTAATATCTTCTTTATACTGACTATAATATGATAAATATCTTGTTTATTCAAAAATATTGGATTTTACATGCTGATTACGCATATAAAGTGCAAATAAAGCAATTCTTAGTATCATTTGAGCTATTCAATCGTTTCTGGATTCATGCTAAGTCTTTTCATCACAATAATCTACTTTTAAACATTTTGTACTGACTATAATATTATCAATTTATTGTTTATTCAAAAACATTGGATTATACATGGTAATTAAGAATATAATGTGCAAATATTGCAATTCTGAATATCATTTAAGCATTTCATTCGTTTTTGGAATCATTCTGAGTCATTTCATCAGAATAATATACATTTAAACTCTTTATACTGTCTAAAATATGATTAATATCTTATTTATTCAAAAAGGTTGGATTATATATGGTAATTACGCATATAAATTGCAAATATTGCAATTCTAAGTATCATTTAAACATTTCATTCGTTTCTGGATTCATTCTAAGTCATTTCATCACTTTAATCTACATTTAAATTCTTTATACTGTCTAGAATATGATAAATGTCTAATTTATTTAACAAGATTGGATTATAAATGGTAATTACGCATATAAATTGCTAATAATGCAATTCTGAGTATCATTTGAGCATTTCAATCGTTCTTTATTCATTCTTATTCACTTCATCACAATAATCTACATTTATACTCTTTATGCTGTCTATTATATGATGAATATCATATTTCTTGAAAAACAATCAATTATACATGACAATTACACATATAAAATGCGAATAATGCAATTCTGAGTTTCATTTGAGCATTTCAAAAGATTCGGTATTCATTCAATAAATAAGATAATAATAATATTATAGTCAGTATGAAAAGTTTAAATGTAGATTATGGTGATGAAATGACTTAGAATGAATCCAGAAACGATTAATAAGATATTATTTGCATTTTATGGTGATGAAATGACTTAGAATGAATCCAGAAACGATTAATGAAATGACGTAGATTATACTCAGAATTGCATTATTTGCATTTTATACGCGTAATTACAATGTATAATCCAATCTTTTTCACTAAATAAGATATTAATCATATTCTAGATAGTATAAAGAGTTTAAATATAGATTATTGTGATGAAATGGCTTAGAATGAATCCAAAAATGAATGAAATGCTCAAATGATACTTAGAATTGCAATATTTGCACTTTATGAGCGTAATTACCATATATAATCCAATATTTTTTGAACAAATAAGAGTTTAAAAGTAGATTATTATGATGAAATCACTTAGAAAAAATCCAGAAACGAATGAAATGCTCACAAGATGCTCAGCATTGCATTATTCACAATTTATATGCGTAATTACCTTGTATATACAGGATTTGAATAAATATGATATTAATTATATTATTGTCGGTATAAAGAGTTCAAAAGTAGATTATTGTGATGAAATGACTTAGAATGAATCCAAAGACGATTGAAACACTCAAATGATACTCAGAATTGCATTATTTGCACTTTATATGGATAATTACCATGCATAATACAATGTTTTTGAATAAATAAGATATTAATGATATTAAAGTCAGTATAAAGAGTTTAAGTGTAGATTATGGTGATGAAATGAATTAGAATGAATCCAGAAACGATTGAAATGCTCAAATGATACTCAGAATTGCATTATTTGCATTTTATACGCGTAATTACCATTTATAATCCATCAGTTTTGAAGAAATAATATATTAATCATATACTAGTCAGTATAAAGAGTTTTAAGTTAGATTATTGTGATAAAATAAGTTAGAATGATCATTAAACGATTGAAATCCTCAAATGATTCTCAGAATTGCATTATTTGCACTTTATTTACGTAATTACCATGTATAATTCAATCTTTTTGAATAAATAAGATATTAATCATATTCTAGCCAGTATAAGAGTTCAAATGTAGATTATTGAGATGAAATGACAAAAAATGAATCCAGAAATGAATGAAATGCTAAAATCATACTCAGAATTGCATTATTTGCATTTTATATGTGTAATTACCATGCATAATCCAATGTTTTTGAATAAATAAGATATTAATCATATTATAGTCAGTGTAAAGAGTTTAAAATTAGATTATGGTGTTGAAATGACTTAGAATGAATCCAGAAATTATTGAAATGCTCAAATGATACTCAGAATTGCATTATTTGCATTTTATACGCGTAATTACAATGTATAATCCAATCTTTTTAAATAAATAAGATATTAATCATATTCTAGACTGTATAAAGAGTTTAAATGTATTGGGAAGAAATGACTAAGACTGAATTCAGAAATGATAAAAATGCTCAAATGATACTAAGAATTGCATTATTTGCATTTTATATGTGTAATTACCATGTATAATCCATGAGTTTTGAAGAAATAAGATAGTAATCATATACTAGATAGTATAAAGAGTTTAAATTAGATTATTGTGATGAAATGACTAAGAATGAATAAAGAAACGATTGAAATGCACAAATGATACTCAGAATTGCATTATTTGCTTTTATACGTGTAATTACCATGTATAATCTATTCTTTTTGAATAAATAAGGCTTGAATCATATTTTGGACAGTATATAGAGTTTAAATGTTGATTATTGTGATAAACTGACTTAGATTTAATCCTGAAACGAATGAAATGCTCAAATGATACTCAGTATTGCATTATTTGCACCTTATATGCGTAATTACCATGTATAATCCAATTTATTTGAATAAATAAGATAGTAATCATATTCTAGACAGTATAAAGAGTTTAAATGTCGAGTATTGAGATGAAATGACTAATAATGAATCAAGAAACGAATGAAATGCTCAAATGAAACACATAATTGAATTATTTGCAATTTATATTCATAATTACCATTTATAATACCATATTTTTTTAACAAATTAGGCATTCATCTTTTTCTATACAGTATAAAGAGTTTAAATGTAGATTATTGTGATTAAATAACTTAGAATAAATCGAGAAACGAATGAAATGCTCAAATGATACTCAGAATTGCATTATTTACACTTTATATGTGTAATTACCACATATAATCAAATCTGTTTGGATAAATAAAATATTTATCATATTCTAAACAGTACAAAAAGTTTAAATTTAGATTATTGTGATGAAATGACTTGAAATGTATCAAAAAATGATTGAAATGCTCAAATGATACTAAGAATTGCATTATTTGCATTTATATGGGTTATTACAATGTATAATCCATTCATTTTGAATAAATATGTTATTAATCACATACTATACAATGTAAATAGTATAAATGTAGATTATTGTATGAAATAACAAGGAATGAATCTAGAAACAATTGAAATGCTCAAATGATACTCAGAATTGCATTATTTGCAATTTATATGCGCAATTACCATTTATAATCCAATATTTTTTAAGAAATAAGATATTAATAATATATCAGAGAGTATAAAGCATTTAAATGTAGATTATTGTGATGAAATGAGTTAGAATAAATCAATAAACTATTGAAATGCTCAAATAATACTCAGAATTGCCATACTTGCACTTTATATTCGTAATTACCTTGTATTATCCAATCTTTTTTAATGAATTAGGAATTCATCATATTCTAGACAGTATAAAGATTTTAAATGTGGATTATTATTAAGAAATGACTTAGAATGAATCCAGAAACTAATGAAATGCTCAACTGAAACTCAGGATTGCATTATTTGCATTTTATATGCGTAATTATCATGTATAATCTAATATTTTTTACTAAATAAGATATTAATCATATTCTAGACAGTATAAAGAGTTTAAATGTAGATTATTGTGAAGAAATGACTTAGAATGAATCCAGAAACGAATGAAATGTTCAAATGATACTTAGAATTGCAATATTTGCAATTTATATGCGTAATTACCATATATAATCCAATCTTTTTGAATAAATAAGATATTAATCAAATTCTAGACAGTTAGTATATAGAGATGAAATGTAGATTATTGTGCTGAAATGACTTAGAAAGAATCTAGAAATGATTGAAATGCTCAAATGATACTCATAATTGAATTAATTTCACTCTATATGCATAATAACCTTGTATGATCCATTCTTTTTGATGAAATAAGATATTAATAATACACTAGAAGTATAAATAGTTTAATTGTAGAGTATTGAGATGAAATGACTTAGAATGAATCAAGAAACAATTGAAATGCTCAAATGATACTCGAATTTGCATTATTTGCAATTTATAAGCATAATTACCATTTATAATCCATTTTTTTCAATAAATTTGACATTAATCATATTCAAGAAAGTATATAGAGTTTAAATATAGATTATTGTTATGAAATGTCTTAGGATGAATCCAGAAACGAATGAATTGCTCAAATGATACTCAGAAATGCATTAATTGCAATTTATTTGCGTAATTACTGTGTCTAATCCAATGTTTTTGAATAAATATGATATTAATCATATTCTAGACACTATAAAGGGTCTAAAAGAAGATTGTTGTGTTGAAATGACTAAGAATGAATAAAGAAACGATTGAAACACTCAAATGAAACACATAATTGCATTATCGCAATTTATATGCATAATTACCATTTATAATCCAATATTTTTTAATAAATTAGGCATTCATCTTATTCTATACAGTATAAAGAGTTTAAATATAGATTATTGTGATGAAATAACTTAGAATGAATGCAGAAAGGAATGAAATGCTCAAATGATACTCAGAATTGCATTATTTGCACTTTATATGTGTAATTACCACCACATATAATCAAATCTGTTTGGATAAATAAAATATTAATCATATTCTAAACAGTATAAAAAGTTTAAATTTAGATTATTGTGATGAAATGACTTGGAATCAATCCATAAACGAATGAATTGATCAAATGATACTCAGAATTGCTTTAATTGCACTTTATAAGCGTAATTACCATGTCTAATCCAATGTTTTTGAATAAATAAAATATTAATCATATTCTAGAAAGTATAAAGACTTTAAAAGTAGATTATTGTGTGGAAATGACTTAGAATGAATAAAGAAATGATTGAAATGCACAAATGATACTCAGAATTGCATTATTAGCACTTATGTGTAATTACCAAGTAAAATAAAATCTTTTAGAATAAATAAGACATGTATCATATTCTAGATAGTATAAAGAGTTTAAATTTTAATCATTGTGATGAAATAACTAAGAATGAATCAAGAAACGATTGAAATGCTCAAATGGTACTCAGAATTGCATTATTCGCATTTTAAATGTGTAATTACCATGTATAATCCATTGTTTTTCAAAAATATAATGTTAATCATATACTAGACAGCATAAAGTGTATAAATGTAGATTATTGTAATGAAATGATTTTGAATGAATAATGAAAAGATTGAAATGCTCAAATGATACGCAGAATTGCATTATTTGCAATTTAAATGTGTAGTTACCATTTGTAATCCAATCTTTTTTTAATAAATTAGACATTCATCTTATTCTATATAGTATAAAAGTTTAATTGTAGATTATTGTGATGTAATAACTTAGAATGTTTCTAGAAACAAATGAAGTGCTCAAATGATACTCAGAATTGCATTATTTGCAATTTATATGTGTAATTACCACATATAATCCAATATTTTTGAATAAATAAGATGATTATTGTGATGTAATAACTTAGAATGTTTCTAGAAACAAATGAAGTGCTCAAATGATACTCAGAATTGCATTATTTGCAATTTATATGTGTAATTACCACATATAATCCAATAATTTTGAATAAATAAGATGTTTATCATATTCTAAACAGTATAAAGAGTTTAAAATTTAGATTATTGTGATGAAATGAACTGGAATGAATAAAAAAACATTGAAATGCTCAAATGATACTCAGAATTGCATTATTTGTATTTTATATGGGTAATTATCATGTATAATCCATTCATTTTGAATAAATATGATATTAATCACAAACTATACGAATAAAACTCTTTTGATCATAAGGTGGAATGGGAGTGAATCCTTCGTATTTGATTTATAAAGAAAAGAAGAAAATAAAAAAAAGGTATGTTGCTTTCCTTTTGACAGGAATAAAGGTTTCCGAAGTAATGTATAAACCCAAAGATTCTAGAAAAAAAAATATAAAAAATTCCGGAACAAGAAAACACTATTTGAAATTGTCTCAACAATGGAATTGGTGATATTGACAGATATCAGTAGGTTAGAGATAAGACAAGCAAAAGAGTTTAGAGACAGCTCAAGAAATCAATAAGGATTTTCCTTTTGAACTTTTTCAAAAATATTATTTTTTAACTTGAGTTATGAGTATGAATGCTATTTTTTTTCTGTAATGAAAGGAAAAAGGAGTCTATTTGAATCATAGTCTAATTCATGATTTTCTAATTCAATTTTCCATTCTATTCAGAAATTTTGAACATTTTTCTTGAGCCGTATGAAATGAAAATCTCATATACGTTTCTGGGGGACCTTTTTTTTATCTATATCTATCCCAATGAGCCATCTATCGAATCGTTGCAATTGATGCTAGGTCTCGAAGAGAAGGAAGAGATATTGCAAAACTGGGTCTTTATGACCCAATAAGATATAAAGATTAAAGAGGATAAAGGTAGATTATTGTATGATATGACAAAGAATGAATCTAGAAACGATTGAAATGCTCAAATGATACATATAATTACATTATTTGCAATTTATATGTGTAATTACCATTTATAATCAAATAATTTTGAAGAAAAAAATATTAATCATATTCTAGACAGTATAAAGAGTTTAAATGTAGATTATTGTGATGAAATGGCTTAAAATAAATCCAGAAACGAATGAAATGCTCAAACGATACTCAGAATTGCATTATTTGCACTTTATATGCGTAATTACCTTGTATAATCCCTGATTTTGAATAAATAAGATATTAATCATATTAATTACCTTGTATAATCGTAATTACGCATATAAAATACAAATATTGAAATTCTAAGTATCATTTGAGCATTTCATTCGTTTCTGGATTTATTTTAAGCCATTTCATCACAATAATCTACATTTAAACTCTTTATACTGTCTAGAATATGATTAATATCTTATTTCTTCAAAATTATTTGATTATAAATAGTAATTACGCATATAAATTGCAAATAATGTAGTTATATGTATCATTTGAGCATTTCAATCGTTTCAAGATTCATTCTTTGTCATATCATACAATAATCTACCTTTATACTCTTTAATCTTTATATTGTATAGTTTGTGATTAATATCATATTTATTCAAAATGAGTGGATTATACATGGTAATTACCCATATAAAATACAAATAATGCAATTCTGAGTATCATTTGAGCATTTCAATGTTTTTTTATTCATTCCAGGTCATTTCATCACAATAATCTAAATTTAAACTCTTTATACTGTTTAGAATATGATAAATATTTTTTTTATTCAAAAAGATTGGATTACATGTGGTTATTACACATATAAAGTGCAAATAATGCAATTCTGAGTATCATTTGAGCACTTCATTCGTTTCTAGAAACATTCTAAGTTATTACATCACAATAATCTACAATTAAACTTTTTATACTATATAGAATAAGATGAATGTATAATTTATTAAAAAAGATTGGATTATAAATGGTAACTACGCATTTAAATTGCAAATAATGCAATTCTGCGTATCATTTGAGCATTTCAATCTTTTCATTATTCATTAAAAATCATTTCATTACAATAATCTACATTTATACACTTTATGCTGTCTAGTATATGATTAACATTATATTTTTTGAAAAACAATGGATTATACATGGTAATTACACATATAAAATGCGAATAATGCAATTCTGAGTACCATTTGAGCATTTCAATCGTTTCTTGATTCATTCTTAGTTATTTCATCACAATGATTAATATTTAAACTCTTTATACTATCTAGAATATGATACATGTCTTATTTATTCTAAAAGATTTGATTTTACTTGGTAATTACACATATAAGTGCTAATAATGCAATTCTGAGTATCATTTGTGCATTTCAATCATTTCTTTATTCATTCTAAGTCATTTCCACACAATAATCTACTTTTAAACTCATACTTTCTATAATATGACTAATATTTTATTTATTCAAAAACATTGGATTAGACATGGTAATTACGCATATAAAGTGCAATTAAAGCAATTCTGAGTATCATTTGATCAATTCATTCATTTATGGATTCATCCTAAGTCATTTCATCACAATTATCAACATTTAAACTTTTTATACTATTTAGAATTAGATTAATGTCTAATTTATTGAAAAAAATTGGATTATAAATGGTAATTATGCTTACGAATTGCAAATAATGCAATTATGAGTATCATTTGAGCATTTCAATCGTTTCTGAATTCATTCTAAGTCATTTTATCACAATAATCTAAATTTAAATTCTTTAATCTTTCTAGAATGTGATTCATGTCTTATTTATTTAAGAAAAAATGATTATACATGGTAATTACTCATATAAATTGCAAATAATGCAATTCTGAGTATCATTTGAGAATTTCAATTGTATCTTATTTTATTCAAACTCATTTCATCATAATAATCTATAATTAAACTCTTTATACTGTCTGGTATATGATGAATATCTTATTTCTTCAAAAAGATAGGATCATAAATGGTAATTACGCACATAAATTGCAAATAATGTACTTCTGAGTATCGTTTGGGCATTTCAATCATTTCTTGATTAATTCTGAATAATTTTTCCACTTTTTCCACAATAATATACATTTAAACTTTTTATACTGTCTAGTATATGATTCATATCTTATTTATTCAGAAAGATTGGATTATACATTGTAATTACGCATATAAAATGAAAATAATGCAATTTTGAGTATCATTTGTGCATTTCAATCGTTTCTTGATTCATTCTAAGTCATTTCATCACAATAATTTACATTTATACTCTTTATACTGTCTAGAATATGATTCATGTCTTATTTATTCAAGAAGATTGGATTATACATGGTAATTACGAATATAAACTGCAAATGATGCAATTTTTAGTGTCTTTTGAGCATTTCAAGCTTTTCTAGATTCATTCAATGTCATTTCAGCACAATAATCTACATTTAATCTCTATACGCTTATTTATTCAAAAAGATTGGATTATAAATGGTAATTACACATATAAAATACAAATAATGCAATTCTAAGTATCATTTGAGAATTTCGATCGTCTTTTGATTCATTCTCAGTCATTTCGTCACAATAATCTACATTTAAAAAAGTCTTTATACTGTCTAGAATATGATTAATATCATATTTATTCAAAAAAAATGAATTATACATGGTAAATACGTAAATAAATTGCAAATAATGCAATTCTGAAAATCATTTGACCATTTCAATCATTTCTGTATTCATTCTAGCTCATTTCATCACAATAATCAAATTTAAACTCTTTATACTGTCAAGTATATGATTAATATTTTATTTCTTCAAAACTGATGGATTATACATGGTAATTACGCGTGTAAAATGCAAATAATGCAATTCTGAGTATCATTTGTGCATTCCAATCGTTTCTTGATTCATTCTAAGTCATTTCATCTCAATACTCTACATTTAAACTCTTTATACTGTCTATAATATGATTAATATCTTGTTTACTAAAAAAGATTGGATTATACATGGTAATTACACATATAAGATGCACATAATGCAATTCTTAGTATCATTTGAGCATTTCATTCATTTCTGGTTTCATTGTAAGTCATTTCATTACAATAATCTACGTTTGAACTCTATATACTGTCCAGAATATGATTAATTCCTTATTTATTAAAATAGAATGGATTATACATGGTAATTACACATATAAAATGCAAATAATGCATTTCTGAATATCATTTTAGCATTTCTATCGTTTCTGGATTCATTCTTTATCATTTTTTCATAATAATCTACATTTAAATATTTTATATTGTCTACAATATGATTCATGTCTTATTTACTAAAAAATATTGGATCAGAAATTGAAATTAATCATATAAAAATGCAAATAATGCAATTCTGAGTATCGTTTGAGCATTTCAATTGTTTCTGCATTATATGTTTCATTCTAAGTCATTTCATCACAATAATCTACATTTAAACTCTTTATACTGTCTAAAATCTTATTTATGTATTATTTATTCAAAAAGATTGGATTATACATGGTAATTATGCATATAAAGTGCAAATAATGTAATTCTGAGTATCAATTGAGCATTTCAATCGTTTCTTGATTCATTCTTACTCATTTCATCACAATAATCTACATTTAAACTCTTTATACTGTATAGTATATGATTAACTGAGATTATTTACTTGAGATGCTATGCGAGAGGGGTTTTAACTTGGTTTGGGTTAAATGGGTGGAACAGATTTTACAGGGAGGGTGGCTTTCGGTTATGGTTAATGGTAGTCAAGGAGCTTATTTTTCTAGTAAGCGGGGATCCTCTTTCTCCTTACCTGTTTATCTTGGCAGTGGATACTCTTTCTAAACTGCTAAAGCGAGGTATGAGAAATGGTCATTTCTTAGGTCTAGGTCCTAGACTAGAGGATGGGTTGCCTCTTATGCATTTACAGTATGCTGACGATACTCTGTTGTTTGTTAAAGCAGAGGCAGAGATGGTAGATAAATTACATTGGGTCTTAAAGGGGTTTGAGCAGTTGTCAGGTTTAACTATTAATTATGCTAAGAGTGAGTTAGTGCCACTCAATCTGTCTCGAGATGAGACAGAGCATTTGGCTAGCATTATTAATTGTAAAATAGGCTCTTTACCAATGAATTATTTAGGCCTTCCGCTGCATTCGAAACGTCCCTCTAGAGCTAATTGGATAGAGGTAGTTGATAGAATTAGATCGAAGTTATCTGCTTGGACAGGAAAGTTTCTCTCTTTGGGAGGAAGACTAGTTCTTTTAAACTCAGTTTTGACTGCTGTTCCTTTGTATTACCTATCGGTTTTTAAGCTGCCTGGGTGGGTGCTAAAGATGATAGATAAGATAAGGAGGTGTTTTTTGTTGGGGCATCCAAGAATAGGTAGGAAGATGGCTCTTGTCAGCTGGAAGCTGATTTGTAGACCAATAGATTTGGGGGGTTGGGGAATTTTAGACTTAGCGGATATGAATAAAGCCTTGCTAGGGAAGTGGAAGTGGAATTTAGATGATGAGGCGTGCAAGGGGATTTGGAAGAGTATTATCAATGCAAAGTATTCTCATAGGTTGCCTTCCAGTTATTCTCCTTTTTGGAAAGCTGTTTCTGAATTGGATCAGATTATTAGGTTAGGTACTTCCAAAGAAGTAAGGAATGGAAAGAACACTTTATTTTGGTTGGATAGGTGGACGGAGTTTGGGCCTCTGAAGGATAGATTTCCTTTAATGTTTCAGAAGACAAAGAAAACTAGAAGTACGGTTTTTCAGGTTTGGAATAATGGTTCTATTAGGTTTTTTCTGAAGAGAGGAGTTTCGAGGGCCATGAGAGAAGAGAAAAGGGTTCTTAGTACTTTCCTAACCAACTATCAGTTTAGTCAAGTTCCTGATAAGCCCCTGTGGCATTGGACGAAGGGAGATAGATATACGGTCAAGTCTTGCTATATTTTTCTAAAACATGGGGGTGTTGTGGATACTAGAGCTAAGGTTTTCTGGAAACTAAAATTTCCTCTTAAGGTGAAGTTATTTTGCTGGCTTGCGTTTAAGTATAGGATTTTAACTAAAGATATTTTAGGTAGTAGGGGCTGCCAGGTGGACCCTATTTGTATTTTTTGTGATGATTGTGAGACAGTTGATCACTTATTTGTGAACTGCTCTTTTATTAGAAACTTTTGGGTGTTATTCAATCATTACAATAAATGGGGGGTCCATTTAATTAGTAATTCTTTAGGAGAAATGTGTGATTACTGTTTGCAGTTACCAGCAGCTCATAGAAGTGCAGTTTTGACCTTTTTTGCAGCTTTTATGTGGATTATTTGGAAAGAACGTAACAATAGAGTATTTATTGATAATAGTCAAGCTAGGGCTATTAACCTTTGTGCTTCAGTTTTTAGTTTATATTTTTTCTGGACAGGTACAAAAACTGGTATGGAAGTGGATATTCTGCAGGCGGGTCAGGGAGGAGCTGCTGCAGGACCTTTCTAACTGTAGTTTCTAGCTTTTGCAGTAGCAGTAGTACAGGATTATGTTTCCTTTTGGTTGTAATAGGTAGGGAAGTTCCTGTGCGTTTATGTTGCTGTTAACTTTTCTGGTAGCAAACTTTAGTTGCTTTTTATGTGGTTTGTAAGTCAAAGCTAGTAACTTGAATACTATGTACGTTGGCATTTTGCTTAGTGAAATGCAGGCCTCCCTGCTTGGGAGTCTATTTTCAAAAAAAAAAAATCTTATTTCTTCTAAAGTATTGGATTATACATGGTAAATACGCATATTAAATGCAAATAAATCAATTCTGATTATAATTTGAGCATTTCAATTGTTTCTTGATTCATTCTTAATCATTTTATCTCAATACTCTACATTTAAACTCTTTATACTGTCTGGAGTAGGATTAATATCTTATTTATTCAAAAAGATTGGATTATATATGGTAAATTACGCATATAAGTTGCAAATAATGCAATTTAGAGTAACATTTGAGCATTTCGTTCGTTTCTTTGTTCATTCTAAGTTATTTCATCACAATAATCAACATTTAAACTCTATATACTGTCTGGAATATGATTCATGTCTTATTTTTTTTAAAAATTAGATTATAAATGGTAATTACGCATATAATTTTCAAATAATTCAATTCTAAGTATCATTTGAGCATTTCAATCTTTTCTTGATTCATTCTTAGTCGTTTCATTACAATAATCTATATTTATACTCTTTATACTGTCTAGTATTTGATTAATATCATATTTCTTCAAAAGAATGGATTATACCTGGTAATTACACATATAAAGTGGAAATAATACAATTCTGAATACCATTTGAGCATTTCAATCGTTTCTTGATTCATTCTTACTCATTTCATCACAATAATCTACATTTAAACTCTTTATACTGTCTAATATATGGTTAATATCTTATTTCTTGAAAAATAATGGATTATACATGGTAATTACGCATATAAAATGCAAATAATGAAATTCTTAAGTATCATTTGAGCATTTCAATCGTTTCTGGATTCATTGTAAGTCATTTCAACACAATAATCTACATTTAAACTTTTTATACTGGCTAAAATATTATTCATATCTTATTTCTTCAAAAAGATTGGATTATATATCGTAATTGCGCATATTAGGTGCGAATAATGCAATTTTGAGTATCATTTGAGGATTTCAATCATTTCTGAATTCATTGTAAGTCATTTCACCACAATAATCTACATTCATACTTTTTATACTGTCTAGAATGTGATTTATATCTTATTTATTCAAAAATATTGGATTATACATGATAATTATGCATGTAAAGTGCAAATAATGCAATTTTTAGTATCTTTTTTTGAGCATTTAAATCGTTTCTTGATTCATTCTAAATCATTTCATCACAATGATCTACATTTAAACTCTTTATACTGTATTGAATATGATTCATATCTTATTTATTCAAAAAGATTGGTTTATAAATGATAATTACGCATATAGAGTGCAAATAATGCTATTCTGAGTATCATTTGAGCATTTTATTCTTTTATGCTTTCATTGCAAGTCAATTCACCACAATAATCTACATTTAAACTCTTTATAATCCAGACTATGTATAATCCAATTTTTGGACTAGATACTATAAAAAACTTAAATATTGATTATTGTGATCAAATGACTCGGAATGAATACAGAATCTTTTGAAATACTCAAAATATGTATTATTTGAACATTATATGCATAATTACAATTATTTTAAACCAATCAAAATCATATTAACAACGTATTACTGTAATCTACAAAATTATTTTCAACACAAACTAGTTTATTATTTTTAAAACATCGTGTCTTTGATAATGTTTTACAACCATAAACAAATTTAGACAATTTTTTTTTACTCTGTTGCAATTAAATAAAATTGAATTATACAATCTAAAATATATAGATAATTTAATTATAATTAAATAAATTATAAAAACAAAAAAATTAATTTAAAAAAAATCATGTGCTCGACAAGCCCCATTAGTTATAGTACGTTTTGGACCGGGCAAATGCTAATAACCTCGTCAAAACATGTAAATACCAAACAACTGCTGTAATTTTTCCCAACCGTAATTATTTTTAGAAAACACAGAATTACTCTTACAGATCTACCGGTACATTTTTATATATTTGAATTCTAATTAATTTTACATGTGTCCCGAAAATCCTTTTTGAGGTTTGCATCTTTATACAACACGAAGGCGCACACAATAGAAGCATAAAAAAGAAACCTCCAACAAAACTAAACCTCATGAGACTAGAATGTATCAGCATCCTCTACTTAAACCTCATTACATACATCCCAAGGAGCAAGATCTCTTAAACAAAAACCATAGTCTTGGCCAATTCCAGTGCCTTCTTACGGCCGAAGAATTTCTCCACTATAGACACAGCAAACTCCATGGAGGTACCAGGGCCTTGACTTGTGATCAGGTTTCCATCTACCACCACTCGATTATTACTCTCGGACTTGTCAGATAATTTTTCGATCATGGCAGGATAGCATGTAGCCTTCTTGCTCTACATTTAAAGTGAGAATTGATGTTTATTCCAAATTTAATCTTATGTACTCTTATCTTAGCCAAGGAATACATCTTACCAGATTAGTTTGACAAGCATTGTATCAGTGTCATGGTCCGTTGTGTGGCCAAGGATGCAACAGTTTTGTCATATAAGCTAAAGGAATTACAACCTAGCATTTAATTTATTTACTTTAGAAGTTTTGGACCTATTTATTTCATTGTTTGTGTGCACTTATGGAAAAATCATCATGTTGCATGAACATAAGAGACTGACACCAGAAATTTTCTGTTCTACTTAATCTTAATTTTGTTTATCTATGTGCAAAAATGAATAATGACTTTTATTGAAGCCTAAATACCAAATTTGCAACAAAGAATGAAGACTATAAAATAGAAGGAAAAGAAAATACAAAACAAAGCCTGAACAATCTTGTAATTTTACTGTTCTGGACTACCAAACACATACTGGTTTGAGTGGTTTGATGCCTGGTACAGTACTTACAATATCTACCACCTATACTGACAAGCTACCAAAATCAAGTACTGCAAACATCAATCATGCATGTCATACAAATTACATGTATAATACATGGGCCACTAATAGAATTCGTGCCTTAGGGAAGATTAATACAAGTTATAGCAATAATTACAAGAGAAATACCTTGAGCAGGCCATGAGGCTCGAGTGCTATAGCCGGAGAAGCACATAGGGCACCATACAGTTTGTTTGACTCAGCTTGTTTCTTTAGTAAACTTATAAGCTTGTCTGAATTTGCATAAGCTTCTGCACCTCCAAGACCACCCTTGATGGAAAGCCAAAGTTTGAATTAGGATTTCGTACAAGTAAATGTCAAAATCAGAATTTAGATAACTTTAGCATCTGCAACATAGGCCCTGCTCCACTAGCTTATGATACACCCCCCCCCCCCCCCCTTTTTTTTCAATGCTTGCTTTTCTACTTTTCATTACTCGTGAACACCAATCTCATATAAGTACAGGCTCTTCTGATATTAGAGTTGACAAGTACACCTTAGAACATGACGTCCAACTTTGGTGGAAGTCATTTTTATTGCTGCATTGCACCAAAGCCCTTTTACATGAAATAGATGAATCGCTGGCATACAATGATAACAAGGAATTCCTTGGTCATTTTCTAATAAAATAGGTACCTCTATGCAAATACAACAACAACAATAACAACGAGAACAACAAGAACAACTAAAGAATAGAGGTCCCTCTATGCAAATGTCCCTATTAAATTGAACATCTAGTTTGAGGTGATGAACTTACTGGAAGAACTATAAAATCAAATTCAAGATTGAGGGCTTCATCCAAGAGCACATCAGCTACAATTTTAACTTTTCTCGAGGCCACTATTTCCAAGGTATTTTCAACTGAGGCCACAATGACATTAGCTTTGGCTCTGCGTAATACATCTATAATGAATAGAGCCTCCATTTCCTCTGTGCCGTTAGCAATTGGTACAAGAACCTGTATAAAAAAAAAATGTATAAAAGGACAAAAAGTAAAACAAAATGAATGGAAAAAAATCAGCTTAAGTACAACTGTACAAAAGAAGAAGAGAAAAAAAAGCCCTGTCACAACTCACAAAAATGGTGACAACTTATTATACTGATGAAAAATCATTAGTTGGAGACTTGGAGTACAAACCAAATAGTCACATAAAATATAGCTTTACTGCTATGTGCTAATCGTTGTTGCATTGCACAAAACTTTCTTTTACTGATCGATTTTAAGTTCATCGCAGTACATGATGTACTTTAACTTACTGTTTAATAGCTTGTTTAACATCTATATACATTTATTCCACTATTGCTCTGCATAAATATCTATTGTACTGATCAGTGAATATTTGATCTCAATACATGTTAGGTACTGAATGGTTTAACTGCTTTGCATTTTCCCCTATAGCTTTTTAGCACAGTATTTATACATAAGATAAGACATTACAAATCCAAAACAATCCAAGAACGAGAGGACAATAGTAGTAATAAAAATGGCGACTAGGCCTTTTTAATGTCTGATATCTGAAATTTAGTGTCCGAAACAGCTGAAAAGAGGTCAGCATGGACATCTTAGTACTGACCTGAGGTATTCCATTAGATTTCCATTCAACTGAGTTGAGATCTTTCATTGAAAATTCAACACCATGTTGCTGCCGCATCACCTAAATCGTACATCAGTAGACAATTAAAAAGAATTTCACATATGGAAGAACCCTTTTGGAAAAATGTGACACAAATAGAGTAGGAAAATCTTGAGTAGAATGAGAGACTGGGTATCGGACAAAAATGGAATACAAAAGCTGGAGTTAAAAGCCAAAATAATGAACCCACAAAACACTAGTTAAGATTTTACGATCAGGCAATTTATTGACTTTATGTTCCGACAGGCCACAAAGATAATCACAAAATCATTTAATAATCAATAAACCAAGGTTTCATCTTGTTCCCCTTTTACGAAGAAAGAATGCACATCAATATAGTAATATCAATTACTAATGTTCTGAGTTCATTTTATCCTCTTCATGAACAACCTGAGCTAAGCCCAATGTGCCACAACACCAAAGCAGACTATGAAATTGTTTGTATTATAATTAATCATAGGTAAAAGCTATGATTAGAGCAAAAACGAGACATTAAAATAGCATCACTAACCTAAATTGTCTTTACCAATCTAAGATAGAAAATTTACTGCACATTCTGAAATACAGGTAAAAAGAAGAGCGTATATACAAAAGAAGACAACTGATATCCCAATGCGCAAACACAAAAAAAGGCAAAAATGCGATTGTCTCCCTGCTTATTGGGGTAATCGTATATACCATTCTTTATGTGCAACGCCATTACAAAGAGAACCTAAAAAATCTTCAAAATGAAAGAAAGGAAGCATACCATAGGCCCAGCAACCTCTTCTGCCTTTTGCTTTCCATACAATTGTTCGACCAAGGCCACAGCATATTCCATGGTAGTACCTGGGCCCCGGCTAGTGATAACTCTTCCATCGACCACTACCCTATCTTCCACTTTATTCACCTCAGGGGGGAACTTGTCCATAAAGCTAGGATAACATGTTGCCTGTTACAGACAAAGATGAGTTTCCTACTCTCAAAATAGCTAGCACACTGTAACATATATATATATATATTTTTCTAAAAATAACAGATCAATATAATACAGCACACTACCAGTAAGCCTCGCGCACCCACTGGAAAGGATTTGTAACAATATTTGCAACTAACACCTGACATTTTACACATTTGCAAAAATTGGTCTAAAATAGCACCCAATTGCCAACATGGAGGCGAAGTCACCAAAACAAGAGGATGTACATCAGTCTTTTTTTTAACTAACTCAATCAATTTAGTAAACATGCTGATAAAAATGTTCATGCAAAGTATGGAATCATAATCATCATCGACTTTAAGCATATGTCATGCCTAATTTTGGTTATATTTTTACTTATGTAGCATTTAATGAAATACATTTTACCAAAAAACAATCATATGGTGCCTACAGACGAAAATCAACATGTTTATATTAATTCAAATATGAATAGCTTTGGTTTCATTTGCTAATACACAAACATATTAACTAGTCAATGATATGAAACTCGCCTTTAAGCCATTGAGTAAGCCCCAGGAAGCCAAAGCCACAGCAGGAGCCGCGCATATTGCAGCATAGAGACCACCATTAGAGGCGTGGTTCTTCACCAAGTTCTGTAGCTCTAAACAATCCCTCAAATTAGGGGCACCAGGAATCCCTCCCTAAATGAACAAAAAGTACAATTAACACATTAATCAACATCAAGTCATACATAACCTTAACACAAATATGAGATTCAATTGTGAAACAGAAACTATACCAGTATAACAGTAGAAGAAGAGAGAAAGAGAGATATTCTTTTCATTGAATTTCATTCATTGTTCTAATCTTATCTCGTTTTTACAGAAGAGTTGTATATATAAGATAATGCATACATTCAACCAAAAATATCTGAATACATCTAAAATTCTATTGGCTAGAGAATGATTGTCTCATTATTGAGCTGGCCTGGACAGCTGTGGATCCGTTGAGAGAGCATTGTGGTCCTCATGCCTTTGATTAGCTATGTCACTAATTGTGTTGACCATTGGTACTGTAACAGCCCCCCCGCAAGCAAATGGGACTGAAGTCACATTGAGCTTGTCACGAAGCAGAACAAAACGTGGTGTAGTAAGAGGCTTAGTCATGATATCCGCTAATTGATCTTTTGAGCAAATGAACTTGATTTCCAACTCTTTATTCTGAACTTTCTCCCTAATAAAGTGATAGTCGATTTCCACGTGCTTGGTACGCGCGTGGAACATTGGATTGGATGCCAAGAAAGTGGCACCTATGTTGTCACACCATAAAATAGGTGAGGAGGAGCAAGTGATGTGAAGTTCATGCAACAGAAATTGAAGCCATACAACCTCTGCACTTGCAATAGCAAGAGCACGATATTCTGCCTCCGTGCTTGAACGGGATACCGTGGCTTGTTTCTTGGCACTCCAAGAGATCAAATTGGGACCTAGAAAGATGGCATAACCTGATGTGGAGCGACGATCATCCGGGCACCCGGCCCAATCCGAGTCACTATAGGCATGGAGAACAGGATTGATAGCCGGCTTTAATGTTAAACCATATGTCAATGTACCATTGAGGTAGCGCAAGATGCGCTTGACTGCCTCCCAATGCAAATTAGTTGGAGAGTGCATGAATTGAGAAACTTTGTTGACCGCAAATGCAATATCGGGTCTTGTTATTGTTGCATATTGAAGGGCCCTAACAATGGTGCGATAGAGAGACGGATTATCCATTGGATCACCTTCATGTAGAGAGAGAGAGGTATGGACAACCATAGGAGAGGCAGTCGGCTTGGATAAAAGCATGTTGGCACGAGTGAGGATATTTTTCAAATACTTGGTTTGAGTAAGAAGAAACCCGGTTGAAATAGAATGGACTTCAATGCCAAGGAAGAATTTTAATGATCCAAGGTCTTTAATAGCAAACTGAGAGTTGAGATGTGCAATTGCTTTGGAAAGAAGTATGGGGCTGTCACCGGTAATAATTATGTCGTCCACGTAGACCAAGACAACAATTGTAGAACCGTTATGACGATAAACAAAGAGAGATGGATCATAGTTGGATGCACAAAAACCATAGTCAATGAGAGCTGAACTAAGAGTATGAAACCAGGCTCGTGGTGATTGCTTTAAGCCATACAATGCTTTGTTGAGACGACAAACATGAGAAGGGTAAGAAGGATCAACAAAACCGGGAGGTTGAGACATATAGACCGTTTCTTGAAGATTGCCATGCAAAAATGCATTTTGAACATCCAATTGTTTGATAGTCCAGCCAAGAGACAGAGCTAAGGACAGTACAAGTCTAATTGTCATAGATCGAATAACGGGAGAGAAAGTATCAAAGAAATCGATACCTTCTTCTTGAGTAAACCCTTTTGCCACGAGACGAGCTTTGTATCTCTCAATTGAGCCATCGGCATTTCGCTTGATGCGATAAACCCATTTGCAGCCAACTATGTTATAATCACTTGGTGCAGGGACGAGAGTCCAGGTCTGATTTTGAGCGAGAGCATCAATCTCCCGGGACATAGCATCACGCCAAATAGAAGACTTATTGGCCTGGAGAAAGTTGGTGGGTTCGGATTCTAAGAAACTAGAGGAGTTGAGAGCAACATGGTCTGTAAAAACTCGAGGTTTGCGTGTGTTGTCTCTGGTACGAGTTGTCATTGGATGAAGAGAGGTGAGTGGAGCGGAAGGTATGGTGAGCAGAGGTGTCTGAAGTGTTGAAGGAGAAGAAGGGGCAGGAGGGTCAGATGGGGCGGCAAGAGGAGTGCGGTCAGCGGCTAAGTTTAAAGTGCGGGCAGCTGATGGAGAATGCGCTGGAGTTGAAGCCTGCGTGGAGTCCATTAAGTTGTGGGCTGGGCTTTGTACTGAGGAGGTGATTGTTAAAGGTTGTAGGCCCATTGATGTACAATCCATCGAGATAGATTCGGCCTCAGAGTCTGACCGAGAAGATGAACTAAATGGAAAAGCAGTCTCATCAAAAATAACATGCCGCGAGATATAAATTTTATTAGTTGGTATATGAAGACACTTGTATCCTTTTTGATGATAGGCATATCCTATAAACACACATGGCAAAGATCTATGTTGGAGCTTGTGATCATTATACGGTCGAAGATATGGAAAACAAAGACAACCAAGCACACGTAAAAAGGTATAATCGGGTTTTGTATGAAAGAGTTGTTGAAAGGGAATAAATTTAGTGGAAGAAGAAGGCAAACGATTAATGAGATAAACGATACTTGCAAAAATCTCATCCCAAAATTGGAGTGGTATTGAGGCATGAGTCATAGTGGCAAGTGAGAGCTCAACTATATGGCGATGCATGCGTTCGGCCAAACCGTTTTGTTGTGGAGTATATGGACATGTTGTTTGATAAGTTATTTGTGGAAAAAGGCGAGAAAGAGGCTTGTATTCCGTACCACCATCGGTACGAAGAATTTTAATTGTGTGATTGAGTAGATTTTCTACTTGTTGTTTAAATAAGGAAAACACTTTGGGGAGCTCATCTTTTGTGCGAAGAAAATACAACCAAGTAAAATGAGTAAAATCATCAACAAAAATAACATAATAACGATAACCATCTTTTGATAAAACGGGAGAAGGCCCCCAAAGATCGGAGTGTACAAGCTCTAAAGGAGCACGAGACAAAGAAGTACAAGAAGCAAAAGGCAACTTATGTGATTTTGCCATACAACATTCACTACAAAGAGACATTTTATGTAAAGAACATGGTAAACTAAATTTATTGAGAAGTTCAAGAGTAGTAGAAGAAGAGGGATGGCCGAAGCGAGCATGCCACAAGTTAGCCGAAACACGTGCACCATGAAGAGCTTTTGGAGAATGGAGAGTGGAAGGTAGAGTGAGAATGTATAGGCCACTAATAAGAGGTGCTTGGATGAGAAGAGTCTTGGTTTGTCGATCCTTAATTTGACAAGAATTAGAAGAAAACTCAATAAGCAAAGAATTATCAAGAAGAAGTTTAGAGAGACTCAATAAATTTCTAGTAAAATGAGGAACATGTAAGACATCATGAAGTGCAATAGAGAAATTAGAGAAATTTAAGGAGAAATTGCCAATATGTGTTATAGTCATACCCATGCCATTGCCTATTTGAAGAGTGTCTTGACCATCAAACGCCATGAACGAGCTAAGATTGTTGAGATCGGGAGTCACATGATGAGTTGCCCCCGAGTCGATACACCATTCATGAGGAGCCGGGTAAGATGATGGTTGAGCAACAAAGGCTTGATATGGAGGATGTTGAGGTCGATTAGGTGGTGGTTGGTTAGGAAGGTAACGGTTCTGAAATCTATGATAGCATTCACGAGCTTGGTGGTTACGGCGGCCACATATCTGACAGGGGGACCCATCATTCAGAGATTGTGGTTGAGGCGCAGGTTGTCTGGGATTAAAATTCTGAACAAAATTGGTGGGTCTCGGAATAGGATTGAGAGGTGGTGGCCTGTTATGAAATTGAGGGAAAGGGTTATTGGGCCTTGGGTTTTGGCTGAATGGAGGTCGAGAACCAGATGGGCGAAACGGGTACGGGTGAGGAGAATACTGTCTCGGATTCGGATTTGGGAAGCGAGGTCTTGGATTCGAATAGAACACCGCCGGAGGATCAGGTACGGCAGGCAAAGAGGGAAGGGAGTGTTGCGAGTTCAATCGTGTCTCACTGGTGAGAAGTAGAGAGTGAAGGTCAGGGAGGGAGATTGGATCTGATATGGCAGTGACAGCTAGCACAAGCGGGTTGAAATCGGATCCTAACCCACGAAGAGTGTAGTTGACAAGCTCCGCCTCTGGAACCGGAGCGCCGATGAAGGCCAGTTCGTCAGCTATAGAGCGAAGTTTGCGGATGTATTCAGCACAAGTTGAGACTCCCTTGGTGATGCCCTGAAGTTGTTGTTGAAGCTCGACGAGGCGAGCACGAGATGTGGCAGAGAAAGTGCGATGTAGCATAGACCAAAGAGAAGCGGAAGTTGTACAAGAAACGACCTGAGCAAGAAGAGGTTCCGATAGAGAAGATCGGATCCAACCCAAGAGGAGTTGATCCTGTTTGTGCCATTGAACATATGATGGGTTGAGTTGGACAGCAGTGCCGACGGTGATGGTCGGATCTGGAGGAGTGGGAGAGTGAACATATTTGAACAAATCATACCCATGTAACAAAGGTACTATTTGAGATTGCCAAGCCAGAAAGTTATTGAGATTTAGTTTAGTGGAAATAGGTAAATTGAGGAGAATAAGGGAGTCAGGGGTAGAAGAGGGTAGAGAGGTAGACGATGAGGTGGATGTGGAGGGGTTGGTGCCTGCCATGGTGGCTCTGGTACCATGAAACAGAAACTATACCAGTATAACAGTAGAAGAAGAGAGAAAGAGAGATATTCTTTTCATTGAATTTCATTCATTGTTCTAATCTTATCTCGTTTTTACAGAAGAGTTGTATATATAAGATAATGCATACATTCAACCAAAAATATCTGAATACATCTAAAATTCTATTGGCTAGAGAATGATTGTCTCATTATTGAGCTGGCCTGGACAGCTGTGGATCCGTTGAGAGAGCATTGTGGTCCTCATGCCTTTGATTAGCTATGTCACTAATTATGTTGACCATTGGTACTGTAACAAATTGCAATCAAACACGACCGACTAACATACAGGAAGAGAGATGAGATCAAAGGTCGATCCAGCGCAATCTGCAATGAGAGCATCAGCAACGAGCTTGACACCCCACGACGCCTCCACTTGTTTCTCCTTTCCAACGGAGGCGACAGTGACATCAGCTCCGGCGCGGCGGAGCACGTCGATGGTGACCACGGCCTCGATCGGCTCCGTCCCGTCGGCGATCGGGACGAGCACCTTCTTCGACGAAGACGCCATTGACGCTGTCGCGGAGGTGACTAATCGGGTTCGGGTTTTGAGGGTTTGGGATTGGGATGGGTTGAGGGTTCTGGAAATGAACTGGAGACGAGAGAGAGCTTTGACTAGAGAGGAAGGATGGGAATGGGAATGGGAGAAAGGATGGAGCACGTGACGCGTGGCCATTTTGCTTTTTTGCTTTTATTAATTGTTTTCCTTTTCTGTCCAGGGTTTTGTAACTTCTGTTTTCTGAAGCACAGTAGGTGCGAGCGCGGGAGTGGTCCGAATAGAATAGGATAGAACAAATTCCTATCATCTCCGCTTCAGATGAAATTGAGAATATTGCAATTGATTTTTACTGTCTGATTAAGATCGGATGATTGAAACTGTGAGTGTTTTGCACTGGACAAGGAAAGGTTTTCAAGTTTCAGATAGGCGTAAACACAATCCACGGAGGACCCGCTGAAGTTGCCACGTGTAAGTCGAAGGAAGCCTGTAGCTGCCTCGGCGATCTAATCTTTTCCAGAATGGGCTGGATGAAGATACGGGTCACTACATTATATCGGCCCAATGGCCCTATAAAAAGTTTGTGTAATTGTGTGTTTATAAATGAGAATTACTTACATCAATCAGTATTCACGCAATCAAACAATCAAGCGTGTACGCTCCCCTCATCTCACCTTCCCCTTCTTTTACCTTCTCCGTCTCCTCTCTCTCAAATGGATCTCCTCACAATCACAAAAGTAAATCTCTAATTCAGATCTCCACCACCTCCTTCGCTCCCCTCTCCTCCGTCTCACCTCCGTCTTCGCCCCATCTCAGTCTCTCCTTCGCCTATCCTCTCCTCCGCCTCAGCCTCTCCTCTGTTTCGCCTCACCTCTCTTTCGTCTCGCCTCCGCCTCCGCCTCAGCATGTCCTCTCCTCCGCCTCAAATCTCCTCCGTCTCGCATCCACCTCTCCTCTCCTCCGCCTCTCCTCTCCTCAGTCTCACCTTGACCTCCGCCTTCCCTCACTGCTCCCTCTCCTAGATCAGATCTGGTTGAGGAAGAAGGAAGGATATTGTTGGAGTTATGTCCTAGAAGTCAATAATTGATGACTTAAATATTAGTTTATGTTATGGATGATATATTGTCATCTGTTCCTAGGTTTATTATTGACAGATTATTCAGGTTGAGGATCTGAATTGTAGATCTCTGTGGATCATTCTTTAGAATGACAATAATAAATCTAAACAGTCCATAATCTTGATAATTAACAAGGAACATTAATTATCATATAAGATTAGTATGCAAGTTAGGTGATGATTAAGTTCTACAAATCATAGGTAAAGAGTTACCAACTTAATTGCATATGTATATGTTATGGAACATAGTACATGACTTGACCCAATGAAATAAACATATGGATTGTGCTATGTGTCATTGTTTATTTCGTTATGATTTTGGTTCTAAGTTTGAGATGTTTATTTTTTCCACATGAGGATAGGTTCAATAAATATTGTCTACCGCTGATTCCCGATAAGGGCTGCTATACGGACTTTATTTATGTTCTCTTAAATTGTGCGGGGAAAAGCTAATCATCAAGAAAACCGTATGTCACTCGTTAATTCACTTAGTTAGTGACGATATCTGTTTGGGCCCCTTGATGGAGTTGGATCGTATGCGTGCAACTAAGCGATCAACTCTAGATCAAGAAACGTATAATCTGCAAGAATGACACATTCCTATCTTGGATTATACGATGATATCGTGAGACATAAGAATCAAAATAGAGAAACATATTTATTCTCTTATGCAGGATTGAAATATTGTAGCAGTACACTATTTATGTGAATTGGGAATCATAACGTGTTGCTAGATACCGCTTATGATTATTGAAATTAAATAGCGATTTAATTCCATGTCCAACATAGCATAAATCCTCAAAGGGTCACACATAATAAGGTGTTTAACCATACGTGCATTATTTATTTATTTGCAATAATTAGTATTGCAAAATATGATAAGTTGATTAATTAATTATATACCGTTGTGGACCGTTATAATTAATTAAGTCAAATTGATCATATTGAAATAAATTAATGCATAGTCTAATCTCTAAATAATTATTATTAAGTTAATAATTATTTATAAACAACACACTTGTTTTATTGGACTTTTATTTATTGGTAAATTAAATGTCCAATTAAATAGCAATTGAATGAGGCCTTCAATTAATAGAATTGAGGACCTATAGAGATGAGCTTGTGGCCCATCTAGGCCCATAAAGAGGCCGACCATATGAGACTAGGGTTGAGTGGCAATGTGGTAATTAAAGGATAGGTGGTAGGTAGGATTTGTGCACTATTTAAGGAGGTGCATAGAAGCAAAATCCAACCCTCTCTCTTCCCTTAACCTAGCCGCCACTTCCCTCTCCCTCATAGGCGCCTCCCTCCCTCCCTCTTCTCCCCATTCTATTGCTCATGTGTTGAGCTTCCTCTTCCACAAATCAATTGGTGAATTATTTGCAAGAAGGGGAAAGCTTTGGGATTAGACTTGTTATTCTCATCGCTAGCACGATTCAAGAATAACTTGGTTAATACCTTAGTGGACTCGAGGCCAAACATGGAGGAGGCGAAGGAGAGCACCCCATCGATTCCTATGCCGTAGGATCGAGCCCCGTGAATACGATTTCGCGGGAGGTACAAATATCTACCCTATCTCTTGTGTCGAATGAGCTTATGTACTAGATCTCGTGTTGCTTGTGTTTTAACTGGATTAATTAAGGGTAATTAGTCACAAATTTAAAATTGAGCAGTTTTCTAACATGATAAGAAGAGAAAAGAGGTTTAGATATAGTTCTGTTA
The DNA here is from genome assembly GCA_028095005.1 of Rhynchospora pubera. Classification (NCBI taxonomy): domain Eukaryota; kingdom Viridiplantae; phylum Streptophyta; class Magnoliopsida; order Poales; family Cyperaceae; genus Rhynchospora; species Rhynchospora pubera. Next base: position 178,874,549 of record CM051462.1, read on the forward strand.
CAATTTGGAAGTAACTAAATTACTACAAGGGATGATATTAATCAGTGTGGGGGAGTATCTAATATGTATAAAGGACTAAATAACATTCATATCTGATTCTGCTGTGTTTTTGGGAGTGACTAAATTACTATAAGGGAGGAAATTGATCAGTATAAGAGAGTAACTAATATATACAACGGAGTAACATATCTGATTCTACTGTTATTTGGGAGTAACTAAATAGCTATAAGGGAGTAAATAACTAGTATATAAGGAGTATCTAATATGTATGAGGGAGTAAATAATATTCAGAACTGATTCTACTGTAATTTGGGAGTAACTAAATAACTATAAGGAAGTAAATAAGTAATATTAAGGGAGTATTTAATACATGTAAGGGAGTAAATAATATTCATATATGATTCTACTGTTGTTTAGGAGTAACTAAATAACTATAAGAGAGTAAATAACTAATATTAAAGGAGTATCTAATATCTATAAGGGAGTAAATAATATTCAGAACTGATTCTACTGTTGCTTGGGAGTAACTAAAAACTATAAGGGAGTAAATAATTAGTAGTAAGGAAGTATTTAATATAAGTGAGAGAGTAAATAATATTTAATTTATGAATCTGATAACGGCAGGGCTGCGCGGCAGGGCTGGGTGACGGTGACGGGAGGGCTGGGCAACGACGACGACGGGGATGGGCTGCGCGACGGCGACGAGATGGCGCGACGACTGAGGGCGACGGCGACGGGATGGCGCGACGGCTGAGGGCGACGACGACAGAATGGCGAGACGGAGACGGGGAGATGCGCGTGGGGGGTGAGGCAGGGTGAGAGCGACGCGGGGGTGAGAGGAACTTGTTTTCCTTTTTTGGACAACGACTTTTTTCTATTTTTAACATATGATTGCTTGATTGCCTGACTGCTTGATTGCAGTTATCAGCTCCGTTTATAAATAAAATAAATAAATTCACCTATAGTAAATCATGAAATTTCATACCTAGCTGTGTCGTAACTCGTAAACTTATCTCATCTGAGTCATTTTTGACATATATTAATTATAGAGTCATTTTTATGACATCATGAACAGCTTAAGACAGCAAAGGATAAAGGAGGGATGGTACAACTTTCTCCCTCTTAATTGAGTCTGGTAGAGACGTATACTGGTACAGGTACATAAGTATTCATAAATAACATATATCTTTCTGTAGTACATTATATCTTTTGGTCATGTATAAAATTAGGCATAGACCGAATTGTTTGTTTAATTAGTAAGATGGGTCAATTGACTCAATTCGAAATTTTTAAACATTATTATTAAATAAAATCACACAATCACTTGTCCCCTCATTTCGCAAGTAAGTATGTTTTAAATTAATAATTAGACATAATCATGATTAGAATAATAGGCAATTCAGTCTTGTCCGACTGAAAAAAGCCATTATAGAATCAGCGTATATTATTTAACTAATTTAGCTTCAACGATTAGAATATGTTAAAATATTGAAATGCACGAGGTACTTCTCACTAGCGGGCGCTTCGCGTTGCGCGAATTTATTTTTATTTTTTATTTTTTTATTTTATTAATTAGAGGAATCATATAAAGCAGTTGTGTTGCGTGATAATTTTTCACATGATATGTAGCTAATAGTACATAATCGCTCAAGAATATACTTACATTTCAAACAAAAATATAATAATTAAAACTTTTGCAACATATATTGCTGAAATTGCATGAAAAAATATATTGAGATTCCAAAAATTATGTAAATTATTCTGCAAGCTATAATTAATACCATCAGCTTACCTATAATTTATTAAGAAGATATATAATATTTCATGTTGAAATGAGGTTTGGAATGTCCTCAAACAATTACAAAATTAAAATCCATGTTATGTAAAATTAAGAATGGATGAGGGCGAGAACAAACCAATGTTTTTAAAATCCTACCGGGTGCCGGAAATTTTTGAAAAAATCGGATTTCGGATCTACATCCGGTAGGAAATGGCTTCTAAATTCCGTTGGTCAAATATGGGGAAAAATCGGTCAAAAACCGGATTATTCGGAAATATCGACAAATCGTTTGTCTCGTACAAATACAAACCAGCCCTTTTTGTCCATGGTTCTTATTAAGAATGTATATTATATCAAATCCAATACAAACCAGTACAAACCGGTAGGTTCGGTACTAATCGGCACAAACCGAAAAAATCGTATACCGCCACCCTGGCCGGTTTGATAGCCGGTAGGATATTAAAAACATTAGAACAAACAGAATTTTCAAAATTGAAAATTCGGTTTTGATTTTGCTTTGTCCAGTTGTCCTACGGTGGGAAAAAAAACTATTTTTACCATACCATATAGAAGGTTGGGCCCCACCATGTGTTTGATTTTTCCACTCCCTTGCCGTAGAAATCGAGTGGAGAGAGTACATCGGATCTTCTATGAAAATTAATTTTTACTTGTAATTTGGTTTTGTTTCGATTGCCATAGAATATCCCAATGAATTAATCACCACCACCAGTACAAAACGCGTGGACCCACCCATGGCTAGACTGCGAGATGGGATCTTCTGTGACAGATAATCTTCAGTTGTGTTAGAATTTTATTTAGATTGTCATAAAAAATCCAGATATCTACACAGGGTTGAATTTTGCTCAGATCCGAACCCGATAAATGTGAGCGGGACCCAAATGTCAGCCACACTGTAGGTGAACAGTTCTTAGCTACAGTGTTCGGATCCGGATCCTATACTCAGGATTAATATATGTATTGATGATTTGTATTATTAATCGATAACTGAATGATTCTGTCTCATTTGTATCTTTATTGAATATATAAATTATAAAAAATATAAATAATATAATAAATTTGATTGACAATACCAATTTATTAGTCCCTATTTAACAACTTCGAAACAAAAAAAATAATCAAACGTAACGTCTGATCTCACAACAATGACATGACATTTTCTGTGATATCATTGTGTTACTTGCAAACGATCACATTGTGCGTTTGGATCGTTGGAAGAAAGAAGAAGAAGAAGGAAGAAGAAGAAAAAAAATTATAAACAATTCAAACTCTTCACAAAATTACACACTTCCCAATACTTCTTTCCACTTCTTCCCTTCTTCCCTTCTTTTCACACCTATCCAAACGCACCCTAAGGATACAAAATTTCCCTAAACTGACTTTGCACAAAGACAAGCGAGTAAAAAAATGGTATGAATTCTTCTTTCAGGTGCGTTTGGATAGGTGTGGGAAGAAGGGAATAAGGGAAGAAGTGGAAAGAAGTATTGGGAAGTGTGTAACTTTGTGAAGAGTTTGAATTATTTATAATTTTTTTCTTCTTCTTCCTTCTTCTTCTTCTTTCTTCCAACAATCCAAACACACCCTAAGCTAAAATAAATAAATAAATAATAGAGAGAGAACACAAAAACTTCCCTTTCACTTTTCCCATTCTTCCCGTGCATGTTTTGCCATTTTCATTCATTAATTATATAAATATATAATTAAAATTAGAGATAGGCTAAAATCAGTCACGACTGACGGATGCAATCATCAGCTACGATCAAATCTCAATTTTTGAGATTCTAACAGTCGATCTGAACCGTTCAATATGTTCTCCATATTGAAATCTCATTAGAGACCAAATTTTACATTTTTCTGATTATATTTACTATTTTTTTTTAGATTTTTAAAAATCATAGTTATTGAAGGGTCCAGAATTGTTTAGATTAAGAATTTTGTAAAATATCAAACAAATAATAAAAAAATTTAGAAAAATATTAAATTTTGTCTCCAACGAGATTTCAATATAGAAAACACATTGAACGGTTTAGATCGACTGTTACATTCACGAAAATTGAAATTTAATCGTAACTGACGGTTGCATCCGTCAGTCATGACTGATTTTAACCCATCTCTTAAAATTATAACAATGAAGATACTTTTCCAAGTTCTATCATTTGCAGCTCCAAAAGGACGAGGCAACTGCTACACGCCTCCATTATCATATTTTCTTTCCTACTTTATTTAACAACTTGTAAATTTGTAATCTCTCTTTGAAAGCAATTGATACTGGTCCCCTAAATCGAGATTCTTTGTAGCTGACGGAATGTGAATATAACCAATTATACGTCATATTACTGATAGGAAAAACGACCGTACTATATGAGGCAGTCAGGCTGATAAAAATGACCTAATTTAAAATAAGAATGTGGGTCCGTTATTTAGTGACTTGCCACAACATGCATAGGTTTATACCTGCCACAAAAATAGACTGAAGTAGTGTTAATTAAGGTTGACATGCTATTTGATGGATCAAGAGACCTTTTTCCCTCCATAAATTCTCTAGGCTTGGAGTTTTTGGAATTTAGTTTTTTTTTTCTTTCTTTTTTTCTTTTCCCTTCATCGCGAGTAAAGATTGAGGAGTACAATGGGAAGATTCATATCTCGTCTCTAATTTATAATTGGCTTTTAGATGATTATTGTGTGAAAATATTTGCAAACTTTGTCTATAGAAATAAAAAATTTTCGCACCTTGACTGCTTGAGTGAAAAGTCGACATTTAATTTAAAAAATAAGTTGGATGGCTTAAACCTCCAATTTATCTTCAAAAAAAAAAAATTCATATTCCGCTGGCCAAAGAAGAGAATGTTCAAATGGTTTCAGTTAATTTGATTTTAACCAGACCAAATTTAGCTACGTAAAATAAATAGTGCGCTTCTCCGATTTTTTTTATTTTTAATTCTGGTTTGGCCATCGCAGGAAACATGTTAACAAGGACAAATTAATAAAACCAAGTACAGTTCTGGCTGACAATGGTCTCACGACATTAATGCTTCAAGTCTTCTCCATTGATTGAAAACTGGAGAATTCCAGTTCCAACTTTTGAATCCAGTAAAGAGAAGATATAGCAATTATCGAAATACTTAATTAAATTCTTTAAAAAGGGGAAAAAAAGACAGATAAAGAGGAATGGCAAATAATACAGAAGGGATACCGAGGAAGCCAAATATTAGGACAAAATTGAACTAATCATGATATCTATGGAGCATAATTAAGCGTACGTCCATTGATAAACATTGTTTACAATTTTTTTAGAGGATTTTGTGTTATTGAAGGATTTCCTTTATTTATAAGTGACATAAATAATAAAATTAAAAGGATCTTATGTCGTAAACTATTTTTTAAATCCAATTTGAGTCCTAATTAATAATAAACATTCATAATAAAAAAAAAGTATTTTAGTCCGTATAAAAAAAGTCATCCACTACATAATTTATAATTTATGCACATAGTTTTTAAACTGTCATCTAAAATGAATTTTAGGATAGCAGAGCTGCTATCCGCTTTAGTATATTCCTTTTTTTCATAAATTTTTTACCGCGAACTGTGCAACTATTTTTAAAAATCTTTTACATACCAATTGCGAGAACAATATAAGACGACCAATTTCTTTTTAGATTCGGACATGCTTTTGAGTATTGACACATGAATTTGGTGGCTTTGGACATGCTATTGACGCCTACAAGCCTAGTATGATGAACACACGATTGGCTTCTATAACCACCCGTATTTTTTTTATTACACAGTTCTTAAATTAAAAATTTAATACTAAATATGAATAATAAATAATTTTATCAATAACATACCATGAACGGGTCAATAGTCGCACATTAAAATTTAATACTATAAATAAAAATAAATAATTTTTTTAATAAATTTGTTATTATTTTTAAAAATCTTATTACTAGTTAAAAATTTTTTATGTGACAGTCAAATCGCCAATGACAATAACACGCTAAATATTTTTAAAACAAAAAAATATAATAATTATTTTTAAAAATTAATTTTTTTGAACTTGGTAGCGCGATTTCCAGTTATGTTTGTACAAAAATTTGCGGTATAACCAATTAACCACACATTTTGCTTTCCTCTACTTGTAGGTATTAGAAAGTTTCACAAATTGTCAACCTTTTACTTTTTATAATTCAAATATTGATCGTTATATTGTTTAAAAGTAACTTCTGATTATATTTTAATATAAAATAAAAATAGGCCTGTGTGGTTGTATTCATTAAAATAAAAATAACTTAAATCTTGAGATGTTTGACGTCATCATGTACTTATCACCGGAAAGTACTGGCCATTCCAGTTTGCAACTGGAGATGAGCATATATTAATTAATACGACATTGAAATTGACAAATCACAATCCGACAAAGTATTCTCGGCTAAGCCGTCTTTATGCAGAAAGCAGAGAAACAAGACTCGAGTGCATACACTTTCGCTAAAAGCGCCTTTCTAAAAACCCAGAATACTTTTTCTAAGAACGATTTCGTTAAAAATAAACGCGATTAAAACAGAAGAAGAAGAAGCTCCTAATCATGCTCTCTGAAGTACTTCTCAGGTACTTGTTTTATTCTCTGCTTTTGACTTTCTACTCTTTCTTGCTTCTTCTTCAGGTTGATTACTTCTTTCCTCTTGTTGGTTATTTTTTATTTTTTTGCAAACATATTTGGAACAAAATTTTAGTATGGAGAAAAGAGAGAAAGAAAGGAACTTTTTCTAATTTTAATAATAATTATTTTGTCTGTTTATTAATTGGTTTATTTCTAGTAGTTTGATGCAATTTGGTTCTATTTTTATCCTTTGAAGAACAATTCGAGCAATCCATTTTTGTATTGAGTATTTCTGTTTTATTTTGAAAACAAAAATAGGTATATGGAAATTACGAATGAAATTTTGGCAACCTTTCTATAATTTTCCATTGATAGCATTCTTTTCCTATAAAAAAACACTAATTATGGTATATATAATGGAAGTCTGAAAGCGTAGCCCCCTCTTGTTGGTTTCAGAAACTAAAATCATACTCAATTTTTTTTTTAATTCACAGTCTTTTAGATGCCAAAAAGCTCTGAAAAGGGATGCCATAAACTGGCAAAATTCTCTCAGAAAACCCGTGCAATAGTACGAAGAGTGGATGAAGATCTGACAGATAAGCTTTCTTTAATGGATTTAAGTTTATCATTAGATGGATTTGGGAAGTTGTATAATGATATCAGCAAAGCATGTGAAGTCTCTAAACTTGCCAAGGTATCTTGCTATTAGTTTTCTGTTTTCTTTGCTGGTTTATTTATTATTTTACTGGTTGAAAAAGACAGGTTCCAGTATGAAATAATCTAATTATTGGTATATCTTTGTGGATAGATATCTGAAAAGTGTGTTGATTTTGCCAAAAAGTTTGCTGATGAGGTGTCGGCTGATTGGTTAGGCCTGGATGTCAATCCAAGTAATTCAGAGTCAGTGGATACCATTTGTGAAAAGTTCAAGACTAAATCGAAGCTTACTGAAGATGAAGAAGGCCTCGATGGTTTAACAGTATCTGGGGTTTCAAATATTAATTCAGTTTCAATCAATGTAACGAATGCCTCTGACCACCAATGTGAAATAAAACCCTCATCAGGTACTATTACCATCAATCAGCTCTTATTATAATTGATTGCAAAATACATTGCATTAAAACTAATAGCATTGTAAAAATGTAAGGAATTTATATTTGTGATGAGTTTTCCAGGAATATGATGATATATCAGGGATAATCTCATCATTTAAAAAATAAAAAATTTTTGGAGGAAAATAAAAAAGTTGTCCAAAGCACTTTCCTTAAGCAACAGGAAATTTCCTAAAATACCCTCAAATTGTACAAATCATACCTTTATGGTACACCACTGCCCGTGTGGCCAACAGGTGCTACTTCAGCACAGCTAATGCTGCCGGCTGCAAAATTTTCTCCACAGCTATGATATCCCAAATGAGTCCCAGCAATTCATTTTTACTAATTGGGTCACTTTGCGTCAATTGATCATCTGGTCTAGCTGTCACCTTCTTTTTCATTTGCCTTTCTTTTTTTTTTTTTGCCCCCTTGCTCATTGTTGTGAGAGGCTCTCAAAAAGGAGAAGCCCTTCTGAATTTTCTTAGTTTCCTGTTCTGAATTAGCTGACAATTGCATGAAACCAGTGTAAACTGCTGAAAACCCATCTTCCGTTTCTCCGCCGTCAATATTTGATGCACACCAATAGATCATTGATGCTCAATAGGTGCCAGATCAACTTGAGGTGTTGCCAGTGGAGGTTGTAACCAACATATCTGAAATATCCACAAATGGTCCTGTCCAGATTTCTCCGACTCAATTCTCACTCAACCACTATCCATAGAAAGCATCTTCACTATATACCAGTACATCTTCACTATATACTAGTACATCTTTTGTGCCAGTACATCTTCACTATATACTAGTACATCTTTTGTGCCAGTACATCCCAATCCAATGGATCCTCATCATCTTTCTCTACAGTCTGTTTCTTTGTATCCCCTTGATTGTTTTGCACACCTCCTGTTCCATCATTGTTACAAGCACCACTTCTTCCATGTTTATTGCATATTTGCATCATTAATTTGTTATTTCAATGTGCTTTTTTTTTTTTTTTTGATAACATTCTGTAACCAAACCTACATGTACCAAGAATATGATGAAACTATTTTTTAAATATTCTCATTTTATTTCTATGCATTATTATTATAAATTAAAAAAAGATCAACCTTAAATACATACTATCACTTACCTGAAAGGATTGTATTATTACACTGTTCAGGTAAACATGGTACTTTGAATTTGGCCTAAAATTTGGGAATGGTTAATTTCATCCTGTACTGTTTCTGTGTCGATTGATACTTATAGGTAGTAACATGTACCATGCAATTTCTTCTCTTCATAGAATTACATTACGTGGGCCACATTTGCCATTAACATTGGAGACATATTGTCTTGCAACTAGTTGCTGAAAATGTGGTAGTTATCTTCAAATAACACAGATTTCTCAAGCCCGAGGGTTTGTAGCTAGCCCTATGTACTTAGAATCTGGAAGATACATTTCCTTTGCTTCATTGCTCTTCATTGTTTGCTTGCGGGGAACAAATCACCAGATGTGAAAGCAAAATTGTCCTTGTTAGGTCTTATATGCAAAAAACCTTGAAAATAGATTGGATTTCTCGATGATTAACTGCAACAATTTGAATTTGTTCTGGCTCGGTTCAATAGTAGAAGTTATCCAATTGTTGTGGCTCGATTCAATAGTAGAATTTACCAGTGTTGGTAGTAGTTCCAATGAAGAAATTGGCATTCTCCGTACTAAAATCTGCCTTTTGTTTTTTTGTAGAAGCTCTAGTTCAAGCAACAGAAGAACAAGAAGATGAAGGGATGTTTGATGTGTCATGCTCAAAAGGCAACACAACACCAAATAAAATAAATGGTATGCGACAAAATTTAGGGTACATTAATTGTTTCACTGTTCTATTTGGGCTTTCTCTTTCATTTGAAGAACATATGAGCAAATTGAATTTTTGGTTCTGAAAATCTATCAGGTTCAAGCCAATTATATTTTGGTACATTCTGCCCCAGCTCACAACAACCTCCCAAACAAAGAAAGAAATAAAGAAAAAGAAAACGTAAAAAAAAAAAGATGTTTAAATTTTTATTAGTTTGGTTGGCTTTCCTCAAAAGAGGTGAATTGTACTAATTAGAAATTTTGAGGGACTATAGTGGCAAAATATCAGGTTCTGTATTTTATTATTTTACTTGAATGGGTCAAACCTGACCCCACCCTTCCTTAACTCAGGGATGACTCAACCTGAGTTGTTGTAAGATTCAGGGGTAATACTATCCGGACCTGTTTTGGTGTCAGATTCAATATAAAATTTATTAGATACTATAACTTAGCAGCAAAAATTGGTTACTTACGAGAAACTGAGATGCATTCCTTGAAAGTTTTTATTTATTCTCTCTGGAACTTTTTTTTTTTTTTTTTTTGTAGCTGATGAGATACTTTCACTAGAAGCCCCACAAAATAACATGGCAGCTGATATGCCATATGCAGAAGGAGATTTCATACCAAATGAAGCAAATGGTAACTTCCATATCCTTCCTTCTTAGATGGTTTTTCTGATTTTTTAGAGAACAATGAATTAAGTACTAAGCCAAACACAAACTGCCAAGTATTTTTCTATTAAATGGAAACCTAAGTAACAAGTTTCTTCTATCAGGATCCTTGAAAGAGCACATGACATCTAGTATGCTGTCTTCACAAGGCGATCATAATGTTATTATATATTGTTATACTAAATATCTTTTGGTTAAAACAAATTCCAGGTACTGAGGTTCTTTCATCAGAAGCTCTAGAAGACAGCAGGAAATCTACAATTAATGAACTATTACAAATTTTACTTGGTAACTACCTGTTCCTTACTAATCGTTTTTGCATTATTATGTAACTGACCTGTTTTGGTGTAAGATTCAATATAAATTATATTAGATACAGGTATTTAACAACAAAAATCAGTTAACGAGGAACTCAGATGCATTCCTGAAATTGAAAGTTTTTCTTCATTCAAACCAACTTGTAGGTGATGAGATCCTCTCGCTAGAAGCCCCACCAAATAACATTACAGCTGATGTACCACGTGTAGAAGAAGATTTCATACCAAAAGAAGCAAATGGTAAATTCCATACCATTTCTTCTTTAATGGTCTTTTCTAATATATTAGAGAACAAAGAGTAACTGTTAATCACAAACTGCAAAACAGTTTTCTATTAAAGCAAAACCTAATGAACAAGTTTCTTCCATCAGAATCCTTGCAAGGTCACATGGCATTTACTATGCTGTCTTCCCAAGGCGGTGGTAATATTATTACCTATTCGATAGTGTATGCTAAACATCTTTTCATTAACACGTATGACAGGTACTGAGGTTCTTTCAGCTGAAGCTCTAGAAGATAGCATGAAATCTAACATGTCTTTAATTGGTTATGATGCCATACAAATTGTACTAGGTACCTTTCTGTTCCTCAGTAATAGTTTTTGCATTAGTATGCCACTTTGAATTATTAGTATCAATTTGGCTCGATGTCCTCTGAGATATACGAAAAGAAAAGAACACAGAAGTTGTTCAGATGTTTGATTTATTGTATTGCTACCTTTTTCGTAATTTTTACAAAGTTTATATCAGTGTATCTAAATGCATTCGCAGATGTAAGTGAACCTCAGGATGACAGCTCCACTGAGGCTGATAATTTGATCAACCTTTCCAAGTCACTTGAATTTGGTACATGTTTTGTTGCTCTCAATTCATTTAGGTCTTTTGCTGAACTGGATCATACCTCTCTATATTACATGGCTAAACCCAACAAAAAAATGGTTTTGACAAAGTATAACTACATATTCCTATTTGACTAATTGTTTACCATCCATATTTGCAATTCCTGATTAAGCCACCCCAAATTGGAACTTTTTTATGGACGTAATATCTTTTTTTATTTTATTATTTCAAAGTTTCAATTTTGTGCTTTAATGTTGTAGGACCGTTTGAGGATATAGAACTAAGGGATGATTGGGAAGATGATACTGATTATGACCTTAGCGTGGTTTCCTTTTATGAATCCAAGAAGAAGCCTTCGAAGGTAATGGCACAGTCAAGACTGATATCTTATGATTTGTTTACTACATTTTGTAGGCCGACCGAATAATGTACTGAGTTGTGAAAGATTTTCTTATTTACAGAAAAGAATGGCAGCTAAGTTTATCTCAAGGTGGCGGCGGCGGCCAATAAAATCCCAGTCAGGTGAAGTTGCTGCCAAACCAGATGTCAACTCTGTGTCAGGTGAAGTTGTTCCCAAACCAGATATCAACTCTGCTGATTCAGATTGGGAGCTGTTGTAAATCTTATTGGATTTAAAGTGGAAAAGTGAAGTAACCTCTGCTGAACTTAAGGGAAATTGTATAAAAGGCACCTTCTTTTGTAGAACATTTTTGTACGCATAGTGTTAAGGTTAATATAATTGTAGCTTGTGCATTGATTTAATCAGCAATCGATTGTTCTAACTTGTAAGCGTTTATCATAATAATACAGTGAAAAGAGGAGAATCGGGCATAGATTTTCCTTTCTTTCTATTGCATTTTTCTTGCACATGTATTGTAGCAGGGGTCTAGAGCCACTGGGCCGCAAATTGAGAGCTTATCATCTTCGTGTATGATATCCTTCTTTAAAAGGGAGTTAGATCAAATTGAGAATTTGAATGCAAGTAAAAACCAAAAACTAAATTAAACGACTAGAATGCAATTGATAGACGATGTAGAGACCTCTGAACAAATTAATGCCTCTTGCTATTACAATCTTATATATCAATGTGAAGTTACACAAGGAGAAACTATATTAATACGTGTTATATATATTTGATGAAAATAAATATAAATGAACATGAGTGTGAGCAATTTTTTATATGTTCTGCGTGACTCCCATGTCAGATAAAACCAATTTCGTAATCAAGTTGATAGTCGTTGAGAAAAAATCAATTAAATAAGGTGGCCAAAAAGCCATAGGATTGTTTATATATCGAATTAAAGAATCAACATATGTAAGCTTTATTCGAGTAAAAGTTAGAAATAAAACAAGAACTGGCTATCAGCTGAGCATTTTTCCTTTCTGTTTTTTGGTTTTACATACAGGGCTTGCTAATTCTAAAATAAGATAGCCGTTTTTACTTATGCAATTAAATGTATTTCTTTCCACTGGACCTTATCTGTTCTTATTGTTACGTTCTGGTTTGTAATTTGTTCCGTTCTGTTATTAGTTTGTCAATAACTTGTGCAGATAATGTTATATAATATTCTTATTTCTTTTAATTTAATCTAACTTGAAACCAACAAATCAAATTCATATGATAATATTTTCTTTTAAGAACAATGTAAGCTTTCTCATCATCCATAACACTTTTTTATCTGAACAATGACATTCAATTCGTCCCTAACTCCACTACCTACATCACTTCATATGTAAAACAAAAATCTGCAAAGCGACAAAGCAACTCACACTATCATGGCACACGTTTCTGGTGCCACTAATGTGACTTTGACGTCAATGTATGGAATCAGAGGGTAATTGTATATACTAGTGGGTTCGTCGCGCGTTGCGCGATCTATTTTTCATCTCGCCTTTTTGCTATAATTCCTCTCATCTTTTTTTTTTAAAAAATTTTACTACTGAAGTATTTTTTATTTGTAGTTTACTTTATTACATTTACGAACTATAGTGCAAATAGATATATTTATTAAAACAAAGAAAACGACGATAGCAAGATGTCGCCTATTCGCTGCCAAATCCATATCCACCAGTTTCCTTGGTTCCTTGACAAATACTCTTCTAAAGGACCTACTTTTTTTCCATAATACATTGCAGAAATTATAAGTTGAATTTCATGTAAGATGAATTTGTACAAATTTTGTTGCTGCGCACAAATTGTGGTGCTGAATCTGTTAATCTGAAATAAAAATTAATAGAAGAGGAAATCCGAAATCTAAATATTTTTCTTTCAAACAGCCCATATTTAAAATAAAAAGACATAAGGAACTGAAAGCATAGTTGTACTGTGCACAAAAGATATATAATTAAATCGAAAATAAAGAAGTATGCACGCCTACCAGCACGTAATTGAATCTCTCAGCACAACGTAGGGCTGCAATTGTGTTTGTTGTAAAAAAAATAGGTTGTCGGTGCGAGGTTGGAAGATGATGAATCTCTACAAAAACTGATATCAGCTTAGAAACATGTCAATTTAATATATATACACTAATTTAATAGATGGTGAATCTCTACAATGGCACAATCTTTAATAAGGCTGCAAAAGAAGCTTGGAAATATTTTAAAGAGAGAGTCCTCATCTTTCAGTTTTTTAGAACTAACTGAAATAATAATAATTGTTTCTTTATTTAAGAATACATAAAAAAATTATAATCTTACACGAAATTATCATGTAATGTTCCAACTTCAGGTAAATTTGGAAATCTCTCAATCAGCTTTAAAGGAGAGCGTATTGATCTGCATATTCCAAATAAATACATATTTTTAGTAGAAAAAAAATGATTAGCTATGGAAAAACTCCTACAAAGGCCTGAACTGTTCATTGTCAATGCTGCTCTAGTACTGTTAATGATGGCAATACATTTGGGTACACAATTGAAATTAGTACTGATACTGGCACCGATTTGTGACATTGTTAATCTTTTTTTTCAACAAATAGGAGAATAATTCGAGGAATAACAAACAACAAAATGCCTGTAGACATTCCACTTACCAGCAATGAATTTTTCTGGAAGAACCACACTATAGCCTTGCACTGCAAGAAGCAAACAGATAAAAGACAGTAAAATCCAAGTAAATATTTTAGTTCAAGATTTGGACAGATTCTGCACTATTATTGCAGGCAAATCATAGCAGTTTACATCCAATGTTGAGTTATCTACATTTGTATGTTCGTACTCACCAAGTTATCCAAATTTATTGTTGCCAAATCAACTTTCTATAAACATAAAATCACATATTGTCTTGAGATTCTATTATTGTGAAAAACACTCTTCATTTCTGAAAGGAGAAAGAATTTTACTGTACTTCCAACCCATAAACAATAATAATAATCTACCAGTAAGTCAGTAGCAATAACATACACACAACACATGCATACACACATGTGCACAATTTATTTTGAGTTTACTCCATTTCCTAAAATTCAGCTCATTAATGCAAAACAAAAAAGTTTATTTAAAATTTACTTTTGATCAGGGGAAACTAACCTTCAAAATTGTGAGATGGGAGGTATTGCTGACATGTAACCTTATGCTGCACCGTAATCACATTTTCTATATAAGAAAGACTTTTTAGTATAAAATCACTATCCATCTATTCTCTGATTAGAGGAAACTCACCTTCAACATTATCAAGATCGCAAAGAAAGATGATTTGAGCAACAACATGCCGGCAACAGCACTCAAAAGTTTACTTTATGCCTTGAATATCCCTTAAATATCCCTCAAAAAATAAAGCAGTGCTATATGTTTGCCCTTGAAATATGACAAATATAGCATATGCCTTTTTCCCTTAGTTACGTTAAAACATAAGCAAGCTATCTAATTTTCTTCAATCTCTGTAATTAAGTCAAAATGAGGGCAAGTCCGGGTATTTTCTCTTCCAAAAATTCAGAAGGGGCTTATGATAGAGATACAACGCTAACCGCAATTAAAATAAATAAAGGAAAAAAAAACATCCAGCAAATATACAGTAGATTCCAGTTTACAATTTTTTGCTTTTTAAATGATGATGTTTTCATCTTTTAATAGGTCATTGACCTGAACACCCCATGCTTGCTATGAAATTAATAATGGAGAGGCCACTTATTTTCTTTGAGATATTCAATAATAGATATCAAACCTGCTGGTAGTTCATACCAATGTCGGTTCGACACCTCATGCTCAGCATGATTTCAGGTCTCCTACCAAGGAAAATTTTGCACATCCTTCTTATTTTATCACTGCTTTGCATTAAGAACAATGGGGTATTTTCAGTCTTTAATAGAAAGTATACTTAAAACTGAACTTAATCAATACAATAAAATTAGCAGTACTGAAATCGAAGAGCTTGGGCCAGGCAAGGATCCACGATGCCTTCCTCGTGTCTCCTTCGGATAATATCTTTCAAAGATAGTAACCAAACACAATAAGCTGAAGCAACCATATAAAAGACAATTAGTATAATAAGGTATTAGCATCTACATCATTTAATTAGTCGAGGAAAATCAAACGATCGATAAGAAGAATGAAAAATTAAACTGGAGATTTTCTCATCATATATGAAGTAAATATCAATTTTCTCATATAGCAGGTTGAAAACAAAACTCACATAACCATCAACATTAAAGATAGCTTGGACATGTAATGAAACCCAAACTAAACATTTGACAGAAACAAACTGAAAACTCGATATACGAACCATCCAATAAAACAACTCGAGACATTCCTCATAGAATAATCAAATCTCAGATCCGATTCGGCTGAGGAAGGTTTTGGTCGGAAGTCGATTGGTCAAATCGATAAAAAAAACCTCAAAATGACCTGAGATTTTCGATTCGATCCTCTTTAAGACCTTCTTTGTGTATTGCTCTTCATATGTAATCTTGATTTGTTCCCTCTGTGCTGTATCTCTGTGTGCTAATACGGCTATGATGGTCTCCTTGTCGCTCTCCCATCCTGTACAAATTATTTGCAAAAGCAATTGCTTTTAATCAAATCAACATAACCATCTAATTGATACAATAAACGCCTTTGCTTATAGAATTATAAGAGTTATCCAAATTAATAATTTTGATACACAAAACGGCAAGCATGCTTTTGCACAATGACATACAGTTTTTAAATTATATATGATTTTGAATTCTGTCTCATAACCTGCTGAGCAAAAATAAAAAGACATAAGAGGGAGAAAGAGAGTAGTACCCTGAAATACTTTGTTGAGTTTTTTGACATCTTCAATAGCAGAAGGAACATGGTCACGAATGCTAACCGCTGCCATTGTAATCCTTTGTAAATCTCAAGCAACCTGGTCAAGATATCAAGCATAAAAATAACAGAGTTACTAATTAGACATACAGGATCCTGTTAATAGAAAGAATTTACTGGTCAAGATAGAAGAATGAAGACTTAAATATTTTATGTATGCTCAACTCTTACTGTAATTCTTATTTCTACCTATAGCATTCGATCTCGCTTATTTTCTTTGACTATTGCAATTAATTCCTTACTTACCAAACTATGAAGTTAACACCATTAATTTATCTAGAATTGTAATATAAAATATCTTTATGTCTTTCTTGAGAGGGCAAATTCCTCTTAATGTCTCATGCATTCATGTAATTGTTCTCAGTTTCATGTTAGAGTTATGTCCTAGAAGTCAATAATTTAATGACTTAACTATTAGTTTATGTTTTGGATGATATTATATCATCTGTTCCTAGGTTTATTATTGACAGATCATTCAGGTTGAGGATCTGAATAGTAGATCTCTGTGGATCATTCTTTAGAATGACAATAATAAATCTAAACGGTCCATGATCTTGATAATTAACAAGGAACATTAATTATCTTATAAGATTAGTATGCAAGTTAAGTGATGATTAAGTTCTACTAATCATAGGTAAAGAGTTACCAACTTAATTGCATATATGTATGTTATGGAACATAGCACAGGACTTGACCCATCGAAATAAACATATGGATTGTGTTATGTGTCATTGTTTATTTCGTTGTGATTTTGGTTCTAAGTTTGAGATGTTTATCTTTTCCACATGAGGATAGGTTCAATAAATATCGTCTACCGCTGATTCCCGATAAGGGCTGCTATACGGACTTTATTTATGTTCTCTTGAATTGTGCGGGGAAAAGTTAATCATCAAGAAAACCGTATGTCCCTCATTAATTCACTTAGTGAGTGACGATATCTGTTTGGGCCCCTTGATGGAGATGGATTGTTTGCATGCAACTTTATACAATTATCTCTAGATCAAGAAACGTATAATCTGCAAGAATGACACATTCCTATCTTGGATTATACGATGATATCGTGTGACATAAGAATCAAAATAGAGAAATATTTTTAATCTCTTATGCAGGATTTAAATACTGTAGTAGGACACTATTTATGCGAATTGGGAATCATAACGTGTTGCTAGATACCGCTTATGATTATTGGAATTAAATAGCGATTTAATTCCATGTCCAACTTAGCATAAATCCTCAAAGGGTCACACAAAATAGAGTTTTGACCAAGACAATGCATTATTTATTTATTCGCAATAGTTCGTATTGCGGAAATATGATAAGTTGATTAATTAATTATATACCGTTATAATTAATTAAGTCAAATGGATCATATTGAAATAAATTAATGTATTAGCTAATCCTAGAATAATTATTAATTAGTTAAAAATTATTTTAGCTCGACACAATTTAATATAAATAGTTATATTAATTTATTGGGCCAATATTTATGTATTAAATGTATAGCCCAATTGAAGAGCATTTGGAGTAGGTTCTAATTATATGAATTAGAGGCCTAAACAATTGAGATGAGAGGCCCAAAAGCCCATTATAGGGCCAGCCATATAGGGTGGTAGGTAGGTGGCATTCTTGTAAATAGATGGTAGGAGGTAGGTAGGGTTTGTGCACTATATAAGGAAGAGTATAGTAG
Organism: Rhynchospora pubera; assembly: GCA_028095005.1. Classification (NCBI taxonomy): domain Eukaryota; kingdom Viridiplantae; phylum Streptophyta; class Magnoliopsida; order Poales; family Cyperaceae; genus Rhynchospora; species Rhynchospora pubera. Next base: position 178,892,665 of record CM051462.1, read on the forward strand.
CAAAATCCAACCTTCTCTCTTCCCCTTCTCCTAGCCGCCACCTCTTTCCTCCCTCTCTTAGCCGGCGCCACTCTCTCCTCCTCTCCTCCATATGCTCATGTGTTGAGCTACAACTCTCCACCATAATCAAATAGGTTGATTCTTGAAGAGGGTTGATCCTTAGGATTAGCTTTGTTCTAATCGAATCGCTAGCACGAATCGATTTACACCTTGGTTAATCTCTAGGTGGACTCGAGGCGAATTGGAGAAGAAAGAGAAGCACCCCATCGATTCCCATGCCGTAGGATCGAGCCCCGCGAATGCGATTTCGCGGGAGGTACAAAATTCCACCCCTTTCTCTCTTTGTGTCGAATAGCTTTGTACTAGATCTCTTGCTCTTTGTTTAATTGGATTAATTAGTTAGTAATTAGTCACAAAATTAAAATTGGGCAATTTCCTAACAGTGGTATCAGAGCCAGGTTGTACTTAAGCTATTTTGACACTTAATTAAGAGAAATTAGCTAATTAACGGATTAGTAGACATGATGCGTTTGTTTGCTGTCTGGAAATGGTATTTTCTGTGTTGTTTCGCGTTTTTCGATGTGATATGTTCTCTGGAAGATCTTTCTATCTACATGAAAGTTGTATATCTTTGGATTTTGATTCTTTTGGCGTTGGATTCACATTTTTCTGAATTAGTATAGATTTATTGTGAATAAAATGGCGACAGTGCGCAGAACCAGTTTCTGTTCGTACTGTCCTGTTTGAATGGCTTCAAAAGATTTATATTTTGAATATAAGTACCAGTGTTCTATGGCTAGAAATAAAGAGGACTTGAAGCTCTTTCTGAGCATGTATAAATTGTTGCATGACTCGGATTAATTTGTGGGTTTTCAAATATGAAAAGGAAGATCTTGTCAGATCCAGTTTGTTGAGCAAATCGATTGTTCTAATAAACTGTACCAACTGAGAACTCCTTTAAAAATTCTGTTTAAATGGAGTTGTTCTATTTTGCGTTAGGATTCCAGGAAAATTAATTTCATAATTTTTCGTGGAAGTTTGGACCTTCAACTAGGTTAAAACATTTCGATCGACAGTCTGTTCCAGTACAGAATTTGTTGATTGTTTAGCATGTAACTTAATATTATTGAACTGAACTTGATTGTTTTCTTTTTATGAATGGATAGCCTGTAGTCTAAACAAGTTTTTCTATGTATATTGTATATATAAAAACTGGATAGAAGGTGGTCTAACAGACCAAATGGTTGAGAGGATAAGCTGAAAATCTCATAACGGTGTTTCGTGCACTTGTAAGAGATTTGTCCTTTTTGATTCTCCCAGATAGTTTAAGATCTCTTCTTGAAATTTTTACTGGTAGTCACAACTATTATAAGGAGCTTAAGTAATTTATTTGAGAATTTTTGGAGACCGAAAACTGTTGTTTTTGTTGGATTCCATTAGTTACGTTTTTTGGTAAATTACTGTTTTTCTAAGTATTCAAACTAGTTGAAATTAATTAGAAAACTCCTTGTTTGATCTCCTTTCAGTTATGGGATGTTGAAAGAACTTTCTAAATGAATTTAAACAAGTTTGGTTGTTTAAAATTGAGAATTTGTACACGAAATTTACTTATAGCAAACGATACGCAAAGATGCTTGAAAATCGTTAATTGGAAACAAAGTGCTTGTATGTGCTAACTTTGTTTTGTAGGTGGATAGTGGGTTTTGTATGGCTCAAGACTCAATGCCTTGTGGTTGTATTTGAATGCATGTGTGAATGTTTGTAATGCGGCCTTTGGTGCCATTAATTAATTAATTTGTTGATTAATTTTGATGTAACTTGTGAGGCTTGCATGCCCCTAAGGATAGGATGGGAATAGGATATTTTCACATGTATTTTTGTTCCTTTATTTTATAGGATTTAGATCCTTATTGAATTTAGTGGGAGGGACAAGGATTAGATTAGTTTTGCTTCATGGAGGATGTGGCGAAACTAATGCAAGCGGGAGCCATACAAACCCACAATAATGAGATTCTTATATGTGATTGCTTGTGATTGCTATGAATTGTCATAGGCTAGGTATGGGTGTATGCTTACATGACCACCAAACAAGTGTCACTTAATTGATAGTCCCAAACAAAACATGATTAAGTTAAATCGCCCTCCTTCTCTCTATCCCCTTCTAACGTGTATGATCGTTCATTGATGCATTCTCGCCGACGCGGGACATCGTGTTCCATCATCCGTGTCGGGGTGTAAATCGAATTTACTAGGAGCAAATAGAGAAAGGTTATTTAACGATGTTTTCTAATCGGATTGGACATCGGGGCAAAGTTTGTGGATGTACATGTGATATTTCACAAACCAAGAATCATATGGAATGATTGGTTGGAGAACCTACTCTATCTAGTTGTTTTTGGTGTCACGCCGACGCTAGCACTATCTCAACGAAAATAGGGATCTTGGAAAACCTACTACATTAGGGACATTAAATAATTGTAGTGGGAGTTTTATTTGTTATAAATAAAACAATTGCATAAACTAAATGACCGTAAATTGATTTTGTTATAGATGTTAAAATTGTTAATTTTGTTGCGATCAATCTTTGAAAATTAACAAACTCGTTTCTAAAAGGTAGTTACTTGAAAGAGTAATGCCGATTCCTAAGACATGATCTTAGTGAAGAGAAACTTGAGAATGTCAATTCCCAAAACTTTCCTCAAACTACCCGAACGTAGCAACACGATGATTGATTGACTTTTGGCGAAAAATTATTCAATAAAGCGTATGGCTAGTATCCTCATTCAAAATTTCTAGACCTTTGAATTAGAGAATTCATATGGACTAGATTTAACTCGTACGCTCTCATTCGCTTACTCAAGAAAGTGTTCTTGGAGAAAGTAGATATTAACTCCATCATTTATGATTGAGTATAAAGAATATGAGTTGACCAAGAGATTATTCTTTTAAAAGAAGTTATATGAATGTTTCATTAGCTCACAAATCGAAAGATTGAAGTAGCTAATTGATGACTAGAGATATTAATCTCCAATATCAAGGATTGTTGATATTGTCATACGATCTCTTTGGAATTATGAAGGATATAATATTACCTTCTTCGCGCACTTGTTGTTGCAAAAAGGTGATTGGTTAAGTATTCAAGAAATACTTCACCAAGGTATGAGTTGAAATTTCGAGACTCTCATTGATGACCATGTGTCACATGAAATGTTTCATTTGCCATTTATGGGAGGCATTTGAAAGGTTGTCCGAAATACCATGATTGTGACGATTATAAATATTCTAATCCTAAAGTGTTTTTGTCGTTCAAATTATCTCACTATCTTTAATTCACACTAGTAACTTGATACTAGTTCATATGCTCGCATTTAAAGAAATGTGTTAGCAATGAAGAATAAGAGAATGTTCGAGAGATGAAAAGTTAACTCCGTATAGGAAATGACTTATTCGTTTAAGTCATTACCATTGAATACGTAGAGTTATCTTTATTAAGAGTTTGTTTAGGAATTGAAGGTTGTATACCTTAATCCTAACCTCTCATAATATCTCCATTTCATATTCAATGATGGATGATTATGTTTTGTAAAAGACAAGATCTTTTATTATAGATTTGTTTATATGATCTCATGCATCTTGATTGAATTTGCTTGAAATAGATAAACAAATTTTGAATGACAAATAGGATGCGTAAGACTTAACATAAAGTATTTTGACTTTCATGTTATATATAACCGCTTAGTCACATACATAAACGAGAATCGCATTACGAGAGTCTACGTAACATAGAGCTCGTAATTCAATTCGATTTCAAATCGATTGGTATGCGAATCATGTTTGTTAAATGACATAAGCGCCTTTTAACCTATGAAGGTTTAAGGACAAGTGAACTAATTAGGACTTATACATATCGATGTATAAAGACCTATAAGTACTTGTGTAATGAAAGGTTATTGATACTTTACTACTTGACCAACGATCATTGTAGATATTAACATATCTATTTGATAAGGTATAAGTATGAACCTTTTGACTAGTTCAAAGGAGTTCAAGAGTGAAGTTTAAAAGACCGTTCAAGAAAAATAGAAGTCTTACAATTAATCGTGGTAAATAAGGAGTTAAGTCGTATAATTTGAAATATTATCTAAAGAGTATGAAAATAGTTTCATAACTCGCTCCATGAGGAATAATATGTCCAAGAATGGAGGTATCGAACAATATTTTGTTCGATCGATAATAATTCAAATGGACTTATTCAACTCGTATTAAGGAATTATGTTTGAGGATAATATTGTTTACACTGAATGGTGTTCCATCGAAGTCTATTGAGGAATATATCTTACGAGATTTTGATCTCTAAGTATAATGCTTCTTAAGATTTGGTGTTGATAAGTTTATTTCAAGATCGTTGATAAGCTTGTACCCAAATAAGACATTTAATATTTGTAGGATGCTTTATATTAAAAGGCACTACTTCCACGAATATGATAAGAACAAAGTAGTTGTTGCTAATCATAATGTAGTCTTGATGAATTGAAATTCTCAAGAAGAAGTAGTGGAAGTAAAGTGAGCATTAAAATAGTTTATGCATCACTACAAGAAGTACTCTTATGGGAAACTTGTCACTCCATACATGGTACTTAGTGGGAGTTGAGCGAAATTTCGTTCACAAGTTGTTTTGAAAGAAGTTTAATAGTACGCTCCTTCCAATGAGGACTCAACCATCTCACGAGTTGATGATGTTCGAGAAACTCATGAAATATATGAGAAGTCAAGAACTCGTTCAACAAATCGTTGTAGAAGAAGTTCATGAGCCTCAAGTACCAATCCTACAAAAGATCAACGTGAGTTGATTGCCTAAGCCGTTTTGGTGCATTGGCTTCACGACATTCTCAAACTTAGCATATGAGAATCCGTTGATAAACAAAAAAAACGATGGAACGATCCGATTCCACATATATGGTTTGAATTCATATGATCTTTAAATAAAATCCATGTATAACAACAAGGTATAGACCTTGGTTGATGTTCATGAAGGAGCAATCCATCAAAAACGTTTTAGATCTTCAAAAGGAAAGATCGACATGGATAACAAATCGACTATGTACAAAGCGCGGCTTCTCGCTTGTAGCTATGTCTAAGTCGATGACTAGTTGACTACGTACAAAGCACAACCTCTTGCTTGTGGCTATGTAAAAGTCAATAAAGATCATTCTAGCAATAGTTGTATTTCATATATATTGATATATGGAAAAACACATAAAACCGCCTTCATCGTATGAATGAAGGATGTTGTGCATTTGACACAAATCGAGGTTTTATGTATTGCTAAAAACATACGCATGCTTCAAGGATCCATAAATGGATTAAAGCAAGTGTTGTGGAGATTGGAATAAAAGTTTTGACAATGAAGTCAAGGAGTTGAACTTCGTCAAAAGTATCTTGTATAAACAAGATATTCAGTGGAAGCATAATTGTATTACTTGTATTGTTCAAGATAACAATTCATTAATTGAGAATAACATTAAGAAAATGAATATTGTCAAGATCTCTTTGGAGAATGCTTTCTCAAATGAGAACTTTGGCGAAATCACCTGATCCTAGAAAACAAATCTATGAAGATAGATTATGATGGATGTCAGGTTTGAACAAATATGCATATATTGACGAAGTGTTCTAGAAACACGAAAGTTACACTCCAAAAAAGGATGTCTAACTGTACGTCACATGGCATGACTTGAGTGTTTTAACTCGATCTATTGCAACTCAATTCAAGAAAGTGCATGAAATAGTTCAAGCATTCTTTCATTATGAGCATTGTGTACGTCATATTTATGCATATGCCCCGATGTGTAGTATCCAAAGGATATGACAAACAGTTGTCAAATGGATACAAGAGAGACACATTAGGACGATAGTCAAGGATATCCTCGAGTACCTTATGAGAAAGAGTGATATAATGTTTCATCTCTTAAGATGAAAGAGAGCTCGTGTAAGTTAATTACACTAATGCTAGTTTTTCGAAAGATTGATATAATCACAGTTGAAATACATATTTTGCTAAAAGGTGGTGTTGTAAGTTTAGAAGGTGTTCTAAATGGAATATTACAACCGTTTCCGTCACCAAAGCAAAACACATAGCAACCTGTGAAGCAATAAAAGAAGTTTATTTCGGATCGATTTCTTAGTTGAGTTATTATGATTCTAAGCATCTCGAACTATAACTTACTCCTAAAGAACCCAATGTTACATTGGAGATTCAAATATGATCTATAACGATATCTTGTTACTCCTAAAGAATATATATAGGAGAATATATATATATATATATTACAAACAATTTTTGGATAGGTTCGCGAACACAGCGAACACTCTAGCACGACCTCTACCTTGAGCAGTATACGAGATGCAGTTATGCATCCATACGTGGTGGACGTATGAGTAACTAGCTATAAGCGTATTATTTATTTTGAGGTCCGAGACATGTTTATATGTAGATATATGACATTGTTCTCAATTCTTCGTTGGCTAGAAGTCACTACTGATTGACTCTAGGCTAAGTGGGAGATTGTTAGAGTTATGTCCTAGAAGTCAATAATTTAATGACTTAATTATTAGTTTATGTTTTGGATGATATTTTATCATCTGTTCCTAGGTTTATTATTGACAGATCATTCAGGTTGAGGATCTGAATAGTAGATCTCTGTGGATCATTCTTTAGAATGACAATAATAAATCTAAACGGTCCATGATCTTGATAATTAACAAGGAACATTAATTATCTTATAAGATTAGTATGCAAGTTAAGTGATGATTAAGTTCTACTAATCATAGGTAAAGAGTTACCAACTTAATTGCATATGTGTATGTTATGGAACATAGCACAGGACTTGACCCATCGAAATAAACATATGGATTGTGTTATGTGTCATTGTTTATTTCGTTGTGATTTTGGTTCTAAGTTTGAGATGTTTATCTTTTCCACATGAGGATAGGTTCAATAAATATCGTCTACCGCTGATTCCCGATAAGGGCTGCTATACGGACTTTATTTATGTTCTCTTGAATTGTGCGGGAAAAAGTTAATCATCAAGAAAACCGTATGTCCCTCATTAATTCACTTAGTGAGTGACGATATCTGTTTGGGCCCCTTGATGGAGATGGATTGTTTGCATGCAACTTTATACAATTATCTCTAGATCAAGAAACGTATAATCTGCAAGAATGACACATTCCTATCTTGGATTATACGATGATATCGTGTGACATAAGAATCAAAATAGAGAAATATTTTTAATCTCTTATGCAGGATTTAAATACTGTAGTAGGACACTATTTATGCGAATTGGGAATCATAACGTGTTGCTAGATACCGCTTATGATTATTGGAATTAAATAGCGATTTAATTCCATGTCCAACTTAGCATAAATCCTCAAAGGGTCAGACAAAATAGAGTTTTGACCAAGACAATGCATTATTTATTTATTCGCAATAGTTCGTATTGCGGAAATATGATAAGTTGATTAATTAATTATATACCGTTATAATTAATTAAGTCAAATGGATCATATTGAAATAAATTAATGTATTAGCTAATCCTAGAATAATTATTAATTAGTTAAAAATTATTTTAGCTCGACACAATTTAATATAAATAGTTATATTAATTTATTGGGCCAATATTTATGTATTAAATGTATAGCCCAATTGAAGAGCATTTGGAGTAGGTTCTAATTATATGAATTAGAGGCCTAAACAATTGAGATGAGAGGCCCAAAAGCCCATTATAGGGCCAGCCATATAGGGTGGTAGGTAGGTGGCATTCTTGTAAATAGATGGTAGGAGGTAGGTAGGGTTTGTGCACTATATAAGGAGATGTATAGTAGCAAAATCCAACCTTCTCTCTTCCCCTTCTCCTAGCCGCCACCTCTTTCCTCCCTCTCTTGGCCGGCGCCACTCTCTCCTCCTCTCCTCCATATGCTCATGTGTTAAGCTACAACTCTCCACCATAATCAAATAGGTTGATTCTTGAAGAGGGTTGATCCTTAGGATTAGCTTTGTTCTAATCGAATCGCTAGCACGAATCGATTTAGACCTTGGTTAATCTCTAGGTGGACTCGAGGCGAATTGGAGAAGAAAGAGAAGCACCCCATCGATTCCCATGCTGTAGGATCGAGCCCCGCGAATGCGATTTCGCGGGAGGTACAAAATTCCACCCCTTTCTCTCTTTGTGTCGAATAGCTTTGTACTAGATCTCTTGCTCTTTGTTAAATTGGATTAATTAGTTAGTAATTAGTCACAAAATTAAAATTGGGCAATTTCCTAACATTTCATTCTTACCGACTTAGCATTTATCTCCATTATGTTATTCCTTTTTCTTCTGAACATCAGACGAAACAACATTCTTAACCCTCTTGTGCATATGCATCTTCAAATTCCACCATGCCACTGCAATACTGAATAATTCATTGATGTTTATCTCACATAAATCGTCATTATTATAAGAAATAGTATTAACTAATAAAAGCTAGATAAGCAATGTCTTAGTGCAACAAAGTCACATAAATTAATCAACAGAATTTGATTAAGAATCACCTTAACAAACAAAAGAAATAGAAAAAAAATTAAAAGTTAGGATACTAACCGAATATCATTTTTCTTGAACTAAATAAACTTAGGAGAAAATTGAAGTACCCAATCTTTTTTTCCTGACCAAATTGGAAGACCACAAAAGCATAAAGAGAAAAAAAAGAAAAAATACAGACAAAAATCAAACAAATGGAGAAATAAATTTTTTGACTCAATTAAATAAAGATAAATACGAAATAACAATACGAAGCAAAGAAATTAGAGAAATAAGGAAGACCTAGAGAACCTGGCTGGCGGAGCTCCGTACAGGACTCGCGATCTGGTCTAGTGAGCTTGAAGTAGTTGTATGAGAGAGGGAAAAGGAAAATAGAGAAACTCTAAAACCACAGTGAGAGAAGGGGAGAAAGCCTGAAAGAAAAACCTTTTGTTGATCTCCGTACAGAGGAGAGCGAGACTATAAGAGAGAGAGGAAAAAACTGAAACAAAGATCGAGAGGAAAAAGATTTCTGTACAGGAACACATGGGCGAGCCTTTTGGCTTTTGCTCATTCCGTCGAATGCATCTGCGAGAAAAAAGAGGAAAGAGCGAAAGATTGAGAGAGAGAACGCAGGAATCTAATCGGACGGTGAGGATCCATACACGAGGATTCAACGGACAGGATGAAAATACTGTCCGAACAACTGTTTACTCACAGTTGTTTCGGATCCGGGTTGAATTGTAGGGATTAATATATTAAATGATGCGTTAAAGTTTGGTCTAAAGTAAGCCAAACCTATTCAAAGGTTCTACAACAGGTCATATCAAAGGTTTCATAATGATCCTGTAGAAGAATGTTCCCAATTAATTATCAGATCAAACAAACAAAATCTTTGACTGAATTAACAATATTTGAATATTTTCAATAATTTTTCATATTAGTGTAACCTTGTATTTCCGTTAAATGGCGAGGTGACAATTTTACTCAATTTGCTTGATAAAAATGTACTTTAGTCTACATAACTAGGAATTATATTGCAATTTCGATGATAGTTAATGAAAATGCCCTAATAATAGATGTATATTTGGTGTTACAAACCGACTTGACTTGGAATTAATTGAAGAGGAGCATTCAACGCCATGATGCTTTTAATTTCACTAAACGTGATAAATTTATTTTTTTATTTATATTTCAAATTTTAGAATTGAAATGTCAACTTTAAATTGTTGATCTTATTTAATTTCGCAAGAAATGTGCTTTTATAAAATTTTATAATTTTTAAAATTCATTTGATACTAGATCAAGATATCATTTGAATTGTACAGAATTAAATAATTTATTACTTAAGCCTAAACAACACTGAATTGCTAAATCTTATATTAAACTTGGAATCAATTGATATATAACTTAAGCTTGAGTAACGCTGAGCTATTAAATTTTGGATCTAAAATTTCTATGTATGAAACAGCCTAAAAAGTACAACAACAAAGAAAACAAGTATATACGAATAATATAACTAAAGGATCAAAATCAGCTGAATTATAAAACGTATTTAAGTGTAATAGTTAAATTAATTTCATGAACACTGACATTGTGAGCAAAATAAAAATTGTCTCTATGTTGGTTGATTATTTTTTTATTACATCTTAATTAATCTCTATTTCCCATGTTTGTGGTAATGTCTAGAAGACTCATAATCTTTGTCTATATTTTAGTTGAGGCATGAAATGAAATCGTGTACTAAATTAATTATTCTTTTCCTAAGTACTAGTTAGATACGTCATCACTTTGTTCTGATGCTGGTCAGCAGGTCTTCACCTTTGTAGCAAATGAAAAAGAAATATGAAAAAAAGGGGTATGACTGTATGAGGAATCACGTGTTATGCAATATCAAATATTCTTATGTCGGCTAATGCTCTAGCTGATACGCGTTCCCAGTCGCAATCGTCCGACAAGTGGGGCCGTAATATACTCCTGTTCTTTTACAAACAAACATCTCGAAGCCGTCGTAACAACAACAACAACAACAATACAATCTCTCAAACTTAAATAAAATTATCTATCTATTGAAATTTGATATTAAAAATTCTCTAGACTTCATGCATATCAATGTGTATGAAGAGGTCATGGAAACCAATAAAGATTTGCTATGATTTAGGGTAGAAATTTTATAGAATTTTTTTCTTATTTGGAGATACTATTTTCTTAAATAACACACTAAAAATCGATTATACAACGTCTAATCTCTATATATGGGTATAAAATATGGAACTCCGTTATTTAGAACACTTTTTAGATTTTAAATATAAATCATTAATTTAAAAAGCAGCATACATTTTTACTAAATTTCTGCTGAAGCCCTTTAGATTTGATGAAATCCAACAACGTGCCTAAATTTAAGCGTTCTGATCATGGACTAGTTATCAAAGATATGGGCAATCGTGAATCCACGGCAAAATATTGCAAAAATGGGGCATAAATCTTCATAATTCTACAGATTCTTACAAAAATTTATAAGTTCTTTGACTTTGGACTGTTGTTTGAATAACGGGCTTTGAAAGATTTCTCATTCTGTTCTTTTTCTTCACACATCCAAAAAAGAGTAGTATATATATAACTTTTAATAATTCTAGCGGGCACTTTGTCGTCGGCCTTTAAAGAAAACATAATTAGAAACTTAATTTCAAAACCTTCGTTGTACATATGAAAGAGAAGGACACTGTATAGGCTTATTCAAGAAACCATGCATTTTAATTTAATAACATTGCAAAGCTACTTTTGGTGCACTAGCTAGTATCAAATGGGATCTAGTCCCACGCGGGACCGTCCAGCGCACAAATCACAGCCATGTGATTTAATCTCAATGGCAAAGGGAGCTCCGTGCATGTAACCAGATTGATAGGCCCGAACTGTCCAGATCAGATCGGACGGTTCTAAAGCTGCGCTGGACGGTCCCGCGCGGAAGCGGATACGGATTGAGCTAGTATCGTCTTATTTTGGGAACAGAAATGGAGACAGCGCAACGCCATTTTCTTATTTCACAATATATTTAGTTAAACATTTCCATTTATTAACCTATGAAATGCAATGTTCCACTTATATGCGTCCCTATCCGCATGAACAAGCCTTATCCCATATACCATAAGTGGCCATCACTTTTTCTTACAATCCAATAATTAACTGGGCATCACTTCAGATTCTAAGCACCTTTCAACATCTTAGACCATCCCACTATCTGACCATTATTACAATTAGTTATCAAAACATAATCACGAATTAAAACTACGTGGCCTATATAAACCCATGCAGATACAGCAATCTTCACACCAAACAAAAAGAACACATATCCTCTTTTATCTTTGGCTCTTTATTACACATCATGGCTTTCTTCTACTCTATAATTTCTGCTTTTCATTTCAGTCTGCTTATGTTATGTTCCCTAACCACTGGTAGCACTACCCTTACTAACACATTATTGCATGAGAGGTTCGAAAAATGGGTGCTTAAACATGAGAAAAATTACTCGTGCCATGATGAGAGGCAGCACCGTTTGAAGGTTTTTACTAATAATGTAAATTTTATTGAAAAATTTAATCGCGAGAAGAAGTATGGATATACACTTTCTATTAACCATTTTGCCGATCTAACAAGAGAAGAGTTTATGGCGAAGCACACTGGAGCAACACCATCCCCATTAGTGTTGTGTCCTTCCAATGAATTGGACAAAACACCATTACCTCCATATGTGGATTAGAGAACTAGAGGTGCAGTAACTGATATAAAGGATCAAGGAAGTTGTGGTAATTAATATATATTACAATTATATCATGTTATAAGTATTTTATTTATTTTTCCAGTAGGTGTCATGAATAATAATTTTGTGCTCCATTCTTGCTAATCACTTTGCTACATTTTTCACTTAATTATACAGCATCTTCTTGGGCATTCGCCGCAGTTGCAGCACTAGAGGGGATTGTAAAAATAAAAACTGGAGATTTGATCTCTCTTTCTGAGCAAGAGTTGGTAGATTGTGTCACAGGAAGTGACGGATGCGATGGAGGTTGGTCTCAAAAGGCATTTGAATTCATCATATCCAATGGTGGCATTGCTACTGAGGTTAAATATCCCTACAAAAATGTTCAGGGTAAGTGCCGTGCAAATAAAATTGAACAGGACAAAAAAGCTTCAATCCGAGAATATGGCACGGTACCTAGAAAAAATGAGACTATGCTTATGGCAGCTGTCGCCCAGCAACCTGTGGCAGTGTACATCGACAGTAGTAGTAGTAACTTTCAGTTCTACAGTGGAGATGGAATCTACGATGGACCGTGCGGGGTTCAACTCGATCATGCGGTAACTATAGTTGGTTATGGAGAGAACAAAGGGAAAAAATACTGGATCGCGAAAAACTCCTGGGGGAAGTCGTGGGGCTATAATGGATATATATATCTTGCAAAGGATGTCCATGAAATATCAGGCATGTGTGGCCTTGCTACTCATGGATACTATCCAATAATGTGAAGGATCTAAAATATTAATTAGCAGTCATGTTTAGTAGTTAGTACCTAAATCGTAATTATTGTAGTCGAGTTGTTACATGTTAGGCTATAATTAAGAATACTAGGTGTGTGTGTGTGTGTGTCTAACTAGCTAGCCAATAAGCATCGCATTTTATATTTGACATTCAGTTGTACCCAAAAAATGCCTAACTATTAAACAGCCGTAGATATAATATATACCTAGTGTACTCTTGGTTGCTGAATGCTTTATTAGTTTACGATTTTTTTTTTCATATTATCACAATACTTAACCATTATGAGAAAACATTATCTGTCCATCCTCTTACAGTTAGCTTAAAGGCCTCTTATAATTAAATCATCAAAACAGATTCTGACTTCTCTGTATCTGCTCGGAGTTGGCCATTGACGCTGATGAGAAGAAATCATAAACTAAAGCTAAAGCAAGGATACAAATACAAAAGAAATAACCTTTCAAAGTTTTTCCTTGCATTAATTAATTCATGCAGTTTTTTCTTAGGACCGCAATCTAACAATTCTGAAAATGCCTCTGCAAAATAAAATTGTTAACACCATATGCTTTCAAAGTTCGAGAGGCTAAGAGCGTTTGATCAACGAACACTTATCAAAGGCCCAAAGAAAGATCCGGAGAAATTGGTCTCATTGTAAAGCGGCCCAATACACATTAGTGCACACTTTGTATTTCAGTAAATGGTGAACTGGTGAAGTGACAATTTTAATCAATTTAAATATAAACAATTTCTAATAATTAGCAATTAGTCTAATCTATAGTATATATATATTAATTAAATCCCGTGGGTGTCCGATACCGTTTTTTTTTTCAATTTCGACACGGCAAGTCGAGGCGTTCATTTTTTTCGCTGAAATCTGATCGTCACTGTTTTCCTCCTTTTTAAACCTAGCAGCGTCTCCGTCTCTCTCTACACCCCTACTCTACTCAGACGTCGCGAGCTCGATCTCCGCCTCCTTCGCTAATCCTCCACCTCTAGCTTCTCCACTCTTATTCTTATCCTCCACCTCTGACACACCGCTAGCTCCTCCACCTCCACCCTTATCATTTCCTCCGCGCATCTCTATGACTCTTATTCCTCCGCCAACCCCCCTCCTCACCCCCAGCCCCTCCTCCCCCAACTGCTCCTGCCCCTCTTCCGTCGTCTTCCCCTCACCCCAAAAGAAAACCACCGCCCTGGCCCTTCCTCCGACAACCGCTACTCCGTCTCCTCCATTGATTAATTGTGTTCTTCAATTAGGGAATATTGGTGTTCTTACCACTCTCATAATCCCAATTTGGATGGTGCCTTGAAGAAATTTGAAGAAATGCTATTAGCCGTATTCCAATTTTGATGGTACATGTGCTCTTTGCTTGACCTTCCATTAGGTCTCTGCCATCAGTTCTATTGTTTTTCTTCGAAATTTCTGTAAGAAATTACAATTAATTATTGTTTTTCTTTGAAATTTCTGTAAGGAATTACAATTAATTATTGTTTTTCTTTGAAATTTTTGTAAAATCACTATTAATTTTCTACGCAATAATAATATAAATTATCTTTTATTCTTTATTCTTTATAGATGAGATACTTTTTTATTTGGTAAGATAAGTTGGTTGGTATTACATGAATCTTAATTCTCTGAGACAATCGTTTTATTGCCAGTGAGATTTACACATTATTTACCCTTATTTATCATCGCCATTCCAACAATTATGCCAATCAAATTGATGATGATGCTATTTTAGTTAATATGCAGCTCTGAGGATGAAAATTTGAATTTCGTGGAAGGATTGAGACAGATAGGAACACTACAAGAGGAAAAGATATCTCTTTTTGCTGACAACTCATCTGGGTGGCTGAATTCTGGTCAGGGTATTTTTTTCCTTTTTCCTGAATTAAGTATGGGTTAGGTTACTTAGGTTATATTGACATCAAATTTTTTTAGTAGCTATTATGATTTACAACCGATCAAATGGTAATCAAAACTCAGAAAAGCGGAATTACAAATATGTTCTATACCTTTTAGATATGTTGTGTATCAAATTTAATGCAATGTGAAATTCAATTGATCATTCATGAGCAATTTAAAAATTACAGTTTCAGTTCTATTAGCACTTGATTGGAGATTCAACAAATTATAATTGCACCAAATCAAAATGCACAACCTATCTTAACTGTAAAAATTCATCTACAATTTTACTTCGTTTATTTAAAATTTCCTTTTGTAGTTGTCGTGTTTGTCATGCAAAGATGGCTGTTAATATATCCATACCCATACCCATACCCATTAAATATTAATTTTTCTTTTTCGATTGGTGCTGTAAAAGTACATGACCTGATGGTGATGGTATTAATTGTAAGCATCATGGCCGCAGTTGCCATAAATTTGGTATGGGGTGCGAGATCAACTGACGAAGAATTATTCCAGATATATATCCATTTCAAAAAGGTACTTACTTTTGGATAATATGATATTGCTGTACTAACAATAGATCAAGTAGTGTGCGCTGATTTAAGATTTTTTTTCTCATTTTTGTTTTGCTTAATGTAGTTGTATGTGACTTGGGAGGCTATTAATAAACTTTTCCTGACTTATTATTGGGTTCTTAAAATTATGTTATTTAAAATAGTTTTTCCTTTCGAGGATAAGAGCACTTCTTTATCATTTTTTGATTACTTATTATGATTTTTCCTATAATTACAGTGCAGGTCTTATTGTAGACAATCCAAAATTTATTAAAACGCTAGCTGATTCACTTATTCGAACAGTTAAGGTTAGATATGTAATTTTGCTTTGTGGTGACAAACTAAATGAAAGTGAAAGTGTTGCTATGACGAATATATCTTTTTATACGTACAATGAAATAATAGAACTTTGGATAGAGAGGCTATTTTCTGGTAAAATTTTTGGAATTAGGTACTTTTTTGCATTACTTGATTTCTTTCTTTTGTTTTTAATGCTTTTAATAAATCCATATCACTATTGCAACCATTTTCTAAATTAACAATAATTTTTTTCTCTTAAATAGGCAAAAGATAGAATTTGAGACCATAAAACCTGATGTGTCGCAACTCTGATGTATACCAGTGGTACAAGTGAAATGCCACGAGGGGTTATGCTCGCTAATCAAAACATCTTGCACCAGGTTCGGTCATTTTTTTGTAATAATAATTTATGTTTCCATTTGTTGCAGTTTTCAATTTTACAGCAGCACTCAGTGCAATTGGCCAATTGCACATAAACCAAACTCTTTAAGATCTGGTCAAACAAGATGGCTTATAAGCATTAACTATTTACTAATAACTAAAAAAATACGTGCAAAGAAAATTGAAGATGGTTTAATTGTTTCCTTAATTAGAGATGGCACATAGTAATATCCTAGCTTTATATCTGGCCAGTTTATTTTATTAGAGGAGATGGGTTGGCAACAAATAACGTATTGTTTGGTTCATCTGATTAGTTCATTACTTTTCCTTTAGATGCTCATTTCGTACAACAATTCATCTGGTTGCTAGCAATGTTGAGATGTTACTATGGCACCATCAGGTACTGCCGTACTGGGCTTCAGTGAAGGTGGAAAGAAGGGGCTAAGATAGAGATGTCGAGGAGAGTGTAAAAGATATTGTTAAAATATTCATGTAAATAAGTCTCAATGGACATTTTAGTAGATTACGTATAATAAAAGCATATGCTCGAAATGTTTAAGAGTCCAAAGAGATAGTGATGGCTATCTACAACTTTTAGCAAACAATAATTATGAAAATGCTTATATATATGCACTCAAGGTTTACGTCCATTTTTCTCTAATTCTTTTGTCTCCAATTTCGAAGCTTTTAAAAATTTTAGATCTTGACATTCAGAATTTGAATGTTTTGAACTATAACATAGTAAGAACGATAGGAAAAATGAATTATTAGTAGTTTTTTAAATTGAAATACAAAAGAATCTGCTAAGGCGCGGCGAAGCCGCGTTTCCCCACCTAGTTCATTATAATTTATTTCCAAATTTTTCATATATAACTGTTCATTTTAATAACTTCATGCAATCTAAGTTACAGCCAGAGAACGACTTGGAATTAACTCAATTCTGTACAACTTAAAAATTGAACAACACAGAACTGTTAAATCTTACGCCTGAGAAGTAACTGAATATATAACTTAAGCTTGAACAACAAATGAAAGGAATTATTTCTATGTTGTTGTTTAGAATACATTTCCCATGTTTCTGGTAATGTCTATCCACTCCGATCTCCCATATATATTTAACTAGTAG
Source organism: Rhynchospora pubera (assembly GCA_028095005.1). Lineage (NCBI taxonomy): Eukaryota > Viridiplantae > Streptophyta > Magnoliopsida > Poales > Cyperaceae > Rhynchospora > Rhynchospora pubera. The sequence continues at coordinate 178,910,030 of CM051462.1, forward strand.
GTAGTACTGAATTAATCTATGTTTCATGGGTACGGGTATGAGTACCGTATCCGGTACGATTCGGATACGGCGGTACGAAAATTTTCTAAAATCTCCGGTACGGGTAAGACAATTAGGGGTGGAAACGACAACTGTTTTAACCGTTCTTTCGTTTTGTTTCGTCCAAAACTAAACGAAACGGTTAAAGATTTTGGTTGCGTTTCAAAAAACGAAACGGTTAACGCAACACATAGTCAGTTTCATCCATGTGTACTTTCGTGATATTTTCATAATTTCGATCACTTCGTCCAAAACGAAACGGTTAACGCAACATTCCATTTTCGTGGTCGTTTTAGACGTTATGCACCCTAGTTTCATAGAGGCTTAATATATGTAAGCACCAGATGAACCTTGTTACTGATACTTCTATGGATCACCAACCAAGTGTTCTTTCGATACATGATCTGGACAATAGTGTTCTTTTTCCAGGAAGAGTTACAAAATTATTAAGTCCGTTATTGCTGCCTAATAAATTTTTGTTCAGCCCATTTGTATTTTGAATTACCATGAAGAGCCTATTGAACGAGACGAGGTAGAACCGAATTTTGTTTTTTAAATTGAATCGCGCATAGAAGTTATTCTTCTATAAGTCAAATTCCACCTCATTAAACCACCAATTTAATAAATAAAAGGTCCAAATTTGTGTTATTCTTTCTCATATATCCTTTAGACAATATAGTTGTTTCCGATATTTCAAAATAATGAACATGACTCCTAATTTGAATCAATTTATTGGCGGGAATGAGGATCAGAAGAGTTGTGACTTGTGAGACATTTTGTTCTTAAAATTATTTTTAAAGTGATTTAACAAATTTAAGATTCAATATTCGCTTCAAACATGAGGGACTTCTGAAGAAATTCAGTGTAATATCTAATGCACTGATACAATATAAAATGATCTCCGCCGCGCCAATGGTTTAAGATGTAGGTCCAATGACAAAAGTACAATAAATTTATTAGTTTTTCTTTTCTTTTGTCATTAGCAATGTCAGTCCAATAGACTAAAACCTGTATGAGCAATCCTCAATTTCTTTTGCAATAGTAACAAATAAATCCTTTTCAATAGATGGATAGCTTGACGGTGGAATGGAAGGTAAGAAGTCTCTGTTTGGAGATGACAAGCTTATCTAGCCAGAGTTCGTAGAGACTGCGACCTAATTAGTTAATTTAACAGTAAAGTTAGATAAAGGTGTCTGTTTGCAACATAATTTTTGGAGCCATTGTATAGTGGATTTCACAATTATTCGAATTTAAGTCGTTTTTTTTTTACCAATGACATGCTCGGATGCTCCGATTCTAAAGCACATCATGTGTATTTTTATAGTGCATTTTCTTTACATGCGAGTTGAAATCTCCAGAGATAAGGATACAAAAAGATTTTTATATTTTTGCTATAATTTAAATGAATCATAGCGTTGTCATAGTTCCATACAATTTAAATTTTCTTCCCTAAATATGAACTGTAGAATTGTTGTCATTTATTTAAATTTTTTATGTTAAACATTATAGGATGGATGAATACTGAAAATTAAGAAAACTATAACATCGCTATACGGTTCCTTCAATATCATGTAAATAATTAATTGAATATATATTTTCTTAAAAAATCCTGATTTATCAGTAATAATTAAACAAATGGAAACAGAGACCTAATTATCTGATTTTATTGTTCAATTAGTCGCAGTCTCTACAAACACTAGCTAGATAAGCATGAGAGAATAGATTCATAAACAAAATATTCTTGTCATTTCTTAATAGAGACTTATTACCTTCCATTCCACCACCGTCAGATCCTTCTCTTAAAAAGGACATACATATTAGTTGTTACACATGCAAAGCCGCAATGGAAAACGATGGATTGGTCATGTAGGTCTTCGTTATTGAATGGGACATTTCAAATGACAAAAAAAAAAAAAGGAAAAATAGTAATAATAAATTTATTGTTGCTTTGCCGTGGAAGATACATATGTTAAGGGATAGAACAATAGGAGGGGCAACTTTTTTTTTAAAAAAAAAAAAGAAAAACCCGTAGGAGGGACGAAAGAGAACAAATGAGAAGAATAACTTGTTTATGAATTTATTCTATCAAGATTATCTAGCTAGTGTTTGTAGAGACTGTGACCTAATAAGTTTTTCCATTTGTTATCCCTAACAAATCAAGAAAAATAATCTGAAATAAAAAAATAATATAGACTCAATTATTTTCATTATAGAGAAGAAACCACAGCGATGTTAGTTTATTTCTTAGTTTTTTGGAATTTCGTCCTTTCTATAATATATTTATATTCAACATGAAATTTTTTGAAAAAAAAAATCGTGACAATGGTACCGTTGATTTAAAATAAAAAATTATAACGTGCTACGATTTATTTTTAATTATGGGAAAATTGGAAATCTTATGACTCGAGAGATGTGCTTGTAGGATCCATCTGTCAGCAAATTAGGACATGGTCTCATAAAGAAATGAAATAGCGATGTGCTTTACCATCGGATAATGTCATAGGTCAAAAAGTAACTGACTTAAATTTGAATAATTGAAGTTGTAATTGGTAGCTTCTGTCAATTTCAAAACAATATTAAATTTGAACTAGTGTTGTTCTCGCGCGTTGCGCGATTTCCTCCTTCTTAATTGATATACCTGGATAATAATAAATAGTGAAGACGTTATGTTGATTTGATTTCATCGAATTATTGTAAAAAAATACCACTCAATCATAAAAATAAAAATACTTGCACAATACCACAATGCACAATGCGCATGACCACTTTGTCCCTCACAATTATCACACCCGTTGGCAGCTTCTGTCAACCATTTCAAAAAAAAAAAAAATATCACACCCTTCTAGACTTCACTATTTGGTCTATTACGCCAGCATTATTATGAAGATAGTAAACCTTAAAATGACTAAATTCTCATTAAAAAAAAAAACAATACTATGCCTTCATGCCATCAATACACAATAGACTTGTCTTTTTGCATATTACGATATAAGTTTCTAACAATCAGAACAAATTTTTAACCCAAAAAAAAAGATGAAAATCAGCATTAGCCTTTTTCAATTCCAAGCTGGTAATTTTAAAATAGCACCTTCAGTAATTAATTTCTCGTCAAATAACCGTCACATCCTTGCCAATTAGCCAATCTGAAATAGAATGCACAAAGGATAAACGTACCAACACATAACATGTTCAAGACTTGAAGTTCTTTCACCAAGACTTGATCTTCTGTTTAGGAGCTGAATATAGCTTAGAAGCTCGTCCTTGTTTGTCCATTACTCCATTATACGGTCAACCTAGCTACCAACTATAGTTACCAGAACGAATCAAAATTTAAGAACAACTGACCCACACATATAGGAACAAACCAAAAAATTGAATTAAAGTGAGCTAATTCCCCAAAATTCAGCCATGTACCAATTCTTAGCTATATATGAACTTGTGAGAAATCTGCATATAATGTACTAACCTGAAAATAAGATGAGGAGAAATATAGAGAACCTTATGATGCTCCTTCAGTGCACTCAGATTCTAAGCAATATCACATCTATTTCTTATCCTGAAATGCAATCAGAATATCAGATTATAAGTAATATCAGGATTAGCACACAAAAAAAATTTCGATATTTATTTGCAATCACATTAAAAAAAATCTGACATGTTCTTTAGAATAGTAACAGAATTAGAAAGAAAAAAAATACAGCAAGGGGCAAAACTGGAAATACTTGCTATTTCAAACCAAAATTGTGTCGGTTTAACATAAGAAACTGACCAAAACAGCATGTTGAGCAACCTTTTGTAGATGGTCTTCTAGGTCACTCTAGTAATGAGAAAAAATGATGGCAAGAGAACATTAGGTCCTGGATAGTTGAGCAACAACAGCATGTTGCAACCTTCTCAACCTGTTAAAAATTTGATTCAGAATATTTTTTCACAATTACAAATAAGGAGTAATCTTAATGAGGGGGGAAAAAATAGTTTGATATCTTTATGCATCATGATTTACCAGCACTAAAAATCTGTATTGAAATATATAAAATTGTTGTCAATTGATGTTACTTAAACATCTTTTCCAATCAAATAGCAAAAAAAATGCAAACATTGGAATCAAAGCAATTCATACGATAGACTAACCAATCTGGCTTCTCTTTTCTTTCTATGATCTGAAATAGAATAGAGAGAAAATTAAAATCTAATGAAACTAATATAAGTATATATAACAGAGCTTTTTAAATTAGGGCCATATGAAATCATACTAATTGCACGGCTGATGAAACTAATTATGTACATATATACATAAAGGACATTTACTATATTCTTATTTACTTTGAGACTTGTAACCAAGATAGAAATTAAAACACGAATCACATAGAAATAGACTGCAAATAAAACTAAAAAAAAGGCAAAGAACACAACTGACTTAGAAACATGAGAGAAAGGAGTGAGGAAGAGAGGAGGAAGCGACCTGGAAGAAGCACGGCACAAACAGCCCCCAAACGCTCGAATAGTGGAACCTGCAACCTCCAAAAAAGCCAAATAATGAAAGAAATAAGCTTACCATTAAGAGAAGCAATAATTCGAACATGAAAGTAAAAATTTGACAAAGCAGTTGAGAATTTGGAAAAGGCAAATAGGTTTTCTTTTAGGTTCTATCACCCACCTTTCCTGTGAAAGAAGAAAAGAAACTAAAGGTGAAATTTCAGTAGCTTGTTTGTAATTTTTTTTCCGTAAATGATTTATTTGTGATATTTCAACATACCTAAAGGTTTCTTTGCAGTTTTTACAGGCTTTCATAGATCAGGATTCAAACCATCTCCAACTTTACCTGAAAAAGAAAAAGAAGATTTTTGTTTTCTTTATTTGGTATGTTCTCAGTATAGATTAGTCAGTTCAATTAAGTACACAGCAAAAAATATCTACTCTTGTTATAGTTAGATCCACGCTGACACATATAACTGGCACTAACAGAAGGCTACTGCTATTAACTTAATATCTTTCACAAACTGACTTATTTTGCATGGTGGATGCTTTTTATGTTCTTATTGACATGAATCATAGGCCACAGTTAGAATGCCACTATTAATGTGCGTCTCTGCAGCAAAGTAGTTGATTGTCTGAATTCAAAATATAATTGTTTTGTTGTGTTTAATATCAATGACTAATCCCACGAAGGCATTTGTCAACTCTTAACTTGAAAAAGATCTCCAAAATATACTTAATTGTGCATGACTTGACTGACACTATCACGAATTTACCAGTACACTAATCCCAAAAAACTATATTTATATAAAATATTAAAAAAAAACTTGTACCTCTGGGCATTACTAAATTCTCATTTTGGACTCCTTGAGTGGTTGAGGTAATGGTGAAATAATGAACCTGAAAAAAAGAAGTAAAGAAACTCAGATTGAAACTAAAGAAACAAAGGTAGCAAATCAAAATCAAGAAATTTTCAAATTCAATTTCATTATCATAGACTAATAGCAAACTATCCAATAAGTACATAAACTATCAAACTATTTTGGGTAGTTCAAGTTACTGGGCGCTAAAGATGGGGTCATGGTTCAGTTAGGGTTTTTGGCTTTCTCATAATTGAAAATTGTAAGCTCTGCTTGCAATTAGCAACTAAATATTGATCGAAAGTCAAACCTGCAGGAAACAAACACATAAGCAACCAGCTAGAACGTTAACATGCCTCGTTTAGTCGAGGAAAAAAAGCACAGAGAAATTGCGACGGGGAAAATGCCTGAGAAAAGAGAGAAATAGAGGAGAAGCTGAGAAGAGAAACTGTACTTGCCTTAAAGAGAAGAAACCGATTTACTCGTCCGGAAAATTTATGTTTCGAGTTGAGATCGGAGATGGGCGGAAACTGACGGTGAAGATCGACGGTCGTTCTATCTCTCGTCCACCTCGGTAATCGCGTCAAGGACAGATGAGAAGGAAAAAGAAGGGAAAGAAAATGGCTGGGAAAGAAAGGATTCATCAGACAATATCGGACGGACTGGAACAAATGAAACGTAACGGACGGATAGGATTGATTACTGTACTAACTACAGTAGAAAAGGCTTCCCACGCACAAGTCACGCCGGACAAAATTTATAATATAAGTTTTAATAATAGGGGCAAGCCCGTGCAGATCCAAAATGTTGCAATTTCTCTGTTGCGGTCCGTTTAACAGGTCACTGACATGTGCCACCATCACTCCGCCAGGTTTCCAAATTGAACCTCCCAAAATTGCAAAAGTTTGAAATGCACCACATTTTCCTTACACATCGTTGCTGAGATATTTTTTGAAGATAAAGTTGGAGTCAAGCCTCTTAATTTATTTTTAAATTAAATATCTATGAAAGACAACCATCAGATTTCGAACCTGTGATCTTTCACTCAAGATGTATTGTTTTTTGTCACTAGACCAAAAACTGATCCTCGTTAAACCATTTTTATTTAATTTATTTTAGGTAGTCCAATTCTTCTTAGTTGAGATAGTTCAATCCACTGGAAATAAACGTTTTCAACAATTAGGTACGTATGAACAGTTTATAAAAATACATCTTACATTTTCAGGGTGCGTTTGGATCGTTGGAAGAAAAAAGAAAAAGAAAAAAATTATAAACAATCCAAACTCTTCACAAATTACACACTTCCCAATACTTCTTCTCACTTCTTTCCTTCTTCCCTTCTTCCCACACCTATCCAATTGCACCCTCAAAGAGAAAAAATAAACATTTGTTTTGTGATAAATTCGGACTTGGAAATCAAGTCTCCTAATTTATTTCAAATTTAAATGTCTATAAATGATCTTCTAACTAATTTATTTCAAATTTAAATGTCTATGAATGATCTTCTAACTGGATTTCTAGCTTATAACCTCACACCAATGTAATTACTTTTTGATTGAGATTGATGTTTATTTCGCTTGAAGTGTTTGTTACTGTTTAGATAAGTGTGCATTCTAGAATGTGTTCAAACGTAAGTTTCAGACCCGGCATTAAATGTTGGTTTTTGTTTAGATATAGATAAGAGTTCATTTAAAAAAAAAGAAATATGTATCTTAAGAATAAATAATGAGTCCAAATGTTCAAGATAACTGTCAACAATCATATAAATTGCTTTATAACCCGTCCAAATATATTCGTGGGCTGTCCATAACTATTTTAATCTGAAATAAGCAAGTGTTTATTTTACTTCACATAAATATACATTCTAGTCAATGTTTTGAAAACCGGATCAGAATGACCGGTCGAACCAGAAACCGGACAATAGTTTGCCTGTACCGATTTTAGCATTTGGTTCGGTTTTCAAAATATTGATTTTAGCATGACCAGGTTTGCATAAGTCATAATGCATTTGGGGAAAAAAAGCGTGCAGAGTTAGGTTTGCTATGGTTTTGCTGAGTGTTAAATTTAAGTACTATGATTAATCATTAAATCAAAATTAAGCCAAATAATTTATTTTTAAGAACAATTTTCATAATCTTTTACCGCTGCTACAACACCAATCCGTTAGGTAAAAGTAGTTAGAAATAAAAAATAGAAATATTTTTGTTATTCATGATAATATGGAAACTATACGATTAGAAAAGGCACAAGTCTGATGATAATGACTTTTGTTATTGATAATAATCGTTTTAAAGATAGGAATATTTTAACAGAAAAAAGCTGGAGATAAGGATGCGCCTCTCTTTTATCAATAACGGAAAGTGTAACAATAAGTCAAGAATTGCTGCTTTCAGTACACAAAAAGTACACAGCTAAGGAAAATAGATGCAAGAAAACTATATGTCCTAATAATTTAGAAAAAAATATCTAGGTGGGTCTAACAACCTCTGTTTAAGTCTTCAGCCCCACTTTTGAGTGCTCTAATGGCAGAAAAAATTAGCTGGGGCTAAAGGGGGGCTCCAAGGACTCGACGGCGCGAGGTGGGGCTCTAGCCCCACCCGCCCCGGTGGTAGATCCGCCCCTGTGTCCTATATACAAAATAATGAGAATAAATTAAATATAAAAACTTCATTGACACAATAGTTAATTCAAAACATATTGTTCTAATGGCTAAAATAAAAATAGAATCATATAAAATACAAGCTCTTCTGCAGTAGTAAATGAACTTTACACCTATTTTCACCGAATCGACAAGTTTTAAGCAAAACTCATTTAACAATGTGATTTTATGAGTAAGCAAAAGAAAGCCATTTGAACGGATTTTATGTTCGGATGACGTCAGCCGTATAATTGTATCGAAGCTACTTTAGGATCCTGTTTCGTGTAGCCTTAAAAAAAAAGTGAAAAAAAATTTGTGAATTGTCCGTAGGCTTGCACAACGTGCCAAACGGAAACGAAATGAGGCATTTCGTTTTCCGTTCCGTATCGTGAACGGTACATACCTAGTAATTCGGTTATTTGTTCCGTTTAAACGGAACATATAAATTTGAACTGTATTTCACCCAAACGTGTGACGAAACACGTATAGTTTACTGTTCCGTTCCTGAAACGATTGAAACTTCATACTCGTTTACAGTTCCGTTTGGACGGAATGTACACGAAAAACAGTACACGGCATACCGTTTGCACCCCTAATTGTCCGGTTGTCCCCCTTCATGTAAATTAGAACATCCTCTGCTGTTAACTTTTCAAACGTAATATCCTTTCCTTCAAAGAAAATGATGCGCCAAATAAACAGGGGTTTTGGGGACCATTTTAAAATAACTTACATATTTGTTAATTTATATTTCTAAATGCAAACATATTACATGACCAAAATTTGATAAAAACCATGCTTACTGAATTTGGTCGATACAAAAGCATGATAGTTAATTTTTTTTTAAAAAAAAAAAACACGATAGTTTTAAAGAATAACAATCCATTCGCTAAGCTTTATCCTTTTTTCTAAAAAAAAAATATTACATGTCCACAGCATAAACCATCGAGTTGCATGCAATGAATAATAATATAAACATATCATTGGAAAAAAAAAACAAACTCCCTGTTTCAATATTATATTACAGTAATAAATTCCGCAACAAATCAATTTAATTGTCTCGAGAATCAACTTCTTCCGTTATTAACGGGTTTGGATTCTCTCCATTTTTTTTCAATGTTTGTTATTACCTCTTTGACAATAAAAATAATAAAAAATAATTAATTTCAATCCAACGGCTATAAATTATTATAATGTGCAATTAAATAGAATAAATTTATGACTGGATATCATTTGCAGCATGATTATATTCTTTTTTAATAGATAAGTACCCGATTTAAATTTTACATCTAGTTAAATATTTTTTTTTAAATTTTGTTTTTACATAAAAAATCAACATAAATATATTTAATAAGCTTTATTCCGAATAAGGCTTATTCGAGATAAAACTAAACAAGTTTTGAATAAGTCTTATTCCGAATAAGAGCTTATTCAACTTCTTATTCTAATTCCACCTATATGGTTGAATTAGACCTTATTCAGAATTAGAGGAGAGAAGAGAGAGAAATGAGGAGAGAGGAGAGAGAAAAATTTATACAATTCTTTATTCTATTCTATTCCAACATGTAACAAACACATCCTTATGATTGTATTCATAATCATTTGTTTTTTTTTTTTGTAAATTATCACTATTATGTACTTTTAAATTTTCAGGAGTGCAGTCCGAGTCGCTGTATATAACAGCTCAGATTAAAAGTATTTTTTAATCTAATATGGGTTGGTATATCACGCTATTATTATTGAATTATTACCTTGAGACATCAAAGTTGAACTTATAATATTGCATATTTGGCCTCTGATATTGTAAATTTGTACAAGCATATGTTGTGAACTAGCCAAATCAGCGTAGCAACATTTAATCATGCAAGGTACCATCAATATTTAAAAATTGAAAACAAAATTGAATTAGCGTTCCGATGAAAAAGTTGCTGACATTACTATTTTTTAATATACTTTTCTTCTAGGTTACGCAACAAAATTACTGCGACTCAGAAAAAAATTTACCTTGAGTACATGGACCAATATCCTGTAATAGTAAAAGAAGATATAATGGACAATGAATATTCGGTTATAAATGTTAAGTAATCTATAGTATTAATTAAATCCGTGTCCGAATCCGCTATTTTTTTTTCGATTTCGACACGGCATCTGAGCCGTCCAATCTCCGTAGCCTCTCTATCTCCATCTCTCCATTCTCTCTCACTGCGTCCTTAGTCCTTACCTTACCTTCTCCTCCACAAACCGTCCCACCCAAACCCCGGGAGCGTATTCTCTACCAACTTTTTGAGATTGGTAGAGGGCCAACGTTTGATCCGAGCCGTTAGATCTAATTTCGACAGTTAAAATTTTTCGGACCTATCAATCTAGATTACATGCACGTGGCTCCCTTAACCATTGAGATTAGATCTAACGTTTGATCTATCTAACGGTTTAGATCAAACGTTGGCCTCTGCAGAGGATGTGGTAACTTGACCCCACCTCCGCCTCCTTCAAGCGGCTGCCTCCCGTCCTCCATGCGGCCATCGCTGCCTCTTCATCGCCTCTTCCTTCGCCAAACTGACCCCACCTCCGCCTCATCTCCTCTCGAAGCACCTCCGCCTCCACTCGATCGAAGCAACCCCGATCAGCACCTGCAATCAGAGATGCGGTAACTTGACCGCTGTACCAAGAGGCCGATTGTCCCTTTCTTTTTCAATTTTCCCGTTTCCTTTTCTATTCTTTATGCTAAAGTTGAATATTGGTTGAAACTTACGTTACTTTTTCTCCTTATTTTTGATCAAGGTGTTTATTGAATCTTTCAATTTATGATTGATTCCTGTGGCCTGGGGCTAAATCACGACTCAAGCATCTCTCTTCGTTCATCAGGTAATATATACACCAATGAATAATTGTCTCTTTCTTTTTAGTTCGGATGCTCCTTATGGATGGTGGCCAAACACAAAACTGGAGCCAATCTGAATCCCTAAGCTAATTAATTTTCTCCTTCATTTGTTATCTTTATTTTTTTCCTTTTCTTTTTAAGTTTAATTTTACTTTTTCTGATTGAACAATGGGCTTGGCACAATTATTATCACACATATGCACAAACTATAAGAATTGCTTAAAAATATTGCCTAAGTCATATTATTTATATCAATATTTTTTTTCTCATCTTTTTTTCTTTCAGGTTGTATAATGGTGTTGATGAATCTTTTCTGAGATGACGATTCAGTTAATAAAGTACTAATATGTTATTTTTATTTACCTATATTTAGATTTTATTGGAGAAAATAGCAAGACATCATCAATTGTCAAATCATGCAGGAGGTTTGATATCTTTGCCAAAAATAAATAAAAAGTTAAATAAATCAATGAATACTATCATTAAATTTAATTAGCAATTTGATGTAACCGTACTAACCTTATCAATCTTCTAGCCTTTTGAAAATTTATGTATAAATGATAATAATTTCATTAGAAACTATACATAAAAGGAATAATTTTGTGTCGTTGAAATATGGCTGCATCATTTGTTATATTATTCTGCTAAATACCTAATCGGCTGCTGATAAAGTTATGACTGTAGCAGTGGTACTCTATACTCTCATTGTTGGTGTGTTTATATTGATTAATAGTAATTTTAATTATCCGGTGCTTATCTTCCACTCTTTGGTTTTTGGAGCTGCTTCTCCTACATTTTGTTAATTCAAGTTGTTGTATATTTTACAGACGTCTACTTCTTTTACCTACTGAGGTCAGATGTAGGGGTATTAATGGCCTAAATCTTAAATTTGAGTGTGGAAAAATAACTGCATTAGTGGGCCCCAGTGGTGCCGACAAAAGTATAGTCGTGCAGCTTCTTGCTCGATTTTATGAGGTAAACTAAGAAATCTTCTCATCCCTTATGCACACCAGTGTACCACATGTTTCTTAATTAAAAAGATAAAATTTTGGTATCAAGATGTATAAATACCATCTGGGGTTTTTCTTATTTTGGTTCTATAAATGTGGATAGTTCATTTGTTTCATATACAAGCAGTTTGTTTTCTATCAATAACATATATCATATGTGAGTCATTTTTGGGGAAAAAAAAGGAATGCTGATAATTTGAAAATGGTTTCCATGCCAGTTTTCAAGAGAGATTTTTTAGTTCAAACAATCAGCTTAAAATATATCTTGAAGGTAGAGGTGATCAATTAGATACAAACAATGAAAATATATTTCTGCTCATCTTCTGTCAGCCAAAGAACAGAAGAGACGTTCTTTTGTCAAAAATGTAAAATCCGAATGTATGAGCTGTTTCTAACGAGGGCATGTCCTCAATGATATATATGCTGGGTTGTTATTTAGCATGAGTTTCCAGAATTAACAAATGAAAAAAATATATATATAACAAATGTTGGTTAATTTTCATTGGTGAAATGCACAGAATAACCTAATATAAACATCACATTTTTAAAACAAAAAAACTTATTATAGAAAATTTTCGTCAAAGAAAAGAAAGGTATGTACTTAAATTTTCAAATTATTTCATGAATCAAATTTGATTTTTAGCATTTATATATGCATTTCTTTTTGGGTGTATTTTTGTTCAATTTCAATGTACCTCTCCTAAAATTCCTCTCAATCAATTCAGCTTTCCCCATTCTTTCTTGGTGAATTTTGCTGTTGCACCTCTGGTGCAGATATCAATATACCAGCTGGAAGTTCTGTTATTACAGTGAGGCACATCGTCACCACTTTCGATCCGTTAGCGTGGGAATGCACATGAAGGGACATCAGGGAGATGGAAAAGCTCTTGGGTACCTTTTTCTCTTTTCTACCAATTCTGATTTGTCTTGATCTTTTTTATCTTTTCTACTAATTTTCAAGATAAACAAAATAAATTTGTGCTGCTGTTTCAAATTAAATCTAGACAAACTCTAATTCAGTTTGCATTTTTTTAAATATTTCAGTTTCAAAAGTTTTCCAAGACAAAGGATACGTGTCCCTGGTTTTTTATTTGCTTTTTAACTTAGAAAACCTTGAATACTAGCTATTGACCGGACATGTACACTACTGGGCTGATGTTGCGGCTACTACAAACGCATCTTGCAAACTTTGGATATTTGGTGTTTCAGCAATGTCTTTTCACGAGAGAAGGTACAGTATCACAATAACCTAATTTATATTCTATTTGGAAATGAGAATTAAAGTAATTATTATATGCAAGTATCAGATTCCATTATGATATGTCTTCGAATAATTAGCAATTGGGCTTGATCACTTCATGAAGTTCTCTGTGTGCCTCACAGGGTTTGAACTTAAAATTTTTGTTTAAACTGAAAAGTATGAATATACTGGTATTACTGGAAGAACAAACATGTTAGAAGATAGAACATTGAGTACCTAAGTTTCAAGTGTTCTGAATTAAAAGAACAAAAATTTGTCGCAAAAATGGGTTTGGTTCTGATCCTAGCTTTAAGCAATTGGCAATTGTGAATCATGCAATCAAAGACGAAGTATTCACATGATAATATTCAAAATGAGATAAAAAATTATTTTTTCTGGCATTGATCTGAATCAGCAAGTTATATTTTTTCTATTTTCACTTTTGGGTCTGTACTGGTTAGGTACCAATAGTAAAGTGTGCAGTTTGTTGATTGTTTTCTATGCTGTTGAGGAAAATTTCATGATTTTTAAAATTCTAATTAATTCTCTTTTGTTTGGACAATATGTGATGCATGGACAAGAATGTAGGTGTTCCCATTGGTAAACTTTTTTTTCGGCCAAAGTTTCTTAAGAGTTCAACCTGAGTTTAACGTTCTCACTAAGAAACTTATTAGTTTAAATTTCCATGTCGCCCTCTCTCCAACAAATGGACAACACATTTTTTTTAGCGAAAAGCCCCTTGCAGTATTCAATAAGGTTGCCCTCTCAATTATATAAAAATGCAATAAGCATTCTATTGCTTTTCTTTAGCTGCAGCCGTAATATACACTTGAAGAATGGTGCAGCCATAATATACACTTGAAGGCTCCGTTTGGATAGGTGTGGGAAGAAGGGAAAAAGGGAAGAAGTGGAAAGAAGTATTGGGAAGTGTGTAACTTTGTGAAGAGTTTGAATTGTTTATAATAAATTTTCTTCCCTTCTTCCCTTCTTCCTTCTTCCCACACGTATCCAAACGGAGCCGAAGAATGGTAAAGACAAAATAGATTGTCTGGATATTCTTCTCGCTTTTTGCATAAAGGAATGGCTAGATTTATGAATATCGATCAAATGTATGGTGGCTTTATTTGGGTTTCTTCAATTGCTTTTATATATATATATATATATATATATATATATATATATATATATATATATATATATATATATATAGAGTTTTGCTTTGGTGAGTCGCGACTCATAGAGCTCTTGGTGAGTCGCAATCCAGACCATCTGTTTGCCTTCAATATTCGTGCAGATGTGCGCGATTGTTAGTCGTTGGAGCGATTAAAAATTTGTCCGTTTAGTCTGTTTTCTCTCCGTCTCCTTCCTTTCATCTATACACTTCGCCTCTCTCTCTCTCAATCTCTTCCAACTCGAAACAAAGCTGAGGCCTGCGCCTCCTCCTCAAACCCTAGAAAAAATAGCTGATTGGAGCGTCTCCTCCGCTTCGGTGAGCACAACTTCGATTTTACGCTCTCTCTCTCTCACGCTCTTCCAAATCAAAACAAACAGATCTAGCCTTGCCTCCCCAAACCCTAGAAATCACGGGAGTGGATCGGAGCACCAGAATAGGGCGCACCAGATCGGAGAATTTGTTCCGTCTCTCTCCTGCGCACCTTGCCTCCTCTCTCCTCCACTCATGACCTGAACGCGCCTTGCCTCCTCTCTTCTCTCAGAGCCTCTCAGCACCTTCCCTTCGTGAATAGGTTTTCTCTTTCTCTCGCTTGACTAGTTTCTTCAATTTTGAAAAAAGCCTTTAATTTTGCTTTTACCGATCTAGTGCTTCAAAAAAAAATGAGAAAGCACATTTGTTAATTCAAAAAATTGTTAATAGATAGCATGTGCTTCAAAAATAATTAATTTCAATTTTTTTTTCTTCAATTTGTTAATTCGATTTTGCCCTTCGATATTCAACAGGTCTTCTTTCTCTTTCCCTTTCAAACCAGATTTTGCCCTTCTTTTTCATGATTAATTTTTCGTATTTACTTGGACCTAGAAGCATTGAAGGAAGTATAATGCATTTGTACAATGAGTTGTCAAGCATAAAACTCAGAAAATATTAATTTACAATTGTCGATGGAAATTAGTCTGAGCTGGGATTGATAATGTTAGGTGCTCACTACAGATACAAAAAATTGAAACATGACAAATTTGTGATCAACCCTTCTCCGTTAGCAATTGTATGGTACCAGTATTTCTAAAAACTGAAGTGGAAGGACAGTTGGAACTTCCAAACATGCGTTTTGGCTTAATTGAGTAAGGTTTTGATAAAAAGTACTAGTATGCATTAGTAGGATGCCTGAGTTAGTCCTTTTATGCTTATTCATATGGTGTAATCGAGCTACTTTTAGTTTTTTAAATGGAATTTGAGCCTATGGGCAGTTACTCAAAAAAAAAATAGGTTTCATGAATAAAGCTACCGATTAGCTTAGGAATTAAGTTTGTACTTTGTTGCTCATGTCCACAGAGACTCAAATTTAGTAGCTCGTGAACCAGATACCGGTATTAAGCTATTGTTTTGTTCCAACCTTTTTTTCTATTTGCTATGATATTCCCCTTCTTTTAAAATGTTATTTATTACATCAACACAAATGTACTGGAAATTACTTTATTTGGTAATTAATGGAGTCATGAGAACTAACTAAAGTCTGTTATTTTTTCTTTTAGGATAAAATATAAGCACTCAAAGTAGCCATGGATGAATTCGGATGGAGCAACTCACTAAACAAAAAAATGAAGAAGTAAAGAAGCAAATGGATGAAAAGTTGAAGCAATTAAAATAAATGAATAAAATAAGTGTCTGGTACCTGTAATTATAATGGATGTACTCTGATATACTCAATATGCTTGTACTTGAGTGTTAGATTGTTTATTAACTTGTGCCATTCTCTTTGCGTCTATTCAATATGATTGTTTATTAACTTTAGTCATCTTGTTTATTCAGTTATTCTTGTACCATTTAATCAATATTCTTGCAATAGTTGAAATTGTTTGAGGTCAGTTGAGATCCATTAAACACCAAATGCATGTACTTGTAAACGATATATGCTTGTACCAAATGTATGCAACTGGATTTTCGTACAAAAAAAAAACCAGCAATAAAAAATTTCCAAACAAAAAGGAAAGTGCATGATCTAAAACAGAATTGAGCTAATCAAACTCATCTTATCAAATTCACAAAATGAAGCATTATATCATCCTTTATCCTTTCCAAGTCTATACAAAATGAGGTAACTAAACCAATATATTAGTAATATCAGCTAGTCCATACAAAATGTGCAGATTAAAACCAGCATATTATCATTTGTACAATCAGCTAGTCTATACAAAATGAGATAACTAAAAGCACTCTTCATACTCAAATGCACCATCCAAATTCAAATCTTCAGATCGAACGATACGAATTGCGACTCACCAAAGAGGCTGTGAGTCGCGACTCACCATAGCAAAACTCTATATATATATATATATATATATATAGATGGGCTAATGTCCTTTGGATAGGACAGAGTGATTTTCCTATTAAGTTACTGGCCGTTGGATTGCTGTAAGATTCGTGTACAGATGGAGTTTTATGGCCGAGATATAGGCGCTCAGGAGAGAGGGAACCGAATCCTCAGCAGTCCGAAAAAGGACTGCTCCAAGCAGTCTTTTCCATTTTTTTTAATTTTTAAAAATTATAGAATTCAAATGGAGAATCCAAACCGTTGATCTTGTTAAGTTTTATCAGCGATGCATTTTCATATAAGTTTTATAAAATTTGAAGTTTATTTGATACTTCATTAAGTGACCAAATTATGAACGGATTAGAATTAATTAAACCAGGTTCGTTCATTTGTTGACCACTTGATCTAGTATCAAATTAACTTCAAATTTTATAAAACTTATATAGAAACGCATCGCCGATAAAATTTAACAAGATCAACGGTTTGAATTTTCTATTTGAGTTTTACAATTTTTAAAAATTAAATAAAATAAAAAGGACTGTTTGGAGCAGTCCTTTTCAAGACTGTAGAGGATTCGGTTCCCAGGAGAGAGGCGCTGAGTTAAATTTCTCCGTTCCTCTTTTTAATTCTGTTAGTTCCTCCGTCCCGTCCATGTTCCCTCACTCCGTCTCCAAAAAATCGCGCCTCCCCCCTTCTCCGAAGAAATCGTCCCTTTCGTCGCAACCTAGACTCCTGCTCGCTCTTTCCTTTCACCCCAATCTGCTATCTCCCACTCGCTGGACTCCATCTCTTAATTGAACTGGACTCGTGGAAACCTAGACGGTTCCGATCCTCACTGTCACTCACTCACTCTCTCTCTCTCTCTCCGATCTGAAGCAAAACATCTGCGTCGACCTGTGCAACCACAGTCCCTCAAGTATCATTGAAGAAACCAAACCTATGGCATGAACTTAAATGTTTCACTGGTACTTACGTGACAAAAACCAACCCAAAAAATGAACTCATCCAGATACCCTTGTATTTTACTTGATTAGTTATTTGTTAAAGACTGTTATTAGAGCACGTGTATGCGCAATCGACTCAGGTAATCATGCATGCATAGTAATTAGTAAACACAAGTGGTGCTAAACAGAAGCAATAGGTAAATCCAACAGTGCTACACTCGCTGATTTGCACATTTTTTCCCTTCCCAAATTAAACTGATCCACAAATCAAGCTTGAGAAAATCAACTTACACATGCTGGTGGTGACGATGCTGAGGCCACCAACGCAAGTAGTGAGGAAGCGCAGTGGGAATGAGTGATTGAGATAAGCTGACCACTGCGGCCAATGGTGAACGGCTCAACGTGATCTAGGGTAAAAACCATCAGTTTCGCCTCCTCGATCTAGGGTTTACCAGTCGGGCTTGAGCAGTGAGGGTCGCTCTACATGGGAGGGAGGAGGCATTGTGAGAGGAGGATAGGTGCGACCGCGGGAGGCAGGAGGCGGAGGCGGAGTCGGAGAAGGAAACACAGAGAGAGGAAGAATTATTTTTTTTTTCTTTTGAAGACGGAGAGAGGGAACATGGAAGGGACGGAGGAACTAACAGAAATTAAAGAGAGGAACGGAGAAATTTAACTCAGCGCCTACGTACATCTCAGATTCTCAGCCATAGAATTCCATCTGTACACGAATCTTACAGCAATCAAACGACCAGAAACTGAATAGGAAAACCACTCTGTCCTATACAAAGGACATTAGCCTATATATATATATATATATATATATATATATATATATATATATATATATATATAATTCTATGTACATAGATGCTAAAGCAGCTCATGTATGATGCTTATGTACTTAATTTTTTACAGCTCATGTGAAAAAAATTTATGGCATTTTGCCTTTGCACTTATATACCTGTCGCACACAATTTAGACTTAATGACAAATTATTAGTTATACTTAAAATTGAAATACAAAGCTATGTGTTGTTGTCTGAAAAAAAAATGTTATTTTTGTGTTGAAATGTAAATTATATACACATTTAAATTTGTTATATGATTTATATAAATTGACACGAGAACGGTACGGTGTACATATATTGATGAATGATTGTTATCACTCACATAATTAATAATATGTTTTGCCTATTTTAGCAAGTCAATGACGCCCTTAACATGAATCTACATTTTGTTATCGCTCCTTTCTGTTAAAAAATTTCCGTCGTAACTAGTTACTTCGGGTATTGAATTCATGATTAATATTTATATATTTTTCTTCTGATTTTAATCGAACTAAATTTTATTTAGGCTAAAACTGTTCGGTTTAAATTGAATATTTAAACTTATAATTTAGTCTATTTACATGAATAAAAAATTATAATTAATTTTTGTTTATTCCTCCTCTTCAGTTGTCCTGTTTGGTTAATTCCGGGTTGTTCCGACCGAAGTCGAACACTAATACTCTGTTTATTTGCACATTTAATCTCTGCATATTTAACCTCTTATCTTATTTCCTCTCTCCAACACTCTGTTTCTTTTTGCACATTCAATCCCACACCGCCATTGATTGATTCCTTCCAGATTTGTACAGTTTCTCTCTCCCCTCCTCTCTCTCTCCTCTCTCACTCAATAAATACCATTAACAGCCGTCTTTGTACCGTATCCAATTCACTAATGCCAAGTGCTATAACACCCCCTTTTAACTCTTCCTCCCTCTTGTCTTCCTACTTCCTTCAAAATAACCCAAAAGTGCCCAAAAACAATCCAAAAGCGCGTCGCTTTCAAACCTCTTTAATATTATAGCAACCTGTTTTGCCTCAATTTGAGGCTATTCAGCAGAGAAGAGACTCAAAACCAAAATGGGCATTGGTTTTGGGTCTCTGTTGCTTCTTTGCTTATCACATTCTGTTTTGCGTGTAACTGCAGATGCAATCTCTGGTTGCAACTTGTATACTGGAAATTGGGTCGTAGATCAGTCGTACCCGCTATACGATTCCAATAGTTGTCCGTTCATTCGCCCGGAGTTCGATTGTATCAAGTACGGCCGAACAGACAAATTGTATCTCAAATACAAATGGAAGCCAAGTGGATGCGAGGTACCAAGGTTAGTTTTCTAATGCATCATGTTAGAATAGAACGTTGAACATTTCTTTTTTCAGAATTTTCTGATTTGGATTTTTTTTGTTTGTTTGAAGATTTGATGGTGTGGATCTATTGAAGAAATGGAGTGGAAAGAAAGTGATGTTTGTGGGGGATTCATTGAGCTTGGATCAGTACGAATCGCTGCTATGCATGATTAATGCGGCTGTGCCGAATGCGAGAACGAGCTCGACTCGAACCGATGTGCTTACTATTGTCAGATTTGAGGTATGTGTTTTATTTTTTTTTCTATTGTGTTATTCCGAATATCATGTTATAATTTGGAAAAGCTTATTTTGTAAAGATCATATCTGCCGACATGTTTTGTTCTTGCTTCTGGAAAGTAAATGGGTAGCATTTAAGAGTAAAGAGATGCACTTGTACTGTCAGTTGTTTTTTAATATAAGAATACTTAGGCATACATCGTGCTTATAATTATAAATGATAATTTAAAGGAGATGTGTACCATATATATGATATCTAGGAAATAAAAAACTAAAGCATTTATGAATTTAATTTCATGCCTACAGAGTTGGTCAAGCACGTCCAAGTTCTTTTATCACCTCATAATTCCAAAACTTGCTAATATATACTGAGGTGATGTCATCATTTATTCTTGAATAAAGATAAAGAGAAAACATGTCAAAACATTATGAGCTATTGAGCTTGTAGCTAGTACAAAAACGTGATAACGAAAAAGACCTACAATTATACCGAATCTGACCATGAGATTGTAGCTAGTACAAAAATGCCAAAACGTTATGGAGCGCTACTGACCTACTGTGTTCGTTGCCCAGCAGCCACAACATTTTGTTTATTTGGAACCATATTTTTAGGATGTCTGACACTGCATTAGAAAACATGCAGCTTCTGTCTATACTGTACAAATCACATGTAATTTTGGAATCCGACATATAATGAAACTGAATGACATGAAAGATTAAACCCAACAACCCAAACATAGTACCAGAATCCAAGCTGCATAGTAAAGTCTCGTCTCACACGAAACAGAATCTTATTGGATCCTCTCCAATTGAGATAAGATGTTGTGATTCATGTTCCCTATGGCATAACTTTATAACATAGATCTAAAATTTTATACGTCAATCATCTTTTTATGGAACAGACTCTATCTACAAGTGCATGGTCTATGGAGAGCCGTGGCATGATTTCTGGCAAGCGCTGAACCCCACTAGCTCGAGACAGAGAAATTTAAAGCTTCGAGATTTGTCTAACAGTGAAGGAACAAGCTGGGCTCATGACAGCTTAGCTGGTAATCTTGGTGTAGCCATGGGCCTGCTAATTACAATGTTGTACCCCATACCGCCAATGGCAAACAATGTCAGAGGAGATAGACTACTTTACACTCCTAATGCCTCTGGGTCTTTCAGTTTCAAAGATGCTTGCAAGCTTCTGCAAGGTGCAACCTCACCATTACCTCCAATGAAGAGCTCTGTACTTAAGGTCATTTGGCATTGCCCAGGGTTGATGCCAAGGGTACGTTTATTTCTGTGGAAATTGATAAATGATGGATTACCAATACATGGCACTTATGCTTCCAGACTCCATCAACCCGTCCCCACTTGCCAAGTATGCAACCAACAACCTGATTTGCCACTACATGCTCTTTTTCGCTGCGCTTTTGCTGAAACCTTCTGGTTCTCATCGCAACTTGGCATGAGGATGGATTGTATGCCCTCTGACATCACAGAACTGCTTTTCACTATGTCGCAATTGCTGCAAGGCGAAAAGTTTGTATCATTTGCAAATCTCCTTTGGGCTCTCTGGAAGTCCAGATGCTCCTTCATGTATGAGGGCACATGTTTAACCATTGCATCTGTCTCAAAATTGGCAGAATACTACACACGACTGTCTAGGCTGAATACTAAGTTCTCGATCCCAAAGCCGCTCAGGAATATGTGGCAATTGGGGCAGCAATATGCAGAAGGGGGTTTCTCTTGTTGTGTGGATGGTTCTTTTAGTCCCCCGTGTTCGGGCGGTTGGGCATTTGTTATGCATATGAATAATATTCTGCTCCGATATGAAGTGAAGTGTGGGGAAGCTTTTTCTGCTTTTGGCACTGAGGTACATGCTTTGCAAATGGCTCTCCATGCTGCTCTGCACATAGGGATGGATACTGGCACTTTTTTCACTGATTGCCTTCAGCTGCAACAAATCATACAAGGTTGCATTAACCTGGACTCAGTGCCATGGCAAGATTTTAATGATACCATGAACCTGCTCAACATGTTCCGTATGCATCAGGGCTTTATTTGCTGCTATATTCCAAGAGAAAACAACCTCGAAGCACACCAATTGGCCAATTTGGCTAGATTAGATAGGGTGTCATATGTGAATTTTACATACCCTTCTTTTATGTTTTCTCATGTAACGCAACTGGGCTGTAATTTGCTTCTAGTTCAATGAAAGTTTGCCTACGGGCCTTTAACTACCAAAAAAAAAAAAAAAAACAGACTCTATCTTAGAGTGGGTTCCACATACATCAAAAGCCAAAAGACCTCCATAAAAACAAATAAAAGTATAAAAACCAATCAAGTGGCCTACCAACGAATTTGAATATTTGAAAGATAATTACATCCATCATTTGATCATTGTTTATGGTTTAAAGTCCCTACTCAAAGACCATTGCATGTGACACACTACACAAATCATACAAAAGATGCGACGCACTCAGTTTTGTCACTTGTCACGTACGTACACGCACACAATGACACAATAACATATGATTTGTGCACTGATGGGAGGTGAGGTGAGGCACCTCTCACAGTCTCACGTGAGAGGAATGAAGTCCGAAGAAACATTGAGTCAGAGAGATAGCATTTCGGCATGTGATTTGTGCATGATGCATGTGCGGATGTACAAGATCTTTGACCTTTGTTCTTTCAATCCGACCCATTATGGTACTCCGCCGTTTTAAACTACATTTTATACGGCGAGTACAGAGTGTAGTCTGTTGTGGTGAGTCACTGACGTCAGGGTTAGTAATTAATTCCCTCGGGGTTTGCGTGTCAGTGTCAAATCACGTGGTAGAGTATATCAGAATTCGGGTCAGAGAATCTCTGTTGCCAGGCTGGCCTTGTTCTTAGCTTGCCAGCTTTCGCTTTTCTCACCATTAATTTTACTGAGAATTTTAATTAGCGTACTTACCCACCAAAGTCCTTCGAAAAGAAAAACAACAGTGAGCGTATGCTACAAAGGAGTAGCAAAGGGGCCGTTTGGACCTCTTAAGAATAAGATGCTGAAAACATTGTGAAGTGTGTAATTTTGTGAAGAATTTGAATAGTTTGGAATAAATTTTCGTCTAGAAAGAGACTATTTCTCTTATTCCTAAGTGATCCAAACGGTCCTAAAAAAATTACCGATTCGGATTCTTTAAGCAAGATGAAAAATCTCAGCATAGGACCCATCACCAATCTATAGTTAATATATAAAAAAAAGATAAACTTAAAATAACAATAGAGAACTTAATTAAACTCTATACCAATAAAAGGCTTTAGATAATGACACCAGTCATTACCCAATAAAAAAAAATTATATAATAAAAGATGATATTCCAATCCATAAAACCATATATTGAATAATGGAAAGAGATTACTAAACAGAAGAGCCTAAAACAGATCTGAATCGATGGATTCTAGTTCAGCGCTGCTGACCCGCAGATTTAACTTGGCTTTGCAGCTACACTATTAAGTTGAAAAGCAATCACCATAAATATAGCTTTATAAAAGACATATCATTGGCCTAACTGCGTGCTTCTAACTCCTACCTGTTAACTAACAAACACCTCACATTTCAATCAACATCATATCAGTTGGTTGAAGTTGATTCAAGCTGTAATTTGGTCCCAAAATTATCATAAAAGCATCCTGATCAAGTTGTAAAAATGCTGTAGGACTACAACGTGAGCTTGATGTACTACCTCTCACATTATTTAGTCGACATTGTCAGTGCGCCGATGGGTCGCATTCTCAAGCTCAATTCAATCCAAGCCGGCCACACGTGGCTAAACGCCGATGTGTTAATCTTCAACACGTGGCACTGGTGGCCCCGCACTGGATCGGCACAACCGTAAGTACTTGTTGGTTATATATACATTGGGGCTGTTTGGATCCCAAGGAATTTGGGGAATTTTATCTTCCTACCATAAATTTATTATAAACAATTTAAATTCTTCACAAAGTTACACACTTCCCAATTAATTTATTCCTAGGAATTACAACTTCCCCAAATTCCTAAGCGATCCAAACAGCCCCATTTTTATTTTGCACTTATTATGATATTATTCAGAGTGACATCATGCAAGTGATTTTCATGTAGGTGGGATTACATTCAAGATGGGCAGCAATTTTTCAAGGACATGGATAGGACGGCTGCTTTTACAAAAGGTTTACAAACATGGGTTAAATGGGTTGATTCAAGTGTCCCTTTAACAACAAAACTTTACTACCAGGGTGTTTCCCCAATCCACTATCAGTAAGTGTCAATTTTACATTACTCTTGTGTGTTCCTTTTGTTTCCCTAATCAACAAAAGCAGGTATTACTGATAACTTTCCTTTTGTTTTCTGAAAAGATAAAAAGGCTTTAACTTTTATAAGGACTTATTAGTTCAGTTTCTGTTTTTTAAAAAAAAGTAAATAGATTGAAATAAGCTTTCATAAGAACGAAAAAACCACGTGATACTATATGTTACTATTGTCGTGGAAAACTACTTGTCATTCAAGATCAGTTAAAACTAAAGTTTAGCTTCATTTATAAATAGGGAACGACAGGTACGGGGCATTGAAATTATGTACTACCTTTTTAACCAAATGGCATTTGAATCATTATTGGGTTTGACCAAGCTAACTAGAGGTAGGTCTTACAATAATGATACCTAACTTTCTATATGAGAATATGACACTGGGTGAAATATTAATATACACTTGTTAAAATTAAAAACATAATCTACATTTAGATACGTCTGGACACTTGTTGGTCCATTCATCAACACTTATTAAAATTAAATTGCAGCTGTATATATCATTCAAATGATTCAATACTTAAGACAAATGATGTTGGTTTCCAATCAAATTTGGTATATCTTTTTATTAAAATGATGGATCTACATTTTCTAAGTTTCAAATTTGAACAAATTATTATGCCGATGGGCAGTCCAGTTTGCAAAGGAGGAAACGTGAGTATATATATAAGTCCTTGCATTATCTGGACTTGGCCCAATGGGTTTGGATGTAAATTTGTTATAGGTTCCTTTTATCATAGCTCATAAACAGAAGATGTATCCGTGCACTTCTATATATCATCTAACATTCACTCATATTATCAGTATGTATCATTTCAAGATAAACGCCAATTAACATTTTCATTCATTTTTGTTTAGCGGCCAAGATTGGGGAGCATCGGCTACACGAACTTGCATAGGAGAGACCCAACCAGTCAACACATCGTCGTACCCTGCTGGCCCCGTGCCGCAAGAGGCAATTGTGAAAAACATATTGAGTAGCATATCTAAGCCAATTTATTTGTTAGATGTAACATTTTTGTCTCAACTTCGTAAAGATGGTCATCCCTCGAAGTATAGCGGTGCAAAGTTTGACAATGATTGCACGCATTGGTGTCTTGCCGGCGTACCTGACACATGGAATCAGTTGCTCTATGCTTCTATGCTTCAAGGCAAGTGAGAAGGAAATTTTACATAATATTATTTATTATAGAAAAGATGATTCATGATTCATTACAATTATTTTCATGATTTTTGTCAGCACACATATACAATAAATGAACAATAGAGCACCAGAAGGTGCTAAAAATATGATGTCAATTGAAACAATAAATTATGATTGAGATGTTATTGTCTGACAATGAATTTCATCCGAAGGATGAAATATTATGTATAGATCTCACTAAAAAGTTTTCTATTTTTTTTACGAGAAATACTAGTGGTATTTTTCTTTATCAGACTCATTTCGGTTTATTGGCAAGTGATATGGCGAGTTGAGATGGAAAACTCAGTTGGGTTTTTGGTGAATTGGTTTAGAATTTAAAAAGAAATCAATAATAAAAAGTCCACTGAAAGACGAAATTACTTCAAGTTCAATGTAATTGAATTCATACATGGTTAAAAAATGTATTAACAGTGTAGGAAGCAGCAGTGGAGGCAGTGAAATAGCAAATCCAGTGATACCAATTACAATAACAATGTTAATCTTTGCAATATTGGTGTTGGTTCGAGATTGCTGATTACATGGCTACGATATCCAAGAAAATAATCCTTTCGATTGTTGATGTTGCATGCTGCGACGCAAAATGGTTTCAAAAGTTCATTTTAAGGAACATATATATAAGATACAGATACAGATAGGAAAAAAAATATTTCATAGAATCTCTCCTTCCAACATATATAATAACTTTATGTATATTTGATTAATCACAAAGTACTATTCATTTGTAAATCTTATGAATCTATATGATAAAGTTGAATAAAGAATAGATAATAAGTTGAAATATTTAAAATCAGTAAATTTTGATCTAAAAAACAGGAGGTGGCTCATGTTTCCATTGGAATGAGAAATTCTTATACTTTTGTGAAACAGAGGGAATTTTTGTTCTAAAGTCAACATAGGAACATACCATGAAATAATACGATTATTGAAATCTTAATCAATCACAAATTCATAACTTTGTTTGTTCTGTGGATAAAGTAATAAAAAAAAACTGTTTGCAAATCTTGTCAAGTTGGGTCTGGTTGCTGAATTAGGCTAGGCTGCACAGAACATTTTCCAATTCGGGACTGTCAAGGCCAGAATATCGTGTGGTCTCAAAATGCTGTGCCCATTATCATGTGCAATCTTTTCTTACTTAAAACTTTTTAATGATTATGTTTTCTTCATTTATTCGAAACTAGAAAGTGAAAATCCGTTTGTTCTTAACCAATTTTAATTGTTGAAATTGTGCACACCAGATGTTCGATAACAAGATAATGCAGCAGAAGATGGCTATGAATCCAGTCGGATTGGATGCATAACGGTGGAAATATATGAAACAGGTTGATGTGAAGACAACACCAGTGGTATTCGATGCATTATAATTAAAACAGTAACATGTATAAAGATCGAAGGCGGGTTCCATAAGACAACCATTTATAGGACAATTATAAGACAATTGTTCATCAACAGAGTTCAGGATGTGAACTTCATTTCCACAAGAAATGGACCTGTCCATTATAGAGTTTTAGAATATTTGAATGAAAAATAAGCAAAACAGTGACGTGTTGTCCCTAAATTTTTATTTATAATATTAAAGGAAAAATAAGAAACAACTCCAATCTTTTCATTCTACATATTTTTAATTCTCATGTTCGCATCAAAGTGGGGAAAAAAAATTCAGACTAACGGGAAACCTTCTTGGCTCCGTAATAAAATTATTCGATAAGTTTAGAGTTCATATACCGGTTGAATATTGAATTTCTTAAGAAAAATACAAATGGTATGCATTACGCAATAAAAAAAAAGTGGATAGTTGACCTTGACCGTATTCTTTAATGTGGATCCACCTTGCCAACAAACCAAATACCATTTTACAAAAGTACCAAGTAATTTGAGAACAGACAAGCTCCATGCATATACTCAATTTAACAGTCAAAATATCCCGTTAAAACTAACTTGACAATCAAATTGGGTTTTTAAGAACTTTCCTGCAGCTACTTATTGCATAAATGCATTTATGCAAGAAATTAAACTTTATTATTTTATAATTGTGCCACTTATTTACTTTTAAAAATGAATACATTTCTATTTTTGCAATATTTGAAAAATAGTTTTTTTTAAAACTATTATTGCACGTGTAAATATCATATTTGCTTGTTTTAGGGATATCTCAATCGAAAAGTTGAAAACCTAAAGGTGCATTATGAACCGAAGAGCGATCGATTTGCTCAAAAATCTATATTTTGATTTTATTCATTGATATGCATCGTAAAGGTCTTGAGAAAAAAAAAATTATTCCAAGACCGTAAAAAATTACCCTATCAAAAAATACAGCTAAAGTGAAATAAATGCAATTGTTTATAATTTCCAAGATTGTAATCAAACTTTTACAATAATAGTATAACAATTAATAATTATTCAAACACTAAATAGTAACTAATATGCAGGAAAATCATTATATCAGATTCGATTCGCGACTAGTTGTCTGTGCTAATATATAAGGTGCAATTTGTTCATTTGAATCATCCAGATAAGCACTCTATTTCAGTTTTAAGTTTAATATAAAGGGTACTATTATAAGATCTTTCCACTTTGTAATGTTTTCTTATATCTATTGTGGTGAATCGAAGAGTCTGCAAAAAAAGAACAAAAATTTAGGGGTGAACCGAAATTTGGCATCATAGGTTAAAGATAGTGATCAAAGTGAATGCATTCAATTATAACATTCATTTTAATCAAGACATTTTAGAATTCGAAAATTTTAAATCTTGATATTTTCAAAATTTGAAATTTTAAAAATTTTTAAAAGGTGAAAATTAAAATTTGAAACTTTGAAAAATTGAAAATTGAAATTTGAAAATTAGAAAATTCAAATTTAAAATTTGAATTTAAAATTTCGAAATTTGAAAATTTGAAATTTAGAAATTTGAAATTTTGAAATTTTAAAGTTTCTTCTCAAGGTTTTTCTCTTCAGATACTATATAAATTTTTTTTTTGGTGTTTGAGAAAAGCTTAAATATATGGCCAAGTTAGGGAGGTAGTGCTAATCTCGTTGACTCCAAAATTGTTTGGCGATGCAAGGCATGTAGGTTAGCTCGTTGACCCAAAAGTCTTAAGAAATTTCACTCTAAAATTGAAGCTTCTTTAAGCTTCTTTAAGCCTCTACACTCTAATACCAACTTTTCCTTAAGTAAAGGATTACTGTCACAAATTCCTTTAATAGAAGCTTAATTTGGTTCATCTTTCATATTTTTATCTATTGTGTAATTTCTACAAAAATATTATCATATCTTTTCTTAATCAATTTCCTCTTCTATCTTATTTTGCTAAAGAAGTTTGAATTTTATTATATTCAGATCTTTATTATTTTTTTCTTTCTATTTATAGTTCTGAAAAATTGCGAGCCAAACTATAGATCTGTTGAATATCTCACACAAGATTTTTATAGAAAAAAAATGAAATATATAAAAGTATATTCATACTATGCGTGTGCATGACATGACTTTCCATATACAATGAATGATTCATCACATATCTTTTTATTCTTTTGTATAAAATTTCCATCAATGCATTTGGTTTATTTTTGGAGAATATCTCACATATGCCAATCTATACTACATCTATGTTTTCAACCATCCGATTTTGTTTTCCTTCTTCTTGGGAATTATTTTCTTGATCTTATGCGCTCGTATAATCTTGTCTCTATTATTTACTTGAATATATTTGATATACCTAGCTAAGTTACAAAATAATATTCAATTTACACACGGAAATGAAATAAGAACTTAAACATCGCTGATAAACGTAGGGTAGTAATAAATTACAATTTAAAATTTCAATTTACATATTTAGAAGTTAAATTTTCATTTCCTTCAACAGTAAAATAACTTAACAACTGATCTGAAAATTTTTATTACGAAATAAAATTAATAAATAATAAAATGGATGGCTCCAGAAAATAAACTATCTCCTTTGTTGTTCTCAAGAACCACAGATTCCAATTAAAGGAAGTGCAATGGGAGTTGTTTCTATTCGTTTTCTTTTGTATTTTATTATTTTTTTTTATTTTTTTGTAATTTTAACTTCAGATTTAGCTACCGGCGGAATTCTATACTTTTTATTATTAATACATAAAGGTAGGGGCTTGAGTGACCCATATTTTCATTAAAAAAAAGAAAAGGATGATATGTGCGGACCACATCCAATTTTACGTCGGTCTTAATGTCGGAGGAGAAACAGAGCGACCGTTGAGCCAATCAATAGCAATATAGTTGTAAGCAGCCTCTGTCAGGTGGATCCCATCCCAATTTATGGAACTCATTGGGTTTTCACACGCAATTGCACCAGGTTGGCCACAAACAAGACTCATGTTGTAGTTATATGGACCCCCTCCTCCGCAGCAAACTCTAAGAGGCTCTTCACTGCTAAATCCTGCAAAATTAGTCGTAATATTAAAAAATATTAGCCGAGTGGTTTTTAATTTATAGTTAAAATTATTAATTAATTACTTAAATATTTACAAAGGCTTGGATTTTATAGATAATTTTTATCTGTTTCGGTTAAATAACCACTATAATGTTTTGGCGGCCAAAATCATATATTTTTTAATTCAGATTGAGCAAGGAACTGAAATAGTGTCCTTATTTTTATTTTGTTTGCATAAGATTGTAGAAAATAAGGCAGCAGACAACATTTCGAAATTGTAGTTATGTTATATGGTCCTATTCAACCTTTAGGGAAATGAAATAATGGGAATTTTGAGGGCCGTACATTGTAGTCTCGGTTCATTTATTTCTCTTTTGTTTTGTTTTTATTGCCAACATGGAAATGAGTATGCACCGGGTTTTTATGCCCCGGCCTTCTTATAAATTTTAAATGCATTTACTATAGCTCAAATATCTAATTTAGAAGTGATATTTAACCTTTTAAAAAAAAGAAACGGAATATGAGTTTTATATATTATGAAGACTTATACAGGCTTTTTTTAGTTTCAAAAGAACGAAAAGGAAAAGGTCTGGGAGTCTGAAATAATAAAATTACTAAAAGTTCCACAAAGTTGTCAAAGGAGATGACAACTTCATATTAACTTTGTAAAAGAAGGAATTTTAAATATTTTTTAAGGCACCGTTTGGATGCGTTGAGAAGAAGGTAGGAAGAAGGAAGAAGGGAAAAAATAAATTATAAACAATCCAAATTCTTCATAAAGTTATACACTTCTCAATACTTTTTTTCACTTCTTCCCTTCTTTCCACACCTATCCAAACGGAGCCTAAGAAAGGAATCAAATTTAATAGGCTAAATAGATGTTGACTAAAAATATATTCCAATAATAAAAGTAAGGGCCAAGCATTTAACATTTGCATTGATTGAAAAAATGATCATTGCCTCTGGCTAGCTAGTAGTATTTTAAAACATAATATATGTGAATTATTTTGTATAAAATTATAAATACAACTTGGTTCATTCTTTTAGAAAAAAAAAAAAATCCAGTTACCTGGACACTCGGTATCAAAATTCATTGGCAACTCAGTGAACTTCTCTCTGTTTTGCAACAGTTGAATGACTGGTTCGTAGTAGTCCCCGTAACTGATCCGTGCTCGAGGATACTTCTCCTGAAGCTGCACAATTGCCTCGCGTAGCAGTGTGTTGTGCGAAGTTCCAATTGAGTTATACTCCTTGAGGCATCCAAGATTATCATAGTCTTGATTGTTTGTGCTCCCGTACATAGTCAGCACTATCGGTACGCATCCGGTTGGTATGTTTCCAGGTAGCACCATATTCATGACGCCTTGTTTAAGCAGCGACTGTAATTGCAAAATGCATGTGTGTTTTGTTTGTTTTAATATAGCTAAATTTTTTAACAACATTAATCTCATAACCAATACTTAGGCAAGATCATAGCTGACTAAAATTTGGGCAACCTCGCGGACAAAATAAATGTTAAATAAATAATATAAAATTAATGGCTATTTAACAAAGGAATTGCTGGTCAATTAATTAAGTACCTCAGCTGCCAGCTTAATAGTGTCAATAACTGTTGGCACGTACAACTTGACTTCTTCAATTGTTTTTCCTGCTAACAACAAGAAGTTATAATCGTTCCCGCCAAATTCACCAAATAAGAAGAGGGATTTGCCCAAGTACTCCTTGCAAGCTGCATTTATTGATGAGATTTTGTTGAAATATGGAACTGAAAATTTTATAAAACATGAATTGAATCAATTGAAGTGTCACACATACATTCTATTGTCTTGCAGTAGGAAGACTTCAGTTCTTCGAACCATCCAAGTTGAACACTCATGGAACTGTTTATTGGCGGTATGCTGGTAATGTTATGTTGGTGAAAGAAGTCAAGATCTAGTGCTGTTGCACCGATGACTGCAAAATTTGCTCCTTTCGTGAAGTCCTCTTCTTTGGACAGGTAAGGTGGTATGTGAGGAAAGCCTAGAGCTTCAGCTGTCATGTGATGGGGGATCACAAATCAATTTGAATAATCTTAGATCACAAATAAAAAAAAATTTAAAATAAAATAGAAAATAAAGAACGGAAAAAGAAATCTAGTTGGGATAAATTATTGTTTCAAGTAATTTTATGCTAATATTACCTTTATTAAGCAAAACATCAACATTAATTTTTCTTTATCCTAGATTATCTCTGTTGAACTAATTTTATACTGCATGGTGCTGTCAGTTTTGGCATGAGAATTATTTAAGTTTTTTTCAATCTTCGTCGTTCTTGGTAAGTTCTGTAGGAATCATAATTCCGTTAAGATTCAATAAAAATGGGTTCTAAAAATATTAAATGTCTTCATCTATCCGATAATTTCGATGAAATATTTGAAAACATCCAATGCACAAATTATCTTGGAATTCATCTGCACTGCAACCATGTTGCAAACTTGCAATTGCCTCAGATTATTATGATGCATAACATCTCTCATCTCCCAAATTTTAGTGAAAGTAAAATCCTAAAAGAAAACATGAGGGGCTTAGTTATAAAATTACGGACGGGTAAACTATCTCCTCTGTTTCCTTCTTTTTGCAAGCATTTGCAGAGGCACAAAGAAAATATAATTTTGTTTACAAATAGTGCCTTAATATCAATTTAGTAGAGTAAAAATAATTATCTTAAAAGCATGTACGCACTTCACATTTTGGACTTCATTTAACTTTTGACATTGACGGACAATGAAAGCAGAGGTTGCAAAAAGATCTTACATACCAATGAAATCAACGACAAGTCGGCCATCAGAACTACGACCAGTAGGCCGACCGAAGTAGGTCATGCCATATTCGGGATTGTCAAACACGATTGAAGGAAGCACTCCCCTCACTAATTTGACGAAGTTTCCCGTGTCAGCATAAGAATCACCAAAGCTAAATATAGCATTGTATGTTTCAGATTTAATAGAGTTTGCACGGTTGAAATATGATATGAACAGGAGGAGAAGGAGAGTCAATAAACCCATGGCTTCGGAAGAGGAGATGAAACAGAGTATTCTGTTTGTAATATTCTATTTATTGAGATCATGCACACAAGACTATTCAAACAATACAATTTCCTCGTTACATTATAGGAGTTGAAACCAATAAATTAAAATGGCTTTTATGACTTCCAGCTTGGCAACTTCCTTTTATTTTGCCAATTTAAAAATGCTTAGTCATTTTATTAGCTCGATCCCACATTTCGTTGGAGTCTGAAGGTTCTTCACTAATTAATTGTAGTGAGTATGTGCTTTCCGATACAACCAATTACTAACTGCCATATATATAGCTACATGCTACTTGCCACGGAAAATTTTGACTTGTACCAGGTTTTCAACTCATTGACAAAGTGCTTAGGGTGAGTGCCGGGCCACTACATAGATGCAAACGAAAAAATAGCAAGGATTTTGGTATTGATTTTTTCTAAGATGAAAGATGGATCAAATTAGCCAACTTTAATTAATTAAATTATACAAAGAATGTATATGTCAGGTTTCTAAATTCATGACCTATTTTTTTTTTTTAACAAAGTTCAACTTTTTAATTAAAAATCTGTAAATAATATTGCAGAAACCTCAAATATCCCCAGATGTAAACAACCGTAAACAACTGCATTTCTATTTTGTTATCATATAGGAAAAGCCCTTGCGTGTTTTAAATATAGTGCCATAAGACTGGCACGGAGTACTTGTCATATGATCCAAGGGGTAAGATAGGTGAGCACGATATGCGGATCCAGTAAAAAAGTTTATTTGTCAAATTACTGTTTTTAATATTACAGTGGTTGCAACTGCAATTGGTGATTTAATAATAAGAAAGATTGATGGATAAACAAATTAGCAACCAACAGTATAAAAAAAATACAAAGATGTACAAACGAAACGCATATATATACTAATAGGCAGTGGGTGAACGTTACATAATAATAATAATAATAATAATAATAATAATAATAATAATAATAATAATAATAAAATCAATTAAAAGGAAAGATGGATGATATTCTCTCAATATATGTAATATATTCAATCATAATTTATGAGCTACAGATAAGAGAGGTAGTAAAACACTAAAACCACATCATCCATAAGCCAGGCCACAGCTAAACATTTCAATTCCTTGCATAAATATCATCCATAACCGAAACAAAACAAATAATTATTTTATTAGATAGTACATGGTCTAGTGACTCAGTGGTAAGAGCTCGCCTCAAAGAGATTAAGAGTTGAAACTCCACATGCATTTTTAATTTTAAAAAAAAAGGCAAAATAAAAAATTAGATGATAAAAATCTCCTTTTTCACTAGAAAAAAGATAAATATTTTATTAGATAAAAGACATATACATGACACGGAATGGATCAGTTGTAGATTAAATGAAACACACAGTTCTAATACAGGCCTAGCTAGCAAGACTGTTGGACTAGAAATAAGAATATTTCCATTTTCAATTTC
Organism: Rhynchospora pubera; assembly: GCA_028095005.1. Taxonomy (NCBI): domain Eukaryota; kingdom Viridiplantae; phylum Streptophyta; class Magnoliopsida; order Poales; family Cyperaceae; genus Rhynchospora; species Rhynchospora pubera. The sequence goes on from CM051462.1 coordinate 178,944,444, forward strand.
GAATATATAAATCAAGAGCGGGTAGCTTATTCCCACACTGATAATACAAAAAAAAAAAAAAATCTACTTGCATGTATAGATAACAAATAAAAAATGGACGTCCCACATGATATCAAAATCCAAGTGAATTTTTTTTTTAATAAAAAAAAGTGAATAACTTCGTACCTATATATAAAGTTCCAAATAACAAAAATGACACCCGACCAAATAGACTGGAAATTATAAAATGTTCATATGGACATTGAACTTCTTTAACTGTAATAATGACTTGCTGTCATAGTGTCATCGACGATGTGCGCCAACGCCGAGTGTCTCAACTCTTGCAAGGCAGCCCTTCTGCTGCTCGTCAAATTGTTCGACATAGAGTTCTGCTTCCTCCACAGGAAGATTACCGACGTACATATTCGTGTAATGGTAATCGTGTTTGCTTTTTCATCGAGAAATTGTTGAAATTAGAAACAGACAATGAGTTGTGCTTTCTGCAATTCTGGAACAGCAAGTTTCAGTGTACCCTGTTAATAAAAAAAATATCCAAAGACCCGTTGAGAAGGGAATAAAACAACAGAGCAGAACATAATTAATTTTGTTCATTATTATCAGGTTATTTCTGAAGAAATTATAAAAGAGAAAAATTAATTGTGGATTACTGTATATATTTGTCGTCCAATCTACATATAAAACAACTGTTTAAAGACTTACATATGCATACCACAGAATTTTATTTGGATCTGTACATAATATCCATTCACAACGTATTGAAATCTTCCCTGAGGAGAACTTTTGTGCCAAATAGATATTATTTTTTTATCATTTTCTTGCTAGAACAATATATATGGCATGGCATCAAGTACCAATAAGATTATGTTACGATTTCGGTACAAGTACATGTAGAAAAACAAAGTTCAGTGGCGGGAAAATTGTTATACTCTGCTAACAAATGATATGAAACGATGATTGGTACAACATGTGGTGCATAGATACGATTTTTGTGTTTTTTTTTATCTGGTCAAACATTTGACCAGATAAATGTGCTGACAATTGAAAACCAACGGGTCTTTGGATGCTTATTTATAAACAAGGTGCACTGAAACTTGCTGACAGTTGAAAGCACAACAAATGTGCTGACAATTGAAAGAACTTTCTTTTTATTAACAGGAAACATTATTCGCAGGTTATTTCTAGAGAACAACAAATGTGCTGACAATTGAAAACCAAACATAACTAAGTTACCAATTCTTTGTATCACGACAAAAACAATCACATGAAATGCTAATGGTAATAAATAGAAAAGGTAGATAAGTTATGTTTTCTCTAATGGTAATAAATAGCATCCCTATAGATTACATCTGTGTCCTAGTAACAATGACATTCTATTTATGTTTTTTATTATTATTCATATACATTATAGCGAGTGAGATTATTAAATTGGTTGTCCAGGACTCAATTATGTTTTATCCAAAAAGAACTCGTACAGATTTTTATTGCTGCTACTGACCTCAACTGCAGCTTTTATGGTGTCCATAACAACTGGTACGAAGGAAATGGCGTTGCTTATGGATTTTCCTGATGATATTACAATGTTATAGTCGTTTCCACCAATATCTCCCAATACAAAGGGATTTGCTGAAGTAATCCTGGCAAGCTGTATAAGTTTTTTAAAAGAAATTAAACAGTTAAAAGGCTGCAATTAGAATGATTTAAGTTGTATTAAAAGACTAATGAATTAATGATATTTAACACATACATTCAGTCGAGTTGCATAGCGAAGGCTTCAATTGCTCAAACCATCCAAGTTGAACATGAAGTGAGATGAGATGTCGACTGGATAAAAGACTGATGAAGATAGTCAATGCTAAGGCAGGTGCACCGATAACTGCAAAGTTTGCTCCTTTGCTGAAATCCTGGCCTTGTGAGAAGTACGGTGGTTGAAGAGGAAGGCCAAGATTAAAAGGATAACCAATTTTAAAGAAATAAGAGGTACATTTAGAGAAGATTAAAAGGATATACCAATTTTCCCTTTTTATTGGTTTTTGTTGGGCTCATAACACAGGCACTCACATGTCCTAAGCCGACTTGACAAAATTTGGTTGGTATTAGTGTATTACTTTTATGAGACGAAATTTTCTTGACAAGATGTAGTTGACTTATCAGAAATTATATTTATTTATTTTATAACTTGATAGTCTTAATTTCAATAGCTTCTTTAATCTTAACTTAAAAGCATGTAGTCACTAGTCAGTATGTACTGGGAACTATACGATTGTGTTAGTGGGGAAAGACTAATTACGTTGTGGTCTTCTTGACTTTTCAAGACGACGGATATTCAAGTTATACTTGGATCATGGTTTAGTCAAATCTCACAATTATTACGGACAAGGAAGATGAGTAACAAAATATATAAAATGAAGAAGAGCACTAAATTTCAAAATAGTAAATTGTACCTAAAATGATTTTCAAAAGAAGAGATATTTTCGCCTCAGAGAATTAATTAAATTTGTTTTAGCAATAGTTTGACAGAACAAAGACGCAAATTAATGCAGGAATTATAACCACCATCGCTAATCAAAAATAGAATTTCCGCTCCCTCTCCTCTCATGCGCGCTCTCCTTTCGCTCTCTCCTCTCACGCGCACTCTCCTTCTCTAGCGCGTTCATCTTCTCCACCTCCTCTCTTCCCTTCTCTGCCACATTCCCCTCCGTCCCTCTTCACTCTCCTTCTACCTCCATGCCATTTCTTCTCTTCTTTGTCTTTCCTCTGTCTCCTTCATCAATGATTCATTTTCCATCAAATAGTGAGAATGTAAAACAAATTGAACACATAAAAGTAACAATTTGAACATATGAATGAACAAAGTGAACATAAACACATAAATCTGACAAACAACAAAACAAATTGAACATATAGAATAACAAATTGAAAATATGAATGAACAAAGTGAACATATACACCAACAAAGTGAGACATAAAATAAACACAGAAATCTGACGCACAACAAAACAAATTGAACACATAGATATAACAAATTGAACATATGAATGAATAAAGTGAACATATACACCAACAAAGTGAGACATAAAATAAACACAGAAGTCTGACGCACTGCAAAACAAATTGAACACATAGAAATAACAAATTGAACATATGAATGAACAAAGTGAACATATACACTAACAAAGTGAGATATAAAATAAACACAGAACTCTGACGCACATCAAAACAAATTGAACATATAGAAGTAACAAATTGAACATATGAATGAATAAAGTGAACATATACACCAACAAAGTGAGACATAAAATAAACACATAATTTTAATGCACAGAAAAACAAAATGAACACTTAAAATAATAAATTGAACAGATGCAATAAACAAAATGAACAAAATCTGAAGCACAGAAGGAAGGGAGAGAAACACAGAGAGGAAAGGGAGAGAGACAGAAGGGTGCGTAGAAGGAAGAGGGAGCGTATCCACGCTGGGTGAGGCAAGGTGAGCGTTTCGCTGGATGAGGAGAAAAGAGCATTTCGCTAGAGGGAGCGATGACAGCGATGGTAGAATGGAAGATGACACTAATCAATTTCCAAATTAATGTACTGAGTTCTCAAAGTAAAAGTTGACAAATTGGGCTCCAACTAAGATAAAGAATTTCATGGCCTAATTAACAAATCTAGGGCCCGTTTGAATCGCTTAGGAATAAGAGGAATAGTCTATTTTTAGGCAGAAAATATTGAAAAGTGTGTAACTTTGTGAAGAATTTGAATGGTTAGAAATAAATTTCCGTCTAAAAAGAGATTATTTCTCTTATTCCTAAGCGATCCAAACGCCCCTAATAAAAATTTTAATCTTTTAAAATTCAGCTGCAATCAGGTCAAACATCATAGAGCCCAAAATTCGGCCTAAGAGCCCAAAATTCCTAAGCGATCTAACGTTCGGAATCCAGGATTCCGATCAAACGATACTATTTATATTAAACTTATTATATTGATATTAATTTTAATGGATTATATTATTTTAATATTATTTTTTAAAATTTCGGTGGTGATTCGTTGTAGGAGCTCGCCTGAAATGGCCCAATAGATACAAAAACTTGGCGAGTTAAAGGTTTTGAAGGGTCCAAAACATATAATATATACTTTTGGAAATTGATTAATACCATCTGCAGTTGTGCCATCCATATCATCGCTAAATATAAAGTGAACATATTCAGCAAACAAAGTGAACATATAGACTATCTAAGTGAACATATAGAAACAAATAAGTTCAATGAAAATTAGTTGAATATGCATGTAAACTTCTGAACAAGTGATGACAACACTTATTTGTTTGTAAGTGTTCACTTAGATCGTCTATATGTTCACCTTATTTGCTGTATATGTTCACTTTGTATTTAGCGATTGCTGAAATGATATATTTGCCGATAGCACTTATAATTCCTGTATACTTTTTTATGTGCATGTTATATTACCTGCATGCTTGGCAGCCGCTGCACGTGCACGGCCGTCTTTTTACTTCCAATTTTTTTTTTTATATTAAAGAGATATGTAGAGTTTGAATATTTGACTTCTTTGATGTTTTTTTGATGAGCAAGGTTGGATGTTAATATTTTTGTTTTCCCTAAATGCTAACATTTTACTATTTAGTTATTTTTTTAAAATTTAAAATACTAACGTCAAATTCAAACCGTTCATCTTATTTAATTTAACAACCGATACTTTTTCATATAAGTTTTGTAAATTTTAGAGTTTATTTGTTATTCCATCAAATACTAAAACATGAACGTATTAGAATGAATATATCATAATTAATAAGGTCCGTTTATTTTTCTACTTCTTGATGGAGTATCAAATAAATTCTAAAATTTACAAAACTTATATGAAAATGCATCGGCTATTAAATTAAATATGATGAACGGTTTGAATTTGATGTTATAATTTTAAATTTTGAAAAAGTAACTAATTAATGAAATGTTGACATTTGAGGGCAACCAAAATATTGACATTGAAACCTTGCTATTTTTTGATATTATATGTGTTGTTTAGGGAAGTACGACCTCGTGCTTTTCGAATCATTTCTTTTTGGGATCATTTTCTTACAGGTTTAACGGATTCACGGAACGTTCGTGCTTGACTCCGCGTTCGTAAGTTGTATCATATTATGTTATAGTATTTTATAGAACCAGCTTTTGTTTTACAAAAATGCATCCCATATTAGTTGAAGAAAATTAAAAAGTATATATTTTTTTATAGCATTACTTCATATCATCCCTAAGATTCTATCGTCTCATCATTCTTCTAAAAACGTATTTAATATTTCTATTATCAGAAAATACACTAATTTTATTTTTGAAAGTCCAGAGAGGATGGTTGGATGATGACACAACAAATCAGAAGGAGAGAGCGAATCAGAGGGGAGGGAGCGGGACGGGAGAGGAGAGGGAGTGAAACAGATAATTTAATATATAACGGTTCCAGTTAATATACATAACTGTTATAATTAATATTGATATAACTGTTCTAGAAAAATAGAACATTTAGATATATATATCAAATAAAATAGTTAGTAGTCTATCCTAGTTAATGTTACTAACTATTCTCGAAAAATAACTAACTATTGTAGTTAATGTTACTACATGTTCTAGTTGATCTGAAAAAAACTAATTGCGTTGAAAAAAATAATGCTAACTGTTCTAGTTAATGTTATTTTGAATCAGAAAGGAGGGAGGAGGAGGGGGAGGGAGCGAAACAGAAAGGGAGAGAGGGGATGATAGAAATAACTTTCCGAAAATAAAAAGCAGTTATTAACGCATTTCTAAAAATGAAAAACTCATTTATGCAATGCTGGAGGATGATGAGAATAATGGATCTTAGAGATAATCCTTATAGCTCGTATTTTTTTTATAATATTATCTATCCAAATTATGTTGTCGCTCCGTTCCAATCTAAATATTTAGTTCGGATTATTTTTCGTACATCTACTAGTCAATAAATTGATAAAACTGTTCCATTTTGATATAATGAAAGTATTATAAAATTTCTTAAAAAAATAATATTGGTCTAAACGAATTGTTGAATGCGTCCAAGAGAAATTGTCAATTTTTTAAGGGAAAATTAGATATAACCCCCTTTAAACTTTGGTAATTGGATATAACCCCCTATAAACATTTAAATTAGATATAACACCCTATAATCTTTGTAGTAAAGAAAATAACCCTTTTTGATTAAATTCAAACCTTTTTAAACTAAAAAACATATATATTTTACATCATGGACAAAAGTACCCCTGCTTTCTTCCCTTTCTGCTTGTTGTTTCGTTGTCGTTTTGCTCCAACGCCATTCATCAAAACATCAAAATAAGTGATATCCAATTTGTTGTTTCTTAAACTAGAGATTTTCTTTCTATATCAGTATATATCTAGGTACATCTCTCTCGCACAAATAATATCACAGATGATAATTGCTATGGTGCTAAACTCATAGAGTATCACTACAAACTTTTAGTACAATTTTCACGTTTATTAGCTTGTTATGCCAAAAAAAAGTCTTCCTTTTATCGCAAAAAATAAATATAAGACAATAAGCATATAAATTAAATATGTAATGCGAGGCCGCATCTTATCCATATTTCCGTTCATATTTTGTCCTCCTTTTAGCCCTTTCTAAGGTCTGGCGTAAAGAGAGGAGAATATTAAATTGCATATCACTTTTTTTTTATAGATGTACGGAGAAATGAGGGAAAATGAAAAGACATGGTGGAAGGGGAAGAGACTAAGGGTATTTATGTCTTATGATGTGAAAATTGATTTTTTAAATTAAAGAAAGTTGAATTTAATCAAAAGGGGTTTATTTCCATTACTACAAAGATTATAGGGTGTTATATCTAATTTTAATGTTTGTAGGGGGTTATATCTAATTACCAAAGTTTAGAGGAGATTATATCTAATTTTCTCATTTTTTAACGACCAAACTTCAACCTCGTGGTTATCAATTTTTAACCTCCTTCGCCGTGTGACCAAAAGGAGATTAAATAAACTTGTAGAGCTGTTTTGTTCTCTATAGGACATTTAATGGAAAAAACTAACAGTACACCGTTGCTATTTTTATCAACAAGAATTTTTTACTAAAAAAAAAAAATGAAAACAAGTAAAGTTTGACTATTAAAATGATGTGACACTTGCTTCACTTGTAAGTTAGAGAATATGACGAACTAAACAGTAAACTACTACTATTTCTATTATTAATTGTTAATTAATATGAGTTTTGCTAAGATCAAAGAGATTTGACAGATCGCTCTGTAAAAATCAATTAAGTATCAAATTCAAAACTTTAAATGATCAATCCAAATAGGTTAATGTGCTCTTCACATATTGAAATATCTTTTCTGAACAAATTTTATATTTTTGCTTCAAATTTTTTAGAAGCTTTTTGGAATTTTAAAAACTGTTGTCCTTAGAAGAATCAGAACTAATCAGAACAACAATTTTTCTAAAATTCGAAACAAATAGCGAATAATTTTAAAAGATAAATACAATTTAGTTGACAAGAAGATTTCTATATAAAGAACATATTCAATGGTTTAGGTCGATTATTTGAACTTCTTAATTTGAAAGAAAGTCTGATTTGATGAAATTCGCCGTCCATATCACTTTCATTTTAGCGGTAGTATTAAAACTTATAGTTAATTATTTTTTTTTCTAGAATTCAAATGATTTGCAAATTATAAACCTATGAACATCGATCAAACTTTCTATGTTTAGATAAATTATTATCTTGTGGGTAAAAAGACTATTGGTCAAAATAATTTTGAAGTTTGAACAGTTAAGTAATTGTGATTGTCTCAAAAAACTATTTTCTTACTGTCTAAAAGTTGTTGTTGTTGTTGTTGTTATCACCTTCATCAGCATCATTATTATTTATTATTTTTATTATCATTATTTGGTCCAAGTTGCCGATCAAGAGTGCCCTATTTTGTAAAATAAGAATGAGCGAGCTGTGCGGGCGAAGCTTACCCCCAATTAAAGTGCAAATAATAAAGTTGTATTTATAATTTCAAGTATTACACAAAATACTTCAAATCTAGAAATGAACATAATCCACACGTATTGCCAACCAGAAAAAAAAAATTCCTTCAACAATATTTCGGAAACACAAATTTGCGTAGTATAACATAATATTATGAGAATATTCTAGCTAGCGAGGTTGATTAATTATTGGTGATGACATTTTTCTTCTTATTTAAGAGAGTTGACAGCAACTATCAATTCCATGGTTAATCATGGTGTTGACATTTTTTATTTTTTCATTCCGTCATCTCTGAAAGTCATAAGCGGCTTAAATACGACTGCGAGAGATTCGTTGACATTCTTTAAGCAGCATTAGAAAGGGCAAAAGGCAAACAAGAATTTTGATTCTGAATGGATATTTCTTTCTCCATTGATTAATTTGCTTGACCGTTTGTAGTCGTCAAAAAATCGAATTTATTAAATATTTTTCTATTGAGCCCCTCCAACACACCACTAGTGAACAACGAAACAAAAAATTTTGGATAACACAATTTAATATTCAAATACAAAATTCTCTAATAACCTGATCTTAGTGTACGTGTAATAAAATCAAATGTCTTTTGCAGTTTGTATCAACAAATACCAATATAAAAAAAATAATCTTATATTTTTGTTCAAGCGGCTTGAAAGAAATCACAATTTAACCCAAAAATATGAGGGAATGCGCCGCATCTCTTTTACCATAAAATTTGTTAATTTTACTTTTTTATTCCAAACTTTAAATTACAGTAAGTGTCGGATGTAATCGGCAGCGTGTATAATAAAAACAAACGCTGAAACTATAAAATTTATTTGAATCTCTCTTTTGGTAACGAAAAAGATTAATTATAACCATTTTTTCCCCTTTTAAGGTAGGCTAGGTGCCAACATCAATATAATTATACATAAATTTAACAAAATGACAAAGTTATACGTTCATAAGATCAAACTGTCTCAAATAAATACAACAGCTAACCGATGCCAACCAACTAGAAACAACTTATAATAATTTCAAGCAAAAATCGGATATAATCCTGTGATCCTCACCAACTGAAAATGACTCTTGAAATCTTCAAAATCGAAAGTAACCCACTTCAATCATGTTTATTAGATATATAACACCTTTTTATTAATTAGAATATTTTTTATTTGCAAGAAAAATTATTTTGCAATAGAAGATTGTAATGCCTCTTATTGCCCTCCCTGTGCATCAGGTCGTCATTTTTCTCTGTTTTCTGATGTGCGTCCTCTGTCGCGTTCTTTCTCTTTCTCCGCACACTATCCTCCAAATCTCAATTATATTTACAGATACCGCAATAAACAAAGAGTCATGTTTTACCTTTCCTTATATTTCATAAAGGTTAATCAACTGTGGTTTCACTTTACAGTCTGCTCTGTTTGGATAGGTGTGAGAAGAAGGAAAGAAGGAAAAAAATGGAAAGAAATATTGGAAAGTGTGTAATTTTGTGAAGAGTTTGAATTGTTTATAATTTATTTTTTTCTACCTTCTTTTCAACGCATCCAAACGGTGCAACTATTTAGACAATTATGTTCAATCCATTGACTGAGAACTTAAGTGTCTTTGGAAACCTTACTTATGAACCATATTAATTAATATAGTGTGTTTCCTTGAAAAATCATGCACAAATTACTTCTTTTTTTATCATTAATTATCGATGATTGGTTGATAGGTTCTTCAAACAAGGGCGGCACATTCCTCTGGTCTCAAGGTCTTTCATATGAAGAGGTTCTTCAAACGTGTGCTGATAGATTCGTCAATTTAAATAAAATCAAAATCTGAACTTATTGTTCTGTGTCGACCCCTAGAGTAGGAAAGATAAAATGTTTTGGGTAGAAGAGAGGATAGTTCAGTCTAAAATTATGGATTAAATTATTTCTGATTAGAAACTGATTAACATTACTAAAAAGAGGCAACATACCTAGTAAATATTAATTTAGGGGGTTATTTTCAGTTTTGAAGATTTTAAAGGGTTATTTCAAATTGAAAAAACATTATAGGGGTAATATCCAATTTTCCATTATTTCAAACAACAATCTAAAGAAAATATGTTTATTTTTTACCACCTTTCATGTTCTTCATCTTGTCATTTATTTCATCATTACAAAGAACAACAACAGTCAGGACTCTAGTTCCACAACATGCTAACAATAATAGAAGCCCAAACACTAATAATTACTAATGGAAATCGGATAAAATTGGCGGATAAGCGTAAGGACCTTTCAGCCAACCTGTTGCTATAATTCTGTGTGCTGCCTCAGTTAAATGTATTCCATCCCAATTTATGTAAGTGGACGGGTTTGAACAGGCCGGTACACCAGGTTGGCCACAGGTAGCATTGGGGTTATAGTTATATGGCCCGCCTCCTCCACAGCAAATTTGAAGCGGATCACTGACAGTAAATCCTGAAAATGTAATTAAAAAGTACAAATGATCGAATTAGCTCAAAGTAAAAGATGAATTGTCGTTTAATGGAGTCACCACTGACAACAAATCAAAGCTCACCAAATTTTGATGGATTTTGCAAGAACTGGATCACCGGCTCGTAGTAGTCAGCATAGATTATCTTTGCTTGAGGATATTTATTCTGAAGCTGTGCCACCATCTCCTTCAGCTTCATGTCATGGTCAAAACCAATGGTGTTATATTCCTTCAAGCAACCAAGATTGTCATAGTCTAACTTGTTATTGCTTGCAAAGATTGTCAACAGAATCGGGATGCAACCTGTTGGGAAGTTTCCAGGTATTACAATATGCAACGCCCCTTGTTTCAGCAACGACTGCAACGAAAAATAATGTTGCTGATAATTTGACAACTACCAACATATATTCTTGCACAAATGAGTGACGTCCTTTTAGTTTTTTTTTTTTTATCAATGTTGTACGTAGCTATGAAGCTATATATTTATTTCGCTCTCTCTATACATCATCGTACAAGAATTTTGAATTGATCTAATCATTTTCAAAGTTATCATTTTTCTTTTATGTACAAGAGAAGCTTTTTTAATTGGGGAGCTTAAATTTTACAATTGATCCAAATAAAATTGAATTATTATACTTATATACCCCCTCCCCCCCCCCCCCCCCCCCCAAAAAAAAAAAAAAAAAATTCTCCATACCTCAGCGGCCTGTCTAATGATGTCGATGACAAAAGGAATGTAGGACTTAGCTTCACTTACGGATTTTCCAGCGAATAATGCCAGGTTATAGTCGTTACCTCCAAATTCTCCCAATAAAAAGAGGGACCTTTTAAAATAATCCAGGCACGCTGCATGTTTATTTTTTTAGTTGTAGAACAAGCAAAAGCTGTAACAATAAGATCAAATGTAAGTTGTATTAATAAAATATATATCGAGAAATGCTATGTTGCATCGCGATGTATTGATACTTTTATATATCATGATCATATTTGTCGATAGTTTTATAAATTAAAAAATTTAATCAAACCAATCCAATCTATATATTGAAATCTCATAAGAAATCAAATTTTATAATTTTAAAAATTATTTTACCATTTTTCGAATTTTTTAAAACGTGACATTTTTATAATTTCCTTTTTTATTAGTTGGTACCCAAAAAATGAAAAATTTTAGAAAATTCGAAAAAAATAGTAAAAAATTTAAAAAAAATAAAATTTGGTTTGTAATGAGATTTCAATATGTAGATTAGATTGGTTAAATTAGATTTGTAAATTTATAAATTTGTAAAACAGTTAACGGATAATATTCATGATGCACAAAAGTCTCAATACATCGCGATGCATATAGCATATCTCATATACATCTGTATACATACATTGTGTCGTGTTGCACCATAAAGGCTTGACTTTGTCGACAAACCAGCTGAGTTGAACATTAAGTGAGGTGTCCGTCGGAAGGAAACCAGTAATATTGCGCTGTTGAAAGAAGTCCATGCCTAATGCAGGTGCACCAATTACTGCAAAGTTCACTCCTCTGCTGAAATTCTGGCCTTGTGAAAGGTATGGAGGCACAAGAGGGAAACCTAGAGTCTGAGCTGCCGTTGTGAACAAAACATTAGTTTTAGCACTTTCTAAAACCTAATTTTGTTGGCCCTCAAAAAAAAAAAAAAGGACCCTTAAAAACTAATTTGGTTTGTAAATTCATGTTATTCCCAGTAGATTTTAATTACTATTACGAGACTAGATTGTTTTAGATAGGAATTATATAATTTGTTTTAATTACTATTGAGGTGGGAAAATAATTTGTTGTGTCACATCCACAAGCATAACTGAGAATTAATTCCGACTCTTAGGTTCCGTTTGGTTTTCATTTGGGAAGAAGGAAAAAAGAAATAAAGAAATATATTTATTATAAACAATCTAAACTCTTCACAAAGTTACACACTTTCCAATGTACTTCTTTTCTTCTTCCCACACCTTATCCAAACGAAGTCTTAAGGAAAAATATTTGTAATCGGAAGAGAATGTTTTATTCTTGATACTAATTTTTGTTAGGTTTCATTGTGTTCTCTATTGCTCCGTTTGGATAGGTGTGAGAAAAAGGAAAGAAGGGAACAAGTTGGAGGAAGTATTAGAAAGTGTGTAACTTTGTGAAGAGTTTAGATTATTTATAATTTTTTTCTTCCTTCTTCCTTCTTCCTATATCCAAACACACCCTATAATGAAAAAACACACGGAAGGAAAACTTTGAAAAAATACCAATGAAATCAATCACGAGACGACCGTCGGAAGCTCGACCTGTGGGCCGTCCAAAGTAGGTCACTCCGTAAGGGAGGTGCTCAAACACATCATATGGGAGCACTGGTCTCGCTAAAATAATGAAGTTTCCGGGATCAGCGAGAGAATTACCAAAACTGAATATTGCATTGAAAGGTTGATCAATGTTGTGTGCATGAGTGATTTGGAGTAAAATAAAGATGAGGAAACAGGGAAGAGATATCTTCATGACTCGTCTGCAATAGAGCTAGAGTGTAACTTCAATCTTTATTTGACGAATCGTATGGATTGAAATAGTCAACTTTGTGTTATATATAATAGAGCAAGTAGAATTGACGTCACAATATATATTGGGAGAAAAAAAAATGTAACACGACTGAATGTATTGTTTTAAAGTTGCAAATAAAATTTTCCTTTTAGTGTTTTTCTTAATGTAAATATATATAATATTTTTTGTTAGCAGAGTAGCCAGCAAAAAACCAAAAAATACCCGCCGTTCCAACTTTTACTCGTTGATTGCTTTATTGTATACAAATTACTAGTGTTGTACCCATCGAAAAACTCGATTCCGTACTTAAGTGTTCACAATACATAGTACCATTTTATTTTCCTTAATTGCATTTTGCACGCTTGCGTTACCGGTAATTAAATAGACCTTTGATCCTTAAATTAAATCGCTAGTGGCTCATTATCACGATTTTTGAAGCAAGGATATTGATTGATTGAAAGCGTGAAATAATTAAATTTAATTTAAACTCATACCGGACCAATTTTTTTTTTAAGAAAAATTAAGATATAAGCCATCTAACTTACTTTTAAATTAAATCTCTATGAAAGACCTTCTAACTGGATTTCCAACCTGTAATCTTTCATTCAAGGTGTATTGCTCTTTGACACTAAACCAAGAGCTAAGTCTTTCATAGAAGACCATTTTGAATGTCATTTCATAGAAGTCTATATTTATTTGCATTTGCAATTTATTAAAGTCCTATTTAATTTGCGCAAATTTGAGCTGGTAAAACTTTACATTTACAGAGCATTAAAATTTAATTACGTGCATACCTATACATAATTTGAGTTTAGCTACGGTGAGTCGCGACTCACGGACCCTCCGGTGAGTCGCGACCAAAACTCCTAGATCTAGATCAAAATGACTGATCCAAACCGTCCAATATGATCTCCCTATTGAAATCTCTGTGCAAACCAAATTTTTAATTTTTTCGGAATTTTTAAGTATTTTTTTCGGATTTTTAAAAACTGATGTTTTTGAATGGTTCAGAACCAATTAGATTAACGATTTTCTAAAATTTCAAAAATATACTTAAAAATTTCGAAAAAATAAAAAATTCGGTCTACATGGAGATTTCAATAGGGAGATCATATTGGACGGTTTGGATCGGTCATTTTGATCTAGATCTAGGTGTTTTGGCCGCGACTCACCGGAGGGTCCGTGAGTCGCGACTCACCGTAGCTAAACTCACATAATTTATTTTCTGACGAATTAAAATGCATACAATATATCGATATTCGTGCTTGCTTCGAGAGTTAGTCAGTTACTTAAAATTTAATTAGGTGGGGAAACTGAGGACTATCTTTTAATAAACATGTCTATTCTTCTTCAAATGATGTAAGATGTTGAAGTATTTTCGAGGAAAAGATTATGGTAAATTTTGTTAGATGCACGAACCTTTTTTTTCCCCCCCTTTGCACAAGAGCGTTTTAACCGTTCCGATTCTAAATATCTAATTATGAAATAAATTTAATCGGATTTTGAATTCGAGTTCCTCATAGAGTGTTTTTTTTAAGATAAATTGGAAATTTATTTTTCAATTAAATATCCATAATAATTAGTCGGATTTCGAATCTGCAACCTCTCACTTATGATGCATTGCGTTTTTTGTCACTAGATCAATGACTCATTCTCATCATTCATAGAGTATTATTGTTAAATAATAATCCAAAATTTAATTTTCTAATTAATAACATATTAAAGTTGTGGTACGACAAGTATGAATTTCACATGGGTCGGATATAAAAGGTGGCTGCTAAGGAGGTAGGGTTGGATCTATTTAGTTATGGTTCTTCCCCACGTTTGCACTAGAGTAAAATGCATATGGCTATTTAATTGTAGAGGCAGAATTTAAACGGTAATGCTGTAATTTGCTATAAGAGAAAGTACTAAACTACAGGCTAAGTCGACTTCAATGGTCAAATTAAACAATGCATGCAGGAAATACCGTTTGCATAAAAGTATATGCTTAATATGTTTAATTATAGCTATAATATAAAAACATTAATTAATTTTCTTTTTACTTATTTTAATGGAAGTGGTAAGTACTAATTACTAAAAGCTTTACTTTTATTCAAAAAAAAAATTTATTCAATTACCTCTGCCTGAAGTTATAATTAACTTAATACGAGAGCCAGTTAACTTACTCTGATAAAGTGGCAACGAGTCATTGTCACGGTTCAATTCAAGTATATATAACCAGCCAAACCGTGTAATTGTGTTTGCCGTAACGGCCAAGAGCTGCCATTGGACGGTTAATTGTCGGTATTTATATTTTTATTTAGTTTGAAGATAAATTGAGGTGAAACCTTCACTACACGAAATTTTCCTTTTTGTAACGTTCAAAAAAAAATACTTTGTAACGTTCATGGGCACGTTACAGTAGGCCCCGTTACAAAAAGTATTAAACGTTACAGATCTGCAACGTTCTTATAAAAAAAACATTACAAAACTTTATTAAATTATTTTTTTACACGGCTTTCTGAATACATTTGTAACTTTTTTAAAAAAAAATGTTACAGATTATAGGATTCTGTAACGTTCTTTTTGAAAAAAACGTTGCAAATTTGTTTATTTTTTTTAATATTGTTGGTATTCTGTGACTAGTCCATGTTGCTAGCCGTACCAACTAGTACATTCCAAACATATAATTAACATGCATATCACATATATAGCAAATACATGCATATATACATATGAAAATAACAAACAAGTCATGCAAATGAGAAAAAAAAATTAAGTTCAACAAATATATATCAAGAGTCATGATACATTTCAAATTGATATCAACGAAAAACAATAAAATGTTGTAACAAAAAAAAAAACAAGCAGAAGCGCATTTGATAGTACCAAAATGTGACAAAAAAAGCACACAATTTTTATTACATAAACACTTCTAATCCATGTACGCCCTTCTGATTCTAACATGCAAAATACCACCACCAAAAAAAGCGCCACTACTGTGCAGTCTTTTAAGTATCAGCAAACCTGAAACAATTAAAAACATATATACAACAACTAAGCAAAAGCAGCACAGTCAACAAAATACAAAAATATGACAAAATAGACAAAAGCAGTAAGCTATGTAATCATTAAACATATGTGCACTTCAATATGTTCTCCTTCCCTGACTTCCTATTAAATATTCACAAAATTATTTGAAATTAGTACACATGGGAAGCTTTATTGACTCACAGCACACCATAATAGCTCATTCAAAATCAATGTCTCTTCCGAGTTCCAAATGCTTTTTTTTTTTATAAATTGAAACAGACGAACTATGAAGATTGAACAATAGTACTCACTTTCAGCTTAGCACTAGCATTGGCAGCATAATGGTACATATCTCTATAAATTTCCAAGTTCCATTATGAGGATAGGAAATGCATGAAACCATACTTCAAGAACAACTTGTGCAATTTACTCATATTAGAAAAATCAAACCTGCGCCTTGGCATGAGAACAGAAAATGCATGATACCTGAAGAGACGAAGGTCACGCTGGAGGTCAAGTGAGACAAAGCAAAGCTGCTCCTTGGCATGGTCAATAAGCAAGGTCTCATCCATGACATTAAGAGACCGGTACGACACCAGCTCTTTGAGGTAATTCGTCAACGCCTTCCCACCAAGATCCGTTCTCTTCACACCATAATTCAGCGTCAAATTCTACATCACCGGAGCCGCATGAGTAAACGAGAAGCCGCAATCAACCACTAGGCTGGCAACCGCCGGTCCCTGAACCCGATTTTGAAAAAACTGCTTAAACTAATTTAATTAAACCAAAATTTCAGTCTAAAATTCAAATTAAATTAATTTAATTACCTTCTTCTTCTTGTGTCGTCGACAGCGGTGGCAGTTGAGAGAGAGAGAGAGAGAGAGAGAGAGAGAGAGAGAGAGAGAGAGAGGAGGTCGACGAGAGGGGGAGTTCGCCGGCTAGGGTTTGTTTCGAGATAGCGTGATAGTCGAGAGAGGAGAGTGTCGTCGCCGACGATAGAAGAGAAGGCCGGCCAAAAAACGAGAGGGAGGAGGCCGACTAGAGGGGGAGTGGGCCGGCTAGGGTTTGTTTCGAGAGAGTGTGAGAGTCGAGAGAGGGAGACTTGGAGATTTTTCGGAAAAACTAGAGGGAGTGGACGATCGAGAAAATCGATCCATCTGAAATCTCGATTTTCCTTGTGTGGTTGCGGCATTTGATTAGAAATAATGGAGGAGAGAGAAGAAAGTCGGAAACCCTAACAAAAATATCAAAAAAATTTGTAACATTCTTTATACAAAAAACGTTACAGAAGGGAAATGGTAATCTGTAACGTTTTTTATATAAAACACGTTACAGATCTGTAACGTTTTTTATATAAAACACGTTACAGAATCTTTGAAACATATTTTATTTTTTGACGAAAAATTTGTAACGCTTTATTTATAAAAAAACGTTATAGATTAGGTCCATATTTTTTCACATGTCTATTTTTGACAGAGCTCTAACGGGTTTTAAAGAAAACGTTACAAATGATCCGTTACAAAAGCCTGTTTTTGTGGTAGTGCTTCTAATTTATTTTTAAATTAAATACCTATCGAAAGAATTCAGTCCGATTTCGAACCCGTAATTTTTCACTCAAAATTTATTGTTATTTATCTCTAGACTAAAAAATGGTTCTCTACAATTTTATTTCTTGTCCTTGTCCTGGACATAGATTCTCCATTAGTTATACATCTATATTAATCTGGTAGGCCAACTGCCATTTGTATTGTTAGTAGCTAACAAAATTAATTACTTTTTTCTGTTTAATAGAAGCATATTTTGGTCTAGTTTTTCAGTCAAATGACAAAGTTTAATGCATTTTAAATGGAAATCGCAAATTCGAAATTTAGTTAGGAATTTTTTTTATAAAAATTTAAATTTAAAGAATAAGTTGGAAATTTTCATTCCATCCATAATGGAGTAAGTCTCCTATACTGCAGTTAATATCACTTGACTGAAAATTTCCATTCTTATTATTATTATTATTACGGTAGACTCGCTACTCTCTCTCCATTCTCCAACATCTCGTACGAAACTAAATATCTTTTATTTATAGATATACGGGCCCTCATTTCTTGGGCTATAAGTATTAAAAGCCCAAAATTTAGGCTATAAATAATCCATGCTGAACCAGGCTGTGCTCCAATAAAATCTGTAGAGGGCAATAAGGAGAGATGAGGTCAAATTGAGTAAAGTAAATTTTTACATCCTAAATTTGAGTTACTAAAATTAGTTGTTTGGAGATGAGAAGTTTACTCTTGGTGCATTCACCCCTCTTTATTTAAAGTTGTGGAGCAAGATAAAAATTACAAGTTCACCTAACCTTCTTTCCTCACTCTTCCAAAATGGCATACTGGAGCACAGCCTAGGATACGAGGACCCCTTAGAAAATTTAAACGACTGTACCAGTATCACAATTCACAAAGTACTCCTTTACTCACTGAATCTAATTGATTTATAATCGCATATATATGTTTTGTTATTTTTTTAGTATTATATTGGTATTTATCGAAAAGATAACATGTTTGACCCCCATAAAAATGTATGAGCAGTTTTATTATTGTTCAGCATAATTTTACAATATATATATCACAAATATGATTATACATATTGATATGAATCATTAGTATATTACTCGACAACCTGGCCCAAAATTCATTAGTTTCAGTATCTGTTAGGTGGAACGACAGTGCTAGCCTAAGCCTAGCCACCAATTTGTACGCATATATATTAATGCTCAGCATTTAATACAACATGGAGAAATTAAAGACCTGAAATTAATTAATATGGTAATGTAGCCATGAGAATTACAAGTTCACCAAACCTTCGTTCTCAATAGAAATGAGATTAGAAATCAATTAATTTCAAACATTGTCGGTGCGGTACTTGTCACCTGACCCTAAAAAAAAAATGTAGACATAAGTGGAGAAATAAAACCAGTAACCAACAGAAACCCCAAAGACAAACGATCAAACCATTAAACAGAGCAACGACTTCACCAGCTACAAGAAATACATTACCAATGAGTGACAATATTCTCACTGTAATTCAATATTTCTTGAACTGAAAATGAAATGGGCGGATGAGCGTAACGACCATTGAGCCAACCTGTAGCTATAATTTTGTATGCTGCCTCAGTTAGATGTATTCCATCCCAATTTATGTAAGTCGACGGGTTTGAGCAAGCTGATACACCAGGTTGGCCACAAGTAGCACTGGAGTTGTAGTTATATGGCCCCCCACCTCCACAGCAAATTCGAAGGGGCTCTTTTACTGTGAATCCTAAAATTTTAATAAAAAAGCAAGAATGATTGAATTAACACAAATTAAATGAATCATATTTAGTTGAAGTCACTGTTGATAGCAAAAGCTCACCAAATTTGTTAGGATTTTGCAAGAATTGGATAACAGGCTCGTAGTAGTCAGCATAGATGAACTTTGCCAAAGGGTAAGTACTCTGAAGCTGTGCCACTGTCTCCTTTAACATCATGTTGTGGTGAAATCCAAGGGTGTTATATTCCTTCAAGCATCCAAGACTATCATAGTCTGACTTATTTTTGCTCGCATAGGTCGTCAGCCGAATTGGTACACATCCTGATGGCAAGATTCCAGGTATTATGATATGCAACGCTCCTTGTTTCAGCAACGACTGCAAGGAATTACAATAATGCTCAAAACTTGACAACTAGCGACAAGTATTCGTGCTTAAATAAGCTGTTTATTTAGTAAAAAAATAGGCATTAATTATCAATGTTGTAGCTAGAAATACATCTATATTACTATAAACATACCTTTTTCCATACATCATCGTACAAGATCATTTTAAAAGAGACTAATCATTTTTATCATTTATCACTTTTATGTTCAAGAGGAGCACATTATAATTTTTTCCGATCAGTGGAACGAGGCGTGTGAAGGTTAAAATTTTGTATTTATTCCAAATTATATTGAGCTCTGTACATTTTTTTTTTAATAAGTTACTACCTACCTCAGCTGCCTGCCTAATGGTGTCTATAACAACAGGCATGTAGGACTTGACTTCACTTATGGATTTTCCTGCCGATAATATGAAGGCATAGTCGTTGCCTCCGAATTCTCCCAATATAAAGAGGGATCTGCTGAAGAAGTCCTGGCATGCTACATGTTAGATTCTATTAGTTGTAGAATAAGTAGAACTGCATCCAAGGCAATTTGGCAAGCTGTATTAATAGAAAATTTACTTTCCAAAGCTAATCTAATGTGAATAACACAAATTAGAGAACTTGAGTCAATCATTTGAAACTTAAAAATCGAGATTTGGTTGCTAAAACATATTATATTGTACTTTTGAAAGAAGAAGTTGTTCGTACTTCGTACCTCGACAATCAAATCCTGAGTTTTGAGTTTCAAAAAACTTAATATAATCTTTCAATGTGTTGCTCATAATGAAAATCTTGTTGGGAATCAATTATTACTTTTTTTTCTAATTTTTTTAATTGATCAATCAAAATATTACAAGCAGTCCAATAATATCGATTTTTGAAAATCTAAACATTTAGTAAAAAAAAAAGATTTGATTAATTGGGGGTCCTTCCATTACATCTGTTTTCAGATTTCAAACTCCGAATGATTGATTTAAACTAAGATGTGATCCATTTTGAAATCTAAAAGGAAAAAATAAAATTTATAAAGGTTTTATTTAGTTTTTTGAAGATACTTTACTATATAAATATACATACATTCCGTTGTGTCGCAGAGCAAAGGCTTGAGTTGATCAAACCAACCGAGCTGAGTATTAATTGAGGTGTCCACCGGAAGTAAGGTAGGGATACCACGCTGCTTAAGGTAGTCGAGGCTTAATGCAGTTGCACCAATAACTGCAAAGTTTGCTCCTCTGCTGAAATTCTGGCCATGTGAAAAGTATGGAGGTATAAGAGGGAGACCCAGAGCCTGGGCTGCCATGGTGAAGAAAATATGTTATATTTAACGCTTACTGAAAGAAAATTATGGTTTGTATATTCAAGTTAGCCTTATGGTTTGTATATCATGTTGGCGAAATGCAGAATTGTACTTTGTTACAGCAATTAATTTGTATAGGTCGCTGTTTAACATAAGAAATTTCAGAGATATAGAGGAAGATTGAGCATAAATCCGACTCTAATTAGACGGAGGTTTTTTTTTAATTAAAAGAGCTTGATAAATATACTTAGTGTTTTAATCTAACAAAAATTCTAAGTGAGATGACGTGACACATTAATTTCTGCCATTTCCAGAGCACATATTGTGAATAAATTGACAGAAATTAATGCGTTACGTACTTGAAAAAATGGCACATATATTCTTGGTTTTTTTTATTTCTGCCATTTTTTCACACTACACGAAAATATCTGACCTGTAACGGTTAATAAGATCAAATACTAACGGGCATGCAACCGTCACAGTAGCCCCCGTTACTAATCTTTATAATAACCGTCACAATTTTGCCGTCAGGAAGGAGCAATTTGGTAACGGTTAATACAAAGTAACCGTTACAGATAGCGGTAGCTTCATAACGGTTATTGTAAAGAAACCGTTACAGAAGAGTCCTAGGAAGTAACCGTTATAAAACTGCTTACTTTTATATTTTTTTTGTTTGTTTTTGTAACGGTTATTATCGAATAACCATTATCGTTTATGAAGCTCTGTAACGGTTATTAGGTAATAACCGTTACAAAAGGTCATTAATTAAAAAAAAAATTATTGTTTTCTGTGGCTAGCCCCTGTTGCTAGCCGAAATAAGTGCATGCATGCATGTGTACCAATTGGTACCAATTGGTACAGATCTCAATCAAAATATATCAATCAACAATAATATAAATCAACCTAAAAATTGTTGTTTTCTGTGGCTAGCCCCTGTTGCTAGCCAAAATATAATCGAAAGTATAAAACAATAATGCTCTACAATAATGCAAATCAAACAATAATCCTCTATCCACCAAACAATACCCTGTACATGAATTGCATTACATCATCCACTACCTCTCCAATATGTTGTTCTTCATAAGGTTCTCCGACTGGTTTGATTCTTTGCAATTGATTATAAACAAACCAAAACATATTACGAGTGTCCTAAATTTTATAGTATTGGTAACTCTGAACCCTAAATCGTAAAACCTAAACTCTAATTCTATATTTGAAATAAATAAATACCTGAGGTATTTCTCCGACTTCCACCACATGGTTCAATACGTATCTCATGACGACCAATGTGAAGTATCCACACTCGACATTCCCTTTCTGTTTCGGACACTAAGATCAAAATTCAAAATAATAGTTATGATTTTTAATAATTGCACCCATTCTAATTTTAAGAACTTAATATATATAATTTCGTACCGGTATTTCGAACCATGTAAACAACTGGCCACCACGATGACTTTTTTGAAACTTTTCCATCAGGTAATTTTTATATGCCCTGCATGCAATTCAAATTATTCTATCAATTCCAAAATGACATCATTATTTTACGAATTTAGAAACAAAAACTTACATAATTATGAACGGCTTAATCGATAACAACGAGGGTACATCTTCACGTACCAAAGAATCTAAGAAATGAATCTCTAGTTTGTTGATATTAATAAGAAGAATTGTCCAATGAAACCTGTATTTGAGATTAATTATTATTAACATCAAGTATCAAATATCAAGAAATAGATTAAAAGTTTCAACTATCTAGTTTCTGTATAAGAAATATCAAGAAAGCAAGAGGAGACACAATACATGATTTGCCAAAAGACACAATTTGCTCACTTGCTCATCTACATTATAACTTTGAACTTTTGAATATACAGTTATTATTAACATGGATGGAAAATTAGAAAGTATTTGATTAGTCTTTATTAGTTAAACAATATTGTCTTACCTCTGGTTATACGGCAAAAGAAAGTACTCGCATGGCCAATTTACGAACGTGTTCTTCAAGTAATCCACTGCGGCCCCCTTTTCTTCCATTACTTTAGCTTCAGCCAAGAGATCAGGATCCAATATGGTGATTTTGTTAGAGTACCCTAATCCTTTTGAA
Organism: Rhynchospora pubera; assembly: GCA_028095005.1. Classification (NCBI taxonomy): domain Eukaryota; kingdom Viridiplantae; phylum Streptophyta; class Magnoliopsida; order Poales; family Cyperaceae; genus Rhynchospora; species Rhynchospora pubera. The sequence goes on from CM051462.1 coordinate 178,967,540, forward strand.
AGTTGGACCATCCAATACCTGCATTCATAGATGTCACTTGAATTTGTTCTTCCATTATTTTGGTTTGGTTTTACTGGTGCCTTAGTCTTAAGGAGAAGCACAATACCTTGCTCCCATTGTAATTTATGGGTGAACCAAAGAAAACTGAAGGAAACAAAGTTTTTTTAGAACCTCATTTGAAGAGAATGATATATGGTTACCCCCAAAATTGGGGTGTAACAAAGAAAAGCAGCCATCATTTTTTTATACTAAAATTGACCTTGTCTTTTAACTCACAAAATTCAGTCCCAATTAAAATAGAAGGGTAATATTGTCCTTCTCTGAATTAAAGAGAAGGTTACTATCATTAATCTTATACATGCATTAATTTCAAATTCTGGAGCAAGTTATCTTCATTTTCATACACTAGCACATGAAAATATAAGATCGGTAGCTAAACACTCAAGTTCACCTTAACATTCTTTTTTTGTTTTAAGTTTAGTTTTGCTTTTCTGTTTAGAAATTTTTTAAATTGAAAATGAAAATTTATGATTATTTAATCCCTTAATAAATGAAATTTTATGATATTTAAAAATATTTTTGTTCCACCGTTCTTCTTATTTTAATGTGTTTTCTTTTGAAGTGCGTTAGACGTGCCCAACAGTTATGAGTGTGCAGTGGAGGTGACAAAGATAGGAGGCATTGCAGTGGAGGTGAGGGATATAGGAGAGTGGACAGTGGTCGTAGCCTTATGATGGACTCAGCAAGAAAGACGAGAGGGGGCAGATTGCAAGAGAAGGGATGCATTTTTCTATTTTTTTCCCACCGAGGCTAACAATGGGCCCACGATAGAAGACATGATTTTGATCCTTATTTTGCACTCGAGTCGACTGAACCAGACATATCCTTATTTTGCACTCGAGTCGACTGAACCAGACATGATTTTAATCTGAAAGCCAAAAACTAACTCTTCCCTTTGTTATATACTATGATTGTCGTGTCTGTTATCTTATTTATCCTTTTCAAATTCTTTCAGCTAACAAACATGGAAGCACATCTTGATGAAAATAAATAAAAATATTAAGTTTGAAGATTTTACCAGGAGTACATCTTGATGATGGATATGCACAATTCTTCTCTTTTGAAACATTCGATGATGTCATCTAGGTTAAGGTTGAACTTGACCTCATCGTCGTGTGTACCCCACGGATTGCACTCGAACAGTTCAAAATTTTCCTCTCCTTGTGGTGTGAGAATCAAAAGGTCATATACTGCGCGTTCTGATTTAGAAAGTCCAGCAATAACCTTTTTTGAGAGGAGCGGTTTGCGACCAATACCCGAACCTGCACTTGTCACCTTCTTGTTCTCTTTTTTTGGTTTCTCCTTTTTTGTTTTCTCCTTCCCCTTCTCTTTCTCTTTGCCCTTCTCTTTCTCTCTCTCTTTGCCCTTCTCTTTCTCTTTGCTCTTATTCTACATTCAAGTTCATCACTTTTTGTAATCAAAACGAGTATTAATAATATTAGAGATGTATTTGTAAAATAAAATTTTGATAAATCAAGAGATACCTGTCCCCGTATCTCCACATCCTTTCTCGGCCATGGGAATCGACCCCCCTTACTAATGCCTAATTCCTCTTGCAGTGACAAACAAGGGAGAAGCCAATTACGGTACTCGTCGAATACGTTGTCAAGCTGGATTAGAGCACACAAAGGAGATAGAGGCTCACAGTGTACGATCTGACCCGGAAAAGACGGCAAGAGAAGTCCCTCGGCCACGTGCACCCGCTCATTCTGACTATCGTAGTGGTAGAGATCGCAAGGTATGGGTTCCTGAAAATTGCACATAGATATAAATCGCACATATTTTTTTAAATATAAACAAATTCACTACTTTATAATAAATTCTAAAATGAATTGAACCTGATCAATGCCAATAGGATCTGGAGGCATATAACATGAAGCAACTGTTCGAAATAATTGATCATTGGGCATTGCTGAGTCAACCTCGATCGAATGAAATGGCGGCGATGGCGTCACGAAGTGCGGCTGAGAAGGAATCTGTACTCCAGTGGAGGCCAACCATCCCTGGATCTTCCTATAACACTCCTGCATAATGGTATCCCTCACCTCCGACGACGCCATCAATTCTTGTTTACATTTCTCTGTGACCTGTTTGACCAACTCATCCATAGAAACCTGTGGCATGCATCCTTCATGCAAAGGTCGTCTCGGCTTTCTATCGTACAAATTTTCTTTCTTGGTCCATGCGGATGTTCCTCTCATTCTACCCGAATGCTCTGGCTTCTCAACCGCCCGACTTAGGACTTCACTAGGGTGGATGGACCCGGAATTGAGTTCTTGAGTCAAACCAGGTAACCGGCAGAATGCTTCACAAGTTGTCTTATCTGATTGGGGGATGGTGTAAGTACCCTTTGTCTCAGTAGACACAGCCCTTCCCCTGAAATACCTTTGAGACCTCGGCTCTAAGTCACTGATGGTGATGCTAGTGGAACCTATGAAGTAGATTGCACCACAATTTTGTCAGTTGGTTTCCACTTCTTCTTAGCTGTTTTATAGCCACCAGAACCTATCCTGTGAGGCATATCCCACCTCTTTCTCAATTCCTGACCTTTCTTACGCTTTGCTTCAAATTCTGGAGTACCCCTCTTAAGGCAAAACTCCTCCCACTGCTGTGGTGTGATTGGAAATAGATCACACGGGTTTTTGGGATTTTGAGGATCAAAGTTATGAATAAATTCAAAAGCAAGCCTACTCCTATAGGCTCTATGACTATTGCCCATAACTGCGAGAACTTTCTTCTTTGCATCATCTGTTGCAATTTTGAACACTCTCTGCGACAAATTTAATAGTAAACACAAGTTAGAAGTTATAAATATTGCTGTTGTATGTATAACATTATTGTCCCTCCCCCCCCAACAATGTAAATCCACCTCTGTTTCTATGCATTGCTGTTTCTGAAATTTGTTGTTGAGTTTATTAACATTGCACTATTGTCATAGTTATAGTTTCTGAAACTTGCATTACTTTAGAACCCATATTAATGTTATAAAAGTGCTTAAAATGCTACTTAGCTCAGGAATAAAAAGGCTAGAAATACCAGAACTACCCCCGAAAGGAACAAATCGAAACACAAGTAAGAGGCATAATAGAGCACAAGTTCTGTTTACATACCTTGATCTCCCTCCACATGTCTTCCTTGTCTTCTTTTGAAACATCCTTGCCCCAGTTATCAATGGTGATCGGCACTCTTAGTTTAGCGAGATATGCGCAGAAGGTACCGAATTTCTTAACTGATTTTTCATCACCTTCTGGAAGTCCTTCCTTGTCAAACTTAATGCTAAAAGGATACCCTTTAGCCCTTAGCTTCCTAAACTCTTCCATCCTGGTCCTACTTCTTTTGATTTGTTCTTGCCAATCCAATTCATTTTCTTCTTTATCAACCTGTTCTTCATGATCTGATTGTTCTCCTTCAGACATATCTATTCAAGCAATAAACAATGATGGAACAAATTTTAGTAAGTAATTGATGCTTATTTTATTATATTTAAAACTAACATATTAAATTTGAAAGAGTTTTATGTGATCCAAACTTATTCAGACATATCTATGTGATCCTTCAGACATATCTATGTGATCCAAACTTATTCACTGGATTCACACTCAAGAATACAAGAAGCGGCCTTCTTTTGTCTGGATTCACACTCAATAAATTAATTTGCAAGATTATTTTATTTTTTTTCTTTTTTGAGTTGTATAATTCAATAGCTTCAATGTGAAGATCAGCACTATGATAATGAGTGTCATTGTAGGAATGAGTGTTATTTGAAAAAACCTAGATGAACCAGCAACAACAGAATTTAAAAGGCCAATAAATAATAATTAAATGAACACAAGATCTAATTACCTGAGAGGCAAGTACAGGTTGCACGAGGGTTTGAGACTGAGGCAAGTACAACTTTGTGCAGATGGATACTTTGAGACTGAGGCGAAAATGTCAAGAGCCCAACTGATCACATAAAACCACAGAAACTTAACTGAGGCGAAAATGCTAACCTAACTGATCACATAAAACCACAAAAACCAAAAAAATAAATAAATAAACTTATTAGTTTCAACATCAATCCAACATAATCATTGCCCATCTCAAAAATAAGTCAACTCTTGAGCAAAGCTCACCTCAAAAGTAGCAGGAATGCTAGGTTACCCGCCATACTTTGCTTGTGTCTCAGCTTTGGTAAGGAAACCCTTGGAACGCCTCTCAGCAAGCTCCAGTGTCACAGTATATTCCTTTTGCAAAAGATTAAGAGATAAGTCAACACTAGTGTCACAGTATATTCCTTTTGCAAAAGATTAAGAGATAAACAAAAGGAAAAGAAATGAACTAGTAAATTCAGTGTTATTATTAACACATGTGTTATTTTGCAACGGTTTATACTTTTTTTTTTTTGGGAAATCGGTGGGGAGCGCCCACCACTCTTCTAAAGGAAGAGCATCCAGAATTAAAACTAACAAAACAAATCAACTACAAGCAAAGAATTAATACTAGCACCCCTCAATGACATTGACGCATTATTACAACACAGCCCAAAGCATCAAATAACAATCCACCAGCTAGGATGGTACCATACAACCTAACCAAATCGTCAGATAACCAAAAAAAGGAAGCTTCAGTTTCGTCCTATTTTTTGGTAGATTTTTATTTTTCAATAAATGCAGCTGCATCATCCAACACAAGTTATCCATAACTAAAAGTTATCAAAACAGCAATCAATTTTCAAACAAATTACCTAATTGCTCAATTGTAAACAAATAATGTTGCTATTCTAGTTTCCCAAAAATATAGATCCAGAAGAGAGAGAGAGAGATTACCAGAGTGCCAAGGAGTCGCACGAAGAGGCAGTAAGCAGAGAGCAGAGGGCAGAGAGCAGAGAGCAGGGAGAGATAGAGACGAAGAGAGTGCCGAGAGGTGCCGAGTAGAGAGAGGTTGTCGGCGAGGTGCTTGTTTGGTGGCGGATCGACAGCGGATCGAGAGATGCTTGAGAGGCAGTGAGAGGTGAGTGAGTGAGTACGAGAGAGGGCGGAACGAGTGAGAGTGAGAGAAAGAGAGGCGGAGACTCAAAGGTATAGGGTTTGGGGACTTAGAGAAAATTTTGAGGGAGAGGGTATAGGATTTTCGCTGGAGGATATTAAGAGAAATTGTAACATTGGTTCTGTAACGGTTATTTTCTAATAACCGTTACAGAATGGATTGATATATTTTTTTAAATCTGTAAATTAGGGAATTGAAATACAACAGCAAAATTAAACAAATTTTTAACAAATCTGTAAATAAGTACTATTAATGTAAGTATTAAAGATAAAATTAAACAAATTTTTAACAAATCTGTAAATAAGTACTATTAATGTAAGTATTAAAGATAAAATTAAACAAATTTTTAACAAAATGATCAAAGTGACAGATCGACCACCTGCAAATATTAAAAATTAATTAATGTAAGTATTAATATTAAATATAAACATATATTGAAAATAATAGATTTAATTGGATTTTAACTCACATTAATTATGTAGTTTCTTTTTTTTCCGATGCGTATTGACCAACACTCCTTCAATATTATCTGGACGTCGATGACTGATTGATACCGGTTGTGATGTATCATCGATACCGGTGGAAAATGGAGGTATTTCCTCGAAGTGGTCATATGCTTCTTCGTCCACAACATCTCCAACACCAACAATACGCCTCTTTCCTGAAAGTGAACATACATAATTATTAAAATGATCATTTGTACTTATTAAAGTGAACATACATAATTATTAAAATGTTCATTTGTACTTATTAAAGTGAAGTAGTGAACATTTACCTGGAAGAACAATATGCCTTTTTTTATCCGTCGGATCTTGAATGTACAAAACTTGCATTGCTTGCTTATTTGCAAGTATAAAAGGATCGTCTCGATAAGCTTTTTTATTGAAGTCAACATGTATGAACCCCATTTTGTCTTTTTTTACTCCACCATGACCGTTATCGATCCATGCACACTTGAATAAAGGAATCTTGAATTTGATGTAATCTAATTTCCAAATCTCCTCAATCCACCCGTAATAAGTATCAGCCCTTCCATTAGTACCAGATAAAGCAACAACTGAGACTCCACTATTTTGCACAGTGCTTTTACCATCTTGTTTCCTTGTGTACCAAGTGAATCCATTTAAATCATATCCTTGGTATGTTTGAACCACCGCATTAGGATGTTTGGGTAACCATTTCACAGTTTCGTCGACTTCAATTTTTTCAGATAGTTGGGACTTTATCTTTCCTTCAAACCATTGCACAAAATTTAGTTCGTGTTGTTTGTTAATCAAGTTTTCAGCGTAAGTCAGGAAGCCAAACTCGGTTTTTGCCCTTATCTTGTGCTGCTAGATCCTTTCGAATCCCTATTTCAACCATATCTTTCCTCGCATTCACGCCATCTTTAGTTTTTCCTTGAATTTTCAACATACAACCAATCAAAGCTTCACATATGTTCTTGATTATGTGCATTGCATCTAAGCAATGTCTAACCTCCAAATACTGCCAATATTCAAGATCCCAGAATATAGACTTTTTCTTCCATAATCCTTTCGGAATCTCATTTACAAATTTTTTTACCAAATTTGACATTGATGTCCTTAACCTGTCGATATACTCCAAACCCGGACAATGGCAACGGGACTTTCCCATTCTCGACTTTGCCATCAAATTTTTCACCATTTCGTCGGTAAGGGTGATTACGGTTCTTAAGAAATCTGCGGTGTCCCAAATACACATTTTTTCTGCAGTTCTTGAGATAAATAGAATGAGTGTTTTCTCCACAAATAGGACACGCTTTTTCTCCCTTATTTCTATACCCCGACAAGTTACCATAAGCAGGAAAATCATTGATCGTGCAAAATATCATGGCATGCAGTCTGAACTCAGTTCTAGAGTGTGCATCGAAAATTTTCACTCCCTCACGCCACAATTTACCAAGGTCATCTACCAACGGAGCCAAGTACACATCTATGTCATTACCTGGTTGTTTAGGACCTAAAATCAACGAAGGCATCATCATGTATCTTCTTTTCATACATAACCAGGGGGGAAGGTTATAAATACACAGTAAAACTGGCCACGTAGTCTGACGGCTACTCATGTTGCCGTAAGGATTCATTCTATCCGTGCATAATCCCAATCTCAGATTTCTAGATTCACTACCGAATTCTTCAAACTCTCTGTCTATATTCCTCCAATCTGGAGAATCTGCGGGGTGTCGGAGCATACCATCATTTTTTTTCCTGCAGTCGGCGTGCCATCTTAAAAGTTTAGCATCTCTCGCATTAGAAAAGAGCCGTTGAAATCTTGGTATTATTGGGAGATAAAATACCACATTCGCAGCTGGTCCCTTAATACCTTCCTCAATCTGATCGTCTCTCGGTCTATACCGTGATGCATGACACTGTGGACATTTATCCAGATCTTTATACTGATTCCGGAATAATATGCAGTCATACGGACATGCATGTATTCTCTCAACTCCTATTTTCAAAGGACACAACATTTTCTTAGCCTTATAAATTGAATCTGGCAACTGGTTATCTTTTGGAAGAAAATTTTTACGCAAAAGGTTAAGCAAAGCCGTGAAACTGGCATCGCTCCATCCATTTTTGGCTTTCAGATTAAACAGTTTGAAAACCGCATTAAGTTTTGACATTTCACAACCGGAATATAACTTAATCTTATCTGCTTCACGTAACATTCCAAAAATTTCAACATTATCAACAAAATCTTCATCTGTATTGTTCACAATTTCATCCAAATCATCATTAAGTTGTGTATCATCAACATTATCATCATCATCATCATCATCATCACATACATTTACATCATCAAATACATTTTCATCTTCCAATATATTTTCATCATCCAATAATACATTTTCTTCTACATATTGTGAATCCAACATATTTGTGCTAGGCCCAACACTTAAATATTCCTCCCCAGTTTCTCCATGAAGTGTCCACCGTGTATAATCCGGTTGAAATCCAGATCTAATCAAATGAACTCTTACTTCTTCTAAATTTGACCATTTCAACAAATTCTGACAAACACAACAAGGACAATATATTTTATTATCATCCGTCCTTTTCATATTCTTTATTGCAGAAACCATAAATTCTTCAAGCCCCTCTGAAAATGTAGCCGAATATCGATTGCTTGTGTACATCCACGTCCGATTCATCTGAACAATAAAATGTATGCAAAATGTCAGGGTTTAGAGTTATGGTCAATTTGTCATTAGGTTTCGGGCCGGTTACCATCCTAGCATACTCTTTGGATACTCTGTCTCATTAGCGAGCGTACGTTAGATGCAATGTGTTGTCTGAGAAAAATTCGACAGCATTTCCCCTTATGTTCCCTGAATACGCCAACACACGATTGCTCGTGCGTACGTATTCGTGGGAACATAAGGAAAAATGCCGTCGAATTTTTCTCAGACAACACATTGCATCTAACGTACAACTCGCTGTCCTAAATGAGACAGATCGTATCCAAAGAGCAGTACTCCCGACCGGGAGTACTATCCGAGATTAATCCCTAATGGATTAATCTCGGACGGGCAATGACCTAAATTCGATTGTGTTCCGGTATTTTTGTCCTATATGACAATACGATTAATTAATTAAATGCATATGCGAATTATTAATGCATGCATAATTCGTTGGAGAGGGTCGAATTAATATACCTTTAATCCGATTTATTCTTCTCCTCTTGAATGAGTTAGATCTCAAATTGTCCAAGCTTCTCCTCTTGAATGGATCAGAAATTGACCATAAAAACCAACAAAAAATCATTAATTTTACCATAAATCAAAGTTAAACCGAAATAAATAGGAAAAATATAAAATTAACAAAAATTTCAAAAATTTTATTTTTTTTTTACCTCAAATCTGCTCTTCTTCACCTTCTCTTTATAATTCTTATTATTTTAGAATTTTTGGAAATTTTTTGGCTACTGTTTAAGAGTGAAAATAAATATGAAAAAAGAGAGAAATTTTCGGCTCAATATTGGAACAGTGCGGCTGTGAGGGTGGAGAGTGGAGAGTGGAGAGTGGGAGAGTGGCAGAGAGAGAGAGGAGAAAACCCTAGCATAAGTGAAAAAGTTCGGCAATTTTGTAACGGTTTTTATTTAAAAACCGTTTGAAAATTAAAGTTAAAGATTTGTAACGGTTATTATCAAATAACCGTTACAAACAGCATGGCCTTTTGTAACGGTTATTGGATAATAACCGTTACAAATGAGTTGACAGGAAATATGTTATTTTGGGACAGAAGCTCTATAACGGGTTATTTATAAAAACCGTTACTAAATGAACTTGGTATTATTTACACCGCTACCACACCGACTTGTATGACGGTCTTTTCGAAAACCGTTATAAAAGATGAGTTACAGATTAACGTTTTTCGCGTAGTGTCACTATATGTGCTCTGGATAATCAAATAACAGATACAAGGAAAACTTCAAAAGAATAGTAAAATACCAATGAAATCAATGACAAGACGGCCGTCCGAAGCTCGCCCTGTGGGCTCGCCGAAGTATGTCATCCCATAGGGCAGGTGCTCGTATGGGGTTGCTCCATTCTCTAAAGTAACAAAGTTTCCTGTGTCGGCGTAAGAATTACCAAAACTAAATATTGCATTGTAAGGTTGATCTTTAGTATCGTATGAATGGCTGAAGCATGAGATGAGAAGGAGAAAACGTAGAACCAATAGCTTCATATATTAATTGAGAGCAACCAATATTGTGAGCTGACGACTACCAAGCGACCAATATTGTGTGATCAATATACCATCGAGAGCAACAACGAGAGTTTATAGACTTTGCAATAATTGAATTAATATATTAATTGCTGCGAACTAGACTAAATAATTCCACATGACTTTTGAAATCGCCTGCTCCGGAAGTTTTGTGTCCAGCTTCGCTCAATATTTTGTATGGGTCCTTGTGTCAATACCATGATTGGTAAGGATTTGCGTAAAGATTTATTATAAAGTTATGTTATTACTGAAATATTACGAATATTGTAAAGTTGATGGTATTATTGAAAATATTATTTTGGTGGTCTGAGATATATGACATCGATAAATTTAATACATTCAAGCCTTAGACATTTTAATCGAAAATTAAATTAACTTGAAAATATATAAACTTAATAAATTATATAAAAATACAACACTCTTTATAATTGGGAAAAAATCAATAATTTAAAGAAAAAGAATTAGATATAACCCCTTGTAATCTTCGCAAATTGGATATAATACTTTGTAATCTTTAAAATTGGATATAATCCCTTGTATCTAGTGTCATCGAGAGGGTTTACATCCAGAGTTTAGAAGATTATAAATATTCAATTTTAAAAATTACAGGGTGTTATATCTGATTTGCGAAGATTACAAGAGGTTATATCCTATTTTTCCTAATTTAAATTATGCGTATTTTTCAATTTTAAATTTTATTTTAACATATAAAAAAAAAGACAAACAAGACCACAAGGGCACGGGAACCGATGACCAATCCCAGCAGAGGAAACTGGTCCCAAACTGGGGTGGCCAAGCAGGCAAGCACTGTTGTTGTGGAGAGCTTTGCGGAATAGTCATTTAGGATTTTATGTAGACATAGATTGTATAACCTACGTACACTGGGTAAAGTTATGCTGCTTCTTTTTTTTTTTTTTTTTGAATAACGGTAAAGTTATGCCTCTGTTGCACTATACGAGAGACCTATATTACAAGAGCCACTGGCACTGTCCATTTGACAGAAATCTCAGAACAGACTGGAGACATCCAGTCCAGTCCTATCAGTAAATCACCGACAGTGGTTAACATCAGGGCCTAGAGTTTACATTCGATACTCTCTAATTAGACAATGTATTAGGGGTATATATGTAATTGTTCAAAGCAAATAGATGTTGTACTCTACATTATAAATACACTACTGTACTTCTGTGTGTACATACAAGATACAATTTACAGTTTCAATTAAGCTTCTCTTTCTCTTCTATCAAAATCTATCATGGTATCAAGAGCCGACAGCATGGTTAACAACCACTTCGATCTCTCATCCTCTTCCTCTGGTAACACCACTGCTATGCCGTTCATGTCAACAACTACTTCCGGCATCTTCTCCGACAGCTCTTCTTCTGCCAGACCTGAGACATTCTTCGCCCCTCCTTTCTTCTCCAACCATCAAATTCCCAATTCCTCAACCAATTCTTCTCAATTCTTGAATCCCTCCTCTACTCAATTTACCTCCCAATTCCCTAATTCCAATCTCAATTTCACCAATTCTGCTACCAGAGATTCTATTGTTCTCCTAAATATGCCCATTGCTACAAAACTGACCAAATCCAATTACCTCTCATGGCAGTCCCAAATTTTGCCTCTACTCCATGGTTATGAACTGTACAACTTCATTAATCCGTTGATTCCTGCTCCATCTCCTACAAGATCAGCTGCTAATGGCCAACTGGAGCTTAATCCTTCTTACCTCAACTGGCACAGACAAGATGAGATCTTGCTTGGTTGGCTTCGAGCATCCCTGTCAGAGCCGATTCTTGCTCGAGTCGTGGCGTGTTCATCTTCTTCCCAACTGTGGTCTGCTCTTCAGCGTCTCTTTGCTTCCACTTCTAGAGCAAAAATTACTGAACTGAGACGCAACCTCCAAAACCTCACGAAAGGTTCTTCCTCATGTGCTGAATATCTTGAGAAACTGCAGTCGATAACGGATGAGCTGTCCTTTATTGGTTTCCCGATTGCTGATGAAGATCAAGTGACTCATATCTTGAATGGCCTTGGGTCCGATTTTAATTCCTTTGTTGTAGCTATTACAGCTCGATCGGAGCCGATTCAGCTTCATGATTTGCAGTCTTTGTTACTTACCCATGAACAGTTACTTCAGACTCAACATTTTACTACAGTCTCCTCCTCTGATGCTTCCGCGTTTTATTCTCATGCTCAATCAAAGAACAAAAATCAAGGATTCAGACCGCAAGGAAATTCTCATCAGAACAAAAATGGTTCATCTTTTGTCAGGTCTCGTTCTTCCAATTTTTCTCCATCTCAGTATACTTCAAATGGGAATGGAAATTACACTGGTTCCAATAATGGGTTGTTACCTCTGCCTCCTAACTCAACCAAATCAACCACCGCTGCTACCTCATCAAAAACTGAAACCTGTCAAGTCTGTTCAAAGAGAGGTCACACAGCCCTTGAATGTTGGTGGCGTTTTGATTCAAGATACGGGGAGCCTGTGCAGAGACCTAATCCAAGACCACGTGGCCCTCCTTCTCAATTTCAAGCTCATGTGGCTCAACCATTGACTCACTTCTTCAACAACGAATGGTGCCTTGATTCGGGTGCTACACATCATGTGACCGGGGATCTCAACAACCTATCCACCTACATGCCATATGAAAGAGCTGATTCTCTCCACATTGGTAATGGTTCGGGTATGGTTATCAAACACATTGGTTCCTCTACTTTACATACTTCTTCTTATAATCTTTCTCTTACAAATATGTTGCATGTTCCATCCTTTACAAAAAATCTTTTGAGTATTTCAAAATTAGTTGAGGATAATAGTGTTCGTGTTGAATTTACTTTGGATTCTTGTTTGTTAAAGGACCGCCACACCAACAAAATGCTCCTCCAAGCTAAACAATATAATGGCCTCTATTACATCATCTCCTCCTCTTCACCTCAAGCCTTTCTTGGAGAAACCACTTCGGCTGATATTTGGCATGCAAGACTTGGCCATCCGTCTTCTAGTGTTACCTTACAAGTTTTGAAATCAAATAGAATAGCTTGTAATTCTAGAAATTTATCTCTTTGTCATTCTTGTTGTATAGCCAAAGCTCATACTTTGCCTTTCAATTCTAGTATTTCTTCTTCTTCTTTTCCATTAGAGATTGTTCATTCGGATTTGTGGGGTCCCGCTCCCTTGATTTCTAAAGATGGTTTTCGTTATTATGTGATCTTTGTAGACGATTTTTCTAAATTTACTTGGATATATTTTCTTCATTCAAAGGATGAACTTGTGCATATCTTTTCTCTTTTTAAGTCTCAAGTTGAGACTCTTTTTAATGCCAAAATTAGAATGCTTAGAAGTGATGGCGGTACGGAATATAAGCCCATACAACGGTTGTTTCCAAATATTAGTTTCCAAATTACTTGTCCCTACACCCCTCAACAAAATGGGGTTGCCGAACGAAAACATAGGCATATTGTGGAACTTGCACTTGCTACTATTAATTATGCCTCCATACCCTTATGCTATTGGGATTCAATTTTTGCTAGCATAGTATTTCTTATTAATAGATTGCCTTCTCTTTCTACCAGACTTGTACCTTATACCAAGCTGTTTGACAAAGAAGTTGATTATCATTTTCTTAAAGTTCTAGGTTGTCTTTGTTTTCCCTTAACTAGACCTTATAACAAAAATAAGCTTCAAGATAGATCTCTTCCTTGTATTTTTCTTGGATATAGTCTTAATCAAAAAGGATATAAGTGCTTACATTTGAATTCCAATCGCATTTTTGTGTCACGTAATGTTGTTTTTGATGAACTAACCTTTCCTTTTAGAAGTTCTAGTATTTCTGTTTCAGCAGAAGACAGTCATAACACTACACATGAATCTGTTCTTTTATGGGCTCCAGTCACGCAACTTGCCAGGCCTCTTTATCAACAAAATGCTGAGTTAGTTCAGCCCACATCGCCAAGAGCTGATGAGTCTCAGCCCATTACAAATCTGGCGCCTACTACTGCACAACTTAATACTGCCCGTCAATTCAATTCTCCAGCTCGGGCAGGCTCTCCTTCTGCCGTTTCTGCTCACAACCCCATCTCTTCTACTCAGACAGAATCACCTGATGCAGCGCCTTCTCCTGTACAGATTCAACCTATCCATTCTGCTATTACTACTGCTGCTTCATCCACTGATGCAGTGCCTTCTTCCACCTCTTCTACTCAGCCCCTCTCCTTACATCCTATGACCACACGATCTAAGAATAACATTCACAAGCCACGTTCATATCCCAATCATGTTGCCTTCAATATTACTACTCATGCTGAAACCGAGCCTTCTAATTTCAATCAAGCAAAGACTTTAGCACCTTGGAGAGCTGCCATGGCGCAGGAAATCGATGCACTTGCTACTAATAAAACGTGGTGCCTTGTTTCCCCTCCAGCAAATCAACACATCATTGGTTGTAAGTGGGTCTACAAGATAAAACGGAAAGCCGATGGTTCTATTGAGCGTTACAAAGCTCGTCTTGTAGCCAAGGGTTATAATCAAGAAGAAGGAATAGACTACTTTGAGACCTTTAGTCCCGTGGTACGACCTACAACTATTCGTCTTATCTTATCTCTTGCATTTTCTCAAGGATGGTATATTAGACAACTTGATGTCCAAAATGCTTTCTTACATGGTCATCTTAATGAAACCGTCTATATGCACCAACCACCGGGCTTTGTTGATCCTTCTTTTCCAAATAATGTTTGCCTTTTATCTAAAGCTCTCTATGGCCTAAAACAATCTCCTAGAGCTTGGTTTCAAACTCTCCATTCAGCCTTACTTGATCTCAATTTCAAACCTTCTCAATATGATCCTTCTCTTTTTACTTTTCATTCTCCTACTTGCATCATGATCATTCTTGTCTATGTGGATGACATTATCCTTATTTCCAACAAAAATACTACACTTCATTCCACCATAGTCTCCCTCCAAGAAAAATTTGCAATCAAAGATCTTGGTCCTCTTCATTATTTCCTTGGCATTGAGGTCCTTAGCTCTTCTACTACCCTTCATTTATCCCAAACAAAATACCTCCATGACCTTCTCATTCGGGCACATATGCAACATGCCCGTCCTTGTCCCACTCCAATGGTTGCCAATTTACCTTTATCCAAGTTCGATGGTGACCCAATGGATAACCCACATTTATATCGGGTCATTGTGGGTTCCTTGCAATATGCTACGATAACAAGACCCGACTTGGCTTTTGCGGTGAATCGGGTATCTCAATTCATGCACACTCCTACTACAACTCATTGGGCAGCGGTAAAAAGAATCTTGCGGTATGTCAATGGCACTCTTACTCATGGACTCTCATTCAAGAAGAATTCAGATTTTACTCTACATGCATACACCGATTCGGATTGGGCCAGCTGTCCTGATGACCGCCGCTCCACATCCGGTTTTTGCATCTATCACGGGTCTAATCTTATCTCTTGGAGTTCCAAGAAACAACATACCGTTTCTCGGTCCAGCACGGAGGCCGAATATAGAGGTCTAGCTCTTGCAAGTGCCGAGTTAATATGGTTACAATATATGATGGCTGAATTGAAGGTTTCCTCATCCTCACCGCCTATACTATGGTGTGATAATATAGGAGCTACCTTCTTGGCAGCAAATCCTATGTTTCATGCTAGGACGAAACATGTTGAACTCGACTTTCATTTTGTTCGAGAAAGGGTCGCTTCCAAACAGTTAGTAATCCGGTTTGTTTGTTCAAAGGATCAAATAGCCGATGTCTTGACTAAAGCTCTTACTGCACCAAGGTTTAATATACTTCGACACAAGCTCAATGTAGCAGTATCCCCATTGGCTTGCGAGGGGGGTATTACAAGAGCCACTGGCACTGTCCATTTGACAGAAATCTCAGAACAGACTGGAGACACCCAGTCCAGTCCTATCAGTAAATCACCGACAGTGGTTAACATCAGGGCCTAGAGTTTACATTCGATACTCTCTAATTAGACAATGTATTAGGGGTATATATGTAATTGTTCAAAGCAAATAGATGTTGTACTCTACATTATAAATACACTACTGTACTTCTGTGTGTACATACAAGATACAATTTACAGTTTCAATTAAGCTTCTCTTTCTCTTCTATCAAAATCTATCAACCTATGGAAAGGTATAGGGTCCTCGACAAATAACGGTAAAGTTATGCCTATGTCGGCTCTGTTGCACTGGGTAAATTTTATTAATAACAAATAAAATATTTGCAAGGATATATTCTAGCTATTAAAAAACTAGCTTTTGATCTAATAGCAAAGAACAATACATCTCATGTAAGAGATCGCATGTTCAAAATCCAACTGGAAATTTTTTATAGACATTTAATTTAAAAATAAGTTGGAAAGCTTGACCCTAATTATTTTAAAAAAATATATATTCTAGCTATTAAAAAATAAAAATCTTTGATGAAAATCGATTAGTTTAATTATCTTTACTACTTATAAAAGTATCAATTTAAAGATCTATCCAAAATTTGAATCGAAAGAAGCAAACAAATGTTTATTCAATGCTATATGGACAGTCTATTTTTATGATTTGATTAGATCAATGGTGTAGATTTAATGATGAGATAAAAGGTTTAAATTTTTCGTTTAGACGTGTTAACTTTGTTTCGTTTGAGCAAATTTGCCCCTAGTCAGCGTAGCATAGCTCGACTGTTCGAGCCTTGGTGACTTAATTTTTTTTTTTGCTTTTTATTAAATTATATCCCTTCTGACATCTCATGCTCTGTCGGAGTTGCTTTAGGCAACAGATTTTTTACTTGGAGCAACCTGATTTTTCTCTAAATGTCTAAATTACCCTTATTATCAATATTAGAAATTCCAACTATATGTTCCACCTCCACCGTGCATCCCTTTTCTCAATTAGAGACCTCTTTTTCTAAACATTTTTTCTCGATTTCTCTGATTTGTGGCGGGATAGGCGAGGATCTCCCGAAATCTCTTTGTCTTTTCTTCTTCAAGCCTCCTCTACCTATTCGGAGGTTCTCTGCCGTCAGCATCGCCCGTATGATGGAGGAAAGGCTCATTCACCACCGACCATCATATGGATCTACCTTGATAGTTTGTAATATCTGTATATGGAGAAATTGCAAATGGTGTGATTTGTGAACGTTGTAGAATCCCTGTGTTGTTAAACTGATTTTACAATAAACATCTTCTCATCTAAAGCTCCGTTTGGATAGGTGTGGGAAGAATGGAAGAAGGAAAGAAGTGGGAAGAAGTATTGGAAAGTGTGTAACTTTGTGAAAAATTTGAATTATTTATAATTATTTTTCTTCTTCTTCCTTCTTCTTCTTCTTCTTTCTTCCAACAATCCAAACACACTCTAAGAGATCATTCTCTGCTCCAAGGGGAGAAAAACTAAAAATTAAGCTAGTCTAGGAGGTCTAATATTAAGATATCTATTTTATCTACACATGTGGTCGGCAAATGCAAAGTCTTGCAAATAACGACGGTACGATATTGAAGGAGGTAGAATCATGGTTCAAAAACTCGCCCGATTCCGAGTCGACTAGGCCGAGTCGGATCGGACTCGGCGGGAGACGATCCGATTTTGAGGGTTTTGAAACGGAATCGGTTGAGCTCTACCATTAATGGCGTTCGCCAAAAGAGAAAGGTGAAGGGGGGTGTGTAGAAAGTCTTCCGGAGGCGGCTAGGGGCGACGGTTCCATCTTGGAGGCCCGTGGGATGGGCAACGAGGCGATTTTGTACTTCCGTTCTCTTTGCTTCAGCGCACGAGAAGAGGGGAAGCAAGGGGTGGGTGGGAGGGATCGGGTATGAAGAAGAAGGGTCCGAATTGGACCTGTCCTTTCCTCTTTTATTAATTGATTTATGATCCAACGGTGCATATTTTTTAGAGATTAATTCTATTTCATAACAACATGAAATTTGGTCTAAAATCTGATCTCAGAATATTAAGAAAGAAGCAATTTCTATACTTTACGATCTCGTCTGATGAATTGAGATATTTTGACAAAATGTGTGTTAATTTTTATACAAATAATATTTTATTAATCATGAAATTTCAATTTGATTGGTTTTCTTTAACAAAATTTTAACAGGTCATGGTCAGTAAATAACCATATTTATTTTATATTTTAGTTTATTTTATACTTAAAATGTTTTATTTATTATCTTATTTTTTTGGAAATTATTTCGTAATCTTTTTATTTTTCTTTTAATTCAAAACAAACGTCACGTTACTTAAGAAGTGGAATATTTTATAAACTAAAGGATAATTGATTGAAAAATCATTCTAAAAAAACATAAAAATTGATAATTTGGTTCTCTATAATTCCAAATAATATATTAAGGTGCTTAAACAAATGTATATTCGTTCTAAATTTTATTTTTTTTATTTTTTCCTGATTTTTAAGACTTAAAAAATGATTTTTATGAAATTCGAGTTTTCAATCCGAGTCACCCGAATTTTTCGGAGTCATCCGATTCGACTCCTTTGATCAACATTCCGATTTCGAGTTTCAAAACTATGAGTAGAATACCATTGTTTTAGCGAAAGTCTAAAAGACAAGAAAATTACAGTTAAGAAAGTAAAATAAAAGCACAGTGAAGAAATAATTTAGATAACAGGTAATTTAGATATTCAGAACAAAAGTATGTTACTCTAAGTAAAAAGTCCTTTGTCCAAAGCACATCCTTCCGTTCTACTGTTTTCAAATTTGTTTCCTTTCGCGTCCGCTATCAATTTTTTCCTTTCTCCTCCCCTACGTTTGCAATCTGCCTCGATTTCTTTCCCCTTTTCCTCCGCTACGCTTCCCATGACTCCGCTTAAAGTTAGGGTTTTGATGAACTGTCTACTCTCTCTCTCTCTCTCCCTCCCTCTCATGCTTACTTTCTTTTTGTTGATTGTTCCTTCGAACGGCACATATCTCAGGCGAACGAAAAAGAGCTGTCGTTCTCTTCATTTCCAGATCTTTGCGATCCTAGATAAAAGTAGGTTTGTTTGTTTTTTTTTCCTTCGTTTTTTGTAATTTTTTGCATTATTTTGCTTGATTTATCTTTTAGCGTTTTTTCTAAGCAACTCTTCCTCTTCTCTACGCAAAGATGGAGAGAGGTGGCTCGCCATTGAACAAATCTCCACCTCCGTTGTTGTAGCTGCCACACATCGCACTCAACACTCTCCTTCTCCTTCCTCCCTCCCCTTGTGCGATTCTCATTTTGTCGCTTGGGTTTACTTATTTTTCTAATAGGGAATACTTGTTCTCCCTTTGGACAGGTCATGTTTGACGAAAGATGTTTGTTTTCTTCAAGTTCTATTGATGGCAGTTTCATCACTCTCGGAGATCTAAAGCGAAGTGTGTCATAGTTAAAGCATCTAGGCAGAGGAATGGAGGGTGAAGGCAATGGCAATTTCATTGAGTAAGACCATGGTTCTGAAACTCGGAATCGGACTCGGACTCGGATTGTTGGTCAGAGGAGTCAAATCGGATGACTCGGAAAAAATCGGGTGACTCGGATCGAAAACTCGGATTTTCATAAAATATCATTTTAATATCTTTAAAAATCAGAAAAAAAAAGAAAAAAATTAGAAACAACTATTTTTATAAATTATATATTCGGAGCATAAACAAACTGAAAAAAATTAATATAATTATTGAGTAGCATGAAATTCCAAATTATTTTAGAAATTAAAATTTTTAAATCAATTAAATTGAGAGATATCATAATTAATAAAATAAATTTTGTGAAAAATAAATTATTAGTGAAGATAATTTTCTTAATACACCTTAAAATATCGGATAGAATCGTAGAGAATTAAATTTTATATTTTTGTACGTTTTTGGATCGAGTTTTGGATTAAAGATCATTTTATTTAGAAATTATTTCAATTTTGAGTAATCTGGACCGTTGATCTCTTTTAATATTAAAACAAAGGAAATGGAGTAGTCCAGCTGACCCCTTCCTTTCCTATTACTTTCTTCTTCCCCGTACCCAAGTACGGAGTACCCAACCATCGCCTCTATCTCTATTTTTCGATAAATGTACGAAAGAATAGAAAGGGAGCTTCATGGCGCCTTGTGACGTTTTTTCTTTCCTATCGACTCGATTTCGCCCCCTTACCACCTCCACCAAATCCGCTCCAACTCGGTAAAAATCGGATCGTCGGCCGCCGAGTCCTCCAAATTGGGCCGATTTTGAGTCAACTCGCCGAGTTTTGAAACCATTGTAAGACAATTGTTTTGACTAATTTTCTAAATAAAGGAATTTCAATTGATAATGTGTTGCAACTTTCATTATAAAGGGTGAGAAAAATGACAGGATAGTAGCATTGTGTGCTGATGACATTGAGTACAAGCTCTTTACTGACATCAAGGAGCTGCCAGCGCACTGCTTAGCAGAAATCATGTGCTTCATTGAAGACTGTATGTTTCTTTGCTCTAATACTTTATATCGACTTTTTTGTTGCCAAAAAAATATATATGCATAGGGTCCCACGCTATTCTATTAACATTTAGTTTCTGGTATAGCAGTAATTCAAATTCAGAAGTGACTGTATTGCAATGTTTTTTTTTTTTTTTTGAAGTTGTAATGCCCGTAGGCCATCCAATAATAAAAATGCAAGCCTGAAACGGCTGCAGCGTTCACATAATACAATACAAATTGCATAAACCCCTGAACCTGGAAAACAATAAAATAAAAAAACTACTAGAGCCCGTAACACAGAAAAGGCAAAAGCCTGACACAAAGCTAAAAGAGTAAAAGAACGAACAAACAAGAAAAAACAACACCTAACTGGTAAAGGAAATTACTTAGACGTACTCTAGGTCGGGAAAAAACCAAGAAAAGAAAAGAAATTAAGGTGGCTCAAACTGCCTGTATTGCAATCTGTCAAAACGTTGATAATGGATGTTATTGGTGACAACATCGAAATGGGCAGTCCTGAACTTTACAAGTCTATTATGGAAAAAGTTAGTTTTGGGCGATCGAAAAGATACTCTGAATCCAATTAAAATCGTCTTATTATGATTTTACTTTTTCTTGATTTTTTGGAAATGGCTGATTTGAAATACTGGAAATAAATTTGATAGGAAAATATAGGCCTACTTGTCAAGTGTCAATGGGTAATCCTCTTCTATAGAATGGTCATGTGACACGTAAGATATCCTGAAAAGCTGAGTGCTGCAAATATGTGATCGGCCAATTATACATAATTGTGCCATTATATATTGGATTCTAGATCTTTTCTTACTGTACAATTAACTATTATGTGTAAATTGAATAATGGCATCAAATGTTCCAGTAAGATATTGCAGGATATGGGGATTAGGAAGCACCATATTGTCTTTCATTAATGTGCTAATTATCTTCGACAATTGTGTAAAATGTCAGGTGCGAAGGTCTCCTTTGAAATAGAAAATTTGTGCCACTCTCTTTAGGCTCCGTTTGGATAAGGTGTGGAAAGAAGTATTGGTAAGTGTGTAACTTTGTGAAGAGTTTGAATTGTTTATAATAAATTTATTTCCTTTTTCTTTTCTTCACAAATAGAATCCAAACGGAGCCTTAAAGATTAAAGATTAAATTTACAAATGAATGATAGTTTTTCATCTCATTGCTGCTGGCCTAATACATTCATGTTTAGCTTAGTATAAATTTATAGTATTTTCTTATTTTCTTGTCAACTCTATTTGTAGTTAATCGTTCTGATATGATTTAGTCATTTGTGTTTGTCAATTGTCCCATGCTATTATCATCTCAAAGATTTTGTAGTTAATCGATCTGATATGATTTAGTTATTTTGTTCAAATTTTGATTTGTTACAAAAATGTAGGAAAATCATAAAGATCCCAATCATTTAGCCTTGAGATGATGACAAGTTGACAACTTCTTCCTAATTTGAATTTATTTTTTATTTGCGATGTACGAGATAACATTACATTCTAGGCGTCTGAAATTTATAAAATATTACTAGAAAAAAGTTAAAAGAGTTGTAAGGGTAAATGTGTAAAATAAGGATTTTGCAATCTAGATTTTGTCATAGTCTCCTCTACAGAAGAGAATTGGTGCCACTGTGACAGATCCAACATTTTTAAATATTTTCTATATCACATTCTATACTTGTGTGTAGTGATCATTTAATTTTTCTTTTGTTTGATAACACAAAATATATGAATCAAGTGGCAGATCCAAAATCATATCGTTATAATGTCTTGATGTTCGGTCATCCAAAATATAATACAATATTTATTTTTAAATAGAAATCTTCCCACACATTGGGTGGGTGTGTCTGCCAGTAATATGCAACCATACAGGAGGGGGTTTCTCTTGTTGTGTGGATGGTTCTTTCATTTATCAATTTCTAAACACAACAAGAGAAACCTCTTTCTGTGGAAATTGATAAATGATGTGTTCTCAATGAAAGACTTGGGCGAAGCCGCCTACATTCTAGGAATCAAGATCTATAGAGATAGATCAAAGAGGATGTTAGATTTGATCCAAGATGCATATATTGACAAGGTGTTGCAAAAACACAACATGGCGAATTCCAAGAAGGGATTCTTGCCTATGTCACATGGAATTTACTTGAGCAAGACTCAAGGTCCGACAACAGAGACAGATCGGGAATACATGAAGCGATTCAAGTATCCATCTGTAGTCGGATCGATTATGTATGTCATGCTATGCACTCGCCCCGATGTGGCTCATCCGATTGTGTGACTAGTCGATACCAAGCCAATCCAGGCATGCCACACTGGACCGCAGTCAAGAATATTCTCAAGTATCTCAAGAGAACCAAGGAGAGCATTCTCGTATATGGTAGAGACCAAGAGCTCGTTGTAACTGGTTACACCGATGCTAGTTTCCAAACCGATCGAGATGACTCCAAATCACAGTTCGGCTTTGTATTTCTGCTTAATGGTGGTGCCGTAAGTTGGAAGAGTTCCAAGTAAGATACTACGGCCGATTCCGTCACCGAAACAGAATACTTAGCGGCTGGCGAAGCAGCAAAAGAAGCCGTATGGATCAACGAGTTCTTGACCGAGCTAGAGGTGATTCCAAACATCTCAGGTCCAGTGGATATCTACTGCGACAACACGGGAGCCATAGCTCAGTCCAAGGAGCCTAGGTCTCACCAGAAGACTAGACACATTCTACGACGATTCCATCTCATCCGTCAGTTGGTCAATGACGGTTGGGTCAAGGTCAAGGTCAAGAAGGTGGACGGTGCCGCGAACATAGCGGACCCTCTGACAAAGCCTTTGTCTCGAGCCGCACATGAGTTGCATGTTGCATCTATGGGCATTAGGCGTATGCCTGATTGGCTTTGAGTTGTATCTTTTCTTTAGGTGTTAGTATGAGACATGTATATTTAGATATTACATTGAGTACTATGCACTGGCTAGAAGTCACTATTGATTGACTCTAGGCAAAGTGGGAGATTGTTAGAGATATGTCTTAGAAGTCAATCTTTTTGGCTACTTCTATGGTTTTATGTCATTGATGATTTCATATCATTTGTTCCTTGATTTATGTGTTGACAGTTCATTCAGGTTGAGGATCTGAATTATAGATCGTTGTTTTTCATTTAGTAGTAAATGACAACAATAAATCTAAAGCGTCCAAAATCTTGATAATTAACAAGGAACATTAATTATCAATAAGATTAGTATGCAAGTTAAGTGATGATTAAGTTCTATAAATCATAGGTTAAGAGTAACCAACTTAATTGCATATGTTTATGTTAATTGAACATAGTACAGGACATGACCCAACGAAATAAATATATGGATTGTGTTATGTGTCATTATTTATTTCGTTATGATTTTGATTCTAAGTTTGAGACATTTATCTTTTCCACATGAGAATAGGTTCAATAAATATCGTCTACCGCTGATTCCCGATAAGGGCTGCTATATGGACGTTATTTATGTTCTCTTGAATTGTGCGGGGAAAAACTAAATTATCAAGAAAATCGTATGTCTCTCATTAATTTATTTAGTGAGTGACGATATCCTTTTGGGCCCCTTGATGGAGATAGATTGTTTGCTAGCAACTGATACAATTATCTCTAGATCAAGAAACGTATAATCTGCAAGAATGACACATTCCTATCTTGGATTATACGATGATATCGTGAGACATAAGAATCAAAATAGAGAAATACTTTTATTCTCTTATGCAGGATTTAAATACTGTAGCAGTACATTATTTATGCGAATTGGGAATCATAACGTGTTGCTAGATACCGCTTATGATTATTGAAATTAAATAACGATTTAATTTCATGTTCAACTTAGCATAAATCCTCAAAGGGTCACACAGATCGAAATATAACCAAACGGTGCATTAATCATTTATTTGCATCAGTGTGCTTTTGCGAAAATATGATAAGTTGATTAATTGATTATATGTCGATATAATTAATTAATTCAAACGGATCATATTGAAATGATTTAATGCACAAGCTAATCTCATGATAATTATTAATTAGTTAATAATTAATCAACACAACACAATTTAATATAAATAGTTATATTGAATTGAATTAATGGGCCGATATTTATTATTGAATAAATAGCCCAAATAAAGAGCACTAAATAGTGGATTGAATGGATTGATTTAATAATCAATTTGGAGAGCTTGCAAAGCCCATTTGGGCCCATATATGGCCGGCCACAAAGGGAGGTGGTAGGTATGTGGCATGATGGTAAATAAAGGGAACTTATTGCTAGGGTTTGAGCATTATAAAATGACCCTTGTGGACGCTCCTTGCTCCTCTCTCTCTCTTCCTCTTTCTAGGCCGCCACCCACCTTCCCTCTTCTCTCTTGGCCGCCACTTCTCTCCCCTCTCATCCATCTTAGCTCATGTGTTGAGCACAATCTTCTCTCCACTTAATTAAAGAGAATTAAGAAGGCGAGAACGCTTGGGATTAGCCTAGACCTTGTAGCTTCTAGCAAAGCTTGTAGGTCTTGGTTAATTTCGTGGTGGACTCGAGGACGAGCTTGGCACGAATGAGGAGCTAGACGCGCGCACCACCTACAACATAGCCAGTTCGAGCCTCTTGATTACGATATCAAGAGAGGTATAACCTTGAACCTTCTCTTTGTGTGAATGGCTAAGTACTAGATTCGTGTTTGTGCAAGCTTGCTTGTGGTTAATTAATTGAATTAGCTACCAAAATTAAAATTATGCACTAAACTAACATAAAAGAGACGGCTTAACCAAGATTTAGCGGAAGCAATTGAGGTTTTGGACCGATTTGGTATGAACTATCCTAACACAATTCAATTGGTACCCAATACAAGCAAGCACACAAGCAATTCAAGTATAGCAAGATAATAAAAAGAGAGAGAGAGAGATATTGAACACTCGGTATGATTACGGAGTTACGACCCGCTAGGAAATACTAGCCTTAGTCGTACGTCTCCGGGAGTTTCGCTACCACACAAGGGTGTGCTCCGTTCAATTCCACAACGAACGGGACTACAACTTCGAACCGAATCACCTCGTCACAAGGACACTCGAGGCGGATCGGCCTAACTCGAATGGCACAACGGCCTCAAAGGAGAAGAGCTCTCAACCTATTCCAACCTACACCTAGCGACAATGTCGGGACGGTGGTGTTTGAGGCTATTAAATCTCTCAATATGGTATAGCTATGAAAAGCTCAAGTGGGAGAGTATCCCTATGCTCAAAGGCTCAATTCTGGTCTAATTTTGCAAGGCAAAACTCTCTAAAGAGAGAGAACAAGGGGTGGATATATATAGGTCTCAAAAAGAGCAGATTACCAGCAAAAACTGGATGTAGCGTTGTACAACGTTACATATGACCGTTGTAAAATCTAACGGCTAGATAATATAGCCGTTGGTCTGTCAGAGCGTTGTGGAACGCTATTTGCCGTCGCACAAGGAAGGAGTGTACAGCCAAAGAAAAGTTCCGACAATTTCGTTGGAAATTGTCCGAACGTTGCTTGCCACTGAATGACATTACACAATGTTAAAGGGAGACAAAAGGGAACAACTCTGACAGATTCAACAGAGCGTTGTACAACTCTATATACCGTCACACAACGCTAGCTAAGAGACGTTGGCTAACGTTACCTGCAATTTTGCATGTAAAAATAACTGTTTACAAGGGTTTTATATGGGACAACGTTGTCTGAATATCGATGCAGCGCTGTCTGAACAGCACAGCTAACTTGGGATTTTTGTGGCGTTGTACAACGCTATATGGCATTGCACGATGGTACTCAGAAAATTTTCTAAGTTTTTAACTGTAGCGTTGTACAACACTACTGAGCGTTGTACAACATTGCAACTCAGCGTTGCCTAACTCTATATAGCGTTGTGCAACGTTGATTCACAAAAGTCGGATGTTATAGTTTTGAAAACTCAGCGTTGTGTGTCACTATCTAGCGTTGTACGACGCTAGGTCATTGAAAACAGGATTTTGCTGGTTTATTGAGCTTTTCGCTATCTAGACCATTTCAAGGATAAACAAGGACTAAAGTATACCTTCTATTCTAGTCTAAACTAGTCTACAAGCTCTCTAAAAACTTGATCTTGATCTTTCTTAGAGTTTTTAGCCAAGTCCTCATAAATTGTATCTTCTTTCTATAAAACTCAAAGAAGATTGTTAAATGCTAAATGATATTGTTTTATAATCGACAAATCTAGAGACGTTTATTACAACATGTTATAATATTAATGAATCCGGTATAACTTTTGTCCAATGCATTGGAGTTTCTAAAGATATTAATGTTGTGATGCAAGTGCAACAGGTAAGATTTTTACATTAATTGGATATAAAAGGTGGCTGCTATGTAAGGAGTTAGGGTTGGATCTATAGTACTTATGGTTCTTCCCCACATCTGCACTAGAGTAAAATGCATATGCAATTTAACTGCAGGGGCTGAATCTAAAGTCTAAACGGTAATGCTGTTTGCTGATCAATAAGATAAAAAAATACTACAGACCAAGTTGTCTTCCATGGTCAAATCAAACAATGCATAATGAAGCGATCGAAATACCGTGTCACAGGCGTAGAAACTAAACACGTAAAATCAGATTGTTAGGGAAGAATTAAATATATATACTTAATTGATTCAATTTTCTCATCCTTAATTTAACAATGAGAATTAGTTAATTTACTTGCTCAACTACCAACTATCTAATGGCAGGTATGATCCACGGCGTTTTTGCGTTTGGTGTGCCAGCCTGGGATGCTATTGGGTTGTTAATTGGTAGTTTTTATTGTTAAGGAACAGAAAATTTCTGAGAATTTTTCATTAATAAAGAAAAAGTCATAAAAGTATACTAAAATAGTAAAACATCAAAAACAAACTGGCCACTGGCCAACAGAGCAAAAAATAGCATAAACTTCTAACAAAATCAATACTCAAAATCCGTACCTCATACCAGTACCAGCTCAATCAAACCCACCCCAAAACCTAACTGACGCCTACAAACCGCCATTGAAGGGATGTTATACTTTATATAGTTACATCACTTGTTTATTCTTGTCATGGACATAGATTCTAGACTAACATCCTCTGCGCACGTTTTGAGGATTGCAGAGGGTAGATCTTTGATCTGATCGAACCGTCTGATCCAATCTCGACAGATAGATCTTTACGGACCACACGAATCTCGATAAGTTTAATATTAATCACAGAGCATCCATCATTGATTTGATGGTTCGAATAAAAAAACTGTCCTCTACAGATCTGCAGAGGACATGAATTCCATAGATTCTCTAATGGTACGTTCTACTCTATTCACTATTCACGTATGTTGCCATTTGTTTTGCAGCAAATATGTCAGGCTTTATAGACATTTAGGAAACATCTAATGATCTAATCAAACGAATGATAATTGATAAAATATGATACTAACCCCATTATTTTAGTTTTCTTTTCCAATTTTCATTGGCTATATATTCTACCTTGCTTATATAGGCTCCGTTTGTATTCCATTTGGAAAGATAGAAAATATAAATAATCCAAATTCTTTATAAAGTTACACACTTCCCAATACTTCTTTCCTCCTCTTTCCTTCTTTCTTTTTTCCCACACCTTATCCAAATGGAACCATATCCAACCACTCTCCAATTCTACATTTCCTTGTAAATAATTAAACTTCTAAAAGAAAAAGAGTTATTTTATTTTTTAAAAAATAGAGTTAAGTCCTTATAATTTAATGGTTCTGATTGAGACTGTAGACTCAGGGTCATATTTCTTAGTTCAAGCTCTCACCAACTTGTCCTAATGAAATTCAATATTTTGATTTATAGAGGCTGACCCTCATTTTGGAAATCATATCCTCTGCAAATTTTTTGAGATCTGCAGAGGACAAATTTTTGATCCGAATCGTCCGATTAATGATAAATGCTCTGTGATTAATATTCAAGTCCATCAAAATTTGTGTGGTTAATAACAATTTGTCCGTAGAAGTTACATCGGACTGTTCGGATCGAAGGCGAGCTCTCTGCACGATACTGGTCGTCTGGTCCCTCATTTTGGGATGTAAATGTCGATAATAGTCCCAAAATTTGGACCACAAGTAATGCATGCTGGGCCCTTTAAAAATTAGTTCCAGGACTCACCAGAAAATCTTAATCACAAGAGACAAGACAAAGTTACGCAAAATTTATTTTTTTATATACTATTCTAATATAAATAATTTACAATAATTTTCAAAAAACAGAACACGAATAATGTATTTAAATTTTTTAATATTTTAATAATATTAAAAACAATTCCTTACACCAGAACCTTATTTCTCGTAAGTATGTACAGGCCGCTCTAAGGAGATGAAATGATATACAATGTTATCCATTTTTTTTTTTTTATTACTCACATATGTTTATTTTATAGATTACATGCTTTACCGATGGAAAGAAATGTTCCATAAGTTTTATGTTGATCATTTACAATTTATATCATAATTGTGATTATACATATTGATATATGAATTAAGCACTGATTGGAACTTGAATCCATATATATATAAGTTTTTCTGGATCCTATTATGTGTACTACTGCAGACGGATCGAAAAACCGTTAGCTTCGCGCAAAATTTATTATTTTCACATGTTTTTAGGTAGATCAGCACTGTTTGCCGAAGGCCACCAATTTTAATGAATATTAATGCTCAGTATTCAATATAACATGGAGAAATAAAGACGCTGGTATTAATTCATCTAATAACGTACAACTAAACTACAGGAAATCAATTTTATTATTATTGTTGTTGTTATTATTATTATTATTATTATTATTATTATTATTATTATTATTACTAGATGAGGGGTAGGCGGTTTCGCCGCCATTTGATAAATTTTGAAGGCTAAATCTATCAATATATAAAGAAATATATGTTTCCAATATATGTATTTTATATTTACTTTATATATAAAAAACTATCTTAGATGATTGGTACAATTATTTTTAATATATTTAATCAAAAATATTTTTAATTAAAAGTCAATGCAATCATGGCTTTTAATTAAGAAGGGTAAACTTCTAGGATATATTCAGATTGATCGATCAACGAAAATTGGAGGGCTCAGATTGCATGTCGTATGAGGGGATAAATTTTTTTTTTTCCTATAAGTTAGACATGAACTACCTTAGACTTCCAAATATATCTACTTTAGATTTCCAAATATATTTATCTTTTAAACTATTTTTAATTTATATAAATAACAGTGTAAAAAAATTAACTCTATTTTTGACCGATATTTCAAATTTAAATATCGGCCACGGTTTTTAATATATATCTTAGATTATTATTATTATTATTATTATTTTGCTTTAAATATCTCTGAGCATCTATCAGTTATGCGACAATGAATTAAAGATGAATGGCATTGTTTCATACTTTCATCGAATACACGAGCTACCGGTTGTTGATTTTGAATACCACTGAAGTAGGGTAATTAATCCCGTGTCTACCAAAAGTATCCAACTCTTTTTTCATTAAAAATATTTAAATTTCTTATTCATTCATCAAAATATATATAAAAACATATATATATATATATATATATAGAGTTTTGCTATGGTGAGTCGCGACTCACAAGAGGGTCCGTGAGTCGGACTCAAAACTCCTAAATCTTGTTCAAAATGACTGATCTAAACCGTTCAATACGATCTCCCTATCGAAATCTCTATGTTGACCAAATTTTATATTTTTTCGAAATTTTTAAGTATTTTTTTGAAATTTTAGAAAATCGTTAATCTAATTAGTTCTGAACCGTTCAAAAATAGCAGTTTTAAAAATCCGAAAAAAATACTTAAAAATTTTGAAAAAATGTAAAATTTGGTCAGTATGGAGGTTTCGATAGGGAGATCATATTTAACGGTTTGGATCGGTCATTTTGAACTAGATTTAGAAGTTTTGAGTCCGACTCACGGACCCGCTTGTGAGTCGCGACTCACCATAGCAAAACTCTATATATATATATATATTTCGAATGAAAGTTAAAGTTAAAAATAGTGCATTCCAATGAATATATCATAGTCCTATATAAATATTGTAACGAATGAATGATGAGTCATTCTCATATATTCATGAGATTGATTTTTTTTTTAAAAAAACAAAAATACTCTTATTACACTAAAATTACTACATATATACAAGTATGATTAAACTAAAAAAAATGAAAGAATAGACTTCTATGTGTCCCAAAAGTTCTTTTTCAATAAGTTCAAATTAAATATTGATATAAATAAACATATATAATTTTTTATAATAAAGAAGGCCAAAATTACAAATTATGTCGTTTAAATTTCCTCTTACAGAAACATAAAAGATTAATATTTTATATAATTATAATAGACTAGGTAAAATATACGGAAGTGTTGCCTCCTCTATTAAATAGATTTTTGTAATTTTATTATAGTTTAACGAAATCAAATCAAGACATATATGAATTTGGCCAAACTACGAACTACGAACATACGGTGGGTGAATCGAAATAAATTTCAAGTTCCTGCAGTCCTGTGCAGCGCGCATCCATCTATTTGAAAAGCATCCGCACAAATAACTGCAGTACAGGATCAATACAGGAAATATCGCGATCATTAATTAGATTAAGAGGACACTAGATAGTATACCGATCTCGTTGTCAAATAAATATCATGTTCTGTAAGGAAATATATATTTTCTAGTGTGAAAATACTCATTAACATAATAACATGTATTATGCACAGGCCACAGGCCCACAGCCAACTAGGAGTAACAAATGGCAATTAATCCTGATGGACCGGTGACCTAGCTGAACCTGCCTGGCCCGAAGTTATAGCAGGCTAAATCAGGCCAGCCCTTAAGTCAGGCTAAGGCATATGGTCCGAAAAATTTAAAAATAATATTAAATTAATATAATATCAATATAATAATATTTTTTTAAATAGTATCACAAGATCGGAATTCCAAATTCCGAACGCAAGATCGGAATCCTGGATTCTGACCTTAGCTGAGATCGGAATCCCGGATTCCGACCTTAGCTGAGATCAGAATCCCGAATTCCGATCTTAGCTTTTTTAATTTTTTTATATATTATTTATTTATTTATTTATTTAGTTTATTAATTAGTTAATTAATTAGAAAAATAGATAATATATTGTAAAAATATTGAAAAATAATGAAAATATTAGGAATAATTAAATTAAATTTTATATGTAATTTATTATTTTTTTTTGGAAAATTAAATTTATTTTTTTAATTAATTTATTTAATTAAAAAATAAATAAATTAAGTATAAATTTTTATAACTTATTTTAATTAAATGAATTGTACCATTTAGAAAGGATTATAAATTTTTAGAATTTACAGGATACAAATGCATAATCCTTTCCTTTCAGAATGTTCAAAGTTGTATTAATCCTTTCTGCATTTGCAGTGATACAAAGACATAACTTGAACATTAAGGCTCCGTTTGGATGGCTTCTTCCCGGAATAAGGAATAAGGAATAATCACATTTTACCAAAAAATTATTTCTAACCATCCAAACTCTTCACAAAAGTTACACACTTCCCAATAAATTTACCCCTTTCCAATAAATTTCTTCCCTTCTTCATTCTTCCTACTTTATTCTCAACGCATCCAAACGGGGCCTAAAACTTTAAACATGCATAACTTTTGATAGGAAGGTTCGTTTGGGGCAAACGAGCACATTTCGGAAAGCTGGCGACGAGATCTACACGTTTTATTGGGGTGAAACCCCATAGCGATCATTTTCGGAGCCAAAAAACGCTCTCTAGACCTCCAAAATCTACTTTGAAAATTTGCACTCTAAACTACTAAAAAAGTTTTTAAAATCATAAATTAATCATTAAAAAGAGAAATGCAGTAAATCAAGTGAATTTAGTCTTTCTTCTCCGTCTCACTAAAACATCAACCTCGTGTGATTTCTTTCTAACGCAATCCAGAAGTGTTTCCTTGATCATTAGACTCGATATGATTGTTTAATATATGATATGAAAATAATATATGCAAAGGAAAATACATTGAAAATTTATATTTTAATGTAAATTAATTAAAAATTTATACTTAATTATTTATTTTTTAATTATATAAATTAATTAAAAAAATAAATTTAATTTCTAAAAAAATACTAAATTACATATAAAATTTAATTTAATTATTTCTGATTTTTTCATATTTTTTCAATATTTTTACAATATATCATCTATTTCTTTAATTAATTAATTAATAAACTAAATAAATAAATAAATAATATATATATAAAAAAAATTAAAAAAACTAAGATCGGAATCCGGGATTTCGATCTCAGCTAAGGTCGGAATCCGGGATTCCGATCTCAGCTAAGGTCGGAATCCAGGATTCCGATCTTGCGTTCGGAATTGGGATTCCGATCTCGTGATACTATTTAAAAAAATATTATTATAACGATATTATTTCTAATATATTATATTAATTTAGTATTCTTTTTTAAAATTTCGAGCATATGGTAAAGCCTGTCGGGCCAGTGCAGGCCTGATGTCTCATGTGTATGATATCTAATTATACGGGATCCGTATCCTCTTGTCTAGGGGTGCATAACGTGCAAAACGACCACGAAAGTGGTCATTTTCATTAACCGTTGCATTGATGCACTAAATTTTTATACTTATTGCGTTGATTGTTGCAACCGTTTAACACATGTTGCTTTGATTGTTTCGTTGATGGAAACGATCAAAACGGTTATAACCATCTTTGACTACATAACTGTTTTACATTTTATTAAGATGTAAGAAAATAAACTATTCTGCATTTTGTATGAAACAGAGATAGAGAAATGACAGGTTAGGTCACGCGGGAAAGGGGGAGGAGGCACTATAATCACCTCTTGCTCTCGACGGCGATTGTACTCGGTGGTGTATAGGCGAGAGAGATAAATGTGACTGTGTTCGACGGAGAAATGACGGAGCGACGCTGCAGAAATCTAATTTTACTCATTTCTCCCTCGATCTCTCTGCTGAGGTCCTCTGCAATCTAATAATAAAACCAGAAAAAAACTTTTTGACGAAATGCGCGAAATAAACGACCACGAAACGTACCAGTTTCACTAATCGTTCCGTTCTAAGACGAAATAATATTTCTATTTGCGTTGGTTGTTCCGTTCCTTAAACGAAACTGAAATTCTTATCCGTTATCGTTCAGTTCCGGACGAAACGAAACGAAAGAATGGTTAAAACGGCTACCGTTTTCAGCCCTACTCTTGTCCAGAGTGCCTTCTGTGCTCTTTTCTTTCTTTCTTTTTTTTTTCTTGATAGCTACTGTCAATATCTCGAAAAAAAAAATGCCCAGAGTGCCCATGTCTCAACGTGAATCGTCCGATCTAAATGGATGGTCGGATTTTAAACGGAGCTTTTATCCTTTAAAAACAAAAAAGAAAGATTTTCGTCTTCTCCTCCAGAACAGAAAAGAAAACTCACCGCTTGCTCCGCCTTCGTTTCCTTCTCCTCTCTCACTCGCATGCCATCCCGGCCTCCCTCTCGCTGCCTCTCTCGCTCTCTACCTCACCGTCTCTCCCCTATCCAGCTCTCCTTCACTCGAGCACTATTGGCGACCACAAAAAGCTCGTGGCCGACGCCACCGGGATGCGCCACTTCAACATCAACAATTTGATGCGCGAGAAGGACCTCCACAACGTTTGGAACGACGAGCTTGGCAACCACGCCCTTGAACCTGAAATTTGGTAGTTTGAGCCAATGTTAGAGTAATAGGGACCGATACTGGTGCAAGTAATGGGGATATTTAGCAAATGTAATTAGTGATTGGATTAGTACTTAGGTTCTTGATTTGTGACCGTTAAAAGGCACTGCTGTATTACTGAGTTGTTTATTAGCTATATATAGTATAGATCTCCTTGTACATAACACATGGAATACAATACATTTATTCTACATACTCAATTACTGTTTTATTACTTTCTCTTAATCATTCCCTGGTACACAATAACAGTACAAGAAACAAAGAATGTTTTTCACCCAAATTTGTGTCTTGTGTTATGTATTGGTGCATGTCCGCTTATCTTTGTTAACTGGGGCTCAAAATGCTATCTGCTAGGTAATTACATGGTAAGAATCAGTTGTATAGATTGTAATTGGATTGGTACAGCCTCTGTACCAGCAATCCAAAGAGCAATTTTCATTAAAATTAGCTATAGACTGAACCATATTACATTCAAAGTCAGTACCATTTACATCAAGTCAACAACTACATACACATCCAAAATGTAACAACAAAAATACTTTAACATCCTGGCATTCGGCACATACACCAAAACCCAATTCCTTCCTGCAATTTAGCACAACAAAAAAAAAAAACATTTAATTTGTAAAAACATTCCTGCCTGCCTACATGACAATACATTTGCTTATTTAAAAAAAAAATTACTTATTCAAGCTGTTATTTGGTTGGTACTTGGAATATGAAAAAAAGATTACTTATTTTATCTTCCTCTAGAATAAAGCTATCACCTTAATCAACACATAAAGTTTGACTAGAAAATTATCAATTTCTCTCCATTTTCGAATTGAATGGGCTTTTTCTTATGTGTAATTAATAGTTATAACAAGGAATGAAGGCTAGTCCCAATATGCTCCAACCAATCTGAAATTCCAAATAAGTAAAATCAATAAAAATAAGAAGAACCAACAAAGTATTTACAAAAGCACTAAGCAGTACCCATAATGACTATGATCGATATACTTAAAAAAAAAGAAAATTCTATCACAACTTTCTGAACTTATCTTCCGATAGAAAAACAAAACATCCAATTTCAAGTCAAAATGCAATAGATGCAAGAAACGAAATAGGACCTTTTTGAAGCAAATATCACGATCCAAGACAGACTACCATTTACCACTTTGTCTCCACGATGCTTTACGCATGAGAGAGAGAGCGATCTAGGATTTTTCTTCTGGCGCTTATGAGAGAGACAGAGTGCGCGATCGAAGGGATCGGCGATTCTGAGAAGAAACGCTTTTTTTTTTAGTTTTTAAAGATAAATAGACCGCTTAAAATTCGACCATCCATTTAGATCGGACGACCCACGTTGAGAGATAGGCACTACGGACATCTTATTAAGATTTCCAGAGGATACAGATCCATTTATACGAGACAAGACTGTCCGAAAAAGTTAAATATAATTTTACTATTCAAAATTTAAAAATAGTGTTGTAGGATCGGATTCCGGAAATTCAATCCAAGAAATCCTAGATCGAATTCTTTAAATCCGATCCAAACTCTTCCAATTTATGTGCTTGTAAAAATTAATTAAAATATTAATTAAAAAATAAAATAATATAAAATATTAATATTTATTTAATATCTATTAATAGAAAATATTAATATTTATTTAAAATCCTGACTAGATGACGGGGAGGAAGAGTCGTAAGAACAGGAGTGGGATTTTGTTGGGTCCCTCCTCATTATAGCCTATTTCTTTTCTTTTGTAATAATCTAGATTTATAGGGTCTTGTTTGTAAATGTAAAACCCATTGAGATTAATAAAAAAGGAAAGAGGAAAATTGGGCTGTATTATTCGCCCACCAAAAAGGTCCCTTTCTTCTCTCTGTGTGTTTTTGCTCCCGAGTGAGTCCCCTCTGTGCGAAACAAAAACAGCAACCATCATCCCCTCTCTCTCTTTAATCTCTCTGTACCGATCGGTACCTCTCCCTCTCCTCCATAATCTCAACAACTGGTATCAGAGCGCGAGGTTCGTCGCCGCTAAGTCGCTGTTGTGGAAACCCTAGCCGTCGAGTCACCGCCGTCATACCCTAGCCGCTGCCGAGCCGCAGCCGTTGATCACCTCCGTTTCCGACCTCGATCGGGTTGTTGCCGTCGAGTCGCGAGTAGCCGTTACTCCGCCGTATTGAGGTGAGGTTCTCTTTGACCGGTGTATTGCATTTGGGATTTAGGGTTTGTGTCTAAAATGGAAGAGAGTAATAGTGGTACCATGGTTAAGCTTACATCTTCCAATTACTCCATTTGGAAGTCTCGTATGGAAGATTTGTTGTATTGCAAGGATGCATATGAACCCCTTTCGGGTACCAAACCCGCTAATACCACCGATGATGTTTGGAAAGTGTCTAATAGGAAGACAATAGCCATAATTAGACAATGGGTTGATGATTCCGTCTTTCACCATATCTCATCCGAAACCGATGCCAAGGTGTTGTGGGAAAACCTTGAAAGCTTGTATGAGCGCAAGACCGCTCAAAATAAGGCCTTCTATATTAGAAAATTGGTAAACATGAAATACCAAGAAGGTTCCTCGGTATCGGATCATTTGAGTCGGTTCCAAGATTGTGTGAACCGTTTATCTACCATGAAAATGGCGTTGGATGAGGAGTTGCAAGCATTGATTTTGTTGAGTTCCTTACCCGATAGTTGGGAGACTTTAGTGGTGTCATTGAGTAATTCGGCACCCGATGGTGTTGTGACCCTAGCCATGGTTAAAGATAGCATGCTCAATGAGGAGTTGAGGCGTAAGGAGTTGGGGATCACTAGTGAGTCTTCGGCTCTTGTCACCGAAAATCGTGGAAGGAGTACTCAAAGGAATGCTTATGGTGATGATGATAGGGATAAGTCAAAGGGAAGGTCCAAGTCAAGAAAGGGGATTACATGCTATTATTGCAAAAAGCCCGGCCACAAGAGAAGTGAATGTCTGAAGTTGAAAGCCAAGAATGATGGCTCCAAAAGAGATCAATCTAGGGGAAGAAGAGAAGATGATGAGAAAGAAAGTACCACCGCAATTGTTACAAATGATGAAGTATTTATAGCTTGTGATGAGGGTTTTGTGAACCTTACTAGTCAAGACTCCACTTGGGTGGTTGATTCCGCCGCCTCATTCCATGTCACATCTAGACGTGACTTGTTCACTTCCTACAAGGAAGGTGATTTTGGTGTTGTTAGAATGGGGAATGATGGAGTTTGCAAAATCTTTGGCATTGGAGATGTTTGTGTGGAGACTAGTTTAGGATGCAAGCTTACTCTCAAGAATGTTCGGCATGTGCCGGATATGAGGCTTCATTTAATTTCGGTGGGTGCCCTTGATGATGAGGGGTATCAAAGTTGCTTCCTTGGTGGGAAGTGGAAGTTGTTGAAGGGTCATTTGGTTGTTGCTCGAGGAACCAAATCCGGTTCGCTCTATGGTACTCAAGTGAAGGTGTGTGGTGAGGTGAATGCCGCCGAGTGTAACTCAACCGATTTGTGGCATTTGAGGTTGGGTCACATGAGTGAGAAGGGCATTGAGATTCTTTCTAAAAAGAAGTATGTGCCTATTGATGGTACTTCACTTACCTCATGCACACATTGTTTGGCGGGCAAACAACATCGAGTAGCCTTCAAGAGAAATCCAACAAGTAAGAGGCCGGGTGTGCTTGATTTAGTTCACACCGATCTTTGTTCTATGGGAGATAGAACTCTTGGTGGCGCTCTTTACTTTGTTACCTTTGTGGATGATCATTCAAGAAAGTTGTGGGCATATTCTTTAAAGACGAAGGATCAAGTGTTGGAAGTGTTCAAGCAATGGGTTGTGGAGGTTGAAAGAGAGACCGGTCGGAAGTTGAAGTGCATCCGATCGGATAATGGTGGAGAATACCGTGGTCCGTTTGAGTTGTTTTGCAAGACCAATGGTATTAAACTTGAGAAGACCGTGCCCAAAACTCCACAATAAAATGGTGTGGCCGAGAGGATGAATCGCACCATTTGTGAGAGAATTCGTTGTATGCTCTCTCATTCCAAGCTTTCCAAAGGCTTTTGGGGTGAAGCTTTGAACACCGCGGTTCATTTGATCAACCGTTCTCCTTCGCATGCATTGGATGGTGACATACCCGAGAGGGTTTGGAAAGGTAAAGATATTTCTTATGACCATCTAAGAGTGTTTGGTTGTAGGGCTTTTGTGCATATACCCAAGGATGAAAGGTCAAAGCTTGATACCAAAACTAAGGAGTGTGTTTTCTTGGGGTATGGAAATGGTGAGTTTGGATTTAGGTTGTGGGATCCGATTGAAAAGAAGTTAGTAAGAAGTCGAGATGTGGTGTTTTTTGAACAAGAAACCATTGAAAATTTGAGCAACCTCGACAAGGCCAAAACCGCTTCAAGTAGCCATGTTGATCTAACTCCTATTTCAAGAAACAACCTAAGAACTGAAACCAATCACCCAAATCCTAGCCAATCAACCGAAACCAATGTCCCACAAAATGAAGAGAATGATTCTCAAACCGAAACCTCTTCAAGTGATAGTTCTCAAGTGCAAGAACTAAGGAGGTCAAGTCGAGAAAGACGGGCTAATACAAGGTACTCTTCTAATGAGTTTGTATTACTTGTAGATGGTGGTGAGCCCGAATGTTATGAAGAAGCAATGTTGTCGGAGCACAAAAATAAGTGGTTGGAAGCCATGCAAGATGAGATGAAATCCTTGCATGAGAACAACACTTTTGAATTGGTGAAGTTGCCAAAAGGCAAGAAGGTGCTCCAGAACAAATGGGTGTACCGAGTGAAATCCGAGGGTTAAGAGGCAAAGCCAAGGTATAAAGCTCGGCTAGTTGTGAAAGGTTTTGACCAAAATAAGGGAATTGATTTTGAAGAAATCTTTTCGCCGGTGGTCAAGATGTCCTCAATTCGAGTTGTGCTCGGTTTGGGCGCTAGTTTGAATTTGGAGATTGAGCAACTAGATGTCAAAACCGCATTTCTCCATGGCGATTTGGAGGAGGAGCTCTACATGAAACAACCGGAAGGGTTTGTGATGAAAGGGCAAGAGCACTTGGTTTGCAAATTGAGGAGGAGCCTCTATGGCTTGAAACAAGCACCTCGGAATTGGTATAAAAGGTTTGAATCTTTTATGTGTGACAACAATTTTGAGAGAACCATCTCGGACAATTGTGTTTTTGTGAAGAAATTTTCTAATGGTGATTTCATTATTCTCTTGCTCTATGTTGACGACATGTTGGTCGTTGGAAGGGATCTAGAAAAGATCAAAGAGTTGAAAGAGAGTCTTAGAAAAGAATTTGCCATGAAAGACTTGGGTTCGGCAAAGCAAATTCTTGGCATGAAAATCACTAGAGATCGTGGAGAACACAAGCTTTGGTTGTCACAAGAGAAGTACATTGAGAAGGTACTTGAAAGATTCAACATGAGCAAGTGTAAACCGGTTTCCTCTCCTCTTGCTAACCATTTTAGATTGTCACGTAATGGTTGTCCTAAGAGTGGCAAGGAGAAGAAGGAGATGAGAGATATACCATATGCATCGGTTGTTGGCTCTTTGATGTATGCTATGGTGTGCACAAGACCGGATATTGCTCAAGCGGTTGGTGTGGTAAGTCGTTTTCTTTCTAACCCCGGCAAAGAGCATTGGAATGTCGTCAAGTGGATACTTCGGTATTTGAGGGGTACAACCAACCGTTGTCTTTGTTTTGGTGGCAAGAACCCAACTTTAGTGGCATATACGGATGCCGATTGGGCCGGTGACATAGACTCGAGGAAGTCTACATCCGGTTATTTGGTGTGTTTTGGAAATGGAGCCGTGTCATGGCAATCTAAGTTGCAAAAGTGTATTGCACTTTCTACTACCGAAGCCGAGTACATAGCCATTACGGAGGCATGCAAGGAACTAATTTGGTTGAAGAAGTTCTTGCATGAGCTAGGCGTTCGGCAAAAGAGGTATGTGTTGTTTTGTGATAGTCAAAGTGCAATTCATTTGAGCAAGAATCCGACATTCCACTCTAAGTCCAAGCATATAGATTTGAGGTATCATTGGATACGCGATGTGCTTGAGAACAAGAAATTGGTGTTGGAGAAGATCCACACAAGTGAGAATGGGTCGGATATGTTGACGAAGCCGGTACCGTCTTTGAAGCTTGAAGCTTGTTGTGAGAAGGCGGGTTTAGTTGATCGATGCGCTCCATGAGTCGGGAGGAGGAGTTTGTTGGGTCCCTCCTCGTTATAGCATGTTTCTTTTCTTTTGTAATAATCTAGATTTATAGGGTCTTGTTTGTAAATGTAAAACCCATTGAGATTAATAAAAAAGGAAAGAGGAAAATTGGGCTGTATTATTCGCCCACCAAAAAGGTCCCTTTCTTCTCTCTGTGTGTTTTTGCTCCCGAGTGAGTCCCCTCTGTGCGAAACAAAAACAGCAACCATCATTCCCTCTCTCTCTTTAATCTCTCTGTACCGATCGGTACCTCTCCCTCTCCTCCATAATCTCAACAGGATGACGGGGCGATCTACTAGAAGAAGCTCCAAAATGACCGAATGCACGGTGAAAAATAAGTGTGAATGTGTCATCTAGTGGGGTACCGTATGCTTAGTAATAATTTAGTTCTCTATAATTGTAACTATATATTATGGTGCTTAAACAAATGTATCTTCGTTCAAAAAGTAATTGTTTTTTTATTTTTAAGAAATTAAAAATGATTATTTATGAAAATCGGAGTTTTCGATGTGAGTCTTCCGAGTCATCCGATTCGACTCCTTTGATCGACATTCCGAGTCCGAATCTGATACCGAGTTTCAAAACCATGCTCCAAATGAACACTTGCAAACAAATAAGTGTTGTCATCTATTGTTCAGATTTTTATATGCATATTCAATTTATTTTTATTGAACTTAGTTGTTTGTTTGTGTCACTTTGATCATTATATGTGTTATCTTACCTATTTTATTTTGTCACTTTCTGTTTAGTGATGACAAGCGATAGCAAAATTTTAGATAACAATAATCAATTTTTTTTTTAAAATGATATTCATGAAGAACTTATAATTCGACCTTCTATAAAACAAAATTGTCCATAAAAATGAAAAAAACAATTTCGTATTTAATTCAGATTCAGGCAAACATGGACTTGAAAAAGAAGTCTTTCAGATAGGCAGGTCAAAACTTTTGGACCCATCGGCCATCGTTTTGGTCTTGGACAGGCATGCCTTCGTTTTTGGAGGGAATTGCTTCCTGTAATTAAGAATCTAGACAATCAAACAATCACCCAGCGTCTTCTTTCGTTTTTATCACGTGAGCTCAAATCATGTGATTAGCACGCCTCCTTTTTATTATTTCAAAACTAGATCAGAAATTAAACTTCTTTTTCTTTCTCTCTCTCCAGAAAATTTCTATAGATCTCGATCAAGCTTTCTCTCTCAACTCACGCCCCTCTCCTCCCCTTACTTCTCCCTCTTCTCACGCGGCGCTTCGCCTCACTCTTTGTCGCCTCGCATCCGCCTTCGCCTCACCTCCACCTCCGCCTCCCCACACTGCTCCCTCTCCTATATCAATTAAATCAGATTGAGGAAGAATGAAGTAGATTTCAAGAAGAATAAGAAGAGAAAAGAAGTTTAGATCTAGTTCTGTTACAACTTGGAAGTAACTAAATTATTATAAGGGATGATATTAATCAGTATAAGAGAGTATCTAATATGTATAAGAGAGTAAATAACATTCATAACCTGATTCTGCTGTTTTTTGGGAGTAACTAAATTACTACAAGGGAGGAAATTGATCAGTATATAGGAGTAAATAATATATACAACGGAGTAAATAATATTCATATATGATTCTGCTATTGTTTGGGAGTAACTAAATAACAATAAGGGAGTAACTAACTAGTATAAAACGAGTATCTAATATGTATAAGAGAGTAAATAACATTAAGAACTGATTCTACTGTTGTTTGGGAGTAACTAAATAACTATGAGTAAATAAGTAGCAGTAAATGAATTTAATACAAGTAAGGGAGTAAATAATATTCATATATGATTCTGTTGTTGTTTGGGAGTAACTAAATAGCTATAAGGGAGTAAATAACTAGTATAAAAAGAGTATCTAATATGTATGAGGCAGTAAATGACATTCAGAACTGATTCTACTATTGTTTGGAAGTAACTAAATAACTATAAGGGAGTAAATAATTAGTTATAAGGAAGTATTTAATACAAGTGAGGGAATAAATAATATTTAATTTTTTATTCTGATAACGGCATGGCTGGGTGACGGCGACGGCAGGGCTTCGCGACGGCGTGCGGTGAAAGAGAGGAGAGACGGAATAGAGGGGTGAAGCGGGATGAGGGGGAAGGAAGACGCAGGTGAGGTGGAAGGGAGACGCGGTTTCCGTATTTGGCAGGGAGGGAGGGGAGAGAATTCGGATGAGAGGGAGAGGAAAAGCAAGTGAAGCGCGAGGGAGAGGCCTTCGTGAAGCGAGATGTGCGCAGGTGACACGAGATGCGTGGATGAGGGAGAGGCGTTCGTGATGCAAGACAAAAGGAGAGGTGAAGGGAGGAGATGGAAGGGGAGGGGGCGTGCGTAAGAAGGATTGCAGAAAAAGAAAATTCGTTGGATGGGGAGCGTCTACTATTTTTGAAATATGGACTTTTTTATTTTGGGTATATGATTGTTTGATTGTTTGAATGCCTGATTGCATTTATCAGCGCCGGTTTTTGGAATACTAGAGCAGACTTCGGCTTGGTATATTTTACCGAGCCTGGCCCATTGACATACCTACAGCCAGCCTGCTGCCAACAGACACCCAAACACTAAAAAACAATTCCCACAGATAAAACCTTTACTACTTTTCTTTTGTTCTTTTTTAGTCATGGGAAAATTACAACAAAGAATCAAAATCATCACAGCCACAACCTGCTGTCAACAGAAACCCAAAACAAAAATGATGAAACCCGTATGCAGAGCAACAAACTTAACCAGGGCTCCGTTTGGATTGCTTAGGAATAAGAGGCCACAAGTAGGAATATATATCAAACCAAAATGCGAATATGACCACTAATTGTAACCAGGCAAAATTGGCGGATGAGCATAAGGACCTTTCATCCAACCTGTTGCTACGATTCTGTATGCTGCCTCAGTTAAATGTATTCCATCCCAATTTATGTAAGTGGACGGATTTGAACAGGCCGGTACACCAGGTTGGCCACAAGTAGCACTAGAGTTGTAGTTATATGGTCCACCTCCTCCACAGCAAATCCGAAGAGGCTCTGTTACAGTAAATCCTGAAATATAAAATGCACAAATTAATGATGTAAGTAGCACAATTTAAAAGATGAATCATACATAATTGTTTGAACTCAACGTCAACAACTACAAAAGCTCACCATATTTGCTTGGATTTAGTAAGAGTTTGATCATCGGCTCATAGTAGTCAGCATAGATGATCCTTGCTTGAGGGTAAGCACCCTGGAGCTGTTCCACTGTCTCTTTTAACTTGATGTTGTGGTAAAATCCAATGGTGTTATATTCCTTCAAGCATCCAAGATTATCGTAGTCTGACTTTTTTGTACTGGCATAATTTGTCAGCAGAATAGGTATGCATCCTGTTGGCAAGTTTCCGGGTATTATGATATTCAACGCTCCTTGTTTCAGCAACGACTGCAAGTAAAAATTACTGGTAAAACCACTTTAATATCTTTTGTGCTACCATGATACATGTTCAGTGTGATTGTATTAGTAAATGTAATCTAGTAACAAATTTTTTATAGTTTTTAAATAGGATAACTGTTTGAAAATTAGTACATCCTAAAAAAATGGGAAAAAATTTAGTTTTAGGCTTTTAGCACAAATGCATGACTTAAATTGTGTTAGACAATAGACATATATATTATTCGAGCTGTTTCTATGGAGACATCGAGATAATTAATCAAAAAGAGCATGCATATTGTATGTTTTCTGACATCGGGAGTGAAAGGTTGTTTTGGATTGTTGATTGGGGGGAGGGGGGGGGGGGGGCGGTGTAATTTTACATCTTACCTCAGCTGCCTGTCTAATGGTGTCGACAACAGCAGGAACAAAGGATAGAGCTTCACTTATAGATTTCCCTGCTGACAATACGAAGTTATAATCATTGCCTCCAAACTCTCCCAGTACAAAGAGGGATTTGCTGAAGTAATCCTGGCATGCTGCATTAGTTTAGCTGAAAAATAAGCTATTGTAACAAATTGCATCCAATATAAGTTCAATTAATACTTCAACAGGAACTGTAAATTGAATTATTAATTATACATACATTGTGTCGTGTTGGTGTCGCATAGCGAAGTCTTCAATTGCTCAAACCAACCGAGCTGAACATTAATCGAGGTGTCCACTGGAGGTATATTAGTGATATTATGCTGACTTAGGTATTCAAGGGTTAATGCAGTTGCACCAATAACTGCGAAGTTTGCTCCTTTGCTAAAATTCTGGATTGGTGGAAAGTATGGTGGTACCAGAGGGAGGCCAAGATCCTGGGCTGCCGAGAGAACATCTTAATTTTAGCTCGTATTGGAAAATGGAAACAAATCTGGTTTGTATATTCATGTTAGTCTAAGATAGTTACTGTAGCTGTAACGGGATTTTTATTTGGTTACTTATCAATAGGAAGAAATTGGGGAGAAGGAGATTGAGAACGGTTGAGAAA
Source organism: Rhynchospora pubera (assembly GCA_028095005.1). Taxonomy (NCBI): domain Eukaryota; kingdom Viridiplantae; phylum Streptophyta; class Magnoliopsida; order Poales; family Cyperaceae; genus Rhynchospora; species Rhynchospora pubera. The sequence continues at coordinate 179,012,289 of CM051462.1, forward strand.
TATAGTAGTAAAATCCAGTCCAATCGTCGGGCACATAAGTTTAAAGTTTGAGAATTAGTTCTAACTCTAATTAAAGAAAAATTTTATAATTACAAGAGCAGGATAAATATATACAATATATATGTTTTTAAATTTCATGTTACTTAAATATGCAGTAGGTAAAATGAGCTTAAAACCATTTATTTGTTCTATGAAAAACTATGGAAAAGATACCTTTGAAATCAAATAATAGATGCAAGAAAAAGCATGTAAAATATACCAATGAAATCAAGGACGAGACGTCCATCGCAGCCACGGCCTGTAGGCTGGTTAAAGTATGTCATTCCATAAGGAAGGTGCTCGAACACATCATACGGGAACACTCCCCTCACTAAGAAAATGAAATTTCCTGTGTCGGCGTAAGAGTTTCCAAAACTAAATATAGCATTGTAAGGTTGATCAGTGCTGTATGCTTGAGTGAGTAACGAGACGAAGAGGAGGAAAGAGGGCAACAATATCTTCATATAGCTTGAGTGTATATATGGAAAGAATCCTTTTATTTTGTAACTTCTTTATTTTTTGGGATCACATGAACTGAGTCGATGAACTTTGTGTTATATATATACTAGAGAAGTGGAATTGACGAGGCGTCACAATTTTTAAAAAAAAATACACTGCCAACCAGATGACGTGCTTCTGCTTAGTTGTCTGGAAAAGAATTGAAGGGGTTGCAACTAAGAACTAATCAGAAATTTAATACAAAACGTTTACATTTATCCTCTTACGGAAAAAAAAATATTTCCTTTTATGGCCGAGGTTCCTTAATGCGAATAATCTTCTTTAATAATTTTACTCTCTAACAAAAAAAATGTTCAGAACTTCCTTCCTAGTTCTAGTCGAAATCACTAATCGGTTTCAATCTACCTCTTACTAGCATTAATAATGTTAAAATATAAAAAAAGGTTTAGGAACTTGATTAGTTTCAGAGATTAATCATCATTGGCTAATTAAGAAAAATACAAGTCAATTTTTCATAGTAAACTAAAACATATCCACCACACCCTTTTATAGTTAATTTCAGAGATTAATCATCATTGTAACAATGCACGATTGATGTTCAAGTGGAATGTCATCATTTTTCTTTAATATATATATATTTTTAAAAAACTTATAAGAGATCTGCCAATTCCAATAATAACTATGTATAAAATCAGGCAGTTAGATTATTGTAAATTATGTCATCACTTTTTTTTTTGTCCAAAAAACCAAGATAAAATTTGGGCAACCTGGAAGCAATAATTTCTTGTAAATCGGCAACTCAATATAATTTTAAGTACTTACAATTGATCCAAACCATGTTGCCTTCTTCGTGGGAAGAAAAGTATTTTGAAATTAATTAATATTACGTAGTTGCAAGATAAAGAGTATTCACTGAATTTTAAAACTAAATAAATTAAGCAATATAAAGCTCCAAATTTAACTTATCAATTCCTTCTTGCAGACGTGCACTCACATCCAGGTAGCAAAAGATTCAAGAGTTGTTTATAGTTAGTCAAATGGTCTAAAAAATCACATAATGCGCCCCCACCATTTAATTTAGTTTATGTTAAATAAGTTTCCAATTCCGTCAATAGGCACAATTCAATACATTAATTCCTATATATACAGGGTGTGTTTGGATGAGCATGAAATAAGGAATAAGAATAAGGAATTTCAATATGCGTGCTTATCCAAATTCTTTATTCTTATACCATAGTTTTGTTAGTATAGGAATAAGGGCCCAAATTCCTTATTCTTGTGTTGTTTGGGTTGCACAAGAATAAGAATAATCACGCATACCGAAATTTCTTATTCTTATTTCTTATTCCATGCTCATCCAAACACACACTCAGGAATAGTCGGATCGCTTGAATGAATCTAGGGGCCGTTTGGATCGCTTAGGAATATGAGGAATTTCCTCTTCCTAGGCATAAAGTATTGGAAATTGTATAATTTTGTGAAAAGTTTGGATTGTTTATAATAAATTTATGCCTAGGAATAGGAAATTCTTTCTATTCCCATAGCATCCAAACAACCCCCTAAACTCTATAGTTAAGTATGGAAAAAGTCTTATTGAAAACAGGAGATCAGAATGGTGCATGGACTAACATTATTGCGACCGCATTAATAAAAGAAATACATAAAACGAAAACAATGTTTCGTTAAATTATTTAGCAAGGAAATTTGCGAAAGATAATTATTTCTTGTACTTTCCACTGGCCGGACGTTGTGGGGGGGGGTGAAGTTGGATAATTATATTAAATTCATTTATAAATATGATGATCAGTAATAAAGCCTTTATTATCTTGTATTCACGGTATTTAACAATATTTTTATATCGGAAAACTGTAAGTACTGTAGTCTGTATGTACTAAAATAACTACACATATACAAGTATGATTTTAAGAAACTAAGACATTTACAACTTATTTATCCTAAAGTTATTTATTTTTATGATAAGTTTGAAAATTAATTCTCTGGATAAAGCATAAATTAATTTTGAAAATTTGAGAGACTAGTATTTCAAATTACATCCCTAGCTAATTACTTAATTTCCCACTAGAAAAGGTCTCTATTTGAAATCGCTGCCCTTCTGGTGCTCGATTTGCATATCCCTAGCTAATTACTTAATTTCCCTAGCTAATTACTTAATTTTGAAATCGCTGCCCTTCAGGTGCTCGATTTGCATATCCTGGTTCTTGAGCTAGACTTTTCAATTTTGTAATTACTTTTCTTTTATTGTTCATCCTGAAAATGAGTGTGAACTTGTGGTAGTAAGAGCTAGATTTTATTATAGCGTTTTGTGTTTTGCTATTAATATACGTTTGAAAAAAAATGGAAACATACAAATAAGGTCAGCGTCCGAATCAGTGTTTAATTCCGTAACAAATGACAATGCACTTTTGAGTGAAAGGCACAAATTTAAAACTCAACGAGAGATCAACTTTTGCGAATAACTAGAACTTTTTATGCACTGCCATTTTTTTTTTTTTTTTTTGAAATATTTTTATAAATTGATAAATTTAATTTAACCAATCTAATATATATATTGAAATATCATAACCAACAAAATTTTACAATTTTTGAAATTTTATTACTATTTTTTTCGAATTTTTTAAAACATGTCATTTTTTTAATGTTGCAAATAGTAAAACATTCCAAAAATGACATGTTTTAAAAAATTAAAAAAATAGTAATAAAATCTCAAAAATTGTAAAATTTGGTTGGCTATGAGATTTCAATATGTAGATTAGCTTAGTTAAATTAGATTTGTCAATTTATAAAAATATTTCTGAAAAAATTCGCGGTGAATAAAAAACTCTATGCACTATGATGTATTAAACTTTATATATATATATATATATATATATATATATATATATAAATTGGCTATTGTCCTTTAGACATGATAGAGCCATAGAGGGCTTCTCCTATTCAGTTTCCGACTATGTTAGGCCCTGATCAAAATGGATAGGATTTGGGATTTCAATTCATTTCATTGGATTGGAATTGATTGGAGATGATTTTGAATTGAAATCCCGTGATCAAAACTAATAATGAAAGAATTGACGGGAATTGAAATCCTATGATCAAAAACCATATAAATATAAGAAAGGAAATGATTTGAATTCTAAAAACTGACCATTTTACCCTCATTATTTAAAAAGAATGTTACAGCTAATTTGCTCTAGGTAATGCTCGTTCCAACGGCTAATTAATAAACAAGTAATTTTAAATGCTCACTCCTTTCAAACACGTCTATAGTTTAAGACCATCTTTCCTAATTCTTCGAGATTTTCAAAACAAATTGTTATATATGATTTTACTACTTTGAAACCATGGTTCAGAAACAACTCTTTATCCTTCATATATAATTTACTCGGAAATGCAAGGCTATATTTAATGTATGTAATTAGAAAGGAGGCACTTTATTGCTCAACTCCATAAACTTGAGAGTCAGAGAAGCAATTTCAGGGCCCGATAGGGCCAAGTTTAACATCTCTTTTCTAAAGAACCAACAATTTACATTTGTTTACCAGTAAGCCCCAACCATGTCTGACCATGTAATAAGAGTTCTCTAAGGCATTTTATCGAACACTTTCCGTGCATCTTCCAAGCTCCCGCATTTTGCAAACATGTTCACCATCTTGGTCTCCACAACACAGTTTGTGCCTGGCAACAGTCTGGCGCAAGAATGGAGCTTTCGGCCGAGTTCGATGGACCCCATGTCGGCACATGATTGTAGAAGAGACATGTAGGTTTTGGGTTTGACAGAGTCGCTCTGTTGAAGGATAAAGATGGCTTCGTTTAGCTTCCCATGGGAGGAGAGCTCAAGCAATCGCGCATCGAGTGTAAAAGGGGCTCCTTGTTTTCTCGGCTTGGAATAAATTTTTGGTTTTGGTTTGCATGTGGAGAGAGTGTTCTCCATGGGAGAGAGAGAAAGAGAGAACAAGGAAACACTACGCCATTAATAAACATTAGTACATGTTTTTTTGTATTATTAGTACCGGTTTTGCAGCGGTACTAATAATAGGGGGTACTAAAAGCAATAAAAAACCGGTACTAATGAGCCGGTAGTAAATCATGAAATAAACCATATTAGTACCGGTTTTTTATAAAAAATCGGTACTGAAATTAATTCATTTAGTACCGGTTTTTTATAAAAAACCGGTACTAATTTAAATATATTTAAATTAAGAAATTATTTAATTAATAATTTAATTAAATAAATAAATATATTTAAATTAAGAAATTATTTAATTAATTAAATAAAAAAATCGAAAATTAAATTAATTTAGTACCGATTTTTTATAAAAAACCGGTACTAATTTAAATATATTTAATTAAGAAATTATTTAATTAATTATTTAATTAATTAAATAAAAAAACCGAAAATTAAATTAATTTAGTACCGGTTTTTTATAAAAAACCGGTACTAATTTAAATATATTTAATTAAGAAATTATTTAATTAATTATTTAATTAATTAAATAAAACAAAACCGAAAATTAAATTAATTTAGTACCGGTTTTTTATAAAAAACCGGTACTAAATTAAATATATTTAAATGAAGAAATTATTTAATTAATTATTTAATTAATTAAATAAAAAACGAAAATTAAATTAATTTAGTACCGGTTTTTTATAAAAAACCGGTACTAATTTAATTTAATTTAAATCTGTAAATTTTATTTAATTAAAATTAATAAAAAAAAACCGAAAAGTTTTGTTGTGTTCCTTGGTGATCCAATTTTCTGATCTCTGAGGATTCTGCTCTCGCAACTCGGTTATATGTTCATTCACATAAGGAGAGACAACAGCGACTTGCTGCAAAATTTTAAGATGGGTTTTTTCTCTTTTTGCAAGGTCCATTGTAATTACTTTCATACCAATTATGCTTTTTCCTAGGAGTCTACCTTCGTGTCTATTTTTGGGCAGGCCAATAGGTTGAACTCCATCTAGGTAATCATTATAGAAATCAATTACCTCTTCTGCAACATATCCTTCAATTATGCTTCCTTCGGGCCGAGATCTGCTTCTGACTAATCCTTTCAATTGACCCATTGCTCTTTCAAAAGGATACATGTACCGCAAAAATATCGGACCGCATTGCTTTATCTCTCTAACTAAATGAATGGTCAAATGCACCATAATAACAAAGAATGAGGGGGGGAAATGCATCTCCAACTCGCATATGGTCTGAACCGCATCGGTTTCCAACTGATTCAGTTTTTCGGGATCGATAACTTTAGAGCAAATTTTATTGAAGAAGAAACACAACTTAATAATAGAATTTCGAACTTCTTCTTTAAAAGATGCTCGAATTGCAACCGGAAGTAACTGGGTCAGCAACACGTGATAATCGTGAGACTTCATTCCAATCAATTTCATATCTTTAATGGAAACCTTTCGTGAAATATTTGAGGAATAACCAGTAGGAACCCTTATAGACCTCAAACACTCCAACAAACTGAGTTTCTCTTTTTTTGTTAAAGTATAAACAGCATTAGGTAACCAATCCCGCTTCTTACTATTATCTTCCTTTGCAGCTAGTTCCAGTCGAATTCCCATTTTCACCATGTCTTTCCTCACGTTAACATTGTCCACTTTTCCTTGAGCATTTAAAATCAAATTAACTAGATTTTCACAAATGTTCTTGATTATATGCATGGCATCTAAACAATGTCTAACATCCAAATAAGGCCAGTATTCGAAATCCCAGAATATAGACCTTTTCTTCCAAAAGCACTTTTCAGGAATTCTATTCACAAATGGTTTGCCCAGTACAATTTTAAGATCCTTCACTTGTTCATAAGTCTGTCTTCCAGATTTTGGTACAGGAGCCCGGCGGTTCTCGGTGTTGCCATCAAATTTGTTCTTGTAAGGTGGCCGACGGTAAGGGTGATGACGACTGAGAAACCTACGATGTCCCAAATAAACAGTTTTTCTACAATTCGATAACCATATCGAATGTGTTTCCTCCATGCAAATAGGACATGCCTTTTCTCCTTTATTTCGGTAACCCGACAAGCTCCCGTAAGCGGGAAAGTCATTAATCGTGCAGAATATCATGGCACGTAAGTTGAAATAATTCCTTGAATGTGCATCAAAGATTTTCACTCCGTCCTTCCACAACACATCAAGATCCTCTATTAACGGAGCCAAATAAACATCTATATCGTTGCCGGGTTGTTTTGGACCAGAAATGAGCAGCGGCATCATCAGATATTTTCTTTTCATGCATAACCAAGGAGGAAGGTTGTAAATAACCAACAAAACTGGCCAAACGCTTCGGTTCGTACTCATGAGACCGTAAGGATTCATTCCGTCCGTGCATGGTCCCAATCTCAAATTTCTAGACTCACTGCCAAAATCAATGAAATGGCTGTCTATATTGTTTCACTGGGGTGAGTCTGCTGGATGTCTGAGTTTTCCATCTTTCTTTCTGCCTTATGCGTGCCATCTCAACAGTTTAGCATCTTTTGAATTACTGAAAAGACGCTCAAACCTTTGTATTATTGGCAAATACCACAATATTTTAGCAGCTGGTCTTTTCTTACAACTTTCTTCTTCATCATCCAAATCACTGTCCCTTTGTTTGTACCGGGATGCATTACATTTTGGACATTTATTGAGGTTTTCATACTCCTTACGAAATAATATGCAATCATTCGGACATGCTGCAATTTTCACTACTTCTAATTTTAAAGGACATAGTAATTTTCTAGCCTTATAAGTTGTATCTGGCAATGTATTATCTGCTGGAAGCATTTCTCGCAAAAGACCGAGCAAAGATGTAAAACTCTTATCGCTCCAATTGTTTTTAGCTTTCAAGTTATATAGCTTAAAAATCGTTTTTATTTTTGAGAATTTCTCTTCATTGCAACCAGGATATAAGGGTATATGAGAGTTTTCATTCAACTTTTGAAACACATCAGGAACATCATCAATAAAATCACTGGGCAATTCATTCATCATTTCATCCAAATCATTTTCTCTAATGTCATCATTATATTGTTGTTCACTTAGATTTTCTATATGATCATCATCACCCACTATTACATTATCATCTGTATCATCCCCACAATCATTTTGTACAATATTTTCCAAATCATCAGACACATTAATATTGCTCGTTCCAGCATCTAAATTTTCTTCCAAATTTTCTCCATGTTTAACCCATCGGAGGTATTTAGGTGTTGTCATCCATCCACGCTGAATCAGATGTGATCTAATCACATTACTATCATGTCTCTCGAAGTTAAGGCAGCGTTTACAGGGACATAAAATTCTGGGTTTTCCTGTCAACTTTCGATGTTCTTCTGCACATTTTATGAACTCTTCAACAACTTGAACAAATTCATACGATATTCTTGAATAATCAAACATGTACTTCTCCCTTTGATCCATCTGTATATATATCCAAAAAATCAGAATTTAGGGTTTATAGATTCAAAATGCAACATATAAGGTTTTTGGGCCGGTTACCATCCTAGCCCGCTCTTTGGATACTCTTGTCTCATTAGCGAGCGTACGTTAGATACAATGTGTTGTCTGAGAAAAATTCGGCAGCATTTCCCCTTATGTTCCCTGAATACGCAAACACACAATTGCTCGTGCGTACGTATTCGTGGGAACATAAGAGGAAATGCTATCGAATTTTTCTCAGACAACGCATTGCATCTAACGTACAGCTCGCTGTCCTAAATGAGACAAGATAGTATCCAAAGAGCAGTACTCCCGACCGGGAGTACCATCCGAGATTAATCCCTAATGGATTAATCTCGGACGGGCAAATAGACCTAAAATAGTTCAAATTCCGGCAATTTGGTTTTATATGACAATACTTAACTAAAAGAGATGCAAATACCGATTATAACCATTAGGGATAATGCACATACAAATCGACAAATTAACAAAAAAAAATTATTGAAGATTAAAATAAAATTACCGTAATTGCCCTTCTCTTGATCGATCGGCCTCTTCAATAAGAAAACCTCAAATTCGAATTTTTTTAGCTCTCCTTTGATCTCCTTTGCATCCTCCAATGATTTTTCAATTTTTTTGAATTTTTGTAAATTTTTTGCTATTTTATTTATATGGTTTTTGAGAGTAAGAAAATTTTCGGTTTTGTAGAGAAATGATAAGTATATGACCCTTGAGAGAGAGAGGAATAGTGAAGGAAGACATGTATTTCGACTAATAAATATCTGCCTATTTTTAGTACCGGTTTTTTATAAAAAACCGGTACTAAAAATCGCTTAAAAATAAAAAAAAAACGGTTTTATTTTAGTACCCGGTTTTTTATAAAAAACCGGTACTAAAAATCAATTAATTAGTACCGGTTCTTTATAAAAAACCGGTACTAAAGGTTTGAATTTATAAAAAAAAAAACCGTTAGATTTTTAGTACCGGTTTTTTATAAAAAAACCGGTACTAATTAATTGATTTTTAGTACCGGTTTTTTATAAAAAAACCGGGTACTAAAATAAAACCGTTTTTTTTTATAAATTCAAACCTTTAGTACCGGTTTTTTATAAAAAATCGGTACTAATTAATTGATTTTAGTACCGGTTTTTTATAAAAAACCGGTACTAAAATAAAAACCTTTTTTTTTTTTGTTTTTAGACGATTTTTAGTACCGGTTTTTTAAAAAAACCGGTACTAAATAATAAATCTGACAATTACGAAAATGCCATGATTTATTATTAGTACCGGTTTTCTTAAAAACCGGTACTAATGAGCCGGTACTAAAAATCATTTTTGTTGTAGTGAAAGCAGCTTTGTTACTTCATTTCATTGGATTGGAGAAAAAGTGCGATTTAGATTTGATCGAAAATGGTTTAAAATCGGAAGAAAAGAGGAGAGATCGAGGGTATTGTTGTCTTTTTACCATCAACGCGAATGATCTAACTTGGTGGGTCCGGAGGCGATGCGTAGCGACCTTCCGAAATCCGACGAAAGTTCGAGTCACATCGCAGGATTTCGGAAGCCTCTAATTCTCCGACAGAATCCGATAAAATCAATTGAAATCCAAAGTTTTACTTGCTAGTGATCCCGTGTCCCGCGCGGATACGTGTGCGATTCGCGTGCGATGCGCACCGGATGCGCCAGCTGGCGAATCTGAATATTTTATTTTATTTAACCACACGATACGGTCAAAGACGAAATGCGCAGGTCCCAGGAAAATTTATGGAATGCCACACCCACGGGAAATCTCACCTTTGCGCAGATGAAGCACAGGACGACTCTTGCCCTATATATACTATCTATGTATTAGTTCTATTTCCATTGTGGGACTAAAATTATACTTCAAAACCGGACAAATAGGAATACTTATTGGGCCTAGGTAGTGAGGTGGGCCTTGGGTGCTTCAGCAGTTCGGCTTCTCAAAGTTTTTTTACTGTCAACTTATTTTCGTTTTGTTTTTTTTTGCCCTTTTATTTTTCATAGTTTAATAATTGTTAACTTTCTCAACATAAATTAAAATATAAAAATTATTTTTTAATTACAAAATATATTATTATTATTATTTTATATATACTACCGTATTCTAGGTTTTTTGAAAAATGACATATCTCTGCACCAGCATTGTATCCGATACGATACCCGCACCCGCATTCTAGTAACATAGGTTTCCGATAGTTGTATTGCTGTAAGAGTCGTGCAAGGATGAAATCTGGCGGTTCGCATTTAGACGCTGAGAGAGCGATCTATTTACATCTGACGTTAAATCTCTCAATTAATTGATCTACTCTCTCCGTCTCTTTGTTCCCCTCTTATCGTCTCCATCTGTATGCCAAAGCAAGGCCACAGATGTCGAAGAAAAAAACCCAGGCGGCTACTCGGCTCCTCCCACCTCGGTCCTTTTCCTAAGCAACTCGCAACGATTAGAATGGAGACCCTCTACACGTCTCTCTCTACCTCAACGCAAATAGTGCACTAGCTAGACTAAAAAAAAAGAACTCATCATTTTTTATACGGATCTAAGCAGAGAAATATGGATCCAAAACCCTTTGGCAAAAGAAAAGCTACATATTCTCGTGATCACGTTTAGTGCCTAAACGCAATAAAACTTCAGAAATTAATTAATTAAGTTTTAAAACTTAACTAAAATTAATTGATTTGACTGCAATTACCTAAGTTTTAAAAATTCAGAAATTGCAGCCATTTGGTCAAACCCCTTGCCGACGAGTCAGGCTAGTCAGGGTTTCAGTCCAAACATTCAGGGAATTTGAGAGAAAGAGAGAGAGTTTGTGTGTGTGAGAGAGAGAGTTTGCGAGATGGAGAGAGAGAGTTTCCTATTCAGAAATTGCACGCGTATGGCAATTTTTCAGAGAGAGATGACGACGAGATGCATAAACATGGCTTGTTCAAATTCCAGTTTAGGTCTACGAAGACGGAAGAAATGGAGGAGCTCGATAGGAGTAACGGAAAAAATTAACGAAGAAGCCCTCTTCCAGATTTCAAAAGACAATTGTTAAAAATAAACATCCATCCTCGCCGTACGTCTATTTCTGTGCACGAATCTTGACACTATCTAAAGGCTAAAAACTGAATAGAAAAAATTGTTAACTCTTATCAAAAGACAATGACCAAATTTTATATTTTTTTGAAATTTTTAAGTATTTATTTTGAATTTTTAAAAACGGTTGTTTTTGAATGGTTCAGAACTAATTAGATTAATGATTTTCTAAAATTTCAAAAAAATACTTAGAGATTTCGAAAAAAATGTAAAATTTGCTCTGAATGGAAATTTCAATAGGGAGATCGTATTAGACGGTTTGGATCGGTCATTTTGAACTAAATTTCGTAATTTTAAACGCGACTCACGAACCATTTGACGAGTTGCAACTCACCATAGCAAAACTCTCTCTCTCTCTCTCTATATATATATATATAGAGAGAATGGCTAACGCGCCATCGATGGCACATGCCATCAATTTTCTATCGAATCGTTTTTCGAAATTAGAAAGTCAAACGGTCGATCCAAACCGTTCAAGTTGATCAAAATATTGAAATACCTTTGGAGACCAAATTTTATATTTTTTCGAATTTTTTTGCTATTTATTATGATATTTTCAAATTGGAGGGCCTAAAATACTCTAATCATAATATTTTTAAAAATATCATAATAAATAGCAAAAATATCATATTTTAATATGGAGAACAACTTGAACGGTTCGGATTGACCGTTTGAATTTTGGATCTCGAAAAATGACTTGATGGCACGGGACCCTCCGTGCCATCGATGGCACGTTAGCCATTCTCTATATATATATAGAGGTGGGATAAAGTGCCATAGATGGCAATGCCATAGATGTCTTTTTTGAGTCATTTTTTGAAGATCCGAAATTCAATCGGTCAATCCAAACCGTTCAAATTGATCAGCATATTGAAATACCGTTGGAGACCAAATTTTACATTTTTTTGAATTTTTTAGGTATTTATTTTGATATGTTCAAATTGAGGGTCTGAAATACTCCAATTATAACGTTTTTTAAAAATATCATAATAAATAGCAAAAAAAATTCGAAAAAAATATAAAATTTGGTCTCCAAGGATATTTTAATGTGGTGAATAACTTGAATGGTTCAAATTGAGCATTTGAATTTTGGATCTCGAAAAACGACTCTATGGCACGGGACCCTCTGTGCCATCTATGGAACATTAGCCATCCTCTATATATATATATATATATATATATATATATATATAATTATATGTCGCCTAGAGGTATAAAAAGCTCTTTGCGATCTTTCACATCATGCATGCATAGGGGTGAAAACGGGGCGGATAATCTCCGCTCCGAATCATATCCATATCCGTAAAATAGCGGATTCGGATAATACTATCCGTATCCGAACGGATGCGGATTCGGATTTTTTTAAACGGATATGGGAAGCAATATTAGTGCGGATATGGATGCGGATACGGATATTTATCCGTATCCGTATTTCTATCCGTTTTGTATATGGTAATGAACACTTTTTTAAAATAACATCATAATTGACATATAGGTATAACTATTTCAATTATATATATAGCATCATAATTGACGATTATTTTTTTTTACTATAAGATGATGCCAATTTTTCTATAAACTTGATTAAAGTTTGCTTTTTGTGATGTCTCAATATGTGCAAATAAGATGTTTTTTGTGGTTGTCTTTCTATATTTTTTGATTTAATTCTATAGTAGTCATAAAAAAATATACATTACACTCTTCATTTTGAATATTGTCTTTTGTTTAATAAAATAAATTGAGCAAAATATTATCCGTATCCGACAAAATATATCCGTATTCGTATCCATATCCGACAATATCCGAACCGTATTCGTATCCGTTTAACATCCACGCTGTATCCGTATCCGAACATATCCGTATCAGTATCCGAATCCGAAAAAAATTATGGATACAGATTTGATATGACCACTATCCGCTCCGTATCCGCCCCGTTTTCATACCTATGCATGCATACAACGTATGTACAATATGTAATATATCATTTCTGAATGCAAAAGATCGACGAATTGGGATTTATGGGCAACAAAAGAATTGTAATTTACTTCCTAAGTACGAGTATTAATACCAAAAAAAAAATTATAGGCCCATGATAGTCTCTATCGGCTGTTGCGCCTAAAACAAGACACCTATCTTGTCATGATTTAGGAAAGCTAAAGGAACATATTAAAACCAAATTGGAATAATTAGATTTATGCCATTACAAAAAGCTGTCAATTTGAAAAATGCCACTGTTAAATTGATAATTAGATTTATATCATTACAAAACTACTAAAATTAGTTTTATGTCATTATTTTCTCAAAAAAAATATGATAAATTCTAAATATGCCACTGTCATTATTTTTTAAATTCCCGAATTATCCTTGTTAATATATGTACCTTCTTCCTCCCTCCTCCCGTGGTCTCCAATGGCGAAAGGGGAAAAAAAAAACAATGCACTCTTCCTTTTCGTATAAATTAAATTAAGAATTTTGTACATAAGATTAAGAATCTCAAGCCATCCCAAACCATCCCAAACCGGTAATCTAGAATTGCTCCAATTATTAAATAATCAAACCTATAAATCTAAATCACCCTAATTTATAATGACACACAAAGCTAATTTTTCATTTAGTGATGACATTTTTCTAATTTCAATTTTTTGTAGTGGCATTTTTAGAAGGGTAAAATTATCATATCAATAGATCGATGGCATAAAACTAATTTTTGCTATTTTATAGTGGCATAAAAATAATTTATCATTTAATGATGGTATTTTCTAATTTTGATTTTTTTAACAGTACGGCATAAACCTAATTAACCCAAAGAAATTTAATGATTCAGCAAAAATCGTTTTTCTAGATATTTGATATTTACACTAGACAATAATATGGCATTGTCCTCCGTTAATTGAAATTTTATTGAAAAATATCATTAAAATAAATATCATGTTAACTCAATTAATATGGCACTAGTTCTATTCTCGCGCGTTGCGCGATGCATTCCTATCTAAATATGCAGCAAAACGGTTTTCTAATGAGCGTGGATATGTTATCAATGACATAAATACAATGACATATATAGTTTGTTAAATTGTAAAACATTCGTTAATCAAATGATTATTGTTAACAAATGATGCCAAAAAAAATGATATCAGTTCCAAATTAGCTAATTAACTTTTCAAGCAATGCAAAATTGACACAAAATAGATATCAGTTCCTACACCAATTACAAATTATCCAAGCAAATCTAAACACTGAATTGATGGAACTATTTTATACTTTCTTAACTTCAAAATATTCTGTATAAAACTGAACATAGTTATTACAATTTTTCTAAAAAAAATTCTACTGTACAAAGAGGAACAATAATCTATTAGACAAAGGGGAATAACAATCTTATCTCTCATATGACAGTACTGGATCGTCAATCAAACGAACAAAATCATCTATTACGACATATTCACCATAAAATACGAATTCTTTGTTTTCCTCTAAAGTAGTTACTAATTCTTTGTCTATCCTAATGGCTAACAGAGTCCATTCCTTTTTAGCTTTTTTTTTTGTACATTAAAAACTTCTGAACTGTCACCAAAAAAGTTTACTGCCTTTGTCCTCATTTTGATGATATGCCAATTTTCAGATGGTGGTATGAGCATATAAAAAACATAAATTGTAGTGGATGTTATAAAGTAGGAATATAATTATTATCTTTCCTTTTTGGTTTTAAAATTTAGGCGATATTATCACTTTGTGAAATGACATTAGAGGAAGCTATTGGTAATGTGGTCCGGATTTGCTAACTGGCACCGCAGCACCAGCTGGTCCAACATCTAAACGAATTCATATAACTAAAATAAAACTAAAGAGGAATAACATCTACTTACCTTTCATTGAGATCGATATGAATAAGTTTTACCTTATTGAGATAATTATAATTATAATTCAAGAGAGCTATACAATAGCAAAATTCAGTCCTGAAAAATGTCAGAGACAATCATCACATAAATTTCTCCTTTCATGGCACATAAATTTCTCCTTTCATGGCTGCCTTGCAATAAAGTCTATGAAAACTATACTTGTCTATAAACGATGAATCTAATTAAACTATGCTAATTAAGAAAAGAGTGAAAATTTTGGTACCAAATTGAAGAACTCAAGCAAGTCATCAACCAATTTGGATTTCTTTTCTTCTTTCTTATGAAGAAGTTTAGACCTCCTTCCAGAATAGATGTTCTCCATGATTTCTGATCAAAAGCAAAAAGCACACACATCAAAATTAAAAAAATGTGTTCGCTGAGCCTCTAAGCGCACAACAATATATTATGAGTTGCTGATCAGCAAGCATTGACATAACACAAATACAGAGAATATATCACACGAAACACATTGGGCACACTTTCAAATTAGAGAACAGTGCATAAGAAGAAACCCAACCCAGGTAAAATTGTCGTCCCAGCGACACCCTAACATGAGATCCAAAACTGCACTTGATATGTTAATCCATACTTTGTCGAAAGAGGTACCAACATCTAAGTTCAGTGTTAATATGCACCCTGTCAAAATAGGTACTCACATCTAATTATAGGTACTCATCTCCTTTGTACATTTCTAAAAGAAAATAACAATTTAACAACTAAAATCAACCAACTAACTCAATTCCATCACAAATCAACAAAAGAACAATACCTTTAACTATGGACCGATCTCAGCATGTTCTCTTGTGAATCAACTTGTTGACAGGATTGATCTCGGCATAGCCATGCAACATCCCCTACCAATTTTAGGGCTTTGACTGACTATTGCATGGCCTTCGTTGTTTCTCTGCAGTGAAAAGTGCCTCTTTTGATTTAGAAACTGCCAGATAAGCATGCACCAGGCCTGAAAATAATCACTAAAAAATGATTTAACACAACTAAATAATATTTAAAATAAGATTAATGCACATAATTACTATTATTCCAGTCAGCCTGATAGTTATTTCTATTGGTTTGTGAAAATCAGTATAGTATGTCTACCATAATCACAAACTAAATTGCTGCTAGATATTTATATTTTTTTTTCTTTGTATATAATAAACTTTTTAGTTTAAAGTTAGTCAAATGCGTGACATTTTCACTGGCAAGAAATCTGTAATGTCGATTTGATGTTAGTTACCACTTGTACCAGGCAGTGGCATAAATTACATATTTAGTGAATGAAACGTTCATTTTGTTGGTCATTCAATAGATATAACTTTTTAAAAATACACTATTCTGTTGGTTTGTGCATTTTATTTGTTGGGTTTCCAACAAACATATTATCTAAAAAAACACAACTTAGATAAGCATTCTTAGTTGTTGGACTTTCAACAAATATACTATTTAAAAAAAATACTATTATGCTGGTCCTATATCTAATTTAGCTTCTCACCGCCTATATAGAAAACTCAAGTTCACACTTTAACAATCATTTTTTGAGACCTCTATGTTCCTTTTATCTTGAAGGAAAACATTTTTCCAAATTCTATAAGTCAAAAAGGTTAAATACTTTGCAGAGGGTCTAAGAATTTAAATAGATAATAAAAAAAAAATTTATTCTTACCAATCAATAAATTTAACTATTCTGTTGGTCTTGATGTCTCTACAGTATAACATGCAGAACATGTTCCTTGTAATCGTGTGCACATGTTGGCCAATTTGTGAATCCATTCAAGCTAGAGATAGAAATCTCCTTACCAGCTACATCAGATAATACAACTGATGTCAAATCATTTACAGAGATATGGAGATCTTGATATAAAGAAAATGATTAAAAAATTTGAGGAAGTGCGATATAAGATTCTAAATAGATAACGAAATGAACCATTTTGTTCTTACAAATAAAAAGATATATAACTATTCTGTTGGTTTTGAGGTCACTAAAAATGGATAAAATTTAAGAAAGAACATACTGGATAAAAGATGACCAGTATATAAGAAGCTCATCTATTTTTTTTTATAAAAGGAAAATTAACTTCAATTCTTGGATGTGGCAAATAAAGCCACACCACATTTTCTAATTAAACATTAATCCATCAAAAAGTAAAGGAGCACTAAATTGATGAACCTTCTTCATGGTTGTAGCTTGTTCTCTATCTTGGATATCTTATCGAACACCTTCCATGCAGTGAACTCCTCACCTCCTTATTCAACATCGTAAGACTTCAACCTTTTCCACACTCTCTCTAAAGAGAATGAAGCCTTAAAAAACACCAGAATCAAAGAGGAGCTGAAAATAAAATTGCAAAAGTAGGCAAGATATAATACCTTGCAATAGTATGGATGAAGATTAAAGCCTATCAATCAGGGCAAGCACGTGATCTTTGCAAGAGGAGTGGATCTGCAGTTTGTAAAAACTCGTGACTTGACTGGGATTTGTGGTAAAAAATTTAAATATTCTGTAAATTAAAGTTCAATACCTTTATAACCAATTTTTGAGGCTTTCTGTACAAATCGTTTGTGAGATCATTACAAGAGAATAAAAGAAATAGCATGTTAGGTAAAAATGATAAAATACTAAACCACCTGTGCTACATGAAATGGTTTCAATAGCAGTTGTTTAATATATACTGGTTCCTGTCAAAATTTATCTTTATAAGGCTCTGATCGGAATACTTCATTATATGGAATTGATTTCATTTCAACAGAAAATAATTCATTAGACAATTGACACAAATTGACATTTAATGATCGGAAACAATGGAAAATGGAAAAGTAATGGATTTCTACTCTACTAACATGACCATTTTGCCCTCAATTTGGCTCTTTGTGACCCGTCAGTGAATTATCCTCTTTTTCCTCACAGAAAGAAACCTTTCGAGTCCCATGAAATTTCTAGTAGAGGAGAGATGGACAGAGTGAGAGAGGGATTGCCATATAGCTGGATCGCCATGGCTAAATCTAGTAGAGGAGAGGGAGAGAGCGAGAGAGAAGGACAGATCGCTGCAAAAGGTATTTTATCGAAAGGATTTTTTTGTCCGATGGAAAAATTTATCGCTCTGCGCTATTGAAATCTCACGAAATTTCTTGCTTTTTCCTGAGAATTGTTTGACGGAAAATTCTCCCACCAAATCACACCGATTGAACTCATTTCTTATCCGTAAACCTTTTCCGATCAGAGAATTTGGATAAACGGAAAAATCCATTTCCGATTCTTACCCAAAAAAAGGTTTCCGATCAGAGCCTAAGTTACTAACTGCAGTCTCCTTTAACTTGCTGCGATAGATTTTACTTTCATAGCAGCATAAGCTTTTCATACTATCAGTTTTTGACATATTGCCAAACTGATTTGACTTTTTGTATCTAATATTCAGCCTCAATCACCCCAAACAATCAACCATATTTGTATCCCTAAACTACAATATAAGTATCCTTTCTCTGTTCGAAGCAAAACCAGACCTTTTTTGTTTATTTAGTCCTGCATTCTATTGCTTCTTATGTTGTACATAATGATTACTGAAAATATGAACAGAGGAAGAAACACAATAAACATTAGCACTAATTATACTAAATTAGATTCAGAGGATATAATAATTAGACAAAAGGCGATTCTAATTTTACCTCAACGCACATATTTTCTCTTCAGCCTGATGGGAATGAACCTTTGTGCCAGATGCCCTTGCTCGCATAACACAATTTTTTAGTCTGTATCTTAAAAATATTAACTACACGCCATTATATGATGTTCTCACACCTATAAAATAAAGAGTTGTTTTCATATTTAAGCTTTTGATTACTAATTTTTCCAACGATATCTGGGGCAAAAACGAACTCCAATTAAAATGCTTCTAATAGAAAATCACAAATCAATTTTTCTAAATTACCTATAAGATGTAGAGAAAGTTGAAAATCACCATTTTGTTGCTTTAAAATGCATGCCTGCAGAGTAAATAAAGAAGGAAAAAAAAATTAGTTAGAAAGCTTCAACATTTTAGCCAAGTTGAAAGGGAAAATACTATGCCAGGGGTAAAATTTACTTGGTACTTGCGTGTACCAATGCAATAAGCAATTAAAAAAAGATAGAACTTAATATAAAAAAATGGCATTGCTTAGCCAAGTTCAACATTAAACAAAATTTCTTCATTTTCTTTGCAATCGAAAGATAAACAGAGAGATAGGCGTGACATATCAGGTGAAGCTGCAAGATTGCGTGAAATCAAGTAAGAAACATATCTCCGTGCAACTCTCGAGAAGAAGAGAAGAGTAGACAAAACCAAATGAAAAGAAATGGTACTCATTTGAAAGAGAAGCTACCGATCTGCTCATCTGTAAGATTTATGTTGTGAACTAAGATCGGAGGTCGTTGCAATTCGCAAAAGAATTAAAAAAGAGTTGCAACCCTAGTTCCTTTTTGCCTCGGTAGTTGTGTAGCTCAAACCGGGGAGAGAGAACAAACAAATGGAAATGGGGAGGAAACGCAGAGAGCCAAAGACTAATCAAAGCCAAATAGACAGCTGAATGAAGCTAACAGAGTGGATCAAGTAACACAGAATGGATGGCTCAGATTTTTTACTGTACTAACCACAGTGCCAAGAGGCCTGCACGTGCAGCTCACGCCACGCAAGATGAATATATTTCTAATTCTAATTCTAATTTCAGCCGCCCTTCTCTAAAAATGAAAAAGCCGACTAAAAAAAAAAAGGCCTAGTTACCCAATAAAATTACAGTCATCCAAGCCTTAAAAATGTCGAAAAGTAATGTCCGCAAAAGCCCAGTCCCAAATGCTTTCACTAGCTTTTTTGCGTTGAAATCAAAAGATAATATAATTTTTTGACCTATCACTTATGTTCATTGTCCCCCTCATCTTTAGATCCTGGCATTGTTAGATATGAGTTATGACTGTGTCTTTGTCCTACGTTTGGATATGTCTAGGAATAAGACTACGTAAATTTGTTTTTAACCATTCAAATTCTTCACAAAGTTACAAATTTTCTAATATTATTTCTCTTATTCCTCTTATTCCTTAGCGATCCAAACGGAGTCTTTGATAGTAGTTATTAATGAAAAGCGGCGAGGTTCCTCTCACTTGTTATTTTGGATATGCTTTGTCACTAATTGCATGTGCTATGTATATGTTATTCTCCTTTAATTAATAGTGTATGAATATGTTATCTCCTTTATTTCAGTTTTTTTGTTTGAATGTACCAGAAAGGGGTCAATTGTTGGTGTATGGACAGACTAATTGAATTGTGTTGTTTGAATGTTATCTCCTTTTTTTTTTGTTTGAGTGAAACCGTATGTTTTGTAAACCCAACAAGAAAAGGAACAACTAACGTGTGGTACATGGCCTGAAATATATACATAACTTTGTCTTAGTAAATCGTACATGATTCAGCATGCCAAAAAATTCACAGTAATGAATTCACTTAATAACAGATCACCAAAATATTTAAGAGAACACAGAATTTGGAAAAAAAAAAATAAAAAAAATCTTTTATTTGCGCCATGTCTTCTTCTTCACCAAAATTCTCAAATAGTCTCTGCTTCAACATCTTCTATCTATGCCTGTCTTCTTCTTTCTTTTATTTTATAATTTAATTAAAAAATATAAATAAAGAGTTAGTAGCCTAATAAAAGTGTCCAACAGATTAAAAAAAAAAGTTCTCATGTTACTAATCATGTTGGCACAATTCAAACAATTTAAAGTTACAAATTATTCAATTAAAAAAAATTCAAGAGCATCTGTAAGTTCATTCTCACTCAATTAAAAGAATTGCAAGAATTAAGACAACTACCTGAACATATGCACCATCATTGTTAACATCTGCTGCTACATCATTATTAGCATCTGGCGCTATATGTTCACAGTCGCTCATGCTGTAAATTGGAAGAGCAGATTACAGAAGATGAGCATACAAGTTGTATCACAGAAGATGAGCATGTAAGCAAAAGGGGGAAAAAAAGAACAATGGATAACCCCTTTTTGTTCAGTACATGATTAACTTTGTATTTTGCAGAAATCATACTTACTTAAAGCCTTCAATAATTCACTGCTTACTTATTTAACTAATGAGCAGTAGATGTATACTCAAAAAGTAACTTAAATTTGTTACAATTTGGCTTTACTTGGATTTAATAGATGTATAGCTAGGCATAGGGTTCCTTTAAATGTTGCTACACACAAATTTTTAAAATTTATGGAAAACTAATTACAAAAAAACGATAAAATAAAAGGAACCAAGGTTTTAGGAACTTTACTGGTATTGTGGACGATGAAACAAAATAGAAAGTCCAAATTCATTTTTTGTTGATCATTTTCTTTATTTATTCTTGTTTACTTGGGTTCTGTACCTACAAAGAAATATGACTTAAAATTCAAGCGCTGGCCCAAGTATCATACAATGTTGATAGGTTTCAACCGGAGTCGGATCCTCTGGTCGTTTTTTACAAACAACCACTGATTGTTTTTTGATTTGGACCGTCCGATTTAATCTCAACGGTTAACATTTTTTCGGGCCTAGCAATCGTGATTTTAGCACGGGGCATCCATAGCACTTAAGATTAAATCAGACGGCTCAGATCTAAAAATGACCAGAGAATCTAGTTCCGGTTTCAACCTTACCAGTACAAAGTGTCCCCACAAAAAAAAAGGTATTTCCTTCCGAGAGTATTCTCTCTTTATGCTTTCTTATGGGCACTCGTTTTTTCCAGGTATTTGGTTCAAGTTACTTGGAAAGGCTTAAAGCTCTACCTTGTAATTCAAAGTCTACAAGCAATTTTCTTGGTGTATCCATAAAAATACATGATTCTTTACCCAATGTCAACCCAGATGCACGAAAGAGGGGGGAGAGAGAGTGGGAGAGCAGTACCTTTCGATTTGGGCGGAAACCTTAGGCTGCGAAATCGCGTGAGAAGAAGTCCGAGCTATCAGCAGAAGAGGCAAGAGGAGGGTCAGAAGAAATTTAAGTCAATCGAAACCATTGTTCTCAATTAGAATCGAGAGGGGAGAGAGTAAGAAAGGTGGGAGCAAAAATTCTTTGATCGATAGATGGAGAGACGACTCAGACGAGAGGCACTGTTTTAGTCGCTGGAAAAATAAGGAAGAGAAACATCCGAAACTCACCCATCTAGCGACCTCATCAGAACAAATCCGGAAGCAGATCTAACGATTTAGATTTTCAGTGCACAAAAGATTCAATACATCACAGTGCACAATAACATTTCTCTCTCTCTCTCTCTCTCTCTATATATATATATATATATTGATTAAACTCAAAAAAATATATATATTGATTGGCTAAAGTATACTCCAGCATACAGATTAAACTCGTATGCTAGAGTCATTACTCAAAATCTAAAATTCAAACAGTCGATCCAAACCGTTCGAGTTGTTCTCCATATAAAAATATCTTTCAAGACCAAATTTTACATTTTTTTAAATTTTTTTGCTATATATTATGCTATTTTCAAATTGAATGGTCAGAAATACTCCTTTACAACTCCTTTATGGTGCTTTTTTAAAATAGCATAATATATAGTAAAAAATTCAAAAAAATATAAATTTTGGTTTTCTAAGAATTTCAATATGGAGAACAATTTCAAAGATTCGGATCGACTGTATGCATTTTAGATTTTGAGAAACGACTCCAGCATACGGACTATCTGAATGTATGCTGGAGTATACTTTAGCCAATCTCTCTTCTCTCTCTCTCTCTCTCTCTCTCTCTCTATATATATATATATATATATATATATATATATATATATATATATATATTATATTATGAGAGAAGAATACTCCGTATGATGAGAGCAATTTAAAAGAAATATGATTTAGTTTAACATGTTATATCTGTATGTATAACTGTAAATTGATTATCGCATCTGCCGTTTTGTCATCGTTTGTCATCACTTCAACAAAATGAACACATAAATTAGACAAATGAACATATAAATAATCAAAGTGAATAACAAGGTAAACGTATAAATGATCAAAGTGAAAAAGTACGACAAGTATGAAGAAAATGCGAACTTAATATATATAATAAATAATAGAATCATATTTTGTGAAGTGCTTTCAAACTTTGGCAAGAATTTTTTTTTTTCCGAAACAAGTGGAAAATATCCACTTCTTTTCTTTTTATGAAAAATATACCCAAAAATTCAGTTAAAAAAAAAATCGCAGTCCACTGAAAAGCAATCCAAACCTCTTTTCATATTCCAAAGTTTTTTTAATTTATTATTTATTAACAAGCGTTAAAGGATGCTTGAACTATGCATTATAGAAATCAAATTTATGTAAGGTACACATTGGGGCGGTTTGGATCAAGTAGGAATTTGAAGAATTTTTTATTCCTAAACATAAATTTATTATAAACAATTCAAACTTTTCATAAAATTATACACTTTCCAATACTTTATGTTTAGGAATTGAAAATTTTTTCTATTTTTAAGCGATCCAAACAGTCCCATTATAATTTTCAAGTACGAATGAGATATATATGAAGTCACATAGAACTTTTGTGCATTGCCATTTTACCTGAAAAGATTGAATTTGCACTTATTAATTACATTGTTTTCGCTTAGGCTAGCCATAACAATGTAAAAAAAACAAAAATAAAAAAATAAAAGCAACATAGGTGCATCATATACTACATGAAACATGTTATTGAAGATCAAAAGGATTCACTTTTTCCTCGGTCCACAGACAGAGGACCTTGTTAAAACCAGCGTATACAACAAATTAAAAAATGGTAATGTTTGTTTCTTGCCGGAGAATTTTACTCGTCGTCAATAAATATAAAAAAATACACCCTACCACGGTATAATATATATTTCGTTGGAACATTTTACAGTAAAATAAATTTTTAAGTCAGACTTAAATTTAAATTATGAAAATCTATGACTGGTTAAGACTCAAATTTAATATAAAATTTCAGTCCACCAAAAATTACCCTATTTCATATTAATTTTCTTCGGCTACAACTACAATTAGTAGCTTGGCCTACGTAATTTACAATAATCAGTGTTCAAATATTAATAATTGATCTTTTTATATTTTCTGATTCAGTATGAACACCAATACATAGTCATCATGTTCCCCATGATCTTATTCAATATTTAAATAAAAATCAAAATCACAAAACTCAAGCTCCTCAATTTGCTGCCAACACAAACACAATAAAGGAATAAAGCAATAACAATGTTCATACTTAATTTGTAATACAGGAAGAAAGAAAAAGAAAACGCAGGACCACTCAATAGAAACCAGATAAAATTGGCGGATGAGCATAAGGACCTTTCAGCCAACCTGTTGCTATAGTTCTGTATGCTGCCTCAGTTAGATGTATTCCATCCCAATTTATGTAAGTAGATGGGTTCGAGCAAGCTGATACTCCGGGTTGGCCGCAAGTAGCAGTGAGGTTGTAGTTATATGGACCCCCTCCTCCGCAGCAAATTTTAAGGGGCGCTCCGTTAGTAAAGCCTGAATATTCAGTTAAAAAATAAAAACTGATGAAAATGAGGAGCTAGAAAATTAAATTGAAGTTATTTGTAACTAATGTCTTCATTAATAAGCAAAAACTCACCAAATTTTTCTGGGTTCTTCAAGAAATTGATTACTGGCTCGTAATAGTCACCATAGATAATTTTGGCTTTAGGATACTTAAGCTGGAGCTGCACGCCTGCACCACTGCTTCCCTTAGCTTAATGTTGTGATAGTATCCAATGGTGTTGTAATGTTTCAAGCATCCAAGATGATCATAGTCGGACTTGTTTGTACTGGCGTATAATGTCAGCATAATCGGTATGCATCCTGTTGGTAAGTTTCCAGGTAGTACGATAGTTGTGGCACCTTGTTCGAGCAACGACTGTAAGCAATAAATGAGCGTGAAAATTTGAGATTTACCGCATAGTTTATTTATTCTCCACATTTAACGAAGCTCACAATTTGCCACAGTTTGCAAGTACACCAGAGTATAATGTATATTTCTACAAGCTGATATATAAATCTTTAATCAAGAAACTAATAATAATGACGATGACAAAGATGTCTTTAGCTAGCCAACATCGATGTTGTAGCATGTTATGCCTCTTTCCTGCTTACTTAACCCTTGTATGTTAGTACAAATATTTATATCTCGATCAATTACATCATATATATATATAGGTGATATTTTCATAATTAAATCAGCACGAAAATGTTATTTTTTTTCCTTTCAATTTCGTATGGTTTAGGAACTTACAAACTAGCATTCTGGACCCAAATATCTTTTTCAAGCTGCCTTCTTTTCAAACTCCCCATTTGAAAAATAATTAAGTTATTACTTATTAATTGTTGAAAAATTCAAAGTCTAAGCCACTGATAGCTTTATTTTTGAAAAGAAAGCACCAAGAAGAAAATTAATGAATGCAATAACTTTGTAGCTACTTAATTATTTTTCATGTCATACATCAATTATGTCTTTTAAGTATTATTAATTGATTTCTACGAAAGGGAGCTGTAGACCAAGCTATTAACACTCAAATAGGGCGTTTTCATATATATATTTTATTTCCGCTTATTGCTATTTTTTCTTATATTGTGTGGGGGTGTGTATTCAAAATTCAATTGATGCAACTAATTAAAAATTAATTCTTAGGACGTACTTCCATAAGCTACGTACATACCTCAGCTGCCTCTTTAGTGGTGTTGATAACAACTGGTACGTAGGACTTGACTTCGCTTATGGATTTTCCTGCTGACAATACGAAGGTGTAATCGTTTCCTCCAAACTCTCCAAATATAAAGAGTGATTTTCTGAAGTAATCCTTGCATGCTGTGTGAATTAATTTTTTTACTTAATTAGAAATTGGAAAAGCACTAAAATAATGCACTTTACCACAAGTATCCAAAAGAAGTAACATATATGAAATAATCAAAAACAAATTTAATTACATACAATCAGTTGTGTTACATATGGAAGTCTTGAATTGATCGAACCATCCGAGTTGAACGCTAATTGAGGTATCTGTTCCCGGTATATTAGTAATGTTATGTTGACGGAAGTAGTCAAGGCTAAGTCCTGTCGAACCAATGACTGCGAAGTTCACTCCCTTGTGGTAATCTTGGCCCATTGAGAAGTATGGTGGTACCAGAGGAAGACTCAGATTTTGGGCTGCCATGGCACAGAGGATGTCTGACTTAACTCATTTTTAATAATTGAAAGAATTTTGTTATTAAAGACCCAATTAATATTGGATCTTTTTTGTATTAGGAGGATTAATCTTATAAGCATATGCAGTAAAACAAGCCAAATACTTTTATATATTCTGCTCTGCTTCTACTCTGTTTCAGGTAAGAAAATAACTACTTAAGTGTGGATAGGTGTGGGAAGAAGGGAAGAAGGGAAGAAGTATTGAGAAGTGTGTAACTTTGTGAAGAGTTTGGATTGTTTATTATTTTTTTATTCTTCTTCCTTCTTCTTCTTCTTCTTTCTTCCAACGATCCAAACACACCCAAGAAGAAATTGTAAAACATACCAAGACGTCCATCACAACCACGGCCGGTGGGCTGGCCGAAGTAGGTCATCCCGTAAGGTAGGTGCTCGAACACATCATACGGGAGCACTCCCTTCACTAAAGTGATGTAGTTTCCTGTGTCGGCATAAGAGTTACCGAAACGAGAACCAGATCTTAGTCTAGTGGCAAAGAGCAATGCACCTTGACTCCTTGAGTGAAAAGTCGCAGGTTCGAAATCCGGCTGGGGAGTCTTTCATAGATATTTAATTTATTTACAAAATATAAGTTGGGTGACTTAGACCTCCAATTTATCTTCAAAAAAGAGTTACCGAAACTAAATATTGCATTGTATGGTTGTTCTTTAGTGCAGTATGCATGACTGAAACATGAGATGAGGAGGAGAAAACATAGAAGCAATTGCTCCATTACAGAAAAAATTAGACAAAAAAAAAATTAGTTTTTTTATCTTACTGAGATGATAACTACTGAAGAGCCTACTTTGCGTCATATATATACTAGAGGTAGAGGTAGGCTACGATGAAACAGACTGCGCACTAATTAATTGAATGAAGATATGGATGCTGACTACACTAAACTATTCCTGCAAGCCCTCTTTAAATTTGTCCTTGACCTTGATTTTCCTCGTATATTAATTCATGATGAATGATGCGTTCTAACAACTAAATTAAAGAAAAATATGACATCCGCTCGTCTGGCCAATTTTCCTCAATGCAAGTATATACGGTGCCCTCTCAGCACAATTACATTTTAAACAATATTAGATTCAATTATTAATTGCATGCCTTCCGGGAAGAAATTAATAAAGAGGGAAAAAGCCAGCGGTACTGCGGATGTTAACTTTTTGATAGCTCCAACTGCGCACTTTATATAGTCTGAATCCTTCGACAAGTAAAATTTTCGTGCTACTATTTTTTTTGTCACCAAATATTGCTAGACTGTTGAGATTTTTTTTTCAATTAAATGACCGGTGCATTTTTATATAAAATTTATACTTTTTGAAGTTTACTTGTAATACTACTCTATTAAGAGGTCAAAATATGAATGTATTACAACTAATATGTCATAGTAAACAATATTATTCATTTATTTTCCGACATTTTGATCAAGTATTAAATGAACTTCAAATAATACAAGTTTTATATAAAAACTCCTTGCTCATTAATTAAGGAAGATCAAAAGATGGATTCGATGTATGAATTTTAAATTTTTTTTTAAAAAATGTGCCATTTGGTGATACTGGAACCACCTTTATTTCATTTTTTAATACAACATTTCACATTTGAAATTATAAAAATTATTTGCCACATTGGCCTGCTTTTACGTTCAATTATTGGCGACCTATTCAGTTCATAATGGCTATTAAAATTATTCTTTTCTGATTTTTCAAAAATATCCAATTTGAAAATATAAGAAAAAAATGGTAAAAAATAAAAATATAAAAGTAAAGATAAGAATTACTCCGCAAAAGTATTAGAGCCTATCTCTAAATATATATATAGGCTGCACCTAGATGGTACTTTAGTATTTCCAATATAATTTTGACTCCACTTGGCCAACCAATAGCTATATCACTTACATAGTTTTCTGGTTAAACTATGCATAAGAATTCAAATAAATGTGAACTTCAAACGAACTTTTTGAACAAAACGCTACTAATATAAAGTTATAAACACTGCAAATTGGAATTATAACATGACAAAATTTTAGTTGCGACCCAAAAAACAAATTGGGCCGATTCGGAAAAATTATTCGTTTGTTTTTATAACCTGTTATATAATTTGAGCTGTAGCTATCAATATTGCAGTCATGTGGCAATATCCTAAATCGAGTTGAGAAAATTTGAGAGATCCACATTGTCTGAAGAAAAATATAAATTAAATATATAACTGGAATATTATTTGTCAATTGTCATCAATGTCATGCAACATATTTACGCCCTTCAACTTAGTTAAATCCCATAGGTCCCCACATTTTAGATGTGTAAAGTTAATGTCAGCTTCAAACAAATTGTTAATAACTAGCTAACAGAAAAAAAAAATGTTGTCAATGATCTAAAGGGAACTATACAAATAATTTATAAGAGGATGATCTTTTGTCTTCTGTTTTAATTTTTTTTTATAGGAAAATGCTTACCACCAGAGGGGCCGTTTGGATCGCTTAGGAATTTAGGGAATTTGGGAAAGTTGCAATTCCTAGAAATAAATTTTTTGGGAAGTGTGTAAATTTGTGAAGAGTTTGGATTGTTTATAACAAATTTATGATAGGAAAATGAAATTACTCAAATTCCTTGGGAAATCCAAACAGCCCAGAACAAATTTCGTTTCTATCTCCCCTGCAAATTAGTTGTTGCTATGTGTCCATATCAATATCATAACAGCATTAATTAATCAGATAAAATTGCTCCAGTTGATCTGCTATATTTGACTTTTGCCCTTTTACAAGGTGCATGCAAATTACATGATAATTAATTGCAGTACGAATTGGAATGATGTGGAATAATTGTTATTTTAGTGAACTTATATAACAATTATGACACCAGGTTTAGGCCAGCGCTGAACCAAAAAGCCAAAAACCAACCGACAACGTAAACAATCGTCATCCATCAAAAAATGAATCTTCCATATTTGGTAGAGGAGTAAAGTGTGAATTAGCTTAAGGAGAAAAAGAGTTAATCCATCTTAATCCTCTAATTTTTTATCATGTTTGGTATGAAAAGATAGAGTAAAAATAGAGTAAGTAAATAAATAATAGGAACCATCTCTTAATCATTTACTCCACCTAAAATGGTGGAGTAATTTACTCCTCCTTACTCCACACTAATTCACCAAATTTAAATCATATTTGGAGAAGTAAAAGTGGATTAAATGAGTTGCTCCACCTTTAATCCTCTACCAAATATGACCATAGACTTATTCGGTTATTCCCAATTAAACCAACATCCCTATTCTCCCCAATTGAACCAACATCCCTATTCTCCTTTGGCTAAAATCTTGTTTCATAAAACATTGGCAAAATTTTCAGAAGTAAAAAGTAAAGCTCGTGATTGGTTTGTTTTTTTTTTTTTTCGTGTAGTGATATTCCAGATTCCCGGGCCTTGTTGAACTAGCTTTTAGGGTTAAGATACCAGTCATTTTTTGTGCTGAAATTCATCCAGTGGAAATATTTTGATTCGAGCCGTCTGATTTAATCTTAACAATTAGATTTTTTTCAAGTTTATCAATCTTGATAATATTCCAGAGGACGCAGTTTCGAAGCGATCCTAGGATGGAACTGATGATCCGATGAGAAAGAGAAATTCGGATTTCGGATTTTTAATAAAAAGTTGTCCATTCAGATCTTCTATGGCCGGGACTTTATAGTGTTAGATTTTGCGACTCATATAGTTTTAGATTGGATTTTAATTAATTTGATTGTATTTTCAATTATAATTCAAGCTTTAATTTTTGTAGAATCAAATAGACTAATTATAGATACTACATAAATTAGAAATTTTCGATTTTTTTTTAAGTTTTACTGTTGGGTTAAATTTCTTTCTGAAAGTTACTATTTAATAGTATTTCTATGATAATTAGTGATTGATTGACAAATTCTGAATTTTTCTTACTTCTATTTATTTAATCTTAAAAAAGGTAAATTTTATGGTATTATTTCAATTGATTTGGTATTTATATAGCAAAGTTTGGTTGTTATCCATTAATTTCAATTATCTTCAAGTATTATTTTTATAGATTTATTTATTCCGATATTATTAATGGAATTAGTCTAATTAATTAAACTTAAATTTAGATTGACATTTTCCAGTATGTTACACTATAATATGAAAAAAAAATTATATCAATAGATTTCTCATATTTTTCTAAGCATGCGTATAAAATTTCATTCCAAAATGAATTTCTAAAGATCGTCGAGTAATTTTAAAATGTATAATATATATATTTTTTCCATTATCCCTCTAGTCTCCAGAAATCAAGCAGAACGCACTAAGCTAGGGCAATTTTTTTTTTTTTTGAGTTGAGGTGTTTTGCAAAATCGAGAAACGGTTCACTTGGATAAATTTGAATTGTTGACTTGTACGTGGACCGTGGTGGACTGCTGGTTGTCGTGGAAATTTTTTTATACATGGAAATTTTTTTTGTTTATATTTATATACGAAACAGAGTTCAAATTTTTAGATCCCGTTTAGATTGCATGGGATTAGGAATGGATGTGTTTGGATCGTTGGAAGAAAGAAGAAGAAGAAAGAAAAAAAAAATTATAAACAATCCAAACTCTTCACAGAATTACACACTTCCAAATACTTCTTTCCACTTTTTTCCTTCTTCCCTTCTTCCCCCACCTATCCAAACGCACCCAATAGGAAGATGAACTTCTCTCTAAGTGTAAATTTATTATAAATAATCTAAATTTTTCATAAAATTACACACTTTTCAATACTTTCCTTATTTTTCTTATTTTTAGATCCCGATTAGATCGTCTTTGTATCTCTTATTTTTCTTTTTCCTTCATCCAATTCAAATCGAACTCCCGAAAATCCTCAATTCTCCGCGTCGCCTAATTTAGGCCCACATCAAAATGTTTTTTACATGAGATTTCATTTCATTTCAATTTAGTTCAATTAATTTCACACGATTTGAAATTACTTAGAAAATGACAACCAATTCACAGAATTTTACATGGGATTTCATTTCATTTCAATTCAATTGATTTTATTTTAAATGACACCAAATTCTATGTTTGAATAATGTTTTGAAAACCATCCTGTCATCAAAACAAACAAAGAGAGTCACTCATAATTCGATGGTTCAATATCTATTCGATATGTTAAATCATTGAAGTTAAAAAACCAACGTTCGTAATTAAATGAAACTAGCGGATGTATCGCGCTTCGCGCGATGAAGCAATTTGAAAACTGTGTAAGTTAGGAAAAAAAGTAAATGTTATGAATATTAAAATTTAGGAGTAAATGGGGATGAATAGCTTAAGCAGGTAAATTTAAGAGTAAATGGGGATGAATTGTGGATTTTCATTTATAAAATGTGGATTTTTTTTGTTTTATTTTGAAGAGTGGTGGTCGGAGAAAAATTTATATGGAATTTTGAAAGTATATATATTATGTAAAATAGTTGGAAATTGTAAAATAGATAGTTTGTCATTCCAGGCTTCCATTTCCAGTGTTTTTTTTTCTATAGATACTTATCTGTGTTTGATTTTTTATATAGTTATTTTCTAATTGATTCATTGTTGTAAATTTGTAGTCAGTGAAAACAATTCTCTGCTCGTCTCCTATTACATATAACTTTATAAAAGAATGATGGCATTAGAATACCACTGTCTTCTAAGCTTCCCCTATTCTTTTTAAGAAAATTCAGCATTTATTCGTTAATTCGAAATTGATTCTTTGTTTTTTTTTTTGGAATTTTTTAATATTTTCAAATAAGAAAAAGAGACTGTAAACATACATAAATAGTATAATTGAAGGATTTTTTTTTTTTACCACAATCATCGACAATATTGTGCAGTAAAACCACAGCAAGGTGTAAGCATGCTTCAATGGCTATTTCAAGTAAGTAAAGAATTATTTGAATGGTCTGACGGGAGACAAAAAGCAGAATTTTTTTTTCATTTTTAAACAAAGAAAGAGATGCCTCAATAGGTGTAATATAAAGTTTTTTTCTATTTTTGAATAACCAAAGAAATGCTGTAAGTATTTCTAAATATCCATAATGCAAGGAATTTTTTTTTTCATGCGGCATGATCACTTACAATACTGCATAGAACATAAACATAGAGGAAAACCACATGGAGGTGTAAGCACGCTTGAATGGTTGTATAACAGTTTTCTTTATTCTGATATAAGCAAATAAATGCTATTATTTTGAATAATCTCATGGCCGACACAAATCACAGACATATTACGTAGTTTGTGCACCTATAATTTCATCCTTTTTATCTCAAAATATGCTCTGATTATTCAAAAGACAAAAAAATAAATGGAAAAAATACGTCTTCTTCTCCAAATCAGAGGCTCTTCCTTTTTCTCAAAATATACACAGGGTAAGCAGTCCTCTATCTTTTCTATTAAATAAAAAATGTCCTTCTACCTCTTAGCAAGCTCATTGGCCAACCCCTCAAAAGAACTGTCTCTTCTTATTACTATTTTCTCTGGTCCTTCAAGTGGTACCATATCACTCTGTAATCTGTATTTAATAGAAAAAATAACATTTGTAGGAATTGTACTAAAATTATGCAGTAAGACTTTTTGACCCTCTAGTGTAAAGCAAGATAAACTTAATATATCAAAGACGATAAGGCATGTGATTCGTAAGAATACGTGCATATATAAATGCGATCTATCAAGAGATGATTGAAATCATAGGCTATCACTTGTGTAAAAGGGTAACTTAACAGAACAACCTAGAACTCCATGCTAAAATAATGGAGAATTGAAATTATTGGCTAACAGTCCAATTTTTTGGCTCATTTTTAGAAAGAATAATTGTACCCAATATATAGTAGGTATCAATCCACAAATATAAGGAGCAGCTGAAAATTAATTTACTAATACCAAAATGAAGACTGTAATAGGTGAGAGAAGGGAAATATCTACTGAAAAATTGACAGGACAAAGAAAAGAAAAAAAAATTCAGCTTTCCTATGAATGCATTTTTTGGCACAACAGCTACGACAACCCTTAATTTGTTAATGTTGAGATAATTTAAAACCAAGTAATGCACAGAACATTAAACCTTTATTTGCTGGATTAGTTAGTTATACCGTTGATTTCAATCATTGTATTTTATCTGAGAATTTGTCAATATAAATGAATCACCTTTGTGCTGGACCAAGGTCATTCTTATCTTTTGTGAGTGTTTGTTCGCATAGTTTATAGACTCTTTTTGGAATAATAACGATGAGAAAGGTCTTGCCAATTATTACCAGGATATCTGCTGGTGCAGCATACTGCTCATCTCCTTGTTTTTGACCAAAGCGGCAGCATCTTTGTAAACGATCATTGCCGCAACTCTGCCAAGTGCATTTATACCAGCAGTGCCAGTACTGTCTCTGACTCAGAGCTCAAGCTTGTGGCTGAGGTTATAAGGTCATAGCATAAGATATATAACGTTCTGCAACAAATCAGTTTGTATATCAGTGTGTGAGAAATTTTGTACCAATAAGCAAAGTCTTGTCTAGGCATGTTGCATTTAGGGTATTTTGGTGCAGCGTGCGTCTACATCCTCAAGTCTGCTAGCAAATTTCTTACATGCTTCATAGAAACCATTAATACCTAGTTTTCAGATCGATCATACAGGCAATGCATTGTTACGGAGTACTCTGTATTGAAATTTGTAGTTAGCAATGGCAATTTGTATGAAGCAAAAGAGAGAGCTCAGGTACAAATAAATAATACATTTATATATATTTAATATGCATAACTTACAGAATGAGCATCCACAGGAATTGCAAGGAATTCTGAGATGGTGACCCGCTCAGGCTACAACTGTTGAGGCTGGACAGCTTGGTTCTTAGCTAGAACCCCATTCATATGCCGCTCTGTATCAAGCACTATAGGCGGCAAATTTTTTGGGAGGATGCAGAAAGAAAAAAGGCATGACTGGAATGAATAAACTACAGAGCACAGGAGATGCCGAGCAATGCTATTATAAGTTTCAAAATGATATTACCATCATTGTCAGTGTGATTGTGACCAGGATCAGCAGCATCATGATGGTTAGCATGATAAGTATGATGACTATCAACATTACTAGAGTTCATTGCAAGCAGGGAGAAATATACTAACACGATTGTAAAATAACCAAATGAAAAACCGGGTCTGGATATAACATTTGGCCAACAATGGAGATTTTTCCTAGTATTTTTTTCGTTTTTTTGGCCATAACTCATGGACAACTAAAAAGAGGAACATCATAGACTGGAGGAAACAAAATGTTTTCAGCTATAGGTGCTAGAATAGGCAAATAAAAAAAGAGCGGAAAAGAAGAAAAATGCAAGACATCAAAGATTTTTCACATACTTGAGAAAAGTCTATCGAATAGGAAAGAGAACAACGCATCACAAATCTGAAGCCCTGCAAAGAGAAAAAAGAAGAGAAGAAAAGATAGAAAAGGGGGCGGGAAAAAAAGGGGGAAATAAGAAAAAAATATCAAATAATAGAACATAAAAGAAAAAAAATGAAGACCAAAACAGTAACAACAAATTTGCCTAAGAAGATAGCTCAAAATTGCATCATACAGTATGAGGTTTTAGTTCTTAATGTAGGCACTACACAGTTCTCTAATGGAAAAATCGAAAGGAAAAGGCACAGAGAAGAATGTCTGTACCTTAATTGCCTGTAGTTTCGACTCATTCCTCAGATCTGTGCTTTGATCCACATCCGATCCTTCGACGCAGACGAATACTTAGGGTTTCCCTTGAAAACGCGAATCAAAATATCAGCACTGGTTCGAGGGATGAAGAGAGGAGGGATTGAGGGAGAGTCAGGCATGAAGCAAGAGAGAGAGAAAAGGAGGAGGCGAGAGAGAGCGCGCGAGTCAAGCAAAAGAATTGAGAAAGAATTTCTTCTGAGCACATCGACGGCGAACCAAACAATGAATCTGATCGGATAGCGGAGAAAACGATGAATCGGATCAGTGAGATGGACCGCTGAGATTAAATGCTGATGTCATCAAAAAACACTGTAGAAAAGGCCCCTAGAAATGGAGTATTTTTTGATGATTATTATTAAAACATATAAATAAACTAAATTATGCAAAAAATAGAAGTTATAAAAAATAAAAAAAAAGTGGCGATTTTTCAAAAAAAAAAAAAGATAATTAGACCAATAGTGACATCATCGGGTTTAGGCCAACTCTAAATAAAACAAAAATGGCCAAAACGATTTTCTTTGCGTAATTAATTTGCCATCGTTAAATGAGATTAGTAAACAAGCCCACCCAAATATGTGAGCCAAAAATATTATTGCATTAAAAATGATAAAAATAAATATATGAAAATAAGAAAAATTTGGTGCAATTAATGATGTATTTTTAACGATGTTAAGAACCGATATCATAGCTGTAAACTTGTAATTGCAATTTCGTTCTGACAAGAAGACTTGGTTGCAAAGTTCCTTGCTATTTGGGTCCAAGTATGTTTGTTTTATCAGGTCTCTGTTGTTAGGTTTCCTAAACTTCTTTTCTTACCGTCCAATTGGATACATGTAAATCAATTGTGCATCTTGTTTTATTTTGGTCATCTCTGAATTTTAGTGCGCACTAAACGCCTGTAAAATTATTTCCATGCGAGTTGGAATGTTTTTTAAATGGTAAAATGATTATAGATTGAAACTATGTAAGTCTTGAGATTTACATTCCTATGCTCCATCTGTGGCAGTCTATACAATAATAATACAACCATAAAACAATAATACAATGAAATGCTATTATTCTATTAGGATTTTGCATAGTAAATACTTGGAAACTGGTATATTTGTTTCAGCTCTTTCCTCGCCCTTCCAATGAGCTGCAAATCAAACAAATCAAATAAACAGTCATCTTATGACCCTAATAAATGAATCCTAATATTTCTTATTTGTTCGTGATTTCTTCAAATATTTCTTATCGGACTTCAATTTGATAGATTTCTCTGGATTTGCATCTATCTTTTTTTCTTGTTACCTCTCTTTGTTCACATTAACCATGGTAACAATCTAACAAATCAAACATTGAAATATTCCTTCAGGCAATAAAGAATAATAGAAAGATGGTCAATTTAAAACCAAGGGATACAAAAGAATAGATAGAATAAATTTAACTGGTGTAAAAGTTATGACTAAATTAGAATAAATTTGAACTTTTAAGTTCTTAAAATAATGGAGCCAAAACTACTAAGGAATATATACAAAGTAAAACTAAGTACTCATACTTCCTTTTCAGCACCAGAACATACCCACGCGAGTATCGAATACCAATACGTCTTTCCCTACATTTTTAATGTCTTATATTATTAGTTCCAATCCCATTTCTAGGTTGTCAGTGTCTTGTTCGGCTGAAATGAATGCTATATATTTTTGTTTTAGTACGAGCAACAGAACAGGTACGTATCATGCATTTGATTGTACCATGTTAATAAATCTGGTTATTGAATTTTAGAAATAAAATTGTGAAGAAAGAGGGAAAAAAAGACGTAATCATTGTCCCTTATATAAATTTAGCTTGCCAAAATGTTGCAAACTAACCCCAGTTTTAACACAATAAACTCCTCCATGATGCACAATAAGCGTGAACAAACCCTCCATTATGTTACTCTGAAGTGTCAACTAATTGAGATTCAATCCTGAAGAAAACTAATTAGTATATGAAGTTCAAAGTTTAAACAGAAATTTTGACTGATGAAATGCGGACAAACTCGATTCCACTTGCCTAACCTGCATTTATTGCACAAATTCAGAGCAATTGATTGCTACTTCACTAAGGCTCCGTTTGGATGGCTTCTTCCCGGAATAAGGAATAAGGAATAATCACTTTTTATCAATAAATTTATTTCTAACCATCCAAACTCTTCACAAAAGTTACACACTTCCCAATAAATTTACCATTTCCAAATAAATTTCTTCCCTTCTTCCTTCTTCCTACCTTATTCTCAACGCATCCAAACGGAACCTAAATTGCCCTTCAGTTGTGACACTAAGTCACTAAGCATCAAACCAACATAAATTTAACGTGCATGACACAACTTAGATAAACCAACTGTTAGGAAGTGTGTAATTTTCAAATTTAGAGCTAATTACCATTAATTTAGCCATAGAAACAACACACAAAACGGATCTTGCACTCAAGCTAGTTTTACACAAAGAGAAAGGGGTGGATTTTACCTCTCTTGGTATCGCAACCAAGAGGCTCGTTCCAACGGCCTTGATGTCGATGGCGAGCCCTCCAAGCACCTCCAAGTAGCACGCCTCGAGTCCACTAAGGAATTAACCACCTTCTCAACTAATTATGCTAGTAATTAGGAGAAATGAGACTAATTCCTAAGCTTTCCCACTTCAAGTTAATTCTCCAATTAATTTTAGGTGGGAATCTTGCTCAACACATGAGCTAGGTGGTAGATAGAAGAGAGAAAAAGGGGAAGAAAAATCTGAAATTTTTCTCCTCTTTTGTGAGGTTCGGCCAAGGAGAGAAGAGAGAGAGAGATGGTGTGGAGGCTAGGGTTTGCTCTCAAAGAACACTCCTTTATATATGCCACTCAACCTATCTCTCATCCAAACTTGATTGGACAAGTTTGCCCCTTACCCTAGCCGCACCTACCAACCCCTTGTTTGGGTTGGGCCTCAAGTTTAGTTGAGCCCATTACACTTCAATTTAATTGCACCTTCTATTGGACATTAAATTAACTAATTAATTTAAAGTCCAATTAGCTCAAATAATTAAATTTGTTCATTATAATTAATTATTAACTATTTAATAATTAATATAGAATTAGTCAATGCATTAAATTATTTCCATATGATCTATTTGACTTAATTAATCATAACGGTCCATGACGGTATACGATTAATTAATCAACTTATCATATTTTGCAAAACCAATTGTTGCAAATAAATAATTAATGCACGTGTGGTTAAACACCTTATTATGTGTGACCCTTTGAGGATTTATGCTATGTTGGACATGGAATTAAATCGCTTATTTAATTCTAATAATCATAAGCGGTATCTAGCAACACGTTATGATTTCCAATTCGCATAAATAGTGTACACCTACAAAATTTCAATCCTGCATAAGAGAACAATTATGTTTCTCTATTTTGATTCTTATGTCACACGATATCATCGTATAATCCAAGATAGGAACGTGTCATTCTTGCAGATTATACGTTTCTTGATCTAGAGATAATTTTATCAGTTGCTAGCAAACGATCTATCTCCATCAAGGGGCCCAAACAGATATCGTCACTCACTAAGTAAATTAATGAGGGACATACGATTTTCTTGATAATTAGCTTTTCCCCGCACAATTCAAGAATACTTAAATCAAGTCCGTATAGCAGCCTTTATCAGGTATCAGCGGTAGACATGATTTATAGCATCTATCCTCATGTGGAAAAGATAATCATCTCAAACTTAGAACCAAAATCATAACGAAATAAATAATGACACATAACACAATGCATATATTTATTTCGTGGGGTCCAGTCCTGTACTATGTTCTATAACATATACATATGCAATCAAGTTGGTTACTCTTAACCTATGATTTATAGAACTTAATCATCACTTAACTTACATACTAATCTTATTGATAATTAATATCCTTTGTTAATTATCAAGATTATGAACTTTTAGATTTATCGTTGTCATTTACTACTAAATGAATAACAGTTATCTATAATTCAGATCCTCAACTTGAATGAACTGTCAACGAATAAATCAAAGAACAAATGATCTAAAGTCATCAATAACATAAACTATAGAAGTAGCCTAATAAGATTGGCTTCTAGGACATATCTCTAACAATCTCCCACTTGGCCTAGAGTCAATCAATGGTGACTTCTAGCAAGTGCATAGTACTCAATGTAATATCCAAAATATACATGTCTCATACTAAAGCCTAGTAATAAAAGACACAACTCAAAGCCACTCAGGCATACGCCTAATCCCCATGGATGCAATGTGCAACTCATGTGCGGCTCGGGGTAAAGGCTTTGTCAGAGGGTCCGCTGTGTTCGCGGCACCATTCACCTTCTTGACCTTGACCCATCCATCATTGATCGACTGACGGATGAGATGGAATCGTCGTAGAATGTGCCTAGTCTTTTGGTG
Source organism: Rhynchospora pubera (assembly GCA_028095005.1). Classification (NCBI taxonomy): domain Eukaryota; kingdom Viridiplantae; phylum Streptophyta; class Magnoliopsida; order Poales; family Cyperaceae; genus Rhynchospora; species Rhynchospora pubera. The sequence continues at coordinate 179,051,608 of CM051462.1, forward strand.
AAACCTAGGCTCCTTGGACTGAGCTATGGCTCCCGTGTTGTCGCAGTAGATATCCACTGAACTTGAGATGCCTGGAACCACCTCTAGCTCGGTCAAAAACTCCTTGATCCATACACCTGCTTTCGCTGTTTCACCAGCCTCTAAGTATTCTGCTTCGGTGACGGAATCGGCCGTAGTATCTTACTTGGAACTCTTCCAACTTACGACACCACCATTGAGCAGAAATACGAAGCCGGACTGTGATTTTGAGTCATCTCGATCGGTTTGAAAACTAGCATCGGTGTAACCATTTACAACGAGCTCTTGGTCTCCACTATATACGAGAATGCTATCCACGCTCCCACTAATCCTCTTGTAAACACAAGGTTCCTTTTCACTTTAGACGAAGTTCAATTTCTTGACTTCTTCATCAAAGCGTTTGTTCCAACTCCTCGATGCTTGCTTCAATCCATAGATGGACCTTTGAAGTTTGCATACCTTGTTAGCATTCTTTGGATCCACAAAACACTCGGGTTGTGTCATATACACATCCTCTTCCAAATTTCCATTTAGTAAGGCGGTTTTGATATCCATTTGTCATATTTTATAATCATAAAATGCGGCAATTGCTAACATGATCCGAATTAACTTGAACATAACGACGGGCGAGAAGGTTTCTTCATAGTCAATACCATGAACTTGTTTGTAACCTTTCGCTACGAGTCGGGCTTTGTAAATGGTCAAGTTGCCATCCATGTCGACCTTTCTTTTAAAGATCCATTTGTTCTCAACGGGTTTTACTCCGTTGGGAAGATCAACCAAGGTCCATACCTTGTTGTCATACATGGATTGCATTTCGGATTCCATGGCCTTAAGCCATTCCTTGGAGTCGGGTTTTCTTTTCATGTCATCAATGGTCAAAGGCTCATCGTTCTCCATGATGAGAACGTCGTGCAAACCTAAATATCTTATAGGTGGACGACTTGGCCTTGCCAATCTTCGTAGGGTAGATGCTTGAGGTTCTTGAACTTGCTCCACAACGGTTTGTGGACTTTGTTCTTGAACATCAAGTGTAGGTGCATTCTCAACATTATCGACATGCGATATTGTCTCGCACTTTTTCAGTCCAACCACAGAAGATCCATTAGTCCTCTATGGGGCGAAGAAAATGCGGATCAGATACCCCTTGAGTCCCCTAGAATTCGAACACCACTACCCGTTTTACGAACGAAAGATAGCAATGCGACCCTAGGGACCTCAAGAGTTGATTGTTTGTGTGTAGGTCCTTTCCTTCCAACAGGCGCAAGCCCCTGCTGTTAATTACCTCCGATCTGAGTCCGAGTTGGGAATCAGACAAGAGCACCTCTAGATCGGGAATAATCAAGTGATTAGGCATTAAAAGCAATCGGAGTCAGTTTTATTTTATTTTATGACTAGCGTTTAGTGGGGTCTAAATGAAAGCAACACAAAATAGTCAAGAATTAAAATAGTGCAATGAAAACATTCGATATCAAACATAAACAATGCAAATTATTGCACTAGGTCAGGTTCTTTGGCCACAGTTTTGAGACACTTTGGGTCGCCTTGGGTTGACTTTACTTTGCTGGGTTAGGCTTGGTGCCATCACTCAGATTTTTTTGAGCTTGATACTAGGAAATTTGGGTATCCTAGATCAGTCCTCAATCATTCGGGGATTTAGAGGTTTTTGAGGTTTTCGTTCAAGTCTCGAATACAGATGCACTATGCTTCCTCTTGACAATAACTCTTGTGTTGCCGTCGGTTGACTTTTCCTCTAGTCGCCTAGTCGACGGATTTTGACTTTTGAGTTTTAAATTTTTAAGTTTGAATTCTTGAGTTTTGCTCTTGGAATTTGGACTTTTAAACTTGCACTTTTAAATTGCCTTCTGGAATTTAAACACTTTTGGGATTTTAAATTTGCACTTTTGAGCTCACATTTTTAAATTTATTTTGTGACCTTGATGTGGTATTTTTTGTTGTTTGAATTTTGTTTGTAGACTTTGATGCTTGACTGTGCCTGCTGTCCAGAACATAAAACGTTCAAATGTACCTGCTGTCCAAAACATAAATGTTCAAATGTACCTGTTGCCCTGAACATAAAATACTTGAAAGTACCTGTTGTCCAGAACGTAAACTGTTCAAATGTACCTGCTGTCCAAAACATAAATGTTCGAATGTACCTGTTGTCCAGAACATAAAATACTTGAAGGTACCTGTTGTCCAGAACATAGAATATTCAAAATGATTTTCTTTTGCTTTATTTCTTTTTTTTTATTTAACCATATAAATTTATTATTATTATTATTATTATTATTATATATTTTTTATTTATGATCATCCCTTAAACCTTTTAATTTTGAAATATTTTATACTTTTGTGTTTTATCATAATATGACACATTAAAATATTCTTCATATTTTTCCTGACGTTTTTATATTTCATGAGAATTTTTCCGACAATCTAGCTATTTTTAATGCATTTTTGAAGTTTTCAACTTCGCAGAATTTTATGATTGGTTGCAATTTTGCTGTTTCGCTGTTATGTTCGTCAGGGACTCGCTACAGGATGAACGCCACAGAAGATCAGTGAGGGGCGCTGAGGGTTTAGGCCGACTGAGTCAGTTGGCTCACGCCCGTGACTATGCGCCAAGCGAGTCAGGGTTGGGTTCAGATTCGACTGGATTTCACATGTCGGTATTATTTGCCGAGTGCACCGCGCCTATGCAACATCATTTCCTTTTCAATCCGTCTCCCTCCTTCCTTCGCTGGTCTGATGCCCTCTCGTTTGATTGGAGGCCTCCATTGGCGACACCAGTAGGAGCTTCCAGCGGTTGTGGCGACTGCAACTAAGTTTCGGAGGGTCACGGAGACCTACTAGAGCCGTCTTTGTTGTCCATTGAAGTCGCGTTTGACAGTTTAGTGTATTCTAATCTCGACTTTGGTTTGGATCTGCCACGATGATGAAGGCCGACTAATTGACGAGGCATGGTAATGAACTGTCCCAGAAAAGGCATCATGAGGCATTTCGAGAGCGTCCTGGAGTTACCTGCATATCCAATTTTATGTCGCAATTCCCAATTTGAGGTAGTATGCACTTGACTACAATTTTGGTCTGACAAGTTTGCGAAAATAAACTGACTTAAAGAATGAACCATTCCGTAAATCACTTTATTGAACCATCAGAAACTGTTAGTCCTTGTTGGCACTTTTAATTCATCATACCTGAGTGGCGTGACTCGTGTTTAGATATTAAACCTTTGATTATTCTTTCCTGCCTTTATTTTTCAACACATGTACGCATTTAAGCTTTGGGAGATGACCTATGAGACTATGACCGTGAAACTTATTCATTCCGACAATTGAAAATCAATTCAGTCTAACAAAACCATTCCTGCTATTGTTGATTAACTTTATGTTCTCAAAACCTACTATGCATTATTACTTCTTCAACCTTGAAACCTGACTTAATGTTTAAATGCAAACCTACTATGCATTATTACTTCTTCAACCTTGAAACCTGACTTAAGAGGCAACTCTTTTTATCAAGAACTCAAAGTACTTACTGTTTACTACATAAGAAAAGGACCCTTTGTTCTAAGGACATGAACTTCAACTTCAAACCTACCCTTAAACAGAAATGAAGGAAAGGACTATTCTAATACACATTATTTTTTACTATGAGATGCTGACATAATACAGGTTTTCTGAAATAAAGGACTCCTACATGCATGACTCTACTTTCTACATATTATAGCTGTTCTATATCATTGAATATAGGTTCTTTTGCACACATACCCTTGACCTTTATTCCATTATACTTTTACTAAATTCAACTACTTATGTTATTTAGTTTTGTGCATGACAGTTAAGGCAATTAACACACATGTTGAAACATGACCAAAGACATGAGTGTGCGCTCTCGGGCAAGCACCCCCCATGCATAAGGCCATATCTCATCATGTAACTATTTTTATCCATTTTTAAAGTATTAGAGACCTAATTAGCACTAGTGAGTGTGCGCTCTCTGGCAAGCACCCCCCACTCATGCTTTATTATGCAATTGTTCCTTTATTATTCACTTTTAAGATATTAAGTGACTCAAACAACACTAGTGAGTGTGCGCTCTCAGGCAAGCACCCCTCACTCTTGTCACTGAGCCCCAAAACAGTGTTGACAAACATCTACATGAGAGCTTTCCTACGAACTGCTATGTAACTGTAACAGAACAAGCAAAACTAGAAAACAAACAAAACCAGAAAGGAAGAAAAGAAGAGAGAAAAGGAAATTTTATTCATCAACAAAAGAGCAATACAATCGTTTTTTTTTTTACCTTTTCTTCAAAATCCTTTTTATTTTACAAGTCTTTTCCTAAAATGGTTTTGGCAGCACCTTAGTGTGTTTCTCCAAAGTGTCGCCCTTGATTTCTTCAACATCTGCTTCTTTTATAAGTGTAGTTTAGGGTTTCCATCTTCATCCATCTTGACACGTGGCAGCTTCTCAATTCCCTGAACCTTGATTGATGGCTATGATGAAGAGTTGGTGAGCCGACCTACTTTCTGCATCCTTGTCTCACTTCCCTCCTTTACTGTTCAATTCACCTTCCAATTGCTAATTGACAAGTGGCACTTGATGCTCACCAGGCATGGGGCAGTGGCATGATGATGTGGGCTTATTACTTCTCACTTATGCCATGTTGGCTGCTAGCTTTGATACTGCGTGCTTGTAGTTACTATTTCTCCATTGTGGATTTTAATTCCTTTTCCTATCAAGCTTAATAGCACTGACAAAATTTACAGGTTTCTATTTAGAGATATTTGGAAATGTTATGGCAACACTTCATTGGTTCAATTTGACTTGGGGGCGGGTTTACAAGTGTGGTGGCATCATCTCATTGGCTCAATTAGTCCAGCATGCGGGGTCATATGCCATTTGGCAGTTTGAGTGAGAAGTTGTAGACTTACTGCTGCCTTCACTGTTCTGCACTTGGAGACTCCTTGGAGGGATGTTTTGGCGCCAGGGGTACAAGGACAAGTGTTGGCATTCATCTAGTGGCTGGATGTAATCTGATGGTTGAGACTCAATTTGATAGGAGGCGGCTGAGTTAGGTTTAATGAAGATGCATTTTCATTCCAATTACATCCCCATTCCTTTGATTTCTATCTGATGGCTGATATAGCTGCTTTGGGGGCCAAGCAATCTCCATCTTGTCTTCATTTGCGATTTAGAGAACACATGGAGGGGGGGACCAGTGAGAGCACGGTTTATGTCTTTTTTACTTGCTGCTTTCTCTCAAGTGCAACTGAGATTAACGCTGCCTCCAGTGAATTTTGAACACTTCTTTTGATCATTACAACTTCACAACGCTTTGTTTAGCATGTCTTAAGCGCTAATTACATTTACAAATGACTGTTAGGCATAATTAAACCAGCACTCAACCATGCCGTGCCACTCAATTAGTGCTTCTACCTCATTGCTTCATTTTAGTCCCAATTGAACGCATATTCTTACTCTCAGGACCTTCACAAGTGTGTATGCACAAGCACACTGAGCTTCCATGCCTCCTATGGCTTCAATTTCATTTTCACCATCTCACTGCCTCGAGCTTTCTTTGTCAAAATTGGTGTTATGGGGCCCACAATAGGGATCAATATTGGTACCGCTGTGTTCTCCTTAGTCTGTGCTTTCCAACGGTATCAAGAATTCCGACAATGGTGGAGGGAATCGTCGGATTGGGTTTTGTCAGAGACGGGCTTCGTCTCTCTCTTCCCTCCGATTTCTCTCCTTCTTTTCATTTTCCGTTGAGGGTGGGGTCCAATGCGAGAGCGAATCAGGGGTCGCCATCTGTTACGAACTGAGACGCTGGCGAGTGGGGTCGAGTGCGAGAGAGCCAATCATGGCTTGACACTTGTGAAGAGGTGATGGGCAGAACAGATTGGAGAAGAAGGTTGTTGTTCGAACCTCTCCATTTCCGTCCTAATGGAGCTATCCATTTTCAGCTTTAATTGAATTTCAATAATTGTTTGATTTTTTGCTTTTCTTTGAAAAATTAATTGGAGCCTTTCTCTTCGTTATTTCGGCATAAAATTTAGCACACTTCTTCATAAAAATGCGGAGCACCAGATGGTCATGAATTTTCCATTTTTAGAATTTTAGATTAATTAAATGAATTTTCTAAAGTTTATAGAATAATTCACATAATTAATTTATTCACGCATCCTTGCTGCTTCCTTCTAGCTTCTTGCTTGTCCAATCATCTTATGATAGTTTGTCACCTTTTTTTATTAATATTAAATATTAAATATCAGATTAACACAGTCATATGGTGAACTGTCTTAATATTAAATATTAAATATCAGATTACCATTGACCCCATCTCTCTGAGAATCTGGACCCGACATACGTTCATGGGCCCCATTTTCACCGCTTTGCGAATTATTGAAATTTTCTCATTTGGCAAAAATTAGAGGTAAACAAATGCCCCCCACCAGAGTAGGTTGTGAGGAATCCGAGTCGAACGACCTGCTCTGGTGCCCATTTCTGCATTCACTCTGGGCCTCACTTTTTTTGTGTCACTTCCCTTCTTGTGTTACTTTATCAGTCTAGGGAGATGTCAGTTCTGATTCTGAAAGGGTTCGCATGGACGTGGTGCTGGCCCCTCCTTGTTTTGTTTCCCTTGCGGCAGACGCATCTGAGAAGATTGAGTCGGCGGTGGGTTCTATGATTTTTCTTTTGTATGGTTCTTTTACTGCATTTGGTAGTTTTGAGGTTTTAGATGGGACTTTAGTTTTGGACTTGGTTTTAGTTGATTGTTTCTTGATGTCGTGGTTGGGCCTTTTTAGCCATGTGGTATTTTGGATCTTTCTTGGGCTTGTATGGTTTCAGGACTTGACTGTAGTTGGTTTATGGTTAGATTTTTCGATGTCATTGGGTTCATTTTTGTTCATTCAAACCTTTGGATCGCGAAGCGATTGTGTTCTTTCATCACAAACCGCCACGCCTTTCGATTTCTCACGTTTATTGGTAGATTCGAGAAGACATACGCTTTTTGGTGCTCTAATTCATTTATATATAAGGCATCATGCGCACGTAACCCGTATCATTTTCTTCTTCTAAATTTTTCTTCCTCTAACTCCGTTCTCCATGGCCGGTGTCATAAATCCAAGGAATCCCAAGCGTCTCAGGGATGAAGGTAGTTCCTCCGTCCAGAGCGCCCCTCCTTCCAAGCCTAATTGGTCATATGACCCAGGCAACCGTTATCTGTTCCGAGACGACGAGGCTTTTGAGTGTTATCAAAATAATATTGGTGAAGGGGGGCGTGAAGTTTCCTCCTGCTTTTTCTTTCATCCTCAGGGACGTTTCACCACCCCTTATATGAATTTAATAACAGGATGGCTCAACGCCTAGAGCCTCCATGGCCTGTCAAGGCTTGATACCCCTTACCACCCAGACATCACCAAATTATTTTATGCCAATCTCCGCGTCACCTTTGACTATCATGACATTCCCTCTGCCTCTTCCTATCTTTTCGGCAGGCTTTTTCACATAGGGGTTGAGGATTTGGCTGACTTGATTGGTGCCACCGATACTTTGAACGGCTTGTCAGTTTATGCTTTCGGGAGTTGGCCTCGTGAGCAAGGGACATACAGGGGTCACCGTGAGTGGTTCAAGATACCCAGATCCGAGACAGGTTCTGAACTGGCCTCTACTGCGCATTTGCCCGCGCTTCACCGGTAATTTCTGTTGTTGTTTTTTTTTTGGCGTGTCTTTTTGTTTTGTTGTTGTTGTTTTTTTTTGTTTACCATTGGGATTAGGTTTATGATTGTGGGTTCGTATGTTCTTTTTAGGTTATTCTTCTTGGTTATCAACTACATCCTTTTCCCTCAAGGTGAGTTGTCAGATTTGACCCGTCCAGGGACTTTGTTCTACCTTCGCCTATTACTTCTCAAACGCGGTAAAGCTAATCTTCCTAGCCTCATCCTCCAAAACATGCACCATGTTACGAGGTTTCCCAAGGGCCATTTGCCTTATGGGAATTTAATCGAGGCCTTGATGGAGCGGGCTCAGATTCCATTGCCTGAGGTGCTGTGGGGGAATCCAATCACTGAGGGACTTATCCTGTACCCGCGCAACCTGCTCTTGGACCTGACTTCCTTTGGGTGGGTGGAGATGGTTCACGGTATTCTGATTCCTAACCCCAACTACCCTGTGAACAGTCATATCCTTCATAGGTTTGCTGCTGTGAATCAGTATAGTCCGGTGAGAGAGGCTTCTCCCCCTTCTCCAGACGGCTCAGCCATCGAAGAATCTTTTCCACTCCAGGAACACATAGACCAGCGTTTTAAGGAGCTAGATCAGCGACTGGAGAATGTCGAGATAGTGCTTCAGTCAATTCACAACGCCTTAGAGACCTTTGCAGGGGCGATGGCCACAGCTCAGGCGCCTCCGGTGCCTCCGATATGAAGAAGTCTCGGATGTTTGATCATTTGGTTTTGTTGTTTCATTGCTTCGTTTTGTATGTTTTTTTTTGTTGTCGTTCAAATTGTGGTAATTTTGGATGGTTTATGCCTGGTGTTTTGATTTTATGATTTGATTAGGGCGATTTGGAGGCCTAATAACCCTTGGTCTGTTGACCTTGGTTTATGGACATCTGTTGAGGTTTATTAGTGACTTGGTTTGGATTGTCATAGGTAGCGACTTCTGATATCGCTAGTAGGACAAATATTTTTTGTTATTCTCCCTGCTCTTTGGTTACGGCAGCAAGGAACATACCGGTGGGACTTGTCTATTCTACATTGTTACCTCGGTAGCTAGGTCCATTCCGGTGGGACTTGTTTGCTCCATGTTACCGTTCCGACATGTAGAATAGACATTCTGTGTATGGCACGCAGTGGGTACGGCGTGCGATAGACACGGCACGCGGTGGGACTTTGTGCATCATTTTTTGTTGGTTGTTTTTGGCACGGTGATAAGAGACGTACCGTCGGGACTTGTCTGTTCCATATCACTCTTTTGATGTGGTGAGATGGGATTTTCTCCTGGCTCTTTGGGTACGGCAGCTAGGAACATACCGTAGTCGGTGGTTTAAGGCCCAACACGACCATGGGCCCCTCTAGGTATTAGGATTTATGAGGCCTATTCCTTAACAAGGTTAGCGGACATCAGCCGTGGTATTCTCCGTTTTCAGAGGGGCTTTTAGGTTCGGTTTGGTCTTAATTTTTTTTGAGGTAGGTTTCGGCGAGAATTACATTTTGAGCAGACAGGTTGTCTTCTCAATCTGTAACTGTTGAGGACGTGGTTTTGACTAATCCCATGGTAAGTTTCACCGTTTGTGTCTTAATTTAGAGTTCAAGACACAGAACTTTTGTTCATCCTTTAGTTCGGTGAGATGAACAGGCACCTAGTACATTGTTAAAGAACAAAGCACAAGACTTTGGCCATCTTTTTTGGGTAGGTGTGATGGACAGATCACCGCATTGTGTCTTAATTTAGAGTTCAAGACACGGAACTTTTGTTCATCCTTTAACTCGGTGAGATGAGCAGGCACCTAGTACCTTGTTTAAAGCACAAGGCACAAAACTTTTGTAGTAAGTTTCACTGTTTGTGTCTTAATTTAGAGTTCAAGACACAGAACTTTGTTCATCCTTTAATTCGGTGAGATGGACAGACACCTAGTACTTTGTTTAAAGTACAAAGCACAAGACTTTTTAGGGTCACATTTTGGAATGTAGGCCGTTTGTAAAGGAGACGTTCCATGAATGTCCATAAGGACAAAACACTCTTTTTACCTTGGCCCGGTGGGACATAATATTTTGTGTAAGTTTTGGGAAGTTTTGGATTTTTGGATCTTGGAGTTTGTCTTTTATTTGGGGGTTTGAGAATATTTTAGGGGGATTTGGTTTTAATCTTTATTTAGGCTATATTTTTAGCTTGGTCTAGTTTCCTCTGATCATATGCTTTTATGCTTTGGGACAAGATGTGTGTGTGTTTTTTTGTTGGACTTGGATTTTATTTAGGATTTCGACTTAAGGTCATTTTAGGAAATTTTGAAGGGTTTGTTTTATTAAAGGTTAATTTATTGCTTTAGGGTTTTGGCTCAGGAATGCTCCATAGTGTTCAAAAGAACGGAGCACCCTGTCGAGCCTTGACCCGGTGGGACATGAGAAAATTTTCTTTTTTTTTTTACCTAAGAGAAAAGATGGTTGACCGCTTCGCAATTGCCTGCCCAGTCGGTTTGTTAGCTGCTCTCCCTTTGATTTTGACGGGTTGTGGAAATGTCGGGGTAGTTTTGTCCATAATATTTCTTCAGGTATCTCCCGTTTATGGAGGAGACAGGGTGTTTTCCATTTGAATCTGCAAGAAGGTAAGCTCCGCCTTCATATGCTTGCTCTATGACATAGGGGCCTTCCCAATTTGGTGCAAATTTGGGACCATGGTGGCGGCCCAGGATAGGTCGCCTCAGGACCAGTACCAATTCTCCTTTCTTGAATGTTCTGGGTCTTGATAACTTCTCATAAGCTCGCGCCATCCTGGCTTGGTATAACTCCAGGTTTTGTTGGGCTGTCAATCTCCTTTCATCCATTCCATCCAACTCTTGCAACCTCAGTTGCGTCTGTTTAGTTAGAGGGATTTGTGCTGCCATAGCTATTCTCAGTGACGGGAGTTCCACCTCAATTGGCAGGACTGCTTTTGCCCCATATACCAAGGAATAGGGTGTGGCTTGAGTTGCTGTTCTATGAGTGATGCGGTATGCCCATAATGCCTCATGCAGTTTCTCATGCCAGTTTCTTCGATTATCTCCGATGGTTTTGCGAATGATCTTGATCAGTGTTTTGTTAAAGGCCTCCGCTAGTCCATTGGCCCTTAGGTTGTAGACAAAGGAGTATCTCCATTCGATTTTGTGTTTATCGGCAAAAGCATCAATTTTGACATTTTTGAAGGCTGTCCCATTGTCGGAGATTATTTTTCTTGGGTTCCCGTATCTATAAAGCACCTGAGTGGTAAAGAGCCTGACCATGTCAGAGGCTTTGATTTCACGGTATGACCTGGCTTCGGCCCATTTGGAAAAGTAATCCGTGGCTGCTAATATGAAGCGGTGCCCATTTGAGGCTGGTGGATCTATGGGTCGTTTTAAGGATTTTTTTTTTTTTGAAAGGTTTATTTTATTTAAGGTTAATTTATTACTTTTGGGTTTTGACTCAAGGATACTCCGTAGTGTTCAAAAGAACGAAGTACCCCGTCGAGTCTTGACCCGGTGGGGCATGATATATAGAATTTTATTTTTTGTTTGGATTTTGATTTTGGTTGGGATTTTTTTTGGGTTAGGCTAGATTTTACGCTGAAGAGTGTTCCATAGATGTTCCAGATAACAGAACATTCCTTTGGGTTTTCATCAAGTAGGACATGAAATTTTTATTTAGTTTAGTCCCCTTTTATGAGTTATGGTTTAGTTTGGGTTTTGAGCTCATAAGTTTTCGGACTTTCTTTGTGGAGTTTGGGGTTTTATCTCGTAACATTCAGATCCATCCTCCAGGTTTTAGATTTGTTTGATGAGGTTTTGGTGAAGAGGACACCCTTCGAGGTCGCATGGATGGGCTATTTTCTCGGCTTCTAATCTTCAAGGAATACGGTGTTTATGGGAGACTGGCCCTCTCAGAAAGCTTCATGTGGCGTGGTCCAAGTGTCTCCAATAAAAGTCTTTTTTTCTTTTCTTTCTTTTTTTTTTAGGTGCCAAATTAATTTAATCTTTCATGTGATTGATTTTTTGCTTGAGTGAGAAGTAATGCTTGAGCATGAGATACCAATTCGAGGCACGGTGCTGACTGATACCGAAGATCTCAAGATGGAATACCGGACACAAGACACGTTGTCGATCCGATACTAGATGGCTTCTCTCTTTTGGTTGTTTGTTTTTTTTTGTTGGTTTTGTTTATGGACGAGGAAGTACTTGAGGATGAGATATCAATTCGAGACGCGTTGCTGACTGATACCGAAGATCTCAAGGTAGAATACCGGACACGAGACGCATTGCCGGTCGGGTATAGGAAGGTTTCTCTCTTTGGGTTGGTCTTTTGGTTGGTTTTGTTTAAGGACGAGAAAATACTTGAGGATGAGATACCAATTCGAGGCGCGGTGCTGAATGATACCAAAGATCTCAAGGTGAAATACCAGACACGAGACGCATTGCCGGTCGGGTATAGTAAGACTTTTCTCTTTTTGGGTTGGTTTTTGTTGTTGGTTTTGTTTAAGGACGAGAAAGTACTTGAGAATATGTCTCGCACTTTTTCAGTCCAACCACGGAAGAACAGATAGCCTTCTATGGGGCGAAGAAAATGCGGATCAGATACCCCTTGAGTCCCCTAGAATTCGAACACCACTGCCCGTTTTACGAACGAAAGATAGCAATGCGACCCTAGGGACCACAAGAGTTGATTGTTTGTGTGTAGGTCCTTTCCTTCCAACAGGCGCAAGCCCCTGCTGTTAATTACCTCCGATCTGAGTCCGAGTTGGGAATCAGACAAGAGCACCTCTAGATCGGGAATAATCAAGTGATTAGGCATTAAAAGCAATCGGAGTCAGTTTTATTTTATTTTATGACTAGCGTTTAGTGGGGCCTAAATGAAGGAAACACAAAGAGTCAAGAATTAAAATAGTGCAATGAAAACATTCAATATCGAACATGAACAATGTGAATTATCGCACTGGGTCAGGTTCTTTGATCACAGTTTTGAGACACTTTGGGTCACTTTGGGTTGACTTTACTTTGCCGGGTTGGGCTTGGTGTCATCACTCAGAGATTTTTTTTAGCTTGATACTAAAAAATTTGGGTATCCTAGATCAGTCCTCAATCATTCGGTGAGGTTTTCGTTCAAGTCTCGAGTACAGATGCACTATGCCTCCTCTTGACAATAACTCTTGTGTTGCCGTCAGTTGACTTTTCCTCTAGTCGCCTAGTCAACGGAATTTGACTTTTGAGTTTTAAGTTTTTTAAGTTTGAATTCTTGAGTTTTGCTCTTGGGATTTGGACTTTTAAATTTACACTTTTAAATTGCCTTTTGGAATTTAAACTTCTGAGTTTGGACTTTGGACTTTTGAGTAACACTTTTGGGATTTTTAAATTTACACTTTTGAGCTCACATTTTTAAATTTATTTTGTGACCTCGATATGGTATTTTTTTGTTGTTTGAATTTTGTTTGTAGACTTTGGTGCTTGACTGTACCTGCTGTCCAGAACATAAAATGTTCAAATGTACCTGCTGTCCTGAACATGAAATTTTCAAAAGATTTTGTTAAGAAATTTAATTCTTGACTTAATCATGTGAATTTATTATTACCATTTTAAACATTTTTTTAGACTTTAATTTTAAAGTGTTTTATATTTTTATGTTTGACCATGACATTATATATCAAAATATTCCTCGTATTTTTCTTGACATTTTGATATTTTATGAGAATTTTTCTGATTTTCTAGCTATTTTTAATATATTTTTGAAGTTGCTGGTTCTGCAGAATTTTATGATTGGCTGCGATTTTGCTGTTTTGCTGTTATGTTCGTCAGGGACTCGCTACAGGATGAACGCCACAGAGAATCGAAACATGCGGAGACATGGGTTTGATTGAACCGATTGATCTATACTCGCGCCTGTGCACCAGATGAGTTCAAGTCTGATTTTAGCTCGATGGCGGGCCCTACGCGTCGGAGGAGGAAAACTGTAGACCGGGTCCACCTTACTCCCTCAGTTTGATCTCCGTCTCCTTTTTTCATTTTTCTTCTGTTCCCTTGACTCGACTGTAGCACCATGCTCCGTCGTTGACTCGAGTGCTCCGGCCACCATTCTTCGTCTGATTTTGCTCTACGGGATCGTCTCCTCTCCCTATATCTGGCTGTGCCTTCAATTCATGTCGCGTCGTTCTATTTGGGGTGCTCCATCCTTGTCTCAGTCTTGGTCTGCCGATGGACATTGGTGGGGATTCAAGGCTGTCGGCGACGATCTCTTGCCAGCAACAGCTCTTCAAGCATCTTCAGAGCCCTGTGAAGTTGTTCATGGTGTCAATTGAAGATATATACATCATAATTTTGGGCACGGCTTTGGTTTTGGGTCTGACGCAACCGCTAATTGACATTTAACTGGTCCCCGATTGGCATATCCCTGGACACCATGGGATGGTCGAGATGGCTTAGATGATACTAATTTGGTTCCTTTAAATTTGTATCAATCTGGTTCGAAGGGCATTAACTCTGGACCTTAAGTACCAACAATATTTTTCATTTACCGGCCACAAGTGCTATACTCGGCCAAACTTGAAGTACACCATGAGATAGTTCAATGTGCAGTATTTTATACACTTATGGAGTTGAGCTGAACTTAAGAAACACTTATTTGGACTAAAACAAACTTTAATTTTTCGTTAACATATATAGATTACCAAATGTCAGGATTCTTTGTACTTTCAGCACCTTATTTATTTTGTCTAGCTCACGAAAGTCCAAGTCATGAGCATAGTCAAGAAATAAAGTTTTAACAAGCTATATCACTTTTGTTATAGGCCTGATAACAGAAGACTTCTTCATTGAATATGCAACGACTCAGAACTCAATTTGCACCTAAGTTCAGGGGATCTATTTATTTTCACATGTGTTTCTCAAGGCAGGTTTTGTTCGATGTAAACATGTATAAGACCCATGTTAAATGAGTAAACCAAGATATTATGCAATCCAAGGAAAAGAACTTGTTTCATGCAACACACCAGGATGGACACATTTATGTTTTTAGGGACTGACTTTTACAACTGAACTTTAATTGAAAAGTTTATATCTGACTAACATGAACTCACTTTTTCAGAATAGCGTAGAGTTATTTTCTTGAGTATCGCCTTTTTGATTTGTACTATTATTACTAACACTGACTCATAATTCTTTTAATTGTTTTGACATGAGAACGAATTTTAAGGAATATAGGTTTCAGGGATGTGTTTAGTCACTTTTATTCATGCGGATTAAGATGTGTTTGCAAAATGGACCTTATCCTTTTGCCTGTTCTAACATTTTCATCATTGGACACAGATTTTTTGCATGTACATCCCTAATTTCTTCTTTATTATCTCTTGTTGTTACCATTTTTCTTACTCAGTTACCTGCATCATGTAGCTGCTGTTCATAGTTATGAGAATGACTAAATGTGTGCATGGACATAACCAAGTGCATGAGTGTGCGCTCTCGGGCAAGCACCCCCCATGCATAAGGCCATATCTCATCATATAACTATTTTTATCTACTTTTAAAGTATTAGAAACCTAATTAGCACTAGTGAGTGTGCGCTCTCTGGCAAGCACCCCCCACTCATGCTTTATTATGCAACTGTTCCTTTATTATTAACTTTTAAGATATTAAGTGACTCAGACGACACTAGTGAGTGTGCGCTCTCAGGCAAGCACCCCTCACTCTTGTCACTGAGCCCCAAGACAGTACCAAAATACTATGTGGAGACCTCAAAAACCTGTGTGCCATGACAACCAAAAGAACACAACAAACAAAAGAGAAAGAGGGAAAGAAGAATAAGGAAAATGAAAGGAGCAAATGGAATTCTTCATTCAACCCAGAAACAAACATACAATTTACATTTTTTTTGCCTTTTCTTCTAGTTTTAATTTCCTAACAAATTGGCAGCACTTTAGTGTGTTTTCTAAAGGCCGCCCCTAATCTTCCATCTTCAGCTTCTTTTATAGGCATAGTTTAGGGTTTCCATCATGCTTCCTGCTGCCATGTGGCGATATCTCCATATTTTTCAATCTTGATCAATGGCTGTGATGTCAAGATGTATTGCCACCTTGCTTTATGCATTGCTTCTTCACTTCATACTTTCACTGCTTCATTTACTTCCCAATTGTTGCTTGACAAGTGGCACTTGATGTTCACCCAGCATGGGGCAGCAACATGTAGGCTTGGATGTACTGCATTTCACTTGTGCCTTGTCTGCCGTGTGTATTGGCATTTGGTGATTTTAGTTGTTGCCTCTCGATTGCAGATTTCAACTTTCTTTTCCCTTGAGCTGAATTGCATTGGCTCAATTTACTTTTTTCTACCTAAAGGCACTTTGGTGATGTTGTGGCAGCTTGTGATTGGACATGGCATGGTCTGACAAGTGGAGTCTAGTGCCATCTGGGCAATTGAGTGAGCGACAGTATGGTTGTTGCATCTTTCTACTTGTATTTGGCATCAGAGGAAGGTACAATTGCTGGCAGTCATCTTATCTATTTTGAGTCAATCCAATGGTTGTGGGATAATACTTACTCTCCAAGCAGCTTATAATGTGCCCCTTTCTTCTCTTATCCTGTTCCCATGCTCACTCAACAGATAGGATCCAAATGGAGGCGCACTTAGGGTTTGCAACAAGGATTTCTTTGAGCTATCATCATCTTGAACATTTGATTTTCATCCGGTGGCTGTGTGCGGTTCTTTAGAGACCAAGTATCTCTGGTTTGTCCCCTTGTAGACGTGGCAGCAGTTCATGGAGGGAGGGGACCAGTGAGAGATTTTATTTCTCATTTTGCACTTTTTACTTCTCTCAAGTGTAACCGAAACCAACATCATCTCTAGTGGATTTAGGAACTTGTATTACTTGATTTCCATCATGACAGCATCTAAGTACCATGTTGAACATGTTTAAGCCATCAATTAAGTTGCTAATCATTGTTCAGTCAGGGTTTGACCATAACTTAACCAAGCCGTGCCACCAATTGGTGCTTACACCTCACAGCCTGACTTAGACCCAAATCGATAGCTCTTTAGTGTTCTGAGGACATCCATGAAGCTGTGCAAGCAAGCAATTTGGTTTTTAATCAATTCAATTGCGTTAATTTCAAGCTCCTCTTTGCACTGCCTCGCAACCCTTCTAATCAAAATTCGACGTGTGCAGAGGACGACAGGGGTATATTCTTGTGTCATTGTCTTCTCCTCGACACAAGCTTTCCAGCGGTATCAGGAATTTGAAGAATGGGGGCGGGAATCGCCGGATTGGGATTTGTCAGAAACGGAGAAGAGCTTCATCTCCTTCGATTCCTTCTTTTTTTTCTTCTTTTCCGTTGGAGGTGGGTCCCCTCAGCAAGGAGCGAACCAGCGTTTGCCACTTGTCTCCAGCTGAGGCTCCGCTATGTGGGGTCGAGTGTGGGAACCAGTCACGGCTCGCCACATGTGAGGAGCAGATAAGTTGGAGTCGGATTAGGGAGGAGAAGAAAATGGGATTCCGAATTTCAATAGTGGGCTTCTCCCTTACATTTGCTTCCGATGGCCCAACTCCTGTTTTGTCTCCATTTCTAATTCAACTTGCCCATGCTTTTCTCCATTTCAAGGATAATGGATCTGTCCATTGTCTGGAATTTCATCAATTGTTTGGTTTTGCTCTTCTTTGAAAAATTAATTGGAGTCTTTCTCTTTGTCATTTCAACATGAAATTTAGCACACTTCTTTATAAAAACATGGGGCACCTGATGGTCATAAATTTTCCATTTTTATAAATTTTTAAATTAATTAAATGAATTTTCTAAAGTTCATAGAATAATTCACATAATTAATTTATTCATGCATCCTTGCTACATCCTTCTAGCTTCTTGCTTTGTCCAATCATCCATGATATTTATGTCACCTTTTTCCTATTAATATTGAATATTAAATATTAAATTAACACAGTCATATGGCGAGCTGTATTAATATTAATATTAATATCGATATTATGGCATTAGCCCAAGCGCGTCTTTCGCTTCAAGAATTGACCTCTTCTCTCCGCGAATCCGGACCCGACACATTCATGGGCCCCATTTTCACCGCCTTGTGAATGATTGAAATTTTCTCATGTGGCAAAAATTAGAGGTAAACAAATGCCCCCCACCAGAGTAGGTTGTGAGGAATCCAAGTCGAACGACCTGCTCTGGTGCCCCTTTCTGCATTCACTCTGGGCCTCACTTTTTATGTCACTTCCCTTCTTGTGTTACTTTATCATTCTAGGGAGATGTCAGTTCTGATGATGATTCTGAGAGGGTTCGCATGGACGTGGTGCTAGCCATTTCTTGTTTTGTTTCCCTTGCAGCAGACGCATCTGAGAAGATTGAGTCGGCGGTGGGTTCTATGGTTTTTTTTGTATGGTTCTATTACTACACTTGGTAGTTTTGAGGATTTAGATTGGGCTTTAATTTTGGACTTGGTTTTAGTTGATTATTTCTTGATGTTTGGGCTCGTTTTTTTTTGCCATGTGGTAATTTGGATTTTTCCTGGGTTTGTATGGTTTCTGGACTTGACTGTAGCAGTTTTATGGATATGGGTGGCTATCATGTTGAGTAGTTTTGGATGCCTTTTCGGCGTCATTGTTTGGCTCATTAAAACCCCTGAATCGCGAAGCGATTATGTTCTTTCATTGCAAACCGTCGCGCCTTTTGATTTCTTGCCTTTATTGATAGATTTGAAAAGACATACGCTTTCTGGTACCCTGATTCGTACATATATAAGGTATCATGCGTACGTACTCTGTACCCTTTCCTTCTTCCAATTTTACGCACTTCCTTTTTTTTGCTTATGGCCGACATCATAAATCCGAGGAATCCCAAGCGCCCTAGGGATGAATGTAGCTCCTCTGTTCAGAGTGTGCCTCCTTTCAAGCCCAACTGGTCATACGACCCGGACAACCGCTATCTATTCCGTGACGACGAGGCTTTTGAGTGTTATCACAATAATATTGGTGAAGGGAATCGTGAAGCTGCTCCCTGTTTTTTCTTTCATTCTCAAGGACGTTTCACCACCCCTTACATGAATTTAATAACAGGGTGGCTTAACGCCTGGAGCCTCCATGGCTTGTCTAGGCTTGATACCCCTTACCATCCGGATATCACTAAATTATTTTATGCTAATCTCCGCGTCACCTTTGACCACCATAGCATCCCTTCTGCCTCTTCTTATCTTTTTGGCAGACTCTTTTACATAGGGGTTGAGGATTTGGCTGACTTGATTGGTGCTACAGACACTTTAAACGGTCTGTCAATTTATGCCTTCGGGAGTTGGCCCCGCGAGCAAGGGACATACCGGGGTCATTGCGAGTGGTTCAGAATACCCAAATCCGAGGCAAGTTCTGAACTGGTCTCTACTACGCGTTTGCCCGCGCTTCACCGGTAATTTTGCTATTTGTGTGTTTTTGTTTTGTTTGTTTCTTTTGTTTGTCTCTGGAGGATTGGTTCATGACCATGAAGTTTATATGTTCCTTTCAGGTTATTTTTCTTGATTATCAACTACATCCTCTTTCCTCAGGGTGAGTTATCAGATTTGACTCGCCCAGGGACTTTGTTCTACCTTCGCTTATTGCTCCTTAAACACGGGAAAGCTAATCTTCCCAGTCTCATCCTCCAAAACATGCATCATGTCACGAGGTTTCCCAAGGGCCATTTGCCTTATGGGAATTTAATCGAGGCCTTGATGGAGCGGGCTCAGATCCCATTGCCTGAGATGCTGTGGGGGAATTCGATCACTGAGCGGCTTATCCTGTACCCGCGCAACCTGCTCTTGGATCTGACTTCCTTTGGGTGGGTAGAGATGGTTCATGGTACTCTGATCCCTGACCCCAACTACCCGGTGAACAGTCATATCCTTCATAGGTTTGCTGCTGTGAATCAGTATAGTCCGGTGAGAGAGGCTTCTCCCCCTTCTCCAGACGGCTCAGCCATTGAAGAATCTTTTCCACTCCAGGAACACATAGACCAGCGTTTCAAGGAGCTAGATCAGCGACTGGAGAATGTCGAGACAGTGCTTCAGTCAATTCATAACAACTTAGAGACCTTTGTAGGGGCGATGGCCGCAGTCCAGGCGCCTCCCGTGCCTCCAATGTGAAGAAGTCTCGGATGTTTGATCATTTGGTTTTGTTGTTTTCATTGCTTTGTTTCGTATGTTTTTTGTTGTTGTTGTTCAAACTGTGGTAATTTTGGATGGTTTATGTCTGGTATTTTGACTTTATAATTTGATTGGGGCAATTTGGAGTCCTAATAACTCTTGGTCTGTTGATCTTGGTTTATGGACATCTGTTGAGGTTTATTAGTGAATTGGTTTAGATTGTCATAGATAGCGACATCGAACATCGCTAGTAGGACAAATATTTTTTGTTATTCTCCCTGCTCTTTGGTTACGGCAGCAAGGAACATACCGGTGGGATTTGTCTATTCTACATTGTTGCCTCGGTAGCTAGGACCGTTCCGGTGGGACTTGTTTGCTCCATATTACCGCTCCGACATGTAGAATAGGCATTCTGGGTATGGCACGCAGTGGGACTTTGTGCATCGTTTTCTGTTGGTTGTTTTGGCACGGTGATAAGAGACGTACCGTCGGGACTTGTCTGTTCCATATCACTCTTTTGATGTGGTGAGATGGGGTTTTCTCCTGGCTCTTTGGGTACGGCAGCTAGGAACATACCGTAGTCGGTGGTTTATGGCCCAACACGACCATGGGCCCCTCTGGGTATTAGGATTTATGAGGCCTATTCCTTGACATGGTTGGCGGACATCAGCCGTGGTATTCTCCGTTTTCAGAGGGGCTTTTAGGTTCGGTTTGGTCTTCTTTTTTTGGTAGGTTTTGGCAAGAATTACATTTTGAGTAGACAGGTTGTCTTTTTCAATCTGTAACTGTTGAGGATGTGGTTTTGACTAGTCCCATGGTAAGTTTCACCGTTTGTGTCTTAATTTAGAGTTCAAGACACAGAACTTTTGTTCATCCTTTAGTTCGGTGAGATGAACAGGCACCTAGTACATTGTTAAAGAACAAAGCACAAGACTTTGGCCATCTTTTTTGGGTAGGTGTGATGGACAGATCACCGCATTGTGTCTTAATTTAGAGTTCAAGACACGGAACTTTTGTTCATCCTTTAACTCGGTGAGATGAGCAGGCACCTAGTACCTTGTTTAAAGCACAAGGCACAAAACTTTTGTAGTAAGTTTCACCGTTTGTGTCTTAATTTAGAGTTCAAGACACAGAACTTTGTTCATCCTTTAAATCGGTGAGATGGACAGACACCTAGTACTTTGTTTAAAGTACAAAGCACAAGACTTTTTAGGGTCACATTTTGGAATGTAGGCCGTTTGTAAAGGAGACGTTCCATGAATGTCCATAAGGACAGAACACTCCTTTTACCTTGGCCCGGTGGGACATAATATTTTGTGTAAGTTTTGGGAAGTTTTGGATTTTTGGATCTTGGAGTTTGTCTTTTATTTGGGGGTTTGAGAATATTTTAGGGGGATTTGGTTTTAATCTTTATTTAGGCTATATTTTTAGCTTGGTCTAGTTTCCTCTGATCATATGCTTTTATGCTTTGGGACAAGATGTGTGTGTGTTTTTTTTTGTTGGACTTGGATTTTATTTAGGATTTCGACTTAAGGTCATTTTAGGAAATTTTGAAGGGTTTGTTTTATTAAAGGTTAATTTATTGCTTTAGGGTTTTGGCTCAGGAATGCTCCATAGTGTTCAAAAGAACGGAGCACCCTGTCGAGCCTTGACCCGGTGGGACATGAGAAAATTTTCTTTTTTTTACCTAAGCGAAAAGATGGTTGACCGCTTCGCAATTGCCTGCCCAGTCGGTTTGTTAGCTGCTCTCCCTTTGATTTTGACGGGTTGTGGAAATGTCGGGGTAGTTTTGTCCATAATATTTCTTCAGGTATCTCCCGTTTATGGAGGAGACAGGGTGTTTTCCATTTGAATCTGCAAGAAGGTAAGCTCCGCCTTCATATGCTTGCTCTATGACATAGGGGCCTTCCCAATTTGGTGCAAATTTGGGACCGTGGTGGCTGCCCAGGATAGGTCGCCTCAGGACCAGTACCAGTTCTCCTTTCTTGAATGTTCTGGGTCTTGATAACTTCTCATAAGCTCGCGCCATCCTGGCTTGGTATAACTCCAGGTTTTGTTGGGCTGCCAATCTCCTTTCATCCATTCCATCCAACTCTTGCAACCTCAGTTGCGTCTGTTTAGTTAGAGGGATTTGTGCTGCCATAGCTATTCTCAGTGACGGGAGTTCCACCTCAATTGGCAGGACTGCTTTTGCCCCATATACCAAGGAATAGGGTGTGGCTTGAGTTGCTGTTCTATGAGTGATGCGGTATGCCCGTAATGCCTCATGCAGTTTCTCATGCCAGTTTCTTTGATTATCTCCGATGGTTTTGCGAAGGATCTTGATCAGTGTTTTGTTAAAGGCCTCCGCTAGTCCATTGGCCCTTAGGTTGTAGACAAAGGAGTATCTCCATTCGATTTTGTATTTATCGGCAAAAGCATCAATTTTGACATTTTTGAAGGCTGTCCCATTGTCGGAGATTATTTTTCTTGGGTTCCCGTATCTATAAAGCACCTAAGTGGTAAAGAGCCTGACCATGTCAGAGGCTTTGATTTCACGGTATGACCTGGCTTCGGCCCATTTGGAAAGTAATTCGTGGCTGCTAATATGAAGCGGTGCCCATTTGAGGCTGGTGGATCTATGGGTCGTTTTAAGGATTTTTTTTTGAAAGGTTTATTTTATTTAAGATTAATTTATTACTTTTGGGTTTTGACTCAAGGATACTCCGTAGTGTTCAAAAGAACGAAGTACCCCGTCGAGTCTTGACCCGGTGGGGCATGATATATAGAATTTTATTTTTTGTTTGGATTTTGATTTTGGTTGGGATTTTTTTTGGGTTAGGCTAGATTTTATGCTGAAGAGTGTTCCATAGATGTTCCAGATAACAGAACATTCCTTTGGGTTTTCATCAAGTAAGACATCAAATTTTTATTTAGTTTAGTCCCCTTTTATGAGTTATGGTTTAGTTTGGGTTTTGAGCTCATAAGTTTTCGGACTTTCTTTGTGGAGTTTGGGGTTTTATCTCGTAACATTCAGATCCATCCTCCAGGTTTTAGATTTGTTTGATGAGGTTTTGGTGAAGAGGACACCCTTCGAGGTCGCATGGATGGGCTGTCTTCTCGGCTTCTAATCTTCAAGGAATACGGTGTTTATGGGAGACTGGCCCTCTCAGAAAGCTTCATGTGGCGTGGTCCAAGTGTCTCCAATAAAAGTCTTTTTTTCTTTTCTTTCTTTTTTTTTTAGGTGCCAAATTAATTTAATCTTTCATGTGATTGATTTTTTGCTTGAGTGAGAAGTAATGCTTGAGCATGAGATACCAATTCGAGGCACGGTGCTGACTGATACCGAAGATCTCAAGAAGGAATACCGGACACAAGACACGTTGTCGATCCGATACTAGATGGCTTCTCTCTTTTGGTTGTTTGTTTTTTTTTGTTGGTTTTGTTTATGGACGAGGAAGTACTTGAGGATGAGATATCAATTCGAGACGCGTTGCTGACTGATACCGAAGATCTCAAGGTGAAATACCAGACACAAGACACGTTGTCGTTCCGATACTAGATGGCTTCTCTCTTTTGGTTGTTTGTTTTTTTTTGTTGGTTTTGTTCATGGACGAGAAAGTACTTGAGGATGAGATATCAATTCAAGACGCGGTGTTGACTGATATCGAAGATCTCAAGGTGAAATACCAGACACGAGACGCATTGCCGGTCGGGTATAGGAAGGTTTTTTCTCTTTTTGGTTGGCCTTTTGGTTGGTTTTGTTTAAAGATGAGAAAATACTTGAGGATGAGATATCAATTCAAGGCGCGGTGCTGATTGATACCGAAGATCTCAAGGTGAAATACCAGACACAAGACGCATTGTCGGTCGGGTATAGAAATACTTTTCTCTTTTTGGTTGTATTTTTTTTGTTGTTGGTTTTGTTTAAAGATGAGAAAATACTTGAGGATGAGATACCAATTCGAGGCACGGTGCTGAATGATACCGAAGATCTCAAGGTGAAATACCAGACACGAGACGCATTGTCGGTCGGGTATAGGAAGGTTTCTCTCTTTGGTTGGTTTTTTGTTGTTGGTTTTGTTTAAGGATGAGAAAATACTTGAGGATGAGATACCAATTCGAGGCGCGGTGCTGAATGATACCAAAGATCTCAAGGTGAAATACCAGACACGAGACGCATTGCCGGTCGGGTATAGTAAGACTTTTCTCTTTTTGGGTTGGTTTTTGTTGTTGGTTTTGTTTAAGGACGAGAAAGTACTTGAGGATGAGATATCAATTCAAGACGCGGTGTTGACTGATACCGAAGATCTCAAGGTGAAATACCAGACACGAGACGCATTGTCGGTCGGGTATTAGAAGACTTCTCTCTTTTTGGTTGGTTTTTTATTGTTGTTGGTTTTGTTTAAAGATGAGAAAATACTTGAGGACGAGATATCAATTCAAGGCGCGGTGCTGATTGATACCGAAGATCTCAAGGTGAAATACCAGACACAAGACGCATTGTCGGTCGGGTATAGAAATACTTTTCTCTTTTTGGTTGTTTTTTTTTTTGTTGTTGGTTTTGTTTAAAGATGAGAAAATACTTGAGGATGAGATACCAATTCGAGGCACGGTGCTGAATGATACCGAAGATCTCAAGGTGAAATACCAGACACGAGACGCATTGTCGGTCGGGTATAGGAAGGTTTCTCTCTTTGGTTGGTTTTTTGTTGTTGGTTTTGTTTGAGGATGAGAAAATACTTGAGGATGAGATACCAATTCGAGGCGCGGTGCTGAATGATACCGAAGATCTCAAGGTGGAATACCAGACACGAGACACATTGCCGGTCGGGTATAGGAAGGTTTCTCTCTTTGGGTTGGCCTTTTGGTTGGTTTTGTTTAGGGATGAGAAAATACTTGAGGATGAGATATCAATTCGAGGCGCGGTGCTGATTGATACCGAAGATCTCAAGGTAGAATACCAGACACGAGACACGTTGTCGGTCGGGTATAGGAAGGTTTCTCTCTTTGGGTTGGCCTTTTGGTTGGTTTTGTTTAAAGATGAGAAAATACTTGAGGATGAGATATCAATTCGAGGCGCGGTGCTGATTGATACCGAAGATCTCAAGGTGAATACCAGACACGAGACGCATTGCCGGTCGGGTATAGAAAGACTTCTCTCTCCTTGTTTGTTTGTGTCAGGCTCTAAATATCAACCACTATTGACTTAGATCCTGACCATACTTCTTTGGACTTGGATTTAGGTTTGGTTTTGGGCTTAGTTTGGATTTAGACTTGGTTTTGATTTTGGTTGTGAGTTTGGATTTGGTTTTGACTGTAGTTTTGGATTTAGACTTGGTTTTGGTTTTGATTGTTGGTTTGGATTTGGTTTTGATTTTGGTCGTGAGTTTGGATTTGGTTTTGATTGTATTTTGGATTTAAACTTGATTTTGGTTTTGATTGTTAGTTTGGATTTGGTTTTGATTGTAGTTTTGGATCTGGTTTTGATTGTAGTTTTTGATTTAAACATGATTTTGGTTTTGATTGTTGGTTTGGATTTGGTTTTGGATTTAGACTTGGTTTTGGTTTTGGCGTCTGCTTCATTTTTGTATAACATTGACTTGAGAGCTCTGAGTTTCCCTTGCCCCCGGTTTAGCCTTAGCATTCTCATTTCAGCTTGGACTCAATTCAAGTTCTCGCCCTGAGGAGGCTGTTGAGATTGAGACCTTTTGAGTGTTGTTGCTTCGTTTTTTTGAACCATTATTTGGGACTTCGTCATTTTCTTCTACATGAGAGATTGCATTGCTGATAGCGAACCAATACTCTTGCTCCTTATGATCATCATCATTCGTCTCACTTTTGTTTTTGCAAGTTTGACGGGGTATTAAACTGGCTTTTGTATGAGGCATGGGGTTTTGTTGAGCATCCTTAGGTAGCATGAGCTCACCCTTTTGGATCATTCCTTCCACTACATCCTTGAATACATATCATTTTTCAATTGGGTGTCCGATGATCCTATGATATAAGCAGAATCTAGGATCATTGGTGTTTTTCATTTCGCCTGGTCTCTTGCTTGGAGGAAGTTCCAGTCTACTTGAGATTTGGTGAAAAAGACTCATTGTCTCTTCTACTCTGAAAGAGTATGGCTTGCTCATTTGCTCAACCAGGGATGGTCTTCTCGCCTTTGGCAGTGTCTGGTTGATATCACTTTTCCCTTGAGAGCGAACATAGTCAGAGGTGTGACTATGTCTGCCCGACGCCTTGGAGTCCTTGACTCTTTGAGTTGGTATAAGGCTTTTGGTTGTCCGAGCCATTCCAGCTTTTGCTTTGTTGCTCTGGTGGTATTGAGACCATTCATCTGGATTTATCCCTCCGTCTTTCTGAAAGGAGTGTGGTTTATCCTTTGGTTCAATTGGAGTCAAACACTGTTGATACTCCTTCAGGCCTTCTGTTTGGTTTGGTTTATCGAACTCATCCCGGAAAGCAATGACCATGTCGCTCCATGTTCTGATGCTATCCTCTTCAAGGGAATCATACCATTCGAATGCAGGTCCAGCAAGGCTTGCTGGGAATTGTCGAAGCATCCAAGCGTCGTTTCCGACTGTTTGGCCACATAACTCAATGAAATGAGCTAGGTGTTGGCCAACACGATCCTCTTTGATTTGATCCCCAGTGAACATTTCAAAGTCAGGGATCATATATCCATCTGGATATTGTACATTATTGTACTCAGCAGGGTAAGGTTGTTTTATGTGGCCGTCGAAAGAGGCCATCACGCCTTTGTTTCTTTTCATTTGTTTTAAGAGCATCCATATCACACCATTTTCTTGTTGGAGTCCAACCATTTTCTGGTACATTCCAAAATTTTCTTCTTTCAGTGCGGCAATCTCACCACACATTTCTCTATTCTTTTGGTAGAGTGCAGTAATTTCGCGTCGCATTTCACCGTTTTCTAGCCGAAGCATTGCAATCTGACCATCATGCATATCCAGTCGCTTGCTCAGGCCTTCTAAAGTGTCTTGTTTAGGGCGACCGGCCAAGGCCGACACTTCTTTGACATTTTCATACACCTTTGATTCTCCATTTATCCATTGAAAAGGGTTTTGGACGACACATGATATAGGTATTGGGTTTTCCTCAATATTATTGTCTTCGTTTGGCGGATCATCCATTGAGAGTTCATCACATGAAATATGAGACACCATGTGGGATGAGTAAGACTCCCCCAGCGACTTTCCTTGTATTTTGTTGCTATTGTTTTTCTTAGAGGTCCTTGAACTTCCTGCCATTCCCATATTATTAGAAAGTCGGATCATCCTAGTTTCTGCTTTCTCGGTTTCATTTTCACATTGGTAATGCCAATCCTCTGGTTTTAATCTTTCATAGTTGTCAACCTTGGTTAATAAGCCATCGATTGTGGTTTCCATTATGAGGAATGGTTTGATTCGTCCATAGATATTTCTTATTATCATTTCTACCAAGTCAGTTTCAGGGACCGGTGGTTTGCAAGAAAAGTTCATTTTCCAGATCCGGATAATAAAATCCCTAACAGATTCCTTTCTCTTTGGTTTCTCATTCGCCAAATCAGCCATTGTAATTTTTCGGGTATGGATTGCAAATCTTCGACAGAAGGCATTTGCCATATCTTTCCAGGTTTGGATACTATTTTCTTCTAGAGAGGCATACCATTCCAAGGCTGGACCTTTTAGGCTTAGAGGGAATTGGCGTAGCAGGTAGACTTCATTTCTCACTGTGTCCCCGCACTTCAGTCTAAACTGGACCAAATGTATTTCGGGGCTCTTTTTGGTTCCCATGCCATCAAACAATCTGAACTTTGGTATCACGTATTCCTCTGGATAGCATACCAGATCATACTCCTTAGGGTATGGGCTCCCAAATCTCTCCTTAGGCTGTATGAGGTGACCTAGTCCGGATTGTTGCAATCGACGATTTAACATCTCATCCATTTCCTTTTCAATCATCTTTTGCACCTCAAGAGACACCGTTGAGTCATCTCTTGTCTTTTCATTGTCCCTTAGGATTGACTTGCCTTTTGTGTGGTCAGTCTTTCCCTTTAAAGCACGACCTCTCTGTTCCTTAGATTTAGAGCTTACAAAACCGATTTCCCTGGGATGCGCATCCATCTTCTCATGGAGGAAATCTTGTCACAATCCTCTTTCAGTTATAAAATCTTGCATACTTGCGCACCATGTTGATAACCGAGTATTCTCTTGCTGAACGGTCGCCAGTCCATGACTACCTTGCTCTAGCATTTGATTACTTTTGGAAACCTTATCATTATCAGGGGATGCCCCCAGCTCAAGGCCCCTTTCTTCACTTTCTGCAAGCTCTTCACGAGACACCCGATCAGATAGAGAATACTCACTTCCTTCTATGTCACAAGTGAAAATTCCTTCCTTGTCATTTTGGGTTTTTATTACATTGCTTTCGCCCTTCGGTTGAACTTCATTATTATAAGTGGTTGTATCATTCATGACGGAGCTTTCACTTTCAGCTTGTTTTGTTTCTCTTTTAATTCCTTCTTTGACAGGAATCCTATAATCACTTTCAGACCCACTTTCATCTCCTAGAAGACCCAGAATTTGCTCCAATGACAAATCTTCGAAGTGTTGGCTTTGCTGTGAGACTTGTTGACAGTCATCTTTTTGGCCTGGAGTGTGCATAAGAGTTTCTGATATTTCAGACTGGTCATCATACTCTACATCCATTGTACTGGCACTGATAGATTCTGCAGGATCCTCTGCTACACTTATCATATGAGCTGTGGCATTATCCTCTAAACCTTCTGATTGTTCCATGATTTTCTTTCTCCTTTCAAGTTGAAAGAGTGCCATGGTTTCTATTTGAAGTTGGAGATGTCGCACCACATCAAGTTCATAGGTTTGTGGAGCGGAGATGCCATGGCTACTCTTTACCCCTATATCTTGACCTTTCGACTTGGTATGCCAGTCATTCGTCCCTTGCATTTGAGATTTAACCCTTTTTATTTTCTTTCTATTTTCATTCGAGACTCTTCCCTCGTTCTTTACCAATATAGACGAGGTGGCCAGTATATCAAGAGCAAACGTGCCAGGCATTTCGCTTTGTGCTTTGGAAAAACTGCCCCCTGCATATTGTTCATCAAATACATGCTCTCCTGTTTCCCGGGAGGACGATGCCAATCCATTTTTGGTAAGTATGGGGGAGGTTTTCATTTGCTTTCTAGGAAAACTGTCCCCAGGGTTTCGCCTTATTTTCACTTGTTCTCCTGTTTTCAGGGAGGGGTGTACCAATCCCTCTTTAGTAGGTATGGAAAAAATTTTCTTTTGTCCTTCAAGGAAGTTGCCCCCATTATGCAGTTCCTTTGGCACTTGTTTCTCCATTTTCTGGAAGGGACATATCAATCCTTTTTTTGTGAGTATGTGAGGAATTTCCCTTTGCTCCTTCGGGAGGCTGCCCCCAGTGGATTGCTTAATTGGAGTAGGTTTTCCCATTTTCTGGGAGGGAAAGGTGAAGTTTTCGCTTGTTAATGCATCAGGACTCATAATCTGAGTGTCAGGCGGAATCGGTACACTAGTTATTTCTTTCCTTTGCTTATCTTTTATCATCTCGGAGGCTTCATGACTTGCTTCCCTAGATGAAATTATCTTTTCCAGTTTTTTAGTTTGAGGTTTCCAGATTGCTTTGACTTGGATGACCGAGGATTTTTTCTTGGCAACCATCAGTGGAGTAAATGAGCTCTCCACCGACGGATTTAGTTTTGATTCAGGTGTTGAGTTCTTTGTGCTGGTTGGTTTGGGTGTGTCATTGTTTACGACCGCACGATTTGGCCGTGCGCCCATTCTAACCATATGCTTCTGGACCTCAGCATATGCTGCTGTGACTCGAGCGTTCTCCAGCTGGAGTTGCTCGAGTTGCCTTTGTTTTTCCTCCAGCTCCTTGCGAAGCTGGGCCATTTCATCAGATATTTCTATTTCCTCATCAACATCCTTATCAGACGAATTTCCACGATCCGGATTTGGATCCTCTTCATCACTTGCTGCATCATCACTGGCTTATTGGACAATTTCCTCCACTACCGGGCTGCAGTTTTTAGGCCGCCCTGCCCGTTTGGGAGGTTTGGATTCTGAAGCCTTTCCCTTTTTCCCCTGTATTTCCACACGGACACTTTCAGAGTGGGGTAGCTCTTGTGAACCAGTCCCCACTATGTGAACTTTCACTGACTCCTCATCATCATCAACATTTGCGGACATATGACATACCGAGACAGAATCAACTTTCCGTCTCTTCTTCACCACGTATTTTCTTTTTCTTTTGTCTTTCATCATTTGACTCGCCACTTGGTTAGCCAAAGAAGTATCAGTTTCCTTTGGAACCCATCGCCTGGTGCCCCCTGTATGTTGCTTAGGAGCTGGCATGGGTTCTGGTTGTTTGGCCTTCCAGACTTGCCTCATCTTCCCTTTGGCCTTCACGGACTTGGGGTTGGGGTGCAGTGGCGGGAAGGTGAGCCGGTCAAAGACTGAAGACGGGTTGGCCACAGTCTCCTTTTCTGATGTACTATAGTCCGCATCTCCCTCTCGGTTTTCCTCACAATGGGAAAAGCGGAGCCTTTGGTGCATTGGGAGCCTTAGTCTATCCTTTACGGATGGATTCTTAGCGTTGGCAGGGACCGTAGTGACGATCCAACGGGACTTACGAGACTTTTTGATGATTCTGAAGGCCGCATGTATGGCCTCCACTGTCTTATGTTTCTTGTGGGTTATTTCTTTCGTCTCAAAGACCGGGGCATACATGGGAAGCTCCCAATCCTCCCTGAGACGCATCTCCTCTCCTCCCTTCTTGAGCACATGCAGGGGGGTGAAGGTGTTGTGAAGAGGCAGGTCAGTGACGGTGTCTGGTTGTTGGACCAGGTGGAGGGCTTGAATCCTCGAGAGCCTAGTCCTTGTCTCTGTTCCTTTTGATTTAGGAGCAAGAGCCTCTTTCACATGTTGAATTGGCATTTTTCCTTCCTGGTTGCATGGGGTGGTGTTTCCTGAGACAACAGTAGATGTTCCACCAGCGAGCATCGCCATTTGGAGTTGTGCGGTAACTTGGACGGGCACTTGGAGAGTCCCGGCCATGGAGCCACCACCATTCTTGAGATGTTCTCCAGTCACAATTTGGCACCAAGTCACCATTGTTCCTTTCAAAATGAAGAGAACTCGAGATTAGTACGTAACATGAAATTTAATAGACTCCTATATACTTTCATGCTTAATCCTTTAATTATTCCCTGATGAGAGGAGAAGAATGTCCCACCGGGCGTGCCAGAATCTGTCTCGCACTTTTTCAGTCCAACCACAGAAGATCAGATAGTCCTCTATGGGGCGAAGAAAATGCGGATCAGATACCCCTTGAGTCCCCTAGAATTCGAACACCACTACCCGTTTTACGAACGAAAGATAGCAATGCGACCCTAGGGACCTCAAGAGTTGATTGTTTGTGTGTAGGTCCTTTCCTTCCAACAGGCGCAAGCCCCTGCTGTTAATTACCTCCGATCTGAGTCCGAGTTGGGAATCAGACAAGAGCACCTCTAGATCGGGAATAATCAAGTGATTAGGCATTAAAAGCAATCGGAGTCAGTTTTATTTTATTTTATGACTAGCGTTTAGTGGGGTCTAAATGAAAGCAACACAAAATAGTCAAGAATTAAAATAGTGCAATGAAAACATTCGATATCAAACATAAACAATGCAAATTATTGCACTAGGTCAGGTTCTTTGGCCACAGTTTTGAGACACTTTGGGTCGCCTTGGGTTGACTTTACTTTGCTGGGTTAGGCTTGGTGCCATCACTCAGATTTTTTTGAGCTTGATACTAGGAAATTTGGGTATCCTAGATCAGTCCTCAATCATTCGGGGATTTAGAGGTTTTTGAGGTTTTCGTTCAAGTCTCGAATACAGATGCACTATGCTTCCTCTTGACAATAACTCTTGTGTTGCCGTCGGTTGACTTTTCCTCTAGTCGCCTAGTCGACGGATTTTGACTTTTGAGTTTTAAATTTTTAAGTTTGAATTCTTGAGTTTTGCTCTTGGAATTTGGACTTTTAAACTTGCACTTTTAAATTGCCTTCTGGAATTTAAACACTTTTGGGATTTTAAATTTGCACTTTTGAGCTCACATTTTTAAATTTATTTTGTGACCTTGATGTGGTATTTTTTGTTGTTTGAATTTTGTTTGTAGACTTTGATGCTTGACTGTGCCTGCTGTCCAGAACATAAAACGTTCAAATGTACCTGCTGTCCAAAACATAAATGTTCAAATGTACCTGTTGCCCTGAACATAAAATACTTGAAAGTACCTGTTGTCCAGAACGTAAACTGTTCAAATGTACCTGCTGTCCAAAACATAAATGTTCAAATGTACCTGTTGTCCAGAACATAAAATACTTGAAGGTACCTGTTGTCCAGAACATAGAATATTCAAAATGATTTTCTTTTGCTTTATTTCTTTTTTTTTATTTAACCATATAAATTTATTATTATTATTATTATTATTATTATTATATATTTTTTATTTATGATCATCCCTTAAACCTTTTAATTTTGAAATATTTTATACTTTTGTGTTTTATCATAATATGACACATTAAAATATTCTTCATATTTTTCCTGACGTTTTTATATTTCATGAGAATTTTTCCGACAATCTAGCTATTTTTAATGCATTTTTGAAGTTTTCAACTTCGCAGAATTTTATGATTGGTTGCAATTTTGCTGTTTCGCTGTTATGTTCGTCAGGGACTCGCTACAGGATGAACGCCACAGAAGATCAGTGAGGGGCGTTGAGGGTTTAGGCCGACTGAGTCAGTTGGCTCACGCCCGTGACTATGCGCCAAGCGAGTCAGGGTTGGGTTCAGATTCGACTGGATTTCACATGTCGGTATTATTTGCCGAGTGCACCGCGCCTATGCAACATCATTTCCTTTTCAATCCGTCTCCCTCCTTCCTTCGCTGGTCTGATGCCCTCTCGTTTGATTGGAGGCCTCCATTGGCGACACCAGTAGGAGCTTCCAGCGGTTGTGTCGACTGCAACTAAGTTTCGGAGGGTCACGGAGACCTACTAGAGCCGTCTTTGTTGTCCATTGAAGTCGCGTTTGACAGTTTAGTGTATTCTAATCTCGACTTTGGTTTGGATCTGCCACGATGATGAAGGCCGACTAATTGACGAGGCATGGTAATGAACTGTCCCAGAAAAGGCATCATGAGGCATTTCGAGAGCGTCCTGGAGTTACTTGCATATCCAATTTTATGTCGCAATTCCCAATTTGAGGTAGTATGCACTTGACTACAATTTTGGTCTGACAAGTTTGCGAAAATAAACTGACTTAAAGAATGAACCATTCCGTAAATCACTTTATTGAACCATCAGAAACTGTTAGTCCTTGTTGGCACTTTTAATTCATCATACCTGAGTGGCGTGACTCGTGTTTAGATATTAAACCTTTGATTATTCTTTCCTGCCTTTATTTTTCATCACATGTACGCATTTAAGCTTTGGGAGATGACCTATGAGACTATGACCGTGAAACTTATTCATTCCGACAATTGAAAATCAATTCAGTCTAACAAAACCATTCCTGCTATTGTTGATTAACTTTATGTTCTCAAAACCTACTATGCATTATTACTTCTTCAACCTTGAAACCTGACTTAATGTTTAAATGCAAACCTACTATGCATTATTCCTTCTTCAACCTCAAAGTACTTACTGTTTACTACATAAGAAAAGGACCCTTTGTTCTAAGGACATGAACTTCAACTTCAAACCTACCCTTAAACAGAAATGAAGGAAAGGACTATTCTAATACACATTATTTTTTACTATGAGATGCTGACATAATACAGGTTTTCTGAAATAAAGGACTCCTACATGCATGACTCTACTTTCTACATATTATAGCTGTTCTATATCATTGAATATAGGTTCTTTTGCACACATACCCTTGACCTTTATTCCATTATACTTTTACTAAATTCAACTACTTATGTTATTTAGTTTTGTGCATGACAGTTAAGGCAATTAACACACATGTTGAAACATGACCAAAGACGTGAGTGTGCGCTCTCGGGCAAGCACCCCCCATGCATAAGGCCATATCTCATCATGTAACTATTTTTATCCATTTTTAAAGTATTAGAGACCTAATTAGCACTAGTGAGTGTGCGCTCTCTGGCAAGCACCCCCCACTCATGCTTTATTATGCAATTGTTCCTTTATTATTCACTTTTAAGATATTAAGTGACTCAAACAACACTAGTGAGTGTGCGCTCTCAGGCAAGCACCCCTCACTCTTGTCACTGAGCCCCAAAACAGTGTTGACAAACATCTACATGAGAGCTTTCCTACGAACTGCTATGTAACTGTAACAGAACAAGCAAAACTAGAAAACAAACAAAACCAGAAAGGAAGAAAAGAAGAGAGAAAAGGAAATTTTATTCATCAACAAAAGAGCAATACAATCGTTTTTTTTTTTTACCTTTTCTTCAAAATCCTTTTTTTTTTACAAGTCTTTTCCTAAAATGGTTTTGGCAGCACCTTAGTGTGTTTCTCCAAAGTGCCGCCCTTGATTTCTTCAACATCTGCTTCTTTTATAAGTGTAGTTTAGGGTTTCCATCTTCATCCATCTTGACACGTGGCAGCTTCTCAATTCCCTGAACCTTGATTGATGGCTATGATGAAGAGTTGGTGAGCCGACCTACTTTCTGCATCCTTGTCTCACTTCCCTCCTTTACTGTTCAATTCACCTTCCAATTGCTAATTGACAAGTGGCACTTGATGCTCACCAGGCATGGGGCAGTGGCATGATGATGTGGGCTTATTACTTCTCACTTATGCCATGTTGGCTGCTAGCTTTGATACTGCGTGCTTGTAGTTACTATTTCTCCATTGTGGATTTTAATTCCTTTTCCTATCAAGCTTAATAGCACTGACAAAAGTTACAGGTTTCTATTTAGAGATATTTTGAAATGTTATGGCAACACTTCATTGGTTCAATTTGACTTGGGGGCAGGTTTACAAGTGTGGTGGCATCATCTCATTTGCTCAATTAGTCCAGCATGCGGGGTCATATGCCATTTGGCAGTTTGAGTGAGAAGTTGTAGACTTACTGCTGCCTTCACTGTTCTGCGCTTGGAGACTCCTTGGAGGGATGTTTTGGCGCCAGGGGTACAAGGACAAGTGTTGGAATTCATCTAGTGGCTGGATGTAATCTGATGGTTGAGACTCAATTTGATAGGAGGCGGCTGAGTTAGGTTTAATGAAGATGCATTTTCATTCCAATTACATCCCCATTCCTTTGATTTCTATCTGATGGCTGATATAGCTGCTTTGGGGGCCAAGCAATCTCCATCTTGTCTTCATTTGCGATTTAGAGAACACATGGAGGGGGGGACCAGTGAGAGCACGGTTTATGTCTTTTTTACTTGCTGCTTTCTCTCAAGTGCAACTGAGATTAACGCTGCCTCCAGTGAATTTTGAACACTTCTTTTGATCATTACAACTTCACAACGCTTTGTTTAGCATGTCTTAAGCGCTAATTACATTTACAAATGACTGTTAGGCATAATTAAACCAGCACTCAACCATGTCGTGCCACTCAATTAGTGCTTCTACCTCATTGCTTCATTTTAGTCCCAATTGAACGCATATTCTTACTCTCAGGACCTTCACAAGTGTGTATGCACAAGCACACTGAGCTTCCATGCCTCCTATGGCTTCAATTTCATTTTCACCATCTCACTGCCTCGAGCTTTCTTTGTCAAAATTGGTGTTATGGGGCCCACAATAGGGATCAATATTGGTACCGCTGTGTTCTCCTTAGTCTGTGCTTTCCAACGGTATCAAGAATTCCGACAATGGTGGAGGGAATCGTCGGATTGGGTTTTGTCAGAGACGGGCTTCGTCTCTCTCTTCCCTCCGATTTCTCTCCTTCTTTTCATTTTCCGTTGAGGGTGGGGTCCAATGCGAGAGCGAATCAGGGGTCGCCATCTGTTACGAACTGAGACGCTGGCGAGTGGGGTCGAGTGCGAGAGAGCCAATCATGGCTTGACACTTGTGAAGAGGTGATGGGCAGAACAGATTGGAGAAGAAGGTTGTTGTTCGAACCTCTCCATTTCCATCCTAATGGAGCTGTCCATTTTCAGCTTTAATTGAATTTCAATAATTGTTTGATTTTTTGCTTTTCTTTGAAAAATTAATTGGAGCCTTTCTCTTCGTTATTTCGGCATAAAATTTAGCAAACTTCTTCATAAAAATGCGGAGCACCAGATGGTCATGAATTTTCCATTTTTAGAATTTTAGATTAATTAAATGAATTTTCTAAAGTTTATAGAATAATTCACATAATTAATTTATTCACGCATCCTTGCTGCTTCCTTCTAGCTTCTTGCTTGTCCAATCATCTTATGATAGTTTGTCACCTTTTTTTATTAATATTAAATATTAAATATCAGATTAACACAGTCATATGGTGAACTGTCTTAATATTAATATTAATATCAATATTATGGCTTTAATCCAGGTGCGTCTTTCGCTTCAAAAATTGACCCCATCTCTCTGAGAATCTGGACCCGACATACGTTCATGGGCCCCATTTTCACCGCTTTGCGAATTATTGAAATTTTCTCATTTGGCAAAAATTAGAGGTAAACAGATATGTTTGATTTTTTATTTGAGGGAGCTTGTTCCTTAACCTCTTCTTCCACAACAACTTGTGGAATAGGTTCGGCTACAATCTCATTCGGTGCAACCTCATTTGGTGCAACCTTATTTGGCACTATATTTGGAACAACCACATTACCTACTTGAGGTATGTTTTGTTGTTGTGGTTCTTGAATTTCTTCGATAACCACGTTGCTCCAACTACTTCTTCTTGAGATAAACTCCTTTTCCAAGAATTCCGCATGTCGTGCAACAACTATTTTGTTCTCGACACGATTTTAGAAGTAATAATCTTTCGTTTTCTTAGGGTATCCTACGAAATGACATTTGTCCGATTTGGGTCCAAACTTATCGCTCACTAGCCTTTTCACATAAGCTTCACAATCCCAAATCTTGAGAAAACATCATGCTAGGTTTCGAACCAAACCATAGATCATAGGGTGTTTTCTCAACGGACTTTGACGGAACACGGTTCAAAGTAAAAGCTGCGGTTTCAATTGCATAACCCCAAAAGGATATAGGCAAATCAGTTTGGCTCATCATCGATCGAACCATGTCTAGCAAAGTTCGATTCCTCCTTTCGGACACACCATTCCATTGTGGTGTTCCTGGTGGAGTGAGTTGTGGAATGATTCCACACTCCTTTAGATAATCGCCAAATTCATGGCTCAAGTACTCACCACCTCTATCGGATCGTAAGGCCTTGATCTTTCGATCAAGT
This sequence comes from Rhynchospora pubera, assembly GCA_028095005.1. NCBI lineage: Eukaryota > Viridiplantae > Streptophyta > Magnoliopsida > Poales > Cyperaceae > Rhynchospora > Rhynchospora pubera. The sequence continues at coordinate 179,088,851 of CM051462.1, forward strand.
TGGTTCTCAACTTCACTCTTAAACTCTTTGAACTTGTCAAAGGTTTCAGATTTGTAACGCATCAAGTAGATATACCCGTATCTACTATAATCGTCAGTGAACGTGACGAAGTATGAGAAACCTCCACGTGCACAAATGCTCATAGGTCCACATACATCAGTATGTATGAGATCTAACAATCCATTTGTCCTTATCCCTTTGTTGGGGAAAGACGTTTTGGTCATTTTACCCATCAAACAAGATTCGCAAGTGTCAATTGGCTCGAAAACGAATTGATCCAAGAGACCAACGGATTGTAGTCTCTTGATGCGTTTCTCGTTGATATGACCTAAGCGGTAATGCTACATTAAAGTCGCATTCTCATGTGAAATCTTACGTTTCCTTTTCTCATTTTCAACACTCAAAACAAATCCATTCGAATCGAGCACATAAAGACCATTCAATAAATGTGCATCACAAAAACGAACTTCAATACGAAACAAAGTCAAACACTTGTTCTTTATTACAACATCAAATCCTTCCAAGTCCAAACATGAAACAGACACAATGTTTCGAGTGATACATGGATCTACAAAAACATCCTGGAATTCCAACACAAAACCGGAAGGCAAAATTAGTTCCACGCTATTAATGAACATCCTTTTGGCCCTTCTCTTTCTTTAGACTCTTCTCCGTCTCAATAAGCATGTTTTGAATGTCATTCATGCTCTTGTCCATACCGTTCATCTGGTAGTTCACAACGAAACCGGTGAAGCTTGGAGGGAGAGAATTGAGAATGAAGTCTTGAATCGCCCTCGAGGGGAAGGGCGTATCAAGCTTCTCGAGCTGCCAAAACAACCCCGCCATCTTCATGACATGTGGTCCGACTTCATGACCTTCGGCCAAGCGAGTGTTGACGACGGCCTTGATGAGACGGGCCCTTTCGGTGCGAGCCTTAGTTTGGAACATGTTGGATAGGCGAGTGATCATGTCGAACACTCCATAGCAGCTATCCATGAACTCCTTTTGGAGTTCGGATTCCATGATTGTCACCATCACGACGGACATCTCCATGTCCTCGTTTTCGTGCTTCGCAAAGGCATCATTTTCCTCTTGAGAAGCGGTTACCTTTGGAGCCGATGGCATGGGAGTGGTAAGGAGATACTCTCTTTTCTCATACCTAAAGGCAAGCCTTAGGTTGCGATGCCAATCCAAAAAATTGACACCGTTAAAAGCGAGTTTCTCCTTTTCAAGAAGAGAACGTAGCGTAAAAGATGAGGAAGATATCTACAACAATACATAAGTTTAAGGTCAATTAGTTTATGCTTTAATATTTGTTTTAACTAAGTAAAACTTCTACTACATTAATTATGTCCCTAAATGTAGTGAATTTCCAAGACTCCCACTATTTGTTAATGCAATGACGGCGTCGGTACAACATTACACTAACTAATATGGAATAGGTTCTCCAACCAATCATACGTTCCTATGACTCTTGGTTCGTGTCGCGGCTTTTTCGTCATTATTCTCCTCGAAGGAGTTTCTCGAAGAACAATGGGAACAAAACCTTAGATTCACCTCCCTTAAGGTTTCGATCCCTATGGCGGGTATCTCTCGACACAAGAGAACCCTATAAAGAGTCGCTACTTAAAGAAGTTTCTTGATTTAGCGGGTTCTTTCTTTCCAATAGGCGCAAGCCCCTATTGTTAATTACCTCGTAGTTGCCTACGAGAACCTCTGATTAAGGGACGTAAAGGGTGTTGATATAATGGGCTAAGAAAAAAGAGATTTACGGAGTGCTATTAAGGAGGACTTAATTGATGGTACCAAACCTAATCGACGGGACCCAATTAAGGATCTCTGAGTTTCTAAAGGATTTTGGCTTAAGGGATGGTTTTTATTTGAAAAGAAGAGCTCTTCATTTGGAGTCGTTTGAGGGCCACTTGATAAGAATTCTATCTAAGTCATCTGAGGTCGATCTCAACCCCAGCGAGGGACTTTTCCTCAAATGGAGAGGTTTTGGCTTTAACTTCGGGTTTCGTGTTTTGACTTTTAATTTCTTAATGTTCCGCTAGGGATATTGGTGATTTTTATTCACTTTGGCCTTTTGTAACTTTGACTTTCAACAATTCTTTTCTATTTAGAGAATATCAAGCTTAAGGCCATTTGTATATTGAAAGTACTCAAATTCCTTTTTAAAAGATATTTAGTAATGTTGACTAATTTAGACTTTTCATATTTGTGAAAATATATTTTTATTTGGAAATACTTGATTTCGAAGATATCATATTTCGAATTTTTATTTCAAAAGTATTTAGTTTCAGTTTTAGAATTTTATAAATGGGTTTATTAATTTTCTAATAGTTATAAAATTTATTTTTAGAGTGAAAATACTTCAAAAATGCAAAAGGCCGCTACTTTGACACAATTTCATATCAAAGTATCAGTGAATTTGGTTTATTTTAATTTTTAGAATTTCATGGATATTTTATTTATATTTTTCTAAGTTTTCTACTATTTTTAATGAATTTTCTAATTTTTTTTGCTGTCATGGCGTTTTCTGGCTGGTACACGTCAGCATAGGATGTTGACTGGGCGCTGACTGGGTCTGTTGACATACGAAAGTGTTGACCCTCCCCCCCAGGCGAGTCCTGTGTAGTGGATTTCTGACAGGCCACATTTATGACCCGTCACAGAAGATCAAAAGGGTTTGGCGCTGAAAATAAAACAAAGAAGACGGGTTCATTCCCCTTTCGTTAACGGATTCACATGACGGCGGGTTTAGATCCGCTAACGATTCCGGCCATCACGGCGGTCGTGACAAGGTCCTACGGTGTCGTGGTGAAGAGAGGAATTCAGAAGCAGTCTCCGTTGCTGGTGCGTCGCTTTATTTCGTCCAGAAAAGACGGATTTCAAAGAGACTGTGTTAGACTTTTCTTCAGTTTGGTCCCTGTACATTTTAGAATCTCGTTTTACCGCGATCGCCGTGACAAAAGTTAGCAAGGCTAGTCTCGTTAGAACCACGACGAAGAGGAAAGTACGAGAGTGTGTTCGATTGTGGTTGCGTCCATTTCACTTGATGGGAGAACCACGTGCTGGTACAGTGGCACAGTTTCGGTACTGAGAGAGGCATTGAGGAGTCCTGGGTCTTACTTAGTTTGTACAGAAAGAGTCGGGCTTATCTTATTTTCATCCAATTTCATATGCTTGTATATTGATAATTATCAATCTTGCTGTTTGACATTTCTTTTAACGAAATTAGGCTGGTTATGGTCTCAGAACAGTACAGCCTATATACATATAACCACGGCCATTCAATTTGTACCGCCTGCTTTTGATCTTAGTCTTTTTATTACACTATACGGCATGTACTTGGTGTAGATTCTAGTGCATAATTGACATTGTCTTGTACGTGTACTTGGTATAAGCTAATTTGCACATATCACTATATTCATTCACATGCTAATAATAGAACACTTTGTCACTAGAGCACTTTATTTTATCTTTATTATTAAACCTCCCTGGTGATCATCAAGAAAGTTCGTCTTCATAGCCTAATTGCTCAATATCATAAAAATGAAAGGACAATTCAGTCACATCAAGGATTCAATTAAGAAAGAACCACGAATATGAAAAGATAGCCGTGCATAAGACTTTGAATGAAAAGGATGCAGCATGTCATTTTATCATTTTAGGAAGTAAACTTATATCTAAATGACTCAGAGATATTAAATATGATATATGCAGGATGTCTGGTACTGGTCCTTTGTAACCTTTCCTAATTTCCTATCTATTATAGAATAAGCAAAAAAAAATTACTCAATACACAGGAACGTAATACTATCTTGTGAAGTGCAGTTGACTAAGAAATGCAATCAACTAAAGGATCACCATGATTTTAATCTACTTTGACTTTCACAAGAACAAGCAGGATCAAACAAGAGGAAAACAGTAAAGAAGGAATGAAGTCCAACAAGCTTTTAAATATCATATTGACCTACAAACAGTTCCATTGTCAACTACATTTATGCAGTTTAGTCCAGGAAGTTTAAGTGGTTACATCTACCACCACTAACTATAGTTCAAAGCTCATACATCAGATTTCCCTTTGTGCATCTTTGACCCAATGAAGCTAACCGTTTTCATTAAGGTCCAAGAAATTCCAGATATTACCTGTCACCATTATTGTTCATCTTGCGAGATATTGATCTAATCCTTTTACTAAATTAAGGTCCAGAAACAACTTTGACTGCAGGATTCTCATATTAACATTCCTTTATATAGTGGTTTTAAGCATTTTAGCCCAGGATCATGCACAATTTCGATTCTAATGAAATTTCGGCAGCATTTCGGGTTATTGTTGATTGACACGATTTCTCTAGCTATGGCTCAAGTGTTAGATTATTTTCATATAGGCTGACGAGTCTATATGGAAAGTATCTAAATTAAGCGTGGGCTGATTTGTTTGGTATCCAAGTTTCTATTAATTATGGTAATAGGCTAAATTTGGCTGTAAAAGAATAGCAGATTTTGTGCAATAGATGCGTTGCCTTTTATAGGTGGTTATATTTAGAAACATTGCCTAATTAAGATGTTTAATTAAGGCATTGTTTGGAGGCCAAGAAGCCTTTGGCTCTCTATATATAAAGGGGTTGGTCCCCAAGGGACAAGACATCCATGAAACAACGTGATTGCTGCATACATGAGTTGATAGCAGCAACTCTGCCCCTCTTTCTAGTTATTCCATCGATTAGAGAGAGATAGTGCTTTGCTTTTAGGCGTAAGGCATCAAAGGGCGTGTCTTGATCCTTTGGAAGACTTCCTCCCAACCTTGGTGGTGATCTCACAACACTAAGGACTTTAGAAACAAGCAAGACGTGCTCAACATCAAGATTCATACAATAGCAATGGAATTAGGTAAGCTTCCGCTCATGATTTAGTTTTCTTGTGTTTTGGAACGGTCTGTTCCACTGCTGGTTCTGCGAGTTCATGTTTTTATGGTTTTGCTATTTGATCTGCTAGAATTGTTATTCCTTTGGCTTTAATGCAAACCCAACAAGTGGTATCAGAGCCACTCGTCATGAGCCAGTAGAATAACACAAAATTTGGATCTAATTGCTTGATTTTGTGAGTTTTGAATTGGTATGAACTGTTTCTTGATATTCTGGCATTTATGGTGGTCCGTTTCATGGCTCGAACGGACCCTTCCATATTTTTTGACAAAATTGATTATGAACTGTTTTTTGAATTGTTTATGATTTGTTTGATTGAGATTTGTGCCAGAATTGTTGTTTGTAATTGCTAAATGGACCCAAAGGGCTACAACTTGAACTGTTATTGAATTGTTTGATTTTATTTAGCCCTTTGTTATATTTCAAGTTGATTTGAAATTGCAATTGCTTGAAAAGATTTTGAAAATTAAGTTAAAGTTTTGGAAACTCAAAATCTTTTAAAATCTGACCAAATTGGATGATTTAGATTTAGAGTAGATTGTCAGGTTAGGAGAGAAATCATTAGAGTTTCTCGACCTAGTTTAGGACGACATCCTTCTACTCCTCTGCGGTTTTCAGACGGTTCGTTCCACTCCGGGACTAACCGTACCACCTTCAGTTTTAGTTGCAAACTATTAAGTATTGACCAGAGTATGGGGCGGTCTGGTCCACTACCAGGACAGTCCGTTCCAGAACCAGAATTGTTAGGTTTTAAGCCAAATTCAGGTTGTTTGTACCGGTTAAGTACAAATAACGATTTATGCATCCCTCCTCTTCTTTTCTCTGCCGTGGTTTTCATTAGTAAGAGCTGTAAGCGTTGGGTTACACCATGTTGTCATGAGGACAAGTTCTGTCGCAGAAAATAAGGTCGGCGCCTAAAGTGTCCATATGACCCTGGCCTTTTCTGGGAATCTTGCCTGGATGTGGTGTAATTTCAATGGCTGCTGGCTGAACGGGAGACCACCGCTTTCTTTTCTTACCTTAATATGACCATACTGGATTGTATGGTCATATCTATCTTTGGTTCTCTTCTGGTCTATTTAGGACAGATCGTTCTCTCACCAAAACGGTCCGTTCCAGGTTTGTTGGTTTGTATGTATTCCATACGATTCAATATGTGTATACCTTAGGGTTTGCAATTGGGTCCTAAGTTTTTATCATCTTAGGTCAGTATCTAGTTAAGACTTTTCATATTATGATAGATGTGCATAATGAAAAGTCTAGGTTTAGGTATACTTTAAGTCTAATATAAAGGTAACTTGAGTTGTATTTAGAGTTGAACCAATATTAATATCATCCCGCCAAAGTGGGCTCTCATATTAATGGTTGTTTCAATTCTCAATTACAAAGTGTATTAAGGTATATGTAATCTTTAAATTATGGATCGACCCAAAGGAAGGACATAATTTAAAGGCTACATGTGCAATGTTTTGGTAGAATCATATGGGTAATGATTATGAGGTTTTACATATGGTTAATTAATCGGCCCAAAGGAAGGTTAATTAATTGATATGTTATGAATCATTACATTTGATACTACACCTAGTTGATTGAAGTTTGCTCGGAGACTCCAAAGAGCACTTGCAAATGAATAAAGACTAGTAGATGAGATTTGGACCTTTATGTTGTGATTTATTGCTATACAGTTAAAGATTAATGTAAGTGCATATATCAAGTTTAAATAATCAAGCATCTTTAATATTCCAACTTAAAATTTAAGGCTCTCAGATTGGTTTGATCTTGACCATGTGTTAAGGACTGATATTCCCATTAAGGTCATAAATTAGAGTTTGACAACTCAGATTAAAATAACATGTGTCTTATGATCATTTCACCATTCTTGAGGCATTAAAGGGGGCAAAGTTTCTAATTTCATTAAGGCTAATTCATATAAGAAAATATTATACTTGAGTATCAAGAATAATATTATGCTTCTTGCTAAGGTACATGCATAAATTTACTATTGAGAATTTAAGTATATTTTGACACAAAGTTTCAAGTTGTATCTCTTAATGGGATAATATGTTTTGTGCAAAATCAAAATTCTCAATTAATAAGGATAGCAGTTTATATTATAAAAAATAAAATATCAACTAAGGCAACTATTAATAAAACCCAATATAATGTGTAGACCGGATAGTTCACAATTTATATTTGGGGATATCCAATAAAACTCGGGTTTATAACCCACTTGAGAAGAAATTGGATGAAAGGATAATTAGTTGTTTAGTTGATTATGCCCAAAGATCTAGGAGTAACCAGATTATTATATCCCACAACTAAGGATTAAGCTTTAAAGACTTTGAGGGTGTTCTGGTTGAGGGGGAGAGATAACACATTAGGATATTATCTTCAAAATAAAACCATAAGTGCCAAACTTCAATAGGACCGTTACAGGACTGAAACGGACCATTTGATTATTGGTATGGCGCATAAGGGCTAAAATGAGAGACGAACCATTTGAGGACTTAAATGGACCATCTCTCTTAGGGAATCCAAACGAACCGATTGAGGACTCAACGGACCGTTTGACTCAAACCCTATATATAAAAGTTGAACTGTTTGAGGACTCAAACGGATTCCTCTACTCAAGGAAAATCAAATGGATCGTTTGTGGATTTAGACGGATTGTTTGACTCATGACTTAAACCCCATTTAGGATTTATGGACTTAGATTTTGGTAATGATTAAATTGAAGATAATGTTGTCAATCTACAACTGCAAACACCTCAAGAACTAGTGCTTACAAGATCCACTAGGGAGAAAAGACAAACAATATCGGATGATTGTGTTGTCTATCTTCATTTAAAGGTGGATTACTGCCATAAATAAAGAGATGAAGTTCATGTGTGATAATGATATTTGAGATTTAGTAACATTGCCTAAAGGTAAGAAACTCATTGGTTGCAAATGGACATTTAATACCTAAAGAGATTCTAAAGACAATGTGAAAAGGCATAAGGTATATCATGTCACTAAGAAGTTCATTTAAAAAAAAGGAATTTACCATAAAGAGACTTTCTCTCTAGCCTTATTGAAAGACTCTTTTAGGGTAATATGGCACTTGTAGCACATTTTGGATCTTGAGTTTCATTAAATAGATGTTAAGAATATGTTCTTCAATGGAGACATTGATGATATGCAACCATCCCATTTTGAGTCGGATGATACAAATAAAATGGTTGCAAATTTTAAATCTATTTATAAACTCAAAATAGAAGTCTCAATCATGATGTTACAAACATCAAGTGCTTATCTCATTTGGTTTCGAGATTAACTTGGTTAATAATTGTATATATCACAAGTCAGTGGGAGTAATATTTTGCATTAAAATATAGTTTACTACTAGAAAGGATATTATCATGTGTACTGGGCTTCAAGGTTCTCGAGCCTTTAACAAATGATAAACATCAGTTAGGTTCTCAAGTAATATGATAAGATTAAATGCAAACTATTAGATACCCTGTGATTAAGGCATATATATATGATACACCCCACAAATATTGACTAAATAAAGTTGGAAATAAAAGTATTCCTTTTGGTTATAAGGAATTTAAATTAAGATTGTATACATGTGGATACTGTATATAAAGATGCAAAGTCAATATCTGTACAATATGAGTATAGAACTTTGGAATGCAACCAAAATTAATTATTAAATATGTACTTACAGTTCGAATGTCTGAAATAGGTTGAGGTCATTTTAGTATTCTGACTTCGATTTTAGTAAATGCCGTAATAACATGCAAAAGGATAATTCCATGAAGAACACTTATGTATTAGCACCTTCCACAATGGAAATAAGATTTATAGTATGTTATAAAGCATTCAAATTTAGGGAGTATGATTATGAATTTTGTCACTAGGTTGCGCATAATGGATGCTACTTAAGCATCATTATGGATATTGTGACAATAATTATATATATACTCCAACAACATGAACTTAAATAAGTTCAGGCACATTAAAACTTCAAGTTTCTTGTTGTAAATAAAAGAGTTAAGAATAATTTAATGTCAATCTAACACATTAGAACAAAACTCCAAAATTGCAGATCTGTTCACAATATCTGGAAACACCCAATACAGTTACAGAAGCATTTTGCTTGTGTGGGTGTAAATTCAGTTGAGAGTTTATAACTTCAGTGGGAGTTTGTGTTCAGTGAGAGTGCTTGATTGGACATATATTTAGTTTTTCAGTTTATTCAGTATGTAAAGAATTTCTGCAGAAATGAATAAAGATTCAGTTTTCAGTTTGAGTTTTCATTCTGACTCTAATTAAGTTGACCTCACTTCAGTTTTGGGTGACCAATAAAGTTGGAAATAGACACGTGACAGTCACACTTACGTGTATTTTCCACACCACTTATACACATCTTAATTCAATGTCATTCATTTATAATGATATTGTGATCATTGTGAGTTTAGTTGCGACGGCTTTATAGGATTAGAGACCTGTAAATGCTATAATGTAGCGAATGCTTCCTTGGTCTTCTGTCATTGTGAATGATGGACGGAATTAAGGGCACAAAATTTATTACCATAAAAGTTGAGCTCATTAAAGTTAAGGACATTGGATAACACCAAATATAATAGCCCAAGTGGGAGATTGTTAGATTATTTTCATATAGGCTGACGAGTCTATATGGAAAGTATCTAAATTAAGCGTGGGCTGATTTGTTTGGTATCCAAGTTTCTATTAATTATGGTAATAGGCTAAATTTGGCTGTAAAAGAATAGCAGATTTTGTGCAATAGATGCGTTGCCTTTTATAGGTGGCTATATTTAGAAACATTGCCTAATTAAGATGGTTAATTAAGGCATTGTTTGGAGGCCAAGAAGCCTTTGGCTCTCTATATATAAAGGGGTTGGTCCCCAAGGGACAAGACATCCATGAAACAACGTGATTGCTGCATACATGAGTTGATAGCAGCAACTCTGCCCCTCTTTCTAGTTATTCCATCGATTAGAGAGAGATAGTGCTTTGCTTTTAGGCGTAAGGCATCAAAGGGCGTGTCTTGATCCTTTGGAAGACTTCCTCCCAACCTTGGTGGTGATCTCACAACACTAAGGACTTTAGAAACAAGCAAGACGTGCTCAACATCAAGATTCATACAATAGCAATGGAATTAGGTAAGCTTCCGCTCATGATTTAGTTTTCTTGTGTTTTGGAACGGTCTGTTCCACTGCTGGTTCTGCGAGTTCATGTTTTTATGGTTTTGCTATTTGATCTGCTAGAATTGTTATTCCTTTGGCTTTAATGCAAACCCAACAAGCTCAAGGCCATTGGAAGAGAAAGCTACCTGGAACTGGAGAGACTCCAGTCGAGGTAAAGGAAGCCAGGGACTGAGGAAACCACAGCCGAGGCAGTGTGAAGCCAGGGATTGGAGAGACTCCAACCGAGGCGTGTTGTTGCGTGTGTGTCAGAAGGGAAAGGAGAAAAGAAAGGCAGATATCACATCAGATTACTCAATAAAGCTTCAATTTCAATAAAAAATCACCATGAAACTAAAAGCAACAGGTCTCAAATTGCACAAGAAAAGAATTGATTCAAGATCTCAAAGATCGTAACCTTTCTCGATCAAACTCTGAAATCCAGCTACAAACCTCATTCTTACCTTTATCTCTCACCTTTCCTTCAATTACAATCAGAGAATTGATCTCAGAGTCGCCTAATTTCGCTATTCTCAACTTGCTAACTAAGTGTTTGATGAAATGCCCTTCCTCCCTCTCTCTTTCTCACTGCCTATCCTAATAATGGAGAATCTATCTAGCCTATCCTTTGTGTGTGTGTGTGTGTCTCCTGGTGTCGAAAGAAATTGGAGAAGAAGGGGCCTCCAATGCTTGGAGGAAGGGGGGTATTTATAGACTTCTGGTCTGGGATCCTTCCTCAAGAAAATATCAACTTTCATTTGATCTCAGCCGTCCATGCTGAAGCACACGGATCGACCCTCCATCGGAGGGCTGAGAGGAGGTCGCCTTGTGTTTCTTTTGGTCGGTCAACAGGGGAGAAGAGGTGAGTTGACCATGGCAGTTAGAGGGGTTTGTTTCAGCGCCTTTAATCCCAGCCTTTGATCTTGTAGCCCGCTACTCAACTCTCATCCGACGGCTCTTGTCGTGTTACGCCACAGAGGTTTCTAGAAGAAAGCGGAACGGAATCCGTTGGAGGTGGTTACGCAGGTGTGACACTCTTCTTTCTCCTTCGCGATTTTCTCTCCTGTTCTGTTGGAGAAGATATCCCTTCGCATGGGGCCCGCTCGTCGGATTAAGTGAGACGCATCCTCAGCGACATCTTCCTCTCAGTTTTGCGCAGGCTCGGCTCACCGTACACCAAATGAAAGCTATTCACCATTTGTACACGGTGTACGAAAGAACAAGTGCGCCTACGTCCCTTCTATAAATGATGGAATTTGAATTTCTTTTGCCTCTTTTCTCCATTTCGTTTCATTGGAGATCTCCATTCCTTTATTTAAATTGATTTTCATTTACTGCTAATCCTAAAAAAAAAATATTTGAAGATATTTCCATTAGAATATTTTCATAAAATTTTATCTCAACATTCACAAAAATATTTAGAATCCAATGGCACCTAGATTTTCTAAAATCGCCTCTTTTGACATTTTATTTATTTTCTATAAAATCGGGGACTTTCTCACATAGTATGGGGTCTTTGTAAATTCTTTGGGTGCTTTCTACGCATGATAATTTTTATCATGATCTCCTGAATTTTTTGGTATTTTTCTATAAATTTTGGGATTCATTTAGTATTTTCTTTGAATTTTCTAAATTCTGTACATTTATTTGTCATGAAATTAGTCATTGATTTTATGAATTTATCGCCATATTTTGTTAGGAAATTGTCCAATTTTAATTTTGTGACTAATTACGCTTAATTAATCCAATTAAAACACAAGCAACACGAGATCTAGTACTTTAAGCAATAGACACAAAAGAGAAAGAGGAGAAATCGATACCTCCCGCGAAATCGTATTCGCGGGGCTCGACCAAGGCATAGGAATCGATGGCGTGCCTTCTCCACCGTCTCCACCATGTCTCGTAACCGTCATCGAGTCCACCAAGGAGGATTAATCACGTTCTACAAGGTACGTGCTAGCATACCCAAAGAACAAGCCTAATCCCTATGGTTTTCTCTCTTGCATCAATCAACAACCTTGATTTAGTAGAGAGAAAATAGCTCAACACATGAGCAAAAGAGAGAAGGAGAGGGTGAAAAGTGGCGGCCTCATGGGAGGAATGAGAGGAGAGAGAAAAGCTAGGTGGAGGCTCTCATAAGTGGTCCTTATATAGAGCACAAAACCTAATTGACCTCTTGCATAATTACAACTATGCCATCCCACCTACCACCATAAATGGCTGCCACGAAATAGACCTTTATGGGCCATTTAACCCCTTCGTTTGGACCATTAATTCATATAATTAAGGTCCCTCAACTTTGCTCTTTAATTGGGCTATATATTTGCTATTTAAATAACGGCCCAATTCATCAATATAACCATTTATATTAATAAGTGTTGAACTAAATTAATTATTAACTCATTAATAATTGTTTTAGGATTAGTTAATGCATTAATTTATTTCTATATGATCCATTGACTTAATTAATTATAACGGTTCACAACGGTATATAATTAATTAATCAATCTTATCATATTTTCACAGAACTTACTGCTGTGAATAAATAAATAATGCACTGTGTGATTAATGTCCTATTTGTGTGACCCTTTGAGGATTTATGCTATGTTGGCCATGGAATTAAATCGTTATTTGATTCCAATAATCATAAGTGGTATCTAGCAACACGTTATGATTCCCAATTCGCATAAATAGTGTACTGCTACAATATTTCAATCCTGCATAAGAGAATAAATATGTTTCTCTATTTTGATTCTTATGTCTCACGATATCATCGTATAATCCAAGATAGGAATGTGTCATTCTTGCAGATTATACGTTTCTTGATCTAGAGTTGATCGCTTAGTTGCGCGCATACGATCCAACTCCATTAAGGGGCCCAAACAGATATCGTCACTCACTAAGTGAATTAATAAGGGACATACGGTTTTCTTGATGATTAGATTTTCCCCGCACAATTCAAGAGAACGTAAATCAAGTCCGTATAGCAGCCCTTAACGGGAATCAGCGGTAGACGAGATTTATAGAACCTATCCTCATGTGGAAAAGATAATCATCTCAAATTTAGAACCAAAATCATAACGAAATAAACAATGACACATAACACAATCCATATGTTTATCTCGTTGGGTCAAGTCCTGTACTATGTTCCATAACATATACATATGCAATTAAGTTGGTAACTCTTTACCTATGATTTGTAGAACTTAATCATCACTTAACTTGCATACTAATCTTATATGATAATTAATGTTCCTTGTTAATTATCAAGATTATGGACCGTTTAGATTTATTATTGTCATTCTAAAGAATGATCCACAGAGATCTACAATTCAGATCCTCAACCTGAATGATCTGTCAATAATAAACCTAGGAACAGATGATAAAATATCATCCAAAATATAAACTAATATTTAAGTCATTAAATTATTGACTTCTAAGACATAACTCCAACAATCTCCCACTTGGCCTTGAGTCAATCAGTAGTGACTTCTAGCTAACGAAGAATTGAGAATAATGTCATATATCTACATATATACATGTCTCGGACCTCAAAAGAAAATAATACGCTTAAAGCTAGTTACTCATACGTCCATCACGTATGGATGCATAACTGCATCTTGTATACTGCTCAAGGTAGAGGTCATGCTGGAGTGTTCGCTGTGTTCGTGAACCTATCCAAATTTATTCGACCCTATATATATATACTACTATATATATATTCTTGATCATCATCATATGATATCAAGTGATATCGTTATAGATCATATTTGAATCTCCAATGTAACATTGGGTTCTTTAGGAGTAAGTTATGGTTCGAGATACATAGAACCATAATAACTCGACTAAGAACTCGATCGAAAATAAACTTCTTTTTATTGCTTCACAAGTTGCTATGTATTTTACTTTGGTGACGGAAATGGTTGTAATTTTCCATTTAGAACACTTTCTAAACTTACAACACCACCTCTTAAGCAAAATATGTAGCTCAATCGTGATTATATCAATCCTTTGAAAATTTTTTTATCAGTGTAACAACTTACACGAGATTTCTTTCAACTTAAAAGATGAAACATTATATCACTCTTTCTCATAAGGTACTCGAGGATATTTTTGATTATCGTCCAAATGTGTCTCTCTTGTATCCATTTGACAACTCTTTGTCATATTCTTTGGATACTACACATTGGGGCATATGCATAATTATGGCGTACGAAATGAAACTCATAATGAAAGAATGCTTGAACTATTTCATGCACTTTCTTGAATTGAGTTGCAATAGACCGAGTTAAACACTCAAGTCATGCCATGTGACGTACAGTTAGACATCCTTTCTTGGAGTGTAACTTTCGTGTTTCTAGAACACTTCGTCAATATATGCATATTTGCTCAAACCTAACATCCATCATAATCTATCTTCATAGATTTGTTTCCTAGGATCGGGTGATTTCGCCCAAGTTCTCATTTGAGAAAGCATTCTCCAAAGAGATCTTGACAATATTCATTTTTCTTAATGTTATTCCCAATTAATGAATTGTTATCTTGAACAATACAAATAATACAATTATGCTCCTATTGAATATCTTGTTTATACAAGATACTTTTTGACGAAGTTCAACTCCTTGACTTCCTTGTCAAAACTTTTATTCCAATCTCCACAACACTTGCTTTAATCCATTAATGGGTCCTTGAAGCATGCGTATGTTTTTAGCAATACATTAAATAAAACCTCGATTTGTGTCAAATGCACAACATCTTCCTTCATTCATACGAAGAAGGCGGTTTTATGTGTTTTTCCATATATCAATATATATGAAATACAATTATTGCTAGAATGATCTTTATTGACTTATACATAGCCACAAGTAAGAGGTTGTGCTTTGTACGTAGTCAATTAGTCATCGACTTAGACATAGCTACAAGCGAGAAGCCGCGCTTTGTACATAGTCGATTTGTTATCCATGTTTTCCTTTTTAAAATCTAAACGTTCTTGATGGATTGCTCCTTCATGAACATCAACCAAGGTCTATACCTTGTTGTTATACATGGATTGCTCTTTAAAGATCATATGAATTCAAAACATATATGTGGAATCAGATCATTCCATCGTTTCTTTGTTTATCAACGGATTCTCATATGCTAAGTACGAGAATGTTGTGACAACCTATGCACCAAAACGGCTTAGGAAATCAACTCTCGTTGATCTTTTGTAGGATTGGTACTTGAGGTTCATGAACTTCTTTCATAACGATTTGTTGAATGAGTTCTTGACTCCTCATATATTTCATGAGTTTCTCAAACATCATCAACTCGTGAGATGGTTGAGTCCTTATTAGAAGGAGCATACTATTAAACTTCTTTCAAAACAACTTGTGAATGAAGTTTCGCTCAACTCCCACTAAGTACCATGTATGGAGTGACAAGTTTCCCATAAGAGTACTTCTTGTAGTGACGCATAAACTATTTTAATGCTCACTTTACTCCCACTACTTCTTCTTGAGAATTTCAATTCATCAAGACTACATTATGATTAGCAACAACTACTTTGTTCTTATCATATTCGTGGAAGTAGTGTCTTTTAATATAAAGCATCCTACAAATACATAGTGTCTTATTTGGTTTAAGCTTACAAGTCCACAATACTTGAAATAAGCTTCTCAACACCAAATCTCGAGAAGTATTATACTTAGAGATCAAAATCTCCTAAGATATCTTCTTCAATAGACTTCGATGGAACATTATTCAGTGTGAACAATATTGTCCTCAAACATAATTCCCTAATAAGAGTCGAATAAGTCAATTTGATTTATTACCGATCGAACTATACGAAATATTGTTCGATACCTCCATTCTTGGACATATTATTCCTCATGGAGCGAGTTGTGAAACCACTTTCATACTCTTTAGATAATATTTCAAATCATGTGACTTAACTATTTATTTGCCACGATTAATTGTAAGACTTCCATTTTTCTTGAACGGTCTTTTAAACTTCACTCTTGAACTCCTTTGAACTAGTCAAAAGGTTCATACTTATACCTTATCAAATAGATATGTTAATATCTACAATGATCGTTGGTTAAGTAGTAAAGTATCAACAACCTTTCATTACACAAGTACTTATAGGTCTTTATACATCGATATGTATAAGTCCTAATTAGTTCACTTGTCCTTAAACCTTCATAGGTTAAAGGCGCTTTTGTCATTTTAACAAACATGATTCGCATATCAACCGATTTGAAATCGAATTGAATTACGAGCTCTACGTTACGGAGACTCTCGTAATGCGATTCTCGTTTATGTATGTGACTAAGCGGTTATATATAACATGAAAGTCAAATACTTTATGTCAAGTCTTATGCATCCTATTTGTCATTCAAAACTTGCTTATCTATTTCAAGCAAATTCAATCAAGATGCATGAAATCATATAAACAAATCCAGAATAAAAGAACTTGTCTTTTATTAAACATAATCATCCATTTCATCGAATATGAAGTGGAGATGTTTTGAGAAGTTAGGATTAAGGTATGCAACCTTCAATTCCTAAACAAACTCTTAATAAAGATAACTCTACGTATTCGATGGTAATGACTTAGACGAACAAGTCATTGCCTATACGGAGTTTACTTTACATCTCTCGAACATTCTCTTATTCTTCATTGCTAACACATTTCGTCAAATGCGAGCATATGAACTAGTATCAAGTTACTAGTGTAAATTAGAGATAGTGAGATAATTTGAACGACAAATACACTTTAGGATTAAAGCATTACAATCATGGTATTTCGGACAACCTTTCAAAATGCCTCCAATAAACGACAAATGAAACATCTCATGTGATACATAATCACAATCAAGAGTCTCGAAATTTCAACTCATGCCTTGGCGAAGTATTTCTTGAATAGTAAACCAATTACCTTTTTGCATCAACAAGTGTGCGAAGAAGGTAACATTATATCCTTTATAATTTCAAAGAGATCGTATGACAATATCAATAATCCTTGATATCGGAGATCAATATCTATAGTTATCAATTAGCTACTTAAATCTTTCGATTTGTAAGCCAATGAAACGTTCATGTATAAAAGAAGAATCTCTTTGTCAACTCATACTCTTTATACTCGATCATAAATGATGGAGTTAATATCTACTTTCTCCAAGAACACTTTGTTGAGTAAGTGGATAAGAGCGTACGAGTTAAATCTAGTCCATATGAATTCTCTAATTCAAAGGTCTAGAAATTTCAAATGAGGATATTAGCCATACGCTTTATTGAATAACTTTTCGTCAAAAGTCAATCAATCATCGCGTTGCTACGCTCGGGTAGTTTGAGGAAAGTTTTGGAAATTGACATACTCAAATTTCTTTTCACTAAGATCGTGTCTTAGGAAGCGGTATTACTTCTTTAAGTAAATACTTTTAGAAACGAGTTTGTTAATTTTTCAAAGATTGATCGCAACAAAATCAACAGCTTTAACATCTATAACAAAATCAATTTAAGGTCATTTAGTTTATGCAATTGTTTTATTTATAACAAATAAAACTTCCACTACATTTATTTAATGTCCCAAATGTAGTTGGTTTTCCAAGATCTCGGTTTTCATCAAGTAGAGCCTGCTATGGCACGTCACCCTACTTAATTAGACAAGGTAGGTTCTCCAACCAATCATATCGTTCCATATGATTCTTGGTTTGTGAATATCTAAGTATATTTACAAACTTCGCCCCGATGTCCAAACTCTAGTTGGGTCCATCGAAAAGTAACCTCTCACTATTTGCTCCTTGCAAATCTTAGCTATTTGCACCCCGACTACCGAATTGGCAACCATGACGTCCGCTTGGGCGGACCGCGCCATGAGTGACAATCGGCGTGAAGGGGATAGAGAGAAGGAGGGCGATTTCACTTAATCGAGTTTTAGTTGGGACTATCTATCATATGACACTTGTTTGGTGGTCGTGTAAGCATACACCCATACCTAGCCTATGACAATTCATAGCAATCACAAGCAATCACATATAAGCATCTCATAGTTGTGGGTTTGTATGGTTCCCGCTTGCATTAGTTTCGCCACATCGTCCATGGAGCAAAACTAATCTAATCCTTGTCCCTCCCACTAAATTCTATAAGGATCTAAATCCTATATAAAATAAAGGTATAAAATACATGTGAAAACATTCTATTCCCATCCTAACCTTAGGGGCATGCAAACCTCACAAGTTACATCAAAAATTAATCAACAAATTAATTAATTAATGGCACCAAAGGCCGCATTACAAACATTCACACATGCATTCAAATACAACCACAAGGCATTGAGTCTTGAGCCATACTAAACCCACTATCCACCTACAAAACAAAGTTAGCACATACAAGCACTTTGTTTCCAATTAACGATTTTCAAGCATCTTTGCGATTTGTTTGCCATAAGTAAATTCCGTGTACAAATTCTCAATTTTAAACAACAAAACTTGTTTAAATTCTTTTAGAAAGTTCTTTCAACATCCCATAACTGAAAGGAGATCAAACAAGGAGTTTTCTAATTGTTTTCAACTAATTTGAATACTTCGAAAAACAGTAATTTATTAAAAAACGTAACTAATGGAATCCAATAAAAACAAATATTTTAGGTCTCCAAAAATTCTCAAATAAATTACTTAAGCTCCTTCTCATAGTTGTGAATACCAGTAAAAATTTCAAGAAGAGATCTTAAACCATCTGGGAGAATAAAAAATGACAAATCTCTTACAAGTGCACGAAACACCGTTATGAGATTTTCAGCTTATCCTCTCAACCATTTGGTCTGTAAGACCACCTTCTATCCAGTTTTTATATATACAATATACACCGAAAAACTAGTTTAGACTATAGGCTAGCTATCCATGAAATGAAAACCACCAAGTTCAGTTCAAAAAGTTCGAGTTACATACTAAACAATCAACAAATTCTGTACTGGAACAGACTGTCGATCGAAATGTTTTAACCTAGTTGAAGGTCCAAACTTCCACGAAAAATTATGAAATTAATTTTCCTGGAATTCTAACTCAAAAAAGAACAACTCCATTTAAACAGAATTTTTAAAGGAGTTCTCAGTTGCTACAGTTTATTAGAACAATCGATTTGCTCAACAAACTGGATCTGACGAGATCTTCCTTTTCATACTTGAAAACCCACAAATTAATCTGACTCATGCAACAATTTACACATGCTCAGAAAGAACTTCAAGTCCTCTTTAAATCTAGCCATAGAAAACTGGTACTTATATTCAAAATACAAATCTTTCAAGCCATTCAAACAGGACAGTACGAGCAGAAATTGGTTCTGCGCACTGTCGCCATTTTATTCACAATAAATCCATACTAATTCAGAAAAATGTGAATCTAACGCCCAAAGAATCACAATCAACAGATCTACAACTTTCATGTAGATGGAAAAAACTTCCAGAGAACTTATCAAAACGGAAAACTCGAAACAACACAGAAAATACCATTTTCAGACAGCAAACAAACACATCATCTCTACTAATCCGTTAATTAGCCAATTTCTCTTAATTAAGTGTCAAAATAGCTTAAGTACGACCATATGCTCTGATACCACTGTTAGGAAATTGCCCAATTTTAATTTTGTGACTAATTACGCTTAATTAATCCAATTAAAACACAAGCAACACGAGATCTAGTACTTTAAGCAATAGACACAAAGAGAAAGAGGAGAAATCGATACCTCCCGCGAAATCGTATTCGCGGGGCTCGACCAAGGCATAGGAATCGATGGCGTGCCTTCTCCACCGTCTCCACCATGTCTCGTAACCGCCCTCGAGTCCACCAAGGAGGATTAATCACGTTCTACAAGGTACGTGCTAGCATACCCAAAGAACAAGCCTAATCCCTATGGTTTTCTCTCTTGCATCAATCAACAACCTTGATTTAGTGGAGAGAAAATAGCTCAACACATGAGCAAAAGAGAGAAGGAGAGGGTGAAAAGTGGCGGCCTCATGGGAGGAATGAGAGGAGAGAGAAAAGCTAGGTGGAGGCTCTCATAAGTGGTCCTTATATAGAGCACAAAACCTAATTGACCTCTTGCATAATTACAACTATGTCATCCCACCTACCACCATAAATGGCTGCCACGAAATGGACCTTTATGGGCCATTTAACCCCTTCGTTTGGACCATTAATTCATATAATTAAGGTCCCTCAACTTTGCTCTTTAATTGGGCTATATATTTGCTATTTAAATAACGACCCAATTCATCAATATAACCATTTATATTAATAAGTGTTGAACTAAATTAATTATTAACTCATTAATAATTGTTTTAGGATTAGTTAATGCATTAATTTATTTCTATATGATCCATTGACTTAATTAATTATAACGGTTCACAACGGTATATAATTAATTAATCAATCTTATCATATTTCCACAGAACTTACTGCTGTGAATAAATAAATAATGTACTGTGTGATTAATGTCCTATTTGTGTGACCCTTTGAGGATTTATGCTATGTTGGCCATGAAATTAAATCGTTATTTGATTCCAATAATCATAAGTGGTATCTAGCAACACGTTATGATTCCCAATTCGCATAAATAGTGTACTGCTACAATATTTCAATCCTGCATAAGAGAATAAATATGTTTCTCTATTTTGATTCTTATGTCTCACGATATCATCGTATAATCCAAGATAGGAATGTGTCATTCTTTCAGATTATACGTTTCTTGATCTAGAGTTGATCGCTTAGTTGCGCGCATACGATCCAACTCCATCAAGGGGCCCAAACAGATATCGTCACTCACTAAGTAAATTAATGAGGGACATACGGTTTTCTTGATGATTAGCTTTTCCCCGCACAATTCAAGAGAACGTAAATCAAGTCCGTATAGCAGCCCTTAACGGGAATCAGCGGTAGACGAGATTTATAGAACCTATCCTCATGTGGAAAAGATAATCATCTCAAACTTAGAACCAAAATCATAACGAAATAAACAATGACACATAACACAATCCATATGTTTATTTCGTTGGGTCAAGTCCTGTACTATGTTCCATAACATATACATATGCAATTAAGTTGGTAACTCTTTACCTATGATTTGTAGAACTTAGTCATCACTTAACTTGCATACTAATCTTATATGATAATTAATGTTCCTTGTTAATTATCAAGATTATGGACCGTTTAGATTTATTATTGTCATTCTAAAGAATGATCCACAGAGATCTACAATTCAGATCCTCAACCTGAATGATCTTTCAATAATAAACCTAGGAACAGATGATAAAATATCATCCAAAACATAAACTAATATTTAAGTCATTAAATTATTGACTTCTAGAAAATAACTCCAACATATTTTGGGGTCAAACAGTTCGATTAACGAACTTCACTCCAATGAACAATCCGATTTGAATTCATTGTTAAGTTACTTCTTTCTATTTGCTCCTAGCAAATCCGATTTACACCCCGACACGAATGATGGAACATGATGTCCCGCGTCGGCGAGAATACATCAATGAACGATCATACCACGTAGAAGGGGATAGAATGAAGGAGAGTGATTTTGTTTTAACTTAATCCTTTTTAATTGGGACAAATAACCATATGACGCTTGTTTGGTGGTCGTGTAAACATACACCCATACCTATCCTATCACAAGCAATCAAACAAGAAAATTGGCTAATTAACGGATTAGTAGAGATGATGCGTTTGTTTGCTGTCTGAAAATGGTATTTTCTGTGTTGTTTCGCGTTTTTCGCTATGATATTTTCTCTGGAAGATCTTTCCATCTACATGAAAGTTGTAGATCTGTGGATTGTGATTCTTTTGGCATTAGATTCACATTTTTCTGAATTAGTATGGATTTATTATGAATAAAACGGCGACAGTGCGCAGAACCAGTTTCTGTTCGTACTGTCCTGTTTGAATGGCTTGAATATAAGTACCAGTGTTCTATGGCTAGAATTAAAGAGAACTTGAAGCTCTTTCTGAGCATGTGTAAATAGTGACTCGAATCAAAATAGAGAAACATAATAGTGTACAGCCAACATAATTATGTACACTATAAAATAGTGTACAACTCACAATTATGTTCTCATAAATAGTGTACAGCTACAAAATTTCAATCCTGCATAAGAGAACAATTATGTTTCTCTATTTTGATTCTTATGTCACACGATATCATCGTATAATCCAAGATAGGAATGTGTCATTCTTGCAGATTATACGTTTCTTGATCTAGAGATAATTGTATCAGTTGCTAGCAAACAATCTTAGGAGGAGATCGCCAAAGGAGGGAAGCTTGGTCGCTTGGGTTTGGATCTGGGCAGGATGGCATTCGACGGCCAACTGGAGGTCAAGAAGAGGCAGAGGTTTTCCTGAGTAGATGGGACTGTTTGACCCTAATTTTTCATGATTGGAGACACAGACCGATTTATGAGGAGCTTGAGAAAATCATGAAAAATAAGAAATAGATCCCAAAAATTATGGAAAAATACCCAAAAATCCAGGAGAGGGTGAGGAAAATTATGGTGCTTTCAGAATAGTTAGAAGAGCTACAGAAATCCCATTATATGCAAAGAAGTCCCTGAACTTAGAGAAAATAAATAAAATAGGTGGAGGGGTTTTTTTAGAAAATCCTTGATTCCATCAGATTCTACACATTTTTATAAACCTGTGTACAAAATCCCATGAAGAAAATCATTAAAGAAGGGGTCTAAACAATTTATTTGATTTCAGCATCCCATGAAAAAATAACAAGTGCTTTAAATGGACAAATCCATTGGTTCAATAATGGAGAAGATCAATTTGAAGAGAAAGAAAGAAAACGGAGAGGAGGCTAGTCTGGTTTTGAATTCTCCTTTCGTACAAGCAGCGAATAGGGCTGCACCTGTTTCACATACTCCCATCTCTGACACCCTGAAGGAGCATGCGCGACCTACGAAGAACCGAGCGCACAGAGATTAAAAGGAAGGGAGGCGCTGGCGACGCGTCTCGGTTCGATTTCGACCCCTTCACGAATAATGTCTCAGTGCACATGGAGCATGAAGACCTAAAGGCAGAAGAAATCGCGAGCCTCATTGACAGCGGGACGGTTCAGTGTATGCCGAGTGCAGCCAAGAAAAAGAAAAGAGAAGGGGATGAATGAACTGAACAGAAATTCGTTGAAGGAGTCTGTTACGGAGACCGCCGGGCTTGGGAATGGTTCAATGCACCTGGACAGAAAGAGAGGCGAAGGCCTTGCCTATATAAAGACCAGAGGTCAAGAGAAGAAGGGGAGAGACACAGACACTTGGAGACTTCCCGATCACTTCTCAGATTCCCAAAATCTCACACACACACTTAGAAAGAGATAGGCGCATTTCCACGAACACTTGATAGGTTAGTATAGAAAGTAGGTAGAAAAAGGATTTTTTGTGTAATCGAAGAATCAAGAAGGAAAAGAGAAGAGAGGTAAGTCAGGTAAGGCTGTAAGGGTGTCGAATTTGTTGTGTAAAATGCTTGATTTTTGATGAAATTTGTTATCTTGTGTGTTCTTTGGTGATTTCCTGCTTTGATCGTTGTTATCTTTCTTTCCTTGATATTCTTGTTGAGATCTAAGTCGTTTAGTGTTGTTCTTGATCTATGACAATGTTTAGATAAGCTTTAGTACTTTGCATCTCGTTTCAAGTCGGAAAGACGGGTTTACCGGGGAGCACGGCTCCCATGGTGGATTCTCCATTCCTTCATTTCTTTATCTGTTTTCTTGCATTTCTTTACACATGAATGCTCAGTTAATTGAGGTCTTTAGGATAGAGACAAGATCAACCAGGGGGCACGGCTCCCATGGCGGATCAAAAGTCTCAAAATCATGGAGTCAAGTCGTTTAACTGTTCAATTGCGATGTTCTTGATTTTTTTATTCATGCTGCATCTGTCTTTTCCTCTTCCAATCTAACCTTCTTCTGCCAGGGAGCACGGCTCCATAGCTGGATTCCCTCTGTGATTTGCTAAGAGGCTCGGCCTCCATAGCGGATCGAGTTTAATTGGTTGAATTGAGCCGATTTCAAGCTCAATTTGATCTATTAAACTTCAAATTAAGAGGGAATCTAGGGGAAATGCTGCCCAATTTTGTTCAAGATTTTAGAGATCAAATTTCCTCTCTATAACCCTTGTTTTACTCCCATAAAGGTAGATAAATGGTTTTGTGAGGATCATTTTGCATAAAGTCATAGGTTTCTGTCATTGTTCTTCAAATCAAGAAGTTGCATCAATGTGCATTTCAATTCCTAAGCCTGTTTTGATGTAATAAGGTTATTTCTATGATTTATTGAAAGCCTAAGGTTGATCATGCAAAAGTATTGACTCT
Organism: Rhynchospora pubera; assembly: GCA_028095005.1. Classification (NCBI taxonomy): domain Eukaryota; kingdom Viridiplantae; phylum Streptophyta; class Magnoliopsida; order Poales; family Cyperaceae; genus Rhynchospora; species Rhynchospora pubera. The sequence goes on from CM051462.1 coordinate 179,113,325, forward strand.
TCTGTATGCATGATATCTGATCTGACATTATCTTGGCATGATATGCCTTTAATTATTATAAACGTGTAAAAGATGTATTGAAGTTTACCAAACTTTAAGGCTGTAAATCTGCCTGAAAATTGCAGGATCGTGATAGTATAATCTACATAGCTATGACTTGCATTTACACGTTTCCTTCTTTTCCATGTTATGAAGTTTGATCTGTTGGTCAGTCCTTTCTTTAAGGAATACTCTTTGGTTTTGTCCAGGTGGTTTGTGAATTTCTGAAATAAAATGAAAATAAGGTGGTCTTTAATTAGTAGTTAAACTTATTAGAAGCCGAGGCCCTGGATATTTGATATTAATGTGACCCATTTGTAACTTCTGTCCATGACTGTGATTGACATATAGGAAAACATATATAAGTATGACCTGGGTGAAGTAATTCTACTTGAACCTTTCTGAAAGTAAAAAACGCGATGTGACAAACCAGCACTAAGCTTATTAATCATTTGATTGACTTCATTGAATTACGTGTATGACAAATTGAACTCATTCGTACTCTCTCAGTATCCCTTTGATGTTGACAAATCCCTCTCTGGTACCGATAAACTTTGCTCAGTACCGATCGATACCAAACCAAGGACTTCATACCAGCCAGTGGTATTCCCATTAGATGAGACAGATTCAACCAAAATCGAGACTGTCACCGTTTTCCTTTTGGTCTCACGACGATAGCGACTTCTTCTTCAACAGCTACAACGGCCGGAATCGTTAACGGGTCTAAATCCGCCTTGTCGGACCCGATAGCGATGAAACAAACTCGTCTCCTTTGTTTGAGCCTCAGCGCCGTGAACTCTTCGATCGTCTGTGGCGAAGCTACAATAGAACCCATGAGGTTGACCCCTGACAATTGAGGGTTGAGCCCAACAACGAAATTAGAGTCTGTCTCTGCCACATCAGCTCAGCTTGGTGACGTGGCCCAATAAGAAATTAATAAACGAACTGAAACTTCAAAAACTCATTAAAAATAGCAAGAACCTCAGAAAAATACAAATAAAATATACATAAAATTCTAAAAAATCAAAATAAACCAAATTAACTGATACTTTGATATGAAATTATGTCAAAGTATTGACCTTTGATATTTTTGAAATATTTTCACTATAATAAATGGATTTTATAAATCTTAGAAAATTAGTAAACTCATTTATAAAATTTCTAAAACTAAAACTAAGTATTTTTGAGATAAAAAATTTCAAATATGATATTTTCAAAAGCTAAGTATTCTCGATTACAAATATTTTCAAAAGAACAAATAATTTCAAGAACGATATCTTCTAAAGTCAAATATATTCAAGGTTAGATATTTTCGAACTAAAAAAAAATAATAAATAAATAAGAAATTTATAAAAGTCAAAAGCGCAAAAAGTCAAAGTGAATAAAAATTATCAATATCCAAAGTGAAACCTCAAAAAATTAAAGGTTAAAAATACGAAACCCAAAGTCAAAACCAAAACCTCTTCGTTTGAGGAAAAGTCCCTCGCTGGGGTTGAGATCAACCTCGGATGACTTAAATTATCAAGTGGCCCCCAAACGACTCCATATCAAGAGTTCCTCTTTTCTGACAAAAAACCAGCCCTTAAGCCAAAAGCCTTTAGAAATTTAAAGGTCCTTAATTGGGTCCCGTCCATTGAGTTTGGTACCATCAATTAAGTCCTCCTTAATGGCACTCCGCAAATCTCTCTTTTCCTAGCTCATTACGTCAATACCCTTTATGTCCCTTAATCAGAGGTTCTCGTAGGCAACTACGGGGTAATTAACAATAGGGGCTTGCGCCTATTGGAAAGAAAGGACCCGCTAAATCAAGAAACTTCTTTAAGTAGCGACTCTGTATAGGGTTCTCTTGTGTTGAGAGATACCCGCCATGGAGATCGAAACCTTAAGGGAGGTGAATCTAAGGCTATGTTCCCATTGTTCTTCGAGAGATTCTTTCGAGGAGAATAATGACGAAAAAGCCGCAACAGATTCTCTGGCACGCCCGGTGGGACCTCTTTCTCCTCTCATCTTTGGGATTCGAAGGGTGACGTAAGGGCTAAGAAAATTTTAATAAACAATCCTAACGGTAACATTGAGTTCGTGTCATTGCAGGTTGAAATGGCGTTCACCAGCATTGACGTTTTCAAGCCGACAGGAGTCCTTAGGATCGGTGGAGTGCCGATCTGCTACAATGATGAATTCACACTTGGAGGCCTACCATTCTGGCACTCGTACGTGCCTGTTGTCCAAGCTAGTGATGGGAGCTTCAAGTTAGCAAGGGTGGTCGAAGAAGGGCCACTCGAAGAAGTGATGGAGATTACCAAGGTCATTGAAGATCCAATGGAGATTGACTCTGTGAAGGAAGAAGAAGGGACAACTGTATCTCACAAGCGAGCCCGCTCAAGCTCAGTCTCGTCTCCTCAAAAGCACCAATTTCACCGCCGTTCCCCTATTAAAAAGACGGCCGTGAAGAAGGTGTATGCGCTGGTCTCTCAAAGCGCAAGAACTATGAAGAAGGTCCAACAGGCTTACAAAAATGAATTGGAAACAAGGCTGAATCTACCAGTGAGCAATCCTTTCGCTTCGCTCCGCCTAGTGCGAAAGAACTCACCAGTAGCCATGCTCAAAACCATGGAGGAGTTCTCTCCCGAATACCAAATGAAGTTTAGAGGAAGAAGTCCTCAAAACCGGCAATCGGTGAACGAGAGATTGTCATTTCCACGCGCATCAGTTCACGATCGATTGGGTCCAAAGGGTCAAAAGAAAGGATCTTCTTCTGTGCACCAAAGACTGGGGCAAAGGATTAAACCAATGAAGGAGAGATTGGGACCCAAGAAGGTGTGGATGCCTAAAGAGAAAACACAGCCTATGGAAGTGGATCAAGAGCCACAGAATAAGAAAGGACACGTGATACGGGAAGAATGTCGACCCGTGATCCATGCTCGAGTCTACATGGTGGAGATAAGCAAAGAGCATAAGATGCATGCCTTCGTAAACATGGCTAGTGATGGAGAAATCCCTTTCACCAAGAAAGATAGCAAAGACAAGCAAGATCACGCCTCTTCAAGCCACCTTCTAAATGGAGAAGGACCAACGAAAGATGAAGAAGGTTATGTGAATGGAAAAGATCGTTGGCACGAAGATGAAAGGCCGAAGTTGATGAGTATCATTGAAAGAAATGAAAATAAGATGGCGGCTATGATGGACGAAAGAGAAAAAGAAAGAAAAATATTCAAGAAGATGTACAAACTCCTAGAAAAGAAAAAGTTACTTGAAGATCTCGAAAAAGAAGGTTCTTCTGGTGAAGAAGAAGAGGAGTACAAGGGAAAAGTACTCAAAGAAAGGAGAAGCAAGAGTAGATATGAGTACTCTGATGAAAAAGAGAATAGAGAAAGACCATTGAAGGAAAGAAAGAATAAGAGCAAATATGGATCTTCCGATGAAGAAAAAGAAAGGCCTAAAAGGAGGTTTTCTAAAGAAAGGAGGAATAGGCATAGGCATGAGTCATCAGAAGAAGAAGAAGAAAAGGAATACCAAAGGCATCCCAAAGGAAGGAGAAATAAAGTGAAGTATGAGTCGAGTGATGATGAAGTTCCCGAAACTAGGCATCGGACTGGGGCAAGAAAACCCGATTTAACCAAACAAGTCATTCAAGAGATGGTCAACCTACAGCTCCAAGCCGCAGGAGCGGGGCGACTTGTCAACCATCGCAAGAAGTGTGGAAGGCCATATCCCAAAAGATATGATCAAATCTTGTACCCCGAAGGTTATGTAATGCCCAAGTTCAATTTGTTTGATGGCACGAGAAAGGGAGATATTACACCTGATCAGCACTTAATCCAATTTCGCCACATGTGTGGGAACACTTCTAATAATGAGGCGCTTCTCTTTAAGCAGTTCCCGCTAAGCTTGATAGGTGCTGCATTCAATTGGTACGCTTCCCTTGAAAATGATTCAATGGAAACCTGGGAGGAAATGGAGGAGGCCTTCCGTTCAAAGTTTGCAATGATCACACAAGAGATCACCATGGCCGATATGGCATGTGAAAAACCTAAATTGAGAGAAAATGTCCTTGACTATATCAATCGATGGAGGAACAAGCACATAAGGTGCTCTCATCAGATGCCTGAAAGTGAAGCGGTTGAATTCTTGATCAGAAATCTAGATGATTGGATGCAAAGATCGCTCTCGGGAAGTGATATTACCTCCTACAAAGAACTAATTACTCGAGTGACAAGACTGGCACGTATTGGACCACCTAAAGGGCCAGAAACAAGGTCAAGAAAAAGGCAATGGTACAAGTAGTTATGAAATCTCCACCAATGGAAACAAGGTCAAGAAAAATGGCAATCAAAGGAGTAATACCATGCTACCCATGTATGAACTATTAAGTAAGCCATACTCTTTCAAGAAGGAGAAAACAGAAGCTATTCTCGAGATGATCCTAAGGGATAGAAGACTAGAATTGCCTCAAAGAAAAGCACCTAGAAATAGAAGAAAAATTGATGTCTCAAAATATTGCGCGTACCATCGAATGATGGGTCATCTGACTGAGGATTGCTATGTGTTCAAGGATATTGTCGAGCAAATGATCAAAGAGGAAAAGTTGATGCTTGACCCTAGTTTTGAGCAAGAGCCTGCCCCTCACGAGATGATGTCTCAAAGTGGTGAAAGCGAATGCAATGTCATTGAGATTCATAGTGAAGAATAAAGCGATGATGAGAGCTCATACCAATGCATGAGTAAACACATGGTGGGGACATCGTATGCCGACCAAATTGCCTCCATTACCTTTACTGATGAAGACTTAATATTAGGGGCTATGGAACACAATGATCCCCTATACATAACAGGTGAAACAAACGGAGCCAGACTGAGACACTTGTTGGTTGATCCAGGGTCGGCTGTCAACATTATGCCCTTGAAAACTCTCAATCAACTAACCCTACCCACCAAACGCTTAACCCAAGAAAAACTATTCATACATGGATTTAATGAAACCTCAGAGAAGGCGTTGGGGACAATTACTTTGCAAATGCAATTTGAAGAATTGGAAACATCTACCAAATTCTACGTGATTGATGCTGATACAAGATATAAAGCTCTTCTGGGTCGACCATGGATCCATGAAAATCACATAGTTCCATCAACCTTACATAAGTGCTTGAAATATCTCAAGGATGGAAAACAAAAGGTTATTTGGGGAGATGTTCATAAAGACAAATTTGAAAGGAAAGGGTGTTACCCAGTGCCGTTATCACAAAAGAGCATAAATACCATGAGAATGGGCGAGTGTAAGGAAAAAGGAGAAGGGTCTAAATCCATCACTCAACTTCATCCCCTCGATGATAGAGATAAGAAGGGTAAAAAATTGAAAGAAATATCAACAAAGAAAGGTAAAGATGTGAAGAAAACGTCAATCGGGAAGAATAAGAACTTTGAAACGTCCACTCATACTAAGAAAAACGATAAAGGAGATCCACAAGGTCATAATCAAGATCTGAGCAAGGCAAAAGACAGCTTGGAGGAGAGAATGAACAAACCCTACACCTTTAAGAAAGACAAAACAACTGTGATCTTCAAAGAAGTCATGAAGGATGGACTGGTATCTTTACCTAGATGCAAACGACCCGAAGAAGTGAAAGAAGAGGGTCACCCAAATTATTGCCTTTACCATAGAATACTGGGGCATAGCGTAGAAGATTGTTATGTATTCAAGGATTGGGTCGAAGATGGAATTTGGGAAGGAAAGATTAAAATACCCGATGAATATAGGCAAATACCTGCACTCCATAAGAGATCTGACAATGGATTACGAAAACTCTTGAGTTCATTCAAGAAGGCAGTCGATGGCGAGGGAAATCTGCCTGAGACATCAACCAAAGGACCATGTCTCGAAATAACTAATAAGAGTAACAATCCCAAGGCACTTCCACCACGCATCAATATAATGGAAAAGAGAAGAAAACCTTATTCATTCAGAAAGGATAAAGTGAAGGAGTTGTTTTCTTTGGCCATAATATGGGGACTTGAGTTGCCAATAAGTAAACGCCCCGGTGAAATGGAAGAAGTTGAAAATCCAAGATATTGTGTATACCATAGATTGGTGGGACACAAAACCGAAGATTGTTGGGTATTCAAAGATTGGATAGAGGAGAAGTATGGAAAAGGTGAAATCCAACTCCCCAAACACGTCCTACAAAGCCCTGCACCTCATAAGTAGATCCAAAGAAAGGAAAAGAAAATAAAAAAAAGAATAAAAAGGGAGAGAAAGAAGAAAATGAGATAAAGAAAGGAAGCAGGAGGAAAATGAATAAAGGAATAAAGGCCCGAAACCGGAATTGGAAAACCAAGTTAGAAATTCAGAAAAGGGGAATAAAGAAAGGAATAAAGTCCCGCAATTGAAATCGGGAGTCCAAGATAGAAATTCAGAAATGAAGAATAAAGAAAGAAATAAAGTCCCGAAATCGAAATCGGGGGACCAAATTAGGAATTTACAAAGAAACAAAAGACGGAAAGTGGAAAAAGAAAGAAGAAAGAAGAAAGAAGATGAAATGAAAAGAAAGTAAAGTAAAGGAGATAGAAAGAAAAGAAGAAATGAAGACCAAATAAGGAAGAAAGCGAAAGACAATGCATGAAATTTTCAAGATCACCCATTTTGAAAGTGTGCATCAAAATCCAACCCGAAGGTGAAGGATACATCCAACCAGAAGGTGAAGGAAACATCCAATCCGAAGGTGAAGGAAACATCCAACCCGAAGGTGATGGAAACATCCAACCAGAAGGTGAAGGAAACATCCAAACCGAAGGTGAAGGAAACATCCAACCAGAAGGTGAAGGAAACATCCAAACCCGAAGGTGAAGGAAACATCCAACTTGAAAGTGAAGGAAACATCCAACCAGAAGGTGAAGGAAACATCCAACCAGAAGGTGAAGGAAACATCCAACTTGAAAGTGAAGGAAACATCCAACCCGAAGGTGAAGGAAACATCCAACTTGAAAGTGAAGGAAACATCCAACTTGAAAGTGAAGGAAACATCCAACCCGAAGGTGAAGGAAACATCCAACTTGAAAGTGAAGGAAACTCCAACCCAAAGGTGAAGGAAACCCCAGCTTGAAAGTGAAGGAAAATCCAACCTGAAAGTGAAGGAAACATCCAACCCGAAAGTGAAGGAAACATCCAACTGGAAGGTGAAGGAAACATCCAACCTGAAAGTGAAGGAAACTCCATCCTGAAGCTTGAAGACAAGTCGCGATTTCAGCGCAAGAAAACAAGCCACAATTCTAACGAGAGAAAACAAGTCGCGATTCCAACATAACACGACAAACCGGACATTAGCATACGTCATCATGGCTCGAAATATATTTCGAATTGGGAAGGACCCTACATCATCAAAGAGGTCTACGAAGGAGGATCATACAAGCTTGTAGATAAAGAAGGAGAAGGCTCGATTCCATCTATCAATGGGCGATATCTCAAGAAGTACTACACTTAAGGCCCATTCCTTCAATCCAACACCATCCTTCAAATCCAAACCCACTTTTCCAAAAAAAAAATAACCAAAACCCATATATTTTACCTACAATAAGGCCTAGTCCACTAAAATCCAAAACTCCATTAAAAAATCCACCAAAAGTCCAGGATAACAAAACCTATGAAGTCCAAAACCATATACATAACTCAATAAAACATTAGAATAAAATCCAATGAAAACGTTAGGAGTCAATAAAATCCAAAACCTTAACTTAATCTTTCAATCAAAACCCAATAAAGGGGCAAGTTTTTGAAAAGAAACGTGCCCCGCTAGGTTATAGTTACCCCATGTCATAATCTGCGGTTAACGATGGGACATTCGGGTCCCGGAGAACGCGAAGCCGTGTCAAGGAAAGTCTTTGTGGTTTTTCAAGACACCTATGCCTAATGAAGATTAAGCCTTTGTGGCGTCTGAAGGCATTAAGGCACCGCCCTATGAAGGTATCTGAGGGCTCCAACCACCCACACACAACGCGTCCATGCCGTGTCAATGCCGCCAATGTCGATATTGAGTGCCATTACGATGAGTGCCTATGACCAATGAGAGGAGGAGTGATGTGAGGGTGAGCAGCGATGTAAGGAATGAAAGAGTGAGAGGAGGAGTGATGTGAGGATACGTGAGGCATTCCCAAACTCCACAAAATCCACCAGCCAAAATGTAGTATAGGAATCTTTTTGCGGCCGATGAAGGACTCTTAGGATTCTTGAGGGCGCAAAATTATGTTACCAATACCGTTTGCATCACTGAGATCGTTACATGAAAAGGATCAAAACTGGGGCAAGGCAACGTTCAGAATGCTAGGCCGACACTGGGGAAAGAATTGATGGCCAATCGCTCCGTGACGAGAACCAATGATTAACCACTTTGGGACAAGAGCAAGTAACCAGTTGTGCTGGAGCAAGAGCTAACGATTAGTCACACTGGGGCATGGACAGGTAGCCTATTATGCTGGGGCAGCCGTAAGGTGTATAAGGCAAGCAAAAGAAAGTAGTAAGGCGAAGAAAGATGCAATGAAAAGAAGGAGATGTAGTGTTTCATTCATCAGAAGAAGATATGCCATTACAGCCATTACATAAAGAAGTTTAATACATGAGGAGTTAAATAAACAACAGATGACAACAAAGCAAGGCCGAGCAAAACCTCATACAAGCTAAAGGGATACAGAATGGAAGAAATAAAGGTGCCCTAAGGAAGACACTGGGGCAAGGCAATTCAAGAAAGCCATTCATTCTGGGGCAGCCACAACTCCATCACCAGCCGTAGCTCCAGCCACAGCCGCATTTTCATCACCGGCCATGTCGTTAAGAGTCGCTAATATGACCTGAAGCATTCCTGAAGCATTCCTTCCAAAGTTTCTAAGCGGGCATTCAATTCCCTAAAGCGTCGGTCAATGAAAGTTCGGATTGAGACAGGAGCAGGATCATCAAGAGCTATCATCGCAGAATTATCATCCGGTGGGGAACCAACTTCCATGGGACCATACTGATTGGGAGCCGCATTAGGAAGCAAAATGTAATCATTCACAGGTTGGTTGGGATCAGGGACCAGCATACCCATTGAAGACTCAACCCATCTGTTTACCTCTAATTTTTGCCAAATGAGAAAATTTCAATAATTCGCAAGGCGGTGAAAATGGGGCCCATGAACGTATGTCGGGTCCAGATTCTCAGAGAGATGGGGTCAATTTTTGAAGCGAAAGACGCACCTGGATTAAAGCCATAATATTGATATTAATATTAATATTAAGACAGTTCACCATATGACTGTGTTAATCTGATATTTAATATTTAATATTAATAAAAAAAGGTGACAAACTATCATAAGATGATTGGACAAGCAAGAAGCTAGAAGGAAGCAGCAAGGATGCGTGAATAAATTAATTATGTGAATTATTCTATAAACTTTAGAAAATTCATTTAATTAATCTAAAATTCTAAAAATGGAAAATTCATGACCATCTGGTGCTCCGCATTTTTATGAAGAAGTGTGCTAAATTTTATGCCGAAATAACGAAGAGAAAGGATCCAATTAATTTTTCAAAGAAAAGCAAAAAATCAAACAATTATTGAAATTCAATTAAAGCTGAAAATGGACAGCTCCATTAGGACGGAAATGGAGAGGTTCGAACAACAACCTTCTTCTCCAATCTGTTCTGCCCATCGACCTCTTCACAAGTGTCAAGCCATGATTGGCTCTCTCGCACTCGACCCCACTCGCCAGCGTCTCAGTTCGTAACAGATGGCGACCCCTGATTCGCTCTCGCATTGGACCCCACCCTCAACGGAAAATGAAAAGAAGGAGAGAAATCGGAGGGAAGAGAGAGACGAAGCCCGTCTCTGACAAAACCCAATCCGACGATTCCCTCCACCATTGTCGGAATTCTTGATACCGTTGGAAAGCACAGACTAAGGAGAACACAGCGGTACCAATATTGATCCCTATTGTGGGCCCCATAACACCAATTTTGACAAAGAAAGCTCGAGGCAGTGAGATGGTGAAAATGAAATTGAAGCCATAGGAGGCATGGAAGCTCAGTGTGCTTGTGCATACACACTTGTGAAGGTCCTGAGAGTAAGAATATGCGTTCAATTGGGACTAAAATGAAGCAATGAGGTAGAAGCACTAATTGAGTGGCACGGCATGGTTGAGTGCTGGTTTAATTATGCCTAACAGTCATTTGTAAATGTAATTAGCGCTTAAGACATGCTAAACAAAGCGTTGTGAAGTTGTAATGATCAAAAGAAGTGTTCAAAATTCACTGGAGGCAACGTTAATCTCAGTTGCACTTGAGAGAAAGCAGCAAGTAAAAAAGACATAAACCGTGCTCTCACTGGTCCCCCCCTCCATGTGTTCTCTAAATCGCAAATGAAGACAAGATGGAGATTGCTTGGCCCCCAAAGCAGCTATATCAGCCATCAGATAGAAATCAAAGGAATGGGGATGTAATTGGAATGAAAATGCATCTTCATTAAACCTAACTCAGCCGCCTCCTATCAAATTGAGTCTCAACCATCAGATTACATCCAGCCACTAGATGAATGCCAACACTTGTCCTTGTACCCCCTGGCGCCAAAACATCCCTCCAAGGAGTCTCCAAGCGCAGAACAGTGAAGGCAGCAGTAAGTCTACAACTTCTCACTCAAACTGCCAAATGGCATATGACCCCGCATGCTGGACTAATTGAGCCAATGAGATGATGCCACCACACTTGTAAACCCGCCCCCAAGTCAAATTGAACCAATGAAGTGTTGCCATAACATTTCAAAATATCTCTAAATAGAAACCTGTAACTTTTGTCAGTGCTATTAAGCTTGATAGGAAAAGGAATTAAAATCCACGATGGAGAAATAGTAACTACAAGCACGCAGTATCAAAGCTAGCAGCCAACATGGCATAAGTGAGAAGTAATAAGCCCACATCATCATGCCACTGCCCCATGCCTGGTGAGCATCAAGTGCCACTTGTCAATTAGCAATTGGAAGGTGAATTGAACAGTAAAGGAGGGAAGTGAGACAAGGATGCAGAAAGTAGGTCGGCTCACCAACTCTTCATCATAGCCATCAATCAAGGTTCAGGGAATTGAGAAGCTGCCACGTGTCAAGATGGATGAAGATGGAAACCCTAAACTACACTTATAAAAGAAGCAGATGTTGAAGAAATCAAAGGCGGCACTTTGGAGAAACACACTAAGGTGCTGCCAAAACCATTTTAGGAAAAGACTTGTAAAAAAAAGGATTTTGAAGAAAAGGTAAAAAAAAAACGATTGTACTGCTCTTTTGTTGATGAATAAAATTTCCTTTTCTCTCTTCTTTTCTGCCTTTGTGGTTTTGTTTGTTTTCTAGTTTTGCTTGTTCTGTTACAGTTACATAGCAGTTCGTAGGAAAGCTCTCTTGTAGATGTTTGTCAACACTGTTTTGGGGCTCAGTGACAAGAGTGAGGGGTGCTTGCCTGAGAGCGCACACTCACTAGTGTTGTTTGAGTCACTTAATATCTTAAAAGTGAATAATAAAGGAACAGTTGCATAATAAAGCATGAGTGGGGGGTGCTTGCCAGAGAGCGCACACTCACTAGTGCTAATTAGGTCTCTAATACTTTAAAATAGATAAAGGTAGTTACATGATGAGATATGGCCTTATGCATGGGGGGTGCTTGCCAGAGAGCGCACACTCATGTCTCTGGTCATGTTTCAACATGTGTGTTAATTGCTTTAACTGTTACACACAAAACTAAATAACATGAGAAGCTGAACTTGGTAAAAAAAATATAATAGAATAAAAGTCCAGGGTATGTATGCAAAAGAACCTTTTTTTATTGATAGAGAAAAGTTATAATATATAGAATGTTGAGTTATGCATGTAGGAGTCCTTTATCTCATGAAATCTGTGTTCTTACTTAAGTCAGTACCTCTCAGAAAAATATGCAATAAGCAATCACTTTCATCAGTTCTATCTGAGAATAAGTTTGAAATTGAAGTTCATTTCCTTAAAATAAAAGGAGTAAGTACTGTGAGTTTTGTTAAAAAGAGTTACATCCTCAGAAAAAGTCTTAAGGTCACATAAAAATTACACAGTAATAGTGGTATAGTGGGTTTGCACTTAAACACAGAAAATGAGTTACAGAAATAAAGTCAGTTGGCTCAAAAATTCTCTTACTGTTATAGTTCTTTGCTATAGTATGTCCCCTTAAAAAATGTGTAAAATTATGTTCCCTGAGTTAAAAGTATTGATGGTCTCGGTCCAGGTCATTTAGCACTAGTAAATGAATAAGTTTGTTTGTATAAAATGGCCATCCATGAAGAATAAAGAAAAATGAACTAAAAAATATCTGAAGCAAGGAAATATATGAAATCTGTGTCCTTATGCCAGTACCTCCCAGTAAAATACATAGTGAGTAGTCCCTTTTGTCATCTCTCTGTAAGAATAAGTTTGAAATTGGGGTTCATTCCCTTAGAACAAGAGGTTTATGTCTTACTTAGCAAATAGGAAATATTGTAAGTTCTTGATAAAAAGAGTTGCATCTCTAGGAAAGGTTTTAGGGTCATATAAAAATCATATAATAATAATGGCATAGTGGGTCTGCATCTAAACCTGGAGAATAAATTGTAGAAATGAAGTCAGTAGGTGTTAAAGTTTAGCATGCCCTTAAAAATGTGCAAAATTGCATCCCTTAGGTCAAACTGTTAATGGTTTTATTTCAAGTCATACTGTACTAGTAAAAAGAGTAAGTTTGTTTGTTATAACATGATCATCCCTAAAAAGTTCAGATGCTAGGTTCGGTGGATATATGAAAATTGTGCCTGCACTAATAAAGAAAGAAAGAAAAAGGAAATCGCAACCTAATGCAGTTTTGTCAGACCAGACCAGACCAGACCCGAATTTAAAATCATCAAATCATTACCAAATTGGAAATCGCAACTTCAAATTGACATCACAAACAGCTTCAAGGAACTTCAATAATGCTCGAGGAGCCATCTCTGGCCAGAATCTCCGCCGAGAGCCACCAGTTCACCGTCGCCTCAGATTCTCGTCAGACCCGACACAACTCGAGGCAAAACCCCTCCCAAAGTGTAAAACGCAAATCAAACGGGCAGCGTAGCCAACCTCAGTGTGTCAGCACGATACTCCTCGACCTAACTGCAGGCGGGACAGCAGCCGGGGTCCGCCACTGGTGCGCTACTGGAGCCATCCAGTCGGAGGAAGAATCGTTGCTCAGAAAGAACGGAGGAGGGAGACGAGTTCGAACAGAAAAGAGAGAGATGAACATGGTGCACAGACACGGGTGAAGACCAAATGATTGAACCAACTCAAATCCAGCGGCCCTTTGATCTTCTGTGATGAAAATCGTATAGCGAATCTCTGACGAGCAGAATAGCGAACAGCCAGGGGCCAACCAATCAGAACTTTCTCCAGGAATAGAAAACTTCAAAAATACATTAAAAATAGCTGGATTATCAGAAAAATTCCCATAAAATATCAAAATGTCAAGAAAAATATGAGGAATATTTTGATATATCATGTCATGCCAAAACACTAAAGCACAAAATATTTTAAAATTAAAGTTTAAAAGGATGGCCATAATGGAAAATAATAAATTTACATGGTTAAATAAAAATTAAGTTCCTTAAGGAAATTGAATAAAATCATTTGAACATTTATGTTTTGGACAGCAGGTATATTTGAACATTTTATGTTATGGACAACAAGTACACTTGGATAAAAAGTATTCTAGACAACAGGTGCAATCAAACGCTACAGTCTACAAACAAACAACAAAAATATCACAATAAAGGTAAAAAATATATATATATAAATTCAAAATGAAAACTCAAAAATGCAAATTTAAAGGTCCAAATTTAAAATTTCAAAATAAAAAGAAGATACAAACTGAAAAGTGCAAACTCAAAAGTCCGAATTCAAAAGTCTAAACTTAAAAGTGTGAACTTTAAAGCGCAAACTCAAAAGTCCAAAGTCCAAACTCAGAAGTTTAAATTCCAAAAGGCAATTTAAAAGTGCAAATTTAAAAGTCCAAATTCCAAGAGCAAAACTCAAGAATCCAAACTCAAAATTCAAAACTCAAAAGTCAAAATCCGTCGACTAGGCGACTAGAGGAAAAGTCAACCGACGGCAACACAAGAGTTATTGTCAAGAGGAGGCATAGTGCATCTGTATTCGAGACTTGAACGAAAACCTCAAAAACCTCTAAATCCCCGAATGATTGAGGACTGATCTAGGATACCCAAATTTCCTAGTATCAAGCTCAAAAAAAATCTGAGTGATGGCACCAAGCCCAACCCAGCAAAGTAAAGTCAACCCAAGACGACCCAAAGTGTCTCAAAACTGTGACCAAAGAACCTGACCCAGTGCAATAATTTGCATTGTTTATGTTTGTTATCGAATGTTTTCATTGCACTATTTTAATTTTTGACTATTTTGTGTTGCTTTCATTTAAACCCCACTAAACGCTAGTCGTAAAATAAAATAAAACTGACTCCGATTGCTTTTAATGCCTAATCACTTGATTATTCCCGATCTAGAGGTGCTCTTGTCTGATTTCCAACTCGGACTCAGATCGGAGGTAATTAACAGCAGGGGCTTGCGCCTGTTGGAAGGAAAGGACCTACACACAAACAATCAACTCTTGAGGTCCCTAGGATCGCATTGCTATCTTTCGTTCGTAAAACGGGTAGTAGTGTTCGAATTCTAGGGGACTCAAGGGGTATCTGATCCGCATTTTCTTCGCCCCATAGAGGACTATCTGATCTTCCGTGGTTGGACTGAAAAAGTGCGAGACACCATCCTATAAGAGGCAAAGAAAGGAGGAGGTTGAAAGGATGTGCCACATCAGCATCAGAAACACGATTGCCCCACAACATGTCAGGCACACGAATACGAGCCCTAAGCATAAGAGCCTCAATAAGATGACCGTAAGGAAGTGGCTCTCGATCAGAAATTGCCACCTGGTGCATGTGGAAGAGAATCATGTGGGCTAAGTTGATAGGCCATTGCTTCTGAATCAGGTTGCGGAGGTAGAAGAGACTCCCAGGCTTGGCAAGATGTGTCATGACTCCTTGTGGAAAGATGACGTCATTGACTACCAGAAAAAAGAATATGAAAGTCACGATGAATGGGATGTAAAGAAAAACGAAGAAGGTGATGTGACACAAAAATAAAGAAGTAGAGATATGAAGCAAAAGAAAGAAGAAAGAAAAAAGTACCTATGAAGAGCGGGAAGGTGAAAAGTAGATACTCTCTCTACATCAGGAGCCGCCGCCCTGAACCATTGGCGACATTCCTGATAACTGCCAAAACCTTGAGGCCACCTTTGAAAGGCATAAATAGTAGAACCATTGGCAGTATTGGCAGTCTGTAAGTAATTGGCCAGATCCTCGGCCGTGATATGGAAGAAGCAGCCAAACAAATAAGAAGAAGCCGAAGGAGTGCCGAAATGGTTGGAAGGGATCCTAAGATTGGCATAAAAGAGGCGGGTGATCCTAGGATGGTAAGGCTGGTCACAGTCAGCTAAACCGCCCAAACTCCATGAGTCAAGCCAACCCCTAATGAGATTCACTTGCTCCACTGGAATCCTCCTCATAGGACGAAAGAAGTAACAATCAGCCAAAGACCGCTCTTCATTGCCCATGTCGTTGTAGTAAGAAAGAAAAGCTGTCTCATCGCGGAAAAGATAGCGGTTATCGGGAGTAAGAGACCAGTCTGGAAAGGTGGAATCCAGACACAAGACAGAAGAACTAGAATCTCCCCTGGCACGTTTGGATGAAGGAAGTGAAGACATGGCGATAAGAAGTTTGAAAAATGTGGAGAAAGATGAAATACTACGGTAAATTTGGATGAAGAAAAGAGAAGAGCAAAGGCGTGCTTATATAGGCATGAAAAGAGAAAGGTTGTAATTTGGAGTTAATGGCGAACGTGTAAACATGTGAGAAAGCGAAGGCCGTAGTGGCAAGAAGTGAGAAATAAAACCGTTCAAGGTAGTGCTTGAAAAGAAACAGTACGAAGTCAAGAAGGCGTAAAAGAAGTGGAAGCGTTCGAGGCTGATGTCAGAAAAAGAAAATCAAAGTTGGGTCAAGGCCCATATAGGTTCAAACCCAAGGAAATACAGGAGCGGGCCAAAATACCCTAACCTTAATTGTGGAATGGATCTATGTGTGTTCGAGATCCTAAAAGAAGTAGGAGGAAAAGTGAGTATGGGCCAAATTCCCATATCTCTTGAAAGAAACGGCGGTAAGAGTAAGATTATTCGAGCCCCGCAAGTTAAGCAAGAAGAAGCCTTGGGCGCGGAAACCTAATCAGGCGCAAGAATGACGAAGTACCCGTCATATCACAAAAGAAGGATGAGAAAGAGATCCTTGAGCGCAAGAGCTCAATCAGGCTGTTGTGAAGAGAAAAGAAGTAAGATAAGAGCAAGGCTACTTGTTGCTTTGCAAGCAAGTACGTGGAGAAGTCTCGAACGCGAGAACTCAGTCAAGCACAAGGTCAACCAAATATCACAAGGCAAAGAAGCACAACGCTCCCACAAAAGCAATTATCCAAGTTCACCAATAACCAAGCATGCAAGCATCGCGAGTAATCAAGCATCCAAGCATCACAAAGCATCAACAAGCCAAATGCAACAATCAAAGTTCAAAGTTCAACAAATGCAATAAGTGCAGTCACAAGCGCATCCATGCCACACAACAAGTGCCAAGATCCGTGACGTGGTGATCAAAGAGAAGAGATGAAAGAGAGTAAACCTGTTATGCTGCAGTAGCACCATGAGCCACAGCCTGATCCCGTGCCACGATGCTCCTCTCATAAGCCTCTGCCAAATCGAGAAATACAAGACCTCATAGTCCCACCGGTAAATAAAAGACACAAGCCCCAAAATGAAGGCGAGTGTAGCTCAACCCAACCAAATCCAAGCTCTTGCGAAAACTCGACAAAACCACCATGCAACCAATTTGACTACATCCAAGGGGTCAAGAAGGGGCCACCAGAGTACGCTGTTCTGTCCAGGATCCTCACAACCTACTCTGGTGGGGGGCATTTGTTTGACCCTAATTTTTCATGATTGGAGACACAGACCGATTTATGAGGAGCTTGAGAAAATCATGAAAAATAAGAAATAGATCCCAAAAATTATGGAAAAATACCCAAAAATCCAGGAGAGGGTGAGGAAAATTATGGTGCTTTCAGAATAGTTAGAAGAGCTACAGAAATCCCATTATATGCAAAGAAGTCCCTGAACTTAGAGAAAATAAATAAAATAGGTGGAGGGGTTTTTTTAGAAAATCCTTGATTCCATCAGATTCTACACATTTTTATAAACCTGTGTACAAAATCCCATGAAGAAACTCATTAAAGAAGGGGTCTAAACAATTTATTTGATTTCAGCATCCCATGAAAAAATAACAAGTGCTTTAAATGGACAAATCCATTGGTTCAATAATGGAGAAGATCAATTTGAAGAGAAAGAAAGAAAACGGAGAGGAGGCTAGTCTGGTTTTGAATTCTCCTTCCGTACAAGCAGCGAATAGGGCTGCACCTGTTTCACATACTCCCATCTCTGACACCCTGAAGGAGCATGCGCGACCTACGAAGAACCGAGCGCACAGAGATTAAAAGGAAGGGAGGCGCTGGCGACGCGTCTCGGTTCGATTTCGACCCCTTCACGAATAATGTCTCAGTGCACATGGAGCATGAAGACCTAAACGCAGAAGAAATCGCGAGCCTCATTGACAGCGGGACGGTTCAGTGTATGCCGAGTGCAGCCAAGACAAAGAAAAGAGAAGGGGATGAATGAACTGAACAGAAATCCGTTGAAGGAGTTTGTTACGGAGACCGCCGGGCTTGGGAATGGTTCAATGCACCTGGACAGAAAGAGAGGCGAAGGCCTTGCCTATATAAAGACCAGAGGTCAAGAGAAGAAGGGGAGAGACACAGACACTTGGAGACTTCCCGATCACTTCTCAGATTCCCAAAATCTCACACACACACTTAGAAAGAGATAGGCGCATTTCCACGAACACTTGATAGGTTAGTATAGAAAGTAGGTAGAAAAAGGATTTTTTGTGTAATCGAAGAATCAAGAAGGAAAAGAGAAGAGAGGTAAGTCAGGTAAGGCTGTAAGGGTGTCGAATTTGTTGTGTAAAATGCTTGATTTTTGATGAAATTTGTTATCTTGTGTGTTCTTTGGTGATTTCCTGCTTTGATCGTTGTTATCTTTCTTTCCTTGATATTCTTGTTGAGATCTAAGTCGTTTATTGTTGTTCTTGATCTATGACAATGTTTAGATAAGCTTTA
Organism: Rhynchospora pubera; assembly: GCA_028095005.1. Lineage (NCBI taxonomy): Eukaryota > Viridiplantae > Streptophyta > Magnoliopsida > Poales > Cyperaceae > Rhynchospora > Rhynchospora pubera. The sequence continues at coordinate 179,131,674 of CM051462.1, forward strand.
GTACTTTGCATCTCGTTTCAAGTCGGAAAGACGGGTTTACCGGGGAGCACGGCTCCCATGGTGGATTCTCCATTCCTTCATTTCTTTATCTGTTTTCTTGCATTTCTTTACACATGAATGCTCAGTTAATTGAGGTCTTTAGGATAGAGACAAGATCAACCAGGGGGCACGGCTCCCATGGCGGATCAAAAGTCTCAAAATCATGGAGTCAAGTCGTTTAACTGTTCAATTGCGATGTTCTTGATTTTTTTATTCATGCTGCATCTGTCTTTTCCTCTTCCAATCTAACCTTCTTCTGCCAGGGAGCACGGCTCCCATGGCGGATTTCATCTCAGCTAGGAGCACGGCTCCCATGGCGGATTTCATCTCAGCTAGAATTTTTAAAGGAGTTCTCAGTTGGTACAGTTTATTAGAACAATCGATTTGCTCAACAAACTGGATCTGACGAGATCTTCCTTTTCATACTTGAAAACCCACAAATTAATCTGACTCATGCAACAATTTACACATGCTCAGAAAGAGCTTCAAGTCCTCTTTAAATCTAGCCATAGAACACTGGTACTTATATTCAAAATACAAATCTTTCAAGCCATTCAAACAGGACAGTACGAGCAGAAATTGGTTCTGCGCACTGTCGCCATTTTATTCACAATAAATCCATACTAATTCAGAAAAATGTGAATCTAACGCCCAAAGAATCACAATCAACAGATCTACAACTTTCATGTAGATGGAAAAAACTTCCAGAGAACTTATCAAAACGGAAAACTCGAAACAACACAGAAAATACCATTTTCAGACAGCAAACAAACACATCATCTCTACTAATCCGTTAATTAGCCAATTTCTCTTAATTAAGTGTCAAAATAGCTTAAGTACGACCATATGCTCTGATACCACTGTTAGGAAATTGCCCAATTTTAATTTTGTGACTAATTACGCTTAATTAATCCAATTAAAACACAAGCAACACGAGATCTAGTACTTTAAGCAATAGACACAAAGAGAAAGAGGAGAAATCGATACCTCCCGCGAAATCGTATTCGCGGGGCTCGACCAAGGCATAGGAATCGATGGCGTGCCTTCTCCACCGTCTCCACCATGTCTCGTAACCGCCCTCGAGTCCACCAAGGAGGATTAATCACGTTCTACAAGGTACGTGCTAGCATACCCAAAGAACAAGCCTAATCCCTATGGTTTTCTCTCTTGCATCAATCAACAACCTTGATTTAGTGGAGAGAAAATAGCTCAACACATGAGCAAAAGAGAGAAGGAGAGGGTGAAAAGTGGCGGCCTCATGGGAGGAATGAGAGGAGAGAGAAAAGCTAGGTGGAGGCTCTCATAAGTGGTCCTTATATAGAGCACAAAACCTAATTGACCTCTTGCATAATTACAACTATGTCATCCCACCTACCACCATAAATGGCTGCCACGAAATGGACCTTTATGGGCCATTTAACCCCTTCGTTTGGACCATTAATTCATATAATTAAGGTCCCTCAACTTTGCTCTTTAATTGGGCTATATATTTGCTATTTAAATAACGACCCAATTCATCAATATAACCATTTATATTAATAAGTGTTGAACTAAATTAATTATTAACTCATTAATAATTGTTTTAGGATTAGTTAATGCATTAATTTATTTCTATATGATCCATTGACTTAATTAATTATAACGGTTCACAACGGTATATAATTAATTAATCAATCTTATCATATTTCCACAGAACTTACTGCTGTGAATAAATAAATAATGTACTGTGTGATTAATGTCCTATTTGTGTGACCCTTTGAGGATTTATGCTATGTTGGCCATGAAATTAAATCGTTATTTGATTCCAATAATCATAAGTGGTATCTAGCAACACGTTATGATTCCCAATTCGCATAAATAGTGTACTGCTACAATATTTCAATCCTGCATAAGAGAATAAATATGTTTCTCTATTTTGATTCTTATGTCTCACGATATCATCGTATAATCCAAGATAGGAATGTGTCATTCTTGCAGATTATACGTTTCTTGATCTAGAGTTGATCGCTTAGTTGCGCGCATACGATCCAACTCCATCAAGGGGCCCAAACAGATATCGTCACTCACTAAGTAAATTAATGAGGGACATACGGTTTTCTTGATGATTAGCTTTTCCCCGCACAATTCAAGAGAACGTAAATCAAGTCCGTATAGCAGCCCTTAACGGGAATCAGCGGTAGACGAGATTTATAGAACCTATCCTCATGTGGAAAAGATAATCATCTCAAACTTAGAACCAAAATCATAACGAAATAAACAATGACACATAACACAATCCATATGTTTATTTCGTTGGGTCAAGTCCTGTACTATGTTCCATAACATATACATATGCAATTAAGTTGGTAACTCTTTACCTATGATTTGTAGAACTTAGTCATCACTTAACTTGCATACTAATCTTATATGATAATTAATGTTCCTTGTTAATTATCAAGATTATGGACCGTTTAGATTTATTATTGTCATTCTAAAGAATGATCCACAGAGATCTACAATTCAGATCCTCAACCTGAATGATCTTTCAATAATAAACCTAGGAACAGATGATAAAATATCATCCAAAACATAAACTAATATTTAAGTCATTAAATTATTGACTTCTAGAAAATAACTCCAACATATTTTGGGGTCAAACAGTTCGATTAACGAACTTCACTCCAATGAACAATCCGATTTGAATTCATTGTTAAGTTACTTCTTTCTATTTGCTCCTAGCAAATCCGATTTACACCCCGACACGAATGATGGAACATGATGTCCCGCGTCGGCGAGAATACATCAATGAACGATCATACCACGTAGAAGGGGATAGAATGAAGGAGAGTGATTTTGTTTTAACTTAATCCTTTTTAATTGGGACAAATAACCATATGACGCTTGTTTGGTGGTCGTGTAAACATACACCCATACCTATCCTATCACAAGCAATCAAACAAGAAAATTGGCTAATTAACGGATTAGTAGAGATGATGCGTTTGTTTGCTGTCTGAAAATGGTATTTTCTGTGTTGTTTCGCGTTTTTCGCTATGATATTTTCTCTGGAAGATCTTTCCATCTACATGAAAGTTGTAGATCTGTGGATTGTGATTCTTTTGGCATTAGATTCACATTTTTCTGAATTAGTATGGATTTATTATGAATAAAACGGCGACAGTGCGCAGAACCAGTTTCTGTTCGTACTGTCCTGTTTGAATGGCTTGAATATAAGTACCAGTGTTCTATGGCTAGAATTAAAGAGAACTTGAAGCTCTTTCTGAGCATGTGTAAATAGTGACTCGAATCAAAATAGAGAAACATAATAGTGTACAGCCAACATAATTATGTACACTATAAAATAGTGTACAACTCACAATTATGTTCTCATAAATAGTGTACAGCTACAAAATTTCAATCCTGCATAAGAGAACAATTATGTTTCTCTATTTTGATTCTTATGTCACACGATATCATCGTATAATCCAAGATAGGAATGTGTCATTCTTGCAGATTATACGTTTCTTGATCTAGAGATAATTGTATCAGTTGCTAGCAAACAATCTTAGGAGGAGATCGCCAAAGGAGGGAAGCTTGGTCGCTTGGGTTTGGATCTGGGCAGGATGGCATTCGACGGCCAACTGGAGGTCAAGAAGAGGCAGAGGTTTTCCTGAGTAGATGGGACTGTTTGACCCTAATTTTTCATGATTGGAGACACAGACCGATTTATGAGGAGCTTGAGAAAATCATGAAAAATAAGAAATAGATCCCAAAAATTATGGAAAAATACCCAAAAATCCAGGAGAGGGTGAGGAAAATTATGGTGCTTTCAGAATAGTTAGAAGAGCTACAGAAATCCCATTATATGCAAAGAAGTCCCTGAACTTAGAGAAAATAAATAAAATAGGTGGAGGGGTTTTTTTAGAAAATCCTTGATTCCATCAGATTCTACACATTTTTATAAACCTGTGTACAAAATCCCATGAAGAAAATCATTAAAGAAGGGGTCTAAACAATTTATTTGATTTCAGCATCCCATGAAAAAATAACAAGTGCTTTAAATGGACAAATCCATTGGTTCAATAATGGAGAAGATCAATTTGAAGAGAAAGAAAGAAAACGGAGAGGAGGCTAGTCTGGTTTTGAATTCTCCTTTCGTACAAGCAGCGAATAGGGCTGCACCTGTTTCACATACTCCCATCTCTGACACCCTGAAGGAGCATGCGCGACCTACGAAGAACCGAGCGCACAGAGATTAAAAGGAAGGGAGGCGCTGGCGACGCGTCTCGGTTCGATTTCGACCCCTTCACGAATAATGTCTCAGTGCACATGGAGCATGAAGACCTAAAGGCAGAAGAAATCGCGAGCCTCATTGACAGCGGGACGGTTCAGTGTATGCCGAGTGCAGCCAAGAAAAAGAAAAGAGAAGGGGATGAATGAACTGAACAGAAATTCGTTGAAGGAGTCTGTTACGGAGACCGCCGGGCTTGGGAATGGTTCAATGCACCTGGACAGAAAGAGAGGCGAAGGCCTTGCCTATATAAAGACCAGAGGTCAAGAGAAGAAGGGGAGAGACACAGACACTTGGAGACTTCCCGATCACTTCTCAGATTCCCAAAATCTCACACACACACTTAGAAAGAGATAGGCGCATTTCCACGAACACTTGATAGGTTAGTATAGAAAGTAGGTAGAAAAAGGATTTTTTGTGTAATCGAAGAATCAAGAAGGAAAAGAGAAGAGAGGTAAGTCAGGTAAGGCTGTAAGGGTGTCGAATTTGTTGTGTAAAATGCTTGATTTTTGATGAAATTTGTTATCTTGTGTGTTCTTTGGTGATTTCCTGCTTTGATCGTTGTTATCTTTCTTTCCTTGATATTCTTGTTGAGATCTAAGTCGTTTAGTGTTGTTCTTGATCTATGAAAATGTTTAGATAAGCTTTAGTACTTTGCATCTCGTTTCAAGTCGGAAAGACGGGTTTACCGGGGAGCACGGCTCCCATGGTGGATTCTCCATTCCTTCATTTCTTTATCTGTTTTCTTGCATTTCTTTACACATGAATGCTCAGTTAATTGAGGTCTTTAGGATAGAGACAAGATCAACCAGGGGGCACGGCTCCCATGGCGGATCAAAAGTCTCAAAATCATGGAGTCAAGTCGTTTAACTGTTCAATTGCGATGTTCTTGATTTTTTTATTCATGCTGCATCTGTCTTTTCCTCTTCCAATCTAACCTTCTTCTGCCAGGGAGCACGGCTCCATAGCTGGATTCCCTCTGTGATTTGCTAAGAGGCTCGGCCTCCATAGCGGATCGAGTTTAATTGGTTGAATTGAGCCGATTTCAAGCTCAATTTGATCTATTAAACTTCAAATTAAGAGGGAATCTAGGGGAAATGCTGCCCAATTTTGTTCAAGATTTTAGAGATCAAATTTCCTCTCTATAACCCTTGTTTTACTCCCATAAAGGTAGATAAATGGTTTTGTGAGGATCATTTTGCATAAAGTCATAGGTTTCTGTCATTGTTCTTCAAATCAAGAAGTTGCATCAATGTGCATTTCAATTCCTAAGCCTGTTTTGATGTAATAAGGTTATTTCTATGATTTATTGAAAGCCTAAGGTTGATCATGCAAAAGTATTGACTCTTCTGTATGCATGATATCTGATCTGACATTATCTTGGCATGATATGCCTTTAATTATTATAAACGTGTAAAAGATGTATTGAAGTTTACCAAACTTTAAGGCTGTAAATCTGCCTGAAAATTGCAGGATCGTGATAGTATAATCTACATAGCTATGACTTGCATTTACACGTTTCCTTCTTTTCCATGTTATGAAGTTTGATCTGTTGGTCAGTCCTTTCTTTAAGGAATACTCTTTGGTTTTGTCCAGGTGGTTTGTGAATTTCTGAAATAAAATGAAAATAAGGTGGTCTTTAATTAGTAGTTAAACTTATTAGAAGCCGAGGCCCTGGATATTTGATATTAATGTGACCCATTTGTAACTTCTGTCCATGACTGTGATTGACATATAGGAAAACATATATAAGTATGACCTGGGTGAAGTAATTCTACTTGAACCTTTCTGAAAGTAAAAAACGCGATGTGACAAACCAGCACTAAGCTTATTAATCATTTGATTGACTTCATTGAATTACGTGTATGACAAATTGAACTCATTCGTACTCTCTCAGTATCCCTTTGATGTTGACAAATCCCTCTCTGGTACCGATAAACTTTGCTCAGTACCGATCGATACCAAACCAAGGACTTCATACCAGCCAGTGGTATTCCCATTAGATGAGACAGATTCAACCAAAATCGAGACTGTCACCGTTTTCCTTTTGGTCTCACGACGATAGCGACTTCTTCTTCAACAGCTACAACGGCCGGAATCGTTAACGGGTCTAAATCCGCCTTGTCGGACCCGATAGCGATGAAACAAACTCGTCTCCTTTGTTTGAGCCTCAGCGCCGTGAACTCTTCGATCGTCTGTGGCGAAGCTACAATAGAACCCATGAGGTTGACTCCTGACAATTGAGGGTTGAGCCCAACAACGAAATTAGAGTCTGTCTCTGCCACATCAGCTCAGCTTGGTGACGTGGCCCAATAAGAAATTAATAAACGAACTGAAACTTCAAAAACTCATTAAAAATAGCAAGAACCTCAGAAAAATACAAATAAAATATACATAAAATTCTAAAAAATCAAAATAAACCAAATTAACTGATACTTTGATATGAAATTATGTCAAAGTATTGACCTTTGATATTTTTGAAATATTTTCACTATAATAAATGGATTTTATAAATCTTAGAAAATTAGTAAACTCATTTATAAAATTTCTAAAACTAAAACTAAGTATTTTTGAGATAAAAAATTTCAAATATGATATTTTCAAAAGCTAAGTATTCTCGATTACAAATATTTTCAAAAGAACAAATAATTTCAAGAACGATATCTTCTAAAGTCAAATATATTCAAGGTTAGATATTTTCGAACTAAAAAAAAATAATAAATAAATAAGAAATTTATAAAAGTCAAAAGCGCAAAAAGTCAAAGTGAATAAAAATTATCAATATCCAAAGTGAAACCTCAAAAAATTAAAGGTTAAAAATACGAAACCCAAAGTCAAAACCAAAACCTCTTCGTTTGAGGAAAAGTCCCTCGCTGGGGTTGAGATCAACCTCGGATGACTTAAATTATCAAGTGGCCCCCAAATGACTCCATATCAAGAGTTCCTCTTTTCTGACAAAAAACCAGCCCTTAAGCCAAAAGCCTTTAGAAATTTAAAGGTCCTTAATTGGGTCCCGTCCATTGAGTTTGGTACCATCAATTAAGTCCTCCTTAATGGCACTCCGCAAATCTCTCTTTTCCTAGCTCATTACGTCAATACCCTTTATGTCCCTTAATCAGAGGTTCTCGTAGGCAACTACGGGGTAATTAACAATAGGGGCTTGCGCCTATTGGAAAGAAAGGACCCGCTAAATCAAGAAACTTCTTTAAGTAGCGACTCTGTATAGGGTTCTCTTGTGTTGAGAGATACCCGCCATGGAGATCGAAACCTTAAGGGAGGTGAATCTAAGGCTATGTTCCCATTGTTCTTCGAGAGATTCTTTCGAGGAGAATAATGACGAAAAAGCCGCAACAGGGACGTCGGCGGAGGAGAGGGATTTGCGCGACGGCCGAGTTGGAGTGAGACAATCGGAACAAATTAGGCGTAGGCGATGGTGCCAAACGGCTGATGGCGGCGGTAAAAGGCCCAAACCGTTCTGTGATGATTTGCGATGAGAATGGTGGGAGAGAGGGGGAGGAAGAGTACGGCGCATATTATCTCTTCTGCGATTTTCTGTTTAGGGGAGCGAAATATTAAAGGGGCTAGGTTACGGCGCAGCTTTTTGAAAAGAAAGAAGAAAGATATCTTCAGAGGTATGTGCCATATCAGATCGATGAAGAGCAGAGAGAAGATCTGATAGATGGCTGGAGAGCGGAGGGGATATCAACGCTGGAGAAAGAAAACCCTAAATAGAACGGAGAAGATGCTAGGTTTAGAAGCGAAAAAAATAGAACTATTTCAGCACAGAGCGGAATCGAACTCGTGTTTTAGAAGCGAAACCACATGTAGGCATACTATCCAACAACTTTGACTTGTGTGTAGAGTCGACTTTTTTATAGAAATAGCGATTCAAACCATACATCATATTGGCTCATAATATTGAACGAAGCTGATCTTTGCTCGAGGGAACTCGACTCGGAGCTGCTTGACTGCATCACTTAGCAAGTCATTGTGGTACATCCCAATGTTATTGTATACTAGTAGACATCCAAGAGAATCATAGTCTGATCTGTTTGTGCTTGCAAAATATGTAAGGATTACAGGTGAACAACCGGTTGGTATTATTCCCGCCACTACCAAGTGCATTACCCCTTGTCTAAGCAACCTCTGCAAGAAATTGTTTTTTTTACCATAAGTAGTCTTTCCCAATTTTTGTTTATGTTGGATTAGTTTGCACGCTAAGAGATATCCTAATCTAGCTCTGCCAGTAGTCCAACTCCGAATTAAAGAAGTAAAAGGAAATATGAAAACATAATGAGAAATGCTCGTGGCGGGATTTTGGGAATCCTTATCTGCTCTTGCGCGGGACCGTCCAGCGCAGCCTACGAACCGTCCGATCTGATCTGGACGGCTCGGGCCTACCGATCAGGTTACATGCACGGGGCTCCCTTTGCCATTGAGATTAAATCACACGGCTCACAACACTGCGCTGGACAATCCCGTCTGTTGTGAGCCGGACAATCCCGTGCGGGACGGGATTTCATTTCGGATTTTGGGACCAAAATTGTCATCACCATATATAAGTAGTGATCGATACAATGCGTCAACCTTTGCAAACCCCATCGACAGTCCCCCCCCCCCCCCCCCCCCCCCCCCCAACCACCCCACCCTATATAGCGCGTGTATTTATATGCATGCCAATTAACACGGCAGCATTTGAAATGGGGCCCTACACATATTACTATGGCTTCGTTTGGATGCGTTGAGAATAAGGTAGGAAGAAGGAAGAAGGGAAGAAATTTATTAGGAAGGGGTAAATTTATTGGGAAGTGTGTAACTTTTGTGAATAGTTTGGATGGTTAGAAATAAATTTATTGATAAAAAATGGTTATTCCTTATTCCTTATTCCGGGAAGAAGCCATACAAACGGAACCTATATTAGTAACCCTTGCAAATGCCCATGTAATTAAATGGGCAATTGACAGTTAAAAGATGAAACATTTCTACTTTTTTAGTAAACACATCTCTCGTGTCATCTGCTAAAAGAATTAAGTTATTGTGAAATCATAGATGATGTGGCTATTGAGCAGTTTTAGTTATGTACCTCTGCAGCTGATCTAATGGTTTTGACAACAAGAGGAATAGTTGAATTAATAAAATCAATTAATTCCCCGCAAACAACATGCTAAGATAGTCGTTGACTCCAAATTTCCCCAACATGAAGAGTGATTTGGTAAAAAACTTCATGCAGGCTGCATGAATTTATCAGGATATCAGTTCATTTACATGTTAATTTGTTATACACATAGATGCAGACAATAAAAATACTCACTCGTGTTACATTTGCATATTGAAGGCTTCTGATTCTCGAACCACTCAAGCTGAACACTCAAGGTGGTATTCTTAAGAATATTAATTCTAATGTTGTTTTTCTGAAAGAAACTAAGATTGAGTGTCGTCGTGCCATAAACAGCAAAATTTGCCCCTTTGCTGAAGTCTTGGCCTTGGGCCAACGATGGTGGTATGAATGACAACCCAAGATATGAAGCTGCAAAAAAAAAAAAAAAAAAGGGTTGTAGAAGATAATTTAATTAAATGTTTGACAAACAAAGGTTTATTAGACAAAATAATTTGTTATTTGAATGTCTCTTTATTTATTAGAAATGTTTGATAAGAAAAAAAAAATTCAATATGCAGGAAGCATTTATAACGCGCATAATTATTCATAAAAGGGCATGACTATTGCTTCAGTGTATTACCAGTCTTTACTATAAAAGTACCAATTCAACAGTGTAAAATTTCATATTAAGAGCATATATACCCAAATAAAATTTTATATACTATTGGTTTTTAATTTAACTGCAAAGAATAATATTGATAAGAATAATAGTTTTTATTTTAGAAAGAATACATAGGTGAAAAACTTCCTTAATTACAATGTTTTAGATAATTTCGTTTATTAGGAAACACATATTGTTATTAAATCATTGTTTTAATTCATGTTGATGTGTTGACTTTTTTTTTCTGAAGTATAAATATTTTTTCAAACCATTATTTGCACACATATCGGATGGGTATATTTTCTAGTAAATTAAAGTAATAACTGTAAATATGATTTATGATAAACCAAGTTGTTTTAATCAGCCGAAAATATTCAGAAACTATACAAATGAATTCTTTTCTTTAAACTAACTTTTAGAAGGAATTCTCGGGCCAATTTCGAACTTATGATATTCACTTATTGGTGCAAATTGACACCGAAAGATTTTTTTTTTTTTTAAAAAAGAATTTTCTTAAGGGTTTGCTCTAGAAACCCAAATTGGAGGGAGAGAAATTAAAGGAGAGTAATAAAGACTTTACTCTACCGAAGGTTATTTGCTTCACATGAGAAGTTTGAAGAGGGGAAGGAAGAGAAGAGGGAGTAAAAGATAGAGTGATTTTGTAAAGAATTTATTCTCAAAAGTCTATCTCTTGATTTGAGAATAACAAAATTTGGACAATCTTTCCTCTACTCTCCTCTCCGTTCCATTGCAAAGGTTGTTCTTGAACAGAGCCTAAGTGTCACAACTCACAATCCTCAAGTAGGAAGTGGTCAAAGCTTAAAAAAAGGAATGTATGAGGAATATGTCACAAAGCCTTAGGCAAAAAAATTACCTTATCGTCGAATATGTTGGACCAAATTAAGCTATTCAGAATTTCAGATGGAAACTTTTAGAAAATAAAAATATATGATGGGTGTTCTGGACTTCTGGCAAACAGCGAATTGTTGACGAAATGTTATGGCCTTTCCATGAACAAGGAACTTACGCTTTACACGTTAAATTGTACAGTATATCTATATGATTCTAACTATATTCTTCAAACTAAAAAGTTTAAATTATATCATTTTATATCTTACATATAATAAAGATGTGTGGATGATCCCAAAAAATCCGAATAAAAATATATCTATTTTAATATATATAAGGTGCATTTAAAAAAATGTTTCGCCAAAGAATGCAATCAAGTTGATGCTTTAAAAGATGTGATTGAAAAGATGCATATCTTGACATGGTGACTATATGGTGTCATCTAAGGTTGTCTTGCCAAAGGGTGCAATCAAATATATGTTTCTTCCACTAAAATGTACAAACATTTTATCTATAAATAGTGCTCACTTAATTAAATTTTCATTGACCATTTCACATTTACAAAATGACAAACATAAATATATATCACATTACCCCCAACTAGAAATCTAGACGTGATACGTGCACGAGTCATGATAATTTCGTCTGCAACAGATTCAAAGACGAAAAATACATGGGGCATGAATTTATTTCCACTAGATACTAAGGTATTTTTTTATGAATTTTATGTTAATATTAAAATAATTTTATGAATTTCTATTTCAATATGCATCAAGAATTTGTTGCCTGCACAATTTTTTAATTTTTACATTTGGGTCAAACTTATAAATTCAAATTTTTTAACTTAACAATAATATTGGCTTAAAATATCCGGTGCAACTTCACAAGGTATCCGCTAATGGCACACTTTCATGTCATCTGCACATGCCATCTGCTCATGGCACCCCTTCATGGCAATTTTACATAATAATATAAGTCCATGACACCCTTTACTATATAAGACAATTTGATAAACTTCTCATGACATCTGCTAAAATTGCATGTAAAGATGCCATGAAAGAATACCATGAGCGGATGTCATGTGCAGATGTTATGAAAGGATGTCATGAGCGGATGCCATGTGTAGATGTCATGAAATGGTGCCATGTGCAGATGCCACAAAAGAATGCCTTCAATTTTTTATTTTACTTTTTTTATGGCACCTTCATTTTTTTTCACTTTTCATTCAATTCAATTAGAATTTGCAATTTTATAATTATTGTTATTTTTCTTTCCTAATCAAATATCAGTTTATCAAATTGTCTATACAGTAAATAAACTTTTATAATAAGATCATTTTCATTAAAATATTTTATTAAAAAACTTCTCACTTCAAAATCATTTATCACCTTGAAAAATTAAGACACAATTTTTCCATATATTATTTATAATAAAAATTCAATATCGTCCAGCGAAGTTCGACTTATAAGATCTAGTTAGAATAAAACTTGTATATATATATATATATATATATATATATATATACATATATATGAAAGCGACGCAATACCGAAGTTCATCTGATCAAGTGATTATACATATATAATTAAAGCAACCTGAAATTTTTATTGAATACACTGTCCCTAGAATTTTTATTTTATTCACTTGAATAAGTTACATTATATTTTTTTAAAAAAATAGCAGTTCTTCAAAAAAAAAAAAGTTAACAAAAATACCAATTCTGTCAATGACGAGACGACCATCCGATGCACGACCAGTGGGGCTGTCGAAGAAGGTTTCCCCATAAGGTTCGATGTCGGTGAGAGTATAGCAAGATTTCCTGTGTCTTCGTATGAGGCACCGAAGCTGTAAATTGCATTGAACACTGGAACAGAGTTGGAGCTTGCATGGTGGAGAAATGAGATTAGTAGAGGGAAGTATTGTAGGAGCACTGCATTCATCGTCTCAGCTGGAAGTGGGTCGGAAATGAAGAGATTTTTAAGTCAGAGCTTTACTGGCACCCTATCCTTTTAAATGAAGCGAAAGAAGCTTACAAACTATGCTCTTCAAAAGGTTCTTGCTTTGGATTTCATATCTGTGATCATTTGTTCTCTTAGCCTCCGTTTGGATAGGTGTGGGAAGAAGGAAAGAAGGGAAGAAGTGGGAAGAAATATTGGAAAATATGTAACTTTATGAAGAATTTGGATTGTTTATAATTTTTTCTTCCCTTCTTTCCTTCTTCCTCCTTCTTCTCAATGCATCCAAACGCACCTTTATAACAGAATTGAATTACAAAATAAAAAATATAATTAAATATATATATACCACTTGATAATCCGATTAAGATTTTAATATGACAGTGACTGGATCACCTGTATACATGTGCTGCACGTACGTTATATGTTGTCCTCAGTAATTTTTAATAATTTTTTTATATATTTATTAATAGTAACACCAAGCTGTTATCGTTCATACCTTTTTTTTTTTTTTTGAAAGGAAGCACCCCAAGCAGGGGTACCCAAATCTATTAAAACTGTAAAGCGTTTAAAGTCACAAAAAAGTGACTTAGAGTTACAAGTAAATTAAGTCTCCAGAGCAAAAAAAGGCTACTTTAGCCGACTTGTCAGCAAAATAATTGGCCTCTCACCAATTAACTAACAAACAAGTTCCAACTAAACACAAAACTAAGTCAAACTAAAACAACAACTAAACTTCAAGGGGAGAAAAGCAAAAAGACCAGCATCCCTGATTCGTCTATTGAAGTAAATACTCATCTGAGTCCTCATGAATCCCTGGAAGTACTTGTCCTCCAGCATTTTGAACCCCCTGATCCAAACGTGCTGTAAAACCTGTCCACATATGAAAGTTGTGAGTGACATTATAAACTAAGCTATTGAAAGAGCAACCTTTTACATCATTAAAGGCCCGTTTATTGCGCTCAAGCCAAATGGTCCAGCAAAACACAGCAACAAAACAAATAGCATAAATTCTGTCAGACTTAGCTAAAGCTAGACAACCATTCCAAATTGATTCTAAATTAATACAATTTAGAGTAAATTGTCAATCATTAAAGGAGTTAAACAAGTCCCAAGCTGGCCTCACTAAGGCACAATGAACAAACAAATGTTCAACTGATTCAGCATCATTGCAACAATAACATTTATTGGGACCAACCCAACCCCTCTTAGTTAAATTATCCTACGTCAGAATTTTGTTATGAAGAAGAAGCCAATGAAAAAGCTTAATCTTAAGAGGCACTTTAGCTATCCAGATTGATTTTTTAAATCAGTTACAGAACCTTCAGAGTTTAAAAGGAAATAACAACTTTTAACTGTGTACTTGCTCTTTGAATCTAATATCCAAGTTACAGAGTCACACCGCTCATTGAGAAGAACAGTACTTAGCAAAAGCTGAATATTCTCTTTCTCCTGCTTAAGAGCATGAGAAACTCCTCTAGTTAAAAAAAGATTCATCCTTTGATCTCTCCAAACCTCTGCCAAAGTGGCCTCAGGTTTATTAGTCTTACTAAAAGCTAAAGGAAAAATATCAGAAAGTGTGGTATTACCATACCACAAATCTGTCCAGAATCTTATTTGCTTACCATTTCCTACAACACTTCTAAAACCTGTATTTACCATAGGAATGAGATAATTAATCTCCTTCCAGAAAAAAGAACTGGTAGCAGGGCACTTATTCTTATACTTGATCTTAACTAAATCTTTCCAAAGTGCAGTGTGATCAGAATTAAAAAGCTTCCAAACCCACTTACCCATTAAGGCAAAATTCATAAGCTTTAAATTTGTAATACCCCAACCCCAAACTCTTTCTTCCTACCGAGGACATCCCATTTAGCTAAAGGATACTTTTTACTAGAACCTTGAAACTTCCTCCAAAGAAAGTCTCTCCTCAACTTATCTATTTTAGTAACTACCCATGAAGTTCATACCCTTTTTTTATTTCAAAGAAAGCCGTAGTTAGGTCAATGCAGTTTCAATTCGTTCGACGTCGGTGAGAGTATAGCAAGATTTCCAGTGTCTTCGTAAGAGGCACCGAAGCTGTAAATTGCATTGAAGATTGGAAGGAGTTGGAGCTTGCATGGTGGAGAAATGAGATTATTAAGAGGTATATTGTAGAAGCACTTTATTCATTATTTCAACTATAAAAGTGGGTGGGTCGGTTGGGAAATGGAGAGCTTGCATATGTTACCAATTTACCATTATTTCAATTTCTTTTAAAATGGACCAAAAAAACCTGCCTTGCTTACCTCTTTCCTTGTTCGACTCATAATTAAATCAGAATCGGACCGTTGGTTCTAGCCGTCAAATTAGATGAATCGGGAAAAAAAATCAAGCGAATCGGAGTTTCGGACTGAAAACTAGAATTTTTTTTTTAAAAAAATTATTTTAAATGTCTTTAAAAATAAGAAAAATACGGAAAATTAGAAACAAGTATATATTAAAAAAATAAGTTAATAATTCAAATATTGAAAGCCAAAGTCAATTAATATAAAGTTGTATTATTTTTTAAGCACCCATGGTAATCATAACATTCATTTTTTACAACAATTAAATTGAGATTTCATAGTTAATAAAACATATTTTGTCTAAATAGCTTTTTCATAAGGATATTTTCGTTAAAACACATTGATGTATGTTTTTGAACCGTAGAGAATATAATTTTCAATTTTTTTATTTTTTAAATTGTTTTTCAGATCAAGAATCACTTCGTTTTAAAATTATTTCAATTATTGACTACTCGGGACCATCGAATCTGATTAAATTTCTTTTAGGAAAAACGAAAAGTAGAGATGTCTTTTTTCCCTTTTCCCTTTCTTCTTCTTTCCAGTTATCACTCGCCTCCTCTCTTTTTGTGATAGAGCACGACAGGGCTGAAAATCCCCTCACAAATTACCGTGCAGGCGTACATTAACTAATTCTTCGATATATATTATAAAATACGTTATCAGTGCGCACTTGAACATTAAACGAAATCATTTTTTTATTTTTTTTTTCCCTAACAAGCCCCTTGGTCTCTCTCTCCATTGGCCATCTATCGCCGTGCCAGCAAATTTATTAAAATTTATGTTTTACAATTACATCAGTAAAATGAAAATAGAAAATTATAAAGAGAAATTTACCATAATCAAAGTGGCTAACTGAACTAAAAGGGCTAAGCAATGATTAAACAAAGACTAAAATCATTAATATATACCTAAACTAAATCATTCAACGACTAAACAAAGTTTCATGCCATTCATTTAATTAAAGCAAATAAACTTATACACCTGATATGTAATACCTATTGTAAAAATTAAGCATTTTACACGATCCGCGCGTATTTATCCATACTTATATAACAAAAATTTAAGAGTGTAAAAAATTTCAGATCTAAAATATATCCACCTTAATTTCAAAATTTGATTTGATTGGTGGGAATATGATAATTTTTAACTGAAAAGGTAGTTAACGATAAGGTTTTTCCTCGCAAACGAAAAAAGTATTGATTAAAATAAATAATTATTTTTTCCATTTTGGCAAGAGAGTAATTTTAAAATAATTTTGTTTATTAATAAAATATATATTTTTATATATTTTATTTTTTAATTTCTTTTTCAAATTTTCATCTGCCATAATGTGGGTACTAGTATGGAAGAAGGGAAGAAGGGAAGAAGTGGGAAGAAGTATTGGGAAGTGTGTAACTTTGTGAAGAGTTTGAATTATTTATAATTTTTTTTCTTCTTCCTGTTTCTTCTAACGATCCAAACGCACCCGAACAGAAGAATTAGGATCTAACATAAATTTGGAGAATTTCATCTTCCTACCATAAATTTATTATAAACAATCCAAACTCTTCACAATAAATTTTTTCTTAAAAATTACAACTTCTCCAAATTTCTCAAATTCGCGATCCAAACGGTACCAAATATATTTTAATATAACGAGGGCTCAACTAAAAGTTTGAAAAAATTGGGAGTGCGTTTCGGCCTTTCGGAAAGCACGTGGTCCACGAGCCGAAATAAGTCAAATTTGGAGCATCTTATGTGATTAATCGTCTTCGGTTTGTACCATCCGTGTAGCAAATAAAATTGGAATAGACTACTGGCACAGAATGAGCCCGCCTCTCTTCTGCCACATGACAAACAAAATTTAAATATTTATAATTAGTTACAACTGTATTATTGTTGGTCGACAGAATTATAAAATGTTAGTTTTTACTGAATTTGACATAATTAGCTAGTCTGTTTATGTATGTACCTGATCCCTGTGGTGTCTCACTGTATAAAGATGGGTCACAGCTCCATGTTTACTCATCACAAATATCCTCTTATCTAGTAGGGAACAACAATCCTTGAGTTTCATTTCATTTCTTGAATTGCAAACTGTCATAGCTAATATTAAAATAATAGGGACATCATTAATTAAATTGAAATATTTAAAGAGTTGTACAGAGGTGATTCCCGTTTTGGAGGAAGTAGGGTGGGAGCCAGAATATGGAGGGGGGAGGGGGGGGCATAGATGAATCCAACAATTGAACACATATTTAAAAAAATATATTTGATTGGGCCTTTATATTTTGAAGTCTGTTCTCTGTAATGGGGTTGAAATATTGAAAACCTCTTCTGGTACAAAATTCATCAAATGATGGCAATCATAGAGTTGTCAATAGATACGGTACGATACAGTAGAAGACATTTTCATACCTGCATTCGTTAAATTTTTTTTTACTCCATATCCATATCCGTACCCATTTAAAACAGTTTTATCCTTACCCGTTAAGAATTAAAGGTAAGGGTAGGATAACGATACATAATGGATAATAATAATATTATTAATTTAATAAAAATATATATAATGTGCAAAATAAATAAATATATAAATAAAGTAAAATATTTAGATAATATTTTAGATATAACAAAAATCCTCATATCAATTGAATTAAAAAAAATCTATAGAACTAATTATAAATTATAATATAATATAGAGTGTAAATTAATTTTTTCATCATCATAAATAAATTTGGATGAATATCAAAATTAATAACATACTCTACGAAATATGCTAAAAATATGATTATATATATATATGTATGTTTGTAAAATATTACCCGTTAGATAATAAATACGAAATAGCCCTTACCCGTACCCATACCCGATAAGTTAACGAAAAATTTTCTTTACTCGTACTCATACCCGTTAGTTTAACAAAAATAAAATCTTACCCAAATCCGCCATATTGAATGCGGTGCGGGTAGGGAAAAGGAATTTCATTGACAGCCCAAGGCAATCAATACAAATTTTAATGTACATCTCATGTAATTTTAAATTTACAGAGGGACAATGCCCATACTTAGACCTGTCAAACGTTCAAAACATTCACGTTAAAGGACTCTTACGTTTAATGTTCCGTTTAATGAACGGAAATATTTTTTGTAACGTTTAACGTTTTGTTTATTGAACGTAAGGATTTTTTCTTCCGCTTAATGTTTCATTTATTTAAACGGAACAAACGTTAAAACATTATAAATGTTGCTTCCGTTTTTTCCTCCAAATAATCTGCCTTTCATCCAAATCAAATCACAGTCTATTCTTTTTTTTGTTTTGATTAAATGTCTGTAGGATTTTTCATTAAAACCATAAAATAAAAAAAGTTACAAGTGGTTCAAACTCCAACACGTATTACTGAAAGATTTCCTCTATCTAACTAATATTCTTTCTCTGGCACATACCAGTACCTTAAAGAACATAAAAACAGACAAAAAAAAAACATAAAAGAAAGAAAAAAGAAAAAGTAAATAAGAACCTAAAGCAAAGGGACTAAGACACTGAGGGAAAGAGGCGGATCTAAAGAAAACAAGATAACAAATTAAGGGGGGCCTCTCTTGAAATTGCTGGTAAAATCAATCACAATCTATTCGAGCATATATAAAAGCCAACATATTCAAACATGTGTAATAGTGTAAGATGTAATTCAAATTGACATATTCAAGCATATATGAGCTTGAGAAGTTGTTCAAACCTGAGATTGAAAAAAAAAAATTACTCATTAAAACCAAGGCATAGACTTGAATGCTCAAGTACAAAAATAACTCATAAGCCATATTAATAAAACAAAAATCCGATCAGAATTTGTCCATAATAGTGAAACAGAAATCAGAAAAGACCAGTCATTACTCATTATTAATAACTCTGTCCATAACAGTAAGCCAATAACTCGGTAAAACATAAATCTATCCTTAACAATAAGCCAATAACTCATGCCGAATATTACCAACTCAGAATCTATCCATAACAGTAAAACATAAATCTGATCAGTTGAAAATACCAGTCTCAAAAACCAGAAAAACCAGCCTAAAAAAACCAGAAAAAAATCAGTGTCAATATACAAGAAAACTGGTACCAGATGAAAGGAGAAGATAAGGATGTGACCACTGCAGAAAGCCAGGCCACACATTCGTTCACTCTTGGATTCTCCACCTTGAGCTCCGGCCAATTGAAGGGTTATGAGGCTCTCAGACCCAAACCCTAGATCTGAGAACACCGCCTTCTCAGTAGCCAGTCGCCACTAGTCTCCATTGAAGATGGTGAGCGGAGAGGGAAGGGAAGTGAGGTGGTGAGCGAGAGGAGGTAGAGCAGGTGGTGGAGTCTATTGAACTTGAAAGAGTGAAAGGGAAGTGAGAGGCATGGTAATCGAAGAAGAGAGAGGCTGTGATTGTGAGGCTGGTGCTGGGAGGAGATGGATTTTCTGGATCGGATGAGACTGGATGAGAAGTGAGAGGCAAGGCAATTGAAGAAGAGAGAGGGAGAGGAAGGTGATAGGAGGTTAGGGTTTGATTGCAAAAAGTCGGAGAAGCCAGAAAAGGAGATGGAGGAGAAGTCATGTGCTTGATCATCATGTGTTGGATCTCCATGAAGTCAGAGAAAGGGATGGAGGAGAGGGATTTGTTTGATCGGAGAAGATGTGTGAGAGCTGAGAGAGAGAGAGAGATGATGAAGCGTGCGAGACCTAGCGGCGCAGATTTAGGTTTATCCTCAGTTTCTTCGCCATTCGTAAATAATATATACGATATATTATATATCGATACTCGTATCTGATTAAACGTTAAAACGTAAATAAACGTAACGGAAATGGGCTGTGACGTTTACGTTACGTTTTTCAGCGGAAATTACGGCCCATTTCCGCTTACGTTACGTTGGACCTAACGTAACTATTTTGGGCTACGTTTAACGTTCCGCACCCACGGAACGAAACGTTAATTCGTTAAAATGTTAACACTTTGACAGGTCTACCCATACTAGCACCTCTGTCTCACTGGCCACTGTCCCTGGGAGGAAGCGCTCAAACAATTAGAACAAATAGTTGACCTTCATTGTAGAGCAGATGGTAGAGAGGAGTGCGATTTTGGGAAGATAAATAGTGAAAAGATATTGTCCTCAAAACTCATTTTTTTTCTTTTTTTTATATGAATTGAGCTTAGAATTTTAGATAAAAAATGTACAGTTGCACAAGTTTAAGAGTCATTACGATCTTACAACAAAGGTCACTTCTGCTCTCACAACTAACTTGAATTGAAAACCTCGATTAGCTTCCGAATACCTCTCTTGAGTAGCTCATTTCCAAATCTGAGATGGCTCATTCCCCTTCTCAGGCGTTTCAAGAGGCAAATAAGAACTTCTCCTCTCCGTGCAAGCAACACCACAACAAGCATGTTTTGTCATTACCAAACCCTCTCTCCAAGCTCTCTAGACCTGCTAAACAACTGCTCCCACCTCTTCTCCCCTCCCCACCTTTCACAACCTCCACCTTTTACCCTTTCCTTACTTCCCGTCTTCCCAATCCCAGCTCCTTTAACAAATGTCCCTCGCACAAAAAAACAAAAACCACAAAAACAAAAAAAAAAACCACAATAAAAAATTCCTTTAGACCACCTCAAAATACCTGGACCACTGTGTTACCAAGAAAAGTCAGTGCCAACATTCGTAAGTTGCAAATTATGAAGGTTAATGATTTCATTAAGTTTAGGCTGCTGCGACAATTAAGAAGAGGGAGGCGGTGCTTTAAATGCCTCTCCAAGGGACATTTAAGTACAGCTTGTACCGCCGCAAGCAAATGCCTAGCCTGCAATGCTTCCAGTCATCCTACTCCATGCTGTGACTTCATTCACACAACAGCCCCTTTAGAATTTTCTGGAGTCTCCACTCTTCAGTGAGCTCCATTAGGGGAGCCGCCGCAATATCCCCAACGAGATTCCGACTACTCATAGTCATCGGAGTCTGTTGGTTCTCAGCAAAGCTGTCTCAGATGGAACAACGACCACGAGCCCTTAACTGGACGGATCCGGCCGAGTGGTTCAAATGGACAGCTCCAGCTCTCTGTTTCATTACAGGGACCCAATGCAACGGTTCCCTGCCTTCTTGTCCTTTTCTTTTCTCAAGAGCCTTCTCTTACATTAGAGGGAGTCTACTGTTAGGCTCCTCTTCCCATGCGCATGCTACACCTATTTTCTTTGTACAGCGCTGCTGACTATTCCCACTTCAGCACCGCTTTGCTCCCCCTTTCATCTGCCCAGTCTTTTCCTTCCTTTCCAATACAAGACAAGGAGACAGAAGCATTAATGACGACTGAACTAGAGCTGGGTGGGGACTTTTCCTCCTCTCCAGTGGAGCCGCCCGGTTTTGAAGGCCCTCCTAAATACAAATTGCAGTCCCAAGAGTTAAGCAAAGTCGTTCGCCGAAGTCCTAGGTTGATTTCTAAGAGCGTTGGCCCATATTGCAGCCCAGTTGCAAAGGCCCAGCAACAGTTGCATGGTATAGTGGCTCATCAAACCAGAACAAGGAAAAAGAGGAAGTCAATTATTCAACCTAAATTGTCTTTCATGGATGAAACAGAACCAATAACTCGCGAGCAGGCCAAACTTGTCTTAACAAAAGCTGGGTTTGACTTGACTGAAGCTATCCTTGCTAAGCTCACTGAGGCGGGAATTGTTCCTCCTCTTTAACCATATCGGTACTTCTTTTCTGCTGATCATATGTCTTTCTTCCTTTCTCCTTTCAAGCCGTTGTTTAGGCTGACCTTTTTGTGTGATTTCTCCTAAAATTCTTATGCTTAAATCTTTGAAGCTCAAATTTTTTTCTTGGAACGTCAGAGGTCTCGATGACCCTGATAAACGGGCAGCCGTTAAACAATCCATATTCTTTGAGCGACCTGCAATTATATGTCTATAGGAAACAAAGTAGGATTCACCTTCCAAAACTCTTGTTTATCAGACATGTGGTTTTAGATTCCCTAATTTTCTGACGGTCGACTCAATTGGCACCAGAGGGGGCATTCTCCTAGCATGGGATGGTAGACTCTTTACCTTAGTTAGTTCCATGGCATCTCGGTTCTTGCTATCGGCCGACTTGAAGCTCTTAAAAGATGGTTCTTTGTTTCGGGTCACCTCTGTCTATGGCCATTCCACCGCTGATCTCCGTTCAGATTTTTTTCTTTCCTTACTTATGGCGGAGCCGCCAATGGGGTTGCTGTGGCTTCTTTGCGGTGATTTTAATCTCACCGCTTCACCACTAGAGAGATCCAATTCTATCTATGGAGTCGCTGACTCCGACTCTTTTCGTGATACCTTGCTGCAATTGCAACTCATAGACCTACCACTACCTGATAGAAGCTTTACCTGGTCGAACTTGCGGCTGTTCCTTCTTTGGCACGACTTGACAGATTCCTGATTAATACTCCTTTCTCTTCTCGCTTCCCCAACTCGACCCTCCAATCTCTTGCCAATACTCCTTCAGACCACACTCCTTTGTTGTGCACCATCCAATCAGAGATTCAAACTTCTAACTTCTTTAGGTTTGAGAATTTTCTTCTCCGGTCACCTGATTTTCAGGATTTGGTACTGAATTTCTGGTTTTCTGAGCCCCCTGCCACCAACCCAATAATGTTCAATAGCAAGTTACAACTCTTGAACAAAGAAATCAAGTTATGGTCTAAGCAAAGATTTCTAAACTAGAAGGAACAACTCTCATTTATCAGGGACTTTCTCTGACGTTGTGACAAGGCCATGGAGCTTAGAAATTTATCTGAGATGGAAATGTGGTTACGTGATTTACTTAAGCAAAAATTCACTGAACTCTCAGTTAGGGAGGAGTTGTACTGGAAGCAGCGCTCAAAAGTGAGGTGGAAATTAGAAGGAGATCGTAACACCTCTTTTTTTTCATGCAAGGGCCTCACACAACAAGAAAAACAACCATATTCAGAGCATCAATTATAGAGGCAATGTAGTCGCTGATCAAGCTTCCAAAGGTAAAGCTTTTTTTATTTCTTTCTTTCTTTAATAGGCAGCCCCTCTAACCCCCTTCCTGATCTAAATTGGTCCAACCTCTACCCGCACTCACAATCTTTACCAGATCATTTAGCTGCACCTATCACTGTTGAGGAGGTAACAGGTGTGATCAAGACTTAGCCTTCAGGTAAGTCACCCGGACCAGATGGGTTTACTGGAGAATTCTTTAAGCATTTCATTAACGAAATTGCACCTGAACTAGCCATAACTCTCAACTTTGCCCTCTCTTCTGGCTCACTCTCCCCACTTCATATCTCTGATAGTGTACTTATTGCTAAAACTGAAAACCCTCTGGATCCTAAGGATTTTAGACCTATTAGTGTTGTTCATTCAGCATAGAGAATTCTTTC
Organism: Rhynchospora pubera; assembly: GCA_028095005.1. Taxonomy (NCBI): domain Eukaryota; kingdom Viridiplantae; phylum Streptophyta; class Magnoliopsida; order Poales; family Cyperaceae; genus Rhynchospora; species Rhynchospora pubera. The sequence goes on from CM051462.1 coordinate 179,155,253, forward strand.
AAAGATCCTTGCCAACAGGTTATTGCCTCACCTTCCAAATCTTATCCACCCCTCCCAATCTGGTTTTTTGAAGGATAGGCAAATCACTGAAAACTTCATGTATGCTCAGCACCTAATCAAGCAAGCTACCTGTCACAACATACCTTTGGGGATCCTTAAAGCTGACATACATAAGGCTTTTGATACTATTAGTTGTGCTTTCATACTCAAGGTTTTACAAGCAATGGGTTTTCCCCGCTCTTGGATTACGTGGGTTGCCTCCTTTGTGCTACAAGGCTCTTCTAGAGTCATTATAAATGGCTTGGTAGGGAAGAAAATATTTCTAAGGAGAGAGGTCAGGCAAGGTGATCCTCTCTCACCTTATCTCTTTATATTAGTCATGGATTACTTGTCGATATGGATGATGAAACTTCACAATACATGAACCATAGCCTTACCTTTCTCCCACACCCAACCTTGTTTACTTTATGCCAACGTGCACTTTTCTTTTTCAAACCAGATGTTAACCAATGTCAATTACTAAAGGTTGTGTTTTCTATCTTTCATCAAGTATCGGGCCTAAAAATTAACCCGAATAAATCTGAGGTGGTCTTCTTAAACTCTCACATTCATTCTGCTAATGCTTTGGCTAATATATTGGGCTGTAATCTCACTTCATTTCCCATCAATTACCTAGGCCTTCCTCTCTCCAATAGAAAACTAACTAAAGATGCCTACAAGCAACTCTTTGATAGGTTCAATAACAAGCTTAGCACCTGGAGTTCTTCTCTTCTTTCTATGGCTGGAAGGTTGGTCCTAGTTAATTCTTGTCTCACTGCACTGCCGGTATATTTCATGTCGGTTTTTAAGTTACCTAAATGGGTTTTAGAGAGATTGGATTACATGAGAAGAACCTTTCTATGGCGAGGAAGCAACAATACAAAGAGAAAACTTGTTACTGCAAGTTGGTCTAGAGTTTGCAGCGCTAAACAGCTTGGAGGCTTAGGGGTTGTTGACCTACAGCTTTTCAATCTTTCCCTTCTGGCCAAGTGGCTTTGGAAGTGGTATTGCAATCACATTTTTCCTTGGAAGCAATTGATTTCTGGTCTGCAACTAACATCATCCCTACTACCTACTGGCAGTCCTCTTCTTCCCACTTTTAAGGAGCTACTACCAATTTTCAACTCGGTTACTTACTTCAGAGTTCACTCAGGTCAAAATACTTTTTTCTAGCACCAAAATTGAGGTTTAGGGACGCTAAGCATCATTTACGATGATCTGTTCAGTTTCTGCTTGGATCAAAATATATTTTGGTTTCTCTTTTTTGGAAAACCTTAGTACAACTGAAAACCTATTCAGACCAACCCTCCTAAACTCAATCTTTGCCTGCCACCAACTCTTCAGCTTGGTTCAAGCAAGAAACTCCCTCCCTGTACTTACAACTTTCTCTGCTACTGCACAATCAGATCAGATATTTTGTTCTCTCAAGCATGAGATCTTCTCTTCTGCCTCCCTTTACAAATTCCTGAGATTTTTCCCCAAAATACCCTCACAACTCAGATTAATTTGGAAATTAAAGGTACCACCTAGGGTCTCCACTTTCATGGCTCCTTCTCCAAGATAGATTGGCCACTATTGATAACTTACAAAAGAGAGGGATGGTTCTAGTAAACTGGTGTTGTTTATGTTACCATGACTGTGAAACTGCTCCTCATAGTTTCTTTTCGTGCCTTTTTTTCAGAAGTACATTGCAACATGTACTTACTTTTTCAAACACACCATGCTTGCTTCTCTCCTCTACTGAGGCCTCTCTTATCTCAATTGATCTCCCCTCCACGTTCAAGAATTTGTTGGCAATTACTTGCTACTTCATTTGGAGAGAGAGATGCTTAAGAGTTTTCAAGAACCTCTCATCCACTCCTCTCACAGTGGCACACAAAGTGAAAGATGATTGGAACTTCTTCAACCGCTCTCTTCTTCATTACTAATCTTACAAGCTCTTTTTATTTGGCTTTTTCGAGAGTTTGTTTACACATTGTTTTCAGGTTTTATAGGTTTTCAGGATTTTAAATGGTGTTCGGTTTTTACTTTTGTTTTTTTTAGCATTTGTTGCTTTTTGAAGAGGTTAACAGTTTGTTTTCCTTCTTACCAGCATCCGGCTGGGCTGTACTTCGTTTTATTTCAATAAAGAGGTATCGGGCTTGACCCATACTTTCATTTCAAAAAAAAAAAAAAAAAGTTGAAGAGTCATTACATGCTACATGCCAACATGCCATGCGTGGTCTTTTTGTAGGCAATGGTCTAAGGTTAACTGGCAACATATCATGAGGCTGCGCAAAACACAGATATATCAGTCGGTTAGGATGTCTAATGTAGTGCTGTGCCTGACCAATTGATATTGAGGACCACCGACAAAGTGACATTCTCATATGTATAGTATAGGTGATTGGATCATAGAGTTGTAGATAGTAAATATTAGTTGGTAAGAGTATTTGTCTGGTCTCCAAATTCATTCTTAAAGACTAAGAGTGGTTGGATCATGGTTCAAGTTCCACATATATTTTTTATTTGACAAAATTTTCTCCATGCCATTCAAAACTGAGAAAATCGTGAATTTTGCCACCCAAAAGTAACATCTCCTCTTTTTGCCACTCAAAAGTCCAAAATTCTTCTCAGTTAAAAAAGAATGTAAATTTTTCGGACGATTATATCCCGTCCATTAACCCAGTGAATCGAATTGGGGGCCGAATCCAACCCAGACCCAGACCTATCTCGATCAATCAAACCAGTTCGATGCTGCTCCTCTCTTCTAGTCGATCCAACGGTGGATGCTCCTCCGTCAAATCCCGATCGCAGCACCTACTTCTCCTTGTAACGAGTCCTTTTGCTGTCATTTCGCACCTACGCTCGTATGGCAAGGCGGATCCCGCCCGTCAGACCCGATAATTACTCGGACTCTGAATCTGATGAGGATTCCATTTCGGATTCCAAAGAGGATGAAGTTGTTATAATAAAGGTTCAGTTCTCTAAATTGTGGGCTTCACTAATTTTTTGAGTTTTCAGTTGCTTTCAAGTTGACTTTTGAAATGACTACAAAATGCAAAAGGGTAACTATGCAACATAATTGAGGTATTTTAAATCAAGCAAACTTGTCAAATTGGCAATGCTGGTACATGGTTATTAGGTCAAAGTCAAACTTACTCCGACCCACCAGCAAAATTAGTAAATTTAGTTCAAGTAATACCAACATGACCTATGACATACCTTCTATTTAACTTGAGAAATTATAGTCTGTTTGTTCTAGACCTATAACTGTAACCTTCTTATTTTCTTGCAGCATTATGCTTGATGCTCAAATATTGCACCAGTAAAGTCTTGGTTTGCTGAAAGAAGGATGTTCATATACAGTGGTAAATCGTTCTGTTAATTTTCAGTTTTTAGTGGTATCCTTAAATGCACTGTACGATATATAGTTATACTAAATTTTGCATGTACAACTGTTCTAGTCGTAACCTGGGTCATAACTTTATTTAAACATATTTTGTGTGCAATCCTTGAAAAAAAAACTCATATTTGAACTAGAACCTTAAACAAACTTAATTTACCTGAATTTTTTTTTTTGGTACCAGCTGAATTCTAGAAAGAACTAGCCCTTGTCAGGCAATGACATACATTAAAATAACTTCGTAGAAAGGAAAAAATTATTATTTTCTTTTTTTATCAATATAAGATGGGGGGGTTAAGCCCTCCAACTTATTTTGAAATTAAATATCACAAAGGACTCCCTAGCAGTTTTGAACCCGCGACGAAGGTTGGTTCTATAAATCCTGTGCTTGCTCTTTTTGCCACTGGACCAAGAGACCAAGAGGTGATTCTCGCAAAAACTTATTATTTTTTAATAGATTATCCACAAATTGTTACTTCCCCTCAATCATTCTTTCAATGAAATTGGACTTGATCCAATTAGAGAGCCAATATTGGTGGATTTGCATAAGGACCCTTCCACCAGCCATCTGCAATGATGTTGTATGCTGCATCGGTCAAGTGCAGTCCATCCCAGCTTATTGAAGTAGATGGATTTGGGCATGCGGGTACTCCAGTTTGGCCGCAACCTGCTGTCAAATTAACGTTATATGGTCCCCCCCCTCCACAACAAGCTCGAAGTTGTGTTCCGCTGGTAAATCCTGTGCATTAATCTATTAATCTGTATAGAAGATTACAATCTTTTAACATTTTGGATAATTTATACTGTGATAAACTTACCATATTTGTTTGGATTTCTCACAAAATCAATGATTGGCTCGTAGTATTCACTGAAGCTGATCTTTGCATGGGGGAATTCGAGTCGGAGCTGCTTGACTGCGCTACATAGCAAGGCATTGTGGTATATCCCAATTTTATTGTACACTTTGAGGCATCCAAGAGAATCATAGTCTGATCTGTTTGTGCTTGCAAACAATGTTAGGTATACAGGTACACATCCATTTGGTCTTATTCCCGTCACTACCAAGTGCATTACCCCTTGTCTAAGCAGCCTCTGCAAGAATTTGTTTTTTTTTTTACTAGTTAAATGTACTTTTGTAAATTTTGTTTATGTTAGATTAGTTTGCATGCTAAGAGATTTCTGGTCTCTGCCGGTGGTCCAACTTTGTATTAAATTAGAAGGTAAAAAAGAAAAATGAACACGTAATGAGAAATGCTTGTGGCTGGATTTTGGGACCAAAATTGTCATGTACTTGGGCTTCGAAATACGTCTCTGAATATTTACTTGTGATTTGATAAATATGTCAAATGATGGAAATTGAAGTTTAAAATTTGAACCTAAAATATAGCATCTAGTTCTGTTATCAAGTGTCACCATAAGCAGTGATACAATGCCTCTCAACCTTTACAAACCCCAACCTATATCCCCTCTCGCACACACAAACCCACCCACCCCCCCCCCCCCCCCCCCCAACTATCACATTGGCATTTGAAATGGGGCCGCACACATATTGGAGACCCTTGCAAATGTCCTTGTAAAATAGGCATTTGACATTTAAAAGATGGACCATTTCTGGTAAATACATTTCTCGTGTCATTTGTGCATATGTGCAGTATTAGTTATATATGTAGTTATGTACCTTGGCAGCTGATCTAATGGTTTTGACAACAAGGGGAATAGTGGAATTAACAAAATTGATGGTCTTCCCTCCCAACGACATGTAAAAGTAGTCGTTGTCTCCAAACTTCCCCAACATGAAGAGTGATTTGGCAAAAAATTGCATGCAAGCTGCATGAATATATCGGGATATCAACTCATTTAGAAGTGAATTTGTGATACCCATGGATGAACACATTACGAATACTCACTTGTGTTGCATATTGAAGGCTTCTGATTCTCGAACCACTCAAGCTGAACACTCAGGGAGGTATTCTGAACATTCTGATTTGCAATGTTGTTTTGTTGAAAGAAAGCAAGATTGAGTGCCGTCGCACCAGAAACAGCAAAATTTGCCCCTTTTCTGAAGTCTTGGCCATGGGCCAATGATGGGGGTATGAATGGCAACCCAACGTATGTAGCTGCAAAAATAGCGGTGGAAGATATTTAATTAAATGTTTGACAAGTGACAAGCAAAGATTTATGAAACAAAAAATAAAGTGTTATTTTTGCATTTTTCTTTGTTTATTTGAAATGTTTGAAAAGAAGGCAGTAATTTAGTATGCAGGATGCACTTATAACTTGCATGTTAATTCGTAAAGATGGAGCATTAAAAAAAAAATTCGTAAAGAGGGCATACACGCTACAGTACTGATACAATGCACTTATAACAGTTGCTTATTTGACTAAAATAATTACTTATATAACTAGAACAATTAGTATTCAAAAAGAATATATATATATATATATATATATATATGCTAGCGGAAGGGAAGGAGCGAAACAGAGAAGACGCTAGGTGCTAGATTAAATTGGGTGCGGTTGGGAATGAGAGATGAGACAGTTATTAACGCGTTTTAGTGGGGATGATGGAGAAAAACGGATAATGGGAAACCATTCCGTATTAATTTTTATGTTGGGGCTTCTGATGAGATTATTTTATATACATATTTTGATAGGATTTTGACTCCAAACTAAACCATTTGACTTGAGTTAGGTTAATTAGGATCATTTTAATTAGGTTTTTCTGTCAAGAATGAGTTATTACCATAATCCTTCTTTAATGCAGATTTTGGACAAAAACATAATCTGGATGTAAAACTCCTACGAAACCAGAACTGTAACGATGGTTAGTTTCTGGTAACCTAAGATTAAAATACGATTCCACACACATATTAGGAATAGCTAAGCGGTAAACAGTTTCACGGCTCAAACGGACCGTCTGAGATATCAAACGGACCGTTTGGAAATTGAACTGAGCAGATTAAGTTGAAACCAGAAACCCTAGAATTCAGATTTGCTGATTATCTCCCATTTAGTTCTAGTTTGACCTTGATTTTAGACTTAGGATTTGAACCCACCTTCAATTCTTTAAACACCAAAAAGAGTTGAACTCGTCTAGCTAATTAATTAAAGTAAAAGGCCGATATTCCAACACCGTCCCTGTGGTTCGACCCTTAGCTTTACTACGATAGATTAAATCAGGTAAAATAAGATTATTTTGATTAGGTTTGCACCCGATCAGCTTCTTGTACGAATCCTTAAGGCATATACATATATTCATTCGTCATTGTAATTTTATCCTTAACGGTTTGACAAGATATATAATCTTACATACATTACATGAAAAAGAATTTAATTCATACGTAAAACCAACTCTTACTAGCGACAAAAGAAAAAATACCTTAAATAATGTCAAAAACAAAATTCGCTTTCATTTCTAAAATATTTTCCTAATTAAAACAACTTGGTTTATCACAATTATCATAAATTATATGTTTATAGTTGTTACACTAACCGTTCTAATTAAATAGCAATTGTTATAATTAATATATAATTATTCTAATTAGTATCATAACTGTTTAAGTTAATATATATAATTGTTATAGTTAAATATATTTAATTAGAACAATTATGATATTAATTAGAACAATTACATTAACTAGAACAGTTAGATATATCAAATAGAACCGTTAGTAATTTGTTCTAGTTAATGTTTCTAATTATTCTAGTTGTTCTCGAAAAAAAATATTAAATGTTATAGTTAATGTTCTACTTAATTAGAATTATCAGGAAAAAAAATTATGCCAGTGAAGGGGAGAATAAGCGAAAAAAGAGGAAGAAGGGAATGGAGTTTTTTTTTTTTTTTTCTAAATAGCGTCAGGGATGATAGGATGAGAGGCTAAAAAGGAAAACACATTAATAAGAAAATCATCTCCATCATCTTCATCTTCTCTTTTTTTTTCAGAAAGCAATTAAGGGGATGATGAAAAAGATGAATCTAAAAAATGATCGGTACCGTAAATTAATATGAGTATTTTACATAACAATAATGGTACAAATAAACACCAAATATGTAAAACAAAAAGTTTTAAAGTGTCAGAACTCACAAGCCTTTAATTAGGAAGTGATCAAAGCTTTAAAAAGGAATGTTTGTGAAATATGTCAGAAGACTTAGGTAGAAAAATGAATTTATTTGTGGAAATATATTGGTCCAAAGCTTAAAAAAGGAACAGAAAAAACGAACTGATCCACGAACCTATAGGTCGGACGAATTTTTATTCTAAGACTCTAAGGGTGTGTTTGAATGCAACGGAATAAGTCGGAAATAGAGAATATGAATAAGGAATTTCGGTCTGCGTGCTTATCCTTATTTCTTATTCTTATACCATGGTTTTGTTAGTATAGGAATAAAGACCCCTTATTCTTTATTCTTGTGTTGTTTGTGTTGCACAAGAATAAAAATAAGCACGCAAATCGAAATTCTTTATTTCTATTCTCTATTTCCGGCTCATAAGGTATTCAGACGGAAACTTCTAAAAAATATCTTATGGATGTCATGGCGAATTGTTGACCAATATTTTGGATTTTCTTTCTACCAGCAATATTAACTTACACGTTATGTTGTACAGTGTATGGATATGATTTTGAGAATATTGCTCAAATTAAAAAATAAAATAAAATTATAGAGATGTCTTTAGCAACATTAAAATACAACGTGTATGAAATTGACGCAACACCTTTTTTCAGAGTACAATGATTAGCTTTTTTATTTTATTTACTTGAACAAGTTACATTATATATATAGAAAAAAAATTACCAATTCTGTCAATAACGAGACGACCATCTGACGCACGGCCAGTGGGGCGGCGGAAGAAGGTTTCCCCATAAGGCAGTTTCAATTGGTTCGAAGCCTGTGAGAGTATAGCAACGTTTCCAGTGTCTTCGTAGGAGGCACCGAAGCTGTAAATTGCGTTGAAGATTGGAACGGAGTTGGAGCTTGCATGGTGGAGAAATGAGACCAGTAGTAGAAGATATTGTAGGTGTATTGCGCTCATTATTTCAGCTGTAAACCTGGAACCGGAAGCGGAAGAAATGAAGAGCTTTTTAATTAAGGTTGACTTTTACTAGTATTTGTTCCTACCTTCCTATTAAATGAAGCAAAGGAAGCGCTCTTTGAGATCTTTCGTCTTTGGAGTTTGGATTGCAAATACCGTGCAGTCAACTTCAGTGGACAGATGCGCCATGGAAAAACAAAAAGAGGCGTGCTATTTCGGAAAGCAATGGGCCAACAACCGAATAAATGAACTCAAAATTGGAGACTTGGAGTCATGGTATGTGATTGTCTTCCTAATGATTCCGTTTAAATGCGTTGAGAAAAAGTAAGAACAAAGAAGAAAGAAAGAAAAAAAATTATAAACAATCTAAACTCTTCACAAAGTTACATATTTCTCAATACTTCTTTTCATTTCTTCCTTTCTTCTCTTCTTCCCACACCTATCCAAACAGAGCCAATATGTTACTATTCCTGTAGCAAGTAAAATTGGAAAAAAAAAACAGCCCTGAATGACCCGCTTCCCTTCAGCCACATGACACACAAACTCTGTATTACTGTAAATCAACAATTTTATATATTTTTATCTATATCCTTTTCTGTAATTAATAGCGTGCTGTCAAATTGCGTGTATTGCGGAGTATACGAATCGATAGATTATTTGTTCTTTACATGTACATAGGTTCCGTTTAGATAGGTGTGGGAAGAAGAGAAGAAAGAAAGAAGTATTAGAAAGTGTGTAACTTTGTGAAGAGTTTGAATTGTTTATAATTTTTTTTCTTCCCTTATTCCTTCTTCTTCCTTCTTCTTCTTGCATCCAAACGGAGCCATAGAGAAATTTGAGAATAGTTGTTAAAATTAATTTTATATTAGTAGTCTTAGAAATCTCGTAGAGTTGTTAGCTTCTTTAGATATTTTAGATGGTGAGAAAACATATAGCTATAAGATTTGTCTCACTGCGATTCTTTGAATATTTTCATTTTGGTTAAATAAATAGAAATATTGTTTGCTTTAGAGATAGATTGCAGCATACTCTAAGATCTTGTGCTTTTTTGTGAAAAAGTGCTGCAAAAGATCAAGTTATGGATCGAATGCATGGCATAAATTATTAAAGAAAAATAGGCAAATTGTTCTTACAAGTTGTATAACTTGAGGGGGAGTGTTAAAACATGAAGTATGGTAGTGTGTGCTGCCACAGAAGATAAAAAATAGGGCATTCGGTCCTGTGTTCGGCCAGATGTTCAGCCAGCCGAATGGTTGGCAGAACAGACGCGTTTTTCATACAAGGAAAGGTCCAGGCTGCACTAAAGTTGGAAATACGCGTATGGCACGTCCAGGGGTGTGGTTCTAGTATGTTGGGATAGTTTTCTTGTAAATAAAATGTCAAATGTAACAAATAAAAAAAGAAATAATGGAGAATTATGGAAAGGATGTGTGTGCCTTTATAGGATAGTTTCCTATTTAATATTCATCTTCTCTATGTAATATGTATCTCAGACATTAACAGAAAATAAAAGAAAAAGTGTGTGTGTGTGTGGAGGACGTAGGCACCAAATTGGTGCTGAACCTCGTTAAATTCTCGTGTTCACTTGTATTTGATTGTATTGAGATCCTCGTGTTGACTAGCTCTAAGGGGCACGGTTCTTGTGCAGTTGCACTTGGATCGTGCCTCCTCGAACCTAAAATCTAACTTCCGCTGCGTAGACGCTCGAATTCTTAACACTTTTATTGATTAAATATTTACAAATATATAAAAAACGTAATCATTAATTAACGTGTTTAGAAATAATAACACAAATTTTTAGAATCCATAAATTATATAAAACAACAAAAATTTTGAGTATAAAACTTACAAATTGAAGAGCAGAAATCATTAATCCTTAGGCGGAAGCGTAAGTACTGATCTTCAACTGTTTTCTTTAGACATTATGATGGGCTTCTTTATAGACGTTTTCTCTACTGATTTCTCTTTTTCTTTTATATTTATGTAGTAGAAAATGAACCAACCATTAGATATAATAGAGAATAAGTATTTATAATATATTTTTAAGGTAACCCTTAAGATAAATACATTTAATGTGGACATCTAAATTTTCCATCAAAATAATGATGCACCCTTTAGTTTTTTAACTTAAATGAATTTGGTTCATAATTAACAATATAGACCAATAAAAATTCCAACAATATATTGGTCAGATATGTGGCCTGGATGGAAGAAGGAAGAGGTACTAGTACTGGTACCAGGTTCAGAGGAAATACCAATACGATTACTAGGTGCACATACAAGGGAGCTTCTACCGATTAAGAAAAATCAGCCAGCAATTTTAAATGTTTTCTATTTTGTTGTCTTGGACATTTTTATTGTGCTACTATAGTATATTGTGTTGAATAATTATTGCCAAAACATTCATGGGTGGTTAGGAAATAGTAAAGGCATGACAGATTAGTAAGTAAGGCTCTGTTTGGATGTGTTGAAAATAAGGTAGGAAGAAGGAAGAAGAGAATAAATTTATTGGGAAGGGATAAATTTATTGGGAAGTGTGTAACTTTTGTGAAGAGTTTGGATGGTTAGGAATAAATTTATTGGTAAAAAGTGATTATTCTTTATTCCTTATTCCGGAAAGAAGTCATCCAAACGGAGCCTAAAGGGGATTCACTGGTACCGATTCCTGGTACAGTGCCTTTGAACCTTTTTATGCTTTATTTATTTATATGTGGTGTTGGACTTTGTAATTTTTTTTTGCCTTTTCTAATAGAAAGTGGCGAGTTAACCCTGCTTATCTTAAAAAAAAAAATTCTGTCATTATTTAGTTTTGTTCTTTTATTTTAGTACAATTGCATTTGGTTGTAATGAGAATAGTAGAAAATAATTGTCTTGGACTCTTATTAAATAGTTGATGAGAGGAAAAGACTAACAAAATTTGGATTTTAGAAAAGAAGAGTGCTATACCGAAAATAGCCAATTAGGGATAAGTGTGGAGAGGTAATACTGTAATAGTTGTCGAAGAAAGCTCAAAATTGGTACATATGTCATAATTTCTCCGAAACAGTAAGATATAAGTCCGGTTCTCAATATTCTGAAATCAGTTAGATATATACTCAACGTTGGAATAGTGGCTATTTGTACTCTTCTGAAATGGGAAGAATGCAAGCCATGTACATACGAACATCAATGACTTCTTTCGCTGTTCGCAATAATTGCATCTCGACCCAACTTATAATCCAACCCCACCCAACCAGAGAGCAGATACTGATAGATAAACCCGACCAAATTCGATCCGACGACTGAGCTAATCCATTTACAATATGGTCAAGTACGAACTTAAATTAATTTTGGTCCGTCTCGTGTTAGGTCCAGTCAGAGATGAACACCATCTTAATAAATGGTTTCTTTTATTCATTTCCAAATTTGGCATTATTTAATGTTTAGTACCAACTATTTATCATTCAATTATTTATTGGCTCGTGAGTCTTATCGTTGTTCAATTGCCAGTTTGGTTTGCTTTTACGCGCTGGTTTCGATCGACCATACCTGGCCTAAACCCAGATCGTGAGCTTTCGCTTATTGTACAAATTAAGGTCTGATTCTGATACAAAACATAGTTCGGCTTAATTTCGTAATTTATTTTGTTAATTTACTACAGATATCCAATGATTTCGCCTAATAGAAAATTTGTACCTTTCATTTACTATTTGATTTCACCTTTTAGTTTCTAAACCTATTTCAAGTACTTCAATTGATATAATTTAACAACGTATAAAAATAATAATAATAATAATGTTAATAATTTGATTATAATAATATTATTAACAATATAGTGACTTATATTTGTAACTAATAATAAATATTTCTTATTATATATTATAAATAATAATATACATTAGTATGTCATAATAGTAATTTCCTAATTAATTTATTGATAATGTACAATTGTACATATATGATTCGGTAGAGATGAACTGATGAAGTCAATTGGGCTTACCAATAAGGCTTTGAAATGATGAACCCAAACAACTTAATGTTAACAGGCTGTAAACTTTAGCCCATTAAGAACTCCACTCCGTGACCGTGAGAAAATGGTAAGGAAAAAAAAAAGGGCCGAAAAGAAGGAAACAAACTCATAGTTCCGAAATCCGACTGAGCGGAACTAGTCGACTCTATCAGCTGCGACCGCACGTGCGGCGGTGAGGAGATTGAGCCTCTGGTCGATCCAACGGTGGTGGATGCTCCTCCGTCAAATCTCAACCATCCAAACCCCAATCGCAGCACCTCCTATGTCTGCCTCCTAACGAGTCCTTTCGCCGTTTCGCACCTACGCTCCGATGGCCCGGTGGTGGATATTTATCCCGCCCTTCAGACCCGATAACTTCTTTGATAAACCCGATAAGGAACCCAATGAAGAGGAGGAAGAGAACAGAGGAAATGTGCCTGGGATGGAAATCATGGGATCGTGGTTGATTTCGGATCTGAATCTGATGAAGATTCGGATTTGGATTCGGATCCCAAAGAGGATTATCAGTAGAGAATTAGAGATTGTTATTAGTCCATAAAACCTTGATTAGTTTAGTAGCTACTCTGCCTTTTTCTTCATTTTAGACTTTAGTGCTCTTTGGATGATCAAAATGGTAATAGATGTATTGGTTAGCTCTTCTTAGAAGTCACGACTCACAAACTTTGTTAGATGCTTTCGAGTTCTGTTGAATAGGGAGAATATTCAAAAGGATTAAACTAGAATATATTTGGGTTATTTAAAATAAAGCAAAGTTATCAATTTGGCAATGCTGGTACTTGGCAGTTGGCACTGGATCAAACTTTCTTGCTTACTGTAATATTATGATTTATGAATAATATGCTGGAAAAAGCTATAAGTATTATAAAATAACTCTGCAAAGGACAAACTTATTATTTCTGAAATGATTTGTCCACAATTAGCAAATTTCCCTACATCATTCACTACAATGAAATCATACTTGATCAAATTATAGAACAAATATTGGTAGATCTAGTATTGGTGGATCTGCATAAGGACCCTTCAACCAGCCATCAGCAATGATGTCGTACGCAGCGTCTGTCAAGTGTATCCCATCCCAATTTATAAAAGTAGATGGGTTTGGACATGCAGGAACTCCGGCGTGGCCGCAACTTGCTAGCAAGTTATAGTTATACGGTTCGCCTGTTCCACAGCAAGCTCGAAGTTGTGTTCCACTGGTAAATCCTGTGCATTTATAATTTATTAATTTATATAGGAGATTGCAATCTTTTAATTTTTTTTGGAAAATTTATTCTGGAAGAAACATACCGTATTTGCTTGGATTGCTTACAAAATCAATGATTGGTTTATAGTATTCACTGAAGCTGATCTTTGCTTGGGGAAACTCGAGTCGGAGCTGCTTGACTGCGCTACATAGCAAGGTATTGTGGTATATCCCAATGTTATTATATACTTTCAGACATCCAAGAGAATCATAGTCCGATCTGTTTGTGCTTGCAAAATTTGTCAAGACTACAGGTACACATCCATTAGGTCTTACTCCCGCCACTACCAAGTGCATTACCCCTTGTTTTAGCAACCTCTGCAAGTTTTTCTTGTAAGTTGGATGAGTTTGCACATTAATATAATACTAGTCTTTGCAAGTAATGGCCCTATTCTGAATTAAAGAAGGTAAAAAGGTAAAATGAACACTTAAATAGAAATGCTTATTATGGTGGATCTTGGCACAAAATATCAAGCAAATTGGGCTTTCAATCTGAATAATGAAAGTGCGTTCGATCAATCTTAGTATGTTTTATTACTGCAAACAACCCATAGAAAGGAAAAACCACAATGTTTAAGCCTTGTATTATATTTCTAGCCAATACCTTTCTCATATTATCATTAAAAAAAATTATTACTAAATAATAGGTGATGTGCATATTGGTTTTTTTTTTAGATCTGTACCTCGGCAGCTGATCTAATGGTTTCGACAACAACAGGAACAGTAGAATTGACGAACTCGATTGTCTTCCCCCCAGACAGCATGTAAAGATAGTCATCGTCTCCAAACTTCCCTAGTGCGAAGAGTGATTTTGTAAAATGTTCCACACAGGCTGCATTAATATTTTTAGCATATCAGCTTACATTAAAGTAATTAAATTTGTTAATACTTAATACACATGGCTGCACAAATTGCAGATACTCACTTGTGTTGCATATAGAAGGCTTCTGATTCTCAAACCATTCGATCTGAACACTCAAGGAGGTGTTGTGGAGATGAGTATTTCTAATGTTGTTTTGCTGAAAGAATGTATAATTGAGTGCTGTTGAACCAAAAACAGCGAAGTTTGCCCCTTTGCTGAAGTCTTGGCCTTGGGCCAAGGATGGTGGTATGAATGAAAACCCGAGGTAGTCAGCTGCAAAAGAACCAGTGAAACATAATTTAATTAGATAACTCATTATTTGTTGATAAATTAATTTGTTATTTGTATTTTTCTGTTATAGCTATCAAATTGTCAACCAAACAGACAGTAATTCGGATTCATTTGCAACCTCCTGTTGTTCATAAAAACGGAAAGCCTTCTGCTCCAATACATTAGGAAATATTTCATATTTTACAGTAATTTACTGCTCTAAACATGATTTGTGACAGACCAAATTGGGTCAATTAGGGAAAATTCTACGGAAAGCTATATATGAATTCCTATATAAATCTTCATATTGCAAACCGTGAAGGATAAATAATTATTACAGAATTGGATAAATTCTATGCCGCAAGGGATATATGTACAGACGATTAGGTAGAAGCCCTTGATTAAATTTAAATAAGTATATTTACAAAAAATTAATGGTGCAAAAGAGCTCTAAAATGAGTATATTTACAAAACATTATATAGGAAGCGCTTCTTTGTATAGGACATCAACATTTTGTGTGAAAATAGTTATTAAATGTGTATTATATTGTACCAAAATCATAAAGCAACATGAAAATTTTCGGACTTCAATGCCTAGCATTTTTATTTTATTCGTATGAAGACAGTACGTTATATTGAAGATATTCTACACCATTCCGTGATTTAAAAAATGGAAACGAAATACCAATTCTATCAATAACAAGTCGACCATCTGATGCACGACCAGTGGCGGTTAAAGAAGGTTTCCCCATAAGGGGGATTCAGCACGTTCCAGAACCCGGGTGCTGTCGGTGCGAGAATAGCCATGTTACCAGCGTCTTCGTAGGAGCTGCCGAAGCTGTAGATTGCATTGAAGACTGGAATGGAGTTTGAACTTGCATGGTCGAGAAACGGTATCAGTAAGAGGAGGTGCAGGTATTGTAGCACTACGTTCATAATTTCAGGTAGAACTTGGTAGGAAATTAAGAGCTTTTCGAGGTTTTGAGTTCAGTGATAGCCTACATATACACGAAGATTTTAATCGGTTCCTTTAAATTTAGCTAAGCATGCCACTACTTTCCTTTTCGGACTATGTAAGACAGTGCATTCGACAATTCTGAATCATTCCGTAATTTTCCCCAGTGCAGTGACGTTAATTTTATTGTCGTAGCCCGTACGATATTTATATATTTTGCTATTTTATTTTAAAATTGCATTGTAAAAAATATATTGTGTATTTTCAGCAAAGACAAATTCGACATTTTTTTAAAAAAAATTCTACATGAATGCTTGCAATAATCCAAATATAAAATTATTATCACTCCCCAAAGACAAACCAGGCTTGATTGTATTGGACATAAAAAAGAAATTGACAAGTTGATATGATCTTTGTATTTCTTTCTGATGTTGTAGTACTAAGTTTTTTATGCAAAATTCGATCAAGTTTTCTAGCTATAGACATACTTTTTAAGGGACTTCCTGTTGATTTCTATTTCACCAACTCTTCTCGAAAATTGTTATTAAATATTTGTACTTGTAAAAAAAATTATTATTACTATTATAATTTTTATTTATTTATTTTATTTATTATTTTTTTGCCATGCACTATCTATTAGAGGAAAACATTTTCAAATTAGTTTAGAATATAATAAATTAATATACCAGAAGACTGCAAACATAGTATCAAGTACTATGAATATACATGTATAAATATTTAATCACAAGGGCTGTGTTTGGTAGAGGAGTAAAAGAGAATTAAGTAGTTAAGCCTCTTTAGTCCACACGTTATAAGTCATGTTTGGTATGAAAAGTAGAAGATTAAGTGAGGAGTAAGTGAGATATAAAAATATTATATAATTACTGATTATAAAATGACCAAAATGTCCTCCATTTTCTTTTTTTTTTGCCAAAGAATGAGGGTAAGCTAAGGAAAAAATAAGTGTGGAATCCGCTATTGAGAACTTACTCCATCGATTAAATTTACTTCACCTATCTAGGAGTAATGTACTCCTCTGATTTTGGTTCTTACTCCACTCTACTCCTCCCCTTTTATTCTTTATTTGGAAAATTAAAAGTGGATTAAGAACCTTATTCCTCATTTAATCCTCAACCAAACACAGCCAAAAATCATATCTTACTACGACCTATGCAAACATCTTTGAAACGGGACATTAATTGTCGCCTTAATTATATATATTGATTATATTCAGAAGACAGTTCTCAGTCGTTAATTAAATGAATGGGCCATGTAGCCTCTAGGGTCTAGGGGTGTACAATAAGTGGGTCGACGGTATTTCGCCAAAAATTACGGATTAAGAAAAAAATTTAACTAAACTACCCATAATCTAACCCACCTATCAATTTTTTTATAGACGGGTTTTATGGGTCGTTAAATGAGTTACTTACACGGGTTCAAATTTTAATAAAATAAAATTACATTTTTAAATAATATAAAGATAATTTAACATTTTAACATCATAACAAATGTTTGAGATATGGTCATAAAAAAAAATTCTAACAAAAATTAGTCATAATAACTTAATAGAATAAATTGATAAGATAATTAAAATTCAAATTAAAAAAGATGTACTTTTAAATATATTTAAAATTTCTAACATTTATTTAGTTTATTATTGCTTGCAAACAATAAAATATACGTTATCAAAAATAAAATAGAGTTCGTATTAAATACGATAAAATGTTATATAATTTTATTTTCTAGATCGTGTTTAGGATAAATTATTTTTAAATCGTAATGAATCGGGTTCGAACATATTACGGCTATGAAACTCGTAATCCAACTCAAATTGATGGGTTTGTCAAAATTAAAATTCTTACCAACTCAACATCATCTTAATTTGGTAAAAAACGAGTTAGATTAGTTAGGGTGGGTTGAACGGATTAAATAAATTTTTTGTAGAGTCCTATCCTTACCCGACTTTTAATGATAAAATAGATAGATGCTATGCATTTAATTTATGAGTGACAAATCAGAATGCGTGTGTCTTTATTATTGCTATTGTAAGAGATAACATATATTTATTTGGTCCTCGACTGAATTTTTCCTTTTTCCTTTTTCCATTTTTTTTTGACGCGCTGGAGGTCGGGTTAACCTTTCTGGTATATTGTCATATAATTGGACCAGGTTTTATAATAGTAATAAATGCATGAAACGATTTTTGACATGTGACTTTACATGAAAATTTTTAACATAGACAAATTTATCCTTAACAATTTTAAATAAAACAAAATAGGTTTACTTTTTTTTTAAATAAGAGCATAGCTATAGCGACACTGACATTGCCGCTATATCGCAGCCGCTATAGCTGTGCTCTTATTAAAAAAAGTAAACCCGCTTTGTTGTATAAGTACAAATTTGTCTTTGTTAAAAATTTTCCTACTGTGCAGGTCCTCATTTCCTTTTTGGTCAAATGTTTGTTTCGATCGAGTAAAGCGCACGAATCGAAATGAAGAGTAAAAATAAAAATTTAGTTACAAACTTCAATCGAAATGAACGTTTGCACTACAATAAAACCGTCATTTACATAGATCTCTTGTGCTAGACTTTTCAATTTTTATTGTACCATATCTTCTATTGCTAGTTTTGTTTGCTAGACATTTCAATTTTTGTTGTACCATGTTCTATTGCTAAATTATTTGATAGACTTTTTTTATGTAGTTATAATAAAATAATATTACTGTATCATGCCTGTTCTATTGTTAAATTATTTGATAGATTTTTTTATGTAGTAATAATAAAATAATATTACTGTTTTTATTATATTTTTTAATAACTTAATTTCTGTTGTACAATGTTTTCTATTGCTAAATTATTTGATAGGCTTTTTTTTATGTAGTTATAATAATTACTGTTATTGTTAGATTTTTTAATAAATCTATCAAACAAGGATAATAAAATATAATTTTAATTTTTAATCTTCCATTAAAAGTCAGAGTTTCTAGTGGCGCCAAAAATTATTTGGTCTCAAAAAAAAATTTTCACTGCATCTCTCTGTGATTAAAATTTGTGTAAATTTTTTTTCTGGTGTATTTCTAAAAAAAGGAAGGGCCATTTTGATGAAAAGTCCATTGCCATGGATTTATTAAAAATAAGCCCACTATATCTCTCTCTTTATTGAAACGCGATATAAGTAAGATAAATCAAATAAAAGATAAAAAGTAACTCTCTTACTATACAGAACAGGATTGCTCCATGGATGAATCGACACTGAGGGGCATCTTTCTCTTGGGGCCGTTTGGATGGCTTAAAAATTTGGGAAATTTGATAAATTTCTATTCCTAAATATAAATTTATTGAGAAGTGTGTAATTTTGTGAAGAGTTTGGATTGTTTATAATAAATTTATGCATAGAATTTGTTATTCTTAACAGCCCCCTAATGTTTAATGCCAGTCAAGCATGACGTTTACCATCTGACATGCGGCATTACATGAGTGGTCGACACGCATACCGTTAACCGTATACGCTGTTCAAAAATATTAAAATATTTCAATACACCATGTGACGTATTCAATACGTAGATCGGGGCATATCCGATAGGAACCTGATATACGTACTGCCATATAAACGGCGTATGAAGTAACATAGGTTACTTTGATTTAAATTACGTATTGGATTCGGGTTCGAGAATCGTATTCGGTGTGGTGCGGGTGGGGCAATTTGAAATTTAAATTTTTTTTTTTTTTTGAAATTGGGCCCATAGGCAATCATTAACACGAAAGAAAGTCAAATTACAAATCAGGGAAAATCGGAAAAGTAAAACCTACAGCGGAGACTTCCCTAATTCTAGCATATTTTGCAATACAGTCCGCTAAAATATTCAGATCCCTTCCCACAAAGTTACAAGCAAACCCACTATTCACAAAAGAGCATTTTAGGTCCAAGAGATGATGATAGCAGCGCCAGTCCACAGAATCCACTGAAGCTGAACCTTTCATGATGAGGTAGAGATCGGCACAATCAGTTAGGAAGGAGCAAGATTCAATTCTTTTACTTCTCACCATTGTCACAGCAGCCTTGAGAGCTAGAATCTCTGAGTGGATTGGGGAGTGTGAGTTGTCTGTAAAACAACCATATTCCACAAGGCACCCTTCTTTATCAGTTAACACGTAAGACCAGCCAGACCCACCAAAACCTTTATCCACCCAAGATCCATCTATGTGACAGTATGTTTCTGAACCTGCGTAGGACTGCTGTACTGTTAATGGTGGCGGGGATGTATGTACCATCATTGCTTGTGCCAGTAACTGAATTGTGGAGCCAGCAGCACGATTAACAGAAGCAGGACATAGCTTCTTACCTTCAAACACTGTTTTGCATCTTTGCTTCCATAGATTCCAGATAGTAGCTGAGAAGATCCTTAGTTGCTGATCATCAAAAAGTGCAAAAAGCTGAGAGAGGATTGCTGGTACTTCATTTGGCAAAGCATCAGAACGTAAACCCAAGGAGGAGGACAGCCATACTTGCCGTGCAAAATCACATTTGAATAAGGTATGTGTAACATCTTCTTGTTTTGCACCACAAAGGGGACATCCTTGAGATTGTTTGCCAAATCGGGTCACAAAGAGGTGATCAACAGGAAGGGCAGATTTGAAAATTTTCCAAAGAAATAGGCGAACTTTGGGTAGCAGACCCTGTGAGTACCATATTTTCTTTAGCAGGTGTTTCAAATGAGGTGGTTGTTGGTTTGATTGGGGGTTCAGGCTAGAGAGCAAGCGGTAGGCACCTTTAAGTGTGAATTGTCCGTTGGTATTTGCGCTGAAAATGAGCCTATCTGGATAGCTGTTTCGCACAGGAGTGTGTGGAAAAGAGATTGCCAAGTACAGGGCACTATGAAAACCAACCAACTCAATGAGTTTAGCTATGTTCCAAGAGCCGTCCGAACTATTAATAAGGTCAGCCACAGTCAATTGACGTTGGTTTGCATTTTGCGGTTGGTAGTGGGTCCACATTTCATGACAAGGTTCTCCAAGAGCACCACAAGTATCACCATTACCTATTTGCCATCGCACATTATCCTGCAACACATGTCTCACCCCTAATAACGCCCGCCAAAGGGTTGTGCATTTCCTAGTTCTTTGTGAGTTCCAGATTGTAGCACGGGACATGTATTTGGCTTTGACTAGTGAGAACCAAATAGCAGAGCTGTTAGAGACAATGGCCCACAATGCTTTCATATGGAGGGAGAGGTTGAAGGTGGTAAGATCTTTCAAGCCTAAACCCCCGTGCTATTTAGGAGTTGTGATTGTTTTCCAAGCCACCAGAGGCAACCGGGTTGTGCTACCTTTATCCTAGAAGAAGGCCCTCAGTTTTCCCTCAATTATTTTAACAATAGCAGTTGGCAATGCTGTTGTTGACATCGTGTAAAGGAGCAGCGGTTCAATGACAGACTTGATAAGAGTGGCTTTGCCTGCTTGTGTGAGGAATTGTCTCTTCCAAGGTTGAAGTTTATTGTCAATTTTATCCAGTAGAGGCCCAAAATCACCTGGTCGGTTGGCAACAATGTTTGTACCTAGGTAGACATCATTTGGGGAAGCAGCTGTAGCAGTAAAGAGGTCAATTATGAATTGTCGCATACCAGGTTGAGTGTGTTTGGAGAACCAAATTCTAGACTTATCCACCCCTAGTTCTTGTCCAGACATGTCGCAAAAGGTATTAAGTATGTTAAGAATCTTCATAGCCTCCTCTGACTAGCTTCACCAAAGATTAAAAGATCGTCAGCATAGAGGAGGCTAGTAAGAGTCGGTGCACCATGTGCAACGGTCACACCTTTTAATTCACCCTTCAACACCATGAAATCGAGCAGTCTAGAAAGTAAATCTAAAGCAAGGATAAATAAGTAGGGCGATAGTGAGCAACCTTGTCTGACCCCTCTAGTTGGTTGTATGAACCCATCTGATGTGCCGTTAAGCACAATGGAGAGCCTTGAGGATGTGACACATGCCATGACCCAATCAATGTAATCCGTTGGCAAGCCATATGTAATGAGAACTTTAGAAATGTATTGTCAATTTAGCTTGTCGAAAGCCTTGGAGAGATCAGCTTTCAAGCAAAAAAAGTTTTCTTGAACGAGTTCAGAGAGAAAGTATGAATGACCTCCCTGAAAACCCTGATGTTATCTCCAATTTGTCTGTTGGGAGTAAAGGCTGTTTGAGAAGGAGACACTAACATGGGTATAAAAGGCTGTAATCTCTTAGAGAGCAATTTAGATATGATTTTGTAAATAACATTACAAACACTGATTGGTCGATAATCAGAAACAAGTTAGGGGCAGTCCTTTATTGGAATGAGGATTAGTTTAGATTTGGCAATATCTGGGCACATCTCTTTTGTGGCGAAGAACTGTTGAACTTGAGGTAACACTATGGGTTTTAGGGTCTTCCAATGGGACTGAAAAAACCTAGCATTAATGCCATCCGGCCCAGGAACTCGATCTGGAGAGAGAGAGAACAGAATCATAGTGATTTCCTCAACTGTGGGCAGAGAGTTTAGGGAGTTTGAGAACTGTTGCGGCAAAGAAGGAAAGGAGATGAGAAAGTCATTACTGAAATGCTGCCAACAGTGATTTAAATAGCGCCATTATGAACCGCAATAGCCCCGCTATAGCGGCACGACTTGGTAGACCGCTACGGTGCTAAACTAAAAGAGCCGCTATAGCGGTGTTCATTAGTATATAATGATATTATATAAAATTATATTTATTTTTGGCCTTTTATTTTTTATGGTGGCTATAATGGTAAAAATTAGCAAAATATACATGCATTACAATAGTATTTTAGAGAAATATAGAGACACTATTTATTACTTGCTAGTATAGAGTCAGTATTACAAACATATCTTTGTCATATAAACTTTGACTGACTTGATATAATATTAAGTACAATGAGATTTGTCTATTGCAATAATGGACTGTAAAGTGTATGTGTTAAATTTAACTATCATAACATACATATATATGTAATATGATATTTAATTTTTAATTAAAAATATGTATATGATGTAATAAATAAGTACATTTGTACATGCCCCGTTATGATCCCATAGCGGCCGCTAAATGACCGCTACCCGCTATCCGCTATGACATGAGGTTATCCGCTACCAACCCGCTATCCGCTATTTAAACCTTTGGCTGCCAAGTTAGGATAGAGTTATGGGCCCCTGAGCAGAAAATTGACTTAAAGCGCTGGACAAAAACCCGGCGGAGTTCATCTTCTGTTTCAGTCCAATGGTCCGGTCCAATCTTGACCGTGTATCTTTTCTTGTCTGATATTATTTGCTGCGGCATGTTTTTTATTATTTTGGTAAGAAATTAAGTTTCCATAAGTACCTTTTTTATTTTCATGGTAAATTTGCAATTTTGCATCTACAACCCCATGGTTAGAAAGTGCAGATACCATAGAGTCAGTATTAGTATAAATGAAGCTTTTTTTGGTTGGGGATTAGGATTAATGTACTGATATCAAAGTTAAATAAATATTATCTTTAATTATTCCCACCTAAGTTGATTTTTAGTTAGCTTACAGGGGCCAACTACTAATTTTGCTGAAACTTTATCAACTCAGAGTTAAATACTGACTACAAGCTGTATATGAATTTCAGGTTTCTGCATCAATAGGTCAAGTGCAAAAGGTATAAGCTGCAATTTGACTTGATACATGCCATAAAGTGCTCAAGTATTATTGTAATTTTGTACATACCAGTGCCATGTGATAACTATTAGACTTTTGTCTTTTGGTGTTGTTTTCTGATGTATTTAATTGCTTATTTCTTTCTTTTTGTTAAGAACTGTGAGAATTAATGTACACATAATTTTTGTATGCAATTCAAGTATCCACATTGCAGTTTCATGTAAATGTTCTTAGTTTGTTTTTTTTCTATTATCTCCAAAAAAATCATGCCTTTGTTGCTCTAATTTTTTCCCATTATTATTATTTTTGATGTTTTATCTATACAATCCTGACTCAACAAAATTGTTTAATTATAAGACATAAAATGCCTGCAGGTACATCACAGTGCCAAATAATGCTGACCCAACAAAACTGTCAAAAGGCTGTATTGGAAAGTACTAACTCTTATCCGAATCCTTGATCTCCAGGGGCGGATCCAGTGGTGGGGCGGGTGGGGCTGCCCCACCTACCGCCGTCGAGCCCTGGAGCCCCTCTTTAGTCTCAACGAATTTTTCTGCCATTGGAGTACTTAAAGGTGGACTGAAGAACAAAAAAAAAAAAAAAAACCGTTCAATCAAATAATTCATTAGAACACTCACCCCCATCTAAATATTTTTCCTAGATCCGCCACTGTTGATCTCTAAATGTCATGTGTTCTTAGCAACACCACCTATAACACCATATGAGCTTTGTTGTATATACAAAACTTTCATGACAAAATAATTACTAATAATTTATAATTTACTCGCACAAACAGAACTAGTGCTAGCTTCTAAAATCAATCCCAAATTCACAAATAGCGTACTAATTTAGCACTAACAGAACAATGCTCCTCAACAAATTCGAGAGAGAAAGAGGGGTGGGGGGGAGAGAGCGAGAGAGAGAGAGTGACAGTGAGGATCAGAGCCGTATAGGGGTGAAAGGGGAAGAGCGAGCAGGTGTGGACTCTTGCGGCGAGAGGGGCGATTTTTTTGGGGACGGAGAAGCGATTTTTTGGAGACGGAGAGGCTAACAGAAATTTAAGGAGTGAGGAACGGAGAAAATTAACTCAGCGTCTCTCCTTACGCCTCAATCTCAGCCGTAGAATTATATCTGTACACGAATTTTAAGGCAATCCAACGGTCTGAAACTGAATAGGAAAGATATTAGCCAATTTCTCTCTCTATATATATTTAAATTAATAAAAGATGTTATATCCTTAAGAAATAAGGTTAGAGGGGGTTATATCTAATATTAAAGATTGGAGGGGTTATATCCATAATTAGAGAAAATTTGAGGATGTTATATTCAATTTTGCCTTTATTTAATCGAATTAATTTGTGATGAAAAGAAAATTTATCACGTTGGGGTCATGTTGCTCACTTTGCAAGTTAATTAATTTACTTTTTATTTAATTTAAAATAGGACCGTTTATTGTATTGTTTAAATATAGCCGTATGCGGCAGTAACCAACATTTACATTTTAGTGGGGTTACCGAGATTTTCCAATTAAATAATGTATTTTTACATATTTACATATGAGAATTACATTCGGTAAATTTCAAATGTAACGTCCCGTATTATTTTTTACGTATTGTGACGCACTTTCGATCTCAAATCACAACTCTGTTAGTGACAGATTTTAATAAGTGATTTAGTAGAATAGAAACATGAAATATAATGTTAAATAGCAAAGAAAATTCTGAGAATTCTTAAAAAAAAAAAAACTAGAGATTTTATTAACCAAAGATGCCTTACAAGTTACAAATGACAAAAGCATCCTTGTCCAAGAAAAAACTTCCGATTCTCTCCGATTTTTCTTCCGTCTGTTACACCCCGAATCGGGGGAGAAGATTTTAGTACAGAAAGGAAAAATAGCGAAGGGAATTTTTTTTCCGTGGGTTAATTTATTTCCTTCGAAAATTTCGCTATCCAAACAAGGTAAAATGTATATTTTCCTTCCCTCCGATTTTCCGTCCCTTCCCCAAAACCAAACAGACTGTTAGACTCCAAGCAAAGTACATAATTGGAAAATACTAATCTTAAATGCAGAATTGCAGAAATAAAAATTCAAATATAGAAATGAAGAGTGTTCATGCTGGATTTCGTCGTACTCTCAGCAAATCAAGAGAAACAAGGGCCGCCAAATCATGCTGGCTTTGTATTCTTTTCTATTAGCATGATTTTGAGTTTTGAGAGAGTTAGCTACGCTTCATTTATGTAACTTATTTTGCATGTTTTTCTACACGGCATCATGAGTATACTGATCTGGTCTACGATGGAATAATAGTAGACAGACACTATTTTGTTTCTGAGAATCACCTACAAAGCAAATAAATCACTGGCCCTGATATTGTTTGCAGAGATTTTATGTTGCTATAAATAAAGGAGGGGATTACCGGACTTTAAATGCAGAAAAAAAAATCAGGTACATACTTCTGAAATGTAATAAATGTAGAAATTAATTTTACAATATTTAAATTTGAATATTAACAACTTATATAATTATTGAAGACATTTATTATTATTATTATTATTTCTGATAATAAAATTTATTAATTAGAAAAATTACTTTCTTTAAGAAATAGATTGTTTGAAGCATTTGTATAATCGAACGTTTTTTTTTTTCAATCTTACCTCAGCTTTTTCAAATTTGCCCGTCTACTTGATTGAGATGTCACGTTGATGGACAACAAATCATAAATAAATTTTAAAAGAAATAATTTTTTAGAATATTAATGAAAACTAGTAAAATTAAAATAAAATAATTCGAATATTGGGCAGCATTTTGCAAGAGAGTTAATTCGGTGTGTTTTATTGACGGTTTAACCCATAGGTTTCTTTGAGAGAATGTTAAGGCCCATAGGTGCTTGCATTCACCAATAAATATAACATTACAATAGATATAGATATAGATATACTTGTCAATTTCGTGCGGTTTGGAACGTTTCCATTTTGTTTTGTCCAAACGAACATTAAATGAAATAGAAAATCAGAAACTAGATATAGATATACTTGTCAATTTCGTGCGGTTTCGAACGTTAAACCAAACATAAAATCAGTTTTGTTTTTGAAAATGGAACAAAAACGAAAGTAAAGAAAACGAACGAAACTTTAAATGGAACACAGAAATGAACGAAAATGAACAGAAATCAATAGAAAATGAAAAACGGAACATAAAAATCTGTTTCGTTTGACGAAATGGAACAAAAACGTCGAAACAACAATTTCGTTTCGTTACTGAAATGAAACAACAAACGAAAATTGCAGTTTCCGCTATCGTATTAAACGTTTGACACGTTTAGATATAGATATATACAATGCAGGACAAATAGTCTATCCAACAAAAACTAAAAACTCACCATTTTACGTTACATATTTAGATAGAAGAAGATAACATACTGTTGCTCGATTTGCAAAAGAGCACATCTCCGTGCACAAGTGGACAATTCCCAGCAACCAATAAATTCTTTACCGTTACTTCATTTTTTTTCTTTTATCTGTGATCGCAGTAAGGTCCCCACCGACGTTACCCGGTACGGGAAATATATAGCCTTACGCGCACCGGATACGGACGCATCCGATACGACTCACCTGGTGAATTCATATATTTTAATCGTTTTGCCCAATTGATACGGATCAGGTACGCGTCCGAAAACACGCGTGAGCGGGCACAACAGATCCAGCAACAGTACAACGACAAAACTCACAGCGGCTTGTGAGTACTGTCGACATTCAAAATTGAATGCTTTAAGCGGACTGTAGTATTAGTATCTAGTAAATTGCAATCTTATCGTATCGTGGTGTATCGTGGCAAATACGGTCGTATTTGGTACTGTGTTGTGTCGTGTCGACACAGGTTGAATTTGAAACCGTGTCGTGTCGTGTCGTGCTAAGTATTGAAAAAGGTCGATACGCCACGGAAATTGACACGCCACGGTTGACATGCCGCGTTGACACGATACAACACGGCCGTGTTAATTGTTATTTATAAAAATATATGTATGTAGCAGATACGGTTTTGCTAATTTGGACCGATAGTGAGGAATCATAAGATAAATCTAAACACGTCAAAAAAGAGAAGAAATAAATAATATATTATCTATATATATCAAACCTATCAATAGATTGATGTCAGACATATTCAAAGAGATATGAGTAAAGGGTAAAATGGTCAAATTGTAAGAAATGAAATTGCTACACTAGATATTACAAGATTAGAAAAGTCTATAAAAAATAAATTGTTAGATTTTTAAGGAGCTATTAATAGAAAATTGAGTCTTGTTAAAAAAATTTTAGATTTAGTACATCAATTAAATCTAACAATAAAAAAATAAATTTAACAATAGATCAATATCTAACATAAATAAAAAAAAATCTAGCGATAAAAATCTATGTAAAAATCATCTTTCTTTCGGCGGTACCTATCCGTGCAACATAGGTCCGCAGAAACTTAGAGCATTGACAAAAGAGGTCATTAGATCTGTACTACCCATATCATGCACTCAAAATATAATACTATGGTCCACTTTATTATTCTTGTTTTATAAGTAACAATTTTCTTCATGACGTGTATTTGGTCATTACTCTACAAATTTAAAAAATAGTAAAGAATTACCGTGTGTTTAACAGATCGAGGTGGGAGAGAGTTAGACGCACAATAAACATGTGACCATTTTTCACAAAATCTGTTATCCATAAGCTCACACTGGACAATTTGTCTTTTTGAACAATTTTACAATCAATTAATTAATTAAATCCCCATTTATTGAAATTATGTCCAACATATCGGCCGCCCTTTTTCTTTATTAATTTATGTTCTTATCCGGCGGCGGAGCTAGGATTTTAAAACAAGGGAGGCAAAGAATAATCATGTTGAAATTTTAAAATTTTTAGGGGTACAAATTGAATAACTCTAACTCAATAACTTGTAATTGTTACACTTTTAGGGTCTATTTTGAAAATACAGGGGACAATTGCCCACTTTTGGGCACACTTAAATCCGCCCATGTTCTTATCATTTATTATTTTTAATTAAAATTTAAGGAGTAATAATATAATTGATAACACATTATACTTTAATTCCTCCACCAAGATTAATATATGGAGCTTTTACAATTTTTTAAGATTTTTTATAAATTTATATATATTTTTTTTCATATTTCAAATATGTGTTGTCTACAAAAGTCAGACTAATTAGATTGAGAATTTTCTAACATTTAAAAAAATAGTAAAGGTTCAAAAAATAAAATAAAAATTTAGTGTTATACGAAGAACGTAATATAAAGATCAAATTAAACAGTTCGTGCTGACTATTTAAACTTTTAAAATTGAGAATTGACAACGTAGGGATAAAATACTTTAAAGAGTAGTATATATAGAGGATCTTTGCTCTCAACCTGTAGACCGTCTGATCACGTCAAACTTGAGGCAAGCAAAACGGTTTGCATTTTACAGTTTATGCGGAGTACCTACGTACTGCAGCTGATGGAGACGTAATTTTAAGCAAAAAAATACATATCTGTAATTTATTTGACAAATCATTTATTCAATTATTTTCGTTTACAACACTTCAACCATTAAACTTTTGTATGGCTGCGTTTGGATAGGTGTGGAAAGAAGGAAAGAAGGGAAGAAGTGGAAATAGTATTGAGAAGTGTGTAACTTTGTGAAGAGTTAGGATTATTTATAATTTTTTTTCTTCTTCTTCCTTCTTCTTCTTCTTTCTTCCAACGATCCAAACGCACCCTATGAAATTATTTAGGCTACAATTTTTGAATCACTACAGTACACCATGCCCAAGTTTTCGAATAGGCCTCATTGATTTTCCCCCTCCTCAGAATTTTGAGTATGCTGTAACAACATTTTTGTACGATAGGCGTATAAGCTGTAAAAGATGTTTTCCATATTCCGCGCGCCTTTCAGTCATCCCAAAGTTAATTTCAAGCACAAATGATGTGAAACAATGTTGTTTTCCCTATCATATATTATTAAAATTTACAACACAGATAAATATGGTCCCGGCCCGTAGTTATTTCCACACATAACAGAAACAAATCTAATTATCACAGATAAATCAGCCAACTCGTTTGCTAGTTTCTACCTCTATTTAAAGGAACCGTACCCTTCACAATTATCACTAAAAACAAAACTCTAATTACTTCTACTTAAAAATGGGGCTGATGATTGCTTTCCTCGTAGTCACAGCCTTGTTTCACCAAGTAACGAGCGCAGCACTTCATGCGTCGTACAACGCAATATTCAACTTTGGCGATCAATATAGTGACACAGGAAATTTTATCATTCTTGCACCAACAGCACTTAACATTGGCAACCCACCTTATGGAGAGACTTACTTCAACCGCCCTACTGGTCGTGCTAGTAACGGCCGTGTGGTTTTGGACTTCGTGGGTAACATTTTGTGTCTTAAATTTCTAATTAAATCTCTCAAGAAAAACAAACTATAATTTTGGATTCAACAACTCTTAAATGTTAATATCAGTTGGGCGGATCTAGTTAATCAGGTATACTGCAACGGTTACTTGCACCACCGATCGTTGTCAGTACAAATTTGAGTTCATACAAATTTGTATGCACCACCGATCGTTCTCAGTACAAATTTGTCAGTACAATGCTTGTGGTTCCGTTTGTATAAGGTGTGGGAAGAAGAAAAGAAGGAAAGAGGTGGGAAGAAGTACTGGAAAGTGTGTAACTTTATGAAAAATTTAGATTATTTATAATAAATTTATTCTTTATTCCCTTCTTTCCAAATGGAATCCAAACGGAGCCACAAGCATGTGCGTACGTGTAGTTTTGTGTCACCGAGAGAACTAACAAACTTTAAAATGAAAATGTTTGAGTGGAAAAATTATATTTTAGTTTGTTACAAATTTGTATTATTTTTATGTTGGAATTGTTGGAAAAGAACATTATCTTAGGTTAATTAAATCATTATACTAACATTTTTTGGTGCAATCCAGCTCAATCTATACCTCTTCCGCTCGTACCGCCATACTTGGCCCAAGGTCAGGACTTCAGCAAAGGAGCAAATTTTGCAGTCGCCAGAGCCACAGCTCTTGATTATGAGTTCTACCAAAATAACAACATCATCCCTACCAATCTACCGTTGCTAAACACTTCCTTAAGAGTTCAGCTAGGGTGGTTTGCGAACTTGAAGCCGTCTTTATGCAGCACCACAGATGGTATGTGTACTGTTCTTTACGAGTAAATTCAATATGCTAGCAATGAATTTAAGTGGGATTAATGACCAAATACTTGCTATAATTTCATGCAGCTTGCAATTTGTACTTCAACAATTCCCTCTTCTTAGTAGGAACAATTGGATTTAGTGACTACCTTACCTTCTTAACTGTTGGAAAAAGGGTAGATTATGTCAATTCTAAGGTGCCAGATGTCGTTGGTTCAATTACATTAGCAGCTAAGGTAAAAGAAGTCACCATAAGTTCCTTCTCTAGTGCATTTGGATTGTCTAAAAATAGAATTGGGATTAGTTATTCGGAGTTTAAAATATTATTCCTAAACAGTTAAGAATAAATTTTGAGAAATTTAGTGTGATATTTGTAGGTGGTCCAATATTCGAATTAATTTTTATTCCTAGTGTATTTGGATCATTCTTTTTAATCCGGATTAAAAAATTATTTCAATAACTTCTTAATGCACATTAAGAAGATGATCCAAACACACTACGAATAAAAATTTATTCCAGATGTTAGACCACTTAAAAATAATACTCCAAATCTCCAAAAAATTTATTATTAATCATTTACGACTAATAATTTTTACTCCGAATAATTAATTCAAATTTTATTCTTAAACGATCCAAACAGACTAAAGTCTGTACATTTTTTTTATATAATAGTTAAAATAAAATGAAACGAGTATATATATATATATATATATATATATATATATATATATAAAAAGGTCGGCATGCTTATGCACCCACCGGAAGTTGGTCTATCTTTGGCAAATTCTTGACATTTACTTGGGAAGTAATTGAAAAAGGTTTTACAACTCAGTGACAAAATTATAATATAAATGGAGCTGCTTTAATCTATTTTTTTTTTCTTTCTTTTCTTTTTCATATTTCACGGTTCTCTTCGCTGATATTTCTAACTGTCCCACATTATCACGTACATATTGAAAATTGATTGTCTATTACAAATTTGTTTTTTTTTTTAAAGAAAATTTGGAAGTCTAAGTCATCTAATTTATTTTTAAATTAAATGTCTACGAAAGATTCTCCTAATTTCGAACATGTGATCTTTCACTCAAGATACATTATTTTTTTTCACTAGACCAAGAGCTGGTTTTCCATATTACAAATTTGTATATATATGAATTTGTTATCTTCAATTCAAGTGTTTCTCCAAGTTCTCTTTGTAGGAACTTGATGAGGAATTCATATCTTCTATCTGTAGAGTAACTTTTAATCACTTTATTACCTAAAAGGAGACCCGCCCGGGAGCCATAGCTTGCGGGGACAGAGGATAGGAGTTGAGACAAAAGCAAGCCCCTCACAACCAAGCATCCATTTCACTTCTTACACAGCCTAAACTTAGTGGAATACTCTGGTCCTGTGCAATACCGCCCCGGAAGGGCCCGGCGGCAAGCTCTCCATACAAATTGAACCGTATGATCATTGATGTCATAAGCTATGTGATTAATGTTGAGATTCGTGCAATCCGTTACTCTTAACCTTCGAAATTTTGTCGTCAATAATATCTGTAGGCCTCAAAAGATTTGCAGAGGATGTTGGTTCATTTCATCATTTGATGAGGTAGGTACATTTAGGGCTGAAACGATCAACGATCAACGATCAACGAAACTAAAATTCTATTTCGTCAACGAAAACGAAACGGTTAAACGAAACACTTTAGTTTCGTCACCGTTTCAACCGTTTTGCAGCCCTAGGTACATCTAATACTAGTCTAGTGGGCTAAATGTTCATAGATTTAGGAGCGTTGCTAGATAGGCCCGAGGAGCCCAACAAGTTGCAGTATAACAATAGAATATATGGGGTGTGTTTAGTTCGCTCACGAACAGTGGACAAACTAGGGACGAACTACGGCCCACGAACAACTCTTAGTTCATGAAAATCGGGAGATTAGAAACTAGCCAAGAAATTCACGAACAGTCTAGTTCGTGGGTTATTTGGTTCTCGCGAATTAGCCTAGTTTGCGAACTTCTAGTTCACTGATGGTGCCAAACACACCCATGACGTCAAAACAAGCTGTTGGACGGTTTGAAATTTGAAATCAGGTTATGGACTCGAAATCTGATTGGGAATTCTTTATGACATTTAATTTCAAAATAAATTAGAGGACATGACCCATTCTTTTTTTTTTAAAAAAAAAAGAAAAATGATGTCAAAACAAAGATATGTTGCAGCTAATGTCAATATTGATTGTTATCACTGACAGTTTATATATATTGTTTCAGTCTTTGCTTAATCAAGGTGTAAGGCACATTGCATTGCCAGGAATCGTACCCATAGGGTGTATGCCAAGAATCCTAACGGCCTATGTAAGCCCAAATTTGTCAGATTATGACTCAATCGGGTGCCTCCAAATATATAACAACATCAGCCAATATCACAACAGAATTCTACGAGACACTGTTAAACAGCTACAGATTGAGTTTCCGAAGGCAGTAATCAGCTATGCAGACTTCTACGAACCAGTCACCAAGTTCATAGAAAATCCAAGAATATATGGTGAGTAAACCAGTACAAAATTATTTAAATAAATTAAATTAGTAGAAGTTAATCTAGATGCCGTTTAATGCCTTTCTAATTTCATTTGAATATCACAGGGTTTACTGTCAACGGATCGCCTCTTGTAGCATGTTGCGGAGGTGGAGGGCCATATAATTATAATTCAAGCGCACAGTGCGGCCAACCAGGTGTTACTGCTTGTCCTGATCCATCTACTGTTAATTGGGATGGAACTGTCTTAACTGAGAAAGCAAACAGCATTATTGCCAATGGTTGGAGGAACGGTGTTTTTGCTTTTCCACCCATATAAGAGGCCTTCCTTACCATTCTAGCTAGATATTTCCTAAGTTATCATGTTGAATAATTTTCAAACAATGTAGTAGTCCTGAACTTGTATGCGTATATATATGCTCTTGTCAAGGACTCCAGCAGTTTCGAGTTTCGACCTTGGCACTTTTGTTGAGCATATGCAAGCAAGTACATCACTACGCGAAATTTTGGCTTCTGTAACGGTTAATAAAAGACTTCTGTAACGGTACACGAAACGTTACTGTAGCCCCCGTTACAGAATGTCTAATAACCGTTACAGATCTATAACGGTTATTCTCTAATAACCGTTACAGTAGCCAATCTTCTGTAACGGTTATTATCTAATAACCGTTATAGTATTATGCAAGGGAAATCTGGTATAGCTTTTTGGAGAACATGTGTAACGGTTATTCTCTAATAACCGTTACAGAAGCCACTCTTCTGTAACGGTTATTATCTAATAACCGTTATAGTATTATGCAAGGGAAATCTGGTACAGCTTTTTGGAGAACATGTGTAACGGTCATTCTCTAATAACCGTTACAGAAGCCACTCTTCTGTAACGGTTATTCTCTAATAACCGTTACAGATAATGTTTATAATAAAAAAAAATGAAATTATAATATTCTGTAACGGTTATTCCTTAATAACCGTTACAGAAGGTCCTTTTTTTTGTTTCGCTTTTTTTGATTTGGCTAGCCCAATTTGCTAGCCGAATTGGTACCAAATTGGTACCCAATTTACATTAGATAACACATGCAGCATACTGTTACAATTCAATCCAGTACTCCAAGAGATGCTTATCTGAACACTCATTAAAGCACGCAACTCTTCATATGATTACAATTCAAATTAAAGCACGCAACTCTTCATATTTTCAGTTTCAAACTCATCATTTCTACTATAAATGACCAAACTGTAGAACCCCACGCCTTTTCAGTTTCAAACTAATTTTTCACTTCTCCCTCCTATCTCTCTACTCAAAAACCAACCATGGAAAACCTTGATCCCATCAGAGTTGATGAAGACGACATCACTGCTCCGGCCAGTGCAGAGATCACCAAATCCATTGTCATCCAAACCATGGAAGGTGTAACTTTGCTTGATGTCATGATAGAGATGAGAAGACGCCTCCCTGCAGGACAACACAGAGTGACAACACTCCTAGAAAACCGATTTCTCATCATCGGCCCCTCTGAGCAATGGCGCGATGAGATGTTTAGAAAAGGCACTATTGAAATCACATATGGAAACAACATGAGGCGGCCATTTCCCATCCTCATTGATCCTCCAAGGGAACTAGACCCCAGAGCAGACAGTGTGAGGCTATGGGTAAGAATTGCTGATCTTCCATTTGGATGGTGCTCATGGTATGGAGCAAACATCTTTTTCCCTTTTGGTACAGTTTTACATGCTGATGCACCAACATACATGGGTATAGATGCCAGATTTGCTAGAGTAGAAGTATTGGTTGAACATAGGGATAGAATACCAGCCTCTCGTGCATTTGAATTACACAGAAGAAATGGAAAAATTGACCTACTTCGTGTTCAGTTTGTAGTTGAGGAACCACAAATCAGAAACCCACGTCATGAATACATCAAAGCTTTGCCTAGGATTGAATGGTCCCCTGCTGATGAGGCAAGACTGCAAAGTATCAATCCACCTGATAGGGTTGATTCTGGCAGTACTACAACCATGGGACAGAGCAAGAGAAAAGCCAAGAAAAAGGCTGCAAAAACCACAACCCCCAATAATACTCAAGCAAAAAAAAGGAAGATAGATGAGGTCATCCCCTCAATGATTACTAGATCACAAACCAAGGGAGGAAGCAGAACTAAGGAGACAGGAGTTCTCATTGGAGACACCAGGGTAATCAAACCTACAAGCTCTATTTCTAAAGGAAAAGGAGTACAAGAAGATCTTGAGGCACAGTTCAGGAAGGAGATGAAACAGGCTAGGAAAGAGAGCCACAGAGCTCAACATGAGGGCCCAGGGCACACCAGTGGGCCCAGTGTACCCCCTGGGTTCAACCTAAGCTCTCAGGAGACTGATACTGATGAGGATGAGGATGAAAAAACTGACACAGAGAGTGACAATACAACTCCTACTGAGGACCAATCAGTCGATGAACTCATGAAGACACCCTCAGAGGAGCCCAGCAAGATGTCATTCTCCACAGAAGGTAACTCTACATTTCTTTCTAGTAACAATATGTGCAGAAGTCCTAA
The DNA here is from genome assembly GCA_028095005.1 of Rhynchospora pubera. Classification (NCBI taxonomy): domain Eukaryota; kingdom Viridiplantae; phylum Streptophyta; class Magnoliopsida; order Poales; family Cyperaceae; genus Rhynchospora; species Rhynchospora pubera. The sequence goes on from CM051462.1 coordinate 179,191,014, forward strand.
ATAGCTTAGAGCATAGCTTCTTTCTAGACAATATGTTCAAAAGCCCTAAATAACTTCTATAGTTTAAATCCTACATAAATCCTAGTTTAGAGAATACATAAATCCTAGTTTAGAGAATAGCTCTACATAAATCCTAGTTTAGAGAATAGCTCTACATAAATCCTAGTTTAGAGAATAGTTTCTTTCTAGACAATATGTTCAAAAGCCCTAAATAACTTCTATAGTTTAAATCCTACATAAATCCTAGTTTAGAGAATACATAAATCCTAGTGTAGAGAATAGCTCTACATAAATCCTAGTGTAGAGAATAGCTCTACATAAATATACATTTAACTTTTTCAATAATTGCACTGACTTGAAAACAGACATGGAAAAAACCTTCATGGATTTGGCAAAGAAGCAGGAAGCAGCAAAGAAGAGCAATGGCTCTACTGATGACACATCCTCTACCTAGATGCTGCCCTTTTTTTTTTACTTCTCAGTTATTTATTGTTGTATTGTACTGTTAATGGCAAGAATTGTGTGATGTTTAGATGTATGTTTGTGATGTTTAGATACAGAATCAAGCTTGAAACAATATAAATTGCTCTTTAGTAGAAAGGTTTCTATTGACATTTGACATTTGTGGCCAACAGGCAATTTGATTCATGCGCATACCAGAGGTCAATAATACATATGCAAGGAGAAATTCAAAACTTAACACACAAAATTTCTTCATGTACACCTCTGGTATGCAATTGGCAGACACTATTGACCATAGCATTGTTTGTCAGCCTATGTAAATTGCATTGTTTGTCAACCGTAATTCAGCTCAATTATTAAGCTCAATTATTTGTCAATTACAACTTAAAAGCAAAAGGAAAAAAAGCAGTTAACCCTAAATCGCATATATATGAAAAAAGAGGAGTTTATGAAAGTACCGAAGAAATATAAAATTATCCAGTTTTCGATCGATTCGTTGAATCTGCTCTCCTTCTCCTTGTCGTTCTTTCGATCGATCCGTTGAATCTGCTCTCCTTCTCGTTCTTTCGATCGATCCGTTGAATCTGCTCTCGTTCTCATGAAAAAACCGAAATAAATAAGGAAAAAATATGAAAAAATACGATACAAATTTTTTGTTTTTTTACCTCAAATCTGCTCTCATTTTTGTTCTTTTTTTTTCAGAATTTTTATAAATTTTTTGCTATTTTTTGGAGTGAAACAGAAGGGATAAGAGAGGTATTTCTTTGAATAAAATGAAAAGAAGAGAGAAAGGAATGCGGCTGGGAAGACTTAACCTAAATACATAACCTTTCTGTAACGGTTATTTAAACAAACCGTTACAGAGGACTTATTACAGAAGATTGGCTTCTGTAACGGTTATTAGGTAATAACCGATACAGATAATGTTTATAATAAAAAAAAAATGAAATTATAATATTCTGTAACGGTTATTCCTTAATAACCGTTACAGAAGGTCCTTTTTTTTGTTTCGCTTTTTTTGCTTTGGCTAGCCCAATTTGCTAGCCGAATTGGTACCAGATTGGTACCCAATTTACATTAAACACATGCAGCATATCACACATATATCAAACATATATATAATCATGCATATTACACAAACAATAAACAAAGTATTTAGTTTGCCTCACAAGTATCAATCAAATCAGAATCTCAATATCAGAATCGTACAATATCAGAATCTCAATATCATTAATAGCTTAGATAGAAGTGCTTGGTTTGTCTTAAATTTGGTCAGAACGTACCTGAATCATCAATATCAGAATCTCAATATCAGAACACCTGAATCAAGTTGTAGTCTTCCGAAGAGGTGCTTGGTTTGTCTTAAATTTGGTCATAATTGTCAGAGAACTTCTTCAATTCTTCCTTTAATCTCTTTGCCTTCTCCTCTCCCTCCCCCATCTATTAATACTCAATCCCCTCTTGCTGCCTCTTCCACTTCTCCTCCTTTTTAGTTCTTTCTTCAGATATGGCAAACCTTCATGATTGGCAATTTGTGCCTATGAACAGTGCTGCTGAGTTTGAAGATCTCAGACCTGATCATTTAAATGTGTTTTACTCTCCTATACAAGATCTTGACCCTGAAAATGAAGTTCTGCACAGAGCGGCGATTGTTACATTCCAAGCAGAAGGATTACTTCCGCCTGATCTTGAGCACCGCTTGGGATTCAGACTTGCACGTCAGTTTGGTTTTGCAGTTCACCAGTATCGTCTCTCTCCAGTGCACCCAACCTCTGGAGATTTTCTTCTGGTTTGCCCAAATCAAGGGGTCAGGAATGAAATCTGCAGCCTAGGTGTCATTTACCTGCAGAATGTTAGATTGGTTCTAACAAGGTGGACTGAGCGTGCTGGTACAGTTTATGAACCTCCTCTTTATCGTACCAGAATCAGAATTACTGGTCCCCCTCTTCATCTCTGGAATAGAAGTGCCATTAACATGCTGGTGTCTGGGTTTGATTATCCAATTTTCACTGCTCCTCACTTCTCTGATGGGATCTTCCTTCATTTGCGTTTGCTTATTAAAGGAGCTCATCCCTCAGAGATCCCTCATCATTTGGTTATCTCTGCAGACCCTCGAGCTGCCAGAGCTAGGGTACATATTGAAGGTTTTGAACAAGTTGGAGGGCCCGCTGAACCACCTTTTGTAGGCCCCGGCAGGCCTTGGGTGCCTCCTCCACCTCCTCCACCACCTCCTCCACCACCATCGACTGACACCGATTCAACTTCTACTGAATCAGCTTCTGTTGCTCCTCCTACTGGATCAGCTTCTGGTGTCTCCTTGCCAGTACATTGTGCTACTGGTGATCCCTTTTTAGCCATTGCCTCTTCAAGTTTTCTGCCTTGGTTCTTTAATGCTATTAATGCCTCCTTTAATGTACAGCAGTTCTAAGTGCTTCTTCTCTTTGTCTTAAATTTTTTGTTTAGCTCTGTATGCTTTATGGCTGTAATCCTTAAATTTTCTTCTTGGAATATCAACAAAGAGCATTTTTCTTTACTTTGCCTTCACTCTCTTCCTTTTCTCACCTGATCTGTGTATTATTGCTAGCTACTACTTGATGACGTTTACTATATGAACGAAATTGATGCCTATATATATTCAAATTATTAACGAAATGCAAAATAATTTAAATAAAGAGGAGTTCATGAAAATATACTTTGAACTTCTGATCCGTTTGAATGTTGAAAAGTGCGCGCGACTGAGAGTTAGATGAGTGAGGATGATATTTTATTTATACATAACCTTTCTGTAACGGTTATTTCCAAATAACCGTTACAGAATCACTAAAAAAATAAAAACAAAATTATTTGCCTCTATGTAACGGTTGTTGGATAATAACCGTTACAGAATATAATAAATCTGTAACGGTTATTATCCAACAACCGTTACAGAAGGTTGATGCATTTTTTTCCCTGACCATGACGGAAATGTTATTACGGTTGTTTCATAATAACCGTTACAGATTTGTGGCGCCTATTTTCCCGCCTAATGCCTCACTATTCTGTAACGGTTATTTCAATAACCGTTACAGAAGTGCCGTTACAGAAGGTCCTTTTTCCCGTAGTGTGTCATCCTGGCGGATCGGTTACTAACGGGTTTCGGGAATCAAATCCGACCCCGCAACTCCAAACTAAACTAATTTTTCAAACAGAATGAATTACACCTAAATCTAATTAAACCTCAGATTTTTCAAACCCTAAATCTAATTTATTTACACAATTATTACACCTAAGGACCTAATAATAGAATGAATTACAGATTAATCCTAAACTAGTTCAAAGATTTTTACAAAGAGGTCCTGACGCAAAAATAATTCACAAACAGAGAGGTACCAACCTGGTACTAGGCCTGTACCAGTCGGACTCACATCCTCTACAGCCAAGGTTTTGGACTGTACCGTCCAGCCAAGGTTTTTGTACAAATTTTAAAAGTAAAATGTCAAATATAAATCGTTGATCGTGTTCAATTTCACCGGCGATGCATTTTCATATAAATTTTGTAAAATTTGGAGTTGATTTGATATTAGATCAAGTGGTCAACAAATGAACGAATATGGTTAACTATCACTGATTAATTCTAATACGTTCACAGTTTGGTCATTTAATCAAGTATCAAATCGACTCCAAATTTTATAAAACTTATATAAAAATGCATCGCCCGTAAAGTTGAACAAAATTAACGGTTTAGATTTAATATTTGAATTTTAAAATTTTTAAATATTAAAAAAATTAGCTTGGCTGTACCGTCCAGTCAAAGTACTTGGCTGTAGAGAATGTGAATCCTGTACCAGCCTAGTAACCAACCAGAAAGCAACATAGAACAAGTTTTACCCTAATTAACCAATAACCACCAATTCTACATTAATTTGATTCTAGAAGCTAAACAAGAAAAGAAGACAAACACAGATCCTAACAGAGGCAATCACAATGCTTGCACTTGCACAAACTCTAAAAGAAGCAACTAACAGTTCAAACAGAACATATCTAGGCATATTGAGGCAGTGCACAATCATAGCACTTTGGATGCCACAGTAAAAAAAATTAACCAATTCACTGTTCAAAGTAATGGCATGCCTCCACAGTTCATCCTTTCACAACAAAAGCAAAAGAGCGAGGGAGAGAGAGCGTGTAACAGTACCAAACCGAGAAAAGAAGCAAAGAAGAGAAGAGGAAGGAGATGTGCTCAGCCTATCCACTGTCCATCGTCGCTCGAGCTGCCTTCTACACTATCCGCCAACAAGCCGAGAGGGGGAGAGAAAAAGATCAAGTGTGAGGTTGTGAGAGGAGAGAGAAGGGAGAGGGATGCACTGTGGGTCTCGAGTGGAAAAGAGACTAGGGAGGGAAGCGGCGATAAAAAGGAAAGAAGAAGGGTTTAGGAATTAGGATTGAGCTAGACTGCTAGAGCCTGGTTTGGCGAAACCAAGGAGAAAACCAGAGGCGCGCAGAGAGGGGTCCCAAGCGGCTTCGATCCGATTGTCCAGAGAGAGGGAGAGAGAGATCGCAGTGGATTGGTCGAGGGATACGGAAAACAGGGGAAATTCAAAGAGACAGGAGATAAGAAGAGAGTGGGCTTGATCGGACGGCTCAGAAAAATCAATGGCTTAATCTTTCATCGAACGGTCCAGATCAGACGACAATGATTTTTGATTTATTTGATCAGTGAATTTTAGCTTTTAATACAATTTCAATCCATAGAAATTTAATGAGATAGATATTTGAATCTTTGTTAATTAGATTTATTTGTTTGCTTGAAGTTTTACTAAACTTACTAAACTTCACAATTTGATTTTCATTTTAAAAATATATTATATTATGATTAGGGAGCATTTCTCTGTTAAATTCAGATCAGTAATTAATTTTAACAATTTTAATTATTTCAGAAATTGACTATCAATTTTTGAAACTAAATTTTAGTTTTCGATTTTACGGGTTTTAACAGAATAAAGTGAATAAATATAAACGCGATGGCACATAATGATATGATACATAATAATTTCCATATTTTTCCCCACACTGACAACATTAATGAAAATTTTTTGGGTTTATATATAGAAACCGAGTGTTCTTTATCAACAACAGAAATATGCCGGAACATCATGCAATATCATACATATGTGTATCTGTAAATTAGAAAAATAAAATGGTCACCTTCATTATTCTTATTATTTGAAGACGGAATATGTGTATCATATGGAAAATAAATGTGTATCTTCATTATTCTATAAAAAAAGACGGAATATAAAAAAAGAACTGCTACTTAGGTTCGAAAAAAACACATTATAGTTATTAAAAGATAAAAAAAGAGAAAAAAGCCAGATTTATGCAATTATAAATGAAATAGATTAAAAACAATCACGACTGATAGTGTCAATCTCGATTATATCTCAATTTTTGAGGTTCCAATAGCCGATCCTAACCATTTAGTACGCCTTCCATGGTGAAATCTCACTGGACAACCAAATTTTACATTTAAAAAAAATAATTTATTATATTTTTTTATATTTTAAAAAAAATCATAATCTAAACAATTCTGGACCCTTCAATAAATAATAATTTTTTTTTAAAATATAAAAAATCATGAAAATGTAAATTTGCCCTCCAATGAGATTTCAATATGGAAAACACATTGAATGGTTCGAATTAGCCATTAGAATCTCAAAAATTGAGATATAATCGTAATTGACGGCTCCATTTGTCAGTCTAGATAATTTTAGTCCACCTCATTATAAATATGTTATACAGTCTTTTTTATTACTGTAAGCATTGAAGTGCAAAAAAATTAAGAGATAGGCTAAAATCAGCCACGACTGATGGATGCAATCGTCAGCTACGATCAAATCTCAATTTCAAGATTCTAACATTCGATCCGAACCGTTCATTGTGTTCTCCATATTGAAATCTCATTGAAGACTATATATAGGAGATACGGGACTTGGGCTAACATGAAAAAGGGGATCCAGTCTTTTCTTTCCTTTTTTTTCCTAACTAACTTTTTAAAATTATTGTAATTCATGAATAGCATTTATTAGACTTTGACTTTCTGTAGTGTCATGGGTTCTTATATATATGTGTAATGTGTTTGGTAGTGCACCGAATAAGCAATTGGTTCAAAAAGGTTATTGGTGCAACATCCACGGAACAAGCAAATCTAATAATGATTGAATTGTTAATTGGGGGCTTATTTTTATTTCATCTATATAGACAAATAAGAAGGTGGATTGCTAATTGGGACACAGGAGAGAGAAATATAACATTCAAATTTGAAATAGTCTATTCAACCCCAACATTCAAATTTGAGTATAGGATGAAGCCCGAAGGCATGGGTTCCTATATATGCTCACATGTCACATGTCGCTGTTTTCTTTTCCATACTTTCAATATTATTCCAAAAAAAAAAGGAAAAAAAAGTTTATGTGATGCATGCATGACACCCGAACTGATTTCTAAAAAAAAATTGTGATACAATTTTTTTTTTTAAATGCGGGACTCCGCATCATACTCCAAGTAACTCGACATGCTTAATTTATATATGCAGCGCATTGACCCGGAGCCCGGATAGATCCATATATCTCGCTAATTAAAAAATTTATATCCCATATGATTGCACAACATCTTATCTTGTATAATATTTTGCAAGTAGCAATAATCTATATAAATGGAGCTACAGTACTACGCACCGGAAAACATTTTACAACATTTGTCACTCACTTCTATTTTGTACGATACCAACAAATTTGGTGGAAGGTGTCGAACTATCATTTTTAGCGGGGGGAGAGGCACAGCCAGAATTTCTACACTCTGAGAGATATACTTTCTTCATTTCCAATAGGCCCTTTGTCCCATTTAAATGGAAAATATAACCCGTCCCAATTTTTTTTAAAAAAACATGTATAATTTAGTCAAAGGAGAGGAAAAAAAAAAGGCTGTCAAGTTGCTTCATATGCATTTTGGACTTCTATAAGGGGGTTTATATTGCTTAAAATTAATCAAACTTAACCAAGAACTAAAATGTTTGTTAGTCAAAACCAAAATATCACTTATTGGATAAGATATACAACCGAATTGTTTCAATTTTCTAGCCTACGGGAATTTAATTAGAATCTTCAAAAAAAAAAAAGTTTCGATTTCGCCACTACAAGTACAAACCCTACACTTTTGCGTTTGACAAGACCGTCTTTTAACCTTCAAAACAAAAAGAAAGTCAACGCAGCTCTGTTTTCTCCGACTATAATTACTCTCTTCTCGTTTTCAACTCTGCAATCGTCAAACAATGAAACTGCTACTTTTTTGCTTATTCCTAGTCAGATCATGCCATGGCAATAGTAAGCCTGATTCACCTCACTTCACATCAATATTTAGCTTTGGTGACTCTTTCGCCGACACTGGCAACTTGGTTGTTCTAGCAACCCCTGTTTTGAAAGACATATGGATTGATATGCCTCCTTATGGAGAGACCTTTTTTCGCCACCCCACTGGACGGTGCTCTGATGGAAGATTGGTCCTTGATTTCTTAGGTAATTAATTAGTTATGTTCAATTTTTTTTGAGTCGTAATATAAAATTTTGTTAAAAATTAAAAATTATCCGTTTCTATTTATAACTTGATATTTATCAGAACTTATTATTCTCATCTAATTTGATGTGTTGAGTACTTGAGTAAATGCAATAAGCTTGAATTAATGACTGAAAAATGTCATTGTTTTTGGAGTAAAGTTTTTGTACCACAAGTTTAGGGTGCCACAAAATGTCACAATTTTACTTTTTCGTTGATATTTTAAATTTTAAAATGTAAATTTCGAATCTCAACCGTTGATTGTCTTCTTTTTAAAGAATTATGCCTTTTCATATAAATTTTATAAAATTTTCAATTGATTTAATATTTGATCCAGAGGTCAAACCATAAATGTATTATAATTAATCTGTCATAGTTAATCATATTTATTTATTTATTAACCTCTTGATCGAGTATCAAATCAACTTTAAAATTTTTATAAAATTTATATGAATATGCATTGCTTGTTAAAATAAAAAAGATCAACGTTTTAAATTTGACATTTATATTTCAAAATTTAAAATATTAATAAAAAAATAAATTGTGATATTTGGTGGCACCATAACCCTCCTCTTATTTTTATTACATAGATAATAATTATCTATGTATTTAATGCATAGATAATATTTTTCCTTACATACTTTAATACATTTATCATTACTAAGTTCATTATAAAAATATTTCTCCTTTCTGAAACATAGCTCAAAATTTTTCCCTGCCTTTGGTCCCGCCTTATTTGGAGCACAATTCAAGCTTTGAACAAGGAGCCAACTTTGCTGTCGCCGGTGCAACTGCATTGGATTTTGCATTCTTTGTGAACAACAACCTCTCAAGTCCATTTATGTTCAACGGTTCCCTTAGCGTCCAGCTCGGATGGTTTGCTGATTTAAAGCCTTCCCTTTGCAAGAGCTATGAAGGTTAATTAGTGTTCTCTGTTCGAACATAATTAATTTGTAAAAACAAATGATACTTCACTTATTTTATGTTCTTGGCTTCTTGCATTGGTATTACAGAATGCCAGGAGTATTTTCGCACGTCATTGTTTATTGTTGGTGAATTTGGGGCCAATGACTATGCTTTTATGATGTTTGGTGGCAAAACTCTTGAGCAAATCCATGGTTATGTGCCTATGGTCATTGAAACAATTTGTGCTGCGGCTGAGGTATACATCTTTTACATTATTTTTTGTGCCGAACCACTTTGTATTGTTACATAATCTGATCTTTTGCTAGATAATCACATAATACGGCAGGTCAGCAGATGTAATAGAATTTTTAGTGCAAGAGATCAATTTCTTAAGTGATTAATTAACTTTCTACTTTAACAAACATGTGAGTTAAGGGAATTAACCATAAGCAACATTGCAACAGGAATATCCTGTATAACTCATTAGAATCAGGATGAATTATAGAACAGTATCACCTTAAAATTAATTCATGAAACAAACAACTGAAAATATGCAAATTTACATAGAGTCTAATCAAACAAGGTGCGAAGACTGTTGTTGTACCCGGCATATGGCCAGATGGATGCACACCTGCAAATCTGGCACAAAACACTAGTAGGCCTATAGAAGACTATGAGCCTGAAACAGGATGCCTCAAGGACCTGAACGATTTATCGAGGTACCACAATTCAAAACTCTTAAAGGCCGTAAAGAAATTACAACAGAAGTATTCGCATGTGAGGCTTATCAATGCCGACTATTATCAACCCATAATGGATTTTGTAAGGACGCCACACAGCTTCGGTAGGCCTTCTTTTCTTGTATTCACTTGAGATTAATCCATTTATTCGTTGAAAAATGGTACCTTGATGTATTTGACTGAAGAGTTTAGTATTATTTTATAGTTCCCTATATTCACTTTCAATAAACTATATAACTCATCTAGTTAGCTTTCGATAGTATTAAATGGGAAAAAAATTTAATTATGAAAGGTGCCAAATCGGACTTCTATCTATGGCACTACTATAATGACAAGAAATTGGTCAACAAGTCTTTAACTTCTAAGCAAAGGAATATTGAATAAACCAGGAATTGTACCATGCCCAACAATACCCAAACTTAGCAATGTTCATGAATGAGCTTTTTCCCATCGGGGAAACATGAATAAGGAAACCCCAATATGCACAAAAGGACAAAAACAAAAAGAATGACAAAAATACAAAGCTGATATTAAACCTTTAAATGTAATATACCCGCTTTTATTGTTGTAGGATTTATCGACACCCCTTTAAGAGTTTGTTGTGGAAATGCAACCAATCAATACAACGTAAACCTGACTGAGGTATGCGCCATGCCAGGAGTTGGATCGTGTGAAAATCCCCTGGAATATGTCAATTGGGATGGTGTTCACTTAACCGAAGCTGCTTATCACCACATTGCCCAAGGGTGGCTCACAGGCCCTTATGCTGAACCACCAATACTCAACAGCGTTGACAATTAAAGGAATTCTAGCTATGTCAGTAGAATCATAACAAGTTCAAAACCATGTACACTTCAGTAATTTTTTTCTGTTGTAAGAGATGAAGTCAATGAAAATAAAAAAAAGGCAAGAAAGACAATTGCCATCCAATTATTGCTTACTTCTTTAACTAACGGAAATAATTTATTCAATCGATGAATAATTTGAGATATTACAGCTTGTAACCCTATCAAATTAATGTGCATGTTTCACCATGATCTTCATCTTAAATTGAGCTTCTTTTTTATGTGAATAACATTCATTTGGACACATTAGCAACTAGTTCATTTTCTTTTTTGAAAGCAATTGACCCGTGAAGTCAAAACCCCCGAGTAGTGCGATCTGGATACTTCTCTAAAAATCTTTTTCCTTGTACTTCCCACCTCTTCTACAACACCTTGGCTTCCTTCGTTTATCTGATCCTTTTGATTTCCTTCTCCTCGCTCTATTTAGTATTTTTCGTTTACTTTTCATTTAATTCTTCTTCTTGTATATGAACAGCGCCCTTGGAGTTTTTCTAGAAGTTCAAACTCGAATGCTCGTTTCAATATATGACTCTAGAAAATTTCAGTAAAAATTTTAAAGATTTGCTTCAACATCGCGCGAGTACAAGAGATTTTGGTAAAAATTGAAAGGGCTCCTACAAAATCCTAACATATTTCAGTAAAAATTTAAAAAGGCAAGCTGGTTCCAATAAAGAGCCGGTAGAGATTTAAGATAATAGATCCCCAAAAATGACTTATTTTGCTATAGAACCCTAACATATTTCAGTAAAAATTGAAAGAATTTGTTTTGATCTGGAGCACTAAGAGATTTTCATAAAAATTGAAAGGGCTCACTTGATATAAAGTCCTTAGAAATTTTGGTAAAAATTCAAAAAGCTCACTTTGATATAGAACCGTACGTCAAAGATTTTGGTAAAAATTAAAAGGACTCATATTGATGAAGAGCCCTTAGAGATTTTGGTAAAAATTGAAAGGGTTAACTTTGATACAGAGCCCTTAAAGATATTAGTAAAATTGAGAAGGCTCACTTAATTTGATACAGAGCTTTTAGAAATTTTGCTAAAAATTTAAGGGACTCATTTTGTTATGATACAGAATTCTTAGAGATTTTAGTAAACATTGAAAATTTTTGTTCTGATAACGAAAATTTCTAAATATTCAAGCTAAGCTAGAGGTTTTTCCAAAAACAATCGCTACCTTTCAAAAATACAAGCACTTAGGTTCTCATCTCCACTCTTGTTCAACACTTGCCTCCGTGTCCAGCTTGGATGATTTGTGGAGTTGAAGCCCTCCCAATACAGTTTCCGTGAAGGTCGTTCTTCTTTAAACTTGATTTATATAAGAAAAATAGTTCTTCAATTATTAAAATTTTTGCATTGTTACTATAGAATTAATGCGCGCTAGGATTATTTTAGTAGATAACTATTTATCATTGGACAATTTGGAGCGAACGACTACGTGTTTATGTTGAAATGTTGAATGTTAGCATAACTGCATAAGTCTTCCACAAATGAATGGCTATAGTTCTTTACAATAATTTCACCTGCAAGGCTGCAACCGAGAGGTATATTTTTTTTCCACCAAATTTAGTGCTGAACCAGTTTTATATTGCTTCATAATCCGATCGATCTTCTGATCTTTTGCTAGATACTTTTGCAAAAGTTTTACCAAGTAAGCAATTAAATTTCTGTCTTCACATAGGATCCGTTTGGATTGGTTAGGAAGAAAAAATATGAGAAGAGGGTGCGTTTGGATAGGTGTGGGAAGAAGGGAAGAAGGGAAGAAGTGGGAAGAAGTATTGGGAAGTGTGTAATTTTGTGAAGAGTTTGGATTGTTTATAATTTTTTTTCTTCTTCTTCCTTCTTCTTCTTCTTTCTTCCAACGATCCAAACGCTGCCAGAAAGAAGAAAAAAATTATTATAAACAATCCAAACTCTTCACAAAGTTACACACTTTCCAATACTTCTTCCCACTTTTTCCCTTCTTCCCTTCTTCCCACACCTATCCAAACGGAGCCATACTCCGTGAGAAAGAAATTAGGCAATTAGACAACCCAACTGATGGTTTTTGTGACTATTTAGCGAAAGACAACAAAAGAACCATGCATAACCTTGAATGAATAACAGAACAATATCATTCCCAATTTATGCCAACTATAAGTTATGATGCCTGACATGCACCATAAACAACAACAAATAATTAAAAAAATTTAACTAGAGTTTAACACGACACGGAACCAAAACGTTCATTCCACCAGGCATATGACCACAGTGATGCACACACCAGCATTTCTTAGCTAGCAGGAAACACTAGTAGACCAAAAACAGATTATGAAACCAAAACAGGGTGCCTGACGGACCCCAATTTTGAACTCTGAAAAGGGCTATTAGATTCATTCCACTAATGCCCTGACCGGAATGGGACTTCGATGGGATTTCATTTCATTTGGTGAGAATAGAATTGACAGGAAATGATATCTGATATCTCATTTTTATATGCATATTTTGACCATACTTAGCACCAAAATAACACTCAAACCAATATAAATTGTCTCATAATTAACTGTGATTTTCAGGATATTTGGTACTGCCGCCGCTTCTTTGTTCTTTTGTAGAATTCTCGTGAAGATTGAAGACTAGACACGCAAACAAGACGAATTGGAGCTTAGGTCACTGCCAGACGTCTCATTCCTGGCCCACAGACGCATGAAATGGACTAGAGAAGGCCTACAAGCACCATGCCAAGCCTGGATCTCACATGAATGCTCAGACTCCACCTTTCGGCCCAGACCAGCAGAATTTCGGTCCGAAATTCTGAAATTTCGGTCCGAAATTCCATGTATTGAAAGTTTTCTTATGGCAACTCGAAAGGAAGGAAACTTCTCTCTGGCCCTGGCCGCCTCTGGGATTTTGCTAGGGTATTTATATGCGTTTTTCTTGACCAGAAAGCATCCATTATTCGCTCTAGAATATTTTCCATAATTTGCACTTGTGTTCTTGGCTCTTTTCACGGGATTGGGGATTAGGTCAGAAGTTGGACAAGGCGGCAGCACGTCCAGAGTTTCTCTCATCGATTCCTTAGCCCTGAGACAGCGATATTCGCATCGGATATTTCGGTTTACTCTTTTATGCTTATGCTTCGTTGTTTCATGGCTTGTATCGTACTTATTTACATGATATTTATTGTTTTAGTTATAAACATGTTAGGCTAGACTTTATTATGATGTTCTAGGGATAGTTAGTAGATAAATTTGGTGAAATATTATGACTTGATCATTTATGATATGTTATGTGATGAGTTTTGTTGAGATTGATCTCTTGCTTAGTTAGTTTGATTAATTGTTTTATTGTCTATCTATTGATGTCTGCAGCACCGTTAGGACATTAGTCAAAATCAATTAATTGAATTGTTAAGTACATGAAATAAACCAACGCTCGAAAGAGGAGGTTAGATGCGACTGATAGGTGCATCTTTTATCGATCTGACAGGACCTTAAATATTTCTAGAACCCTGACTTAACTCACTTAAACAATCAGCTTAGGACGAAAGTACACGTTGATTGTTTACGAGGCGAAAACCAAGTTCCAGACCAAGTTAAAATCGAAATCGTGAAAACTGAGATTATAACTTAGGTCTGGTTGTTAAGTACCCTTTACATAACATCGTCTAGAGATATCAAGTCGAAATATTCATTCTAAAGCAATTTCAGTCCAAGGTACTAAGAATTTCGGACCGAAATCCTTATATTTCGGACCGAAATTTGCCTCTGTCTAGACCATAATCGAAGACTTAGGTGCTTTAGAGCCAAATTACTTGAACACTAAACCCCTAGGACATCTCTTGCATTCATTTGGACATTTTAAAACAGAAAAATCAACCCAAAAATATTTTATAATTATTTAATTAGTTTTCAATTGTTACTTAGTTATTTTCTTTAAATTAAATCCTCACAATTTTTATTTGTCTAGCTTTTAAGAAAAACTAAGTCCGGTACTCATTTTTTACCGTCCTTTGGGTTCGACCCTTAGCTTTACCAGAACGATTAGTAAGGTAGAACAAGGTTATAAATTCATTTGACCTAGGTTTTAATTCCCTTATCAAATTGGCGCCGTTGCCGGGGACGGTATTGATATCGAGTACTTATTTTAGTATTAAGAGACTAGATTTTTTTTTTCTTTTTTTATTTAATCTTTTCGTTGTTAATCTTCTTACTTTCAGGTTGAGAACTGGCCGGGAAACCAAAGAAAGGCAAGTCAAAGCCCGCAATTGTGCGCAAGTACTTCACCAGGGGACTTGACTCAGACCTAGAACTTTCGGACCAAGCAACCTCGAGCCAGGCCCACTCCGTAGCTCAATCAACATCCGAGACAGTACAGATTTCGGACCGAAATTTCCAAATTTCGGACCGAAATTTTGAGGTGGTGACTGAAACAGCGGGCGAGATGGCAGCCAATCAGGGCCCAGTCAACGTTGAAGCAGAGGCCCAGCGGCTGGAGAACCTGAGACTTCAGCTCGAACAAAGGGAGGCCAGACTTGCAACCGATCGCGCCAATGTTGAGACTCAAAGGCGAGCACTAGAAGATGAAAGGCGGCGATGGGAGCAGGATGACGAAAGTGTTCATGGAAATTCAGATGGAGAGGAGCAAGGGGGGCAGAACAGATCTCTCATGGACATTGCAGCTCCAAAAGCCAGCCACGTGGGTGGCCCTGTGGTGATTCCAGGGATTGAAGCCAACAACATGATAATCACCGCCAACCATGTAGCACTTGTGCAACAGAATCCGTTCTACGGAGATGACAAAGAGGACCCACACGCTCACTTACAAACTTTTCTTGATTGCACACGTTTGGTTAAAATTAATGGTGTATCCCAACAGGCCATTAGACTTTTGTTGTTTAGGTTTACTCTTAAGGACCGAGCCATCAAATGGTACAAAACCTTAAAAAGAGGGTCTATTAGGAGTTGGGACCAAATGGCACAAGCCTTCCTTGATAGGTATTTCTCTGCCGACAGGGCTGACACAATTAGGAAGGAAATCAATAATTTTCACCAAAAGGACAATGAGTCAATGAGAGATGCATGGGAACGTTTTAGGGACTTAGAAAACTCTTGTCCACACCATGGTATCCAAGATTGGATGGTGATTAAGGCTTTTCACAGTGGTCTATATGACAACATTAAAATTAACCTTGATTCTCTTTCAGGTGGCGCATTTAAGCGACTGGATGCAGCACAGGCACGAGACAAAATTGATGAATGTGCTAGGAATTACGAGTGGTATCCGATTCCCAACAACCGCCGCCCGTCTAGCAAGCACCAAGTGAATGAGATCACAACAAGAGACTCGAGGATTGCCGAGCTCGAAGCGGAATTAGCGGCATATCAGTCACTTCAAGGCACCCACCTCAATTCCAACACTTGTGGAGCATGCGGCGAAGAAGGGCACAATTCCATTGATTGTCCACTTGCGCGAGGAGGCGGCGATGGGCATCAATTCAACTCGCTTAACAGCGAACCTTCTTACTTTCCTGGACACATCTTTAGTCGCAGTTACTCTTTGAGTGATCGAGAACAAGCCAATTGGGCAGACATGAATCACCCTAATTATCACAACAATGAAGATAGACCTTTTGTGCCAAGGAACCAGTACAAAAACACCAACCAACCAACTTTGTATAAAAATACCCAATTTAACAACAACGGTCGTGACCAACCTTTTCCAAGAAAAGCTGTTTACAATAGAGAGGGTGTACCACCAGTTGTCCAAAGCTTTATGCATGAACAGGGTAAATTTAATCAAATGTTGACTGAGGAACTGAAAACTAACGCTGGAACTTTGAACAGGTTGGAACAAATGATGGAATCACACTTTTCGAGGCAGCAAGGGAAGCTACCGAGCCAAACAGAGGTGAATCCTAACGCCCAGTGCAAAGCTTTGCACACATTGAGGAGTGGCACGCAATACATGGACCCGCCAATGCCATTTGAGGCGGACGAGCCACCAAACAACAAGGGCAGGGAGGTCAAGGAGACGAAAGGGCCATGTTTGGAACGAGCCCTACCTTCCCCACCTCTCCTGGACTCAACCAACACAACTGGAGCTCAGTTCGGCGCGCAGACAGAGCAACACCACCCAATTGAGCCAGAATTTCGGTCCGAAATTCAGAATTTTCGATCCGAAATTTCTGGCCCAGAAGGTGAAAAAGGCCCTCCAGAGAAGAAAAAGGGAGTAAATGCAGTCCCAGAGCCTTCTTACCAGCCCCCTATACCATTTCCTAGAAAGTTGGCTAAAGAAAAAGAGGATATCCAGTTCATGCGATTTTGGGAGATGCTAAAGGAGGTCCATATCACCATCCCCTTCTCTGATGTGTTCACTAGGGTACCCATTTATGCCAAATTTCTCAAGGAATTGTGCACTGGAAAGAGATCCCTAGAAGAATTGAAGGCGATAGTTCTGACAAGGATGAGCAGTGAGGCCCTAAAAAGAAAAATGCCACCTAAACTAGGGGATCCAGGGAAGTTTGTTTTGCCTTGTCTTATTGGAAAGGAGTTCATCAAACAAGCACTGTGTGATATGGGGGCAAGTGTAAGCCTGATGCCCAAGTCAGTTTTTGAGAGGATAGGATTTGGTGAATTGTTGCCCACAAACATCACAATTCAGCTTGCTGACTCATCAAAGCGTTTGCCCATGGGTGAAATCAAAGACATTCCAGTGCAAGTTGGCAAATTCCTTGTTCCAGGCGACTTTGTGGTGATGGACATGGAAGAAGACAGAGAGGTTCCAATCATTTTGGGGCGTCCCTTTTTGAGTACCGCAGGGGTGATGATGGATGCCAGAGAAGGCACGATCTTGGTTAGAGTGGGAGGAGAGACGCTTCGCTTCTCCATCAAGCATGCCATGAAATACCCTAGCGCCAATAACCACCATTGTTGCATGATTGAGGAAACCGAGCCAATTGTTGAAAAATTTCTTGAGGACCAATATGAAAATGCTCTAATCCTGTATCAAAATTTTCTTTCTGATGTGCAGGAATCCATTGGAGTACAGGAGAGCATGGAGGAGTTTGAAGGCGATCAGGAAACTGACGAAATTGCCCTGCCAGAGGAAGTCAACTCAGCAGATACCGAAAATTTCGGACCGAAATCCAAAATTTCGGACCGAAATTTAGCACCCCAGATCGAATTAAAACCTCTTCCAGCCACTCTCAGGTATGAATTTCTCGATCCAGATCAAAAATTTCCTGTTATTGTTAATTCTAGATTGGATGCAGATCAAACAGAGAGACTTTTGGTGGAACTTCGCGCCCACAAAGGTGCAATTGGCTACTCTATTGATGATTTAAAGGGTATCGATCCCTCAATTTGCACTCATAGGATCCTCTTGGAGGAGGGCCACAAACCATCCATTGAAGGGCAGAGGCGACTCAACCCTAATCTCAAGGAGGTGGTCAAGAAGGAAATCCTCAAACTCCTTGATGCAGGCATTATTTATCCAATCTCAGATAGCAAATGGGTGAGCCCAGTGCATGTAGTGCCCAAGAAGGGAGGAACAACAGTGGTGAAGAACGAAAAAGATGAGATGATTCAGACAAGAATGGTGACTGGATGGAGGATGTGTATCGACTATCGCAAACTCAACACCGCTACGCGAAAGGATCATTTTCCACTTCCATTTGTTGACCAATTGCTTGAAAGACTTGCTAATCATTCTTACTTTTGTTATTTAGATGGTTATTCTGGTTTCTTTCAAATCCCTATCCATCCAAATGACCAAGAAAAAACCACTTTTACCTGTCCCTATGGTACTTATGCATATAGGCGTATGCCTTTTGGTCTTTGTAATGCACCTGCAACCTTTCAAAGGGCCATGATGGCCATTTTTTCGGATTTTATTGAAAAAGAAATGGAGGTATTTATGGATGATTTCTCTGTTTATGGCACTTGCTTTGATTCGTGCTTAGCTAATCTTTCTAAAATCTTGCAGAGATGTGAAGAAGTTAACTTGGTTTTGAATTGGGAAAAGTGTCATTTCATGGTGCAACAAGGAGTCGTGCTTGGACATGTGGTCACATCAAGGGGCATAGAAGTTGACAGGGCTAAGATTGAGGTGATAGAAAGGCTTGACATGCCGAAGAGTGTGAAGGACGTTCGGAGTTTCTTGGGACACGCTGGATTCTATCGTCGATTTATCAAAGATTTTTCTAAAATTGCTAAACCTCTAACAAACCTCTTGATTAAAGACAATGAATTTATTGTAACTGATGAATGTCTTGATGCTTTTTGTAGGTTAAAGGAAGCCTTAATCTCGGCCCCTATCTTACAACCACCTGATTGGAGCCAACCATTCGAGCTTATGTGTGACGCGAGCGATTATGCAGTTGGAGCGGTTCTTGGGCAGCGCAAAGACAAGAGGCCAGTGGCTATTTACTATGCTAGCAAGGTGCTGAACCCTGCCCAAGTCAACTACACGACCACGGAGAAGGAACTTCTTGCCATCGTCTTCGCGCTTGACAAGTTCAGATCCTATCTCGTTGGTTCCAAGGTGATCGTGTACACAGACCATGCAGCAATTCGCTACCTCCTCAGCAAAAAGGATGCCAAGCCTAGACTGATTCGTTGGGTGCTACTTTTGCAAGAATTTGACCTTGAAATCAAGGATAAAAGAGGCTCTGAAAATTCAGTCGCTGATCATCTCTCTCGCTTACACTCAAATAAAGATCAAGAAACTGAAATGCCTATAAACGACTCTTTTCCTGACGAAAAATTGTTCTCTGTGCAGGAAATTTTGGGGGCAAAATTTGAAGATGTGATGGCTGAGATCGCGTCTGTAGCAGAAATTTCGGACCGAAATTTTAAAATTTCGGACCGAAAATTGGGAGAAAAACAGAAGGCAGAAGAGCCTTGGTATGCAGATCTGGCTAACTTTCTGGCGAGTGGCTACTTACCCTCTGACATGACTTCCCAGCAGAGAAAGAAGTTGAAATCAGACTCGAAGTACTACTTTTGGGAGGAGCCATACCTTTTCAAACTTGGAATCGACAACATTTTTAGGAGGTGTGTGCCACACGACGAAGTTAAAGGTATTCTTGCAAGCTGCCACTTCTCTGCCTATGGGGGCCACGCGTCATTTTCAAAAACAGCAGCCAAAGTGCTCCAATCAGGTTTTTACTGGCCTTCTCTTTTCAAAGATGCTCATTCTTTCGTTTCTTCTTGTGATCAATGTCAAAGAACGGGCAACATTTCCAAAAGGAATGAAATGCCTCTTAACCCTATTCTTGAAGTTGAAATTTTTGATGTATGGGACGTGGATTTCATGGGGCCATTTCCAAGTTCACATGGATTTGAGTATATTCTGGTAGCTGTTGATTATGTCTCAAAATGGGTGGAAGCAATTGCATGCAAGGCGGCAGATTCAAGCTCAGTCATCCGTCTTTTCTCTAAGATTATCTTCCCACGATTTGGTGTGCCAAGGGCGGTGATAAGCGATGGTGGCAAGCATTTCATCAACCGTTACTTTGATGGCCTTTTGAAGAAACATGGTGTCATTCACAAGGTGGCTACAGCCTATCACCCTCGAACAAGTGGGCAAGTTGAAGTGTCCAATAGGGAAATCAAAAGCATCTTGGAGAAGACGGTGGCTCGTTCGCGCAAGGACTGGGCCAGCAAACTTGATGATGCACTTTGGGCCTATCGAACCGCCTTCAAGACACCCATTGGCATGAGTCCCTTCAAGCTAGTCTATGGCAAGCCGTGTCATTTGCCAGTTGATTTCGAGCACAAGGCATACTGGGCAACTCGTGCCATCAACATGGATTTGTTAAAAGCTGGTGAAAAGCGAATATTAGACTTGCACGAATTGGATGAGGTACGCCTAAACTCCTATGAAAATGCTAAATTCTATAAAGAAAAAACAAAACTTTTGCATGACAGGAGAATTTCAAGGAGAGAATTCAAGGAAGGCGACTTGGTACTTCTATTCAATTCACGATTGAGACTTTTCCCTGGCAAGTTGAGGTCGCGATGGTCTGGCCCGTTTCGCGTGGTAAAGGTTTACCCTTTTGGTGCCATTGATATTTGTGATAAGGATTCGGAGCCTTTCAAGGTCAATGGGCAAAGACTAAAGCATTATATAGCCAATGAAGACATAGCGAAAGTGGCTAGTTTCTACTTCTCCGAACCTCCAAGTGAAACTTAGCCAACGACGGTCAAGCTAATGACCTAAAACGAGCGCTCCTTGGGAGGCAGCCCAAGACTCTATATCATCTCTTCTCTCTATTTTAATTCTATTTTTCACACATGTTAAAATGTCTTATACGTTGTTAAAAAAAAAAAAAAAAAAAAAAAAAAAAACGTGGTGCGATTCATACGAATCAGAAAATAAAAAATTATATATATATAATAGATATAATAATTCTATATGTTATTGTAGTATTTAATCATTTTTATCTGTTTGGTGTTGGAAATCCAAAACAAAAAGAAAAAGAAAAGAGCAAAATTGATCGGGGCATCATGAAGAAAGTAACTCGTGCCAGAGCACCTATGGCCCGCAAGAATCAGGCCTTCGCACGACCTCATACGAGTTACACCACGAACAATTTTGGGAATCACACGAAATGGAGATGTTCTTGCCAATTTCTGCAAATTCCAGAGACAAAATCAGGATCTACTTTACTGGAAAATTAGCACCCATTTTTCTTGATTTACTGTCAAATTTGCGTGATGAAATGAACCATAGAACATATGTTTTAGCACATCAAATTGTAAATTTCGGACCGAAATTTTGGTTGGGCCCTTCTGTTTTAATTCCATTTTAAATCCTTTTCAATAGGCCTTCATGCTGTTATACTCTACTGGGCCTAAATAATGGTTTTCGCTGTTTTTACTGCAGGCCCAATCCGTGTTGGTATGCTTTTCTTAATGGATGCAATCCTCCTAGTGCCAAAACCCATTTGCCCTTTACCCAATCCGAAACCCAGAGACACATCAATACACCCCTTCATCTCTCTCCTTCCCCCCCATTCGAAAACCCCCAGAAATTGAAAACACAGAAAAAGAAACGCCTACTAAAAAACCGCCCCTCTTTCTCTACCACTCGCACCCCTTCCCCTTCCACCATTCTCACAGATCGAACCACCCTTAGAGGCGCCTCTCTACCCTCTTCCTGCTAGAGCTTTTGGTTTCTCAAGAGGCGGCTTCATTACGACGAAATTTTGAATTGAAGTTGGCGACCTTAGACCAAAACCAATCCGAAATTTGGTGTCCTACCCCACCGAGCGACTCTACGGCACTTTACCTCACATAATCTCACTACCTGGGCCGTTCTCTCTATCTTTTCGGCATTGTTTTGCATTCTCTAGGGTTTAAGGTTGGTGTCTCTCACTTTTTCTGTTGGGAATTGGAATTTCAGGTGAAGAACAGAGGGAAAGAAAGGAACACAGGGAATTTGGGGAGTCAACCTGGGGTGTTCTCAAAGAATTGACGCAAAATCACAAAACCAGGGACTTCTTTGCATATTTTTATCACAAATTTCGGTCCGAAAATTCCAAATTTCGGTCCGAAATTTTGGTTCTAACAATTGGTTTCTGGTGAAAGATGGAGTATTTTAGGAGGAAGACAAGGTCTCAAACTCTTGGTGCGGGGGCTCTTCCAGCAGGCAGCCCCGATTGGGCAGCAATGAGGCCAGGGACCCTGAGGCAGCGAGGTATGAGCCCGCGGCGGGATTCTATATGCCGACGAAGTGGCAATTTGACAATTACAAACGGCTCATGAGGCGTCCCATTGAGCACACTAGGTTGGTTGACTTAGAGGTGCTGGCAGATTTGGGGATTAAGGAGGAATTTCTAGAATTGACTGCACAAGTTGGTTTTACCAAACGGTTTTGGGAAATTGGGCAAGAAGCTTACAAAAGGTACACTCTTGAATTTCTCTCTTCATTGAAATGGGTTAAGCACAACGGGGAGGATTGGATTGAGTATAGGTTGAACAACCATGATGTGAAAACCAAACCTGATGTGATTGGAGACATGCTTGGGTTGGAACCCGGATGTGCAGTCATAAATCTCAAAGGAAAGGGGAGTAAGGGACGGAGAGATAGGGTTTGGAGCAGGATTACACGATCCCCAGGTTCCGATACTTTTATCCATCTGATTGAGCACCCAACCTTGAGGATTTTGACCCGTGCCTTAGCTTCCATGGTGTTTTCTCGCGGTGAGACCATGAGACGTGTTGTCTCGGAGGACCTATTACTCTTGGATCAGATCCTCCAGCCCGAGCCACAGAAATTGTGCATCATCAAGCTCATGATAGATCATTGGATTGACCAGCGCGATCAGCGCGGTACTGGGGCCATTTCTATGGGGGCCTATGTGACATGCATTGCACTTGCCGCGGGTGACCCGTTACCAGAGCATACAGAGTGCACTGCTTGGTCTTTCACTGACGCAGATAGGTACAGGGAGATGGGATTTTTGGAGATTGAGGATGCAGGGCCATCTCTCAGGTACAGGTGGAAGATGAATCGCCGTCCAGACATTCTTTTGCCATATCCACATAGGGTTGACCCTTCTGATCCTTCCACCTGGCTAGTTCTCATGGACCATGCAGCCCCAGTATCTCAGATGGGCCCAGCACCTTCGCGGCGGGAGCCTCCACGTTCTGACATGCCAGAGAGCTCTCATAGGCCAACAGCTCCTGTTGAGTACCCCTCATGGTATGGAGAGTTGAGTGGCATGGTGAGGACCATCCTGACTACCTCTACAGCTACACAGGCAGCGGTCGCGCGTCAGGAGCAGCGTTTGGATGAGTTATCTCGTCTCGCCAATGCCAACCACCACTACCTGCGTTACAATCAATGGCCGCCAGACTGGATATCTTCCCCTTCTGACTCGACTGTCCCATCCGCTGGTACTCCCGGACAGCCGCCTCATGACGCCCCGCCCGAGGGGCCTCCTCCTCCTCCCTTTTGATTCGGTACCTTTCTTTCCTCCTCCCTTTATTTTCTTGTGATTATGATGCACTGGGACAGTGCTTGTTCAGTTTGGGGGGGGGGGTTACACGAAACATGGACAAAATTTTTAAATTGAAGTTGGCTGTTTTGGACTTAAATGCAAAAATTTCGGTCCGAAATTTCAAAATTTCGGTCCGAAATTCTCTCTGTTTCTTCTGTTTGGATTGCAATTTGGATTCTGGAAATTTGGGAAATGACTTTTGCATGAATGTTTGATCTCTGGTTTAATTAATTG
Organism: Rhynchospora pubera; assembly: GCA_028095005.1. Taxonomy (NCBI): domain Eukaryota; kingdom Viridiplantae; phylum Streptophyta; class Magnoliopsida; order Poales; family Cyperaceae; genus Rhynchospora; species Rhynchospora pubera. The sequence goes on from CM051462.1 coordinate 179,214,775, forward strand.
GATGAAGTTTCTTACTGTTTTACACAACTTGAATTTTAGAAAGCATTTTGAAATTTTTTCTCAAGGACTATTGATGTTTAAAATGCTTTAAGTTGATTTGGGCACCAATAGAACGAATTGAAAATTAGTTTGAGGATTGAGAACCTGATTTTGGATGCTTGAAGTTTGTCAAAATGATCTAAGTCAAAACTCACAAGTTTTCGTCGAGTGAACGATTTTATATCTTGCAAATGTTTGTTCAAAAAGGATTTTATGAACTTTGAAAATTATAAGATGACCCTAGAATGTGTTCTTTAAATGCTTGAATCACCAACGAGCAAAATTCTAAATTGACAAAAATTTAAATAGTTGTGAAAACGAGGATGCACCGAGGCCTTCTTCCACCAACTTAACCATAAATTGGAGGGTATCGGACCTGGTGCGAAAGCATTGGCAAAGGAGTTGTTGAGTATTATGGCCCAAGTGTACCGTGGCCATAGTCGAGCAACACCCGTCCAACCTCCCTAGCGCGACATGTGCTAGTAGCAAATTTAAGGCCAATGACACCGCATTATATCCTCTAGGGCGTAAAGCCCCACGACTCGACTTGCACAATGTAAATTGGTGAAAAATAAATTCAATTGAGAAGGGTTCATTATAAAATTTTCAACTTTGATGAATTGCCTTTACAAATATTATGCAAGATGTGGAAAAGAACGGACGAAAGAAATTGAGTTTGCAATTATTTTGATAAGGAGAGGCCAGGGTTTTTGATTTGAAAAATGAAATTCATTAGGACTAAGAGATGCACAAATTCAATCGAAAAGAAAATTAAACCCTTGCCCTTGAGTTGAAATTATTGATTTGCTTGAATTGTTCAAACTTGTGTGAAACATTAAGAAAATCCAATTAATTCTTCATTGATCGGTTTGAGATGATTTCATCCTAGGTCTAAGTATAGTCAATTCTTTTAAGCTTAGGATTTTGTTTGAGGACAAACAAAGATTTAAGTTTGGGGGGATTTGATATCTCATTTTTATATGCATATTTTGACCATACTTAGCACCAAAATAACACTCAAACCAATATAAATTGTCTCATAATTAACTGTGATTTTCAGGATATTTGGTACTGCCGCCGCTTCTTTGTTCTTTTGTAGAATTCTCGTGAAGATTGAAGACTAGACACGCAAACAAGACGAATTGGAGCTTAGGTCACTGCCAGACATCTCATTCCTGGCCCACAGACGCATGAAATGGACTAGAGAAGGCCTACAAGCACCATGCCAAGCCTGGATCTCACATGAATGCTCAGACTCCACCTTTCGGCCCAGACCAGCAGAATTTCGGTCCGAAATTCTGAAATTTCGGTCCGAAATTCCATGTATGGAAAGTTTTCTTATGGCAACTCGAAAGGAAGGAAACTTCTCTCTGGCCCTGGCCGCCTCTGGGATTTTGCTAGGGTATTTATATGCGTTTTTCTTGACCATAAAGCATCCATTATTCGCTCTAGAATATTTTCCATAATTTGCACTTGTGTTCTTGGCTCTTTTCACGGGATTGGGGATTAGGTCAGAAGTTGGACAAGGCGGCAGCACGTCCAGAGTTTCTCTCATCGATTCCTTAGCCCTGAGACAGCGATATTCGCATCGGATATTTCGGTTTACTCTTTTATGCTTATGCTTCGTTGTTTCATGGCTTGTATCGTACTTATTTACATGATATTTATTGTTTTAGTTATAAACATGTTAGGCTAGACTTTATTATGATGTTCTAGGGATAGTTAGTAGATAAATTTGGTGAAATATTATGACTTGATCATTTATGCTATGTTATGTGATGAGTTTTGTTGAGATTGATCTCTTGCTTAGTTAGTTTGATTAATTGTTTTATTGTCTACCTATTGATGTCTGCAGCACCGTTAGGACATTAGTCAAAATCAATTAATTGAATTGTTAAGTACATGAAATAAACCAACGCTCGAAAGAGGAGGTTAGATGCGACAAATAGGTGCATCTTTTATCGATCTGACAGGACCTTAAATATTTCTAGAACCCTGACTTAACTCACTTAAACAATCAGCTTAGGACGAAAGTACACGTTGATTGTTTACGAGGCGAAAACCAAGTTCCAGACCAAGTTAAAATCGAAATCGTGAAAACTGAGATTATAACTTAGGTCTAGTTGTTAAGTACCCTTTACATAACATCGTCTAGAGATATCAAGTCGAAATATTCATTCTAAAGCAATTTCAGTCCAAGGTACTAAGAATTTCGGACCGAAATCCTTATATTTCGGACCGAAATTTGCCTCTGTCTAGACCATAATCGAAGACTTAGGTGCTTTAGAGCCAAATTACTTGAACACTAAACCCCTAGGACATCTCTTGCATTCATTTGGACATTTTAAAACAGAAAAATCAACCCAAAAATATTTTATAATTATTTAATTAGTTTTCAATTGTTACTTAGTTGTTTTCTTTAAATTAAATCCTCACAATTTTTATTTGTCTAACTTTTAAGAAAAACTAAGTCCGGTACTCATTTTTTACCGTCCTTTGGGTTCGACCCTTAGCTTTACCAGAACGATTAGTAAGGTAGAACAAGGTTATAAATTCATTTGACCTAGGTTTTAATTCCCTTATCAATATCAATTGAAATTCAGTGATCGGAATCATTATGGGTGCGTTTGGATAGGTGTGGGAAGAAGAGAAGAAGTGGGAAGAAGTATTGGGAAGTGTGTAACTTTGTGAAGAGTTTGGATTGTTTATAATTTTTTTTCTTCCCATCTTCCATCTTCCTCTTCTTCTTCTCTCATCCAAACGCACCCTATAAGATGAATTGATGAGAATTGAATTTTAGTGATCGGAAACCCTGCAATAATTGAGAGGAAATGGTTTCAAATCTTATATTTTACCATTTTACCCTCAATACTTATTTCTTTGAAACGACAGTGTACCTATACGAAAATATATGGTCGAGTCGAATAGCAGAAACTATAAATAAGTGTTGTAATTGTAACTCGTAAGTTCACATCATTCTTCCTTCTTCAAAGGTTTCAGCACAAAATCACCGCTATACAATACTTTTGTATTTACATGTATAAACTCAAAATTTAGATGATGGATCAATACATATTTTTTTTTTGTTTAATTTATTTTTCAGCGTCTGTGTATTGTATAAAGTATAAACCAATCTGTACTCGCATTTTCTTCTGAGTTTTTGTCAAGGATAAATGTAAGGTTTAGTTACATTATTCAAACTCTGAATTTGAAATATGAATACAAAAGAAAAGATAGTCGTAATCAATATTACAAGAAACTTGGCTCATTTGAACCTCCATTACTTTTTCGCTGATAAAATACTAACATGCTAACCATAAGAAATGATTTCACATTATATTTTACCACTTAATCATCATTCTTATTTCTCTGAAATGGCAGCACACACATACCACAGATCAACCAATTCATTACATTTGCTTCTTTTTCCAAATCTGATACGAAAAGCTTCATAATACAAAGATTAAAAAGAATAAAAAAACTAAAAATATACCAAGACTGATCTGTCTCTATCAACAAATAACAACTTGGATAAAACTAATGGACCCACAAACAAGCCAAGACGTGGCACCAGTCTCCCCTACATACAAAAGTAACCTTCATTTCATATTTGCTTCTTTTTTTTTCTTCTAGCTGCAGCTAAAAAAGAAAATCAAACAAAACTTAATTTTTTTAGGTTTCAAGAAAAGTGTGCCCTCATTCCTATAAGTATGATTTCCAAATTACAAAAGAGGTGCCTTGTCAGCCCACTGCTCCTCCCTCCTATGCTTACTTCCAGCTCCCATTCCACGCGTCTTCCTGTTTATTTAAATTCCAACACACCAACAAATATCATATCATTCAACAGAACAGATATTTGATGATATGGAAATGGAAATGGAAATGTATGCCGCTGAGAAGAGAATCCTGAAGGAGAAAGATTGATTCGAGGATTCGAAGGAATGCAGTGGCAACAGGGCAATGTGGCTTATGAAATATGTTGTGTGCTAGCGAATCTAATGTCAAGGCTAGCACAGGACCGTCCATAAGCTTAGCATAAGTTAGCGAAGAAAGAACTAACTAAAACTAATCATTAATGAATCAATCAATAATGTAATATTGTAAATGGACATAGAACATAAGTACCCCATTTTGTTGTATTGGTAAAAAGATCAACCGCTGTTCGGTTCTGTGCTGGGTGTTATGTTCTGGAGAAGGAAGGATGAGATATGAATCGCGCCGGTGCGGAGATGAAGAATTTGCATTTCTTAACTCATCGGCTGACAAGAACAATGAGTTGTTATTCTCATCTTAACCTGGAGAATTTAGTTTTAATTTTTTAGTAAAAGAATTTATAAATACCAGATATGATTCATGCGAGCAATATAACATTATCAACCAGGTTCTAGGCTGGTGGGAGCCCATACTGGTATTGTTATCGGATAATTATTTATTTAGAACTTCTACAGAAAGAAATCCTGATTGGTTTTTTACTTTAATACCTCATCTAGTTAGATTTAGATAAAACATAGGTACCATGTAACATGGGTAGAATCCCATTAGACATGTTAATTATACTAAACCAACATTTAAGTCATATCTGACAAAATTGCACTATCGAACACCAAATCAAAGCTTTAATTGGTCTCAATGTCCATTGCAATTAAAACACTCACCTTCAAACACCGCATCTTGTCCAAATCTCTCATCACCATCTCCATCTTCATCATCGATCCAATTTAAGTCGTCAGGATGCTTGAGCCCCATCTCAGCCGCTCGGTGACACGCGAGAGGAGAGCGACCCAACGGCGAGCCGATTTAGAGAAGCACAGTACTCGACATGCGACACGGATGCTCCCTCTTGTACACAACGGCGCCTTTCCATGGTTGGCTGTCGAGGAAGCGCTCGTAAGTCGTAATCTCCATCGTTCATCACTTTAACTTGATCGGGATGTCGTATGTAGCGTGAGGCGGCGGGAGAAAGGGAAGGAGAAGCGTGAGGTTTTCTAGATCGCCATGGATAGGTTTAGTAGATCGGATAGAGTGCCCACCTCATATTTAGAGCGTTGGATTTAATCCAACGGCGTCCATAGAGCTGCTGTCTCTTGACCCTTTGTCCTCATTTGCCCGAGCCTCTTTCTGTGTATTAAAAAAAAAAAATCAAATACCATCTCTTCGATTTTTTTTTTTTTTTGGGCAAAGAAACCCGTAGGTAATCATTAATCAATAACAAAATTTTGATGAATACATCAACTCAATCACGAAACAAAAGGGTACAGATGTTACCTAAGGCTATGTTCCAGAACTTCAATATTAAAGGAAAGGAATGTAATAGAAAGATATGGGGTGCGTTTGGATAGGTGTAGGAAGAAGGGAAGAAGGGAAAAAGTGGGAAGAAGTATTGGAAAGTGTGTAATTTTGTGAAGATTTTAGATTGTTTATAATTTTTTTCTTCTTCTTTCTTGTTCTTTTTCTTTCTTCCAACAATCCAAACGCACCCATGGAGAGGAAAATGAAGTTATGGAAAGTAAAAAGAATTCTTGATTTACTTGCTCCAGGGCCTTTATACGAGGGAAGAGGATGAAAAGAACTGTATTGACTATAATCAATTAAATATCAACTAAACTTGACCATTTTAACCCTGCTCATTATACTAGGCATTGCTATTTGAAGGACATTTATGTAAATTACTCAATGTTACTCTTTGTACCCTCCAAATCGGAGGGTAGCAAAATTAAGAATCTGATGGAACTGACGCACTCTTTGTCACCTTCCATTCCCTCATATTTTTGTCGCTGGAGCAAGTAAACAGTCACACTTTACTCCACCTTCCATCCCATTCCCTCAAATATTGGTTCCTGGAGCAGACCCTAAAGCTTATTATACGTCTGACGTCTCCAAGCATAATTAGCTAAAACATGTGCTTCTACATTTTTTGACCGAGATATGCCGCACACTAAATCCAGTCTGCTGCCTGAAATTTACCAGTACCTCCTGTACCATTAGCAAATTCTGCCATGGGGCCATGTCGGGTTGTTGAATTGCATTTAGAATGTTGCACAGTAAGAGAGAATCCATAAAGAAAGAGCAGATATCCAAATTAGTTCCCTGACGATTCTTGCTCCGTTTGGATGGCGTGAGAATAAGAAGAATAAGAAAAAAAGTAATAGGAAGTGTATAACTTTGTGAAGAGTTTGAATTATTTATAATAAATTTGAGCTTAGGAAGAAACTATTCCCTTATTTCTAGGCTCATCCAAACACAACCATAGTCAATATGAATGCATTTGTTTCTGTTGTGAAAGGAGTATATATCAGCTTGCCCATAGCACCCATCATAGCAAACAAGCTTATCCTTCAATTTAAAGATACAAGCCCAAGCTCCACTACTCCCACTAGCAGCAGAGCCCATCTAATGTGTGGGCGAACTTTAATATGTGAAAATATTATTTAACATGAATATGTTGTTCAATATCAATATTTAAGATCAACATTGGCTTGATTGTTGCCGAAGATATTCACCGATTTAAACAAATAGAAACAATAAAAATAGACATGTGAATAACTAAAAAAATTATTCGTTGAAAACAAATATTTTTCTCAATAAAAAAGTTTTCTTAAATATTAGATCCCGAGTTTTCTTTCGCATTTGATTGTTGATTATTCCCGATCCAGAAATACTCTCGACTGGTTCTGCATCTCAATCTATACCCGGAGGTAATTAGGGACGTGCTAGCATATATTCGTCACCCGTTTTGGACGAATTGTTATTTCTTTGGGGCGCTGCTTTCTGCACGCCTCAAAATAGCAAAGCACGCTAAATTTTATTAAATGACAGAAAAGCCCTCCTAGACTTTGAAGCGTGCATCCCCTCTTTCCATTTGATGGCTCACAATCCAGCGTCTCTTCAAGCCTCTCACTCGATCTCGACCTCCTTTCAGCGAGGGCGCTGGCTCTGTACCTTCAATTTGTCGAGTTCAATTATTTGGTACTATCTCCTTGGTACAATTTCAAATCAGCTTTTTTCTGAAATCTATCTCCAAGAACAAGAGCACCATGTGCCAAAAAATAAAAGAGACCAGGGTATTTCCGTCAATTAGTAACATTTTAGCGTGTCTTGCTAATCTGAAGCGTGCGGAAAGCAACGCCCATTTCTTTGACTTTAAAACAAACCCCACAGTTCAATGATACTTGAAATTTTAATTTCCTTATTTCCTTATTCCTCTAACTCGAGCAGCTCTTCAATTATAAATTCCTAATTTTCCGGATTTCTTTCTGATTACAACTGTCTAAACTAGTCAGCGGCTGACATGTAGCCAATCGTCATTAACGATTGACCACTCCATTAATTCTATATATAAAGCATTCTGTTGGTAGAGTGTGGTAGAAGCTAAAATATTATGATATATACATATATATATACACACACATCTACTCATTACGTACATTAAATTCTTTCTATGCCCGACAAAAGAAAAAGAGTAAAAGAAAAACAGTTTAGTTTTTCATCAATCTTTCAATCAATCAATCATATATATGTACTCCTCACCTGCGGCAAATGAAGCACACGACTCCTCTCATCCTTTCTCATTTTTTGTTTCTGTGGACAATCCAACCAATTCCATCTCATGCATTCGACTCCATAATTAGCTTCGGTGATTCACATACCGACACTGGTAATATAAATGTACTGGCCAATTAAGAAGCTCACGAGGTCAGTATACAGTGACAATTTGCCTTACGGACAAACTTTCTTTCACCGGCCATCTGGCCGGTACAGTGATGGAAGATTGATCGCGGATTTTCTCGGTATTAATTTCTGTCACCTATTTCGTTTAGCATTTTTTATACACATTTAGTCAATTAATGCACAAGATCAAAACTATAAAAAACAAGTTAACTATGACATGAAAGTGGGCATTCCAGAGTACTGCATGCAGCTCCATAAATTGTACATTCAGATTACTCTTCCTAATAATTATTCTTTTTTACACTGTTATTTTCTGGCCATTGATGACGGTAAATGGTGTTTTATTATAAGTTGTCATCTCCACTCCTACAATTATGCTAAAATGTAATAGCATTAATATCTGAATATATACATGCGGATTTGTAAAATATTGTGCAAAACACAAATGCGTCCGTTATAACATATATGTTCATTCTCGAACTCCATTCTTTGAATGATCGATTCATTTTCCGTATTGGAATTTCTTGGTAATCAAATTTTATATTTTTTTCCAATTTTTTTTACTTTTATTTATATTTTAGAAAATCGTCGATCTAATTAAGTGATTACCACTAATAACAATTATTTTTTGAAAAAATTTGACAATTTATTTAATAATGCAAACAACAGAAGAGATTGGTTTCCAATAAAATTTAAATAGGGAAAAGATATCGAATTTTTCAAATTGGTTGTTTGAAGCATAAAATTCAAGATTTGGATGTACGACACATGGCCCGCCATGTTATGCAAAGGCTTTTAGAAATTTATTCTCCAATTTTGACCTCTATTAATTTGTAAAAGAACATTATAATTTACTAAAAATTTAATAAATAATAAAATTATATCAAGGAATGTAAAAATTTAATTTCTTGAATATTTCAAAATGTAAATTGAACTATATAATTAAATTATATACAACTTTTTAAAAATAAATTAATCTGATTTATAACGACATATTCATAAACAATCATCACTACGCGAAATTTTCCATTCTGTAACGGTTAATAAAAGACCTCTGTAACGGTACACGTAACGTTACTGTAGCCCCCGTTACAGAAAGGTTCAATAACCGTTCCAGAAAATCGGCTTCTCTAAACAAAATAAAGGTTCAGTCAAAATAGTATAAAAACTAAAAGAAGTAAAAAAAATGTAATAATCTGTAACGGTTATTAGCTAATAACCGTTACAGAAGAGACTAATCTGTAATGGTTATTAGCTAATAACCGTTACAGAAGGTTGAAACCTTTTTTACATTATTACGTTTTGTAACGATTATTAGCTAATAATCGTTACATTTTTATTCTTTTTTTTACATTATTACGGTTTTTTTTACTTCTTTTAGTTTTTATACTATTTTGACTGTTTTGATTGAACCTTTATTCTGTTTTATGTGAACATTTTAAATCAATAAAGTGAACATTCCATGTAAACATTCAAGTTCAATAAAAATAATTTAAGAAAATTTAATTTTGTTATGGTTATTTAAAGAAAAAAACTCGATAAAATCGTTAACTCGTTTTTTTTGTTCTTTTAGATTTTACATTCTAACAAAAATAAAATTACAATTTAGAATATAACTAAAAATAAATTAATTAGCTCCTTGTTAACAAAATGTTAAAATTGATCAATTAATGACCTCAAAAAAATATAAAAATATTAATATAAGAATTTAGCACATATATGTTAAAATATTTATATTAGATTTTAATTAACTCACATGTGATTATGTAGCTACTTTTTTTTCTTTGCGTATCGACCCACACGCCTTCGGTGTTATTTGTACACCTACAACTGATTGATACTGGTTGTGATGTATCGTCGATACCGATAGAAAAAGAAGGTATTTTCTCGAAGTGGTCGTATGCTTCTTCATCCACGACATCACCAACACCGACAATACGTCTCTTTTCTGAAAGTGACAAGTAATAAATAAGATGAATATTTGTACTTAAATAAGATTAACATTTACCTTGAAGCACAACATGTATTTTCTTATCCGCCGGATCTTGAATGTAGAAAACTTGCATTGCTTGCCTATTTGCAAGTATAAAAGAATCGTCTCGATAAGCCCTTTTATTGAAGTCAACAGTTATAAACCTCATCTTGTCTTTTTTTACTCCACCATGACCGTTGTCGATAAATGCACACTTGAATAAGGGTATCTTGAATTTCAGATAATCTAGTTCCCAAATCTCCTCAATCCACCCTAATAAATAGCCGACCTTCCATTATCACTACATAAAGCTACAACGGTGACTCCACTATTTTGCACGGCACTTTTACCATCCTATTTCTTTGTGTACCAGGTAAATTCATTCAAGTCATATCTTTGGTATGTCTCGACCACGGCATCAGGACATCTTGATAACCATTTCACGGTTTCATCGACCTTTGTTCCTTCTTTCAACTGGGACTGTACTTTTTATTAAAGCCATTGGACAAATTTTATTTCATGCTCTATGCTAATCAAGTTTTTGGTGTAAGAAAGGTATTGTTCACGTAACTCAACTAGATGTTTGTTGATGTAAGGCGGCACAATAGTACGGTGTTGGAGAACTTTCATATGTGCTTTTGTTCTCATTTCAAGATCCGGTATACAAGTACTAGCTCCAATTGTATCTTAAAGTGAACATTTGTACTTAATAAGGTGAACAATCGTTGTGTTTTAAGTGAACATCTGTTCTTAATAAGGTGAACATTCATTGTGCTTTAAGCGAATATTTGTGCGTAATAAGTTTATCATTAATTGTGCTTTAAGTGAACATTTGTGCGTAATAAGTTGAACATTAATTATGCTTTAAGTGAACATTTGTGCTTAATAAGATGAACAGAATGTGTGTCATAAGTTGAACATTTGTGCAAAATAAGGCGAACAATGAAAGTTAATATATAACTTTTTCCTTCAAGTCTACCCTCATGTCGAGACTTTGTAAGACCGATTGGTTGTACATTCTATAAATAATCGGTGTAGTACTCAATAACCTCCTCGGCCACATCCTTCTACTATACTTCCTTCGGGTTTAGATCGGCTACGAACAAGCCCCTTCAATTGACCTATTGCTTTTTCAAAAGGATACATGTACCGTAGAAATACAGGACCACAAATTTTTATCTCTCTAACAAAATGAATGGTCAAATGCACCATGGAGTCAAAAAACGATAGCGGAAAGTACATCTCGAACTCACATAGGGTTAGTACAGCACCTTCCTATAACTTATCCAAATTATTTAGATCAATCACTTTAGAGCAAATGAAATTAAAGAAAAAATACAAACTAGTGATGGTTTTCCTCACTTCATTTTCTTAGAATTCCTCGAATTGCGACTGGAAGTAACTGGGTCAGTAAGACGTGATAATCATGTGACTTCATACCAAGTAATTTGTTGTCCTTAATAGAAACCTTTCTTGATATATTCGAGGAATAACCAGAATGAACATTAATAGATTTCAGGCATTCTAACAATCTTTTTTCTCTCATTTTGATAAATTAAATTGTGTTGCAGGTAGGCAAGCTCGGTTTTTTCTCTTATCTTGTGCCGCTAGATCTTTCCGGATCTCCATTTGAACCATGTCCTTCCTCGCATTCACGCCATCGTTAGTTTTTCCTTGAATTTCCAACATGCAACCAATCAAAACTTCACATATGTTCTTTATTATGTGCATCGCATCTATACAATGCCTAATCTCCAAACTCTGTCAATATTCAAGATTCCAGAATATAGACTTCTTCTTTCATATCTCCTTAGGTATCTTATTTGTAAATTTCTTACCAAATTTTACATTAATGTCCTTGACCAGTCGATACACCCCTAAACCGGATAACGGTATTGGGGCCTTGTCTTTTTCCACAATACCGTCAAAACTTTTTTTGTCTCGACGGTAAGGGTGATTGCGGTTTTTAATAAACCTTCGGTGTCCCAAGTAAATATTTTTTCTGGAGTTTTTCAGGTAAATAGAATGAGTGTTTTCCATGCAAATAGGACACGCTTTCAAGTAAACAGAATCATTAAAAAAATATTTAATTTTCTGTAACGATTTTTAGATAATAACCGTTACAGATTTAGAGAGCTACTTTAACGGTTATTTCGTAATAACCGTTACAGATGACTATTCATTTTTCTTTTATTTTTTATCTTTTCTGTAACGATTGTTATATAATAATCGTTATAGAATATATCAAATCTGTAACTGTTATTATCCAACAACCGTTACAGAAAGTTTACTCATTTTTTCCCTTATTCATGACGGAAATTTTATTACGATTTTTTAATAATAATCGTTGCAGATTTTTAACGCCTTTTTTTCCCGCCTATTCGTCACTATTCTGTAACGGTTTTTCCAATAACCGTTACAGAAGTGTCATTATAAAAGATCTTTTCTGTGGTAGTGCATGTACCATAACTATTCTATATGACTCGCGTACACTCATACGAGGTTACAATTTTTGTCTCTCTTTTATGCAGCGGAAGAGTTTGGCTTGCCATATCTTAAACCTTACCTGGGCAAAAATGGAACCTTTAATTAGACAAGGAGTAAACTTTGCTGTAGAGTTGATCATTAATTGTGCTTTAAGTTTCTGGTGTTTTGGACTGCTGAGTCTTAGAGTTTATGATTAATTAGAGTTTTGATGATTTGGTCTGCTAAAATTATTATTTCTTTTGACTTTAAAGCAAACCCCACAGTATAATTTCTTTATTTCCTTATTTCTCTAACTCGAGCAGCGGAGCAGCTCTCAATTATAAATTCCTAATTTTCCGGATTTCTTTCTGATTACAACTGTCTAAACTTGGCAGCGGCTGACATGTAGCCAACCATCATTAAAGATTGACCACTCCATTAATTCTATATATAAAGCATTCTGTTGGTAGACACTACCAGAATTTCATTTTACTGCGTCGCAGCACCAACGTGTTCGCGTCCCTCAATTAAATAGAGACGCGGAAAGGGAAAAGTGCGCTAGAGGACTTTTAAATCGCGTCGTTAGGCCGACGGATATTAGTTAAGACGCAACAGGCTTTTAAATAGAGACGCGCTCTTGTTCTGTGTAGAGACGCGAATATGCTGACTGTAATTCGCATTGGTATGCCGACACACATGAACAGAGACGCGTATTAGTTAGGTCGCATAACTCTTTTTGTTAGAGACGCAAATTGTTTTTCTTACAGGCGCACATAATTGGAGTCGCTAGTTGACACAAATAAACACTGGATCTTATTAACAAACTAATTAATTATAAAAATTAAATTTACTTGGCTATAATGTGTCCGTATACTGACGCATATATGGATCTATATTTGATAAACAACACTTCGTTTTCTGATGTGTACCAGTTTCAATAGTAATAATGCATTCATTGTATATATAGCAACCCAAAACCCAAATCCATTAAAAAGTAAACAATAGACACTTTTACGCTAAACAGTTCATACATTACATTCATGAATGAAGTTAATATTCATGTATCAATACACATCAAGGATTAAGAAAGTTCAAACATACTCATTTTCCACACTAGATTTTTTTCTCAAAACATAGCAGAAGGCCTCAATTTAGTTCGATACTCTTGTAAATCACAATTACCTGCATATATCCCGAAAAACAAAGTGCATTAAATATTATATACCAAACTAGTAGGATACCACAGTAAGAGATGTTTACAAGGAAATTCTTATAAACTAATAGGAATATTAGGGTCTGACAATTCTAGTTAGGAATTCTGTTTGTATAAAATTCTAGTTAGTGTCTGACAATTCTTACAAACTAGTAAGATATGCACATGTAGGGTCTGACAATTGTAGTTAGAAATTTTACTAACAAGTCCATAGACTTTTACTTTATTACAAAAATATACAAAATAAGATGCAATTCATGTTTGTATACAAAGTTAGATGCAAGTATAACTAATAGGTGAGAGTTGCTAAAGTGTCTTTCCTGGCCTAACAGAAAAGTAAGAAAACATGAACTCTTCATGTAAATCAGCTAAATGATGCCATGCTTGTGCAACCATAGTACATTTTTTATTTTGGGCAGGGGCAATTTTTGTAAATTAGAAAATCAAGCATAATAACACACAATGAAGCTGATTAGGCTATTGGTCAAAATAGAATAAATAGAAAAAACAGACAAGGTGCATGATTTTGCTAATGTAATTAATATGATATTAAGAAATATACCATTCATCTAGTACGTCATCTGAATTTGTATCAGGATCGTCCTCCTCATACTCCTCACTTGAAATGTCATGATCATCTATCTGTGATGATTGGCGGTTTGAGTTGCTGGAGAGCTCAGCGGGGTCCACTTGGTCCACAATACCTGGTTGAGCCAAAAAATCTGGCACGTCCAATCCTTCGTCGAATGAACCATCAAACTCATTAGTTGTGTCTTCTTGAAAAAAATCATCTTCTGTTGGATTGCTAACACCAGAATAGAACTGTCTCTTTCTATTGCACTTGTGTACAACCCACCAATCACTTCTCTTCTTTGATGGATATGAAAGGTAATACACTTGAGATGCTTGGGCTGCTAATCCAAACGGTTCATCAGGCAAGAGCTTAGATTTGTGTTTGACTTCGACCAAGCCATGTTTCTTATCTATCTTGACACCATTTGTTACATCAAACCAATGGCAATTGAAAATGACAACTTTATGGTTAACTCCAGGATATTTCAGTTCAACAATATCCTCTAAAATTCCATAATAATCAAGTTCTCCCCCACCATTTGACTCTCCTTTGATGCATACTCCGGTATTATCTGTCGATTTATTTTTCCCATGGGTTTTGGTATGAAAAACAAATCCGTTAACTTCATATGCTCCATAAGATAGATATTCTCTACTTGGTCCAAGACTGAGACTTTTAATGCCAGGATTAGGATTAGGCTCGCCCTCAACGGTTGTTTTCAACCAATTTGGAAACTCCATATCTAGAATAGATTGTAGAACCCCATCATTTGTTGGTCGTCGTGTCCTTTTGATTTGTTCGGTATATGTCCTGTGAAATATTATAAGAAATGTTAGCTACAAGTATCGAGAATCTTAACTTAGATATGAATATTGAGTTAAAATAAGGATTATACTCTAGATAAGGCTTAATCTCAGGACAATTGTAGAGGACGCAGAGTTTTGCCTTGCGAAAGTTCTGGAGGTTTAATGTTTTCTTTTCACCTCGACTAAGAGCACGCCCTGGATAGTTGAAGACAGACAGCTGATCTTCCGTAGGGCCATCGATATTCATAGGGCAGTCACCATTTCCATTTTGGTCATTCACAACACTTGAGCTAGAATCATGAGCAAAATACGACTTACAATAATCAGATACCTCCTGTGTTAGGTAGGACTCGGCAATTGACCCCTCTACGCGTGCCTTATTGGTAACTCTTTTCCTCGCCTCTTTGATACGCCTGTAGAAGATTATATTTGACAGGTGTCAACTTAGACGAGATCTAATCGATTAATTTATGCAAAGTTAATAGATACAGAGCATACCTTTCGACGGGATACATCCACCGACAATTAACCGGGCCACCCACTCTAGCCTCGTATGGAACATGAAGAATGAGATGCTCCATACGGTCAAAAAAGCTTGGTGGAAGAAACCTTTCAAGTTTGCACAAAATAACAACTGCATCTTTTTCTAGCTGTTTGAGGCGTACAGGGTCCAACTCTTTTGCACAAATCTCCTTACAGAAATTTGATAAATCTGTTAAAGCCTCCCACATAGAATCGGGTATGTAGTCGCGAAGTGCAACCGGGAGTATACGCTCCACCAAGATGTGCATGTCGTGACTTTTCAGCCCATTGAAAGTGCAAGTGGTGAGGTTAACACATTTGGACAAATTAGATGCATATCCATCAGGGAACTTGACTTTTTCTTTCAGCCATTTGAGAATCTCTAGCTTGTGTGCACGATCCAATGCAAATTTCGCCCTTGGTTTATTCTTTTCTCCAATGAGATGTAGCTCGGGACGATTACAGAAAAGTTCCAAGTCTCTACGGGCATTTGCATTATCCTTTGTTTTAGTTGCAACATCAAACACGGTGTATACAATATTTCCACCAACATTGTTCTCCCAATGCATCACATCAATGTTGTGTCTTATCAAATTATCCTGCCAATAGTTTAATTCCCAGAAGATAGATTTCTTTTGCCAATTATGATGTACTTTGTACCCTGGAAGTTGGTCTAAGGGTGTATCCTTTCCCAATGTGAAAGCTGGAAGCATTTCCACCATCCTGCGTACATCAGACCCCTCTAGAAGAAGGGTTGGAATTGGATCTCGCACAACTCTGTCTTTATAGAATTGTTTCTTGTTAGCTCGAAATGGATGGCCTTGGGGCAAAAACTTCCTGTGACTGTCGAACCAGCTATGTTTATTACCCTTTGGTAGCCAGAATGCCTTAGTGTTTTCCATACAACACGGACAGGCTAGTGCACCACATGTGCTCCACCCAGACAGCACCGAATACGCCGGAAATTCATTGACCGTCCATGTTAGAGCCGCCTTCAATATGAAGTTCTCCTTCAAGGACACATCATACGTGTCAATTCCGGTTGACCACAACTCTTTCAATTCATCAATCAAGGGCTGAAGAAATACATCTATGTCTCGACCCGGGTGATCTGGTCCAGGTATCACAAGGGTTAAGAACATATTCTCTCGCTTCATGACTGTATCGGGCGGGAGATTCAAAGGATAACAAACCACTGGCCAACAAGTGTATGAGGTTCCACCCATGTTGAACGGAGCAAAGCCATCGGTTGCCAATCCCAAACGAACATTTCGAGGCTCCATAGCAAACGCGGGGTGGGCCTCATCAAATTTTTGCCAAGCCTCCGCATCCGAAGGATGGTACATAAGTCCAGGTTTCTCCCGAGCACCTTCTTTGTGCCACCGCATCTTCTCTGCAGTTGCACGGGTCATGTATAACCTTTGCAATCTCGGGGTGATAGGCAAATAGCGCAAGACCTTCCGCGCAATTGGCTTACTGTTCTCCTTTGTTGGTTGTGTGTACCGTGGCTCACCACATATATCACACTTGTCCTTCAACTTATCCTCTGGTTTGTAGTAGAGCATACAATTTTTTGGACATGCATCATATTTTTTATAATCCAACCCCAAGCCCTTTACCATTCTTTTTGTCTGATAGAAGTTCTCTGGCAACCCATTCTTCGAAGGAAGCATACCCTTCACAATCGAGAGAATGCGATCGAAACCCGCCACGCTTAAACCAAAATCTGCTTTTGCAGCTAGCAGCTGGGTAACGGCAGAGAGCACAGAATGTTGGTCGCATTTAATGTTAGATTCACCTTTGAACTCTACTTCCCAGCTAGCAGGGAAGGTTCCAATCTTGCAACCAAAAAAAAAGGGAGAGGAAGCAGCGCTAGGCGAGAGCCTACTAGTGTTGTTACTGCACGACCTCTGATCTGGCCTGTCGGTACTCATGAGTTTGACTCTGATCCATATTGCAGCCAACTTCCAACCACAATCTGCAAGATTGCATTGGAAAGTTTTGATGGACCTTGGAATAGCTTCCATGAATTCAGTCCAGCGGCTAAAACTTCATTTCTGGAAGAGTTTTTGGTAACATCATTAATCCTTCCCTCTTTATAAATAATGCATTATTGGATTTTATTTACTTGTATTGCCAATTAGCAAAAATAAGATACCATCTTCAATACTGTTTTAACCTTTCTTGTGCAGACTTGCTATAGATGGAGGTGTCTTAATGACGAAGAAAGTCCTGAAAAGTGCCGAGAGGTGCTTGAAAGGATTGCTGCAAAAAGGTTCAAAGATGTGCTCCATCGATGTCGAGATGATTGCAAGGAAAAATTTGGTTGGGACATTGAGGAGTGGAAGAAGCAGGTACCAGTGTGGTGCAGAGACGCTGAGCACTGGGAGAAATTGTGTGACCTTTGGGGTACGGAGCAATGGCGGAAGCTTTCAGACAAGGCAACATATAACCGGTGCAACTCGGGGCAAGTGGCAAAACATTCTGCAGGAAGTAAGAGTGCTTTTAAACATAGGAGAGATTGGGTGAAACAATATGTAAGCATCTTAAATTTAAAACAATTTCATTGTCCAAATGTACATACTGAAGATATGGTTTGACAACATCTAACATAAATTGAATTTTGATGCAGAAAATAGATAATAACACAGAAGAGGAACCAGAAGATGATTCAGACTTTTTTATTCTCCTCCATACAAAGAAGAAAAGAAATTGTGGTGGTGACGATGATTCCCAACAATCAACTCAGATGGAAGGGGTGGAAGATACGAATCAATTCGACAGCTTGGAGTTATACGATGATACACAACGAGAAGTACTTGTAAGTTAATATTTTCATGGTTAAAAATTTCATTTGGGTATTTTTGCAATTTTAATTGTGTAAAGATGGAATTTGTGTAAAGATGGAATCTGTGTAAGGATTTTGGAATCTGTGTAATCTAGACTCAGATGGAATTTCTGTCCATGACACAATTTGTGATTATTAGGATTGAGCAATTGAACTTTTAGAGTTCAATTATCATATACAAATTGACAATCTGATATGGTTATTAGGATTGTGCAATTGAACTTTTAGAGTTCAATTATCATATACAAATTGACAATCTGATATGGTTATTAGGATTGTGCAATTGAACTTTCAGAGTTCAATTATCATATACAAATTGACAATCTAATATGGTTATTATCATATACTTTCTGAGAGGTTCAACATCTGAGAGGTTCAATATCTGATTGTTACATTTGTTGTATTTAATATTTTGATAATTGACAATCTGATTAAAATTGTTGTATTTCTGTTATTGGCTGCATCAGTTAAAGGTTTGTTCTTTTTTATATAGGATCGATTTAAGGAGTTGCAACATGATCCAGAAAACAAAGACAAACCTCAGGGTATGCTTTGGAAGATTGCATTTCGTGAAGCTAATCGTGGCAGAGGTTATGGGTTTGGAAGCTTGTTCAACAAAATAAAGATGCCAACAACAAACACACGAGTCAGACCCTTCAATTATTCATCCCTTGGGGCAACCTCTAACTCGACAGTGTACACTAAGGAAGAGGTAGAGAGATTGCTTGAGGAGCGCGAGCAAAAATATGCTCAAGAGCGTGCTAAAGAGCGTGCTGACCAAGAGAGGAGAGATGCGGAACGTGATGCAACAATTCAATTTATGTTTGCTCAACTGTATGCAAAACTGAGCCAAACACCCAGCATGCCACCCCTACAAATGCCAACCCTATAAATGCCAACAAATATTATGGTAAGTACAACTAACTTTACTATAATTTGAGGGATTATCTGATTTACATGATTGTGTGCTAGGCATTGTTTCCTTCTCTTGGAAACATTAGTACTGCCAAATTACTTTTGCTCACAGAAATTGGTACCTAGTTGACTTGCTTTTTCTATACATTGTATGTTTTGGCTAGTGGAATGTTAATGTACAGTTTTAAGCCTTGCTATGAACAAATTGGTACTGCCAAATTATTTTTTCTCACAGAAATTGGTACCTAGTTGACTTGCTTTAGCTGTACATACTTGTATGTTTTGCCTAGTGGAATGTTAATGTACAGCTTTAAGCCTTGCTATGAACAAATAGGTTCCCCCAGTAAATGCAGTATATAGCAATTGCCAATATAAGGTAGGTTTTGTTAGTGATTGCTAACTCATTCTCAATCTTGATATTTCAACAACATAGGAATTTTGCACCTCCACTTGTCTGCAGCAACACTTCAAAAGAGCCCATAAATGGAGAGTACCTAGGTGTACCATCGGCAAACACTTCAAATACTATGGGAGGATTCACTGCCTTACTTGGATCGCAGGAGCAAGGCGACCATGGATATGTCAATGGTTATGAAAACTTTAGCTAAACTTGTGTTTGTAGGTTCTAAAGTTTTTTGTTTAGACAGATTGACATAACATATGGTATTTTACTTTGAATTTTTGCTTGAATGTCATTTTAATTTGAATTCTGGTAAGAATGCTATTTAATGTTCATTGAAATTTACAATTTGTGTCTCATGTTTGTGTGAATGTCATTTTACTTTCTGTTCTTATTTTGGTATAGTACTGGGCTACTATAGAATACAATAGTGGTGGTACCAAATTGGTACCGGGCAGAGATGAATGGCCGTTCAATAGTGGTGGTACCAAATTGGTACCGGGCAGAAATGAATGGCCGTATAAATGTATTTGAAATAGATAGAAACAAATGCGTCGCTATACTGACTTCAAATCTGAAAGCGGGCCCTACCCAAATAAATCGGAATACCGACGCATTTGTTCTGACAACGTGGGTCCCACCACAAGTAGACAACGTGGGTCCCGAATTCTGACAACGCAGGACCTGCCACGTTCTGACAACGTGGGTCCCTTATTCTGACAATGTAGGACCCTTGTTCTGACAACGTGGGTCCCGTTTTCTGACAAGGTGGGTCCCGCTACTATCTGACAACATTGGTCCCGTTTTCTGACAACGTGGGTCCCGCCACGATCTGACAAAGTGGGTCCCGTATTCTGACAATGTGGGTCCCGCTATATTCTGACAATGTGGGTCCCGCTATATTCTGACAATGTGGGTCCCGCTATATTCTGACAATGTGGGTCCCGTATTCTGACAATGTGGGGCCCGCTATATTCTGACCATGTGGGTCCCGCTATATTCTGACCATGTGGGTCCCGTATTCTGACAATGTGGGTCCCGTATTTCCTCACATTGTTTTATCTGGGTCGCTAAGGGAAGGCGTCGCCGTATCGACAGCGTTGTTTCCAAATAGGGACGCAGTAAGAATCGAATGAGCTGTCCAAGGAGGGTATCGGGGTCCCTATGGTTGACGCAGCACAGATCATAATTAAGGACGCGGTAATCTAATTCGCGTCCATGCGACCCAGATGTTGAGTATTTGCGGCTAGGGTATCGGAGTCCCTATGGTTGCGTCGCTAAGTGGACGCGATGGGCTTATCGTGTCGGAATAGGGACGCAAATTTGGGTAGCAGATAAGTCGGATTCTAGTAGTGAGAGTGTGGTAGAAGCTAAAATATTATGAGATATATATATACAATTATACACACACACATCTACTCATTACGTACATTAAATCTTTTCTATGCCCGACAAAAAAAAAAGTTTAGTTTTTCATCGATCTTTCAATCAATCAATCATATATATATATGTACTCCTCACCTGCTGCAAATGAAGCACACGACTCCTCTCATCCTTTCTCATTTTTTGTTTGTGTGCCTAATCCAACCAATTCCATCTCATGCATTCGACTCAATATTTAGCTTCGGTGATTCACATACCGACACTGGTAATATAAATATACTGGCCAAGAAGCTCGCGAGGTCAGTATACAGTGACAATTTGCCTTATGGACAAACTTTCTTCCACCGGCCATCTGGCCGGTACAGTGATGGAAGATTGATCGTGGATTTTCTCGGTATTAATTTCTGTCACCTCTTTCGTTTAGCATTTTTATACACATTTAGTCAATTAATGCACAAGATCAAAACTATAAAAAACAAGTTATCTATCGCTCCGTTTGGATAGGTGTGAGAAGAAGGGAAGAAGGGAAGAAGTGAGAAGAAATATTGAGAACTGTGTAACTTTGTGAAGAGTTTGGATTGTTTATAATTTTTCTTCTTCTTCCTTCTTTTTCTTCTTTCTTCCAGTGATCCAAACGCACCATAAATTGTACATTCAGATTACTCTTCCTAATAATTATTCTTTTTTACACTATTATTTTCTAGCCATTGATGACGGTAAATGGTGTTTTATTATAAGTTGTCATTTCCACTCCTACAATTATGCTAAAATGTAATAGCATTGATATCTGAATATATACATGCGGATTTCTAAAATATTGTGCAAAACACAAATGCGTCAAATTCAGATCCGCTGCACCACGACACATGATGTAGCGCGGTATGTTGGCCGTCTGATCAAGATCCAATGGACAAGGGAGCCCCGTGCATGTAACCTAGATTGATAGGCCCGTAAAAAATTAACCGTCCGATCAAAATCAGACGGCTCGTACGTGCACTACACCATTTGTCGCGCGACAGCAAATCCGGATTGCAAATGCGTCCGTTACAATATATATGTTCATTCTCGAATTCAATTCTTCGAATGATCGATTCATTTTCCGTATTGGAATTTCCTTAATGGTAATAAAATTTTATATTTTTTTCCATTTTTTTTTACTTTTATTTATATTTTTAAAAAATCATCAATCTAATTAAGTGTTTACCACTAATAACAATTATTTTTTGAAAAAAAATTGACAATTTATTTAATAATGCAAACACCAGTAGAGATTGGTTTCCAATAAAATTTAAATAGGGAAAAGTTCTCGAATTTTTCAAATTGGTTGTTTGAAGCATAAAATTCAAGATTTGGATGTACGACACATGGCTCGCCATGTTATGCAAAGGCTTTTAGAAATTCATTCTCCAATTTGTCCACTATTAATTTGTAAAAGAAAATTATAATTTACTAAAAGTTTAATAAATAATAAAATTTTATCAAGGAATGTAAAAATTTAATTTCTTGAATATTTCAAAATGTAAATTGAACTATATAATTAAATTATATACAACTTTGTAAAAATAAATTAATCTGATTTATAAAGACATATTCATAAACAATCATGTACCTAACTATTCTATATGACTCGCGTACACTCATACGAGGTTACAATTTTTTGTTTCTCTTTTATACAGCGGAAGAGTTTGACTTGCCATATCTTAAACCTTACCTGGGCAAAAATGGAACCTTTAGACAAGGAGCAAACTTTGCTGTAGATGGCGCAACAGCACTTGACCCGACATTCTTCAAGCAACACAATCTAACAGATGATGTAAGTCCAGTGAGCACTTCCATATCATCTCAACTTCAATGGTTCAAGGAGTTGAAGCCTAAGCTATGCCAAACAATGAAGGGTTTGTAACTTCTATTCCTACCTACCTATGTTGCCTGTGTCAGTAAAATATTTAATAAATATGTCCTTGAATGTGAAAAAAACTAGAACTTATAACATGCAGTGTTGTTTCACGGCAGAATGTAGAGATTACTTTGGTAGATCTCTCTTTTTTGTTGGACTTATTGAAGGCAGAGACTACATCGAAATGTACCCCGAGTTGCGTCTGATAATGTCTTATGCTCCAGCAATTATCCAGATCATTGCAGGAACAGTCAAGGTTCTTATATTCAACCTAAAATTGACAAATACCAGAAAAAAAAGATCTACTTTCTCATTAAATATATGTGGAATTATCTTTTTATTACCTAATCCATATAAATGTTTAACATATATATATATAAGAAGGGTTTTAGTACCACAAGTTTTTGGTGCCAGAAATGTCACTACTTCTCTTTTTCATTAAATATTTTAAAAATTAAAATTTTAATTTTCAAATCCAAACCGTTAATCTAGTTCATTTGTACGAGTGATGGATTTTTATATAATTTTATTAATTTTGGAGTTTATTTGATATTCAATCAAGAGGACAAAATTTAAACGAATGCTGTTAATGATGACAAATTAATTTTAATACGTCCATGTGTTGGTCTCTTGATCGAATATCAAATAATCTCCAATATTTATAAAAATTATATAAAATTTAAACAACATCGACGGTTTTGATTTGAAAATTGAATTTTTAATTTTTGAAAAATTAATGAAAAAAAAGAAATTAATACATTTGTGCCACCAAAAACTTATGGCATTAGAACCCTCCTATATATTTATATATAACTCATCTTCCAATAGGAACTTCTTGATGAAGGTGCACGGACTGTAGTGGTATCAGGAAATATGCCTATGGGTTGCCTCCCTTCAAATTTGACAGCTTTGAAATTTCGGGATGATAAATCTAACTCTTCTTATGATCGTAATACTGGATGCATTAAAAGATACAACATACTTTCAACATATCACAACTCCCTTCTATTTAAGGCTGTGAAAGAACTTCGGGTCAAGTATCGTGAGGCAAAGATCATTTATGCAGATTTTTACGGACCTGTTATGAACTTTGTTAGATTTCCGCAACGTTTTGGTAAGCACCAAAAATTAATCTACAAATCTTTCTAATGGAATGGAGAAAATACTATATATGGTATGAGGTAGACTAAAATCAGTCACAACTAACGGATGAAACCGTCAACCACGATTATATCTCAACTTTTGAGCTTCTAATGGCTTATCCGAACCGTTTAATGCATTCTCTATATTGAAATCTCATTAGAGACCAAATTTTCTGTTATTTGAATTTTTTTACAATTTGTTTTGAGATTTTTAAAAATCATTATTATTGAAGGGTTCAGAATTGTTTCGATTAGGAAAAAATAGTAAAAAAATTTAGAAAAATATAAAATTTTGTGTTCAACGAGATTTCAATATGGAGAACACATTGAACGGTGCAGATCAAATATTAAAATTTCGAAAATTGATATTTCATTGTAACTCAAGGTTTCATCCGTCAGTCGCGACTGATTTTAGTCCATCTTGATATGGGATTAGACATGAGAGAGAGAAATATGGTCTGCTTTAAGAAGGTTCTTATAAATGACCCTAGTGTCCAATTACATGTCCTTATTCTTTATCCTAAAAGAGGGTTCTTATAATTATTTCAGGATTTACGTCTAAACCACTTCTTGTTTGCTGCGGAAAAGGTGGCGAATATAATTGGTTCCCGGATAAGATGTGTGGCTCGCCAAATGTAACTGCATGCCAGAATCCGTCTGCTTATTTAAATTGGGATGGCCTACGCTTAACTGAGGCCTCTTACCGCTATATTGCCCGAAGCTAGTTAAGAGGTCCATGTGCCAATCCACCAATAATCGATGGTCATGCAAAATAAGATTCGCTTTAATAATTGGTTACTCATTCCATTTCTACATTTACTTTTTTTCTTTTAGTTACTCATTCCATTTCTACATTTACTTTTTTTTTTAGTTACTCATTCCACTTCTACATTTACTTTTTTTTTTTTCCAGCGTGTGTTTGGAGTCAAAACCAAATAAAACATAGCATGTGTGTGTCTATATATATGTGTGTGTGTGTTAGTAATGCTTTAATTTAGCTTGAAGGGCTAGGCAATTATATGGCGTCACGTAGATATATAGGCCAAATCAGGAAAAAAATGACGTTTATCTTTTTTAAATTTTTTTGGTTCGGTTCACTTTTTTGTTGGCTTTTTTTAGTATAACTAGGAGCAGTGCGCACTCAATATGTGGGCGGATTTTAATATATAAAAATATTATTTGGCATGGATATGTTATCCATCCGGGAAAATTTTTTCTATGCCCTCCAAAACTGAGAAAATTGAGCATTTGCCCTCCAAAAGTACAAACTTCTAATTTTGCCCCCCTAAATTTCGAACTCCTTCTCTATTTACCCTTTTGTCTTATTTTATGTCATAAATAATTATTAAATAATAAAACTAAATATATGTGACAATTGTACCCTCAAATCTAACCCATTCGCAATCCAGAGCATATTGATTAAACCCCGTCTCTTTTCCTGACCTTCCTTCTCTCTCACAGAAACCAAAACGTTTAACCCAAAGTGATAAACATTTTCTCTTCTCTTCGTAGCTTCTAGTACTTATTAGGTAAAAACATGAAATAAAAAGTAATCAAAAGTCAATAATCTAAAAAACTCAAATCAATAATTTCCAGAACCTCTCGAGATATATGCCTCAACAAATGATATATTTAGTATTAATGCGTAATTTCAACAAATATGCACTTACGAGTTACGACCCCATCAAGCTCACTGGTCAACATATGCATTTGGAATAATGCTAAAAGATTATTGAAGGGGAAGAAATACCTCAAGCAGAGGCAGAATCGTGAGGTTAGGATTTCTGGAGATGCTCAGGAATTGATGGAGCAGCTCTCAGGAATTGATCGAGCATGGCAGGAGGTGGACTCTTCCGGTCAAATCGAAGGCGCGTCTCCAGTGGACGATTTGACACCAAACAGCAAATTAAAGTGTTTGGAAACCAATCTGGTCGACAAGGTTGGGCTGCGAACAAACGAAGGAGACGAAGGTTGGGCAGCGATTTTTCTTTTGAAGTAATTTAATAGTCCGTTTCAATCTGATCCATTGGATTAAAATCGAAGGGCCCATATCTATAGTACTACAATAGCACTACTTTAGGGGTATAATTGTCACATATATTTGTTTTTATTATTTAAGAATTATTTATGACATAAAATAAGACAAACGGACAAATAGAAAAGGAGTTTGAAATTTAGGGGGGCAAAATCAGGAGTTTGTACTTTTGGAGGGCAAATGCTCAATTTCCTCAGTTTTGAAGGGCACAAAAAAAATTTTCCACATCCAATTTGAATATATAAGGCAACATTCTGTTGATGGGCGCTGAATGTAGCAAGCAATATTCACCAATGAAATCAAATAAAATCTATAAAAGTAGACATGTGGATAGCTCAAAAAAATTATTTTGATAAAAATAATTATGTTTCTCAATAAAAAAAAAATCACATAAAAGAGAATTTCATATCCGCATAGCGCTACTGAAGTGGCCGAAGCTGGAGGCCGGCCGACTTCGGAGAGTGGCTTCGATTTCACATCAAGTCCAAATTCCAGCGATCCTCTGCATATCACAACATTTCATCTTCCACGCAAGGAATATATAAACTTGCCTGGTTTGCTGAGCAACTTAAGAAAAGGACATACATTTATATTCAACATGAGTTGTAATATTTGTTCCTATGAGAATGACAATTGATTCTATGCATTCAAAACGGATTGTCAACATGCCATACACAAAAAAAGCTTTACCAAGATTAAGATTTCTATAAAAGTCCACGTGTTCGCACCTGCTGTTGGGTCAAAACTCGATTTCGTCAAGTCTCCTATAATTTGGTTACGAGTCATCAAAATTGAACTAATTGGTTTTCCATTCCTAACCTCTAAGTTAACATACTTGCCTTATTCTTTTTATTTACCTCTTTGTAAAATTAATTTTATATAAAACATATTAGAAAACTTAGAAAACACAAATTAAAACTGAAATTTTGATTAGTTAATTGTTTTGGGATCAGAAAATCGATGATTAATGTCATTGTATAGGTTGTTGACTCACTCAAACTGTTCTCATCATCTCCCGGAAAATAGAATCCCGCTTAAGTAAAGGAATACCCAAATATTTCTAATGGCCTCTCCTTTAATTAATTATTTATTAAGTCAATTTTTTTTTTAATCAAACAGATTCTCAAGAAGGGAATCCTCGAGAGAAATTTTATTAAAGAACAAAGGTACAACCAGAGTTAAAGCCAACACCCAACAAAATGGTGTTGAAACCGTAAAAAGAAAAAACACAAAAGCCAACAACAGAGTAACACTAAGTCAGTAGCAGCGAAACATTTATACACAGGAAAGATCAAGCCAGAAAAAACACTAGTTTCCTAGCAGATCTTCATCTTCGTCATACGTGCTAGCTATTCTTGTGTTATGGCCATCCACAAAATCCTGACTCACATCCTCAGCAGAGTGTTGTGCTTCCTGATCGGCAGCTGGATTAAGCACACCAAGATCATTAGCAGGGACTACAATTACCTGGGCATTCCTCAGCTGCTCGACAAATGCTGCAGGTCCTCTTGTCCACTAATGAAAAAGAGCTAGAATAGTTGTATAAGTATTAATTGGTGTTGTAATTGCCGACCCTTGAAAAGTAGCTTTGTTCCTCTCTAACCAAACTGACAAATAGCAGCTGCTAGGATGGTTATAGTATTATTTCTATCTGAGCTATGAAGAGAGGTACAATGCTTCCAAGAAGAAGGAAAAGAATGAAAGTGCAAAGGAGGACCATTAACCCTAATAGAATTGAAGAATGTCCAGAAACTAGCAATATAAGGGCAGTGCAAGAAAACATGATCTACAATTTCTTGGGCCCCATAAAAAAACACAACTTGAGTCCCCCATCCATCCTCTACGCAAAAGATTATCTCTAGTAAGAATTTTATTGTGTAAGACCAGCCAAGTAAAAAGTATTTATTAAGTCAATTAATTTAACTTAATCAAAGATTAAGCCTTTTTCTATAATTAAATTTCAGTCTTTATAAATGTCAGCCCATACTTCCGAAAAATTTGGCTCAGCCCAATCTCCCCTTTTTTTTCTCTCGGCCCAACAAAACCATCCCAACAACAAACACGGTCGAGCAAGGTTAACCTGACCCAGTTGACCTGAGCCAGTCGTAACGGGTCCGTTGGGATCCGACAAGGAGGGGTCAGGATCCGACCCGCTATCTCAACTATTTATTCCGAGGGACCCCTGAATCAAAATATTTCACATTCCAGTCCTTTTTCTGACAAACATGCCCCTAGAATTTACAAACAAGTCCTTTTTTCCTTACAAATCAATCCCTGACTCGTAACACGGCGTACCAGAAGAGTACCAGAGGTACAACAGATGTACCAAAGGCTGGTACCAACTACCAAGCCTCAACCCCCATCGCAAAGCTCACACAAGTCTTCACTAATTCCCAATTAGTGAAGCAACTCAATGTTTCCCTCAATTTTGTTCAATTCGCCCCAAAATATAACACAGATGCATCAAGGTCAAAGTTTAACTCAATTTTATCACACAATTGGTCTTTATAGGGTTTACTTAGCCTACTAAAGATCATCACAGCACCCAAGATAGAGCATAACACCATACACAAGTCAGAAATTCAAAAATTGAATTTTTCTCAAATTTGAGCCGAAAAATCAAAAGACCAAATTTAATCAAGTCAATCACAGCACAAAAAAGATGGATATACTTTGGATCTTCAGTAATTATCCGTTCCCTCTCCTTCTCTGTCTTCCCTTTTCTTTTAGCGAAACCCTAATTCGCCCAGCCAACTGACATGCCCTTCAAACGGGGTATTTATAGGTAGTGCAGAGAGGAAAGGAGAGGGAGAAGGCCAACGACGAAGATCCTTTCTCGCTCGAATCTTACAGCCAGTCAAAATTTCAACGCTCAATCCATCTTTTGTGGATAAGTATGAGGAGGGTCAGCCAATCAGATTCAAAGGTGAGATAGCGATGTGGCACGGCGGGATTGGTTGGCCACAAACCATCCATCTCGAAAATTTTCGAGAATTTTTCTCGTCGGAGAAGAAGAGAAAGATCGAACGGAGCGGAAAAAGAAAGAAAAAAGATAGAGAGAAAGGAGATGGTGACACGGCGAAATTCACCATTTTACTCAAAATTTCACTGTGGGATCTTCTGTGGCAAAGACTCTGTATCTAAGGATGCTGCAACTCATATGGGTCAATTTGATTAATTGTTTTTATTTAGATTTAATGAATTTGATGTTAGATTTGAATTTTAATTAAACTTTGATTTTGCTCGGGTCATTTAGATTTTTTTTAGATACTACACAAGTTAAAAAATTTCGATTTCGATTTCGAGTGAATTTTAATGTTACGATTTAATTAATTGGTTGAAGATTATTAGTTTTAACATTTAATTTTTCTTAATATTATTTTAAAAATTAACCTAATTGTCACAATTAAACTGAATCTGGTATTCCTACTAGTTAAATATTATATCTACCTAACTCAAGATGCAGAAACTATCTAACTCAAACTGAGCTAATAACTCGTTTCCAGAAGGCGGAGGCGGGAGGCCTACTCATTCTAAATATATAATCTTACAAAAATCAATTAGAGGCCTCAAAAAAGAGATAAGGCACACCTCACTAACTATAATAAGAGTAACAGTACGCGTGTCCTGATCCTAGTAGCTCTATGTTTGATGTGGCTGAATTTGAGCTAAACCATAACTTAAGAATATATTAGTTTTTTTTTTCACCTTCCTTGCATTAGTAAAATCCATCTGAATTCAGCTCAATTGTTTTTTGTTTTTTTCTTTTGTTATTTTTCATTTTTGTATTGGTGCAAGTCATTTTCTTCTTGCCAAGGAGGTCATTTTGAATTTTTGAGACACGCGTACTGACAAATAAGAAAGTGAAAATATAGCAATATCACATCTATCCTTTTACAATCAATTTAAGTGCCCGTCTCTGCTTCTAGTTTCTACTGTGATATAATCCAATTCCAAGGTATTACAATGAAGCGCATAGCTCTTTCTATCTTTTCTTTTCTTTTGTTTCTGTTGCAAATCCAGCCAACTAAATCTTACAAATACAACTCAATATTTAGCTTTGGTGACTCCTATACCGACACCGGTAACTTAAATGTGTATGTGCTTTCTAAGAACCTCTCGATCAGTGTCAACACCGAGAAGTGGCCTTATGGCCAAACATTCTTTCACCACCCCGCCGACCGCTTCTCCGATGGAAGATTGATTTTGGACTTTCTGGGTACAATCTATTTATTGTTGTTATCATTATTCTTTCTCTTACTTTAGACACGGTGCAGATATATATAATATAGTAAATATTATTAACATTATACCGATTCACATATTTTAGATATGATCGATGCACATAACTTAAAAAAAGAAATTGATGCCAGTAAGAAATTATTGGCATGGCTAAAATGCCCACTAGACAAATTTATGTACATTGATATTATAACTTTTCTTCTTTCTGTAGTGCATTTTTTTTCCTTACCAAGTATGAGGATTCGATTTTAAATGAGGACCAAGGAAAGGAATTCCACAATTTCTATATTTCTGCATTATTTATAGTGATTATGTTGTTTCATGTATTTATTTACGAGAGTGTAATATATTATAACTAACAGGACAATTAAGTTGGGCTGTTTGGTCTAGTGATTTAGCTTTACTCCGTCAACTAAATGATCCTTGGTTCGAATCTCATAGTGAATATTTATTTTCAAATTTTTTATAACAAATCAAACGCTACCTCAAAATAAAACTAACAGGACAATTAAACTTAGTAACTCGATCAACCAAGGGTTCCCTACAAAGAAGATAAAGCAAATTACTATACAAAATGGTTTGAACTCTTAAAAGAAAATGTATAATTATAATGAAATTTATTTTCTGATGCAAAGCGGAGGAGTTTGGCCTGCCATTCGTGGAGCCCTACTTGGCAAAAAAAGGATGCTTTCGTCAAGGAGCAAACTTTGCAGTAGCTGGTGCAACAGCGCTTGATCCAACAGTACTCAAGCAGATTAGTCTAGCAAAACCGGCAATTGTTACTGCATTAAACACTTCCTTGAATTTTCAACTAAACTGGTTCAAAGAGTTGAAGCCTTCCTTGTGCCATGAAACAAAGGGTCTGTATCTCCTCTGGTCGAGTCACATGTTAAACAAAATATTTAATTGATATATTCTTAATTAATTACTGATCTCTATGCTGCAGAATGCAGAAAGTATTTTGATAGATCGTTCTTTGTTGTTGGAGAAATTGGATTAAATGACTACAACAACATGTTTATCAATGGACTGAATGTGACGCAAGTGCATCATTATGTTCCCAAAGTTGTTGATACTATTGCAAAAGCCATCAAGGTGTGTTGGAAATGTAAACAAGTTATTTCGCTTGATGTATATCAACAGTGATAATTTTGACATAATCTAGAGAAATTATTGCAAACGCCATCAAGTTATTTCACTTGGTGTAAAGAGAATAATTTCTTAATTATCTTTTATAGGGACTAATTTATGAAGGTGCAAGGACCCTGCTTGTGCCGGGAAATGTACCAATGGGTTGCCTCCCAACGCTTCTCACTTCAGAAAGCGATGAACAATCTTTTTATGATAATAGAACCGGATGCCTTAGGAGATTCAACATGCTGTCAAGATATCATAATTCCCTGCTCCTTAGGGCTATAAAACAACTTCGGGTCAAGTATCCTCATGCAAAGATTATCTATGCAGACTATTACAAGCCTCTGATAAATTTTGTCAAATTTCCCCAACGTTATGGTAAGCAACTAAATCAACTAATATTTTTTTTAACATAATGAACATACGAATAAATTCACTTACCATGCTTATTACGGATATCTTGCATATATACATGACAATTTCCTTTAGAAGTTTTGGACAAACCCCTCCATTTTTCCAGGCATCAAATTAAGGATCGAATCATATATAAGTTTTATTTCTTTATAAAATTCAGGATTTACATCTACACCTCTCAGAGTTTGCTGTGGAAAAGGGGGTAAGTACAATTGGAACTCCAGTGAATTATGCGGCATGCCAAATGTAAGCGCGTGTCATGATCCATCGAGATATATATTTTGGGATGGTGTTCATTTAACTGAGGCAGCTTACCACATTATTTTCAACAGCTGGTTGAAAGGTCCTTATGCTCAGCCACCAATACAAGATGCTCATCTACATTAAGTTTTGCAAGAGAGAATTTTGTGTAAAACAAACAAAACAGAGTATTTATAGCACTTCTCGTCGATGAAAGTATTGTTAAACAATAACATCGGTGAGAGACATTACTATTGCGTAAGATTAAATAACGACCAATTTTTATATGGATCTAGTATTTAACTAGCAATGTTTGTTTAAGGAAATAAATTGCATATTTGACAGATTTGTTTTGAAGTATTTTACTTGATGAAATTAAATATCGGAATAAAGTACCCAATTTTCTTCAGTAATAAATTTTCGCCTTGTTAATCTTCATCGAATATGAACCCTTTATTTTATGATTGCTCTACTCATGACTTATGATCATGTAATAAAAATTAATTGTTCTAATTAGTCGGTTAAAACTTAGCCAAATTAGAGAACGAAAAAAATGGTTGAGCCGCCAACAATTGAAAAGTAGACAGTTGGTCTCATTTTCTGTTAAACTTACATATGAAAAACAAATCTAAAGCTAAATGGGCTAAAGTTAAAGTACAAACATCAAGGTCATAAAGAAAAACACTCATGTTAAAATTATTACCTTTTATAATTAAGCGGAATCTTTTTTTTTTAAATGAAGGCTCGTTTCTTTCATATAATCTTTGCTTGAGGATAGTCGTACTTTGTTTTTGAACCATATACTTTACAAAACTTCTGTTGTGTTTTTTAGTGATCTAATTTTTTATCTATGAGGATTCTGCTCTTGCAACTTTGCTCTGTATTCATTCATATAAGAAACCACAATGACAACTTATTGCAGAATTTTAAGATGTGTTTTTTATTTTCTCTTTTTGTAAGATCCACTGTAATTATTTTCATATAACAACAATTTGGGCTTAGTTGCACAACATTATGGATTTTTTTTGTCAAAATCGATTCTTATACTTGTAAAAAGCAAAATGCTTGTATTTCTTTGGGTGCGTTTGGATCGTTGGAAGAAAGAAAAAGAAGAAGGAAGAAGAAAAAAAAAATTATAAACAATCCAAACTCTTCACAAAATTACACACTTCCCAATATTTTTTCTCATTTCTTCCCTTCTTCTCTTCTTCCCACACCTATCCAAACGGAGCCTTTATGAATTTTTTGTTCTACTTAATTATGTAAATGTTGTTCAAAATCCAGATCGAAATTCGTAAGTTTATAAGAATCAAATTTTGCATGAAGCTATCAAAAAGTAATGGTTGAGATTATGCAAGTTTTCAAATGCAGGTAATTAACCTTCAAAAAAATGCAGGTAATTAACTGAGATGATATAGAATGCATTAACTTCCTTTTTCTTATTTAAGAACGGATTGATTCAATAGATTTCTTGCTTATTATGATTCATAATTATTTAATCAACTTTAAAAAAGCTCAACATAATTTTAAAGCATGCTATTGATATTGGAAATTCATGTGTAACATTAATATAATTTTTACATCTAAAGCCAGCGCTGAACATTTTGATTGTATGATACTTGAGAAGTTGAGACAACAGATATAGTTCCTAGTTGTGCTTTTTGCAAGGAAACGTGTTTTTGAATTGATTAATGAACTATTTTTTTAAGGCAAAATTGGATGACGAGAGTTCCGCTACCATCATTTTTTTGTGCCACAAGTTGCCACAACTTCATTTTTTATCGGTATCCTCTGCCTAGTATTTTTTTTAAAAAAAACTTGATATTTTATCAATATTTAAAATTTTTAAAATTCAAATACTAAATCCAAACCATTGATCTTATTCAATTTAACGAATGATGCGTTTCTACATAAGTTTTATAAAATTTGAAGTTTGTTTGATACTCGATCAAGTGGTCAACAAATGAATGAATCTAGTTAATTATGACAGATTAATTCTAATACGTTCATCATTTGATTACTTGATTGATTATCAAATCGGTTTCAAATTTTATAAAACTTATATAGAAATGGTGTCCGTATTATGCCACCATGTCTAGTACAATTTAATAACAAAATAAAAAACGTGGGTAAGCATGCGTATGCTATATTTCTTTGGGTATTCAATGTGTTTTATTGACTAAACCCATTTAACATGAAAGAATAAAAAAAATAAATAAATAAGAATCATCATTTTAAGGATGCAAACATCGGACCTGCAGCCCAGAGGAAGATGAAACATTTTTGTCAGGAAAATAGATAATTGATTTTTTTATTTAAGAAAATGATGAATTTAATCAAAAGCGATTATTTTCATGAGTATATAAAGATTACAGGGGTTGTTTCCAATTTGAAAGATCGGAGGGGTTATTTCCGATTGGCAACATTTGTAGGAGGTTATATCTAATTTTGTCTTTTTTTTTAAATAAAGCAACTGGTTAATTAAATATTGTTTAAATTTTGATTTCCCACCAAAGATTCAAAAGATGGATACTCTGCGAGTCTGCTCCCAACAATTGACTGCTAATGCATCATTTACGCCGTTAATCTTTTGTTTATGCGTGATATATTCGTTTTTCCTATCCATATGTACCATATATATATGTAGACATTTTGTTCATCCATCATATTTAATGTGACAAAATACGTGTGTAATAATATAATTTTTAATCGGATGTTTGTTGATTTTTTAGTTAGCCCACGCATGCTCTAACATGTTGACAAAAGAGAGGATCTCTACAAGACTAGAAGGTTTTATGATCTCAAACTCCCTTTTCAGCACAAGTTTCGACAGGAATAGTTCCCTTTCACATTTTCCTTATTATTATTATTTTTTTTTTCTGAAGTAGCATACGAACTGTTTTTTTGTTCACAGAAGGTGCGAGCATGATCTATGGGCCCAACTTTTTAACCCCACGGTGTTAATATTATTTTATGGATAACAATCTCTTTCTTGTGTAATATAATTGTTTGAATACAATCTCTTTCTTGCCACTCTTACCACAAAATTCTTTATGATACAGGACTCTCTCTGGATTCTTCATTTCAAATATTCAACAGGACCCAAAAATTAAAGTTGACAGTTGACAAAGACAATAATATCTTCTGTAGACCTGGTTAACGTTCGAAACGGCAACGGAATGGGCCATTCCGTTTGCCGTTCCGTTCCAGAAACGGTATGCACTGAAACGATTCGTTATTCGTTCCGTTTGCAACGGAATGGACGGAACGTAGCGGAACGACTCAATTTACACTGTATTTCATACCAACGTATGCCGAAATCCGTTCCGTTTACCGTTCCGTTTAAAAAACGAATACCGAAATCTGTTCCGCCACTCGTTCCGTTTGGACGGAACGTGCACGGAACGAGTAGGACGGTATACCGTCGGCAGGCCTAATCTTCTGACCTCCTCACAAAATTCAAATGAAACAGAGCCAAGCGGTAACAGAGGTTTAGATACTGTTGGATTTTCTTCCCTTTTGTGATCTTGTTGAGTTGATTCCTAATGCAACATAAGACAGTTGCTACTTCACAAACCATGCAGTGTTTTTCTACAAAAGGTAGCAAAGGCGGTGCCGGGAGGAATGTTCTAAAAATTGATGTGCACGCCAGTGGCAATTTCTACTGGACACACTACACGCGGACTGCGGAACTGATAATGACATGTTAACATGTCAACTTTTTAGGGGATTGGCGTCGTGCATAAGACGGCGTTATTGTTAGATTTGTTTATAGCGCTTGTAATTTTTTATTTTTTCATAATTCTTTTTTTTTTTAAGGCGGGACGACAAAACCCAGCAGCTTTTTTTAAATAATAATTATTACATAGAAAACAGAAAAGAGAAAAAAAAAACATCCAGCAGGCAGCAGATATCATAACTTTTTGCATAATCTCTATTTGTTAATTCTTTTTTTATTTTCAATAATTTCTTCAATTTTCTACTGGTAATACAGAAGAAATTGAACTGCAATTTTATTATTTATTTGAGATACATTTTTTTTCAATATGGAAAAAATGAAAAAAAAAATGATAACGGACAAATTGGACCAATGAGAAGATAGAAGATCTAAGCAAGAGAAGGAAGAAGATCTAAGCAATTTATCGAAAAGTGCAATTGATTTTTCGAGCTTTAAATAGATATAACTTTTGATGGAAATTTTGTATTTTGGGTTATGATCATGTTCCAGTAACTTGTAAATTTATCTATATTCGTTATGAGGAATATCTGACGTTCAATTTTTAACCAAAAGGGTCGTCTGATACCCGAAATAGCCGTACTTTGCACTTTTATTTTTAGAATTTTGATCATTTATGTTGTTCAGTATTTTTATCTATTTTTAACATAGTTAGTCATTAAAAAGGAATACTAGATGCATCATTTCGTTATCTAGAAATTTAAACTCTAATTACTTTCTTTGGAGCTAGAGCTTTTTTTTTCCTAAAAGATTTTTACTGCTACTCGCGGTGTCAGTCTACGACGAGTCACCAAGCTAGATCGATCCCTGCAAGGAGAAAGAACCATACAATATATATAGTAATGGCTTATTGCCCACTTCTATAATTTCGTTACTTCTTGACAACAATAAATTGACGATTTTTCGAACTCTTATTAATTTATTATTTCGTTTCAGTAATAATAGAAAACCTTCTGTTAGAAAATTATGGGGATGTTATGCGAGCATTAGCTGGGACGAATTTAGGAATTGGGTCTATGAAAATATATACAATATTTTGTATTTGCGCACTTAGGTTTTAGGGGAAAAACGCTTATATATGGAGTAAATTCATTCAATTAATTTCTGTAACTGATCTGCTACAACATTTAAGTTGAATGTAGCCATGTATTATAAGAGAGCCTCGAGTTTCTTCTCTTGAAAATAGCTGGAAACAGAGAAATATATCTAAGTAAAATTATTATTTGTCTTCTTAATTTCTTATAGGCTGAAAGGACTTGATGCTGTTTCTCATGGATTCGCTCTAGTGCTGGGTTGCTGGCTGAATAAGTTAATTCCAAGAAAGTAGTTAAGAGGTATGTGTGGGTATTTGATCTTGTATAGTAAATAAAAGCATTAGTCTTATACATTGTGCATCAGCAGATTGCTTTAGAATAACGTTAGAAATATTATAAGGTTTAAATTTATTAATTAATGTTAATTTATTTAGTAAAATATTACAATGTTTAATTTGGCCATCCAACAAAGCCGAATTTATTCCCAAGTATCAAAACAGTATTATGGAAGACGCCATAAATTTTGATTTTTGCAAGTGCTGAATTTGTTCTAGAAAAAAGAGCGGCTTCTATTAATTTTACTTAATTTGAAGTAACAAGTTTGGCAGCATATATCCTTTGAAACAAATTAATATTGATGATAAATGTATGGTATATTGGTATGCCAATCGAGACATACGTAATGTATAAGATGCATTATATATGCGCTAAGTGTCAGTTTTATTTTTGTCACGCGATCTTTCATTTAATTTAATATTTAATATTAAATCTGACCAAAAGCAGAGTTGACAATTATAGATACGATATGCATGCGCTTATTCCCTGTTGATGGGTAGGACCGTAGATAAGTCCAAAGCATTTGTCATCAGTGGATAACTCAAAAAATAATAATAATAATAATCAATGGGCAAAGGCATTACCCATCCAAATGTGCAATTCCCATGTAATCTGACCAAATGAAAAAAGAAAAATGAAAATAAAAATGAAATGCAAGATCGATGGAGATTTACGAAGATTTGTCATTTGTTACATCTGTATGATTTTTGTTACTTTTAAACTGAAATCAGTTTGCAACTAAATGAAAAGTTATATCCCGGAATGTTCATTTAGACAGAACGTTAGAGTTTAGTACAGATAGTCACCGGCTATGCCTCTTATTTCAAAAAAAAAAAAAAGAATGTGGATTTAGACATGATTATTAATTATATCCTTATCATTTCTCTTTTTGAAATCTCGGTGACAGATAATATCCATTCCATCTGAATTATTTTAGAATTAAAATATATAAAAATCAAATTTTATTTTTGATATGGTTTAAGTTTTATAGTTTAATTCTATTATTATATCCTTCAATCCTCCTTTAATTCAAGGACATCTTCAAATATTAATTCAAAGTTTCAAACACCTTACCGTTGCTCTTTGAATACAACTGTCATTGACGAATAACCACTCTATTAATCCTATATATATATATAGCACTCTGTTCGGTAAATTGTGGCAGAAATTAAAAGGTGTAGAGATATACTTTCTACACATTAAATTCTTCCTATGCCTATTTATCAACAATAAACAAAAGCATTCTAATTTTTCATTAAACTTCATTCCATTTATTATCTCCTCCAATTCTATTTTCAATAAATTATTACTGAAGATTGTGGAATTGTTGTCAGTCAGTTTGAAGGACGTGACTTGAGGGAGTAACAATTTCGAATTACACGGTGGCAATAGATTATGCTTTAGGACAGTGATATTTCACGATCAGGTAAAAGAATTTTAATTATCAAATTTGTTTAATTATTTGCTGCTATGTGAAGATTTATTCCATTTTTTAACAGCTTATTACAGTTTTGCTATCATAATTTTGGTGAAAAAAAATTACTGTTGTCCTAGAATAGAATTTAAGAGGTTACCACATCTTTGTCCTCTTTTTCCGTAAATTCGATTCGTTATATTTCTTTTGTTATTCCCCAATTTGGATAATAAAAAGATAAGCTTCATTGACTTATTTGTTAAGTAATTTACACTATTATCCTCCTATTATGTACAAAATTAAACAAAAATAGTTAAAAGTATTTCCTTTCCACATATTTCGTTCCTTGGACATGTTCCAATTCTAACAAGGTTCCATTTTTTTTTTTCCATTCTGGTTACAGCTTAAATTCTCCTTGTAACCCTAACACCTTGACTCATTGCAACAAGTCATTTTCTCGTGCATAAGAGCATCGTCTTTGGACCTTTTGTGTCACACACAGTGACGATAAGAAGAGTAAAAATATAGCAATTTCAGAGCTTCAAGATACACAAAATTAAAGCGACTCTCTGGCTGCTAGCTATCTCTTCAAATATTCCTCAGCGCATCTCTGCCTCTAGTTTGAAGTTTCTATCTAGTACAAATGAAGCACACAGCATTTATCATCCTTTCTTTTCTTTTTGTTCTGTTGCTATTCCATGTAACTCCATCTCATGGATTCGATTCAATATTTAGCTTTGGCGATTCATACACCGACACTGGCAACCTAAATGTGCTTGCTAAGACTCTCAACATTCCTGTATTCACTGACAAGTTGCCTTACGGAGAGACTTTCTTCCACCGGCCTTCAAACCGGTGCAGTGATGGACGATTGATAGTGGATTTCCTCGGTATCAATCTATACCAAATCTTTTATTTAGCTTGTTTTTTTAACACATTTTGGACTATTATTCACAGATGAATTGTATAAGCTATAGAGTTGGCCATCAAATAAAAGTTGGCGGGCCAGACTGCATATGTGCCTGTAGACCCATATGTCCATTCAATTGTTTTTCTTCATTATATGCTCTTTTACCATTTGCTTGCGAAGCTTTGTTAACAGTAACTTTGACCATATATGCCTTATGTCCTTATGATCAAAAAGACGCAAATATGAGTTATAACTAACAATTACAAGTATATTAGAAAGAAATAAATTCTTCTAAGAAAGTAATGGCATGAAAAGGACTAAGAAAGAGAGATACCAAGAGTGAATTAATCTCCAAATTAACTCTCGATAATTTATGTCGCAACTGTTTTTCGGTTCTACAGCGGAGGAGTTTGGCCTGCCCTTTCTTAAACCCTACTTAGCAAAAAGTGGAAGCTATCGACAAGGAGCGAACTTTGCTGTGGCAGGTGCAACAGCACTTGATCCGACATTCTTCAAGAAGCACAATCTCAAAACAATAGCGGCACCATTAAACATTTCCTTGGATTTTCAACTACAATGGTTTAAGGAGTTGAAGCCTTCGTTATGCAAAACAACGAAGGGTTTGTAACCTTTTGTTTTCTCATTTGGCATGGCATCTTCAGTATAAAACTGATTTAATATATATATCCTTATGTATGAATATAACAGAATTAACTAACATTTAATGTCACTGCGGCTATAGACTGCAGAGATTATTTTGGCAGATCTCTCTTCATTGTTGGAGAAATTGGAGGGAATGACTACATCGACATGTTTATTAGTGGATTGAGTATGGAACCAGTGAAGTTACATGCTCATACGATTATTCAGACTATTACAAGGACAATCAAGGTTCTTTATAGCCAATATAAAATTGACACAAACTTGTGAATAATATCTAGTTTTTTTATGAATATAAGCTAAAATATTTGCTATGACCTAATCAGAATATATGTATTATATATCTTATCTTCCAACAGGAGGTCCTTGATCAAGGTGCAGGGACTGTGGTGGTGCCTGGAAATATACCGATGGGTTGCCTCCCTACGATTCTGACAATGTTGAAAAGCAATAAATACTATTCTTATGATCAGAAGACCGGATGCCTCAAAAGATACAACATAGTATCAACATATCATAACACCCTTCTACTTGAGGCGATAAACGAATTTCGGTACAAGTATCCTAAAGCGATGATCATCTATGCGGATTATTACAAACCTCTTTCCAACTTTGTCATGTATCCAAAACGTTATGGTAAGCTATGAATTCAGTTTACACTTAATTTCTAATACATGAGCAATACTTGAGATTTTCTTATTTTCTCGCCCTAATGAGATCTCATTATTTGTTATTTCAGGATTTACATATAACCCACTTGTGGCTTGCTGTGGAAAAGGCGGCAAATACAATTGAAGCACAACTGAACTGTGCGGTATGCCACATGTAGCTGCATGTCAGAATCCATCAGCATCTTTAAATTGGGACGGCGTTCACTTAACCGAGGCAGCTTACCGCTATATTACCAATAGCTGGTTGAAAGGTCCCTATGCTGTTCCACCGATACTTGAAGCTCATAAAAATTAAGTTCAACCGGGTATTAAAATTGCTCAATGATACCATATACTATATCTTTTCTGTTTTTTCCTTTTTTTTTTTTTTTTGATGTCAAACAAAATAACATAGCATGCCATCCCTCACAGGTGGTGATATAGCTTGATGAGCCGACCATATGGCTTGAGGTAGATTTGTCAAATTATGAAAACAACTGAATTTCTTAGTGTCATTTTCAATGCTTTAGCATAAAGATACGAATGTTGAATTCAAAGTCATTTTGTACAAATAAAAAGAATAATTAAAGAATTACACTGTGTTTTTATTGAAATTTTATTTCATTTCCTGGTTTATCTAAAAAGAACGCATCACTCGCTAAAGTTATTTTTAAATATAACTTCCCTTTTTTATACCAAAAATCACTTGAGGACATTATTAAAGGTTTGATAATGGAACTTCATTGCTACTGGGGCTAAATATGACCTGATTTTAAGCAGGTGAATAATGTTTCCAAATACTATTACTGGATTG
Source organism: Rhynchospora pubera (assembly GCA_028095005.1). Classification (NCBI taxonomy): domain Eukaryota; kingdom Viridiplantae; phylum Streptophyta; class Magnoliopsida; order Poales; family Cyperaceae; genus Rhynchospora; species Rhynchospora pubera. Next base: position 179,256,239 of record CM051462.1, read on the forward strand.
TTCCCCAATAGAGTTCCCAAATAATCATTACCTGAATCTTAAGCAGATCATTATTCTTCCCAGTGCAGGCCTTTAGGTTGACGGGCCCAATTCATATGCACGAATTATTTGGGCCTTTGGGTTAATGTACAACGTTGTGTATATTTCTTTGCCGAAATTTTTATTATTTATTATTTTATTATTTATTTATTTATTTTGCAAAAGTTGGTTTTTTGCTGTAGTACAAACCAAAGACAATAGAATAAGCTGTTCCTTTTGCATTTACATAATTTTTTCTTATATGGAGATATATACGCGTATGTGACAGGCCTATTTTTTTTTCATGATGTGTAAGCATTTATTCGCCTAGTACATGAGAACGTTCTTTCAATTTTTGTATTTCTTATTATTACATATATTTATTCTTTTTTATTTTGGCAAATTAGCTGCTGCTACCTGGTTTTTAGTCGTTCAGATTGAACGCCAATCAAAGCATGCCAGCTAAAACCAAGTTTTTATTTTATTTTTGAAATCAAAACTTGTTGGACCACAATTGCAAATTCTAGTCGATCAAAACCAAGCGGCCTCAAATAATAACTGAGTTGAATAATAATAATAGAAAAAAGAGTACACTACTTTGACCTGATTAATCAATTTGGTGCGGATCCAACCAAATCGGATTGGTTGGCAATTATCTAAAAATAAAATCAGAATAGCCTCTGCTATTACATGCACAATGTATTGATCAACGTGAGACCAATCCATTGTAGTGAGTGTTCAAAAAAATAAATAAATAAATAAAATAACAAATTAGATTAAACGAATTGTGTTTGTAACAAAATGGTAAACCCATTGACTTGTTTAGTGAAATATAAGTAACCAGGATATTTCTAATTAATCCATCCAATGCTTCCTTAATAGGAATATCACTATTTACTATTCGAATACAATATTCTTTCCTAGTGGAAAAACACCCAAATGGAATCTAGTCCCGCGGGACCATCCAGCGCACAGATCACAGCCGTATGATTTTATTTCAATGGCAAAGGGAGCCCCGTGCATGTAACCAGATTGATAGACCCGAACCGTCCAGATCAGATCGGACGGTTCGAAGGTTGTGCTGGACGATCCCGCGCGGGAGCGGATAAGGATTCCAAAACACCAAGTATCTCTGTATTTACATTTTTTTTTTAATATTGTGTCATCTTGAAAGGACAAACTTTATTAGGTAGCACAAAATTTTTCTTCCCCGGGGTCAAACGCCAACGTGATTAGATGTGTAAACAATATTCCACCAGAAATAGTTCAAAAATTTGTATTTGGAAAAAATATATATTTATGACATATTTTTTCTACGGAAAAAAAAAAACGAAACCTGATGCCATGCTGGCAATAAAAGGATCCGAGGAGAGGATCACGCGCTCACGTTCATGCCATCCATTTTTCGATAAAAATGATGATTCCAAAAGATCTAAACAGTTCATCTCATGTCGACGAAACTGGTGGCTATTATCTTTTATTCGGAGCAACTTAAACCGTTTGATAATGAATTGGACAAGAACAACTAACGTAACAAGTCCGAATTCAAGCGTCAATGCCACAATAAGATCCAACGGAAGAGACGACGTAGTGGTTCGTGCATAGAAGATTACAATTTTTTGTAATATACTTTTTTTTTTCTTTTTGGATAAAGGTGCGATACATCCTGTTTCGTCCCGTACATGAAAGGATAAGGAAACAGGGAACCGTCCGTCTTTTATGATATTTGCTCAATTTATCTTCTTTTCCGCAAGTTTCCAAACCGCTGTTAGTCATCACTTTCATTTTATAACTTATATAATTCGCAAAAGAAAAATAATTTTGTATTATATTACCAGTTTCGTCCCGTACATGAAAGGATAATGAAACATGGAAACCGTCCGTTTTGATGATATTTGCTCAATTTGTCTTCTTTTACGCAAGTTCCCAAACCGCTGTTCAGCAGTCATCACTTTAATTTTAATTTATATAATTCACAAAAGATAATTAATTTTGTATTATATTACCAAAAATATTGTTTTTTATAGTTGTCTACTCGTAGTTTTCGTAGCAATATTGGCGTGAAAAAAACAAATTATGGTTTTGGTATCAAAGCTTCAAATAAAATTTTAAATATATAATAAAAGAGAAATTTCTAAATTCATATTCGTACTGAACTCTCAAGTTCAAAGTAGAAACTAATGATATCTTTATTCACTAATAATTGCGAAGGTATTTTTGCCAGCAGCACCTACAACATCTGTATGCAACAATTAAATATTTTCATGATTCAAAATTTTGAGAAAAATATCTTCAAGTACATTAGTAATTAAGTTCGACAATTATGAATAGTAAGCTGTAAAGTTCATGGTTTGGGTATTTGTTCTTGCCATAAGCCCATAATGGATGTGCATATATTAAAATTATAATGATAACAAAATTCCAAATAATTCTAATTCAAATTTAAAAAAAAAGTGTCTGTAATTTTAATGTAATTTTTTTATGAAGAAAATGTTAAAATAATAGTTTCCGCATTTTCTGTGAATTTTCTAAAGCTGCGGCCTCTATTCCGAAGGTGGTTCCTTTTTACGTTATTAAGGGCAATCTGGTTGTTCGAACGGCATCAACAAAAATAATTAACATAAAATTCGGTACATGGTATTGATTTTTATTTTTTCGGGTGAAGGTACATGGTATTTATGAAGGAACATATTTAGATATCTTTTTATTAATTCATATCCAGTTATAGTTTCGGTGCGGCTTCTGCGGCGCCTGTTTAGTTTTATTTATTGAAAAATTGCAGCCGTCTTTGCCATAGATAACTACAAAAATATTTTTCCTCTCTTTTTCTCCTCTTGTAGTCAAAGATCTGACCAATGTGGGGTCCACAGCACTATTTCTTTCTATTTTTTTCCCTTTTTTTTTTTTGAGGTGATTACAGCTTGGTTGGCTGCCAATTAAAATATTGACGCGTTAGTCTTTTTCCTTAAACCATGCTACTCATCCTAGAATAGTTGGAATCTCAAATATTGTATAATAATAGCAATTTTTTTTCCTGCTTTACCAATAACTCATCTGTAATAAACAAATATATGCATATCACAAAGATAACAAAAAATAATTCTACCAAGCCGGCTTACATTCTTTAATTTATTGTTGAATTATAACAATATTTTAACGACATTTTAAATTGCACTGATTTGCTCCACATAATATTGGCAAAATGAGGCATCAATATATTATCCTGTTATGGTGAAAATCATTGCACAAAAATTGTAGCAATTAAATAGTTCCACTAAATTTATTGTTTGCAAATAAAAAATATGAAGGTATATTTTTGAGATCTTAAATAATACGTCTTTGTTTTATTTCTTGTTAAATTAACTAGATGACAATTGAAAATTGAAACGTTTCTGAAATTAAAAAAACGACAAACCTTAAAAAGACCAATTCGTAATTTTTGTCAAAGATGAGAGTAATATAAGTTATACTACCATCACTATTTTTTTCTAACGTTGTTTGCATATTAAAAATAGGAATTACTCCAACCAATCCTCATTAATATCATCATATCTCATCAGACTACAGTGTTTTGTTTTTTTCCTCTCCCTTCCATCCACGTCTTCCCTTCTTTTTATATTCGAGTACAAAAAAATGTTTTGTTTATTAAGTATAAATGTTCACTTGTTCAGTTTATTAGATATTAATGTTCAGTTTAATAAGTATGAATGTTCAGTTTATTAAGTATAAATGTCCAATTTAGTAAGTATAAATGTTTAGTTCATTAAATATATATATGTTCAGTTTAATTAGTAGGTATATGTGTTCATTTTATTAAGTTTAAATGAGACAGAGGAGGGGGGAAGGAAAACAGAAATTAGAGGGAAGGACGCGCTAGTATGGAATGGATGTTGGAGTGTCTTTCCAATTTTTCAGTTTAGTATGTATAAATGTTCAGTTCATTAAGTATATATATTTAGTTTATTAAGTATAAATGAGACAGATTAGAGAGACACAAAAATAGATGTTAGAGGAAGGTATGCGACTAAAATAGAAAGGACATTGGAGTGTCTTTCCATTTTTGAGTTGAGATGATATGGATGATACAGGATTGCACTTTTCAATATCGTTAAAAATATATATATTATTTTGAGAGTTTATTAATTTTTTTATAATTTATGTTAAAAATATATATATTATTTTGAGAGTTTATTAATTTTTTTCTAATTTATGTTGAAACTTCAAATTTTAAACATGTAAAATTATTAATTACTGTCGATGAACATGTAAGTTTTTTAATATACATTATCTAGAGACGTTTTTTTTTCACGCACATATATAAAAAAATAAAATATACACCGGTCTCTTATTATAATGCACACTTACGCTTGTGTTAATTAGACATTGTTGTTTTTAATTAAGGGCCGGAGGATGAATAGGCACAATTTTAATTTTTTAAACCGATTTGGTAAATTTTGAGTCAAGACAACAATTAACCAATCACAAAACACAAGCAAGCAACTCAATAATAAAGTAAATAAAGAGAAGAGTAAAGAGATGACAAGCGATGTGATTACGGAGTTCCGACCCGCTAGAGAGCTAGCCTTAGTCGTACATCACCGGAAGTTCTGCTTCTACGAAAGGATGTGCACTGTTCAATTCGACCAAGAACGGATCTACAACTTCGAACCGAATCGTCTCGTCACAAAAAACTCGAGGTGGATTGACCTAACATTTACAAAACTCAAGATAACAACTCTCTAAACACCAAGGTTGATTCTCACAATCAAAACACTAAAGAGTATTTCTAACTAGCACTTGGAGTTTGATTGTGGATATCTAATCCCTATTGGTTTTGCTAAATAATGCTCTATTCAAGTAAGGATCAAGTCTAGGTGTTTGGAGCTCAAAGACATCAGTTTAGCAAAGTGAACAAGAGAGAGAACCAGTCTCAAAATGCCTCATATTTATAGAGCGCGTCAAGAGCTCCAAACAAACACAGTTTTCTGTCGTGCGTTTTATAACTCAAAATTGTGTTGTGCAATGCATAGCTAGCCATTATAAAAAGGCCAAAAAGCTAAACTAACTGTTAACAAAGCATTACACAACGTTATATCCCGTGTGCAACGCACCAAACGACCATTATAATAAAAAAAATGGATAAGATATTCGTTAGAGTTGTCAGTGCTTTACCCAACGCAAAAGAGCTCGTTGTGTAACGCCTAGCATGTGACATCCCGTCGAATATCGTAACTGCACGGTGCATGACGAAGTGCCCGCCGCGGATGCCTACTGCACCCGCAAAGCTTAACCAAGTCTAATTTACAATTTAAAATTAATTATATACAATTAATATACATGCCAAATCTAAATTTATAAATATTTATCTCACTCTTTGCTTTTGCATTGTTTCCACAATTGATTATGCATGTACAAAGCAATTACCATTTTTGCCTCTCCAACCGAACGGCATCATCTTGCTTTTATCTCCTATACTCCATGCAGCCACAAAATGAAACCATAATATTTCCTTTTCTCTTCCAAATTTAAGTATATCATATTCCATCCAAATACTTATTTGATTAAATTGGCCGATTGAATTTCGAGTTTACGTCGCTATCGTATTGATGGTTATTTCGATTGATTCGTGATTTCTGGACCGCTTGATCAGGTAATCGGATTTCTCTATATTTAATTTCGTTTTAATTGAATGATTTGATTTATCGTTTGGTTTTGATTGAAATTTGTTTATCGGAATTGTGGATTGGTATATTTTACGGGGTATCGGGTGTGGAATTGGATGTGAATTTGAATGTGAATTTTGAGCCCAGATCCTCCTGAGTTCGGGGAGGGGTCGGTCCTGATCCTCCTGAGTTCGAGGAGGGATCACTCTGACTGACTGAATGTCTGAACCCGATTATCTCCGTGAAATATATTATTTGTTATGTGGATTAATCCGATCTAATTTAACTTTGTGATAATAATTAAATATAGAGAAGCTGCATCGTTAAATAACCGGTTACTGAGATTTGTACCTGACTCTGTTTGTTTTTCTGTTGCGACGTAGGTTGACGGACCATCGGATGGATGTAGAAAATAGTGTTCTCAGCTCACGCCCCGTGACCCGTCGGTGTGGGACGTGTCATAACACTGACGACTTAACGGCTACAAAGATGTCAGTGTTGGAGTTATGTCCTAGAAGTCAATAATTTAATGACTTAAATATTAGTTTATGTTATGAATGTGATCATTTGTTCCTAGGTTTATTATTGACAGATCATTCAGGATGAGGATCTGAATTGTAGATCTCTGTGGATCATTCTTTAGAATGACAATAATAAATCTAAAACTGTCCATAAACTTGATAATTAACAAGGAACATTAATTATCATATGAGATTAGTATGCAAGTTAAATGATGATTAAGTTCTACAAATCATAAGTAAAGAGTTACCAACTTAATTGCATATGTGTATGCTATTGGAACATAACACAGGACTTGACCCAATGAAATAAACATATGGATTATGTTATGTGTCATTGTTTATTTCATGTGAGTTTGATTCTAAGTTTGAGATGGTTCAATCTTTCCACATGAGGATAGGTTCTATAAATAGCGTCTATCACTGATTCCTGAATTGTGTGGGGAAGGATTGTTCATCAAGAAAACCGTATGTCCCTCATCAGTATACCTAGTGAGTGATGATATCTATTTGGGCCATTTGATGGAGTTGGATTGTTTGACCAATTTGTACAATCAACTCTAGATCAAGAAATGTATAGTCTTCAAGAATGACACATTCCTATCTTGGACTATATAGTGATATCATGTAGCATAAGAATCAGACAAGGAAATACTTTTATTTCTAACGCAGGATTGAGATATTGTAGCAGTACATTATTTATGCGAATTGAGAATCATAACGCGTTGCTAGATACCGCTTATGATTATTGAAAATAAATAACGATTTAATTCCATGGCCAACATAGTATAAATCCTCAAAGGGTCACACAAATAGGACATTAATCACACAGTGCATTATTTATTTATTCACGGCAGTAAGTTCTGTGGAAATATGATAAGATTGATTAATTAATTATAAACTGTTGCGAACCGTTATAATTAATTAAGTCAATGGATCATATAGAAATAAATTAATGCATTAACTAATCCTAAAAATAATTATTAATGAATTAATAATTTATTTAGTTCAACACAATTTTAATATAAATGGTTATATTAATTAATTGTGTCATTAGTTGATAGCCAATAGATGGTCCAATTAAAGAGCAAATAAATAAGACTTTAATTAATAGAATTAGAGACAATTGAGTGGATTAAGTGGCCCATAAAGGCCCATTTCGTGGCTTCCCTTTATGGTGATAGGTAGGATGGCATAGTTGTAATTATGGAACAGGTTAATTAAGTTTTGTGTTCTATATAAGGATCACATATGAGAGCCTCCACCTATCCTTTTCTCTCTCCTCTCTTGCCTCCCTTCCTAGCCGCCATCTTCATCCTCTCTCTCTCTCTCTTTTGCTTATGTGTTGAGCTCTTTTTTCTCATCTAAATCAAGATTGTTGATTGATGCAAGAAAAAATCATAAGGATTAGGCTTGTTCTTTGAGTATGCTAGCACGTACCTTGTAGAACGTGATTAATCCTCCTTGGTGAACTCGAGGGTGGCTGCTAGACGTGGTGGAGACGGTGGAGAAGGTACGCCATTGATTCCCATGCCTTGGTCGAGTCTCGCGGATACGATTCTGCGAGAGTTACAATTTCTCCTACTTATTCTCTTTGTGTGTTGATTGTTTGGCAAGATTCTTGTGTTTGATGTTTAATTAAGATTAATTAAGTGTAATTGACATGAAAAAAATAAATTTGAACACTTTCTAACAGTCAGATGTGTTGTATAACGCAAGCGACACGTTATACAATGTTTCAGGTTTTAAGTCAAATGGTCAGGCTTGTCAGACACGTCATACAACGTCGAGGACCTGTTTGTGCAATGCAACATTAAATGACATTAAATGATCAGAATCTTGCGTCAAAAAACGAGTGAAAAATTCCAGAAAAATACAAAGAAAGGTTGTACAACGTTCTGCCATTGGCTGAAAAATTACGTTGCAAGACGGATTAAGAACATTGCATGACTCTTCTGATACGTCACACAACATGATGTGGCGTTGTGTAACGCACTGTTTCTGTTACAAAAAGAAACGCAGAAAAACTGCATTGTTTTGATGCGTTGTGTAACGTGATATTACGTTACACAACGCACTGGTCCTGAGACTGAACATTTTAGCAACAAACTTAAATAGATTAGATTTAACTAACAAACAATTAATTCTGATGACTCTAAACAGCTAGACACTGAGTCTTGAGCATTTCCTTAGTTCATCCAACAACTTGTAAATTAACTGCATAGCTTCAGTTCTAAGCCTAATTAATTACGTAGAGGAAAGGTTAGTATGAAAAAGTTTGTTTTGCAAATTGATAAATCAAGAATGAAATTGTTTAAGTGAACAGACATAATTATTGGTCAAGTGTTATATTATAACAAAACAAGCTTCTCAATCTTCTCGACTTATCTTTTGAAAATATTAATATGCACTTTTGACCGTTGTACCGACACATAAAAATACATTAATTAAATCTCACATAAATATACACAAATTTATTGATAGTGCTTTTGCGTATAAACTTATTTAATGTTAGCGGTTACTATGTTTTTGGGAGGTCACCAAACCAGATGGCAGGAAACCAAGGTAATGCACGTTATGCAGAGACGTACGTGCAGCCTTCTAACCACAGATATTGCCAGCTAATTCACTTCTAATTTGTTAATTCATGTGTTCTCCGAGATTTGATCAGTTGTAATTTGTAAACTTGCTATTGGATAGGTATAGCGGTTGCAAATTACAAAAGACCCGACCCAAATAAGTGAAGGATGGATGTTTTGGAAATTATTTTAAATTATAATTTGTGTATTGTTAATGATTTTCAATGTTATTATTATATATTTTTTTCATGAGATTATTATGTTATGTCTTTAAATGTGTTAAAAAAATATACTTGCTCTTGAACTATAAAGGACATCCATGGTGGGTGCTAAAACTATGCAAAACACCTCTACAAACAAGTGTTCAATTATCAAAGATGAATGGCACTTATCTCTCTGATTCAATTAATTCAGAACAATAGTGGGCATGTTGTAATATGTCACTATCACAAGATCAGATTTGGCTTTAACAATGAATAAGATATCTCAGTTCTTTTCTATCACACCCCGCGCCGGCACTCAAGACATGAGGGTGAGACGGTATCTTTTGCACACATCTGACAATCCGTCAACCTATGTCGCAAGTATAAAGAAACAAACGGATGTCATCTATAAAACTCAGTAACCGGTAATTTAACGATGTGTTTTTCTATACTAAGTTGATGATGCAAAATAAAACAAGATCGGATTAATTCACATAACAAATCATGCATTCCGGGAAGATAAGCGGGTCTAGATTAGTCAAATCAGTTAAGCACACAAAGTTCCTCCCAGACTCGGAGATTAGAATCAATCCCCTCCCTAGACTCAAGGATCAGGGCTCAAATTCACATACACAAACAAATTCATAATTCCGATTCTAGACCTAATATCCCACAAAACATACCACATACGAGCGAACACATGCATTCAAGCAAATTCAAGCGATAATCGAATCAAGCAATACAAAACTAAATATAGAGAAGTATGGTTGTCTGACTGAGCGATCCAATAGCATAAGAAAATCAGAATGAGTATAATTGCAAATGACCAACTATTCAAAACCAAGACGATATTTAAGATTAGCTAAGGAGAGAGAGAAAGAAAAATTATTTTATGAAGTGAAATGAAATGAGGGTGGGGTATATTTATAGTGGAGGTTTTTTAGCGACTAAGAAGGTAAATATTTTAACTTAATTACTTAATTATTATTTCTGAAAATGCTAGTGGCTATTTATGAAAGTAATGATTACTTGGCTATTATGAAAGGAAAAGGATAAGATGAAATGGATAAGCAAAAATATTTTTCAAATAGGACCTCAAAGGTCTGAAGATTGCAAATAGGTCATAAAATTCATGGATGTTATATTTTCTCAACAAACTGAACAACATTGGCAAGCTGTAAAATGCATTCTGAGATATATCAAAGGCACTCAAAATTTAGGGCTCATATTCATTGTGTGCAATAATCTTTCTACAAGCATTTTGTGATGTTGACTGGGGCTGCTGTTCATATGATAGAAGATATACAATATGTTTTGCAGTTTATCTTGGATAAAATATGGTCTTATGGTCTTCAAAGAAATAACCTATAGTTGCAAGGTCATCTACAGAGCCTAAGCACATAAGTATATAGCAACTGCAGCCTTTGAATTGATGTGGTTACACAATTTGGTTAAAAGAATTGGGTCATACTACTTCTCAACTATCTCGCTTGTAGCCTGACAACGTAAGTGCAACATTTATGGCAAGTAATTCAGTATTTCATGCTAGAACTAAGGATATAGAAATGGACTATCATTTTTTTCATGTAAAAATTGATTGCCAAACAACAAATTGTGAAATTCATGTGCTCAAATGATCAAACTAGAGATGTGTTTATAAGGAACTTAATTAGCCATATATAAATTTTATACTCTAAAGGACAACCTCACATTATGTCCCATAATGTAGAGCTTAAAGGAGCTTGAAGAAAATAAAAAACTAGAATCATCAAGTATAGATATAACACAGGAGATGAAAAAGAGAAACAGAGGGTTAATTAGTCTGTTAGCGTGCTCATTTCAACTCCTTGTTACATGTGTATTAGAGAGTCTAGTTAAATGTTGTAATATATACTGATGTATCATGTAACATTGAGTTTGAGATGAATAGATGAAAATCATTATCCAATTAAGCTTCACTACACACGTATACCCGTCCCTTCCTTTCGCGTTTCCACGTCTATCCTCCGCTCTTTCCCCTCCTCTCCTTCCCTTCCAAGTCTCTCCTCCTCTTGTTTCCTCTCTCTCTTCTCCTCTACATCTTTCTTCTTCATGTTTCTTTCCTCCTTCTTGTTTTTTTTATTTTTCTTTCTTTTAAATAATTATGTATTCCATAACATTTAGTAATACTATAAAATTATTTAATAAGTACAAGTGTTCAGTTTGTTATAACAAGAGTATATAATGCTTACTCAATTTATATTTCTAAGAAAGTATCTAACAAATGTAACTGTTTACTTAAGTGCAATAAGAGTATTAATATCTACTAAGTCAATAATGATAAAGGAATATCTAATGGGTGTACGTATATGTTCACTTTGTTTATAATATATGTTTAATTTTATATGTATATATGTTCTCTTTAATTTTTTTAGTATGACTTTATTTTGTTTGTTATATATGTTTTAATTTTTTTGTTATATATATTCACTTTGCTTATCACCAATTAGTGAACAAATTATGTATATATAAACTCTTAGTTATTATAAGATTCTCAGATGTTTCATTTCAATAAGTATTAGTACATTGACTCCCTCATAAGAAAATTGAAGTACTACATGTAAAAACTCTGGGTGTGTTTGGATGAGCCTGAATAAGGAATAAGAATAAATAATTTTGGTATGCGTGCTTGTTCAAATTCTTTATTTTTATACCATGATTTTGTTAGTATAAGAATAAGGGCTCAAATTCCTTATTCTTGTGTTGTTTAGATTGCACAATAATAAAAATAAACACGTATATCGAAATTTTTTATTTTTATTCTTTATTCAAGACTCATCCAAACGCATTTTACATGTAAGTCACAATAATCAATTGAGGACTCAGGGGTAAATCTGGAACTGAAAAAAAAAAACTGAGCAAGTAGCCCTAGCCCTTAGGCCTGGCGGCCACATGACCATGTGCGGTGTATGTGAAAAAGTAAAAATAAAATTAAACCCATAAGCGGTGTCATTGTTGTACTGGGCCCCGCCACGTTGCTTAGCAATGCAGCTAAGGCTGTGCTCCAATATAGCTGAGCGAAGGGGAGACGGGATGGGGGGAGATTAGGAGAGAGGAGATGAGGCTCACCCCCAAATTGGGGATTACAGCTCGGGGATTAACTCTTCTCTAATTTCTGTTGTGTTTACTCAGCCTCATCCCCTTTTTACTCAGTCTCACCTCTGTTCTGGAGCAGGATTAACCCTATGGGCAGATTCGGTCAGCTGGGTCTCATCTCCCCTCCCCTAAGCTCCCCTCCTACATTTAAGTTGTGGAGCACAGCCTAAATTTCTTTGGGAAGGCGTACAAAACATCTATTCTAATCCGCTACACATTTTAGTACGCAGTTTAGCTAAATTTCTTTGGGAAGGCGTACAAAACTTCTATTCTAATCCGCTACACATTTTAGTACGCAGTTTTAACCACAGTAAATAATACACAACCAAACTTCATGGAATATGATAAAATATATTTGTGGGGAAATCAGCGGTATACCCTCAAATCTTATCTAATTGGAAATATGATCATGTAATTTTTTATTTTGAAAATAGCCCCTCTAATTATAACTTGTATAAATATTTACCCTTTTGACTGTTTCTAATAATATTTTATTTTTGAAGTATATAATTAAACAGTTTAGGACAAAATATCCCTTGTCCCTTCATCATCCCATTGAGTTCCGATTCTTATTCTCGTTGGTATCTTTGTTCTTTTAATCATCCCAAGCTAGATACTAGACTACCCAAAATATAAATAATCTCAAGGGTGCGTTTGGATATAGGAAGAAGGAAGAAGAAGAAGGAAGAAGGAAGAAAAAAAATTATAAACAATCCAAACTCTTCACAAAATTACACACTTTTCAATACTTCTTCCCACTTCTTCCCTTCTTCCCTTCTTCCCACACCTATCCAAACGAAGCAAAAGATGTGTAGCACTTCTATATTTACTAGTATACACATAACGTATACAATTGTTCAATTGATTTTCTACCTTCTTAGCCGAATAGGATTGTTCATTTGATTTTCTTGAAAAGCAATCATCCTAAAGATTGACTTAATTCCAAGTGCTACCATTTTTCACTTAATACGACTTAAGTCATTCGTCATCTTCTTATAAGATAATTCAATTCTTTTGAAGTCGAGCATTTGAACTCAGCCCAAAGTTTTTTATTTTATTTTAATCTTGATCGCAAGAAAGCACTGAGGTCTGAGAATAATGGTAAAGGAATTAAGGGTATTCTAGTCCTAAATCTTAAATATTGAATTTCAGAACTAAATAATTAAGAAAAGGATAAATATCTATACAAATCATGATTAGAGGGGGATATTTTCAAAATTAAAGATTAGAGGGTGATATTTCCAATTAGATAAGATTTGAGGGATATATGACTGATTTTTCCAATATTTAGAGGATAAGAAAAATTAAAAGAAGACAAGCGTACAATTCAGATTACTGTTGGAGAGACCGAAATTATTTTATATAAGAATTCAGACGCAAAAAATTTTAATAGAAAGAATTATTATTATTATTTTTAATAAGAAGAAAGTTCGTACGCGTTTTATAAAAGCGTACAGTATCTCTCCTTCCTACCCGTTTATAAAACGCGCTCGAAGGTTTCGAACGCGTTTTATAAACGGGTAAGAAGGGGAATAAATTCACCGCTTCAGTTACGCCTCAAAAGGCTGGTCAGACCTTCGTACCCGTTTATAAAACGCGTTCGGAGCCTTCGAGCGCGTTTTATAAGCGGGTAGGAAGGAGTAAACGGACCTTCCTATCAAACGTTATGCTTGTTTAAAGTTTTAATGTTCAAAATTTTTTAATTAAAAATTTATATTTTAATTATTTCCATATTATATATTATTTGATTATATATGGCTAACATAAAAAAAAAAAAGGAGAGACTACAATGCAAAAGATAAGTTTGTAGAATTAAATAGTAAAAGTACAGGGTCATCGGCGAATAATTATTCAAACAAAATGATATTATACACATGTTCAAAAAAAAATATGTACAATTAAATGCATATAAAATATGTGTGATATATTTGTTATATCTATTTAATACATCTTTAATTGGAAATAAAATTTTGAGAATTTTGTAAATATGAAACATGCAGGGACCTTGTTGCAAAATATTGTTTTTAATAAGTTAAATGTTGTGGCTTGAGTGAAAAATATGAAAAACTATTAACACGTTTATAAAACACGTTCAAAGGCTTCCAACCCGTTTTATAAACGGGTACGAAGGTCTGACCAGCCTTTTGAGGCGTAACTGAAGCGGTGAATTTATTCCCCTTCTTACCCGTTTATAAAACGTGTTCGAAGCCTTCGAGCGCGTTTTATAAACGGGTAGGAAGGAGAGATACTGTACGCTTTTATAAAACGCGTACGAACTTTCTTCTTATTAAAAGTAATAATAATAATTCTTTCTATTAAAATTTTTTGCGTCTGAATTCTTATATAAAATAATTTCGGTTGGAGAGATCAGTTTCCAGTCATCAACGATACAAAAATTATTTATTGACTAATCAAAGAAAAAAAATAAATTGCACATATATATACGACGGCAATATATATTGAAGAAGCGTCTAGTCCATTTGACTCTTAATTCATGCAACACTAATTTGTAAAATTAATTATTTAATTGATGAGGCTAATTGTAGATAAGTGATTATTCATAGTGAAATACACGTATGCTATTTAAAATTTAAACGTATAAAATAATTTATGCAATGAAGTACGAAAATATAATTTCATCATACAATTTTAGTTGTTTTATTAAGTACCATCAGCAATTCCATCGTCGAAGCTCTTAAAAATATAATGTTGGAATTGTTTATTTGGTTTATATTGTAGTTGCGAATTATGTTTAGTTAAGATAATTTATCATAATGGTGCATTAGAATTTGATGTAAAATTCTATGGACCAGATACATTTTAGTTGAAAATCCCAAGGGTTGCCTCATTATTATATATAAACTCAATTCTTGAAATATTATGCATCTTTTTGTCATTTTTCATTTATCATTAAGAAAAGAAACAAAAGAGGAAACAATGCTTGCGTTGCCATCATCATGACTAAGGCTCTGCTTCAGAAGGAGAAAATCTGTGGAAAGGGAAGGGAGTTTAATAGCTTTTTCTTGCTTCAAGAGTGGCTACTGGGTGAATGTGCGGAAACATAAGGAAATTTGAGTTCCTCAGAATTTAATATAAAGAGAACATTGGTTACCCCCAAATTTGAAGTGTAACGAAAGAATACCAAGAATCAAAACTTCCTACCAATAATACCCTCGTCCTTTTATTTCTCTTACACTGGTCCCCACCAAATTCATAGTTCCTTTTAGTTAAAACAAGAAGGATAACATTGTATTTTGATAAGTTGAAAAGAAGGTTACCAACTTTTATCTTTATACATGTTTTTTCAACTGTGGAGTAAGAAATCTTTGTTTCCATAGACTTCCTTCACTTTCTTTTCTTTCCCATTTCGTTCCTTAACTTTTGTTTCAAAGTTTGGGAGCACAGTCTAAGGAAACTAAAGTTTTCACTAAACGATATCTATTTTTCAAATTTATAAATTCTATACTCATAATTTTATTATTTTATAAGCTTAATGTCTACCAGGAAGACATATTTTATTTTTAAAAAAAAATTTACATATTTTATTCCACGTATATAAGACTCCTAATGTTATATTCAATCCATCTATTTCAAATACGATAAACATGACATAAATATAACTCCTAATTTTAGTTGAAAAGTAAAGTGAATAATTTAAATAATAAAATATATTAAAATTATTAGTAGCTCAATGTGAGAAATTATTAAAATAAATTTGAGAAAACTTAGATTTAATTCTACGAACACAATATATATAATCAATACATCTTCTATACTAAAGGTAAAAACAATAATTGATAAGAATTTCTGCCAGTCATAAAATAATTTAATAATTCAGACAGCAGAGGACGTAAAAGACACTATTTCATTTTTGGACTAGTTGTAACGTTTGAGTTTGTTGTAAGATCCATCCGCTCCACCCAATTACAGAATTACTTTTTAACCGATCCAACCAACTTGATCTTAAATTTGTGGATGTAGATATTTTTTATAGTTAGTTACACTTGTACTAATTTTTTACTAAGCCAATCAATAATCAATAATTAGTAAATATAGATTGCAATAAAATAAAATCTGAGCCGACCCGACCACGCAATATATGATAAATATTGTTATATTAGTTATAAATAATACGAATCCTTGTTATTGGAAATACATAATTTAATTTAGTCAATTATTAATTTTGGTTATTTTATTTAACTTTGTTGACGAGGAAAACTTTTTGCAAATTTTTGCAAAAACCCGATTGTACAAAAGATGAACGTTTTAGGTATTCTCAGGGTGCGTTTGGATAGGTGTGGAAAGAAGGGAAGAAGGGAAGAAGTGGGAAGAAGTATTGAAAAATGTGTATTTTGTGAAGAGTTTGGATTGTTTATAATTTTTTTTTTCTTCTTCCTTCTTCTTCTTCTTTCTTCCAACGATCCAAACGCACCCTCATATAAGTATAAATCGATCGGATTGAAAATCTATAAATAATTCGAATAATCCGATCCGTTTATAAGGCAACGACGAAAATGGATTTTCGCAAATGTACTGACACGGAGATTTTGCTTTGTCGGTGAGTCGTCAGTCGTTGCAGCAGAGGCAAACAGAGGAATCCTTACTTCTTCTGAGTTCTGACTACTTTGAAATGTGTTTCACATTATCAGCTTCTAATTGTACGGAATTTACAAAAGTGCTTTTGAAATTTGGTTTTTTAGTTTCAGTTGAATGTTTTAGTTATATATAAAAAAATCTTCAACTGATTTTATTGAAAGAAGATTAAACTATTTTGAATTATTTTATTTAAAAAAAATGTTCCAAATTTCAAAAATCATTTAATAATCCCGGACAATTGGAGAGAAGTGCCAACCTAAATCTTTGAGATACTATAACTAGTACAATCTGATTCTCACCTAAATATAATTATTAATTTTAGTGTCAAATTTATTGTAGGCGTTTCACAGTTTGACTTACCAAACTTGACAAATCATCAACATCCATAAATTTATTCTTAAAATACATCAGCCTCCATCCTTCATCAACTTTGTAACTTTTATTTCAGGCAGGAATTCACTTCATTTTCTAAATTAGTGCAGAATTAAACATGCAATCATAAATTCTGCCAATTGTTCTTTTGTGGTCCCAAAAGAAAAAAAATCCTTTGCAATCGAGAACAATATATATTACTTTTCAATGATTTCTTTAAGTTTAAGCAAAAGTATTTCTTCTTTTTTTTTTACTGAAAAAAAATATGTCTTCTATGAAAAGAAGAAAAAAGAGAATATTAGGTCGCCATGATCAATAAGTGGTAATGGGACGTGCCAAACCCCACACACATTTAAAGTTACTACAGTTATAGTTTCATTTGAAAGTCCATTTCAAAATGGTACGTAGTACAAGTAGAAAAGGTGAGACCGAAATCCAAATCCTGTGGCGCGCGACACAGCGTGCAGCGCACCACAGGTCGTCCGATCAAATCTCAATGGATGAGGGAGCTCCGTGCATATAATATTGTAAGGTCTGAAAAAATATAACCCGTCCAGATTTGATCGGACGGTCCGTGTGGCGCACTGCACGCTGTGTCGCGCGCCACAGGATTCGGATTGGTGAGACCGGTGCCGCCGTATTTGTCTATACATTGGCTTTCCCTAAAATATTGGAAGTAAACTATAAAACCTTGTCAGAACTTCCCACAGATCTCGAGAGACTATAGAATCTAAAATTTATCTCTAGAAGGCCTGACCCATATTTTTATTAAAGAAAAATAAAGCTCTAGAAGATTCTCAACTATCTGTTATTTTTCTCCCACCGTGAATGAAGAGTTTCTACTAAACATGGGTTTCTACTAAAAAAAAAAATGAAGAGTTTCTACTATCTTCTCAAACCTATGAATTATTTAAAAAACCTGTGAACCCAAACATCATTAAAAATTACACTGACCTAACTAATTCTTACCTAAATCTAAAAAAAAATAATGATCTATTGATCTCAATTTTTCTTTTAGGACAACCATGTTGGTGCATACTTTTTGAGCTAAAACCTGAACTAAACTTTTGTTTAAATTTGATACTAAACTTTTGTTTATATCTTCATTTCATTTTCTTTATGTTACTACTATCTGTAAAAACAATGCACAAATAGATCACTCAATTAGTTCATGTGCACCCAAATTGTAAATGATGACTTGAATAATATATTAAAATTTTACTAATTTTAATTTGCTCAAGGATGGAACAATGAAAAGGAAATGAGTCTTATAAATTACAAAATTAGGATAATTGTAAGATGAAATGATGACGAAACAAGGACTTGCGTTGTAGTTTTGAATCGTTTGCACATGCTTTTAGTGGGACTTTGTACCTAATTGATCATACCTAAAAGTAACACTACATGCAGTCAAACGGATTTAACAAATGATGTGCTTAAATCTCAATTCTCAAGTTCCAAATGATCGACTAAAGCCGCTTATTATATTTTTCACATTAAAATCTCATTGGACGCTAAATTTTATATTTTTAAAAAAAAATTATTCTGTTTTTTTTTCAGATTTTTGAGAATTATTTGATAAAAAAATTTAAGTTTGTAGTAAGTGTTTTCGCATTATATGCTAAATTAGTAAAGTTAGTTAATATATAATTTCCGACTCTTTAATTAGTTTAAAGGATCCAAATACAATAGATAGTTCAAGCACAATCTAGTTAAGTTTATTTATTTATCCTGACTAGTTTAGTTATTCTTTCTGGTTATCTCAGAGCAAAGTCAGAAGAGAAAAAAAAAATCACAAATAAAACATTGGTTAATTTGAAAATCTTACCTTATTATTTTTAAGAATTTTTTTTTCATTACTGTATTTGATAAAATTCATGTTCAGCAAAAGTATTACTATTGTTGTCAATTTTTTTTTACTTTTAACTTTTGTACTTCAGCACACCCCCCCCCCCCCCCCAAAAAAAAAAAAAAAAAAAAAAAACCCTCTCCATGTTGAAATCTTGACTCCATCCTTGTTTGGATCCATCATTTGCAACTCGAGAATTGAGATCTAGTTGTGTTTGATAGGTTTCATCAGTCAAACTCATTTGACTGTAGTGTTATTTATGTGATATATAATTACTTATTTTGAGATTAAACAAATCTAATATGTATCGACACGACTAGCTATTTCATACTAACATATAAATATTACCTTTAATGAGTAATTTTTTATATATACATTTATTATTGGGATAATTATATATATGCCACAATGAAAATTGATAATTGCAGAAATGCCACTCTGAAATCATAAATTACTTTTATATCATTAATTTTTGTCAAAATTAGAGATATGCCATTCTAATTGGAAAACTTCCACTATATCTTTAAAAAATTATTCAAATTTCCCTCATTAGGTTAAATCGTTGAGAAATGAAAAAAATATTAGTAACAAAAAATAAATTTTAAACATTTTAGGTTTACAAATGTTAATTTTTTAATTTCGACTTTTCAAATTTTGAAAATTTGAAATTTCACAGTTTGGAATTATATAATTTCAAAGTTTTCATATTTTAAAATTTTAAACTTTCAAATTTTGAAGTTTTAAATTTTTAAACTTCGAAACTTAAATTATAAAATTTGAAATTTGAAACGCTTATTTCTTTTGTTAATGGTATAAAATTTAATATTTATTTTGCGATTACATATTTCTAATGTCAATGTGAGAGCCACATATTTCTAATTTTTGTATTTTACAGCTACATATTTAATGGGGCAAAATGGTAAAATTAATCGACTAATGACATAAATCTAATCATGTTATTTATTGATGGCATAAAAATAATTTGTCATTTAGTGATGGTGTATCTTATCGTGGCATAATTGTAAATCAGCCTTTATTATAAAAAAACATCAGAAATAAGTTTAAGTACCTATAAAAAGTTAATTTAAAATAAAAAATTACTTGGTTTTTTTAATTACATTTATTAGTCATTTATGTTACCACTAAGCTGCAAAAAATTTTACGTCCGATATGTTCGATGCGACATGAATATTATATTATTATTATTATTATTATTATTATATGCATAAAAATTAAAAATACAGCCTTTAAATTTTCGGTATTAATCAATTCAATTCAGTGTCTAACAGGGTTACAGGGGTTAGATTTAGGCCTAAACGACATTCACCAAAAAATTAGTTAGGCTTTAGCCCAGATCTGATCTAACAATTCGAGCCGCTTATGATACAATCATGTGCATAATGCACGTGTAAATAAAGTAAGTAAACATGCATTTAAAAACTTGAGTTGTAATCATCGTAATTATCATGCCGAAATTTGCGCTCATTGGAGCATCTCATTATGTTATTTTTATCCTTTTCAAATGCTGTTCCCACGTCCCACTATACCAACCTTCACTTTCTCATAAAAAAACAAAAAAACAAAAAAAAGAGAAACTATACCAATTTTTCTATTACTGAGATTTCAAGTTTGAATATATATGTTATTCTTTTATCTAAAATATACTCTTATATATATAGGCTAAATTAGACTCTAACACATAAAGAACCCGATCCAAAAGATAGTTTCCATCATAATTACCATGGCAAATTTTTTTACCCGATTTATAATGTATGAAAAATATTTGGATATTTGGTCGATCCAAAAGATTTCGTAAATCTCATTAGCATATTATTATTAAATATACTGCTCCCACTATACATAGAACTTCAACTACTTGCCTTTTTAAGATTAACGAACTCTGCACGTCTTTCTACTCTTTTTATTTTGGGATATATATGCCTTGATGCAAAAGCTTTCATAAATCTCATAATGTCACTTTTTTTAGCAATAAATATAGTTCCCACTATATTATAGTACTTTAACAACCTATCTTTTAACAACTCGTCACATGTCTATCTTTTCAATTTATTTTAAGAAAAAACACTCACATAGTATTATACCGAACTTTCTTTTGAAGATCTGCCATATCTTCATTTGTTTTAAGGAAACCAATATATTATATACATCGTACCAAACCTTCTGTTAAAGATCAGTTTATCGTCCTTTTGTTTTAAGAATATATATATATATATATATATATATATATATATATATATATATATATATATATATATATATATATATATATATATATATATATAAAGAGCAAGGTTTTAAAATGCGATTTCTTTGCGGTTTAGCGATTGGGTGGTGATTTAGCGTTTATTGGTGATAAAACGAAAAAAAACGGTGATATAACGGATAAAACAGTTGTGCGGTGTGAACAAAAATCTTAATAAAACGGCGATAAAATGGAGTTTTTTAAAAGCTTGATATATATAAATGTGTGCGCATGACATTCTTGCTCAGGAAAACTAATTATATATATATGGTGACCACAATTGTAGCGTCGTCACATAAATTATCTACTTTTACCGGATAATATCTTAATCATTTAGTCGAAATCTGGATAGATTAGAAAAAATTAATTAGTTTTAAAAATTTTGATAAATGCATCCAAACTATGTAGCGTGATACAATTATATATCATCTCCAAAATTTATCATTCACATCATTTTCTAAAATACGTTTTTTTTAAATGTGATTAATGAAGCGCTAATTAACTTTTCATTTTTTCGCTCATCCCCATCATCTGTTGTCCAGAGTATACTCACCTCCTCTCTTAACACCTATGTTTCCTCCCTCCCCCACCCTATTTTTTCAAGAACAATTAATTTTTTTTCTCTTTGTGGGACAATTAAAACATATATGAGGACAATTAGTATCATAAACTAGCACAATTAATATTATTTTATAGGACAGTTAGGATATGTATCAGGACAATTGGTGTCATAATATATGACAATTAGTATTATTTGGTGGGATAGTCAAAACATACATGAGCGCAAGTACTATCATAAACTAGGACAACTAGTATTGTGTTATAAGACGGTTAGAATATGTATGAAGACTCAGGTTGCATCGATACTTCCGAAATACCACCGCACCTGTAACGAATTTGCACTTGATACAGATATTCGTTCAATACTCGTGGATTCACACCCGATATTTCACGTGACGAACACGATATTTTAATACTTTTGATTAATCGATACTCGTATCGGGTGCACCATGTGACTCACCCGATTATTTCAAACTCTAAAATATTACAAGTTTGGTGAAGTTTTTAATGAAAATCAAAACTTTTATATCAACGCGCCAATTCTCATTATATTTAATAATATTTATATATCATTAATTAAATATTAGATTGAAACAAAAAAATATGAAATTTAAAAAATTTCATATACACCAATTCTTATCATATTTAAAAAATAAAAATATCATGTATATTAGTATATATATATCGCCGCACTCGTATCGGAGATTTTTAAAAATTTTCAAATCGCCGTATCCGCACGACACCGGATACGGTTCTCGAACTCGAATCCATGCAACATAGATGAGGGCAATTGGTATCCTAATATAAGATAATTAATATTATTTTTATACGAATGGGGAGGAGGCAGGGAAGTGTAGGCACCCGGAGGGGATGAGATGGATACGCACTATTAGCATGGGATGAGGTTCAGTGGTAAAAATTGAAATAATGCTACACAAGTAATTCTAAAATAAAAAAAATAAAACATGTGTAGAGGAATGGTAAGTAATTCGGATTAAATGTATCTATGTACAGTTTGTAAAGCCAGACGGACTAAGCATATTACTCCCTCTTTAAATGGTAGGGATAGAGTCGAGATAATTATTTCTTTTGCCAGCTGACCTTCACAAGAGAATTTCATAAAGCTGCTCTTTTGCTTTTCCTTTAACTTTACTACGGAAAATTAAGGTATTGATCAGAACATCAGGAGCCAAGAGCTTGTGGTTTGGTCCCCTTTCCTTTATTTATGCGTAAAGTTAATTCATTGCATTCTGGCATGGCAACATCTATAAATTTTTTTTATCTGCACAGAGTATATAACTTCGAGATGCATGATGATAATATATTTCTAGTCTACGATTCCTGCAAGTGCATTTGTAGTACCGAGGAAGTTTACATAGAATTAACAGAATCTATGCCATTAATTATTTATGATTAATTGTTCTTACTTCACCGAATAATATTTGTACGCCTCTAATTAATAGAACAAATAATATGTATGTACCCCATGAACGTCGAAGAATCGTCTTTTTTCCAAAAACATTTTGTAAAATAAAAGATGGACCAACTGCATGCCAAACCTTTTCTCATGGTTTTCAATACCCTACCGGCATCCATACCGGTCAGTGACCGAAACCCGGTACTTTTCTGAAATTTTTCGGTATTTCTTCTCTAAATATCAGATACCGCATGATTAGGCATTGAAAACATCTAAATATTATATCGGCCACCGTTCCGGTATCCGGTATTATCAAAATTTTCCGGTAAGCGGTAGGGTATTGAAAACACTGCCTTTTCTTGCATGCAACAAACATCTACCAACCAAATCTTGATCTTTTCAAACTAATAATGATGTCATATAACCCACTCGCATGATTAGGCACCCAAAATACCGTATAATTTGCTGATTTTTGATGGCATATATATTATTTAAAAAGTCAATAGATTAATATCTACCTAATTATTGATTTGTTCTCTCCAATATTTATTAAGTTATATTTTTTTTTCAACTTTTCATCAATTAATTTACAGATTTACCCAAACCCATGAATCTCTTCTGAATTTGGTTATGATTTTGTATGCCATACAATTAGGTTTTTCCTAACTGATTATCTGACTAATTTTTTTTTTCACACAGTACAAGCATATGTTTAATAATTTGAAGAGTTGTATTTAAAGAAATAATATTTTTTTATTATGTTTTTTATTCATTATTTTATTTTAATGGTGAGGAAACAACTTAAATCTGACAAGCATATAATAATAATAATACTATGTCTAACTTTTATCAAGCAAATTTCTTGGAAACAAACCTATTATTTATAACAGAAACTGTGTTTTCTTTATTGTTATTTTAATTTCATTTAAAAAATTTCAGTCTCTTAAGATTTCATAATGTAATTTGGGAGTTAAGAGGAGAAGGAGAAGGGAGAAAAATAGGTATTGAAATCTTGTGTCGCGCTGTAAGACGTACAGCGCGCAAAACGATCAATCTGAACCATTCAAGTTGTTCTCCATATTGAAAAATCTAGATAGAGCAAATTTAAAAAAAAATTCAAATTTTTTTGCTATTTATTATGATATATTCAAATTGAAGGGTCTGAAATGCTCCAATTGTAGTGTTTTTTGAAAATATCATAATAAATAGCAAAAAAAAAATGAAAAAATGTAAAATTTTGTCTATCTAGGTTTTTCAATATGAAGAACAACTTGAACGGTTCGGATTGACCGTTTGAATTTTGGATCTTGAAAAACGACTTAAGTGTACGGAGACGATCTGTACACATTAGTGTATTATATATATAGATAGATAGATAGATAGATAGATAGATAGATAGATAGATAGATAGATAGATAGATAGATAGATAATGGCTAATACGCCATAGATGGCACAGAGGGTCCCATGCCACAGAGTTATTTTTCTAGATCTAAAATTCAAATTCTCAATCCAAACTGTTCAAGTTATTCACCATATTAAAATATCCTTGAAGACAACATTTTACATTTTTCAAATTTTTCTGCTATTTATTATATATTTTTTTAAAAAATATTATAATTAGAGTATTTCAGACCTTTCAATTTGAAAATATCATAATAAACAGAAAAAAATCAAAAATGTAAAATTTGGTCTCCAAGGGTATTTTAATATGGTGATCAATTTGAACGGTTTGGATTGGCCGATTGAATTTTGGATTTCGAAAAATGACTCAAAAGAGAAATGAATGTTATTGCCATCTATGACACATTAGCCATTTTCTCTCTCTCTATTTATAGAGTTTTGCTATGGTGAGTCGCATTTCAAAAATTCCTAGATTTGGTTCAAAATAGCCGATCCAAACCGTCCAATACGATCTCCCTATTGAAATCTCCATACAGACCAAATTTTATATTTTTTTTCAAATTTCTAAATATTTTTTTCGGATTTTAAAAACTGCTATTTTTGGCATCAAAATATGGTGGTTAACCACTTTTTTTCCCATAGTAATTAACAATTAGAACTGTAACGCTGTCGGTAAGATACCAAATAATTAATGTTGATTAGTTTATGTTAATCGAGGATCATATGACCTGTAGGTTCATGTGATGTTGTGCATACCTTGATCTCATGAGGCCTTGCATAAATTGGCTTAATGACAGTTATTATAAAATTATGAAGTTTGACAAAAATATAAAGTGAACTGGGGCAGGTAGTACCTCCCCTATAAAGGTGTTCAGTTTCTCTGTTTCAAATTCTTAAGCAGATAATTTTTTTATGGAGGGTTTGTTGTCTGTTTCTGCTCGTTACTTAGTTGAATAATAAACGTTATACATGAAATTAATTAACAATCTCACTGGAAATACTTGGCTTTACAGAAAGGCCAACTTTACTTCTGAAAGGAATGTTTCCTAAGGATGTGTCCTTATTTTGAATTTCGAATTGTCGGTTTAATCAATTTATATTATGATACTTCATTTAAATTACTATTTTAAATTGAAGGTATCCTTCATTTAAATTACTATTTTTTAATCGAAGGTATCCTTCATTTAAATTACTATTTTTGTTCTGAATTGATTTTTTTTAATGACCACTAATCATCTTAAAATGAACTTTGATAAAAATTATTTCAGAAGAAAAAATTATCAAATTGTTTGCCATATTCGTTTTGATTAGACGCTTTGTTATAATATAAACTTTTTTTTTTCACATTATATTCTTGTGTTATAGTTAAACAAAATGTTGATTAGACGCTTTAAAGCAAAATGAATGACCCAGATTTGAGAAAAATATTATTTACTAGTTCGATAACCTACTTATAATTTAGTGGTTAAAGAGATAATTATTTGAAGGACAGCAAGCAGAATATGAGATTTTTAATTTTAATAGTTCAGCAGCTACGAAAGACATACCAGAGAATGTGAGACGTGAGATGGATCAAATATAAAATTTTTTTTTACATACAAAAGATATAATAATTTTTTTCTAAAAAGAATTGATTCAATAATCCAAAATCTTTATTTCTTGGTGTTTGTAATATTTGACGGTTCCTAGACGCTTATGAGAGCGATAGGGAACCGCTAGAGTCTTCTATAGATAGCTTTCTCGTGGTTTTCGGCGGCCAACTTTGCTGTCTCTATTTGTGCGCCGGATTTATGGCAAATCGATTGAGACCGTAACGTGTGTGGTTTGTGGGGGTGCCTATAGTGCCACGTCGTTATGGGGCTGCCCGCATGCCCTTCGTATGGGTCCTATTTTAGTATTTCAAATATAACATTTTTTTTATGATTAGGTGTTTTGAGTACGCACAAGCTAATTCACTGGGTTGAGCTGGTTCGAATACCATATATTTTCCCATTTTTATAAGCATACTAAGATAAACTACAATTAAGTTAATTAAATAAAAATTTAAACAATTGTGGACAATTTTTATAAATATTTTAATTACGAAATAATTCGTGATACTTTCCAATAATTTCTGCCGAACGAAGATGCAATAAAAGAGTGATTACAAAATAAAGCCGAAGCGCCTAAATACAAAGAAAAAGAAAACATTAATAAATGCGATGCAAAGTGTCTTTTACAGATGTGGTGTTGGACGGGTGCTAAACTTAAGAGGAGAGTAGAAAGAAAATACGTACGGGGATCTAAACTTAATTTTCATCGTTCTTTCAAACAGTAAAGCAAAACAACCAAATTTCATTTAGTTAATTATTTAACATTTTGTTTATCTATAACATCTTCATATCGGCTCCGTTTGGATACCGTGTGAGAAGAAAGAAAGATGAGAAAAAAATTATTATAAACAATTCAACTCTTCACAAAATTACACACTTCCCAATACTTCTTCCCACTTCTTTCTTTCTTTCCACACCCCATCCAAACGGAGCCATCATTTTCATGATTTCATCCAATAAAAAGGATAATATTATCTGGAGATAATTCATATACGTATAACATAACGAAATTGAAAAATCACAATTTTTACACCCTGTCGGACAATATATATTATTTCTTATGGGTGCGTTTGGATATAGGTGTGGGAAGAAGGAAAGAAGGGAAGAAGTGAGAAGAAGTATTGGGAAGTGTGTAACTTTGTAAAGAGTTTGGATTGTTTATAATTTTTTTCTTCTTCTTCTTCCTTCTTCTTCTTCTTTCTTCCAACGATCCAAACGCACCCTATGTTTGTTTCGTTTAAGATCTATATTAGATATTGATTTACTACATTTATAAAAATAAATATACAGTGAAGAAGATGAAAACTTTTTATTTTTCACATTACATTCTTTTGTTATAACAAAAAAAAAAAAAGAAAAGAAAAAGCCTAGCTAGTTTCTACGGAACCTATAAGTTCATTCTGTATATTTAGTTGAATGATCTGATGATCATAGAAATTAATTGGATATTGATTGCACTTTTCAAACATTGAATGTATAGAAAAGTAACTATTCTAGAAATAGATAAGTTAATACTAATATTTATTACTCAATCGCAATAGTGGACGGAATTGCTGTTAAAATCTTATAAGTAAAATTAAGTATGTTTCTGTAAATGTTTAAACATATTATATCAAACTTCATGTATTTTGATGCTAACTGATGAGGAGATGGGGATATTAAATGCTATTTGTTTTTCAAATGGCTCCCAAATTAATTAACTAATTGTCAAATTATGCAAAAATTTATTTTACAATCTATGTATCGAACTTAAATATTACTTTTAATTTGAAAACTGTCTTTTCAGCTATTTCTTACGATTGTCAAATAAAAATATCACTAATATATTTTACCTCAATTATTTTATATCTCTCGAGGAGTTGTTACTCAAGAATATAAAGTAAAGAAGAAAACTAATAAACTATGTAACATTTTTTAATAAACCATGTTGTGGAATGAAATCTTGACTATATATCCTTATATAGTCAAATTAGCACCAATGGTTTTTCTATCCAACTTCGACTTTTTTTTTATATATATTAAAGAATAAACTATACGTATCCGATAAAAACCATTTATTGATTGTTTTTTGGTTTTTTTTATCTGAAAAAATATTATCTTACAGCTGTTCCAGCCAGCAAGGCAAGCTTGACCTATGCGGGTCGGATTGCAGACACAACACATTCGGACCCGGTTGCTATGCACATCCAAACCCATATATACAGCAGTTGTGGTTCACTTTAGTATTATTTTTTCTTTCAAGAAACCATATTGACTGCAACTTTGATTAAGATGATAAGTGAAACTCTTTACCAATTATTTTAGGTATATAGTTTAAGGTTATATCATTTCCGAAAATATTTAACACATACAACATGATAACGCAGATAAATTTTTTTCACTAAATTTCGGTAAAAAAATATGATAATTTTATTATTGCAGAAGAACAATATTACCGTCTGAAATATTAATTTAATTTAAAAATTGCAGAGATTTTTGTGATTAGTAATAATAATTTTCGAAAATATTTAAGCACGATGACTACGCTGATAATTTTTGTAAACTAAATTTTGGTAAAAGTATTAATAATTTGATTATTGCGGAAAAACGCAGGGAGTTGTGATTGGTAAAAGTATTATAATTAGATTATATGCTGTTAAAGCAAACCCGATAAGACCAGCTGACATGGCCACTTTAAACGGTCGAAAGACAGGCGGTTCAAAAAGAATTAATTTTTAAAAAAGGCGAGAACATGGCCAAGCAAGGAATTGGTGCATGTCCACCAGCTCAAGCCACTGCCTTTGTTCTCAACTTCTCATTGGTGTACAAAAAGATTACATATATTTTTTTAGTGTTTGTTGATCTTCTCCCAAATGAGACCTCTGATAACGAAAGATGCATCATCATTAATTTAGCATACTAACTGGGTTAAACAAACCCATGTAGCAATATTATCATAATACTTACGATGGGGCAAACTTATAAATATTTATTAATATGAAATCACTGATATTTATTATAATGAAATTAACCAAAAAAAAAGCCACCTTCAAATGCTTCCACTTTGTATTATTATTTTTTAGTTAATCCACTTTGTATTCTTAATAATGTTTCCTTTTCCAAAGTTAAAACACATAATAAAATTTACCTGTTATGCATATTAGGATCTATATCACTTCCCCTGCGTATGTGCAATTAGCGAATTACAACAATTCAATATTATTATGATAAGTTTCACGTGATTGGTAAAATAACTATTAGTGCGGACAAGTTTTGTAAATCAGTGTTTTAACATAGATTATTTCTAATAAATTATATTTTGTTCTAATCAAGTTCTATGCTATTATTATATTAAATGTTATATTTATCTTACTGAGTTGCAAATACCTTTAAACTTTTAATGTCATAGTTTAAACTTTTTAGTATTCTTATGTGTTATATACAGAATTCAAAAGTTCTTATTCATTTAACCTTTTTATATCTTAATAGGTTTATAATCAAATTAAAATATATGCGCAGGAGATGGTGTTATGGTAAACTAGTAGTGTCGGTATATTGACAAGAATATGCCGAAGCAATGGCATACAAACATAGAAAGTTATTTTTTGTTAAGTACTAGTATTTGGTAATATTTGTTTCTTAATTCATATATGTTATGTCTTAGTTTTATGGCAATTAGAAAATAAGAAAGCAATTGTTATTCTAGGCAGTATTGTATTAGGAAATATATTTCTTACTATGTAATAGATGTAATAGTAGTATAAAGTAATGAAATAAAACAGAAAATGGTGTAGCAAGATTTACACACCACAAAATTTTCTCTCTGTTCTGTCTGTGATCATTGTGAATTGAGTTGATTATTTGAGTATTTCCAACAATTGGTTTCAGAGCGCAGTGTTATGGGAGACAGTAACAACGAGATAAAGAAAACTCCACCACCGAAAGTACTGGTGAGAGGAGGTGGTGTGCCAATCCAATACCCCATGTTAAACCATGAGAAGTATGACCTGTGGGCTATACAAAGGAAGAACATCGTGCGATCCCTATGTGTATGGGAAGCATTAGATGGTAGCACATCGGTCGATGTAGAGAAGGTTCATGGTGCCATGGCAGCGATCTCTCAAGCCGTGCCAGATGAAGTGAAGTTGGCAAATGCTGGAAAGGAATTAGCAAAGGAGGCGTGGGAGACAATCAAGGAGATGAGTATAGATAAGGACCGTGTCAAAAAAGCAAGGACACAGGTCAAGAAGCGAAGCCAAGTTGCACAACAGGCGCTTGGTCTCAAAGGAAAGAGGATTGATAAGCAAAACTACAAGGAAAAGGAGCGCTATGGAAAGCGTTTTGACCATGACGAGCGGTTGCGCAAGAAGAAGGCTTGGAAGAAGAGAAGAAAGTATGAGCTTGGAAGGCAGCCAAAAGGAAAACCGTATTGCTAAGGCATGTGGTGCCGCCATTATTAACCGATCCGAGGAGTTGATGTGAAAGCCGACACGACTAGCTTAGGGAAGTGAATGTTATGGTAAACTAGTAGTGTCGGTATATTGACAAGAATATGCCGAAGCAATGGCATACAAACATAGAAAGTTATTTTTTGTTAAGTACTAGTATTTGGTAATATTTGTTTCTTAATTCATATATGTTATGTCTTAGTTTTATGGCAATTAGAAAATAAGAAAGCAATTGTTATTCTAGGCAGTATTGTATTAGGAAATATATTTCTTACTATGTAATAGATGTAATAGTAGTATAAAGTAATGAAATAAAACAGAAAATGGTGTAGCAAGATTTACACACCACAAAATTTTCTCTCTGTTCTGTCTGTGATCATTGTGAATTGAGTTGATTATTTGAGTATTTCCAACAGATGGATGCTTGGGAGCCAGGCGACAAAACGAAAACAAAACTAGTGAATCTCCCACAAGTTGCGCTATATATAATGACACCCAATAGCCATCTTAAATATTAAGCTCTGTTCTATTACTTGCAGCAATTCAACTCCTCTCTGTATCTTCTCTATTTGTTCAAAGAAATAAAAGAAAAACATGAAGGCTTCAATAAGACCTCTCGTTTTCTTCTCTCTTTGCCTCTCATGTCTCACTTTAAGTTTAGCCATCAGCGATTACTACAATGCTATCTTCAGCTTTGGTGATTCCTTCTCTGATACGGGCAATTTCGTCATTATGGAATCGCCGGTTTTGCCGAATATACCGAAATTTCCTCCACCATATGCTAGGTGCTCCAACGGCCGTTTGGTTATTGATTTTATGGGTAAGACATTGCACCATACCATTACTGAGATGTTTAATGTTGATTGGATTTTTATATTATGAGATTCTTCTTGTTTGCATTTGTCTTTCTTTTTGTTGTGTGTCAGATAATGCCTTCAATTTGAAATGGCTTTATTGAAAGTTTATTTTCTCTTTATGGGTTTTTTTTTAAAAAAAAAGAATTATTGACACTGATTTCAAAGTGATGTTAGACGATTTTCTTTTGGTTCATATGTAAAGAATTTGATAAATAAAATTAGTTTAATTATTTTCCCTAATGTGATGACAAAGATTCAAATTGTATACTTTTACAGTAAGATAATTATTAAATTTTAAGCCGACATAGAAACCCTTGTTCAATTTGAGATCTCACCGATGAGAAATTATTCTGTTGTCCATCTCCTTCCTCTAATTTTCTGCTGAAGTGGAGCTATATTGATCTACTTTTCAGAAACAAGATAGAAGGAACATTTCAGCATATTTAAAGTGTACTTTCTAATCGGACATGTGCAATTACCCTGACACATGTAAAAGATGAACGATCTGTAACGTCTGTTACCAACATGCATCATTAACTTTTTTGGGTCCAAGCGATCTCAACTATTCTCTTCCTACAAACAGAAAATAAAACAACAATAGTAAACAAAAAAGGGAAGATATTCTATTTTTTTTTAATAGCTAACTAATGAACTCAATGTTTTGTTATTTAATTTAGCTGAATATTTCGGCATGCCATTGCTGCCGCCGTCTCAGTCAATAAGCAAGAACTTCACACAAGGAGCTAATTTTGCGGTGATCGGCGCCACGGCACTTCCTCTAGAATACTTCCACAAGAATCAGATCTACGAGATACCTCCAATTAATAGTTCGCTACCAGTACAGCTCGAATGGTTCGACGACCTGAAACAATATGTTTGCAACTCTACCCAAGGTTTGTGGGTAGCCACTCGTAATATGCATTTACTTGGTTAATTAAAAGAAAAACATAAGCTATTTTATGGCAATAAACACAGGTGTTCTTTTAATTTTAATTTTTTATATTTTGGTTTTATATAAGCATTCCTGAAGGCAATAATTTTGACTGCAGAGTGCCGGGATTTCTTTAGGAGATCACTATTTATAATAGGAGAATTCGGGGGGAATGACTACAGTTTTACAATGAAATCTGGAAGAACAATTGATCAAGTGAAAGGTATGGTGCCTACCGTCGTCGATGCCATTATGTCTGCCGTTGAGGTAATTTTCTTTCACAATGGTTATGATTTTTATTTAGTTGTTACTGATCTCATTAAAAATAAACTAAAGAAACCAATTTTTGACAAGTGAAATCTGACTAGGCGGAGTCCAATACCAAGTGACCACTTTCCTAAATCTCGGCAAAACAAATGTGAAAAGTCCTCATACAACAATAAATGCTTCCGTTGACAAAACAAACGTCCTGAACACACTCACACATGCACACTTGCACACATGCACACATGCGCCCCGCACATGAAGATCACCGAATTGTAATGCAAATCCCAAATTCCCAATGCAGAAATTGATTAACGACGGTGCAAGGCATGTGTTAGTGCCAGGAAACTTGCCATCAGGCTGCATACCGATCATGCTAACCATCTACCAGAGCTCCAACAAGGACGACTATGATCCCCGCACTGGCTGCCTCAAGAACTTGAACAGCCTCTCCCTCTACCACAATGCGGTGCTCAGGATTGCGATTGAGAAAATGAACAAGAAATACCCTGAAGCTCGGGTAATCTACGGGGACTATTACGGGCCCGTTATTCAGTATGCACGGACTCCTGAGTTATTTGGTGAGTATTTTTTTTGTTCATTATTTCTTTTATTGTTCTTCTCTTAATTACTTGTATTCTGTATGTGTTAGTCAAATGACCCGTTACAAGGTTTGAGAATTTAGAGAACAGTGTCCCTTGAGATCAGTGGAAATTACTATTGAAGCAATAATATATTAGCTACTATAGCAGAACAAATTAAATGTTAAACATGCAACATTAACTGCAGTTGAATTTTTATTAATGATCTAATGTCCAAGGTCATGTGTTGGCCTCAAGCTTAAAGGAAAGTCAAATTTTGCTTCACTTAAAAAAGAACCCAAAAAGAAAAAAAGAACTCTACAATTGAGTATTTGTTATAACGAGGTTAATTGACCAATGTAGGTTTCACAAATGGAGCTCTAATGGTTTGTTGTGGCGGAGGTGGTCCATACAACTACAATGCGAGTGCATCTTGTGGTTTGCCTGGTGCGATCCAATGTACCGAGCCGAACTCACATGTGAGTTGGGATGGAATCCATTTGACTGAAGCTGCTTATCATTACATCGCCAATGGATGGATGAAGGGGCCGTATGCGTATCCGCCACTGATCTCAGTTATGGAAGAGTAGTTAGTTAGATTGCATTAAATGGAGATGAATATGAGGCATCATAAATAGTACATCATGTGCTATTTTGAGGTCTAACACGAGTACTAAGTACTAACCAGCATGGCTACGGGTTGGAATTCATTAATTTTTTGTACATTTGAGGTTGGGGCACCTCTTCTTCTTTTTTGGGATGTTCTTCTTGGATCATATGGATGAGTTGATCCGTTGTACTTTTTTCTTGATCGTAATATATAGATCATTTTCTCTCTTATATTTCCGTTTTTACAGCAAAACGGAAATTCCTGTGTCGTCTTTTGTTTGATCGGGTATAAAGGAGTTAAATTAAGTATATTATAGATTAATATTTCGAAAAAGTATCTTTAAGATATATATTACAAAAGTATGCACTATCACATCCAGATAAATGCCTACGATAGATGGTATTAATTATTGTTCCTCTTTATACTTCAAACCTACGATGGTATTAATTATTGGTCCACTTTATACTTCAAACCTACAATGGTATTAAAGGCCTACGGTATTTTTCTTTATGGTTAAACACCATTAATTAATTCCATCTATATCAATTTTGTGATGGCTTAAGCTTTCATAATGGCGAATGTCTATATAACATTTCAACATTTCAATGCACGTTATATTTCTAAATTCAGTTCAATGGAAAAGATTCTGAGATTTTTCAAAAGTGTTCAAGAGAAAAATGTCATAATTTTCTTTTTTCAAAGTTAAAAATGTCACTATTGAATGAAGAAAAAGTAATAAAGGATCAGACCCAAAAGGAAATTACAGTAACAGATCCAACAATCACCAAGTATTGTCTGGACTCATTTATTGCCACCTAATATTTCACGCTACGATCCAGCAGCCCTTTAACTCTTCAAAGCCATTTATGATGTCCCAAATTGTTGAATCGATCTCACTAAAGTTGCCCACTATTTAGCTTTGAGTACAAACCAACCCAAAATGATTGTTCACTGAGTCTCACTGTGCTCACACATTCACACAAACACAAACCGAGCTTGCCTTTACATCCATGGCTTTCTGCTCTCTTCCATCTCTGTCAATTACAGTATGGTTACTCCTATTCGCTGATAGACTCCTGCATTGTTATTGTATTCCCCAAAATTACTCTTCGATGTTTAGTTTCGGCGACTCTCTCACTGATACTGGAAACTTACTTGCATCTGGGTGTACTTCTTTTCCGTCAATTAGTAGATACCCATACGGCATGACATACTTTAGACGGCCTACTGGCCGATGCTCTGACGGCCGCTTGATTGTAGACTTCATTGGTACTACTACTTTACATAATCTCCGGATACCGAATTTCTATCATAAAGTTTTCAGCTTCTGAGAAAATAGGTTTTATATTTTTTCAATTTGACTTGTACAGCTGAGGAATTTGGTCTTCCGATGCTACCACCTTACCTGGCACATAGAGGTAATTTTCAACAAGGACTCAATTTTGCTGTAGCAGGAGCCACCGCACTTGATGCTGCATTCTTTCATGAGATTGGCATTGGGCATGTTCTATGGACGAACCGCTCATTAAGTGCGCAATTGAGCTGGTTTGAGGAATTGAAACCTTTACTATGCA
This sequence comes from Rhynchospora pubera, assembly GCA_028095005.1. NCBI lineage: Eukaryota > Viridiplantae > Streptophyta > Magnoliopsida > Poales > Cyperaceae > Rhynchospora > Rhynchospora pubera. Next base: position 179,291,651 of record CM051462.1, read on the forward strand.
ATACTACCAAAGGTTATAGACCATATCCTTCATCTAATTTTAATTTGTTTAATTTAATTATGCCGGAAAATTTCAATTAGCCATCGCGAGCATGATTATTGGGCTTTAAATTATTGAACTAAAGATTTGTTCTTACATACAGAGTTGGTTTATGTTTATTTGCAGAGTGTGATGATTACTTTGGCAAGGCCTTGTTTCTGGTAGGAGAGTGTTGAAAATAAAAATGATTAAGGAACTAATAGCCTCAGTTTATGTATCATCATTGGCTAATTTACAAATAAGCCCTCCACCTTTTATTTATTTAAAAAGGGATTGCTTTATTGTTGACCGTTAGAGACTAGTAACGGCTAACTTTTTTACCGTTAGCTTTTTGCCTATAAAAGGCGTGTAACTTCTATGTAAAAAGCATCCAAGCAATAAGAATACAATTCAATAAACCAACAATCTTTCAAGCTTCTGTTCCTTAAAAGTTAACATGGTATCAGAGAGAATCTGATCCACAATAGCTTCCGCAGTAAGAAAACAAAACCCAATCAAAGCCAGCGTTTTTTGTTTAGAGCAAAACAATGGCAGAAAAAGAAAGAGGGATGCACTCCATGATGACTGAGGCCTCACCCTCAAAAATCGGCACTGCTCGAAAAGATAGAGGTACCCTTTCATGGGCACAAACAGTGGCATTATCTCTCAATAATTGTCCTAATCAAGGACGAATTATTGATATAAACCAAAAAACCACTCAATTAGAGTGTACAAGGAAAAAAACTTCCCACCAGCAAGAAACTGGTACACAAAAACTTCATCCCAAAAATACTCAAATTGAAAAAAGAAAGAGAACAATTTACCTTGATTCAAACCAAAATCGAATAAAAAATGAGCAAGCTCGACCCATCAGCCCTCAAAATCCAGACTCTAACCTGGATCAGAGTGAAGGAGGAAGGGGGAGCGACAGCTATGAATCAGACTGCTGTGGATACTGCAACAAGCAAGGCCACACCAGAGATTGTTGTTGGGTCCTCCATCCTGAGCTCAGGCCAGTCGAAAGGAGAGGGAACTCGAGGGGCGACGCGGCCGAAACTTGGCGAAAAGGGGAGAAGAAGGTGGCTTCGTGCAGACCGAATAACTTGAGTACGGAAGAAAGGATCGACAAAATCGAAGCAGCGCTCGATGCATTAATTTCCTCTCTGCTTAAAGCCGACCAAGGTCCAAATTCCTTAAATTTTTCTAGTGGGCTCGGTATAGCCCCTAAACCCAATATTCTTTTTTGTGATTCATTAAAGGAATATAATGTGGAGCCCAATACTTTTAAGCCCGATAGGAATAATGCAAATTCCATAAAAAATTCTCTTATGCCCAATTTAAAAATTAATGACTTAAATTCGGTTAGACCAATTCCAAGCCCGAGGCTGTTCAATTTAGAAAATCAAATTGAAAATAAATGCTTGTCAATTGGATGTACCACTATTAATGCTTTAAATTATAGTACCAAATGGGTTCTTGATTCCGGGGCAACGGATCATATGACGGGAAATTTAGAATTGTTAAAAAATTACCGTCCAATTAGATATGATCAATTTTTCACCGTTGCTAATAATGAAAAAATTAGAATAAAAGGTTGGGGCATGATTAGTATATTCTCTAAAAATTTTTTACAAGATGTTTTTTATGTAGAGAATTGCTCCGTTAATTTGTTGTCTATTAGTAAGCTTTCAAAAGAGTTGAATTGTGAAATTATTTTTAAAGAAAAAAGTGTTATTTTTCAAGATTTATTAACCAAAGAAAATATTGGTGAAGGATTTCTTGAAAATGGTCTCTATATTTTAAATAGCAATAAATTTATTTTCAAAACTAGTAAAAATGAAGATTTAAGTAAACTTTGGCACATGCGTGTTGGGCATCCTTCCGATAGAGTTTTAAACAAAATTTTTAATTTTTCGAATTTAGATTGTAGCAATTGTGAAACTTGCAAACTTGCAAAACTCACTAGACCTCCTTTTTCTAACTCAAATTCGAAAAGTAATGATTTTTTTGAACTTATCCATTCCGATGTTTGGGGTCCGGCCCCTATATCTTCTTATAATGATTATAGGTATTTTGTTATTTTTATTGATGATTTTTCAAAAACTACTTGGTTGTATTTGATGAAAAATAAAAATGAAGTTTTTTCGCATTTTCAAACGTTTATGAATTTCGTTGAAAATCAATTTGAGAAAAAAATTAAGATTTTGAGAACGGACAATGGTACCGAATATGTTAATCAAATTTTTTCTAATTTTCTTAAACAAAAAGGTATTTTGCACCAAACTACTTGTATTTATACTCCTCAACAAAACGGTGTTTCCGAAAGAAAAAATCGCCATCTTTTAGAAGTTACTAGGACACTTTTATTTCAAAACAATGTTCCAAAATTTTTTTGGTCGGATGCCGTTTTAACCGCAACTTATTTGATAAATAGGTTGCCTAGTGCCATTTTGGATTTTAAAAGTCCTTTAGAAATTCTTTATGGTAGAAAACTAGATATAAGTCATTTAAGAGTTTTTGGTTGCAAATGTTTTGTGCAAAATAAAAAAGGTGACAAACTTGATTTTGCTTCTATTAAAACTATTTTTGTTGGATATTCTTCCGAAAAAAAAGGATATAAGTGCTATGACCCAAGAAATAAAAAACTTTATATTTCAAGAGACGTTAGTTTTTTCGAAAATGAGTCTTTTTATGAAAATTATGAAAATAATGTTGAAAAAACTCTTCCGAATGACTTTATTTATCCTTGTGTTACTAACATTGAAACACGAGAGTTTCAAAGAGAATCAAGAAATTTTGTAGGTGTAGAATCACAAGAAGAAAACCTACAAAATGAAGAAGAATTTGAAGAAATCGAACAAGAAGGACATATTGAAGCCGATGAAGAAAATCAAGAATATGAGATGCCTTTGAGAAGATCAAGTCGGCAACCTCAACCTTCCACGAGATTAAAAGATTTTGTCACGTATTCGGTACAATATCCTATCCAAGATTATATTTCTTACGATAGTGTTTCTAATGAGCATTATGCTTTTATAAATGCTTTGACCAAAATTGATGAACCAACCAATTATGAGGTAGCCAAAAAAGACCCGAAATGGTGTAAGGCAATGGAAGAGGAACTTCATGCCTTAGAAAAAAATCAAACTTGGGAATTGTGTGAACTACCAAAAAAGAAAAAACCGGTTGGTTGCAAATGGATATACAAAATTAAATATCATAGTGATGGTACCATAGAACGATATAAAGCTAGATTAGTTGCCAAAGGGTACACTCAAACTTATGGTATTGATTATCATGAAACTTTTGCACCGGTGGCCAAAATGAATACCGTTAGGATACTTTTATCCATAGCAGTAAATAATAATTGGACGTTGCATCAAATGGATGTTAAAAATGCATTTCTTCAAGGAAATCTTGAAGAAGAGGTTTATATGTCTTTACCACCCGGTCATAAAAAAGAAGGTATTACTAACCTTGTTTGTAGACTAAAAAAAGCAATTTATGGATTAAAGCAATCTCCAAGAGCATGGTATGGCAAACTCTCTCAATTTTTATTAACTTGCAATTTTAAAATTAGTGGAGCCGATACTTCATTATTTGTTAGACACAATACTAATGGTACCACCGCGGTTTTAGTTTATGTCGATGACATAATAATAACCGGTAATGACCTAGTGGAAATTGAAAAAGTTAAGATGAGCCTAAAACAAAAATTTGACATTAAAGATTTAGGCAAATTGAAATATTTTCTTGGGATAGAAATAGCTCACTCATCAAAAGGGCTATTTATTTCTCAAAGAAAATATATTCTTGATTTGCTTAAAGAGACCGGTAAATTAGGGTGTAAGCCGGCCAAAACACCAATAGATATAAATGAAAAACTAGATAATGAAAAAGGTGAACCATTAACGGATATAAGCCAATTTCAAAGACTTGTAGGTAAATTAATTTACCTAACTGTTACAAGACCGGACTTATCTTTTACCGTAAGCCAAATTAGTAAATTCATGCATGCACCAAGAACACCTCATTTAGATGCCATTAATAGAATATTAAGGTATCTAAAAGGTTCTCCCGGAAAGGGAATTTGGATGAGAAAAAATGGTACTAATGCTATATGTGGCTATTCCGATGCAGACTGGGCCGGAAGTTTCGATAGGAGATCGACGACCGGTTTTTGCACGTTTGTAGGCGGAAACATAGTCACATGGAAAAGCAAGAAACAAAATGTCGTGGCACGATCTAGCGCGGAGGCGGAATATCGAGCCATGGCATCCACCGCAAGCGAATTGACGTGGATCAAACAATTACTAGCCGACTTAAATTTCAAACATAAAGAACCAATGAAGATGTTTTGTGATAATCAAGCGGCACGACACATTGCGGCAAATCCCGTCTTTCATGAGCGGACAAAACACATAGAGGTGGATTGTCACTTCATTAGAGAAAAAATTCAAGCCAAAGAGATCGAGACTCCATATGTCAAAAGCAAGGATCAATTGGCAGATATTTTTACGAAAGGATTAAGCATCAAGACCTTTGAAGATATCTCATGCAAGCTAGGATTGTATGATATCTACAAACCTAGCTTGAGGGGGAGTGTTGAAAATAAAAATGATTAAGGAACTAATAGCCTCAGTTTATGTATCATCATTGGCTAATTTACAAATAAGCCCTCCACCTTTTATTTATTTAAAAAGGGATTGCTTTATTGTTGACCGTTAGAGACTAGTAACGGCTAACTTTTTTACCGTTAGCTTTTTGCCTATAAAAGGCGTGTAACTTCTATGTAAAAAGCATCCAAGCAATAAGAATACAATTCAATAAACCAACAATCTTTCAAGCTTCTGTTCCTTAAAAGTTAACAGAGAGATCGGAGGAAATGACTATAACTATGCCTTTTTAATGGGAAAGAATTTGGAGGAGGTTCAAACTTATGTACCGAAGGTTGTCGGAGCTGTTGTTTCAGCAACTGAGGTATGTAATGTTTTATACATTGTTGGGATGTTATATGAGAAAATTACCAGTCTTGTCAAATTTCGGTACAAAAAGTTAAACCCTTATTATACATTAATTTAACACAAGCCCACATGACATGCAAATAGAAAATAGCATCACGGGTACCAGTGCTATAGAATAGAAGGATTCTGTGCAGCGTTGAATAACTGATGCATCACGGATGTATGTGGTACTGTGGTTTCTTTTCTGCAAGGAAAAGTGGTGGTCACCCCTCCACTTATTTCCACAAAAAAAGGAAAAATAAAAGAAAATATTATTAACATGTTCTTCTTCTGAAGTTTTTTGCTGTGCTGAAATTTACCATTGTTTCTGTAGTTTGACAGTGAAAAAGTTAGAATTTTAATGCTTAATGAAGTAATTTGACTGACATTTCCGCAATGAGTTCATGTAATAATTTGTTATTACACAACAGAGACTGATCAGCAATGGAGCAATGCAGTTGGTGGTGCCCGGAAACCTACCAGTGGGTTGCTCTCCAATGTACCTGACACTTTTTGCAACTCCAAACAAAAAGGACTACACTAAGAAAAATGGATGCTTGAAAAAACTCAATAAATTTGCCAAGTACCACAATTCATTGCTGCAAGGGGAACTAGTAAAACTGCAGAAGAAGTATCCAATGACTAGAATTATCTATGCTGATTACTACGGTGCGGCAATTCCTTTCACATATTCTCCCAAACACTTTGGTAAGTGCTTTCTGTTTCCTTTCCTTTCTTGAATTTCAGTATATCCATTAAATTAAGAGAGGTTGAATTTCAAAATTGAATACAATTTACTTTGCAACTGAAAATTAGGCCTGAAAACGGTAGTCGTTTCGATCGTTTTTTCGTTTCGTTTCGTCCGAAATGGAACGAAACAGTTAAGGATTTTTGTTTCGTTTAATGAACAGAACAGATAACGCAAATTGGAATTCAATTTCGTCTCAAAAAGGAACAGTTAACGAAACAGGTCTGTTTCGTGGTCGTTTATTTCGTCAGTTTCGTCCCTATTCTACGCTACTGCTATGAAATTGATTGGAGAGGAGAGAGGGCGGAGATAACGAAGGGGACAACAAAAAAATAGGTTTTGCTGCGCCGCTCATCATTTCTCCGCCGATGTGATATCACATCACCTCTCTCTCTCTCCCACTCCTCTCTGTATCTCTCTTGCACGCCTCTGTAGCAGCACCGTTGAGATGATGAGCAAACCTTGTCCTTTCTCCGCCGCACTTACAGATGTCTCTATCTCTCTCTCACAGTCGAAGCCTCTACCAGACCCCCTCTCTCCGTCTATCTCTCTCACACAGCCCACAAATGAGCTCACCCCTCTATCTATCTTGTCTCTCTCTCACACAGCAGAATCCTCAACTAAACCTCTATATCTCTGTCAGTCTTATCTCTCTCTCGCAGCCCACAACTGAGCTGACCCCTCCTCTCAACCACTCCTCTATTGTCACGCTTACTAGTGTGCTATTGCATGAAGGTGCTTGCTGAAGGTGTAGATCCAACAAAGTTCGTTATTGCATGAGAAAGGGGCTAAATGAAGTCTATTAATCAGATATCATATGGCCTTTTTTTTTTATAAGATCAGATAAGGCCCATGCGATTGCATGACTTTGGAGAATGCCCATATGTATTGATTAGATATAAGATAGATTTAATTTTTTTGCCTATTTGATTGGGTTGTAAATTTTTTGACTCGATTTGGTTGTCAAATTTTTTATATGGAATTTGGGGCTCTTCTTTCTCTGAGCCTGATGACATGTAAATGTAATTTCGGGATGTTTGGATGAACAACACACTTATTCATTGCAATATGCACATGAACAGCACACTTAGGATGTGTTTGTAGCAAGTATGTTTGGATGTACTGTTTTGGTACTGTTTAGTTTTATTTTTCTTTGCTCTACTGTTTTGCTACTTCTTATTAGTTGTCAAGCAGACCATAAGTTTTAATTTCCATTTTACTAGATTGACAAGCTTGGTAGAATTTGTGAAACTACTTATAGATTATGTCGTGACATATATATAGTTATAAATTTTAAACGGTTTAACCGTTTTTGACCGTTCTATTCAACGAAACAGTTAACGCCACATTTTTTACTTCCGTTCAAAGCTCGTAACGCACAACGCAAGGACAAAAAAAATTGCGTCTTTAAATGCAACGATCAACGAAACTGTTTAGTTTCGTCTTCGTTATAGACATTATGCAGGTCTACTGAAAATTAAATACAATTTTATGTCATGGGCTACTATGCTGCTTAAGTGGCCCATCCAGAAAATTGATTGATCAAAGTAATAAAAATTATTTATTCTTAGGCGTACTACTCTAATGGACGTTTTCCTTACGTTCAATATTTAGGCCCATAAATGAATATATTAAAGCCTATATTAAATATACTCCGGCCGGTAAGCAACTAGGCCTGTTCAAGGTTTTGACATCATATCAGCGGAAATAATTGGACTGTGCTTGGTCTTAATCCTATGAACTCGAATTTTTCACTGAAATACTGAATATAAAGAGTCTTTCAACAAGATTACAGGCTGATAGGACGAACTAATTTATGAACAACATAATACAAAATATTAACTATATATATTTTGTTCCTTTGTTGTCACTAAAACTACTGCAGGATTTACTCATGGAGCACTGACAACTTGTTGTGGTGGAGGCGGTCCGTACAACTTCAATCCATCAGCTCGGTGTGGCATCAACGGCTCTAGGGTCTGCACAAACCCTTCTTCTTATGCAAATTGGGATGGAGTTCACTTGACTGAGGCAGCTTACCATGCAATGGCAATGAGTCTGCTTCACGGCCCCAATACGATTCCACCTCTTTTGTAGAGCAGTGAAAATTGAACTAGTGTTAATGACATTTAATTAGGAGTTGATAGCAGTGATATATATATGATTAGTGATAATTGAGCATTTTAATGTAGGGATTCAGTGATTCTGTCAATTATATTAAGGTGCGATAACTGAAACTATCTGTTGGTCAATGTTTGTATACTTGTATATACAATAATTACTGTACTGATGAATGGAACAATGCTGTAACTTCTTATAGTCCCCCTTCTGAGGATATAAATGCTAGAGAAATTAAGCACTATAGAAAGCAAACAGGAGCTGCAGATTCCACGTTTAAATTCATTGAAATCTTTTTCCCCTTTAAACTTCTCTCAATCTATATGGAGCTGCTTCTAGTGCTATTCCTCCTGTCTGTTTCATCTCTTCCTCATGTGAGCTCTCACTCCTCTTCAAATTACAGTGCACTCTTTTGCTTCGGTGACTCATATTCTGACACGGGAAACTTCGACATCTTGGTACAAGGAATGGCTCCTTTTAACATCTTTGAACATCTCCCTTACGGCATTACCTACTTTGGTCGTCCCAGTGGTCGTGCATCCAACGGCCGTCTGACTGTTGATTTTATTGGTATCTTTTCTTATATATGTGAAGTAGGATACGAAGATGAAACAAAAATATATTTTTATACTTTGTAAGATTATTTCATCAAATTTTCATAAAATATTTTTCATAAAAATATTATCATCAAATTTTTCGAGAGTTGTTTACTGGAACCATGTTAAGTTAAGACCTCCTGCTATTATATGAATGCTAAATTCTGACCAAGTCCATCTGTATTGTCAAGGTTTAATAGTTTCTTACTTTGTGCTTAGCCAAAGAACATAGTAGGCAGAATTAATCTGAAAGGATTCCAATATTCAATGTTTTGAAAACCGTACCCAATATCGAAAGATTCCAGTAACACCGGGAATCAGAACAGTGACCGAAACGACGGTATCTAGTGTTGTGAGAGGAAATACCGAACAATTTCAAAAAATACCAAGAAATATCAGATTTCGACCACCTGGCCGGTAGGGGTGCCTGTATGGTTTTAAAAAACACTGCCAAGAAATGGTCAACTCTTAGAAAAGGTGATTAATACTTCTTTTTGCTGAATAGCCTTTTCATTGTAATTATTAAAAAACCACGTACTTATCTGAACCGTCCATTTATAACCATTGCCATTCTCAAAGAACACCTTGTCTTGTCATCGTTTCAATCCTAGTCACATCATGTCTTCAACTTTCAATATGAATCAGATAAAATTGCATTCCATAGTGGTGTCATCGCAACTATCGCAGCAGATACACACTTTCATTTTCATGTTAATTTTTTTCTTTTTCCCTCTATCATAAATTGTTGACAGCGGCACTGTTCTGTTTTACTCCGTGGCAGTGCAAATGCCATTGGAGCCAATAATTACCTCAAGTCCTCAACTCTTTGCTTACATAGCTTGGACCTCATAAACTTAAAAGCCAATATGTAGCTTTCTATGCATCTATATTGGATTGAATGCTTTTCAAAACAGGGCAGCTGTATTGAGATTTGAGCCAATTGATTGGGGCCATTGGACAATGGTTAAGGGGCACAATAAATTGATACAGTTACATTTACCATCTAGTAAAATTGAAAGGAATACCATGGAATCCACAAGGTGCAATGCCTTCGGTGGAACCCACAAGGGATCCATAGTAAATTTCTGTTTGTAATAAAAATGTTCCAAGAAGCATCCAGGGAAATTAAAATGGAACCATGTTCCCCACTGGAAGTCAAAATAAAGTCTCATATATGTACATCTAGTCTTAAATCCGAAATAACCGTTCAATTTAGGATTTGCTCTTGAAGGGGATGGCTCTGATCACCACCTGGTGGTAGAGAGCAGCGAGTGCAGCGCCAATGAAGGGTCCCACCCAGTAGGATACATTCACAGGGACACCAGAGTCCATGGCGATGAGGCGAATTCCCTTGTGCGCTGCCAACTTCCCCCAGGATACTAATTGACCTAAATACCAAAGCTTGCTGGGCACCCAATTTTTGTACCCCTCTCTCTCTCTCTCTCTCCTCTTTGTCCTCTCTCTCTTCCTAGTATACTGCACTGTACCTGTTTGAGGAAATGCCCGTGTGAAGTTCATTAATTATTCTGTTTCTGATGGCTATAGTTTTGAACTCATTTATTACCTCTGCTCTGCTGCCCTTTTAACACCTCTCTCTTCTTTATAGCTCTGATCCATATCCCTAAATTCTAATTTCAATTTGCTCTACTCTGGCCTTCCTAAACTATTAAACTTAGCCTGTCTTATTTTAACCATTTTATCTGACCTTTTTACTTCATACCTACCATCACACCTCTCTTACTTTTCTGTGTTTATTTTAAATGAAGTTACTCTCTACAATCCACCTCCATGTCCATTTCCACTTCCATTATGATTTACAGCCTCTACAGCATATGGGCATTCCAGTGTATGATGAACCAGGGAAGGCAAATGAGTTCAATACCTGCTCACATGAAACTAAACCAAGAGGCAAAGATTGCAAGATCTCTTTGAAGAGGTGTAAAGCACGCAGGTACAAAAGACAAAAGCTGAAAAAAGTTGATATAAATTCAATCTTAAAGAAACGTGAGGTTGACTCAACCGTGGGACCGGGTGAAGTTTCTCCAGACTTGAATCAATTGAACATGACAAGGGTAATTAGTGGAGATACTAACCAAACACACCACCTACAATGCCCAGCTGTAATGGGGTCCATAAAAGATCCCATGGTGACTCATAGACCAAGGAAACTGCAGGCGTTAACTGTCTCCCAATCCAAAAACCAAATTAACCACACCATTAAAAATCCTATCTCTCACCATTCCAACTTAGCCAACTGTCTCCCTGACCCCGCAGAAAAGCCACCCATAAATGAAACAAAAAATCACCTAATTAAATACGGCTCATTGAATGAAATCCATAAATACTCCTACCTGATTCACTCACCTAAATTAAAAACCCCTGAATCCATACTTGGGCCAATTCCTACATCATCCACGCTTCATTCAAACAGTTCCAACCACAAACACAAGAATCAGTTTCCCTTCAAAAATTTTATGGAGCTGAATGATGAAGAGTTCTTGGCGCAATTTGCGTCCTTAAGCTCGAACGATAATGAGGAAGCAGTAGAGATACCTCTGGATGCTGAAAAAGAAAGAAACTGACCGACATGTATTGTGGCAAGAGTACTCACTCATAGATCCATATCTCACACCCTATTTTCGACCACCATGAGAAATGCCTGGGCGGTGCACCCTGACACTGAAATCGAGGCAGCAGGGTCAAACCATTTCATAATAGAATTTAAATGCCAAGAGGATATGTTTTATGTCTTAAAAGGAGGATGGCATATTAGGGGTGACATGGTCGTGTGCAGGATGGCGAGAGGGATTGAGGATATAAGTAACCCTCAAGTGAATGAAATGACAACTTGGGTGGAGGTACATGGCGTGCCACCAGAGTCGATAAACCTCGATGGAGTGCAGCTTGTTTTTAAGAAGGTGGGAATACCTCTCTCTGATATTAAGATATGTTTTTATGGTAACCAAAAAGTTTACAAGCAGCAGGTCTTGGTCAAGATTAATAAATCACTCATCCCAAAGGTGCCGGTTAATAGAAAGAATAAGCCCTCTTTCTGGGCTTATATTGTTTACATAGGAGTGATGAATGTGTGTTTGTTTTGTGGTTTCATTGGCCATGACCATGCCAATTGTCCAACAAAAATGAGGGCATGGAGACTAAAGCAAGGAGGAAAATACAATAAGGAGATACCTGAAACTCAGCTTGGTAGATGGATTACAGATAGAACTCGAGTCCCACGTGAAAAATACACAAGGTACAGCCCTGCCTACCTCGAGCCATCACTCAGCTGGGGCTAATAGTGGGTCACAAAACCAGAGGGATGCAGATGGAGAGGGCAGTGTTGAATCAAGTAGTCGGGGAATAGTGAAAAAATTGAGGAGGGTAGTTGATCTAAGTACAGTGGTGGTACAACATACAACCTTGGAGGAGACACAGAAAGATATTGCAGCCGTGCAGATAAACTGCAAGCGGGCCAGGGAGGCGATCCCAAACTCGCCTCCACGTTCTCAATGAATGTCATTTCATGGAATTGCCGCGGCTTCGGGGGTCCGCGGAAAAAACAATTCCTGCGAGACACTATCCGAGCAACAAAAGCGAACATTATTTTCTTATCGGAGACGAAGTCCTCGAGGAGAAGGATGACGAGGTTTATGAATTCTGTACCAACCTTAGATTACTTCATTGTGCCGACCAGGGACACGGCTGGAGGTCTATGCATGGCTTGGAGCAACTCTGTTGACATCCAGGTTCTCAACTCCTCTCTTAGTTACATTTGCGCTCGGATAACAGTCAAGGACAAGCCGCCTTGGGTATTGCTAGGGGTTTATGGTGATCCTAATCATTTCCAAAGTAGATTAAATTGGGAAACCCTAACTCAAATCATAAACCTTCATGGTCGGGTCTGTCTAGTTGGTGATTTTAATGAGATTCTGGATTCTAGTGAGAAGTATGGAGGTAGCAGTCGGGTCAAGCAACACACACTCGATTTTCAGAATTTTGTCTTTAAGTCGGGTCTAGTAGATATTGGCTATAAGGGACCGGCTTATACCTGGACCAACAATAGAAATGTTTCGGAGGCTATTTACCAGAGACTTGACCGTGTCCTTGCAACTCCAGATTGGTTACAATTGTACCTGAATGCTTATGTCAACCACCTCCCCATGATCCATAGCGATCACTGTCCCATCCTGTTGCGTATTAAAAAACCGCCAGATAGGGGAAAAGAATTCAAGATGGAAAACTGGTGGTTTGAGGAATCCGATTTTCAGCAAGCGTGGGTTGAAAAATGGAAACATGATAGCAATATGTCTTGGCAGGATCGGTGGAAAAGCATGAAAGAAAATATTCAAGTGTGGGCCAGAAAGCATCCAACTCCAAAGAAAATGCTCGATGAGTTAGCTGGAAAAATTTACAAGGTGCAATTGCAGCACCCTGCAGTTCGAGACCATGCACTAGAAGCAAGGCTATTAAAGGAATACAATGAGGTGGAGGCAAAGCATGAACTATACTGGAGGCAAAGAGCGCAGATGCAATGGGAGGAGGGAGGAGACCGCAACACAAAATTCTTCCATATAGTGGCGACAAATCGCCGCCGACATAATCTAATAACGGCGATGGAGGATGAGGCCGGAAGATTAACGGGAGATGAGAAGAAAATACGTGCTTGCTTTGTCAATTACTTCAAAAACCTGTACAGCCCAACCCCATATATGAACCAACAATCAATACTCTCTGACCCAATCCAGGAACCACTAACTCTGAACCCGACCCAACAATCCATGATCTCGGATCAGACCCATCAGCCGCTAGCCCCTGACCTGACTCGACAACCACATCTCTCCAACCCGATCCAAACAACACTGAACTTGAGTCCGGCTCATCATACAAGAACCTCTGCTCCAACCCAACAACCTAACTCAAATCATACCCAACAAACACTCCGTGATTTCCTTCAGCCTTTACAAAATAATAGATGGCCTACAATCCCAGAGTCAGCCCACCAACACTTAACAAGGCTACCAGATTTTCATGAGGTCAAGAGAATTTTATTTCAAATGGGGCCAGACAAAAGTCCAGGACCAGATGGTGTTACTTGTCGCTTCCTACAACAACACTGGCATATACTGGGAAGTGATTTAGTAAGCCAAATAAAGAAAATTTTCTCTAGTGCTCAGGTGCCAGATCAATGGCTGGGATGTAATGTGGTTTTGATACCCAAGAAGCATGAGGCGCTGTCCCCGACTGACTACCGACCGATTAGCATCGGTAATGTTACTTACAGGTTGGTAATGAAAATTGTGGCAAATAGGTTGAGGCCTTACATGCAGAAGATCATCTCAAAAGAGCAGACGACATTCATTTTTGGAAGATGCATCACTGATAGTATTATCCTGGTGAAGGAAGCCATACACTCTTTCAGCTCAGCCAATTACAAACATAAAACCTTCATGTTAAAGGCTGACATTTCTAAGGCCTTTGACAAGTTGGATTGGGTCTTTTTGCAACATGCCATGCTAACCCTAAATGTGCCTCCAAAATTTATTAAATTGATGTTATCCTCTTTCAAAAATGCAAAAATAACCATCAAAATTAATGGCACAGGGGACGGGTTCATTAACCCGACTAGAGGGCTCCGTCAAGGATGCCCGATGTCGCCATATTGCTTCATAATGGTGATGGAAATGTTAACAAGAAAGTTGAGGATGGCGCAGGAAAATGAGCAAATAAGAGGTGTTAAGCTGGCCCCCATGTGTCCCGCACTAACCCATGTTATTTATGCAGATGATCTTATCTTAACAGGTTATGCGGAGCAGGAGGAAATACAACAATTGACCACAATCATGGAGCAATTTGGCAGAGCGTCGGGTCTAGTCATCAACCCGGCGAAATCCAAGGTGTGGTGCTCAAAAAGATGTGATCAACAGTCAATCCAGATGGTGCACAACATGCTCACTATTGAAGAATCTGAGATGGAGGAAAGGTATTTAGGTGCACTACTGATACCAAAAAACTGTGCAAAGAAGACAGGGATCATGTTACTTGAGAAGCTGAATTCAAAACAAACAGGCTGGCGGTCAAATTTGTTGTCCCATGCTGGGAGATTAGTCCTGATTCAATCGGTACTGATGAGCATCCCTGTTTACTTCATGAGTGTGGAAATGATTCCTAAAGGGATTATAAAAAAGATGGAAAGTTTAATTGCAAAGTTCTTTTGGGGGAAGACGGATCAAGTGAGATACATGTCCTTTGTTTCTTGGCAAAGAATTTGTCAATCAAGAGAGCAAGGAGGGCTAGGGATCAGGCAGTTACAACTCTTTGGAGAGGCGTTATACCTCAAGCTGATATGGGCAATGATAAGTGATGCTGATAAACTGTGGGTTCAAGTATGTAAGGGCAAATATTACCAAAACCTGGGTTTTTGGAGGGCGTCAAATATAGCAGGCACAAGTCCTTTGTGGCGGCAGGCAATGAAAATGAGAGAGTTTTTCAAACGAAATATTAAATGGCAAATAGGAGATGGTGCAAGAATAAAGGTTTTATCTCAACCTTGGTACACAGAGTGGCAAATAGCTGAACAAGCATGCAGAGCGGACAGAAGATTAACAGTAGATGAAATTTTTTATTTTGAAACTGACCAGTGGAGAAGGGCTGAGGTGATTAGACTGTTAGGGTTGGGAGCACTGAACCACATAGAACAGTCGGGCCAAAAGCCATGTAGGACTGTTAACATGAGGGACAAGTTGGTTTGGGATGGTAATAAGTCTGGCAACTACACGGTCAAGGACGGATATGAGGGCCTGTTGAGGAGAAGGGGGAACCAAGCTCAAGAAGTGCGATGGCAGTACATTTGGAAATGGAAACATATAATACCCAAAGTGAAAACCTTTATGTGGAGGTTACTGACAAATGGGCTGCCACTTGCGCAAAATATGCATGCCAGAATACACTCTTTTTCACCAAGGTGCATAAGATGCAATCAGGAAAATGAGTATGCTATGCACTGTTTCTTCTTTTGTGAAGGCTCGAGAATGGTTTGGTTCGGCGGATGCCTGGGAATTAGAACTGATAGCCTGCCTTTGAACATTTCTGATGCTGTGGAGGCCATTACACAAAACATGAGTGAAGAGAGAATCCCCATTTTCTGTTATACGCTGTGGGAAATATGGCTAGCAAGAAATGAGATGATTTTTCAAAGTAAAAAATTTGATCCAGGTGGAGTGTGCAAGAAGATACAGAACTGGGAAGGAAGAAGGAATAATGATGCTGGAAGCAATAGGTCCATGCTAGTGCCTAAAGAGGTGATGCCGTATGAATATGCACCATATGGTTGGCAAATAATCATAGATGCTTCTTGGGATACCTCAAAGAGAGCTGGTAGTGCTTTTTTGGTTTACTGTCAAGGATTGCTGGAAGAAATGGGAATGGAAAAGCATGACTCAGCTGATCCGTTTCAAGCCGAGGCCAAGACATTATTGAAAGCAATGCAATGGGTTCAGAAACTTATTTATGAAAGGGGTATTCAAAGAGTGCAAATATTCTGTGATTGCTTTAATCTGGTAAATGCATTGGTGGAGGATAACCTGGACTCAATTCCATCTTGGCAAGCAAGGCCGATAATAGCAAATATTGCACAGCACATGGAAACTCTAAGAAACATGGTTTGTATTCAGCATGTGAGCAGAGAAGCTGTCAGACCAGCCCATGATATGGCCAATCACGCAAGGAGGAGGGGTGTCAGCTATCAGGGCATACCTATGGCAACAATTATGTGCGAGCACAAAATTGGAATTGAAATTGATTCAACATTCTTCCAACAAGTCCAAGAGGCACCGCCTTGAGTAGATTGTTAGATTTTTATATGTACCCCCATAATTTTATGCTTAGGTTTTTATAATTTAATCTTTTTCTTTATTTTCTTTTGAGGGTCTTTTCTTATAGCATTGTTTAGTTTAACACTGGGGGTTTGTACTAGGTAAGATTTTCAGGCGTAAACTTGCTACTTTGTACTTTTTTCATGAAGTTTAGTTAATGCATAGCCTACGGGCAGTTCATCAAAAAAAAAAAAAAAAAATCTCCAACCTTTCTCTCAGTAAATTTAATGCACACGTGCCCTAATTGTTCCAGCTGAAGGACTGGGGCTACCTCTTTTACTTCCATCTTTGTTAAAAGGTAAA
Source organism: Rhynchospora pubera (assembly GCA_028095005.1). NCBI lineage: Eukaryota > Viridiplantae > Streptophyta > Magnoliopsida > Poales > Cyperaceae > Rhynchospora > Rhynchospora pubera. The sequence goes on from CM051462.1 coordinate 179,308,308, forward strand.
GATTTCAGAAAAGGGGCAAATTTTGCTGTCAGCGGTGCCACAGCACTCAACCTTTCCTTTTTCCAGCAGAAAAATGTTGCTATTGCTCCATTTAACATCTCCTTGAATGTTCAAATTGGGTGGTTCCAAGACTTGAAGCCTTCATTTTGCAACACAACAGAATGTTATAACCTGCTCCTTTGTTCTTTGTTTTATAATAATAAAATTTTAATTATTTATGTTACAAATTAACACTAACATCTCTGTTTTTTTTTCATACAGCGTGCAATGATTATTTCAGCAAGGCTATGTTCATACTTGGAGAGATTGGAGGAAATGACTATATCTTCATGCTGTTTTCTAATAAGACCTTGGATTTTGTCAGATCATATGTGCCTACAGTTGTTGACACTATTAATTCTGCTGCTGAGGTATGTAACTAAGCGAAGCATAACATCTTAGGGTATTGATTAATTAGTTTACATTGTACAGTAAGTATATCAGTTACTGACTTAATCGTCCTAAATTGTAAAGTCATAATGTTAAAGTGAGTATCATTTTAAGTACAGTAAATTTTTTTTTTAAAAAAAGCTAATGTAAGTCCAAGATATAATCTGTAAATGCCTCAAAAATTTAATGATTAAAAGAAAAGAACAAATTAATTACAAGTACATATATTTTTCTACTACATGTAGGTTTTGCTGAAACAAGGAGTGATGCACCTGATGTTACCTGGCCTTGGCCCAATGGGATGCACACCGGTTATTCTTACATTGTTTGCAAGCACAAACAAGTCGGATTATGATTCTTTTGGTTGCCTCAAAAAATATAACACAATTTCTTCTTACCATAGCCTATTGCTGAGCCAAGCAGTGACACAGCTAAGTGACAAGTATTCTAAAGCAAGGATCATTTTTGCTGATTATAATGGACCAGTAATAGCAGCATTGCAATCTCCAGAAATCTTTGGTTAGTTTTTATCATGGTTTTTTTTTACTTTAAAGTGAGTCCTGATCACATTTTGATACAAAATAGTACAACTTATTTCTTTCGTTCAATTAACCAATTAAAATATTTTAAAAAAGGTTATAAAAAAAATGACATGTTTATAAATTTTTTGCGACATTTACATGCATGAATGTTGCCACTTATTCTTACAGGATTCAACAATGGAGCTACTCTGAAGGTATGTTGTGGAGGTGGCGGTCCATACAATTTCAATCTTAGTGCTGTTTGTGGCCAACCGGGTGTAATATCTTGTGAAAATCCATCTGAATATATAAACTGGGATGGAATTCACTTGACAGAGGCTGCTTATAATGCTATTGCTAGTGGTTGGTTAAAAGGTCCTTTTGCTAATCCCCCCATTTTAGGTCCGTTATAATTTGTTACCTAACATTAAATTGTTGAGATGGAAATTAATAAAAAGTGGCTGAACTCATAGGAGCTCCCCACTCATTCCTCAATTCAATAAGTGAGTTGGCTAAACTTAAAATTTTTACTATTTATTCTTCTTTTTTCAAACTTAAGAGTTTTCCGAATCTTTTGTCTTAATTTGTTCTTATTTAAGTAGATCAGTATAGGGCTGAAAACGGTAGCCGTTTCAACCGTTCTTTCGTTTCGTTTCGTCTGGAACAGAACAGTAACGGATAAGGATTTTAGTTTCGTTTAAGGAACGAAACAACTAACGCAAATAGAAATATTGTTTCGTCTCAGAACGGAACGATTAGTGAAACTGATACGTTTCGTGGTCGTTTATTTCGTGCATTTCGTCTAAAATTTTTTTCATGGTTCTATTATTAGTTTGCAAAGGACCTCAGCGGAGAGATCGAGGGAGAAACAAGTAAAATTAGATTTCTGTAGCTTCGCTCCGTCATTTCTCCGCCGAACACAGTCACATCTATCTCTCTCGCCTCTGCACCACCCAGTACAATTGCCGTCGAGAGCGAGAGGTGATGATGGTGCCTCCTCCCCCTTTCTTGCGTGACCTAACCTGTCATTTCTCTATCTCTGTTTCATACAAAATGCAGAATAATTTATTTTCTTCAATCTTAATAAAAATGCAAAACAGTTAGGTAGTCAAAGACGGTTATAACCGTTTTGATCGTTCCCATCAACGAAATGATCAACGCAACATGTGTTAAACGGATGCAACAATCAACGCAATAAGTACCAAAATTTCGTGCATCAATGCAACGGTTAACGAAAATGACCACTTTCGTGGTCGTTTTCCACGTTATTCACCCCTAGATCAGTAGATGCAATTACCTCAACCTTGGTACTTTTTGCATTTGTCACGTACTCATGTACCCAATTCAACAAGGCGTCAGGGCCCATTTAATTTAGTTTTGAAGTTATGGCCCAGAAAAAGAAAGTATAGGGCCTGAACGTGAAGATGCCCGTGGGCCGTAGTTCAGGATATTTGCTCAACTTCCCTCAGCCACTTGAAACTTGACATGTGTTAGCACATGACAACTTTTTTACGCCATTCCGTACAAACTCGGATGAATGGAATTCAAAACAAACAGATCCTATGTCGCTGAGTATTTAAACAAATTAAATGATTAAGTTACTTTGAAAAAAATAATTAACATACTTTGAAATTAATTATTTCAAACTGATGCAAAAATTAATTTTTGGTCTAATGACAAAGAGCAATGCGTCTTGAGTGAAAGGTTGAATGTTTGAAATCCAGCTGGGGAGGGTCTTTCATATACATTTAATTTTAAAAAAAATAAGTTGGGTGACTTAGACCCCCCAATTTATCTTAAAAAAAAAACTGATGTGTGACATGCATTATAATAAAGTTTTATGTCAATAAAATAGTAGGGTTATATCGTTAGTTATACTTAGCACCTCGATTAATAATTATTAACAATTTATGTATTCATTTTTTATAAATCTAAGGTTGACTGATATTTTAAACCGGATTGGGTCTTTATTAATGATAACTTTTTATAATTTTAGATCAATAGTCTAAATTTAAATCCAATTTAGAAATTATGTTCACAACATAATTTGCCTTCAATTTTTAAATATAATTAATATTTTAGAATTATTTAGCTCGTAATGTAATAAACATCATTACATTTTAGAATTTATAAAATTTAGTTTGACAAACAAGGAGAACCAATGAAACGGTTTTCATTTTTTTAAGCATTATAAACACATTTACTATTGTAATACCCATTCCATAATTCTTTTTTTTTTTATTTTTCCAATAGGGCTGGCGCTAACAACTAAATCAAAATAAAGATCCTCGAGAAGACTTCGTTTAAGATTATTTTTTTCTATTTTGTATTGAAAAACAACTCCAAAGAAGTAGATAGATAAATCTAAACGATCTGCATGCCATGGATTTAAGCAGACTCAAACGACAAAACCTAAAGCTCTTAAAGCCAAATTGATTTCTGATTTAACGCGAGTAATTTTGTGTATATGGAATCATAAAAGAGTAAATTGTGTTAAAAAAGGTTTTGAGTACAACAAATAATCTATTAGACCTGGTTCAGTAGAGACGGAGGGAGAAGAACTTCACGTGTTATATAGAAGAGGCACACATGAGAATTCTTCGTGGAAGTACGAACCCAAGTACCCAACCTGACCCCAGGTATAAGGTATTGGTTGTTCCTTTTGATAAATCTTTTTTGGATCTGTTCCTTTTCCAAATTAACTAATTTTATTATTTAATTAGTTTGTCCCTCTATTGTAAAATCATGGATAAATTGAAGGGTTGTTTAGTGGATTGCATATAAGGGGTGCGTTTGGATAGGTGTGGGAAGAAGGAAAAAGAGTAAGAAATATTAGGAAGTGTGTAACTTTGTAAAGAGTTTGGATTGTTTATAATTTTTTTTCTTCTTTTTACTTCTTCTTCTCCTTTCTTCCAACGATCCAAATGCACCCAAGATTCGGTAATTGTCTGCGTCAATCCTTATTGTAAACTAAATTGACTTGTTTATGATCACTTTTTAATTGTAAGGTACGTACATTACAAAATTTTTTAATTTTAGAAACCGATTTCAATTTACAAGATTCTTAAAATTAATACTACAAATAAACAGATGATTAAAAAAAATTCTACAAGCTATGACACAGAAAGAAAATTTCTAGCAATTAGTTATTTGTTTACAGTTTCCTATATGTATACAATGAGTTCTGAAAACAACCAGAAACACTATATGTATACAATGAGCAACTTTACGGAGAAATAAAAAGAACAAAAATCAATATATATATAATTAATCTGCAAACTTTACTCATCTCCATGTATGAAGTGAGCAGCATCAGCTCATATATCGTGAATACCATATAAAATGCCAGCGTGCCTCACACCGCCATCAAGTGGGAAATGGATGTCCTTCATCCTCTTATATGTGTGCCATGTCAGAAGGCTATCAGAACCCGCCTGGTGGGCATGCCCTACAACCCGCTCAATGCCCAGTGCTGTCGCAACTTCTTCAAGACCTCCATGCAAATTATGTGTGAATTTTATAATGTATTTGACATCTAAAATAATCTCCCCAAGGTAAGTCCTGACCAAGGATGAAAAATCAACCAAAGCGTCTGGTAAATGGCTCCAGAAGGTCGCTAGCTTGATAAAAAATGCGAGGTCGTAGGCGCTATGGAACATAATCCACGTTATATTATTGTTGTACACTAGACCAGAAGTGCGGAGGAGGTTTGAGAAGTAAATTGGATCAATAGGTTCGAGCTGCGTCGTCCGAAAGTACTCCTCAATCTCCTCCAGAGAATAGAGAGGTACCAAAAGATCAGGCACAAAATTAAACTCCCATATTAGCACAGAGCCGTCATCGGCCGATAGAGTAAGACCTAGCTGCCTTATTATGCCGTTATCTGTTTTCATCTTGATGTTATGATACCTCTCCTCTGGAGATGCAAAACGAGGATGCTTCTCGCTTGTGTTTTTCATGTTCATTGCCAACACGAACTCCGTGTCAAGTGTTGCCTGGTTATACTTTCCCTCTTTAACAGCCTTGCTGATCAGACGGAACTCACACTCAACGTTTGATGACCAGACAGAGCGAACACTGATGATCGATGTTTGACCCACTGATTCTCTTGGTCTCCTCCTCCCGCAATTTTGCTTTAGCCATTCTCTTGTTTCTTCCCTTATCTCCATGCCAGTTCTTTTTTTGAGACGATAGAGTCACGGTCTTAACTCTTAAATGAAAAAAAAAAAAATGTGGTAACTAAGTCTTACGGCTAGCTATTAGGAGAAAGTAAACAACACAAAATTTCGAGACCTTTTGGCATGGGCGACCAGACCAGGCAATTTAATCTAATGCCAGAAGCTATTTCCCTTTCAGCGAAAATCTGGAAATAAGTCTGATATGTTTAAATAGGGAGCAATTTACAGATTTTATGTGGTCAATGTCTTTGTGAACTTGTGATTGAAGAGTATACTTTGCTATATATGGCGTGTAATATGTCTAGTATGTCGAATGAACAACATGGACCTAATATTGAAGCTCTTTAGTCGGACTCATACTCAAATTTGATGCAATGGGGATGCAAATTACGAGTTTAGTATTGCATAGGGCTGTTAATGAAATCCGTTTACCTGTTTATCCAATTCGTACCGTACCGTATAAGACGGGTATGGGTAAAGTTTTATTTATGGGTAAAGTTTTATTTTCGTTAAGTTAACGGGTATGGGTACGGGTAAGAAAATTTTTTCGTTAATTTAACGGGTATGGGTACGGGTAAAAGCTATTTCGTACCGTTTTCATAATGGGTAATTGCCACAATTAAAAAGATACAATTACATGATACATATGACATCTTATATTGTATGATTGGTAAAAAAATATTGCTAGATTTTATTTAAGATTTATAATTCTTTCCATTCAGTGTATGAAAAAATAGAAAGCATGAACCTAAAATATTCGCCACCATTGTTGCACTTTATTAATATACTTATTGATATAATTTATTTATACAGAGTGTAAAAATTTTATTATTATTATATTCATTTTTTACCGTTACCGTATTTGTACCGTTAATTCTTAACGGGTACGGGTAAGGTACGAGTAAAGCTATTTTTAACGGGTAGGGGTAAAGAAAATTTTAACGAGTACGGTAATGAAAATACCTTCTACCGTACCGTACCGTACTCATTGACAGCCCTAGTATTGCAAAACAGTAAATGCAACATATTTTTTGGTAATTACTACTTACCATCCATCTTTATGTCATCCCTTTCATCCACGAGCGCAGCGCACCTCTCATCTAGCGCATCGATCCGATCTGACAGATCTGAGCGCTCGCACCTTCTCTCACCCCGCGTTACCTTCTCTCACCCCGCTTCCATGCGATCCTAGCACGCGCACCTCCCTCCGCTCCCAAGTACGGCCTCCCCTCTCTTCTCTTGTTTTCTTCTTGAGTTCTCCTCTCTCTCTTTGCTCCTTCTTTCTTCATTTTTCTTTCCTTTCGCCCCCTTTTCTTTTCCTTTCCTTTCTGCTCCCTCTACTTTTCTCTCTATTGATTTTTTGGATTTCTCACTGGCCCTTCTTTCTTTTATTTTTTCTCTCTCCATTTTATCTCACGTTACATCTGTTCAGTTTTTTGATATAACTGTTCAATATAATTGTCATTTCTGTTCAGTTTATTTGCTCACTTTTACTTTTGTATGAGTCCACATTGTTTGTTACATCTGTTCATTTTATTTGTTAGAGCAGTTCAATTTATTTGTCATTTCTGTTCAGTTTATTTGCTCACTTTTATTTTTCGTATGAATCCACATTATTTGTTACATCTGTTCAGTTTATGTGTTATAACTGTTCAATTTATTTGTCATTTCTGTTCAGTTTATTTGTTATATCTATTCAATTTATGTACACTATTTATTTTTGTATACGAGTTAACATGTTTGTTACATCTGTTCATTTTATTTGTTATAACTGTTCAATTTATTTGTCATTTCTGTTTAGTTTATTTGCTCACTTTTATATTTCGTATGAATCCATATTATTTGTTACATCTGTTCAGTTTATGTGTTATAACTGTTCAATTTATTTGTCATTTCTGTTCAGTTTATTTGCTCACATTTATTTTTTTTATGAGTCCGCATTATTTGTCATATATGTTCAGTTTATTTGTGTAACTGTTCAATTTATTTGTCGTTTCTATTCAATTTATTTGCTCACTTTTACTTTTTTTTGTTTGAACCAACATTGTTTGTTCCATATGTTCAGTTTATTTGCTGTTTATGTTCAGTTAGTTGTTATATCTTTTCAGTTTAAGAAGGCAGAATAAAGTGTGAGGGAGATGAAAGAGAGAAGAGGGAGGAGAGGAAGAGGCAAAGCAGAGAAAAGGAAGCGTCAGACATGAAATAGAGGAAATGGAGAGCGCGATGGAGGGAAGGGAGAGTGCGAGAGAAAGATGGAAGGTCGCTCGAGAAAAAGAGAGAAGGTCGCGCGGGAGAAAGAGGGAGCGCGAGGGGAGACAGAGAGAACGTATCACGAGGGAAGATGGGGGTATGAATGACGCGGATATTTTTTTGTTGGATGATGGTTATCAGTCCTGATATTTTTTAACGCATTTTTCAAAATGCTGTGGGTAAATAAGCTGGAAGCCTGTAAATTCATATATAAGATTTAGTCCCGCATTGGATGTAGAAGTTATAGATGGATAGACTTGTGAGTTGTAGGCTTGTAGCCCGCTTTGGTAATCGGAGTTGTTATGTACGTGCGCATTCGACTTGTGCTGGCCTGTTTCCCTTATTGGGCTAGACTTGGCCCAAGTGTACACGATGGCCTTTTCCTTGATATTTATATATGCTGTTTGAAAAATATATATGAAATTAAATAAAATTTTCCGTACCAGTTGCGTATTGGAGAGTGGAGACCGTACTGGTCGGTCAAATCGATTACATAGCATGAAGTACACTTGAATTCTTCCTTGCTGATTCTTTTATTTTCAAACTTAAATGGGTTTTCCTAATTGTCTTTATTTATACTTATTTTAAGTGGCGCAAGTACCCCAATAGTTCCCTCAGCCACTTAAAAGTAAAACATGCCATGTGTTTTAAACTCATGGCATGTGTCAGTAGCTGACAAAATTCCGATGCCCTTCGATAGAGAACTCTCAATGAAATTCGAAGTAAGGCTTAAGAGTGAACCGCTTACATGCTAAGTACTCTGAAATAATTTTTTTTAAGCTACATTTACAGATTAATCTATAAAACTAGCATCACATTCTTAGTATCACAATTAAAGAGTATACATTAATGCATATAACTACATGGGTCAAATCGGCTGGTTTTATGATGCAAAAGTTAACTCAAAGCGCTTCAACTTCAACCTATCAAAGAGAAATAAATTAGGATATGTTATAGTGACAAAAATATTTATCTTTTGAAACAGATTATGGAGATGATCTGTGAGTTATACTTTTTCTTTTTACAGATTTTTATTTATAATTTACATATTCTATTTACCAGAATTAATTCTTTTATGCTTCTTCACTAACCTTTTCAGTCTCATTTTGGGTATATACTATCCCTTGTTCTTCTATTAAATTTGTATCTTATTTTACCCCATCCTCTGTTTGGCAACAGCGTGGAGGACACCTATTTCTGCAAATAATATATGCCTGTTATATTTGTTTACTAAGTCAGGTTTAATTTAAAATTTACTTCCATAACGAAATATGAGGCCTCCAAAAACATGTAGGGTCCGTTTGGATCGCTTAGGAAGTTGGAGAATTTGGGGAAGTTGCAATTCCTAGGAATAAATTTATTGAAAAGTGTGTAATTTTGTGAAGAGTTTGGATTGTTTATAATAAATTTATGGTAGGAAGATGAAATTCTTCCAAAATCCTATGGGGATCCAAACGGTCCCGTAAAGTTTTTCATGCTTACTGCTTTTCTTTATGGAATTAGGATAGTTTTTTTTTTTTTTGTGGAATAAGACTGGCTAAATCTGATTAACATAATTCAATCCTATGAAGCAAACCACTTTTTTTTAAGAATTAAGGAATCAATAAAAATTGATTTATGTAGGTGTAGCCAAAACATTCTTTTATTCTATATAATTGCGCAAACAACACAATCAAAATGAAAATTTATTAATTATTTTATTTATACTTTTTTTGTATTGAGAAACCCCTCCAAGAATTGGGCAGATAAATCTATCAAACAATCTGCCATGGATTTAACAGACTCTCATCAGTTACAAAACTTACAGCTCTCAAACCCAATTTGATTTAACTTGCTCTAAGGTGAATAATTTAATGTAGAATGAATCTTAAGAAGTGCATTTTATCCAACAAGATATTCTGTAGAAAAAGCTATTTTGTTCAGCTGGTTGAATCAAACCCAGCGAGACCTGTTAGACCTGGTTCAATAGATAAGGAGATAGAACACCTTGACGGGTTCACATAGAGGAGGTTTATGGGAAAATGTTTTCGTGCAAGTAGGAAAAAATATCAATTTGTTTTGATTGAAAACGACCCAATACAAGTATTGCATTTTTTTTTTTTTGAATTTTTACCTTTAGATATTTGTAATATTTTTTTATGGCTTGCTGAAACAACAGTTCAACTAAAGTAGCGATCATAAAATTAAAAATATTAAATTTTAAATAATTATTTCTCCTGCTAATATTGTAAAATCCTGGATTCGTTCGAGGGTCCCTTTGCAGACTGGTATATTGTCTTATAAAATAATTCCGTAATTGTCATCCACTTCGTCCATCATTAAACTACATCACTTGTTAATAGATTTCGACATTTCGTTGACAGCTGCATTACCAAAGTTTTAAATTTTCAAACCGATTTCCAGTTTGGCAGAGTACTAATATCTTTTCAAGAACATTCATAAACTAAAGGTAGTAATAACAACTTAAAAAACAAATTATATAATTAATGACAGATCAAGCTACCAATTGAAATTAGCAAGTCATTTGTTAACAATTTTCATGAAACAAAGCTCCAAAAAAGAAAACAAGGATGAAAATTGTTTAATTCTTGAAGCTCGTCTTCATGAAAACCGCTATAAATTAATCCTCATATGTGATCAATACCATATATAACACCTGCGTGCCTCATACCACCATCAAGTGGGAAATAGATGTCTGCCATCCTCCTATATGTGTACCAGGTCAGAAGGCTATCAGAACCAGCCCGGTGGGCACGCCCAACAACCCGTTCAATACTGAGTGCCGCAGCAACTTCTTCTAGACCTCCGTACAAATTAGGAGTGAAACTTATGATGTATTTGACATCTAAAATACACTCGCCAAGGTAAGTCATGATCAAGGATTTAAACTCCAACAAAGAGTGTGGTAGAGGGCCCCAGAAGGTGGCCAGCTTAATGAAAAACACAATGTCGTAAGCACCGTGGAACAGGATCCATGTAATCCTGTTATTGTGCAATAGACCGGAGGAGAGGAGGAGTCTTGAGAAGAGATTCGAATCAATGGGTTCGAGCTGCATCCCAAGGAACTCCTCAGTCTCTGCCGGAGTATAGAGGGGTGAGAAATTAAAAGGAGAATAAAGGGGTATGAAATTATTATGACGACGGAGTGTGAAATTAAACTCCCACACGAGCACAGAACCGTCATCAGCCGATAAAGTAAGACCCAGCTGCCTTATGATGCCATTATCAGTTTTCATCCTGATGGTGTGATACCTATCTTCAGGTGTTACGAAGCGAGGGTGCCTCTCGGGCACATCTTGCATGTCGATATCCAACATGAACTCGGTGTCAAGCGTCACTCGGTTATAATTTCCCCCTTCAAGAGCCTCCATGATCAGACGGAACTCATGGACAAGGTTTAATGCCCAGACTGAGCGAACTCTTGGTCTCAAATATAGCCACTCTCTTATCTGTTGTCTAATCTCCATCTCAATTCTTTGTTGAGGTAGGCTCTTTGTCTTAATTGGAAATATATAAAACGAAACGGTCAATTCTTGCAGCTTTTAGGAGGAACTAGAAAGTTTCTGCGCCATTTTTTTTTTAAAATATATACATTTATTTATTTTTACATAAATAACAGCTATTACATCAACATATTAATTATAAGTACTATATTATTTGGTTTAAAAATTCATATATGCATTCACGTCAGTGTTACAAGTGTATATAATTGATATGTCAACATAATAAACATCCATATACAATCAATGTTAAATTTATATCTACAAATGTACATTACAAAATGCCCATGTACGTTACAAATCTGGCAAATTGTGAACATAACTCTACCAAACCAAACTACGAGGCCAATCAAGCCACCGTCATAGATTTACAGCAAAATTGAAATTGATTTTTAACAGAAAAAAATTGTTCTATGCTATTCTCTACTATATCTGGGAAGTCAGAATAATTACATTTTAACGAAAGCAAAATAAAACTCCCAGAAATTTAAACAGATAGCCCTATCCTTAAGGACCTTAACTAATATATTATCCAGGAAAAACATGCTAAAATAATTTTTTTTGAGGGTCAAACATCCTAAAATTTTTGCAGGAAGAAGATACTTACAGAGTGGCGGAGGTGGTCAGGGTGATCCTAACAGATGGATCCTGCCTCCTGTAGGAGAAAGAGGTGGGGATGGTGGTGTGGTGGGTTTACAACTTGCAAGATGAAATCCAGTACCTCATAGCACATCAGGTGGCTGTTGTAGATGCTCTTCTTGATGGCCGTCTGAGAAGCAGTCCATTATGCAACCTACTCAGACCAGGTTTCAGCCTCCACTTCCCTGATCCTGACCGATTGCAGTGAACTGGTCACACTAATCAACCCCAATTAAGGCGATCTTAAAAAAAAACTACTACTTAGTCTTCTTAGTTTTGGTTTTCGTTCTAGGTTCTCTGTACTAGAGCCGACCATATGGAATGGGATTAATCACAGCAATTGGTGGGTAGTTGGCACTTTGCAGGTGTTTTTTTTAATTATTATTCTCTTTTTTTTTTTTTGAAGATAAGGAGACAAAAAAGTCTTCCTAAAATTTCGTTGAATCTTCTAGGTAGCTGCTGCCTAGTTTTCTAAAAAAAAATATTTCGTTGAATCAATAAAAATATGTACATTAACAACTCAAGAAAAGGAAAAGAAACAAAGAAAGGCTCTGTCTTTTTTCTTTTGACCAACAAACCCTTACTTTGTGTGAACTTTGTTTCAATTAATGTTAGGCCAAAAAAATATTAAAGAAAGAAAACGTCTCCTTGGCTCGGTCCCCGAGCTATGTTTTTTCCTTTCTTATCGAAAAACATTTTTTTTGCAGACGAAACTTCTAAGTAGTTTGTGCAGCGGGTATTATTTGTACAGAAATATGACCCATTAACCCGCTATACCATCACTTCAGGCAAAAAATACCAAAAATGCTACTGTAGCACGAGCAATAATGAGTTCAGTGTTGCAAAATATAAGTGCATCATATTATTTAACCACATTCTGCAAAGTACCTTGCAGAAAGACGCCCGTGAGGCCGTGACTAGATAAAGCTGCAAGCCTGCAAGTTTTTTTTTTTTGTTAACTTCCATTTTTTGGTAAAACGCAACAAAACTCGAGGAAACACAAAGTACGTTACTACGAATAATTAATGATATGTTACAGACAAAGATTATGGGACAATAAACAGCATCTGAATATGCAAACCATCAAAATCAAAACATATATTAATATGCAGTGAGGATCCGGGTTCAAAATCCGGATCCAACACTGTTTGCGAACAGTTCTACAAACAGTACTTTTAGCCCGATTTTCTGTTGCAGTGGCTGAGTATGTGGTTACATAATAAAGGACAGATATACGAAATCATACAAGAGTTTGCCGCACCAAAATAAAAAATCCACTTAGCCACTTAGCCGTTTCTCCTATCGAGACCACATGGGTGTCAGCATGATCCCATGCGTACGCTCATAAACAGCCTTCGCGAAACGGATCTTTGACAGTTTATTTTTGACCCGTTGCGCAGGCTAAGTGTTCGCGAGACAGTCGTCCTGTGCAGACGGTACAGCACGAGGGCAGTGTCACTGATGCGCTTGGAAATTTTTTTTTCCCACAATAGCCCGTGGGCACATAGCACGAAAATATACCAGAGTCAGATTACAAGGCCTTCGTACAAAATTGAATGAACATACTGCCATACTGGTGCCCAAATTAATGAGGTACTGGTACCTATAGCCACAAATTCAGCGAGCAGAGGAAAAAAAATAATATAAAGTAAAAAAAAAACAACCATACAAAGCGTAAATTAAAAATCCTAAACCAAAAGACATCAGCTTAACTACTAACTCAAAGAAAAAAGTATATGCTTACTGAACATTTGTTTTCGTTATTGCTATATAACATTAAAATTTTTTCTATCATATTTATGTTAATTCATGACAAAAAAAATATATATAATTTTTATGATAACATCTGAGATGCTAATAATTCAAAAAATTTAACGATTAATATAAAATTTAAAAAAAATTATTGTGCTACGCAGAAATATAACAAAATATCGTTTTGGTAGCAGCAAATGACTAGACAAATAAAGAGATTGTGCTGATTATGGAAATAGCTCTGTGATAGTAAATCTAATAAAAAATAACAAAAATAAAAACATATCAGATTACAATAATTGGAACAGGGCCTCACCTGTCAGCCACCCTTTCTCAATTTTTATATCATTTGTAAGATGTTCTCTTAATTTCTGTCATATTATATTTTTACCATCCATGTAAATTGTGTAGTTTGCTATGAGAGAACATAAGACATGTTGATAATTTAAAAAATAAAAATTCAATAAGTAATATAAAATTTTTAAAAATAGTTCGCGCAACGCGCGAAAAAACCACTAGTCAGAGGCAAAGAACATAAATAAATACAATCAATGTACACAAGCTAGGAAGAGAATCCTCGGTAAACAAAAGAAAAATTAGCAAAAATTGCTGAAGATGTCAAACTTTGAACACAATTTTGTGCACCATGGTTTCCTTGTAGATTTCATGGCAGGTCTTCTAGACAGGATCTAGAAGCTTCTTCAGGTTGCTTGCCCAGGAATTGAGAACGTCATTGCTGCCTTGCTATGTCTGGAAGCACTCTATTCCCATTTTGGCCGGTCTATTTTTGCTATAAGAGATTTCGATACATCCATCTAAGGTAGGTACTTCTCAGCCTCTGTCAGGATTAAAACTTGAATAAGCCGTTGAAAGCCTATTTGACCAAGTCAACATGAAGCCTTTGTCGGCACAATTAGAGTTTTGTTGTTTTGTAACTAGATCTGAATATTATTCCTATTTTATGGTTTATTTTCCAGTCATTAAAATTTTCTTGTATCTTTCAAATTAAGCAAGTTTGTTATTCAAATGTTACATCAATGTCATAGTTTCTTCTCTCTATATCCTATTCTACTTTCAATTTCATCAATTTCTATTGCGTTGAATTCTGTTATGTATGAAGCCAAACAAATGGGCCCAAGCCCATGAAGGCCCATACGGAAATGAGATGAAAAAGGGGTGCGTAGCAACAGAGAGGGGATCAATTTACTCTCTCGTGTCCGCTGAAAACAGAAGCATTTGTGCGTGAGCTCTCTGTCTCTCTCTTTGAAGCTATCTAGGATTTGCTAATTTTTCTTGTATCTCTTGTTAATTTTACCTCAAATTGTGAGAGAGTGTGAGTGAGAGAGAGAGGAAGGTTGATAGCTTGATGATCTCCATGTACTTGTAAGATAACTCTTGATTTAGTGGATTTGCACCGATCGCTCCCGTGGTTTTTTCCTTTCGGATTTTCACGTAAAATCTTGTGTCTCTTCTTTATTTTCTTGTGCTTGATTGTGCTATTGTTGTTGGTTCTCAAGTGGTACCATCATAGCTTTGTTCTTTCGTTTGTTTTATGCCCGTCACGTGTTTGTCAAAATTACTACCTCCTTTTTTACTTGGCTTCCGCTGTGCCTAGGCATCTGAGAGCATGTCCCAACAACTGGAGAGTGTTGGCTTGTTGGTGTCAAGAATAGGAGTTTGAGACTTGGATTGGTGTAGGTCTAAGTTCTTGTGTATTTCGGTGGTTACACGTGTAGTGGTGATAGAATGGAAAAAGTTATAGAATTTGAGAAGTTGAATGATATCAATTGTCCAATTTGGAAAATGCTAATGCAAGACTACTTGATGGTAAGGGATTTGGATTTACCATTGATGGGACTGGATGCACAACCTCTTCATATGGAGGATCATAAATGGGAGTTGCTTGATCGAAAGTGTTTGGCGGCTATAAGGCGTGTATTTCACCATATATCTTGTTTGATGTCTACCAATGTAAGACCGCTCATGAGCTTTGGACCACATTGGAGCGATCATATGAGCAACCTTCGGGTGTAAACAAGATGCATGCTATGAAGCGGTTATTTCTCTTGAAAATGAAGGATGACATTTCAATGAGAACGCATGTAAGTGAGTTCAACTCAATTGCGGTTCAATTGAAGTCCTTGAAGGTAAACCTTGATGAGGAGGTTTTATGCTTATTACTTTTGAACTCTTTGCCTGCAAGTTGGGATACTCTTGTGACTACCGTTGCAAACACAATGGGCAACCAATTCAAATTGAGTGATGTTGTTGCTTCATTGATGAATGAGGAAACTAGAAAGGCTACAACCTAATTGGAAACCGGGCCTAGTGAGGCATTGATGGTTGATAGGGGACGTCCGGTGACTAGGGGCAATTCCTCGGGTAAGAAAGGTGATTCTCAAGGCAAAGGAAGATCAAAGTCTAAAGGTCAAAAATTTTCTTGTTGGCATTGCAAGAATGAAGGGCACTTGAAGAGAGATTGTCCTCTCTTGAAAGGCAAGCAAAAAGAGAAGAAGCAAGATGGTGAAGCGAGTATAGTTTCCGATGAGATTGGAGATGCGGTGACTCTAAGTGTGACAAGTTCCGAGAAGGAGAACATAGATATTTGGGTATTGGATTCGGGTGCATCATTCCACATATGCTCGGATCGTTCTTATTTTGTCAACTACAAGGATGTAGTTGGTGGGAATGTCTATCTTGGTGATAGTCGGCCATGCAAGATTCTTGGAGTTGGTGATGTTGAGCTTGAGGAAGCTAATGGAAGGCGATGTAAGTTGAGTAATGTGAGATATGTTCCCAAGATAATCAAGAATCTTATTTCGGTGGGTCAACTTGATGATGGCGGATTTATTATATCTTTTGGTGAGGGATCATGGAAAGTGTCAAAGGGTTGCATGACATTGATGAAGGGACACAAAGATGGGAGTTTGTACACTCTTCATGGAGCGCCTCGAAAGGGTGTTGTTGCTATGGCAAGTGAGCATGGTGATATGCACATGTGGTACAACCGCCTTTGTCATCTAAGCGAAAGAGGTATGAAAGTGTTACAAAATGAAAATTACATTCCTTCTTTTGATTGTTCATCTCTTGAATTTTGTGTTCATTGTGTAATGAAAAAACAAAAGAGAGTGAATTTTAAGATGAATGAGTCCCATAGAAAGGTGAAACCATTGGAATTGGTTTATTCCGATGTGTGTGGTCCATTTAATGTCAAATCCCTTGGTGGTGCTAGTTATTTTGTTACTTTCTTAGATGACTTTTCTAGGAAGTGTTGGGTTTATCCCTTGCCCTCAAAAGATCAAGTTCTTGAAACCTTTAAGAACTTTAAATCTCGTGTTGAAAAAGAGAGTGAAAAATCCATTAAGTGTTTTGCAAACCGATAATGGTGGTGAATTTTTCTTTAATGATTTTGATAATTTTTGTGCGAGAAATGGCATTCGGAGAGTGAAGACGGTTCTATACACTCTACAAGAAAATGAGGTCATTGAGAGAATGAACCGGACCATTGTGGAGAGGATTAGAAGTATGTTGTCTTACTCGGGTCTTCCAAAATCATTTTGGACCGAAGCGGCTAACACGGCGGTTTATCTCATAAACCGATTACCTAGTGTGGCATTGGACGGTGGCATACCGAAAGTCGTATGGAGTGGCAAGAATATCTCTTATGGCCATTTACGAACTTTTGGATGTGAGACTTATGTGAAAATTCCTAATGTGAAGAGGAATAACCTTGATGTCAAGTCACGAATGTGTGCATTTGTTGGCTATGGCGGTGATGATTTGGATTATAGGGTGTGGGATCCTATTAAGAAGAAGACCATTAGAAGCCGAGATGTCATATTCCGTGAAGATGTGATGTTCATGGAAAATCATTAGAAAGAGCAAAGTGAAAAAAGACATGTAGAGGAGCATGTTGATGCTAGTGTTGCACCCGAATTGCTAGCGGATCATCAAACAAGTGGTCATGATAATGAGGATGAGAGTGAGCCGGTGGAAGCGCATGAGAATGAAGACATTGTTGAAGAAGAGCACACTAATACCCCGATACAAGAGTTAAGGAGGTCAACTCGGATTTCAAAAGCTACACAAAGGTATTCACCTTCCTTGTATTATGCTTTGTTCACGGATGCTGGTGAACCCGAGACATTTCATGAAGTTATAAATTGTTCGGAGAAGGCTATGTGGCTAGAAGCAATGGAGGATGAAATGAACTCGTTACATCTAAATGAAACTTGGGAGTTAGTTAAACTTCCTAAGGGAAAGAAGGCATTGAAGAATAGGTGGATATTTGTGTTGAAAAATGAAGCCGATGGTTCTAAACGGCATAAGACAAGGTTAGTAGTCAAGGGTTATGGACAAAAACATGGTGTTGACTTTAATGAGATATTCTCTCCCGTTGTGAAGCATAGTTCCATAAGGGTTGTTTTGTCATTAGTGGCTAACTTAGACTTGGAGCTTGTGCAACTTGATATTAAGACGACTTTCTTGCATAGTGACTTGGATGAGGAGATCTATATGTCACAACCGGAAGGTTTTGTTGATGAATCAAACCCTAATCTTGTGTGTAAATTGAAGAAGGAGTTGTATCGTTTGAAGCAAGCCTCTCGGCAATAGTACAAAAAGTTTGATACTTTTATGCAAGAAGAAGATTTTGAAAGAAGTGGCTATGATCATTGTGTTTACATGAAAGGAAAGATGGGTGGTACTTTCACCTTGTTGTTACTTTATGTGAATGAAATGTTGATTGCTAGTAATGATCATGATGAGATTAAGTCTCTTAAGCTTGATATGTCTAAAAGGTTTGCAACCAAGGATTCTAGCGAAGCAAGAAAAATATTGGGTATGCGGATTCATAGGGATCGGGGGAGATGCAAGCTTTGGTTAAGTCAAACGGAATATGTTGATAAAGTCCTTGAGAGGTTTGACATGGTGAATTGCAAATCGGTGACTACATCTTTGGCCGGTCATTTTAAATTGTCTAAAAGAAATTCTCCAAAGAATGCTCAAGAGAGATTGAAGATGGAAAATGTTCCATACTTATCGGCCGTTGGTAGCTTGATGTATGCTATGGTGTGCACACGGCCGGACATTGCACATGCAGTGGGAGTTGTCTCTCGATACATGTCTAACCCGGGATGGGAGCATTGGCAAGTGGTGAAGTGGATACTTCGGTACTTGAAAGACACTCGTGGCTTGCGGTTATGTTTTGGAGGAGATTCTAAATTAGCAATTAAAGGATATGTTGATACCAATCATGTGGGTTGTAGTGAGACAAGGAAGTCCACGACGGGCTTTGTCTTTACTATCGGTGGTGGAGCCGTTAGTTGGATGTATCGACTACAAGACATTGTTACTTTGTCTTCCACAGAATCGGAGTATGTCGCATTGACCGAGGCGGTGAAGGAAATGCTTTGGTTGAAAAGGTTGCTTGCACAACTTGGGTTGAAGCAAATAGAGTATGTGGTGCATTGTGATAATCAAGGTGCCATACATCTTTCAGAGAATGCGGCATATCACTCAAGAACTAAGCACATTGATGTGCGATACCACTTCATTCGTGATGTTTTAGACCATAGGCAACTAGTCGTGAGAAAGGTTCACACGAAGGAGAATGTGGCCGATATGTTCACGAAGGTGGTGCCTCCCGACAAGGTAATGTTTTATAGGAGGCAATCCGGATTGGTTGAGTAACTCGGGTGTGTTTGGAGCGAGGTGCAAGGTGTATGCTTATGAAGATCAAGATGTATACTTGTGTGATCAAGTGAGAGGTTTGTCTTTAAGTGGGATGTTGTTATGTATGAAGCCAAACAAATGGGCCGAAGCCCATGAAGGCCCATACGGAAATGAGATGAAAAAGGGGTGCGTAGCAACAGAGAGGGGATCGATTTACTCTCTCGTGTGCACTGAAAACAGAAGCATCTGTGCGTGAGCTCTCTGTCTCCCTCTTTGAAGCTATCTAGGATTTGTTAATTTCTCTTGTATCCCTTATTAATTCCACCTCAAATTGTGAGAGAGTGTGAGTGAGAGAGAGAGAAAGGTTGATAGCTTGATGATTTCCATGTACTTGTAAGATAACTCTTAATTTAGTGGATTTACACCGATCGCTCCCGTGGTTTTTTCCTTTCGGATTTCCATGTAAAATCTTGTGTCTCTTCTTTATTTTCTTGTGCTTGATTGTGCTATTGTTGTTGGTTCTCAAGTGGTACCATCATAGCTTTGTTCTTGCGGGTTTGTTTTATGCCCGTCACGTGTTTGTCGAAATTACTACCTCCTTGTTTACTTGACTTCCGCTGTGCCTAGGCACCTGAGAGCGTGTCCTAACAAATTCAATTTAGCTAATTTCTCAGTTCTGGTCTGAGTGTGAGTTCAGATCTAAATTCAGAGCAAGTGCGTGACCCCCTCCTGCTCAGCAGATTATTACAAACAGAAAAAAATCAAACTTCTCTTAATTATTTCTGTTTTTATTCATTTTTTATGAGGATTTTAAAATCCTCAGAATTCCCATATAACAGCGAGATGAAAACCATGGGATACAGAAATATCCTACACTCGTAACAAAAAGCCAGCAATAGCATATAATCAACTACTTGACTGGAACCCCTTAAAAGTGTCACAGGATTTACCAATGGAAGATCTCACAAGGCTTGCTGTGGTGGTGGGGGTCCGTACAACTACAATCCTGAGTGTTGCGTGCGGCCAACCGGGTGCTATAGCATGTGAAAACCCGTCTTCTTAATATAAATTGGGACAAAGCCCACTTGACAGAGGCAGCTTATAATGCTATTTCAAATGCTTGGTTAAGAGGTCCATATGCTAATCCACCCTCTATAATTTGTAGTCATGCCACCTTAAATTGATGTTGGAAATTAGTAAAAGGGTGCCTACATTTAAGAAAAATATCCTCATTGCTCAATTGAATGTTGTATCATATTTCTTGTCAAACTATTGAGTTTGACGAACATTTCTTAATTTGCTCTTAGTGCTACACAAGTAGTCACCCGAAACCTCCCCAGCTTTAGCAGCTGGCATGTTGCTGTTCATAGAGGCCCATTTATACAAAGATAAGGCCCAAGTTAGATGGGCAAGGTTTTAGTTACTTCTATTCTATGCCAATGCAGCCTGACAACTGACATACAAATACTTATAATAAAACTGCAATTTCATAGCAGTCTTTCAACATCTGGAAATTTAGGATAGGAGAATCCCGGCATTAGTTTTGTAGGAGAATCGTCGAATTTGTTAGCTCGAATTTCGAAATAGACTAACGTATGACATCTTTTACCTTTACCTATATCAAATATGGTGTCTTTGAATCTTACTACCAATTTTGTTGGAGATTTTGAGCCTTTCGTCATAGTTTATTTTCATTCTTTTATTTTTCCTATATATATATATATATATATATATATTTATATGTGGCTCTTTTGAGGTATATAAACATATGCCATGCGAATTTTCACAGTCTCTAATAAATTATTATGTACGTACATATTTTCCGCTCAAAAACAATTGTAGAAAAAAAAAATTATCTCGACGGACTTTTGTACTTTTGGGCCCATCAAAAATATCATTACTTTCAACTATCGTTCTCTTGCAAACCGTGAAATTAATCTGCGTGGTCAGGTTTTGGGCTGCATCGAAGCGAATAACCCTTGCTTAAAATAATCTTTGGTTCTGTCATATAATATTTTTCTTCCTGTTATGACATCATTTCATGTTAATTCTACTCTGTGAAATTTTCTTCTTGCTGTTTCAAGTAAAGGTTTTTCCCTAGTGAAAGCTTGAATTAATAGTCTTAGACAAAAAACTGATTCCATATTAATTTTTTGAGAAAGATCTATTTTAATACTTTTAAATGATAACGCTTAAAAGGTAAATTCTATAGACCAATCGTTTGAACATGATGAGGCCACATATAAAATGCGCCAAGTTCTAAACAAGTGCAACTACACATAGTATGCGGAGGTCTAAATTATTTGAAGGATTATTGAAGACTATTTCTCGCTAATACGATCAAGGGACGCCACTTATATGGGTGGAATAGCATAAAGACCATTTCTCCACCCATTGGCAATAATGTTGTATGCTTTCTCAGTGAAGGCAATTCCATCCCAGTTTACAGTTGTTGGGTCAGGACAAGCAGTCACACCTGATTGGCCACACACTGCACTTGAGTTATAATTATATGGCCCGCCACCCCCACAACATGCTACAAAAGGCGATCCATTGACAGTAAATCCTGCGAAATTCAATAATGAAATGAGAAGTCAATAAATGGTATCGAAATTGAATTTTTCTTGCTCTCATTTACTCACCATATAATGTTGGCTTTGCCAAAAACTCGGTGATTGGCTGGTAGTAGTCTGCATAGCTGATAACTGCTTTTGGGAACTCAATTTGTAGCTGTTTAACAGCATCCTGTAGAATTCTGTTGTGATTTTGACTGATGTCGTTGTATCTTTGGAGGCATCCGATTGAGTCGTAGTCTGACCCATTTGGGCTCACATAGACTGTTAGGATTCTTGGTAAGCACCCTAGTGGTACAACTCCCGGCAGTACCATGTGCTGGACGCCTTGATCAAGCAAAGACTGAAATATAAGTCTATCAGTGATGACAATAATGACAATAACGATAAGTCTATAACATATCTTTGTTTTGAATTTCTACAAAGAAAACTTGACACTGAGGCAATTCCACGGTTAACGATAACAAATTAACAATTGCTAATGAATTTGTCACAAGGAATATATTAACACAATATATACAATCAATTTTCAACAAGGATTTGAATAATAGGGCAATTAGAAACAATGGCTGATTGATGGAGAGAATTCAGAGAATATGAAAAAGGGAAAAGAAATAAAAAAAACAGAGCAGATTATTGTTGCATCTATTTGCACAACAATTTTATCATTGAAATATAAACTTGTTTCAATTAATTTCAAACATGAAAGTAAAATCCCACAGATTTAGTAGGAGCGGGAGGAATCGGAGGGATAAGCTTGCCGACCTTTTTGTACTTGTTCTCATTTTATGTTGACGTTGACTATTAAATATAAAAGTTGACTGACTTACAGAAGGATCTTAAGGTAAGTTGGTAACTTGTTTTACCCTAGCTGCTGATGTAATTGAAGAAACGACAATTGCCACTTTAGAATTGGCATATTCTACCGTCTTTCCAGCAGATACCATGATGGTATAGTCAAATAATCCGATAGTTCCTACTAAGATGAGGGAACCGCGGAAGTACAAGTTGCATTCTGCATGCATGAAATTATAACAAGAATTTGGTCGTTAATCCCATTTACATTAACTGGTAACATTGATTTTTACATTTTTACTTGTACAGAAAATGTACACAGTCACAGACCATCGGTTGTGTTGCATAAAGATGATTTCAAGTTCTCAAACCACTCTAGCTGAACACTTAAGGAGGTGTTTAGCAATGCGATACTGGGAGGGATCATGTTGTTATCTTGGTAGAACTTAGAATCAAGAGCTGTGGCTCTGCCGACAGCAAAATTTGCTCCTTTGCTGAAGTCCTGTCCTTTGGCCAAGTACGGCGGTACGAGCGGAAGCGCTATAGATTGAGCTGCATTGCATAAAAAAATTTGGTATTAAGAAGAAATTAATTTCCAATTGTTCCCACATAAGAAATTATTTTCCAATTGTTCCCACCCACATAAAAAATTAGTTTTATGCCACTCTAAAATTGAAAAATTAGAAAATTGCCACCCTAAAATTGAGTCTTTGAAAATTGCCATTCCAAATACAGTTTATTTAGAAATTTGCCACTACTGATGTATAAATCACTTCTTTTTGTATCTCATTTTTCATATTGACCAAAATATCCATCTCTCTCCTCTTCCTTATCTCAGCTCCTATCGACCTCTAATGGTGAAAGAACAATTTCGTGATTGTCAGAGCCGTGCGTGCTCAAATTGCACATCGTTTTTTTTCTTTCTTTCTTTAAATTATACAAAATTACAAATTGCTCTAGATTAAAAAATAATGGGTAAATTTATGTGCTTTCCCAAATGATACGGATTCCATGCATATAACTTTACTAGAAAACATTAGTTTATACTTTCTTACCATCGGCTGCCCTTCCATCTGAATGCTATAGCCATTTTACATTTATTTTTTTCTAATTACCAGTGAACAATAAAGAGATAAAGAGAGAGATCATTAATATTGGGTCAAATATATTAATTGTCAAGCTTCTTGTTTTTTTTTTTCAATAACTGCTCAATGAACTCGTACGGACAAGAAAAGAATAACCTAATAGGATTTTTGAAACAGAGATATGTACATTCAGATATTCATTAACAGATTTTTTGTAATATCAATACTTCATAAGATCAACCGTAGCCACAAAAAGAATACTTTCGCCATTAGAGACTAAGGGAGATATGAAGAAGGAGAGGGATATTTTAGTCAATACCAAAATACAATTGTAGAGGGATGATTTATGCATCAGGAGTGGCAATTTTCTAAATAAATTGTATTTGGGGTGGTAATTTTCAAAGACTCAATTTTAGAGTGGCAAATTTCTAATTTTCTAATTTTAGAGTGGCATAGAACTAATTTTCCATAAATAGAATACAGTAGCATCATATTATTTCTTTAATCTCCATTGTCAATTTTCTTAAAACTTTTGTTAGCTCTCTGTTTGACACACACACACACACACACACGCATACACATGTTATGTTCTTTGAAGAAAAAAAAACATAATTAATTAAATTCATAAAAATATATTCGTGTCAAAACCGTTAAGTCATCCATGGTCTAACATATGTACAAATGATTAACTAGATCCAACCACTCATCTAAATTACAGCGGTATTGAATCCAGAAACATTGTGTTTGCTTTGCTTGAGAGATTTAATCATCATTTTAAGACACAAAATGTTACCAATGAAGTCCAAAACTAGACGGCCGTTACTAGCTCGACCAGTAGGTCGATTGAAGAAAGTCTCGCCATAAGGGAGGTTGCCAATGCATTCGGTTGGTTCAAGAATGATTAAGTTTCCAGTGTCACAATATGCGTCGCCAAAGTTGAATATTGCTTTATACGACGGTCGGAGCGTTGTGCAAGTTACTTGCTGCGATAAGGTTGTGACGGCAAGGAGGAAAGCAAGCACCAGACCCATTTTTAAGTAGAAGTAATAAGAGTTTTTTTTTGAGTCATGGATGTGAATATGGTGCGGATGGTTCCTTTAAATAGAGGAAGGCAGGAAGCAGACGAGTTGGCACACTTTCTTAATTTGTTTGGTATAGTCTGCCCAATAGGTAGACCGTTGAGGCCATAATATTTTTCAAGAAAATAAAAGTTGGTTCATGTGAGAAAATTACTTAGAGGGGCCTAATTTGTCTGTGTTATAAATTTTCATGGCATATATGACGTGGTTTCACAGCACTTGTGCAATGCAACTATGCGAGTAAATTAATAATTTACCTACAAATCATCTTTTCAAAAAATCATACGATCTGCCAAGCTATGGACATAGATTCTTTTAAAGCCTTAACTCTTTATCCTGCAAGCAGTTTTCAAAAGGATATTATGTCCATCATTTGCTTCTTCACTTGGAGAGAGCGGTGCTCTAGAATTTTCAGAAGAGTTGAAGTGCGAGCTGTTGATCTGTTAGATGAGGTAGCAGTGGAATGGACAGCAAAAGGAAAAGAAACTCTGGCTTTTTAAAGATCCCGGCTGGAATTGGATGACCCATCTCTTGTTTTGTAGAGCAGAACAACTTCTGCTTACTTTTGTTTTTGTTTTTTTTTTGTTTTTCTATTTTTAATTTTGCCACTGGCAAAATATTGTACTCTGGACCTTTTACTTTTAGTAAAAGATAGGAGCTCGACTCCTATTTTCCTTCAAAAATAATTTACTTACAAATGTCGAGATATTTGATTATTTTTTCATGTAATAAAATCTCGGTTTACGTGGTACATAAAGGCAGAAATATGGAGGACCATCCAATTTGAAATTAAAATAGGAACAACAGTTTGCCAATGAGAAAATATATATCTTGTAAGATTATGTAGTTATATATTATAAGAGAGTATTTTATTTATATTTAAGAGAGTATCTTGTGAAAAACAATATCAAATATCGATGTGATTTTCTGATTTTAGGTTATAATTGTGGTAGAGGGTTGACTATTAGAGTCGTTGCTCCGACGAGCTCCTTTCCTCGTCGTATTTCTGACCTAACAGAATACAAGAGAGAGAGACTTGGGGAAGAAGACTAATTTTTTATTTCTTTTCTGCCCTTTTCCTTACATCTGATCATTAATATATAGTTGCCTAAAAATCAAAACCCTAATACATTTTCTAATTCAACAACTTAAAACTTGGAAATAAAACATTATGGAAATAATTAGAAATAGAGTAAATCTGTTGATTTCCTTCTTTATTACGCCCATATCATTTTCCCCTTCCATAAGAAGCAGCTTGTCCTCAAGCTGAAAAGTGGGATAATGATTGCAGATATTATCCATATTTATTAGGTGTTTCGTTGGCGGTCAGCAATGACGACTCTCTTTCTTCATCCTCATCCATGATCTCTAGCCATAATAGCCTATTGCACTTATGGCCCCTTGTGTAAACTTCATCACAATTGAAGCACAAAACCTTCTGACGTCTTTCAGCCATCTCTGTTGGAGTGAGGCGGCGTAAGGAGTGTTGATCTGGTCCAAACATTGGCGGTGCAGGTAGTGTCAGCACTTCAGGTGGCTTAGGAAGGAGTGATGTAGTGCGTACTGGTTACACAGCCAACAATTGCTCTGGTGGCCTGGGTAACAAGCCTGAGCCCACAAAATTTGGTAATGTCGCTCGGAGGCACGAGCCAAACTGATGTGACCGAATTATTTCAGACAGCCCCAAAAAGAATAATCTGATTTCATGTGTTGGTGCAAGCTGCTCAGTGCGACATAGGACTCGATAGAAGTCCTTGGTGTACTCCTCAACAGAACCATATTGTTGTAGCAAAGACAACTTTGTGATTGGGTTGGAGTGAAAATGGGGACCGAATCGGAGTTGGCATGCTTCTTTAAACCGTGTCCAATTAGGGATCCCTTCGCTGAGTTCCATTTTATAATACCATTGTTGAGCAACACCCGTCATATGGTATGCTGCCAATCAAACTTTCTCGTCTTCTAGGACACGTTGACCACGAAATTATTGCTCGCAACGACAAAGCCATTCAAGTGGTTCACTGAATCCGTCAAAGAGTGGAAACTCTATGCAGTGAAAATGTGGTGGTACAATAGTGCCAACGCAGTCAGGACCTTTGTTGCCCATTGTTGACTCGGAATTGTCTTCAGGGATGATGATGTGTGAGTCCAGCTTGGCTAGATGGGCTTGGATGGCTGCTATATTTTGGTCTTGTGCTTCTTGGCGTTTGTCTTGTGCATCTTGGCGTTTGAGTAAGGTTGCATTCATATCCTTGATGTCCTTGAGATCGGTAGCTCCTGGAACGTTAGCCATGGAATCCGATATCAAATTGATGCGATTCTCTGATCTTAGGTTATAATTGTGGGTAGAGGGTTGACTATTAGAGTCGTTCACCGGACGAGCTCATTTCCTCGTCGTGGTTCTGACCTAACAGAATACAAGAGAGAGAGACTTGGAGAAGAAGACTAATTCTTTATTTCTTTTCTGCCCATCTGATCATTAATATATAGTTGCCTAAAAATCAAAACCCTAATACATTTCCTAATACAACAACTTAAAACTTGAAAATAAAACATTTTGGAAATAATTAGAAAATAGAGTAAATCTATTGATTTCCATCTTTATTACGCCCATATCAAATATGAAAAGAACAAAAAAAAAGATACGAGACACGAAAGGACAGAAAGAAAATGCCAAGAGAGAAAGAGGCGATGAGAATGAAGTGAGAGCGGAAAGAAAAAGTGCGAGAGGAAGAAAGGGATGGGATGGAAGAGGGGATCGAGAGTTAGGCGATGCTGATGAGGGATGAGAACACACTTTTCATTTTTAACAACGCACTCTTTTTATTTTTGATATTTGATTGCTTGATTGCTTTATCTCTAGATTGTGGCCTGCACATATTTAGACTGAGTGTGTCAAAACAACTTTCTAGCATGTTTTAGCAAAACCGACTTTAATCTCATTATTTCAAAAAATAACAATTCCTGTAATTTTATTAGAGCAAGTTATGATGACATAAATTACACAACAACTAAAACAAATATCGTATTTTTGTTTCTGACGACAAATCATAATACAAAAATATCAGAACAATACTATTTTTAACGACCTCGACATTTTTCGTAAAAATACGCATAAATTAGATATCAACTTTTTGATCTCTCTTCGAAAATAGTACATTGATAGAAATTTTGGTGGCCAAGAAAATTCCTTCGTATAGTTTGAATTTTTAGGTTAAAACACAATAAATATTGAATTAATGAGGACTGGCTATTGGTTTAGTGGTAAAAAAAATATATAAAAACACTTTCACTAGATTTGTAACCCGCCTGGTGGTCCTTATGACATTAAATTTCGAAATAATTAGTTATAGTGCTTAACCCATCTTATCTTTCAAAATAAACATTCAATAAATGATTGGTCCGGATTGTTGATCCATATATTGATGTTATTTATTGTTAGAAAATTTCGGCTTAAAATTACAAGAGAAAATCAACCCATCTTAATGACAGTCGCTGCATGGAAATCATGACAAAAATCCCACCAGTAAATGCAGGCTCATTTTATAATTAATTTAAGGATGATTTAGATTTATACCACTGCAATTTCATAGCAGTCCTTCAACATCTGGAAATTTAGGATAGGAGAATCCAGGCATTAGTTTTATAGGAGAATCGTCGAATTTGTTAGCACGAATTTCGAAATAGACCAACTTATGACATCGTTTACCTTTTACCTATATCAAATATGGTGTCTTTGAATCTTGCTACCAATTTTGTTGGAGATTTGAACCTTTCGTCATAGGTTATTTTCATTCTTCTTTTATTTTTCTTATAAATATATATTTATTTATATGTGGCTCTTTTGAGATATATAAACATATGTCATGCGAATTTCCACATTCCCTAATAAATTATTATGTACGTATTTTCGGCTCAAAAATAATTGTAGAAAAAAGAACTCTATCTCGACGGATATCTGTACTTTTGGGCCCGTCAAACATTTCATTACTTCAACATCCGTTTTCTTGCAAACCGTGAAATTAATCTGCGTCGTCAGGATTTGGGCTGCTTCGAAGCGAATAACCCTTGCTTAAAATAATCTTTGGTTTTGTCATATTTATTTTTTTTCAGTTATAAAACATTTTTATGGTAATTTTACTCTGTGAAATTTTCTTTTGCTGTTTCAAGGATTTTCCCTTGTGAAAACTGAAAAGCTTGAATTAATTGTCTTAGACAAAAAACTGATTCCATATTAATTTTTTGAGAAAGATCTATTTTAATACTTTTTAACGATAACGCTTGAAAGGTAAATTCCATAGACCAATCGTTTGAACATGATGAGGCCACATAAAAATGCGCCAAGTTCTAAACAAGTGAAACTACACATAGTATGCGCAAGTCTACATTATTTGAAGGATTATTCAAGTCTATTTCTAGCTAATTAATACGATCAGGACGCCACTTATATGGGTGGAATAGCATAAAGACCATTTCTCCACCCATTGGCAATAATGTTGTATGCTTTCTCGGTGAAGGCAATTCCATCCCAGTTTACAGTAGTTGGGTCAGGACAAGCAGCCACACCTGATTGGCCACACACTGCACTTGAGTTATAATTATATGGCCCGCCAGCACCACAACATGCTACAAGAGGCGATCCATTGACAGTAAATCCTGCGAAATTCAATAATGAAATGAGAAGGCAATAAATAATGGTATCGAAATTGAACTTAATTTGCTCTCATTTACTCACCATATAATGTTGGCTTTGCCAAAAACTCGGTGATTGGCTGGTAGTAGTCTGCATAGCTGATAACTGCTTTTGGGAACTCAATTTATAGCTGTTTAACAGCATCCTGTAGAATTCTGTTGTGATATTGACTGATGTTGTTGTATTTTTGGAGGCATCCGATTGAGTCATAGTCTGACACATTTGGGTTCAAATAGACTGTTAGGATTCTTGGTAAGCACCCAAGAGGTACAACTCCCGGCAATACCATGTGCTGGACACCTTGATAAAGCAAAGACTGAAAGAGTATATACGGAAATATCAGTGATGACAATAGTGACAATAACTATAAGTCTATAACATATCTTTGTTTTGAATCTCTACAAAGAGAACTTGGCGAAACACTTGACACTGGCAATTCCACGATTGAAGAAAACAATAAAAACAATGAATTTGAAAGGATTTGAATAATGGGGCCACTAGAAACATTGGCTGATAGATGGAAAGAATTCAGAGAATATGAAAAAGGGAATAGAAATAAAAAACAGAGCTGATTATTGGGGCTTCTATTTTCATAACAATTTTATCATTGAGATATATATACGTTTTCAATTAATTTCCAATATGAAAGTAAAATCCGACAGATTTGTCAGAGGAGCGGGAAGATAAGCTAGCCGACCTTTTTGTACTTGTTTTCATTTTATATTGACGTTGACTACTAAATAAAAAAGTATACTGACTTAGAGAAGGAACTAATGGTAACTTTTTTTACCGTAGCTGCCGATGTAATTGAACCAACGACATCTGGCACTTTAGAATTGACAAAATCTACCGTCTTTCCAGCAGTTAACATGGTGTTATAGTCACTAAATCCGATAGTTCCTAATAAGAAGAGGGAACTGCTGAAGTACGAGTTGCATGCTGCATGAAATTATAACAAGAATTTGGTCATTAATCCCATTTAAATTAACTGGTAATATTGATTTTACTCCAACAGAACATGTACACAGTCACAACCATCTGCTGAGTTGCATAAAGACGGCTTCAAGTTCTCAAACCAATTTAGCTGAACACTTAAGGAGATGTTTAGCAATGTGAGACTACTGGTAGGGATGATGTTGTTTTCTTTGTAGAAATTAAAATCTAGAGCTGTGGATCTGGCGACTGCAAAATTTGCTCCTTTGCTGAAGTCCTGTCCTTTGGCCAAGTACGGCGGTAGGAGTGGAAGCGGTATAGATTGAGCTGCATTGCATAAAAGAATTTTGTATTATGACCTAAGATGAAATTTTTTTTCCAATTGTTCCCACATAAAAATAATACAAATATGTAATAAATAAAATATAATAGTGGCATATTATTTCTTTAATCTGCATTGTCATTTTTTTTTGTTAGTTCTCTTTTTGACTGACACATATATATACACGCGTACACATGTTATATTATTTGAAAAAAAAAACATAATTAAATTCATTAAAATACATACGTGTCAAAACCGTTATGTCATCCATGGTCTAACATTTGTACAAAATGATTAACTAGATCCATCCACTCATTTAAATTTCAGACGTATTGAATGCAGAAATATTATTTGTTTTGCTTGAGATTTAATCATCATTTTAAGACGCAAAATGTTACCAATGAAGTCCAAAACCACACGGCCGTTACTAGCACGACCAGTAGGTCGATTGAAGTAAGTCTCGCCATAAGGGGGGTTGACAATGTAAAGTCCTTTTGGTGCAAGAATGGCTACGTTTCCAGTGTCACTAAATGAGTCGCCAAAGTTGAATATTGCTTTATACGATGGTCGGAGAGTTGCGCATGTTACTTGCTGCGACAAGGTTGTGACGGCAAGGAGGAAAGCAAGCACCAGCCCCATTTTTAAGTAGAAGTAATAAGTGTTTTTTTTTTCTGAGTCATGGATGTGAACATGGTGCGGATGGTTTCTTTAAATAGAGGAAGCAGACGAGTTGGCACACTTTCTTAATTTGTTTGGTATAGTCTGCCCAATAGGTAGACCGTTGAGGCCATAATATTTTTCAAGAAAATAAAAGTTGGTTCATGTGAGAAAATTACTGTGAGGGGCCTAATTTGTCTGTGTTATAAATTTTCATGGCATATGAAGTGGTTTCACAGCACTTGTGCAATGCAACTATGCGAGTAAATTAATAATTTACCTACAAATCATCTTTTTAAAAAATTATTTGCCAAGATATAGACATAGATTCTTTCAAAGCCTTAACTCTTTCTCCTGCAAGCAGTTTTCAAAAAGATATTATGTCCATCATTTGCTTCATCACTTGGAGAGAGTGATGCTCTAGAATTTTCAGAGGAGTTGAAGTGCGAGCTTTTGATCTGTTAGATGAGATAGCAGTGGAATGGATAGCAAAAGGCAAAGAAACTCTGGCTTTTCAGTTGGAATTGGATGACCCATTTCTTGTTTTGTAGAGCAGCACAACTTCTGCTTACTTTTGTTCTTGTTTTTGTTTTCCATTTCTGTTTTTAATTCAGTCACTGGCTAAATATTGTACTCTGGACCTTTTAATTTTAATAAAAGATAGGAGCTCGACTCCTATTTTCGTTCAAAATTAATTTACTTACAAATGTCGAGATATTTGATTTTTTTTCATGTAATAAAATCTTCGATTAACGTGATACATAAAGGCGGAAATATGGAGATGATCTTTCACAACATAACCATCCAATTTGAAATTAAAATAGGGACAACTGTTTGCCAAACGGAAGGGGAAAAATCAATGAGAATTACTTACCATAATCAAAGAATTAAAGAAATCAAACAAAAAAATATATATCTTATAAGATTATGTAGTTATATATATTATAAGAGAGTATCTTGTGAAAAAAAATATCAAATACGAAAAGAACAGAAAAAAGAAGGGTACGAGACACGAAAGGACTAAAAAAAAAATGCCAAGAGTGAAAGAGGTGATCGGAAGGAGGTGAGAGCGGAAAGAAGAAGGACGAGAGGAAGGAAGGTATGGGATGGAAGAGGGGAGCGAGAGTTAGGCAGTGCTGAATTGCTGATGAGGGGTGAGAACGTGCTTTTCATTTTTAACAGCGCACTTTTTTTTTTTTTTTTTGATATTTGGTTGCTTGATTGCTTTACCTCTAAATTGTGCCCTGCACATATTTAGACTGATTGTGTCAAAACAACTTCCTAGCATGTTTTAGCAAAACCGACTTTAATCTCATTATTTCAGAAAATAACAATTCCAGTAATTTTATTAGAGCAAGTTATGATGACATAAGTTACACAACAACTAAAACAAATTAATATCGTATTTTTGTTTCTGACGACAAATCATAATACAAATATCAGAACAATACTATTTTTAACGACCTCGACATTTATCGTAAAAATACGCATAAATTAGATATCAACTTTTTAATCTCTCTTCGCAAATAGTACATTGATAGAAATTTTGGTGGCCAAGAAAATTCCTTCGTATAGTTTGAACTTTTAGGTTAAAACACAATAAATATTGAATTAATGAGGACTGGCTATTGGTTTAGTGGTAAAAAAATATATATAAAAACACTTTCACTAGATTTGTAACCCGCCTGGTGGTCCTTATGACATTAAATTTCGAAATAATTAGTTATAGTGCTTAACCCATCTTATCATTCAAAATAAATATTGAATAAATGATTGGTCCGGATTGTTGCATACATTGATGTTAATTATTTAATTGTTAGAAAATTTCGGCTTAAAATTACAAGAGAAAATCAACCCATCTTAATGACAGTCGCTGCATGGAAATCATGACAAAAATCCCACCAGTAAATGCAGGCTCATTTTATAATTTAACTTAAGGGTGATTTAGATTTATACCACTGCAAATATTTGAAATTAGAGATATGTCATCACTAAATAATAAATTATTTTTATGCCTCTATAAAGTAATATAAATTAATTTTATGCCATCGAAAATTGATATGAAAATTTTTACCCTTTTAAATATGTCACTGTAAAACGAAAAAAGTTGTGATATGCCATCACAAAATATATAATTAGTTTTATGTCATTATAAATCTATAGCAATTAGTTTTATGTCACTGAAAAAAAATATTCTATGCCTCTAGTGCATAAAAATAGGACATATATCTAATTTGACATTTAATAATGGCATAATTCTAATTTTTAAATAATAAATATTAATTTTTTAAGATTTATTTGAAAAAAATCTGTTTTTTTCACGTAAGTAATTAAGGACCATTTGAACTATAATACTTTTTAGACTTGTTTATTTTTACCATCAATAAAACCGTTCCAGAACTTACAAGTTTCATAATTACTCGCTGTTCAACAAATACTCGTGACAAACTTTCATAATCCCGTTCAATTCATAATTACAAGGGCATAAAAATTTTATTCAAAGAATCTTTCTATGTTCATAAAGTTGTTAATTGAGTCGTTTTTTTATTTTTATTTTCTTGATGAAAACTGTTTGTCCGCTTCGATCAAACAAAAAGTCTACAAGTATTTACAATTTCAAACCCCTCTTATCGAAAACTGATTAGTAAGAATTCAGCATTGATGCAAGGAATTCTGGCATAGGTGTCTAGTAATTGAAACCTGGTCCTGAGAAAATAAGCAGATGGCAGAAAAAGTAAATGCTGTGCTGGTAAATGAGTAACACTGTAATTTTGTAAGATTGGAAGACCTATTTTGAGCTGTATAAATGCTTATGAAATGTAGTACTGTACAGAAAAGGGGAAGTACAGGGAGATTTCCATATTGAAGTACACAAAAAATTTATCTCTTGATTTTCACTTCTCTCAAAAAGTATGGAGCTGACCCTACCAATACTTCTGTTTGTTTTGTCTTTCCATCATGTAAGCTCTGTCGCCACCCCAAAAGGCAAAGTTCTTAATTAAGTTTTGCATACCTTTAAGCTTAATTATTGGACAAATGTTTTGAGGGCTCTTGCTTCAGAGCAACTTGTTTCAACCAAGAGCTCTTCTCTTCACTTCAAAGCTGAAATGGCCAATTCTGTTGCAGCTTATAAATTGTCTTCATAATTATGACGACAACAACAACTAAGTCTATTGTTCCAAACAAGTTGGAATAGGCCAGTAAAGTAACCCAGCAAAAAAAAAGTACTAAATAAAAATATATATTAATATATAAAAGTACTAAACTACTAATAATAACAATAGCTATAAAACCTCCACCCTCAGCCGAATCTAATAATGTGGCCTACAAAGCTATGTTGGATTATAAATTCTGTTGTAGCTTATAAATTGTCTTGTAGTTAAAAGAAAAAAAATTAGTAAACTACTGTGTTGGATTAGTATAAAATGTATTGCATATTCACATTTTGACTCCCTAGTAAAATTCAGTGGCCAATTATGATGAGGTAAATTATTATGTCAATGCCCCAGATTTCTGATGCAACGAAAACTGTCCCTTGCAGACTCCAGGAAAATACACCATATTCCACTGACATTATATTTATATGTCTCGCAAGTCGCAACACAACTAAAGTTCCATTGTTTTTCTATATTTATTAATTAATTTATTTACACATTTTCATTTCAGCCAAAGGCCTGGATCTCCCTCTTTTTTACGCCATATCTGTTAAAAGGCCTAGATTTTAGCAAAGGAGCAAATTTCACAGTCAGCTATGCTACGTCACTCGACCTTTCCTTTTTTCCTGAAGAACCTTATGGTCCGGCCATTTAACATCTCCTTGAATGTTCAAATTGGGTGGTTCCAAGACTTGAAGCCATCTTTACGCAACACCACAAAATGTCTCAATATGCTTCATTTTTTATGTTTTCATCAAAGCATAATTTTGGTCGATCCAAATTAACTATCACATTTCTTTTGCTTGAAAATTCGTGCAGCATTCAATGATTATCTGAGTACAACTATACGCGTTCATACTCGGAGAAATTGGAGGTAATGACTACAACTATACGCTGTTATCGAATAAGACCATGGATTTTGTCAGGTCATATTTATTTTTCCTATATATATATATATATATATATATATATATATATATATATATATAGAGAGAGAGAGAGAGAGGTGGGTTAAAGTGCCATAGATGTCTTTTTTGAGTCATTTTTTTAAGATTCAAAATTCAATCAGTCAATCCAAACCGTTCAAATTGATCACCATATTAAAATACTATTGGAGACCAAATTTTACATTTTTTTGAATTTTTTTGCTATTTATTTTGATATGTTCAAATTGGAGGGACTGAAATACTCCAATTATAACGTTTTTTAAAAATATCATAATAAATAGCAGAAAAATTTGAAAAAATGTAAAATTTGGTCTCCAAGTGTATTTTAATATGGTGAATAACTTAAATGGTTCGAATTGAGCATTTGAATTTTATATCTTGAAAAACGACTCTATGACATGGGACCCTCTGTGCCATCTATGGCACATTAGCCATCGTCTATATATATATATATGTGTGTGTGTGTGTGGCTCTTTTGAGGTATATAAACATATGCCATGCGAATTTTCACATTCTCTAATAACACTACCACAAAAAAGACCTTTTGTAACGGACCATCTGTAACGATTTTAATAAAACCCGTTATAAAAATGACAGAACCAACGAAGAAACGATGGAAGACTAATTTGTAACGGTTATTTTCAAAAAAACGTCATAATTTTTCTGTCAAAGGAAAATAACAAAACCCGTTAAATCTTCTATAGCGGTTTTATATAAAAACCGTTATAAAATCTATTGTAATCAGTAACGGTTGTTATATATAAACTGCTACAGAACATAATTTTCAAAACTATAACGGTTTTTACAGAAGAACCGTTACAGATTTTCTAAGTTGTCCTCTCTTTTGCAGCCACCACGCGTATATGCAACTTATTAATTATACAAATACTTCCTTTCTCCTCTTTTTCTTACGCTTCTCCTAGACCTTCCCCAAATTCATTTTCTTTACCTCATTCCTCGGTCTCTCCTTCTCTATCCCATCGACTTTAGGCCACAATAGCGGCTGTCGTCTCTACCCAACCGGACTACCACCACCATCCGCGCTTGCTCATCAAACCGTTTGCGTTCGAAGTTTCCCCCCTCCTCGCAAACCCTAGCCACCTCAGACAGCCACCGAGCACCAACAACCTCCTATTCAGTTTTTTGTCCTCAGATCCTCAAATCTCCTTTCCCTTTTCCGTCGTCGGCCGCCATCGGCTTTCCCTTTTCCTCAATCCACAGTCGCCAACTTGCCTCGATGCAGCTCTCTGCACTCTCTACCCCGTCACCTCCGCCCAAACCAGCCATTGCCCCGACTCGTGCTCCACCCCTCTTCCCCACGCTCGACCCCACTCTCCCCGTTGCTCTCTCTCTAGCTCCGACCACCCTCAAATGCTTCGTCTCAACAAACCCTAGATCGTCAGATCCCACACAAATTGCTAGAGCAAATTGGAGCCCCTCGGCCACACGTTGAAATTGAGGCTTCTGCTAACAAGGTGCAATCTATTTCTTTTTTTTCTTAGTTTACATGTTTGAGATAATTGGATTTGATTTGATCTGCTCAAGCTCCGATCTGATCCTGTTTGGATTTGGGACATCTGATGCAACATATTTTCAGCTTCTCTGCATCAGGCCATTTGTAGATTGGGTTTCACAACTCTTGGGGAGTTTTTAATTTTCTAGTGTGTTTATTGGTAATTAAGGAAAGTAACATCTTGTACCTGAGTTTTGTTCTGATTAGTATCGGTTTATCTTTCATGGGGGTCATATCTTATATCCAACATTTGATATCAGTATAACTTATTCATCTGTACAAAACAATCTTCGTGTTGTCTCAAGTACAAGATATGTAAGAAGAAGTGAAAAATGAAAATAATATTAAGTGGCTACAATGTATCTCTCTGATTAAGTAAAGGACACATTTATTAATTATGCTAATAATTATAACCATAATATCTAAAGAAGGGTCAGAGGATAAAATAGGGGTATATGACTTGGTACTGTGAACATGTGACTTGATGAAACTAGTAAGTCATTCCTGTTACCAAGAATTTGATTACGCAGTGTACTGCCTAGTAATTTAAATAGAGATGAAATTAAAGTATAACTTTAATTTGTAAAGATCATTATAACTTTAATGCAAGATAAGTATAACTTATCTTTCATGGGGTCATATCTTATATCACTAGGGAACTGTGTTCTTATCGAGATTCCATTTGCAAGGTCACTAGAGGATCATTTTACTGTAAGGCGTGCATACCACAAGCAATTAATACAAATATACTCTTGAGGAGGATGTGGTTGCTCACAGCAAAGGTGACTTCAGCGAGGGAAAAAAAATTCAAATAAGCTGATGTTCTGCTAATATGAGACACAAGAGGTAATTTAATTTATTTTACAATTTGTGGATTAGTGCTTGTTTAGCAAAATTACTGGTGCGCTCTTATATCCATAACAAACAAAAGTTGAAATGAAAGAAATGATGTTCAATTAATACTATTATATCCATAACAGCCATGGTCGAGGTTGACATAGATTGTGGAAGGAATGACTTTGTCAAATGGATGAAAGCCATGTCAGATGAATGAAAGCCGTGGACAAGCGAACGAAAGTCATGTCCGATGGATGAAATCCGTGGCCGAGTGATTGAAAGCCTTGTCAGATAGATGAAAGCCGTGCTTGAAAGCCATGTTCGAGGGATGAAGTCGTGGACGAGCGATCGAAAGCCTTATTGGATGGATGAAAGCCGTGGCCGAGTAATTGAAAGCTGTGGCCGACCGACTGTTATTTATATTAGTTTTATGTTATGGATATCTTCATGATTATGATTTGTCTTAAAAAAAATATTATGTTATTTATGTTAATTTTATGATTGTTTTATATGATGTGGTTAATTATACGATTAATTATATGATTGTGCTTGCAATGTTTATGGTTGCCCGTGCTAGCAGAAACATTTTTTTTTTAAAAAAACAAGAGTTTGTAACGGTTATTTAATAATAACCGTTACAATATTAAAGGCATAAAAATATATATTTCATATATTTATAACGGTTTCTATCTAATAACCGTTACATATTTATACCATTTGTAACGGTTATTAGATAGACACCGTTTCAGATTTGTACTTTTTATAACGATTTTTTTTAAAATAACAGTTATAAATATGTATAAATTTATAATGGTTATTTTCACATTTTGTAACGGACCCTACTGTAAAGATCTATTTTATTAACCGTTACAGAAGACTTTTTTTCAGGTAGTGTAAATTAGGGAATTACTTACATCAATTAGATTTTCATGCAATCAAGCGTGCACGCTCCTCTCGTCTCACCTTCTCTTCCTTTTATCCTTTTTGTCTCCTCTCTCCCTCCATTCGATCTTCTCACAATCACAAAAGTAAATTTCCGATTCAGATCTCCACAACCTCCTTCGCTCCCCTCTCCTCCGTCTCACCTCCGCCACATCTCATCCTCTCCTTCGTCTCTCCTCTCCTCCGCCTCAGCCTCTCCTCTGCTTCACCTCACCACTCCTCCGCTTCGCATCCGCCTCCGTATCACCTCAGCCTATCTTCTCCTTCGCCTCTCTTCTCCTCTGCCTCAACCTCTCCTCTGCTTCACCTCACCTCTCCTCCGCCTCAACCTCTTTTCTACTTCGCCTCACCTTTCCTCCGCCTCCCCTCACTGCTCCCTCTCCTATACCAATCAGATCTGGTTGAGGAAGAAAGAAGTAGAAATCAGAAAGGATAAAAAGAGAAAAGAGGTTTAGATCTAGTTCTGTTACAACTTGGGAGTAACTAAATTACTATAAGGGATGATATTAATCATTATAGTGAAGTATCTAATATGTACAAGGGAGTAAATAACATTCGTACCTGATTCTGCTGTCTTTTTAGAGTAACTAAATTACTATAAGGGGGAAAATTGATCAGTATAAAGGAGTAAATAATATATACAACGGAGTAAATAATATTCATATCTGATTCTGTTGTTGTTTGGGAGTAACTAAATAGCTATAAGGGAGTAAATAACTAGTACAAAAGGAGTATCTAATATGTATGAGGGAGTAAATAACATTCATAACTGATTCTACTGTTGTTTGGGAGTATCTAAATAACTATAAGGGAGTAAATAAGTAGTAGTAAGGGAATTTTTAATACAAGTAAGGAAGTAAATAATATTCATATCTGATTCTATTGTTGTTTGAGAGTAACTAAATAACTATAAGGGAGTAAATAAATAGTATAAAAGGAGTATCTAATATACATAAGGGAGTAAATAACATTTAGAACTGATTCTATATCTACTGTTGCTTGGGAGTAACTAAATAACTATAAGGGAATATATAATTAGCAGAAAGGAAATATTTAATACAAGTGAGCGAGTAAATAATATTTAAATTTTTATTCTGATAACGCGACGACAGGGCTAGGTGACGGCGACGACAGGGCTGGGCTGCGCGACGGCAACGACAGGACTGGGATGGACAGGACTGCGCGACGGCGACGACAGAGCTGCTCGATGGCGACGACATCACTGTTCGACGGCGACGGCAGGGGTGTGCGCTGACGACGACAAGGCTACGCGACGGCGTGTGGTGAGAGAGAGGAGAGACGGAATAGAGGTGTGAAACGGGGTGAGGGGGAAGGGAGACGCGGATGAGGTGGAAGGGAGACGAGGTTTTCGTATTTGGCAAGGAGCGAAACACATATTTTTCTATTTTTGGAGTCTGATTTCTTGATTGCGTGAAAGACTAATTGTACTTATCAGCTCTGAATAAATTATTATGTAGGCATTTTCCGCTCAAAAACAATTATAGAAAAAAAAACTTTTATCTCGACGGACTTCTGTACTTTTGGGCCCGTCAAACATTTCATTACTTCAACTTCCGTTTTCTTGCAAACCGTGAAATTAATCTGCGTCGTCAGGATTTGGGCTGCTCCGAAGCGAATAACCCTTGCAAAAATAATCTTTGGTTTTATCATATAATTTTTTTTCCAGTTATAAAGTCTTTTCATGCTAATTCTACTTGGTGAAATTTTCTTCTTGCTGTTTCAAATAAAAGGTTTTTACCTAGTGAAAGCTTGAATTATTAGTCTTAGACAAAAAAAACTGATTCCATATTAATTTTGCATTTTTTTGAGAAAGACCTATTTTAATACTTTAGAATGATAACGTAAAAGGTAAATTCTATAGGGCAAATCATTTGGACATGAAGAGACCACATATAATTATACGAAAGTGTAAGTTCTTGAAAAGCGCCAAGTTCTAACTTCTAAACAAGAGAAACTACACATAGTAGGTGCAGGTCTACATTATTTGAAGGATTATTCAAGACAAAAATACAAGACTATTTCTAGTTAATACGATCAGGGGACACTTGTTATATGGGTGGAAAAGCAAAAAGACCGTTTCTCCATCCACTGGCAATAATGCTGTATGCTTTCTCAGTGAAGGAAACTCCATCCCAGTTTACAGTAGTTGGGTCAGGACAAGCAGTCACACCTGATTGACCACACACTGCACTTAAGTTATAATTATATGGCCCGCCACCACCACAACAAGCAACAAGAGGCGATCGATTGACAGTAAATCCTGTGAAATTCAATAATGAAATGAGAAGGCAATAAATGGCATCCAGATGTCTACTAATTGAAATTAATTTGCTCTCATTTACTCACCATATATTCTTGGCGTTGCCAGAAACTTGGTGATTGGCTCGTAGTAGTCTGCATAGCTGATAACTGCCTTTGGGAACTCGATTTGTAGCTGTTTAACTGCATCTCGTACCATTTTGTTGTGATATTGACTGATGTTGTTGTATCTTTGGAGGCATCCGATTGAGTCATAGTCTGACGCATTTGGGCTCCCATAGACTGTTAGGATTCTTGGTATGCACCCTAGTGGTACAACTCCCGGCACAACCATGTGCTGGACACCTTGATCAAGCAAAGACTGAAAGAGTATATACGGAAACTATAAGTGATGACAATAGTGACAATAACTATAAGTCTATATATAGACTATAACATATCTTTGTTTTGAATCTCTACAAAGAGAACTTGGAGAAAAACTTGACACTGTGGCAATTCCACGATTCAAGA
This sequence comes from Rhynchospora pubera, assembly GCA_028095005.1. Classification (NCBI taxonomy): domain Eukaryota; kingdom Viridiplantae; phylum Streptophyta; class Magnoliopsida; order Poales; family Cyperaceae; genus Rhynchospora; species Rhynchospora pubera. The sequence continues at coordinate 179,349,568 of CM051462.1, forward strand.
TAACGATATACACAATCAATTTTTAACAAGGATTTGAATAATGGGGTAATTAGAAACGATGGTTGATTGATGGAGAGAATTCAGATTTCAGATAATATGAAAAAGGGAAAAGAAATAAAAAATAGAGCAGATTATTGCCGCTTCTATTTGCATAACAATTTTTTCTTTTTTGAAGACAAATTGGAGATCTAAGCCACCCAACTTATTTTTAAATTAAATGTCTATGAAAGATCCCTAGCTGGATTTTGAACCTGCGATCTTTTACTCAAAGTTCATTGTTCTTTGCCACTAGATCAAAAGCTGTTTCTTATTTGCATAACAATTTTATCATTGAGATATGGAAACTTTTTAAATTAATTTCAAACATGAAAGTAAAATCCCACAGATTTGACAAAGTTGGACCTACGAACATCTGATAGGGGCGGGAGGATAAGCTGGCCGGCCTTTTTTACTTTTTTTTCATTATATATTGACAAAAGTATACTTACTTAGAGAAGGAATTTATGGTAATTTTTTTTTACCGTAGCTGCTGATGTAATTGAACAAACGATATCTGGCACTTTAGAATTGACATAATCTACTGTCTTTCCAGCAGTTAACATGGTGGTATAGTCACTAAATCCGATGGATCCTAATAAGAAGAGGGAATTGCTGAAGTACAAGTTGCATTCTGCATGAAATTATAACAAGAATTTGTTCATTAATCCCATTTAAATTAACTGGTATCATTAATTTTACTCGTACAGAACATGTACACAGTCACAGACCATCTGTTGTGTTGCATAAAGACGGCATCAAGTTCGCAAACCACCCTAGCTGAACACTTAAGGAGGTGTTTAGCAATGCGAGACCGGTAGGGATGATGTTGTTATCTAGGTAGAACTTCAAATCAAGAGCTGTGGCTCTGGTGACTGCAAAATTTGCTCCTTTGCTGAAGTCCTGTCCTTTGGCCAAGTACGGCGGTGCGAGCGGAAGCGGTATAGATTGAGCTGCATTGTATCAAAAAATTTAGTATAATGACCTAAGATGAAATTATTTTCCAATTGTTCCCACATAAAAATAATACAAATATGTAATATATAAAATATAGTGGTAGCAAACATACGTGTCAAACCGTTATGTCATCGATGGTACGTCTAACATTTGTACAAATGATTAATTAACTAGATCCAACCACTCATTTAAAGTTCAGAGGTATTGAATCCAGAAATATTGTTTGTTTTGCTTGAGACATTTAATAATCATTTTAAGATGCAAAATGTTACCAATGAAGTCCACAACAAGACGGCCGTTACTAGCACGCCCAGTAGGTCGATTGAAGTAAGTCTCGCCATAAGGGGGGTTGCCAATGTAAAGTGCTGTTGGCGAAAGAATGACTAAGTTTCCAGTGTCACTCAATCCGTCGCCAAAGTTGAATATTGCTTTATACGACAGTCGGAGCGTTGTGCATGTTACTTGCTGCGACAAGGTTGTGACGGCAAGGAGGAAAGCAAGCACCAGCTTCATTTTTAAGTAGAAGTAATAAGAGTTTTTTTTGAGTCATGGATGTGAATATGGTGCGGATGGTTCCTTTAAATAGAGGAAGCAGACGTGAGGCTGCATAACGTTAGAAAAGGCGGCAAAACAAAGATGTTTCATCAACCGTTCGTTTCAATGACTAAATTAGTTTCTGTTTCGTTAATCGTTTCGTAGGGATGAAACAGTCAAAATTTATGTAATTTTCGTGATTTACACTGTAACGAAATCATTTTACTATTTCATTGATCGTTTCGCTAAACCAGACAAAATAAAATTTTATTTCGTTACCCGATTTCCCAAGCGAAATGAAACGTAAAATGGTGAACGATTAACCGTTTGCAGCCCTGACACAGACGAGTTGGCACACTTTCTTAATTTGTTTGGTAGTCTTCCCAATAGATAGACCGTTGAGGCCATAATATTTTTCAAGAAAACATAAAGTTTGTTCCTGTTATGTCAGAAAATTACTAAGGGCCGGGCTAAATTTGTCTGTGTTATAAATTTTCATGGCATATGATCAAAAGTTGTTTCACAGCACCTGTGCTATGCAACTATGCGAGTAAATTATTAATTTACCAACAAATGTCGAGATATTTGATTATTTTTTTCATGTAATAAATCTTCGGTTAACGTGATACACAAAAAGGCGGAATATGGAAGACATCTTTTACTGCAAAACCATCCAATTTGAAATTAACATAGGGACAACAGTTTGCCAAACGAAAGGGATGAAAATCAATAGGGATAAGTAGAAAACTTGGGCTTTGGCATACCGTTGTGAATCAAAACCGAAAAATTAAAAAATAATATTAAAATAATATAAAATATTAAAAATATTATCAATATAATCAAATTTATTTAAATAGTATCACAAGTACGTAATCCGGTATTCCTAACGTAATTACGGAATCTGAAATTCCGTAACAAGCTAGTTATGGAATCAAGGATTCCTTAACAGACTTGTTACATAATCTCACATTCCGTAATTAAATCAAAGCCAAATTTTAAAGCTGAGTGCACATTATGTTCGACCCATTTTCAACTAGTTGTACTGACCCATTTTGCTTTGACCAATTTTTCTTTGACCCATCTTTGTTTTAATTGAGTTATATGGTTGCAGTTTGTGTTCTCTAATTGTGTGTCGTGTCGTGCCGTGTCAAATACGATCGTGTTAGAGTCTCGTGTCGTATCATGTTGACACGAACTATTTTTTTAATTGTGTCGTGTCGTGTTGTGCTGAGTGATAAAAAGAGGCAACACGACACGCATTCTGACACGTCATGACTGACACGATCATATCATGTCGTGCCAAAATCAATTTACATAGACGTTAACAAAGAAAGTACAATTATAATTTGAATTTTAATATAAAATCAATTTAAATAATTATTTACGAAAACAATTTAAAAGATGAAGTGTGTTTATGATGTTTTTTTTGCAATGTTAAAAATTAAATTCGTGTTGTCGTGTAATGAACATGTCGTGTTAGTACGTGTTTCTGTCGTGTTGCTTGCTAGTCGTGTCGTGTCAAATCGTATTAATTTTTTAAAATTGCCAAGACGATATGATTGTAGGGACACAATTACATGATCTTATCGTGCTAATTCCGTATTTGTGTCGTGTCGTGTCAATACAATCGTATCTACTATATAGTTTGGCTTACGAGCTAATTAATCAAGTTTACTCTAGATAACTAACAAAGTTTTCAAAGAAAAGTGATAACTGTGAGACGTCAATTTCAATTTCTTGTGCATGTCTTGGTACTTGTATGAACAAAAGTTTCGGAAAAGAAAAATCAATGCGAGAACGAGAGGTAACCTTACCTATAATAAAGATGTGTGGATAGTTTCATAAAGTACGAATAAAAAGGTATCTATTAAAGGATGTCTTAAAGGGTGCGATTTAAAAAGGTGTCTCGTCAAAGGATGCAATCGAGTGGATGTCTCCTCCATCAAAGGGTGCTAATATTTTGTCTATAAATAGTACATCATTTTTCGAGTTTTCATTAACCATTTCACATTTACGAAATGACAAATATAATAGATATCACATCACTATCAAATAAAAATCCATATGTGATACGTGCACGGGTCACGAAAAATTTAGTTTGCGACTAATTTGAAGAAAGATAATACATGGAGCGTGAATTTTGTTCTACTAGATAGTAAGGTAACTTTTTATGCAATACATTTTTCTCCCTGTATCATATTGATTTCGATATTTAACAAAAATTTATTTTCAATATTTTTTTCATATTTATGCATTTGGACCAATAATTTTATGGACATATATGAAAGACATTAAAAAGTATTTCGTAATACAATTTTTCTCCCTGTATCGTATTGATTAATTATTGTGTCAACAATTTTATGGACATATATGAAATGCCAACAACTTTATCTTATTGTAACTCTTTTTTTTTTTGATATCCTACTTAAATAGGATAATGTTATGTGTGTGAACCTCTATATAATATAAGTGTGAACATAACTAAGTTAATTTTCTTATACTCTGTTTAAGTTATCTTATTATAACTCATTTTTTTAAATGCTACTTAAAAAGGATAATTCTTTTTTGGATAAAACTAAAATAAACTGAAATGTAATAATATAATATATCAAATCAGTTTATGAAATTTATATTCTTATAAAAAATATACTTTAAAAATAAATTTGTATACATTTGAATTATAATTCTAATTGTTGATTAAAAACCATCTCTGGCTTAATAAATGTTAATATTTTTATTAACCAACTGTTAATATTTTTACGAACTGTTAATATTATTTATTATTTTTATTACTTTATCTATGCTTATATAGATGATTAATGATTATTTAAAGTTGCAGCCTTTCATTTATTTAATATGCAAAATGTCAACATTCATGGTTTAATTAAAATAATTAACACGTGACATTTTGATTTTAAATATTATTAACAAATAATAATTTATTTTATTAAGTGGTAAAAAAATAAAAGGTGGAATTATGTTGTTTCATGACAAAGGGTACAAATGAAAAGTACCGTGATAGTCCCAAAAGATACAAATAACATATTTCAAACAAAATGATAACAATTTATTCCAATTTTTTTTTGTATCCTTGAGCAAGGCACATTTTAAATCACACGCCTTGAGACATCCAATCGATAGGCACCTTTTCATGTGTACCCTTTGGAACTATCCATTTATCTTATAAATGAAAAAGTGCAATGGTGCATAGTTAGTCCCAAAGGATACAAATAAGATATTTCAAACTAAATGATAACAATTTATTTTAATTATCGATTGCATCCTTTAGTAAAGCACCTTTTAAATCACACCCCTTCAGACATCCATTTGATAGTAATTAAACAACATGACATAGGAAGAAAATTTTATTTGAACAACTTATTAAATTTGATATTTTCAATAATTTTTTTATTCAATTTATTTTTGAATATTTCGTAATACTTTTTTTATTTTTAAACAATCCAAAAATTTTGTAAACATTAAAAAGAATTGTATTCTTATTTGTCAAATAAATAGTTGTCTTTTTTATTTTAAATTATTATTAATAAATTATAATGAGATTACTTAGATGCTGACAAATGAAACGGTGCATTCATGTAGTCTATATCAATGAATGAGTCCTAAAAGATGTCGTACACTAACTAGATAATTGTTTCATCTCATTCTTAAAGTGCAGATATATATAGTCGTAAATATAATAAAGTATTCTTTTTATTTTAAAGTGCAGATATATATAGTTGTAAATATATATTAGGTGTCTTTTAACATAAATTTCATAGGGTTCAATTAATATATGTCTTTTCAAATGATGCAATCAAGTTGATGTCTCAAAAAGTACGATTTAAAAGGTGTATTGTCAAATGATGCAATCAAGTGGATATCTCCTCTAACAAAAGGTGCCAACATTTTATTTATAAATAATATTTTTTTAAGTTTTCATCCAACCATTTCACATTTACAATAAAGAAACATAATTGATATTGCATTAATTTCAAATAGAAATCTAGACGTGATATGAACACGGATATTAAAAATTTGGCCTGCAATAAATTCAAAGACAAATAAAATACATGGGAGATGAATTTTATTTTTCTAGAAATAAGATAAATTTTTATACAATAATTTATATTAATACCGGAATAGCCCGTTAATAGCTGCGGATAATGACCTAAAAACTTATTAAAAAGGTGTCTCGTTTTTTAGCGACAAGTTTCTGATGGCAGATTTTAATATATAATCTATAATTTGTTATATTAATTAAGTCACGATATTTTTTTTTCTAAAATATCTATTTTTGACCGCTATTTTGTACAATCAAAAATATTTTTTATTTTTGTATTTTTTATAAATTTATTTTTTTTGTATTTTTTATAATCATTGTTTTTGTTAAATATATTAAAAATAGTCATACCAATCATCATTTAATTTAGGAATTAAACATATTTGGAAATCTAAGATTGTTCATGCTGAATTATTGTTATCTAAAAAACATAGCGCAGCGAAATTGCGACTGTCATGTCTAGTATTAATTAAAATTCGTGAACTTTTTTCTCTATTTTTCACTGCTATTTTGCATTTTTCTATAATTAACAATAGTTTTCTCTTTTTTGGTTAAATATATTGAAACTGCTCATACCAATCATTATTTAATTTATTTAAGAATTAAATATATTTGAAATTTATGTTGAATTATTGTCATCTAAAGAAAATAGCGCAGAGAAACTGTGACTGTGCCGTTTGGATTGTTTAGGAATAAGAGAAATAGTCTATTTTTAGGCGAAAAATATTAGAAAGTATGTAACTTTGTGAAGAGTTTGAATGGTTATGATTAAATTTCCATCCGAAATAGACTATTCTTCCTTATTTCTTACCCATCCAAACGGTCCAAATAGCGATCCTTCGTTTACAACATCTAAGACCGTTGCTGTTTTATCCAAAATAACTGCTGATAAACATTATTGTTTACTAGTGATGGGACGTGCCATTAGAAATTGACCTCATTTAATTCTTGTATGTAAATAGGTGAAAAATATTTATTTAATAGGAAAATCTCAGTAACCCACTAAATATTGTAATTACTACCCAACGTGCTGTACAGTAGATATATTTAAATACTACAATAATATACCTATGTCAATTTATATAAATATAAATTAATATGGGGCAGCAAATTGAACAACATGACCCCATTGTGATAAATTTTGATGTCACAAATTAACTAACTTAAGTAAATATTTATCTACTTGTGCCACCAAATTAAGCGGCATGTATGGTCCACGTCCACGGTCCACCTTGTATAATATTTTAACAAATAAATTCAAGGTCGTATATTATTCACCACTCTAGTTTTGATATAAACAATTAATTTGATCTTTTTGTCAGCCTGAAGATATCTTTTCATATTTCAGGTCTCCGAGTTCTGCTCCACACCCCCCCCCCCCAAAAAAAAAATTTAGGATAATATTTCCTATTATGAATAGTTTGACAGTTTCTACCTTCCGATTAAATCTCGAGCAGTAAAAGGAACCAAAATGGTTTGCTCCTCAAAAATTTTGAAAGGATGGAATTTCTAAATCGGAATTGTTTTCTACCATTTTTCAATTTTCTATCATCCCCATCATTCCTATCAGACACGTTAATTTTTTTTATTTTATTTTTAGTAAACACGTCTTTCATTTTAGAAAGTCCACAGGATGAGTGCTGGAAAGTTTTAGAGGATGAGGAAAATCAAACGGGAGAGAAGGGGTAGGGGTGAGGGGGAGAGAGCGAAACATAGATGAACGCCAAGAGGAGGAGAGGGGGAGGGGAAGGGAAGGGAATGAAACAGAGATGTATGTAATTGTTCTAGTTATATATTTAACTAGAACAATTATATATATATATATATTAACTAGAACAGTCGTTGTATAACTGTATTTAACTAGAACAGTTATATATATATTTAACTAGAACAACTACAATTATAATATATAACTATTCTTGTTATTCTGGAAAAAAAATAATTGTGCTGGAAAAAAATGCTAACTGTTATAGTTAATATTCTAAAAAAATTAACTAATTGTTCTAGTTTTTATGAAAAAAAGATAATTGTGTTGTTCTAGTTAATTTTATTTTGAATCAAAGAAGAGGGAGGGTGATTGGAAAAACTTTCTATAAATGAAAAACGCATTTGTTGTCCCTAAAGGAGGTGGTTTAACTAAGTTTAGCGGAAGCAATTGAGATTTTAGACCGGTTTAGTATAAACTAACCTAACACAATTTAATTGGTACCCAATACAAGAAAGCACACAAGCAAGTCAAATAAAATGTAAATAAAGAGAAGAGACAAAGAGATGACACGCGATGTGATTATGGAGTTCCGACCCGCTAGGAAAGGCTAGCCTTGTCGTACGTCTCCGAGAGTTCCGCTACCACAAAAGGACGCGCTCCGTTCAATTCCAATAAAAACGGGTCTACAATTTCGAACCGAATCACCTCGTACACCAAGTAACCGAGGTGGATCGGCCTAACTCAAATAGCAAATGGCACCACGGCCTCAAGTTAGATGGAGCTCTCAACCTATTCCAACCTACACCTAACGACAATGTCGGGGTGGTGGTGTTTGAGGCTACTTTATTTCTCAAAATGATCTAGCTATGAAAAGCTCAAGTAGGGAGTGACCCTAGTGCTCAAAGGCTCAAATCTGGACTGTTTATGGCTAAACAAAAGTCTCTTAAGTGATAGAAAAAGGTGGTTTAAATAGGCCATGAAACAACCCATTTTACCAGCAAAATTGAGTCTGAGTGTTACCTAACGCTATTGGGCGTCATACAACGCTGGAATATGACCGTTGGAATTGTCTTGTAGTAAAACTAGCCGTTGGGGCGTTACTTAACACCAAATAGCATTACACAACGTTTCTGCCAGTTTCAGCAGAAAGACTTTAGTATTTTGATTCAAACTTTCTGCTCCGAATTTCGATTGAGGTGATTCAAAAACCATTAAAAAGAAGACAAAAAGATCTACAACATTCATGTTTTGAGTTTCTTCAAATTCGAAACGGAAAGTGGTCAAAGCATGCTCATAAGATCAATACAACAAGAAAACTGCTGTTGAAAACGTTGTGTAACGCTTCCTGCAACATTTTAGTTGCAAAACACATCCAATAGGTGACCAACTACTACTATTAAGTAATGTTAAGTACCATTACTTAATTTACCACAGAAACTTGAGCCTTTCTAGCTAAAAAGGTCATTATGAGAGATATAGAGGTTCAATACCTATTAATCTAGTCTAAACTAGTTCCAAGCATGAGGAAAACTTAATTTTGATCTTGCTTGAGTTATTCTTCAATCCTCATCTTCATTCTAATCCATTTCTTGAGTTCATATATCGATTTCATACCATATCATATTCTATAATGAGAACTCAAAGAAGATTGTTAAATACCGAATGATATTGTTTTGTAATCGACAAACCTAGAGACGTTTAGTACAACAATCTCACCCTTTTGATGATTTGCAAAATAATATCACTAGTAAAGTGATTAAATTTTGACATTTCACAAGTTTTACTATAATTCTCCCCCTTTTTTGTAAAACGACAAAAGGTGAAAATTGAAGCAAGCTCCCCCTAAATTTATGACTCCCCTAAAATTTGGAGAAACGGAACTGGAGAACCAATTTAGGACACTACACAAAGTAGTGTGACCAAATTTAACCTCTCAAACAATAAAAGGATAAAAATAAAGAGACTCCCCCTAAATATTTGGCTTACGAGACCGGGGGTAAACTTGGTATTTAGGCCACATTGGTTACCATACCACTAGTTCTATCACTAGAAGTACAAGTCTTTGAAACCCATTTACTTTTGGACTCACCATTTGGTATTCTAAGTTTGCATTCCAACAAGATATAATCATTTTGATAACAATAATTGCAAAATACATTGGTTGGCTTAGGTTTGGTAAAACCCTTGACAAAATGAGAATGGTAATAGGCTCTAAGGTATTCGGCCTTCTTCTTAAGATCATTGGATGAGGCATTGAAATCCTTTTTGCGATCCTTTTGGAAATGTTGGGAAACATTCTTTTGATACTTATTGGATTGAGCTTTGTGGTTTTGAGAGAGATATTGCTCTTTAAATTCATAAAACCATCCATCAGATCCTCTAAAATAAATTTTCTTGGATGCTTTTGGAACCAAAACCTTCTTTTCTTGATTTTGCAAATTCTTTTTGTTTTTCACTCTAGTGTCTCTAGGTTTTCTTTGGTACATATGAGCATGACCGCGAGAATTTCTAGGTTTTTGAAATTGTGTATTTTGTGCAACTTGTTTTCTATTTTTGTGTGACAAGTTTTTTTTCTTAGTTTGATATGGATTTTGATAACCAAGGCCGGACTTGTCATGAGGCTTTTGACCTTTGAAAAGGTTCTTCAAATCCATTTTAGGGGCTTGAGCTAAAATCGATTTTTCAAGTTGTTTTTCAAGCTCCTTTGTTTTAGTCTCATACTCACCTATCTTAGAAGTAAGCTCATCTACATTAGTTTTAGGGTTTCTATGGTATCGGTTTTCCTAACCAATGCATCATGGGTGATATCTAGAATGTAGTTCAACCTATTACAATCAACACATTGGGTTGAACTAGTTGGTTCATCATCACTACCACTAAAAGATTTATTGAGAGGAAGATATACCTTAGTAGAACATGCCTTTGATGATGTTGATGGAGTGGAATGATTTGAAAGAATAGGAGATTCCATCTCTTTGGCAATGAATGCATGTTCTTTGTAGTTGTCCGAATCGGATGTACATGGGTTGAACTCCGAATCCATGTTAACTCCTCCCATTTGGCTTCCTTCGGAACAACTTAAGATCGCTCTTCATATGTCCCAAGCTATATCAAAATCGCAAACAAATATGCTACCAATTGATTCATGTACCGAGCTCAGGATGACGTTGACCGCATAGTCCTTATCCTCTTTTTTTCTCAAGACCTCGATAGTAAGTGTGTTACTATTTGAATTAATTTAACTTATAAATGTGTTAATTTGTTTATCCAAAAAGAAAAGAGAATAAGAAAGAGAAAAGAAAAAAAAGGTTCACAACAAAACAAGTGATAAATCAAATAATAAGCCAATTTCTTTCTTCTTCCATTTTTCTTAAAAATGTGGTATAAAAAAACTTATTTTTTCTTTTTCTCTCCCTCATCTTTAGTTATTTATGTTCAATCAAACACATCCCTAAATCAAGCATTTTCTATTACCCCTCTCAAATTTTATCTAACTGAACTGCATAACTAGCATCAGTTGTGTGTTTAGCAACATCCGTGAACTAGAAGTTTACAAACTAGGCTAGTTCGCAAGAACCAAACAACCCACGAACAGCCGTAGTTCGTAAACTTCTCCTTAGTTCTTAATTCTTCAATTTTCATGAACTAGTTTTGTTTATAGACCTTTTGTGACACCCCGCCGCATCCCGTGACTGGACGGTACACGACGGCGTGCCCGCCGCGGATGCCCCCGCACCCGCAAGGCTTACCAAGACTTAATTAATTCTAATTATCAAATTAAATATAATAGTAAATCAAAATTTACTAAAATAATTAAGTTATAAGCCAAATATAAATTTTTAAATAGAAACATAAAATAATATGTGCTACAGTAGGCTGGTTCACATGCTTTAGGTTGCTAACCATACAGTCCAACGGCTTATTTGTCGTCTTGCTGTCCAGCGCTCGAACTGCAACCTGAAAATCTAGCGAGCAAACGATCTACATATCTCCACTCATCTCGACCACCCGACCCCGATAACCGACTTCTCGATTAACTTAAATCTTTTCAAATTGTCACACCCCGCGCCGACGCACCGACACACGGGGCGGGATGGTAGGACGATATCTTCTACATCCATACGACGACCCGTCAACCTGACTGAGCGATCAATAGCACAAGCAAATCGGGATGACTATAACTGCGACGTAGAACTCGAATTCCAAATGGCCGACTATTCAAAGCCAAGGCGGTATTCAAAACTTGATAGGGAGAGAGAGAAACATAAATGATATACGGAATGAAATGAAATGAGGCTGGGGTCTATTTATAGTGGCGGTCTGGCTAAAATGGTAAATATTCTAGATTACTTAATAGCTAAGTAAGCAGAAAGGAATTACTTAGCTATTATTTCTGAAAATATTAATACTATTTATAAAGATAACTGAGCCTATTTATAAAGATATTAATTATCAGAAATTATTTATATAAATACTTATTACTTAGCTACTAAAAATGTGGATAAGATCAAAGAGATATTTTCAAAGTGAATAAGCATGAACATTTTTCAAATAGGACCTTAGAATTCGATGTATTGCAAACAGGTCCAAAATTCAGGGATGTCACACCTTTGTTCTTCCCCTTATTCGTGAAACATCCAAACACATTCCTAGTAATTAACAATTATTATATAATCCTCTCTCCTATCAAATCAAGTCCTAAATGCATATATTATATAATAAAATAAATATGCATATCAAACTCTTGTCACTACCTTAACGAGCTGAGCCGGACTCATTAATAGTTCGAGCTGTATTGGGACTACTTAATTTTGAGCTTTTGTAGAGCCGACAACGAGCCTGCTATAGTGATACCCTCTAAATATTCTTGGCCCTTAGCCCGTTTTTTGAAAGACCGCTCTAAAATTCATACCGGATCGGTCTTTCGAAGGACTTATGAAGGACAAAGACTTAGAAGGACTAAATTTAATTTTTTTTCAAAGACGAATATTAAATGGCCAGATTTTGAAGGATCGAGTCCGATTTGACCCTTCAATTGCTGTGACTATTCAATCATGTTAAGATTAGTAACGACAAATTTTTTTTTTTAAAATAAAATATTAGTATTATTTTAGAAGGACTAGAAGGGTCCGATTTTTAAATGGCCGGTCTCCTCTTCTAAAAAATAAATCTGACCTAGTTTAATCCTTTTTCTCAATCTGGTCCGACCCAGTCCAGCTTAACTATTTTTCTCAATCCGATTCGACCTGGTCCTTCTATCAAACTCATTGAGTCTGGTCCTTTAAAATTTGGCTCGACCCGTTTGACTTTCACTAGCCGACTATCAGAAATTACTCGTACATCACTTCTATTTGTGCTAATATTATACTACTAGAAGACGCGCCCACCCAATGTGTGGGCAAATTTGAAATGCAATCGCAATGATATTTTTGTTCAAACGTATCACTGTCGAGATATAATATTACATGAGGGCGAGATATGGAGAGCGGCGCTTTGAATGAAAAAAAAAAAGGAAGAGGAAAATGAGGGTTGAGTGATGAAGGGAGAGGGGCACCTTCTTCTTCTGTTAACCATTCCTTTTTCTGGCCGAGATGGGGGTATAGAGGAGGGAGCATGGGTGAGAAATAAAAAAAAAAGGAAGGCTGCGTTAAAACACAAAGCAAGGGATCAAACTTGCGTGCTTTAGACGTGAAACCAAGAGTCGAACTATCCAGCAACCTAACTTGTTTGTGTATAAAGTCGACTTTCTTTTAGAAATAGCGATATAAACAGTACATCATATTAATCAATGGTTTATAATGATGTTAACAATTGTTTTCACCTCTTTATGTGAAAATTTATTGATCTTGTTGAGGGTGTTTTAATAAGTAATATAATTACTAATCTTTGGTTTCATGAGGAATCGTGTTATGAACGGTAACTTTTTTGAATTTTCATTCAGATTTTTTGTCCTAAATCTTAATTATCTTAGTCTTTAGTCAGGATCGTACGGTTGGATTCGGAGGATCGGCTGCGTCGATGGTGTGCGAAAGGTGGACAAGGTATGAAGTTATGAATATGCACCACTCCTTTATTTGGTCCTTTCCATGTGTATTAATATTTTGGTCTGCCGCATGTAATAGTGTTCCATTTTTTTTGGTATAATTCATGCACCGCTTCTTCTTTCCTCCTTTTCTCCATCGTCATAATTTTCTTTCCCATTCTAAGCGGCCGTTAAACAAAAGAAGCTCCGGTAAGAAATGAAAACTGTCCCATGGATTAAAAACTCAGCGTTATGGCTGATATCGGATTTTGAAAACCAATATCAGCTAGTATCGATTTTTCAAAAGGCAATATTAGCTAGTATCGGATTTTGAAAAATCGATATCCTAATACCATTTAAAAAATTCTGATTTTTTTGTTTGTTTTCGAAATTCAGGATTATTTTAATATTATTTTTAATTTTTCCGGCTAAAGCAGGATGTATCGAAATTATTGTCGAACAATACAGGAGCTCAGGCCGGCAAACGGAAGCTCGTTTAATTGATTTCCGTTTCGTTTCGTCCAGATCAAACGATTAATGAAACAATAAAACGATTTCGTTTGGCCGGCCGAAATGGTTAACGCAATAAAAAAGTTTTGTCCATGTGTAAATTACGAAAATTTCGTTAATTTCGATCGTTTCCTACGGACGAAACCATTAACGAAATTAAAAATTTATTTCGTCAATGAAACGAAACGGTCAACGAAACACCCTAATTTCATCACCGTTTCGATCAGTTTGTAGGCCCACGGGAGCTATAACTTTCAATTGTGGGCCTAAGGCCTATATTTTTATGGGTCGACAGATTGGATCGGAGAAATAAAAGGGATTGGATTTGGATGGTTAATATCTTTTGCTAGGAATGTTTTCAGCTCCCAGTAGGGGTGCATAACGTGTAAAACGATCACACAACTGGACTGTTGCGTTGATCGTTGCATTTTGGATACGAAACTGATTATCATTTGCATTAATTGTTTCGTTTTGAACGAAACGATCAAAATTACGAAAATACTACGAAAATACACATGGACGAAATCATTTCATTAATCGTTAACTGTTTTTAAATTGAAACCAAAATCTTTAACCGTTTTTTCCGTTTTAGACGAAACGAAATGTAAAGACGGTCGAAACGGTCGCCGTTTTCAGGCCTAGCTCCCAGATATAATATCGATTTTTTAAAAAAAATCGCAAATATTCTTTTCACATCATTATTCTTAAAATTAATAATATATAGGTATATAAATAATATAGAGAAAACCTGTGATAAATACTAATGTACCGGAGCTTAGGTACATCTTGATCCAAATTCTTCGATCTGTTTCAAAATTACTGATCCAAACTGTCCAATATAATCTCCTTGCTGACCAAATTTTATATTTTTTTTAATTTTTTTTACTATTTTTTTGAAATATTAGAAAGTCCCTAATTTAATTTTTTCTAAACCTTTCAAAAAAAAGTTTTTAAAAATACGAAAAAAGCCTTGCAAATTTAAAAAAAATATAAAATTTGATCAGCAAGGAGATTTCAATAGGAACGGTTTGAATCAGTCATCTTGAAATAGATCAAAGAGATTAAATTAGTATGCACTGGAACTCCGGTACATTAGTATGCACCACTTGTTTGGTGAGTTGCAATAAAACTCCTAGTTCAAAATTACCGGTCCAAACTGTCTAATATGATATATCTATTGAAATCTTCATGAAGACAAAATTTTATATATATTTTTTAAAAAAATTGTAACTATTTTTTTCAAATTTTTTAAAATTGCTGTTTTTGAACGGTTCAGAACTAATTAGATTAATGATTTTCAAAAATAAAAAAAACCTTAAAAATTTCGAAAAATATAATATTTTGTCTGCATGGAAATTTCAATAGGGATATTATTTTAGACGGTTTGGATCGGTCATTTTGAATTAGATCTAGAAATTTTGATCGCAAGTGACCAATCCTTTGGTGAGTTACAACTCACCATAGCAAAACTCTATATATATATATAGAGAGAGAGAGTAAATCTATTATGAACCATGATGTATAGAGAGCTTTGTGTACCATGACCATTTGATCGATGATTTTGTAAATTGACAAATTTAAACTAACCAATCTAATCTATATATTGAAATCTCATAAAAAACAAAATTTTACAATTTTTGAAAAATTTTTAATATTTTTTTCAAATTTTTTTAAACTTACCTTTTTTACTACAAATTACACTAATTTGTTGCCAAAAATGACAAGTTCTAAAAAATTCGAAAAAAATAGTAAAAAATTTCTAAAAAAATGTAAAATTTTGTTTCATATGAGATTTCAATATATAGATTGGGTTGGTTATATTAGATTTGACAATTCGTGAAACCACCGACCAAAACGGTCATGGTACACGAAAGCTTATATAAATCATGGTTCACAATAGATTTACTATATATATATATATATATATATATATATATATATATATATATATATATATATTGCCTTATTCGTAACGGAGATTTTTTTAAATTTCAATTTGCCGCACCCGCACCACAACGTATATGATTCTCGAACCCGAATTCAATACGTCATTTAAATCTAAGTAACCTATGAGGCCGTTTGGATTGAAGTGAGAATTGGAGGATTTTGGGGAATTTCTAATTCCTAAGTATAAATTTATTATAAACAATTCAAACATTTCACAAAGTTACATACTTCCCAATAAATTTATGTCTAGAAATAGAAAATTCTCCAAATTTCCTAAATTCGTAAGCGATCCAAACTGCCCCTATGTTACTATGTTACTTCATACGCCATTTATATGGCCGTATACGTATATCAGGTTCGTATCGGGTATGCTTTCGATACAGCATCGATACGTATTGAATACGTCACACGGTGTACTGAAATATTTTAATAGTTTTGACCAGCATATACAGTTAACGGTGTGCGTATCGGCCACTCATGTAATGCCACGTGTCAGATGGTGCACGTTATGCTTGACTGGCATTAAGCATAAGAGAAAGATGCCCCTCAGTGTCGATTCGTCCATGGAGCAATCCTGTTCTGTATCGTAAGAGAGAGTTACTTTTTTATCTTTTATTTAATTTATCTTACTTATATCACGTTTCAATAAAGAGAGAGATATAGTGGGCCTATTTTTAATAAATCCATGGCAATGGACTTTTCATCAAAATGGCCTTTCCTTTTTTAGAAATACACCAGAAAAAAAATAACACAAATTTTAATCACAGAGAGATGCAATGGAAAAAAAATTTTGAGACCAAATAATTTTTGGCGCCACTAGAAACTCTGACTTTTAATAGAATATTAAAAATTAAAATTGTATTTTGTTATCCTTGTTTGATATATTTATTAAAAACTCCAACAATAACAGTAATTATTATAACTACATAAAAATAAGTCTATCAAGCAATAGAACATTGAACAACAGAAATTAAATTATTAAAAAAATATATAACAATAACAGTAATATTATTTTATTATTACTACATAAAAAAAAATCTATCAAATAATTTAGCAATAGAGCAATGTATCTCACTTGGCCTTAGATTCGAAACCTGACTGGAGAGTTTTTTATAGACATTTAATTTAAAAATAATTTGGGAGGCTTGACCCCGAATTTATCTTCAATAATAATAATAATAATAATAATAATAATAATAATAATAATAATAATTTGGCAATAGAACATGATGGTACAATAATATTATTTTATTAAAATTCTATCAAATAATTTAGCAATAGAACATGGTACAACAAAAATTGAAAAGTCTAGCAAACAAATTTAACAATAGAAGATGGTACAACAGAAATTGAAAAGTCTAGCAGAAGAAATCTTTGTGAAGGACGATTTTATTGTAATGCAAACGTTCACTTCGATTGAAGTTTGTAACTAAATTTTTGTTTTTACTCTTCATTTCGATTCGGGCGCTTTACTCGATCGAAACAAACATTTGATCAAAAAGGAAATGAGGACTTGTAAAGTCCGAAAATTTTTAACAAAGATAAATTTGTCCTTAACAATTTAAAAAAAAATAGACCTTCTTTGTTCCATTTAAAATTGTTAAGGATAAATTTATCTTTGTTCGGCTCCATTTGGATGAGCTCTAAAAATTAGGGAATAAGAAAATAAGAAAATAAATTTATTATAAACAATTCAAACTTTTCAGAAAGCTACACATTCCCAATATTTTTTCCCTACTTCTTTCTTTATTCTTCTCATTTCCATATACCATCCAAACGAAGCCGTAAACTCACATGTCACAAATCGTTTCATGCATTCATTACTATTATAAAACCTGGTCCAATTATATGACAACGTACCAGAAGGTTAACTCTGCGTCAAAAAAAAAAAAAAACGGAAAAAAAAAATTCAGTCGAGGACCAGATAAATAAATATATGTTATCTCTTACAATAGCAATAATAAAGGCACATGCATTCTGACTTTGTCACTCATAAATTAAATGCATAGCATCTATCTATTTTATCATTAAAAGTCGGGTGAGGTTAGGGTTGTACAAAAAAATTGTTTAATCCGTACAACCCACCTGACCTAATCTAACCTAATCCTAATCTAACTCGTTTTTTTACCGAATTAAGATGATGTTGAATCGGTATGAATTTTAATTTTGACAAACCCATCAATTTGAGTCGGATTACGAGTTTGATAGTAGTATCTGTTTGAACCCGATTTATTACGATTTAAAAATAATTTATCCTAAACATGATCTATATAATAAAATTTCATAAAATTTTATCATATTTAATACGAACTCTATTTTTATTTTTGATAACGTATTTTCTTATTGTTTGCAAGCAATAATAAAGTAAATAAATGTTTGAAATTTTAAATCTATTTAAAAGTACATCTTTTTTAATTTGAATTAATTTTAATTATGTTATCAATTTATTATATTAAGTTATTATGACTTATTTTTGTTAGACTTTTTTTTGGCGACCATATCTCAAACATTTGCTATGGTGTTAAATGTTAAATTATCTTTATATTATTTAAAAATGTATTTTTATTTTATTAAAATTTGAACCTGTGGAACTCATTTAACCCATAAAATCCGTCTATAAAAAAATTGATGGGTGGGTTAGATTATGGGTGGCTTAATTAATTTTTTTATTAATCCGTAATTATCGGATTGGATTCAAATTTTGGTGACATACCGTCGGCCCACTTATTGTACACCCCCAGAGGCTACATGACCCATTTATTTAATTAACGACTGAGAACTGCAGTCTTCTGAATATATATATATATATAATTAAGGCGACAATTAATGTCCTGTTTCGAAGATGTTTGCATAGGTCAACGTCGTAAGATGTGATTCTTGTGATTAAATATTTATACATGTATATTCATAGTACTTGATACTATGTTTGCAGTCTTCTGGGTGTATTAATTTATTATATTCCAAACTAATTTTGAAATTTTTTTTTTCCACTAATAAATAGTTGTTGGTTAAACATTTTCTCTCGATTTGCCGATTTGCAAAACAACACCGAAACTCTTAAACTAACATCTCTTTTTAGTGCTTTATAGCTAGATTTATTGAAGAATGGATTAAAGCATGTGTGGCACTTAGTTTGGAGCTTCAAGAGATTGCTTTGGTCTAGTTAGATTCAGTAGTTAAGGTTTAATTAAACTCTAAACTAATCTCAATCAATTTGCTGGTAAAATGCTCAGTTTTTTCTGTCCAGCGTCATACAACGCCAGTTGCCGTTACACAACGCAGCGTTAATTCGCTCTTAAATTGCAAAATCTCTGACAAGGTTGGAACAGCGTTACACAACGCTCAGTAGCGTTGTGCAACGTTAGTTCATTTGCTTTTAATCCTGTTAAATCCATTATTTCCTCTTGTCAGAACGTTGTGCAACGCTAAGTAACATTACACAACATTTTCGCTCCTATGTTGTGTAACGCTATTCAGCGTTGTACAACGTAGTCTGAAGCAGGCGACTCTGCATTGCTCAGACATCGATCTGCATCGATGCTGCATGCATGCTGCCATGTTCCATGCATCGTAGCGTTGTGTAACGCTCTAAACTTCGCTCAGACATCGCTCAATCGCTCTGGACGCGTAGTGCAACGCTGAAGAGCGTTGTGCAACGGCGACGTTGTGTGACGCCAGTCAGCGTCGTATGACGTTCTGACAATATTGTTTGAGTTTGTCAGTTTTGCCTTGTTTGTTTTCTTGACTTCGTTGTGCAACGCTACCAAGCGTTACACAACGCTCTGACAAGTTCCAACGGAACTGTCGAGCTTCTGCTTTGGATTTTTGCTGAAGCGTTGTGCAACGCTATACAGCGTTACACAACGCTCTGACAACTCACAACGTTATTGTCTGTGACCGTTTGATTTTTCAACGGCTATTTCGGCGTTGTACAACGGCATATAGCGTTGTATAACGGTAGAGTCTGTTTTGACTGGTTTTTGGAGCTGTTGGCGCCCCCTATATATATGGGGCCTCTTGAAACTGTTCAGATACTTTTGAAACCTTTGAAACTCCTCCCTTTTGAGCTCCAACCAGTTAGACATTACTCTCTCTTTTGTTTGAGCATTATTTTAGCAAAATCATTGAGATTAGAGTGTGCAAAACCAATCCACTAGTGTTAATTGCTAGATTTGTTGAGTGATTTGGTTAGAGCCTCAATCCTTTGAGTGTTTGAGCTTGTTTAATTGAGTTAGGCCAATCCACCTTGAGAGTGATTGTAACAAGGTGATTTGGTTCGAATTTGTAGCCCCGTTCGTGTGGAATTGAACGGAGCGCGCCCATTTCGAGGCTGCGGAACTTCTGGAGACGTACGACTAAGGCTAGCACTTCCTAGCGGGTCGGAACTCCGTAATATATCGCGTGTCACTTCTTTTCTTCTCTCTTTACCTTTCTTGAATTGTGAATTACTTGTGCTTTGATTGTTTTTGTTAGAACAAGTTTGAATTGAACCAAATATTGACCATACTGGTTTAGAACTTTGTTTTTGTGCCTATTCACCCCCCTCTAGGCCTTTAAATTAGGGACAACAATAGTGCATGACAAAAAAATAATAAATAAAAATTATAATAGTAATAATAATATTTTTTTACAGGTACAAATATTTAATAACATTTTTCGAGAAGAGTTGGTGAAATAGAAATCCAACAGGAAGTTCCTTAAAAAAGTATGTTTATAGTTAGAAAACTTGATCAAATTTTGCATAAAAAACTTAGAACTACAACAACAGAAAGAAATACAAAGATCATATCAAATGTCAATTTCTTATTTATGTCCAATACAATCAAGCCTGATTTGTCTTTGGGAGTAATAATAATTTTATATTTGGATTAATAAATGCATTCATGTAGAAATAAAAAAAAATGTCGAGTTTGTCTTTGCTCAAAATACACAATATATTTTTTTACAATGCAATTTTAAAATAAATAGCAAAATATATAATATTGTACGGGCTAGGACAATAAAATTAACGTGACTGCACTGGGGAAAATTACGGAATGATTCAGAATCGTCGAGTGCACTCTGTCTTATAGTCCAAAAAGGAAAGAAGTAGCATGCTTAGCTAAATTTAAAGGAACCGATTGAAATCTTCGTGTATATGTAGGCTATCACTGAACTCAAAACCTCGAAAAGCTCTTAATTTCCTACCAACTTCTACCTGAAATTATGAATGTAGCGCTACAATACCTGCAGCTCTTCTTACTGATACCGTTTCTCCACCAAGCAAGTTCAAACTCCATTCCAATCTTCAATGCAATATACAGCTTCGGCAGCTCCTACGAAGACACTGGTAACATGGCTATTCTCGCACCGACAGCATCCGGGTTCCGGAACGTGCTGAATCCCCCTTATGGGGAAACCTTCTTCAACCGCCCCACTGGTCGTGCATCAGATGGTCGACTTGTTATTGATAGAATTGGTATTTCGTTTCCATTTTCTAAATAATGGAATTGTATAATATTTTCAATATAACGTACTGTCTTCATATACAAAGAAAATAAAAAAATGCTAGGCACAGAAGTCCGAAAATTTTCATGTTGCTTTATGATTTTGGCCCAATATAATACACAAATATAATTATTTTCACATAAATTGTTGATGTCCTATACAAAGAAGCACTTCCTACGTACATAAATGTATATGACATTAATTTAGAGCTCCTTAATTTGTACCATTAAAGTTTTGTAAATATATATATGATTTAAA
The DNA here is from genome assembly GCA_028095005.1 of Rhynchospora pubera. Classification (NCBI taxonomy): domain Eukaryota; kingdom Viridiplantae; phylum Streptophyta; class Magnoliopsida; order Poales; family Cyperaceae; genus Rhynchospora; species Rhynchospora pubera. The sequence goes on from CM051462.1 coordinate 179,371,087, forward strand.
TTTAATCTGGGGCTTCTTCCTAATCGTCTGTACATATATCCCTTGCGGCATAGAAATTTATTCAATTCCGTAAACAAATTTGTATCCTTCACGCCTTCACGGTTGACAAGATGAGGATTTATCTAAGCTGTTAAAGGAATTCATATACAGCTTTCCGTAGAATTTTCCCTGATTGACCCAATTTGGTCTGTCACAATCATGTTTAGATTGGAGCTGTTAAAGGAATTCATATACAGCTTTCCGTAAAAATTCTGTAATAAGAAATATTTCCTCCAGAGTCAAGACAGTTATAACATTGGAGCTGATGGCTTTCTGTTTATATGAATAACAGGAGGTTGTAAATGCATCCTAATTAGAGTCTGCTTGGGTGGAAATTTAATTTACATCTATAACAAAGAAATGCAAACAACATATTAATTTGTCAATAAAATGTGGCATCTATATAATTATGTTTGACCGGTTTAATTTTTTGCAGCTGTCTTATGCGGGTTGCCATTCATACCGCCATCCATGGCCCAAGGCCAAGACTTCAGCAAAGGGGCAAACTTCGCTGTCTTTGCTTCAACAGCACTCGATCGTAATTTCTTTCAGCAAAACAACATAACAAATATTTTCCTGACCCAAAACACCTCCTTGAGTGTTCAGATCGAATGGTTCGAGAAACAGAAGGCTTCGATATGCAACACAAGTAAGTATCTGTAATTTGTGCAGCCATGTTTATCAACAAATTTTATTACTTCAATGTAAGCTGAAATCCGAATCCTAAAAATATTAATGCAGCCTGTGTGGAATATTTTTCAAAATCACTCTTCGCAATTGGGAAGTTTGGAGACAATGACTATCTTTACATGCTGTCTGGGGGGAAGACAATCGAGTTCATTAATTCTACTGTTCCTCTTGTTGTCGAAATCATTAGATCAGCAGCCGAGGTACAGACCTAAAACAAACCAATATGCACATCACCTATTATTTAATAATAATTTTTTTTAATGATAATATGAGAAAGGTAATGGCTCCAAATATAATACAAGGCTTAAACATTGTGGTTTTTCCTTTCTACGGGTTATTTGCAGTAATAAAACACACTATTACTAAGATTGATCGGATGCGCTTCCATTATTCGGATTGAAAGCGCAATTTGCTTGATATTGGGGCAAGATCCGACCATAAGCCTTTCTATTTAAGTGTTCATTTTACCTTTTTACCTTTCTTTAATTCAGAATAGGGACATGACCGGCAGAGTAGTATTATATTAGAAGAGGGTTCTAGTGTCCACAATTTGAATGCCACCAAATACTTCAAAACTCACTTTTTGATTCTTTTGTTCAAAATATGAAATTCATGCATAGAATCCAAACCATTGATTTTATTCGATATAGCGAGCGGTGTAGTTTCGTGCAAGTTTTATAAATTTTGAAATTTATTTGATACTTGATCAAGAGATTGAATATTAAACGAATCTAGTTAAATATGATAGATTAATTCTAATTTATTCATACTTTAGCCTCTTGATCAAGTGTCAAATAAACTCCAAATTTTATAAAAAAATTATATGAAAATGCATCGCTCGTTATATCGAATAAGATCAATGGTTTGGATTCTAAATTTGAATTTTATATTTTGAAAAAGTAATCAACAAATAAGTTTTGAGATATTTGGGGCATTCAAATTGTAGTCACTAGAACCCTCTCATTATATTAATGTGCAAACTCATCCAACTTACAAGAAAAACTTGCAGAGGTTGCTAAAACAAGGGGTATTGCACTTGGTAGTGGCAGGAATAAGACCGAATGGATGCATACCTGTAGTCTTGACATATTTTCCAAGCGCAAACAGCTCGGATTATGATTCTCTTGGATGTCTCAAAGTGTATAATAACATAGGGATATACCACAATACCTTGCTAAGTAGCGCAGTCAAGCAGCTCCGACTTGAGTTTCCCCTAGCAAGGATCAGCTTCAGTGAATACTATAAACCAATCATTGATTTTGTGAAAAATCCTACCAAATATGGTAAGTTTCTTCCAGAATAAATTTTCCAAAAAAAAAAAATTAAAGATTGCAACCTTCTATATAAATTAATAAATTACATATGCACAGGATTTACCAGTGGAACACAACTTCGAGCTTGCTGTGGAACAGGCGAACCGTATAACTATAACTTGCTAGCAAGTTGCGGCCAAGCCGGAGTTCCTGCATGTCCAAACCCATCTACTTTTATAAATTGGGATGGGATACACTTGACAGACGCTGCGTACGACATCATTGCTGATGGCTGGTTCAAGGGTCCTTATGCAGATCCACCAATACTGGTTCTATAATTGGATCAAGTATGATTTCATTGTAGTGAATGATGTAGTGAAATTTGCTAATTGTGGACAAATCATTTCAGAAATAATAAGTTTGTCCTTTCGCAGAGTTATTTTATAATACTTATAGCTTTTTCCAGCATATTATTCATAAATCAAAACATTACAGTGAGCAAGAAAGTTTGATCCAATGCCATGTACCAGCATTGCCAAATTGATAACTTTGCTTTATTTTAAATAACTCAAATACATTGTAGTTTAATCCTTTTGAATATTCTTCCAATTCAACAGAACTCGAAAGCATCTAAGAAAGTTTGTGAGTCGTGACTTCTAAGAAGAGCTAACCAATACATCTATTACCATTTTGATCATCCAAAGATAGCGCTGGGATTGGACTGGGTCGATCCGGATACCCGGCCCAGCCCTCTCCACAAGGGTTTAAAGACTGGATCGTATCCAGCCCTTCTTTTTCCAACGAACTCTCGGCCCTCTTCACAAATTTAGATCTTAGACGGTCAAAGCCCTCGAGCCAGCCCTCGATCCTCTTCACAAATTTTTACGTACCTGAGATTGATCTTTTTCGCATAAGACCCTGTATTTACTTTATTTCCTACACAACTTCTTCGACGAAATTCCGACCATCGTCTCCGACGAATTTGGGTTCTATGGCATCGTGGGATCGAGGAGAATACAACTACGAGGTTAGTTTGTGACGCATCATCCTTGGTTGGTGGGGACGCCACCTCGTTGGTACGGGGCTTCAAGGAGTTTGGTACCGATTAAACTTGGAGATCTTATAGCCTTATAGGTTATAGCTTTATAGGTTATCAAAATGGGTTTTCTGGCATTCAGACGATGAAGAGAAGAGGTTAAAGAGTTCAATTTGACATGAAGAAGACAAAGGTTCATAATTTCAGATGGAACTGGTATGGTACAGGAAGGATACCAGTCATCGGTTCAGGGAGTCTAGATGTCTAGATGAGTTTTGTTTAGTTGTAAAGTTCATATGATTTGAAAATATCCACGCATTGTTATAAAAAATTTGGTTCAATTTTGTGATTTCGTGCAAATAATCGAGTGCACAATTTGATGTTGCCAAAAATTTATCATGATAGTACCTGAAGTAGACTTGCTACATTACAAAACATCCACTTGTCCACTTGCTACTTAGTTTAGTCATGAAATTGATCAACGTATATTAATTGTATATGTGAAAGGTAAACCGGAGGAGTGAAGGACCTGCTTGAAGAAAATCAAAGAAAAAATAACATAAGTGAAAGCAAGAAATTTCAAAAGTACTAAGACATGAACTAAACATGCATCCTTTTAGTGACAAAAATGGGTTTGATTGTTGTAAAGCACGATAAATTCAGTTTTAACCTGACATTGTACCAGAATTTGGCGACTTTCTGATTGGGTCGTACAAGTACATGAACTAATATCAGAGTAGAACTGGTAATATGTCAGACTATGGAAGCAATGTTAGTCTTAACTACTTGAGACATACCAGTTTTGTTTACTTGAGACATACAACACTGACTGTTAAAACTGTTCACTTCCAATGGCTTATTTCATTAAATGTTGACATGCTTGCCCCATACTCGCACCTAGACATTTGGTTCCAACTATATGAAACTAGCAAGGCAGATCCTCCATTTCAATGAATTATGATAGGTGTTTGCAATTCTATAATTATTTACAACTCAATAAACACACATTGAGACTGATATGTGTTGAAACTTTTTTCTCCACACCTCTCCGAGAAGTCATTTTTAGACTTAACTTACAATAGAGTGACCCATAGTAACTAGCATAACCAATTCAAAAATTAATATACGGAAACGAAAACAAGACATCAAATAAAAAGAAATTACACAAGTAAAAACACACATAAATTATTCAAAACATTTAAAACACATTTTCAGTATCACCTATTCAACGTACAATGACACAATCTAGTCATCAACTCCAATAAACATAAAATTTTAAAACAAGTTAGGACACAGAATCCCTAGTGGATGTCTCTGCCGATCAAGAACCCAGTTCTGCATCCAGACACCAAGATACCCTACTAATTAAGCTCACGATGGCACAAAAACACTAAATTAATATGACAGCAAGTTGGACACACAGACATCCTCCAATGCGGTTTATATCACTTCTCCTATCAAAGAAGAAAAGAGAAAACATAGGTGAGATACTGAAAGCCATAATAAAGGTAGTGATAACAACAATGCTCTATAAAATAAAAATCTTGCATTGTGTTGTAATAAACAGCAAAGGGGTAAATGACAAACTAGGCGGTGGAGCTCTGTATCACTTCATAGCTTCAGGCTTCAGGCCAAATACAAGGGAAAAGTAGATTTATTTCCAAAGAAAGTACATACTGCTTGGTTGTATATGTGACTCTTAAAGTCTTAATAAGAAAATACAGTTATACCAGTTTATGAGTTATTCAAATGTTGGATCTTTTCTAATAATGAAGTATGAAAATAAGGACCAGTAGAGATTATTATGATAGTAAGTCATAAGTGTAATTGCAGCAATGATAACTTACATCATCCAGTAGCACACCATTGCAGTAATGACCAATGTTAGATGAAACCTATACATTAAAATCAAAACAGTGATTAGTAAATTAAGTTCAAAATTGAGCTCATGTCATACAATTCGTGCTAGAAAATGATTATGCCTAGAAATGTATATTCAGCACTGAACTTGCTGATTTTTTGTGTTCTCTATACAAATTTTTGTATTCATTAATACCATGCGCTTTTAGTACCAATAGAAATTAAAAAATGAAGTAGTGTTAAGCTATTGTACCTTCACTGATCAGACCTTCGTATTAAAGGTAGGTATTTGTTCAAATCAAATGCTTCCTCCTTTGGACCAAACCAATCCTTTGAGCACACGAGACACTCGATGGTTTCACTATTCATTGAGGTGCGGAGATGATCGGTCAGCCGGCCCGCTGTGCTAAAAGCAGACTCGGAAACAACACTTGATGCTTGCACCGACAAGAAGTCCCTAGCCATCTTTGCAAGTGTGGGATATAATCCACAATTTTGTTTCCAGTATTGCAAAATGTTGAAATTTTCTTCGTCAGTGTCTATGGGCTTCTCTTGCATATATTTCTCCAACTCGGACATTGTCGAGTGCAAATCCAAATTTTCAGACATGAATTGAGCAAATTCCTCATCGAGCTTTCGTTTTTTAGAAATCTGCCTTTCACCTTGAGAGGAACCAACACCTGAATCTTGGTCCATACAAGCCTTCTCATATTCCTCATAGTACTTTTTCAACCAACCACGAACATAATCCAGCCTTGCATTTGCTTCACTCCCCTCTCCATAAGCTTTCTTGAAGCAAAATGCCAAAAATATGAGCTTGTACCGAGGATCAAAGATAGTTGCTAGTGTTAGAATCAGATTCTGGTTTTCCCAATATTTGTCAAATTTCTTTTGCATTCGTACTGCCAATTCCCTCAAAATTGTACTATCTTTGTGATTATCAAGCAGCAACAATCTACGAATAGTCCAAACCACCTTAATGTAGGTGTGAGAAGAAGGTTTTCTAATACTCGAGAATATTTTTGTCGCATCAAATGGCTCCAAAAATGTAGCCATGTCTTCAGCATTGTTCCACTCCTCTGGACTTGGACCTTTTATGCTTCCTTGATCATTGACATACCTCTTCAAGGCCCTTTCAACACCAATTCTTCCTTGATCATTAAAAGTGTTGAATTCCATCTTGTTGGGCAATCTAGTGCCAAACCCTTTTTAGGTGACAAGTTGAGCTCATCCAAAATAGAATTGAGAACTTGAAGTCTTGATCCACTTGAACCAATATGCCGTAATAGTTCTCGAATGTTTTCCAATGTTGTATGGATGAGTTTCATGCCTTCTTGCGCAATGAGATTCAAAATATGTGCCGAACATCTCATATGCATGTGACTTGCACCAAAAAGCATCTTTTCTGATAGTCTACTTTCCAAATGTTTCACAGCAAGACCATTCACCGAAAAGTTATCTAGAGTAATAGCAAATATCTTGTCATCTAACTTCCAATCGGTCCATATCTTTTCAACCAAGTTAGCAACGGCTTGCCCTGAATGTGGATAAGGGATTTTCTTAAAAGCTATTACTCTTTTCTGAAACTGAAATCCCTTATCGATCCAATGTGCCGTTAAACACAAGTATTCTTGGAGCTCTGCCAATGCAACTCTGCAACCAGCCTTGAAAACCACGACACAATCTACTCGTACTGTCTAACGCCCAACAGATCTATATTCTGGTCTCAAAGATCTCATAGACGGTTCAAAAAACCGACTTTCAGTGACTGAAAATGGAAGTTCAGCATCGATGAAGAAAAGCGTGAGGAGGCCACGTGTCAACTCGGGATCAAATTTGAAAGTAGACGGCTCAAACCAATCATCCCCTTGAGTTGTTAACATGTTTGCTCTTTCTTCATCGCCGATGCTTTTGCAAGAGGTCAAAAGATGCCGACGCAAGTGTGAGGTCCCCGAGCCTTTGACCTTACTCAAAGCACTTTCCACAATATTTGCATACCACCTTCTTGTCTCTAGTATCAACAAAGTGGCCCCAAACCACAGATTTTCTCTTTGATTGAGTTGATCTTGTTTCAATGGTCTCACTTCGGCTCTCACTTTCCTCCACGATAGCGTCGACATGAAAAGTTGGTTGATTACAGGATAATGACATTGCAACCCTACAAAAGAAAAAGTACAGATCAGAAATAAAACCACTTAGAATACAAAAAAAATACTAAAATAATTAAAGTACAAACACTTAAATAAAGCAGCAACTAAAAGTACACTAATTAAACTAACCCTCTATTTTAGTTTCTGCCAAACACTTAAATAAAAGTACACTAATTAAACTAACCCTCTATTTTACTGTTTCTGCCAAACACTTAAATAAAGGCAGCAGCTGTACTTAGAAAGGAAATGAACAAGTGATTAAATCATATATGCATCACCAACTTAGACCTGATCTACCAAAAGCTATTGATGTTCATATTTAAATTGGTATAAAAATAAATATAAAAACTGCCCAAGTTAAATTGGTATTCATTTTTTTGGGGGCATTAAGTGAATCCAAGGAAATACTGTTAGCATATTATTATGTTTAGAAAATTCAAATAAAATTAAATTCATTTTGAGAGAAATAGAATTTCATTATCTACTCAGTTCACTTATGTACCATAACGATTTCAACAAAATTAAATTTTATTTTGAGAGAATTCTTTGCTCAAATTTAATCAAAATTTATAAGGTACATGACAGAATGCTTGATTTCTTTGGAAAATGAAACCTATACTTACATTCTGCCAAGCAAATAGTAATACATAAAAGTTAAATTTGCAGATTAAAAGCTAAATTAACAGTTGACACAATATTCCTGCCCATTAACAAGAAAGGAATAAGGAGAAGTTCTAGGAAAAAATGAAAAGATCACCATGGGTACACTGTACAACCTAACACAGAATAGCTAGCACATAGATAACTTATGGAGATAGAACATTGGTTAGTGGGGCATGGGGCAAGCTCAGAACTGCATGTGTTTGGTGAAATGAAATGAATTGGCATCAGTCAAGTCAGTTCTGTGTGCATTAATTGAAATTTTGACCTGGATGTTGATCTTCCATTTTTGTTTAATCAAGGAATTAAAAAGTAACTACATTGTCCTGACCTTTCTTCTATTATCAAACATAATAACAGTTTGGTGTTAGACATATTCCAATTGAATGTAAAAATAGAAAATGGTCGATGAAGCAACTCACGATTGTAGGTAAAGGAAGGTCAATAAGTGAAGCTATGCTATCTGAGGCATCAGTGGTGCCCCAAATAAGGGAACCAATCTCTTCCAAATCAAAAAGTTGCTCTCCTTGACAAAATAAAATAATGGGTTGCACCGACATCTGAGCCTCTTTAAATTGATCAAAGGTTGGATTTACAAGCTTATGCACCTAAATTAAAAGATGTTGTTTGGCTATACTTGACTGTAGAAGTTCAAGTAAGAAACAAAACCATGGCCAATTTAACCAAACTTAACCAACTCTGGTACTATACATAACTATTTACAAAACTTGGAATCATCAATTAATTAGAATACACTAGTGCTCTATTAATTTTATCAAATGCATAACAAAAAGGTGGTCTTTTCGAGAATTCAGTATGGCCCATGTAACAGAAATTAGAAATACCCTTCAAGACTTCTGATCTCATAAAAGTAGAGAATAAAATATAATTAACAAACTCAGTCTGCAGGAATAAAGTACTTTCTGTACAACCCATCAAGCATCAATAAACATTATTTTTTGTTTATGAAAAGTGCCTCTGTATGAACTTGCTATGCAAAATTAGGCAAATGAACATAAGCTGGATTTGAAATGCAACTCTGTCAAAATCTGGCAAATGATGATTATGAAATGAACACCTTATGCCAGATTTTGTGCTTTGAAGTATAGTGAATACTGATTACAAAAACAATCATATGCAATGAGAAATCTTCCTTCCTAGGCCCCATACTATGGTACAGGAAAGCAACTTGAAAGCCAAAAATAAGAACCAGAGATAAAACCTGTTTTGAGAAATTCAGCCCAGCATCTCTGAAAGCTTTTTGTACTTCCAATAAGCCATTCCTAGTCTCAGGATTATCTCCACTAAGCACCACAAACACATCAAATAAAAGATAAGCTATCAAAGTTTTCTCAGAAGCTAAAAAATAGCACGAAAAGAAAGCTAATGCTAGGAAGCATTTTACTCACCTTTTAAATAACAATTACTAGGGTTGAGGCAAAGTTTTAATTTGACTTTTAATAAATAAAAACTCCAACCGAATTGGACCAACTAATCGAGGGAAACCAATTAACCTTTACCTTAGCACTGATTATATCCTCTGCAAACTCACCAATTAACCCTCAACTCTTACGCAATTAAGTTGTTACCCATTATTACTTGGTATATATTTTCCAAACCAAAAATGCATTGAGCAAATAAAGAATTGAATTTACCCAACAGTTCAAACGACAATTGAAACGAGGGGAGAGAGAAGCTTCAAGCTTGAGAAACTAGAGTTGAGATTTCAGACGGAGCTCGAAGAACGGGAAGGTCAATGAACGGCGAGAAGGCGACAAGGTTCGAGACTTCGAGAGCCGACAGAGCGGAGCCGAGTCAGACTGAGGACGTAAAGACACGCTCGACAAGCTTTAGTCGAGCGTAGGTTTATGTGAGGGCCGAGCCGGGTTTTCGGCCCTAATCGAACTAAGCTCGGCCCACTTGAGAAAAATAGTGCGTCCGATCCGAGAGTCCTTGGGCATACCCGGCCCAATCCCAGGCCTATCCAAAGAGCACTAAAGTCTGAAATGAAGAAAAAGGCAGAGTAGCTACTAAACTAATCAAGGTTTTATGGACTAATAACAATCTCTAATTCTCTACTGATAATCCTCTTTGGGATTCGAATCAGAATCCGAATCCTCATCAGATTCAGATCCGAAATCAAACACGATCCATATTCCCATCCCAGTCTGCACTCTGCAGGCTCATTTCCTCTCTTCTCTTCCTCCTCTTCATTGGGTTCCTCATCGGATTTAACGACAAAGTAGTTAGCGGGTCTGGAGGGCGGGATAAATATCCTACTGTCTGTGTTAGGAGGCAGAGATAGGACTTAGGTGGTGCTGCGATTGGGGTTTGGACGGTTGAGATTTGACGAAGGAGCATCCACCGCCATTGGATCGACCGGAGTGGATTTCTTAATGGGCTAAAATTTACAGCCTGTTAACACTGAATTGTTTGGGCTCATAATTTTAAAGCCTTATTGGTAAGCCCAATGGACTTCATCAGTTCATCATTACCGAATCAATGGTTCCGTTTGGATAGTGTGGGAATAAGAAGAATAAGGGAAGAAGTATTGGGAAGTGCGTAATTTTGTGAAGAGTTTGAATTGTTTAATAATAAATTTATTCCCATTTTCCCTTATTCTCTTATTCTCACTCTCATCCAAACACAGCCGTAGCATTATGGTTAAATTAATTAGGAAATTACTATTATGACTAATGTATATTATTATTTATAGAGGAGGTTCCGCTGCCTCTCTTTTTCGTTGCCCCCAAATGCCACAGATCTTTCACCATTCAAATATTTTTAATCAGCCGCTCGATTGGATCTAGAAAACCATCTAGCTTCTCCTACTTATCAAGAAAGGCAGCACTTTCCAATTCATTAAACCTTCCTTCTCTCCGTTTCTCTGTTTATCTTGATTCTCTTTTATTTCAAAGAAGCCGGTCCCAAAATGAAATGCAACCTCATTTTCTCCTCCTTGAAGACATTAGAATTATTCTCCTCTCCATCTTTTATTTCGTGCTCTCTTTTTTTCTATCTTCAAATTCTATTTTAAAGGAAGCAGGTGGCTTCGCTTATCCATCCTAAAATGTGTTACTTGTCATTACTCTCTAACCCAATAAGCAACTTATTACTCAAATTTCACACTTTCCCGATTAAATTTTGTTAAAGATATTTTTCAGGTTATTGAGTGTCGCACTTGTAAATGAACAACATCATATTTTAAATAAATAATGGAAAATAATAAAATCACATAGAATGCTAATTGAAAAAGTAACGGTGGGAGTATGTTAAAAAAATAGACATCACTATTGTGCTGCATTAATATTTATCTTTGATGTGTTGTACGGACCTAGAGAGGGAAAGAAAAAAAATGGAGAAGAGTAACAGTAGTTAATACATCTTGATAGAGAATTTAGATGACTGGTGTTATTGTACTGGACCTGCTGCTACCTCCTACTTCTACGGGTACTCCGTAGTTTGATACATTGACAGGTGCTTTCCTGCTACTACATCATTTAAGATTGGTACCATTTTGCAAAATTATAACATTATTTTTCTTTATTAATAATAATGTTAATACGTCTTTCCATTTTTACTGTCCTTCCAATTGAGATATGTTAGATAGCATTTGATGATTTATCATCCATCCTTATTTTATTGTATTTTCTGGTGAAAAATGCTGGCAAGTAACCAAAAGATTTTGTATGGCGGTTGGCTGGCTGAGCATATGTGTTTGATCTAAAACAAGCAAGTTGATTCAATTGTTGGTCAAGAAACTCATCTCCTATTGATTGGTAAGTGATCGCATCACAGATCGTTTTCTGATTTGATCCTAAAAAACTTCAAGAATGTTATCGAAATGAGATTTTCGCCTTTTTTTAATTATTATTATTGATTTTTGTCGCTTTAGACCTCTATTATGTGCTTCAGAAACTGATAATAATTTGAGTAAGTACCAACTTCAAAAACTGCTACTAGTGTTTTTTTTTTTTAAAAAAGCATCTATTTTCTACCCAGAGTTATTTCTTATAAATAAGTTTGTTAATGTTTTGTCAGTTATAGTTAGGTTTATGGTAGCATTAGTTTCTAAATAAACTGGTATATAAGTAGAATGATTGAATTTTTTAATAGTGTTCAAAAATAGAATTACGTTTAAGGGCAGAACTGCAAGAGTTGGAAAATACATGTTATAATAGTATTGGTCATTTTACAAATAAAATCTATGCTTTCAGAACATTTGTGAAATGATTGGTCATTTTCCCTTGCCTTTTTTTTTTCTTTTTGCTCTATGTCATTTGTAGAAAAATTAATTTTCAATTGTTTCTTAATTTTTTTTTCAAGGCGTTGAAGATGAGAGGATGCTCTGCGAATAACTCAAACCAGTACCTCGCTGCTAGACCATAACAACATGCACACAAAAGAACCAAACTTCATCACGCTTCGCTAGTTATCTTTATGTTAAATTAAATTGCCAAACCACCCGGATTGTTTGGAGCGCACATGGCCCATATTGTATTTTTTTTTTAATAACAAAATTATAAAGTTCGAAGGCAAAACCGAAAATTTTCACAAAATTTTCTCCGCATATATATCGTGTTCAAAACCTCGATATGGCTGCTCTTCGGATTCAAAAAAACCGAAATGAGTTAGACGGGCTACATCTGCATCGTTCAAAATTTAATTACTACGTTGTTGTGTAAAAAGAAAAAGTTTCCCACATCAGCATAATCTTGGTTTAAAACTTTGAAACGGATTAGTAATTTAGTACAAATCTATTTCGGGTTTTGAACTCTATTTTGCTGCATAATCACTTTTAAGATATTAATAATAATAAAATATTTTTAAAAAAAAATCGGATCAAAATATTTTTATCGAAAAGAAAAATCCGGTGGGGGAATGGGCAGGGCTGGGTTAGTTAAAGGCCTAGACCCTTTAAATAAAATTCAAAAACAGTCTTGGGGGAATAAATCCACAATTGGTCAAGTTTACTTGAGACTGAGAGCGAAAGAACAGTTTCATTGTCCAAGTTTATTACTAAAAGGGCGCCCATCTGACTGAATGTCGCCATATATACGACTATCTCAATTTTGTTTTTCTTTACCAAACGGTCCAAACCATATCCGGCTATCCCTCACCCCCTACAAATACGATTTTCTCAAGTGTTACTTCGAAGGATTGATTTAAAAATCAATTGAACCATACAATTAAAGACGACTACATGAGATTAATGGTAGTTACATTACATGCACTACGGGAAAAAGGACCTTCTGTAACGGCACTTCTGTAACGGTTATTGAAATAACCGTTACAGAATAGTGAGGCATTAGGCGGGAAAATAGGCCCCACAAATCTGTAACGGTTATTATGAAACAACCGTAATAACATTTCCGTCATGGTCAGGGAAAAAAATGCATCAACCTTCTGTAACGGTTGTTGGATAATAACCGTTACAGATTTATTATATTCTGTAACGGTTATTATCCAACAACCGTTACATAGAGGCAAATAATTTTGTTTTTATTTTTTTAGTGATTCTGTAACGGTTATTTGGAAATAACCGTTACAGAAAGGTTATGTATAAATAAAATATCATCCTCACTCATCTAACTCTCAGTCGCGCGCACTTTTCAACATTCAAACGGATCAGAAGTTCAAAGTATATTTTCATGAACTCCTCTTTATTTAAATTATTTTGCATTTCGTTAATAATTTGAATATATATAGGCATCAATTTCGTTCATATAGTAAACGTCATCAAGTAGTAGCTAGCAATAATACACAGATCAGGTGAGAAAAGGAAGAGAGTGAAGGCAAAGTAAAGAAGAATGCTCTTTGTTGATATTCCAAGAAGAAAATTTAAGGATTACAGCCATAAAGCATACAGAGCTAAACAAAAAATTTAAGACAAAGAGAAGAAGCACTTAGAACTGTTGTACATTAAAGGAGGCATTAATAGCATTAAAGAACCAAGGCAGAAAACTTGAAGAGGCAATGGCTAAAAAGGGATCACCAGTAGCACAATGTACTGGCAAGGAGACACCAGAAGCTGATCCAGTAGGAGGAGCAACAGAAGCTGATTCAGTAGAAGTTGAATCGGTGTCAGTCGATGGTGGTGGAGGAGGTGGTGGAGGAGGTGGAGGAGGCACCCAAGGCCTGCCGGGGCCTACAAAAGGTGGTTCAGTGGGCCCTCCAACTTGTTCAAAACCTTCAATATGTACCCTAGCTCTGGCAGCTCGAGGGTCTGCAGAGATAACCAAATGATGAGGGATCTCTGAGGGATGAGCTCCTTTAATAAGCAAACGCAAATGAAGGAAGATCCCATCAGAGAAGTGAGGAGCAGTGAAAATTGGATAACCAAACCCAGACACCAGCATGTTAATGGCACTTCTATTCCAGAGATGAAGAGGGGGACCAGTAATTCTGATTCTGGTACGATAAAGAGGAGGTTCATAAACTGTACCAGCACGCTCAGTCCACCTTGTTAGAACCAATCTAACATTCTGCAGGTAAATGACACCTAGGCTGCAGATTTCATTCCTGACCCCTTGATTTGGGCAAACCAGAAGAAAATCTCCAGAGGTTGGGTGCACTGGAGAGAGACGATACTGGTGAACTGCAAAACCAAACTGACGTGCAAGTCTGAATCCCAAGCGGTGCTCAAGATCAGGCGGAAGTAATCCTTCTGCTTGGAATGTAACAATCGCCGCTCTGTGCAGAACTTCATTTTCAGGGTCAAGATCTTGTATAGGAGAGTAAAACACATTTAAATGATCAGGTCTGAGATCTTCAAACTCAGCAGCACTGTTCATAGGCACAAATTGCCAATCATGAAGGTTTGCCATATCTGAAGAAAGAACTAAAAAGGAGGAGAAGTGGAAGAGGCAGCAAGAGGGGATTGAGTATTAATAGATGGGGGAGGGAGAGGAGAAGGCAAAGAGATTAAAGGAAGAATTGAAGAAGTTCTCTGACAATTATGACCAAATTTAAGACAAACCAAGCACCTCTTCGGAAGACTACAACTTGATTCAGGTGTTCTGATATTGAGATTCTGATATTGATGATTCAGGTACGTTCTGACCAAATTTAAGACAAACCAAGCACTTCTATCTAAGCTATTAATGATATTGAGATTCTGATATTGTACGATTCTGATATTGAGATTCTGATTTGATTGATACTTGTGAGGCAAACTAAATACTTTGTTTATTGTTTGTGTAATATGCATGATTATATATATGTTTGATATATGTGTGATATGCTGCATGTGTTTAATGTAAATTGGGTACCAATCTGGTACCAATTCGGCTAGCAAATTGGGCTAGCCAAAGCAAAAAAAGCGAAACAAAAAAAAGGACCTTCTGTAACGGTTATTAAGGAATAACCGTTACAGAATATTATAATTTCATTTTTTTTTATTATAAACATTATCTGTATCGGTTATTACCTAATAACCGTTACAGAAGCCAATCTTCTGTAATAAGTCCTCTGTAACGGTTTGTTTAAATAACCGTTACAGAAAGGTTATGTATTTAGGTTAAGTCTTCCCAGCCGCATTCCTTTCTCTCTTCTTTTCATTTTATTCAAAGAAATACCTCTCTTATCCCTTCTGTTTCACTCCAAAAAATAGCAAAAAATTTATAAAAATTCTGAAAAAAAAGAACAAAAATGAGAGCAGATTTGAGGTAAAAAAACAAAAAATTTGTATCGTATTTTTTCATATTTTTTCCTTATTTATTTCGGTTTTTTCATGAGAACGAGAGCAGATTCAACGGATCGATCGAAAGAACGAGAAGGAGAGCAGATTCAACGGATCGATCGAAAGAACGACAAGGAGAAGGAGAGCAGATTCAACGAATCGATCGAAAACTGGATAATTTTATATTTCTTCGGTACTTTCATAAACTCCTCTTTTTTCATATATATGCGATTTAGGGTTAACTGCTTTTTTTCCTTTTGCTTTTAAGTTGTAATTGACAAATAATTGAGCTTAATAATTGAGCTGAATTACGGTTGACAAACAATGCAATTTACATAGGCTGACAAACAATGCTATGGTCAATAGTGTCTGCCAATTGCATACCAGAGGTGTACATGAAGAAATTTTGTGTGTTAAGTTTTGAATTTCTCCTTGCATATGTATTATTGACCTCTGGTATGCGCATGAATCAAATTGCCTGTTGGCCACAAATGTCAAATGTCAATAGAAACCTTTCTACTAAAGAGCAATTTATATTGTTTCAAGCTTGATTCTGTATCTAAACATCACAAACATACATCTAAACATCACACAATTCTTGCCATTAACAGTACAATACAACAATAAATAACTGAGAAGTAAAAAAAAAAGGGCAGCATCTAGGTAGAGGATGTGTCATCAGTAGAGCCATTGCTCTTCTTTGCTGCTTCCTGCTTCTTTGCCAAATCCATGAAGGTTTTTTCCATGTCTGTTTTCAAGTCAGTGCAATTATTGAAAAAGTTAAATGTATATTTATGTAGAGCTATTCTCTACACTAGGATTTATGTAGAGCTATTCTCTACACTAGGATTTATGTATTCTCTAAACTAGGATTTATGTAGGATTTAAACTATAGAAGTTATTTAGGGCTTTTGAACATATTGTCTAGAAAGAAGCTATTCTCTAAACTAGGATTTATGTAGAGCTATTCTCTAAACTAGGATTTATGTAGAGCTATTCTCTAAACTAGGATTTATGTATTCTCTAAACTAGGATTTATGTAGGATTTAAACTATAGAAGTTATTTAGGGCTTTTGAACATATTGTCTAGAAAGAAGCTATGCTCTAAGCTATTTAGGACTTCTGCACATATTGTTACTAGAAAGAAATGTAGAGTTACCTTCTGTGGAGAATGACATCTTGCTGGGCTCCTCTGAGGGTGTCTTCATGAGTTCATCGACTGATTGGTCCTCAGTAGGAGTTGTATTGTCACTCTCTGTGTCAGTTTTTTCATCCTCATCCTCATCAGTATCAGTCTCCTGAGAGCTTAGGTTGAACCCAGGGGGTACACTGGGCCCACTGGTGTGCCCTGGGCCCTCATGTTGAGCTCTGTGGCTCTCTTTCCTAGCCTGTTTCATCTCCTTCCTGAACTGTGCCTCAAGATCTTCTTGTACTCCTTTTCCTTTAGAAGTAGAGCTTGTAGGTTTGATTACCCTGGTGTCTCCAATGAGAACTCCTGTCTCCTTAGTTCTGCTTCCTCCCTTGGTTTGTGATCTAGTAATCATTGAGGGGATGACCTCATCTATCTTCCTTTTTTTTGCTTGAGTATTATTGGGGGTTGTGGTTTTTGCAGCCTTTTTCTTGGCTTTTCTCTTGCTCTGTCGCATGGTTGTAGTACTGCCAGAATCAACCCTATCAGGTGGATTGATACTTTGCAGTCTTGCCTCATCAGCAGGGGACCATTCAATCCTAGGCAAAGCTTTGATGTATTCATGACGTGGGTTTCTGATTTGTGGTTCCTCAACTACGTACTGAACACGAAGTAGGTCAATTTTTCCATTTCTTCTGTGTAATTCAAATGCACGAGAGGCTGGTATTCTATCCCTATGTTCAACCAATACTTCTACTCTAGCAAATCTGGCATCTATACCCATGTATGTTGGTGCATCAGCATGTAAAACTGTACCAAAAGGAAAAAAGATGTTTGCTCCATACCATGAGCACCATCCAAATGGAAGATCAGCAATTCTTACCCATAGCCTCACACTGTCTGCTCTGGGGTCTAGTTCCCTTGGAGGATCAATGAGGATGGGAAATGGCCGCCTCATGTTGTTTCCATATGTGATTTCAATAGTGCCTTTTCTAAACATCTCATCGCGCCATTGCTCAGAGGGGCCGATGATGAGAAATCGGTTTTCTAGGAGTGTTGTCACTCTGTGTTGTCCTGCAGGGAGGCGTCTTCTCATCTCTATCATGACATCAAGCAAAGTTACACCTTCCATGGTTTGGATGACAATGGATTTGGTGATCTCTGCACTGGCCGGAGCAGTGATGTCGTCTTCATCAACTCTGATGGGATCAAGGTTTTCCATGGTTGGTTTTTGAGTAGAGAGATAGGAGGGAGAAGTGAGAAATTAGTTTGAAACTGAAAAGGCGTGGGGTTCTACAGTTTGGTCATTTATAGTAGAAATGATGAGTTTGAAACTGAAAATATGAAGAGTTGCGTGCTTTAATTTGAATTGTAATCATATGAAGAGTTGCGTGCTTTAATGAGTGTTCAGATAAGCATCTCTTGGAGTACTGGATTGAATTGTAACAGTATGCTGCATGTGTTATCTAATGTAAATTGGGTACCAATTTGGTACCAATTCGGCTAGCAAATTGGGCTAGCCAAATCAAAAAAAGCGAAACAAAAAAAAAGGACCTTCTGTAACGGTTATTAAGGAATAACCGTTACAGAATATTATAATTTCATTTTTTTTTATTATAAACATTATCTGTAACGGTTATTAGAGAATAACCGTTACAGAAGAGTGGCTTCTGTAACGGTTATTAGAGAATGACCGTTACACATGTTCTCCAAAAAGCTATACCAGATTTCCCTTGCATAATACTATAACGGTTATTAGATAATAACCGTTACAGAAGAGTGGCTTCTGTAACGGTTATTAGAGAATAACCGTTACACATGTTCTCCAAAAAGCTATACCAGATTTCCCTTGCATAATACTATAACGGTTATTAGATAATAACCGTTACAGAAGATTGGCTACTGTAACGGTTATTAGAGAATAACCGTTATAGATCTGTAACGGTTATTAGACATTCTGTAACGGGGGCTACAGTAACGTTTCGTGTACCGTTACAGAAGTCTTTTATTAACCGTTACAGAAGCCAAAATTTCGCGTAGTGACAGGTGGGGTCCCTAATTCCCACCAAGGGCGTTTCTTTGTTTGGTCCCTAATTTCCAGGCCTGTTCGGCCTTGTTTCCTGCTTTGGTTGTTCTCTGTGTGTGAATTAGACTAATGACCGAAATTTTAAAAAATAATATTAAAATAATATAATCCAATAAAATTAATATCAATTTAATCAGTTTAATATATATAGTATCGTAAGATCGGAATCCTGGATTCCGAACGTTAGATCGGATTCTGGGATTCCGATCTAACGTTAGATCGGATTCTGGGATTCCGATCTAACGTTAGATCGGAATCCTGGATTCCGAACAGTGCAGTAACAAGAAATTTTGTATTTTTTCATGGTTTTATTGTACTTCTAATATAAACATTAATTAAATATATGAAATTTTAATATTAAATTAATATATTATGAAATTTTAGTAATATATTTTGAAGATAAAACATTAATTAAATATGAAATTAATATATGATGAAATTTTACTTCTATTTATAAACATTAATTAAATATATAAAATATAATTATTAATTTATTTTACTTTACTTCTATTTACAAAACAATATAAATTATTAATTTAATTTTACAATTTTAATTGAAATATAATTATTAATTTACTTAAATTGTAAACAGTAAAAAGAAAAAGAAAAAGTATTGATTTGATTGTGCGTGGATTCCTCTGACAAATGCTAAGATCGGAATTCTAGATTTCGATTTAATTTATTTTAATTTAATTTAATTTAAATATGTAGCTATTGAATATGTAATAATTTAATTTAATTTAACTAATTTAATTTAACTAATTAAATTTAATTTCATTTAACTAATTTAATTTAAGTAATTATATTTGAAAAGGATGGAATAATTTAATTTAATTTAATTTTATTTAACTAATTTAATGTAAGTAATTATATTTGAAAAAAATAATTTATTTTAGGTAATGAATTATTTTAATTAATGAATATGATAAAATTAAAATCAATTTTAATTACAAAAAATATAATATATATATTTAAATTTTAATTTATTAATTAATATAATTAAAATATTTATAATAAATATTATTAATTTAATAAAATAAATAACAGTAAAAGGGAAAGACCAAAAACTGATTTGATTGGGCGGTGGATTCCTGACATGCTTAGATCGGAATCCTGCATTCCGATCTAAGGTTAGATCGGGTTCCTGGATTCCGATCTAAGCTTAGATCGGAAGCTGAGAATCCGATCTAAGCTTAGATCGGAATCCTGGATTACGATCTAAGCAATAAGTTCACCACACAGCGGCAAATTATTTGATTTGATCGGGAATTGACGTGAAGTTTTAAATCTGTTTGCTAATATCGGAATCTCAAATTCCGATCTTATCACTATAAATAGTTGGTCGTTATCACAATCTTAATATCATCTATCTTTTCCAATTAATTCTTAGTCATATAGAAATGTATTCAATTAGTGTTTTTGTCAATCAATCTCCCTTTAATCCAGCAAATAATTTTCGTTTTGATGTTTTTCCACAAACTGATTATGAATCTATTAAACAAATAATTTTGTCCTCATTGGGAATTTATCAAGGTGAGTTTAATTTGAGAATTGTTTCGCGTTTCAACGTAATTATGGACGGAAGGTTTCAACAAATTATTTTGCCGGTGAACTCTCAAAATGAATGGCGATACGTTCAACACGAGTGCTTTGAGGCAAGGCGACTTGATGGTCTAGAAATGCATGTCGATTTACTTCCGGCACAAGGTAAATTTAATTTTGAATTTAATTATGTGATATTTAATTTTGAATAATAGAATTATGTGCTTAAATATATATATATTTATATTAATATTAACTATGAAAATAATAATTATAGAATAATAATTAAAATCATATTAAAATCATATTAACTATAGAATAATAATAACTATGAAAATGCGATTTATAAATAATAATTAAAATCATATTGAAAATCATATTTTATTAATATTAACTATGCATAAAAACATAAATAAGAACAATTTCTAGAAATGGCTTTTAATAAGTAATATTTAATATCGTTATTAACTACGTTTTTGTATGTGATTACTACAATATTAAGTACGTTATTATTTAACTACAATTTTTGTATGTGATTATAACACATTTTTTTTATTATAATTAGGTGGTTATTATAATTATAATTATAATGAACAACAAAATTATGAGGAAGAAGAACACCAACAACCAAATGCAACCAATCAAGAAGAAGAGAATGAAACCATTACATTAGATTGGGATCCTTGGGACCCTAACAGTATAGATCCTCGTGATAGTACACTTCAGGAAGAAGAAGGTACATACTACGAGTCTTACACCGGTCAAGGCACTTGGGAACATGGTGGTAGTAGTAGGCAAGAACATGGTGGTAGTAGTAGTAGTAGGCACGGCCGGCCACAAGAAGAAGAAGATGTCGTTCAAATAAACGAAGAAAACGAAGAAGAAACACGTCGACTCGATGATTTATACGACCGAGGTCCCGGTTTTCAGTCAGACTATGCAACAGGTGAGGACTTTAGTGATGAAGAAGTGGACTTATTTGAGTCAGAGGGAATCGATGGTGGACCCCAATTAAACGTGAACCCCAATCACCAGTATTACCTTACAGGAAGGACAGAAACATACCATCCCGTAGGGCAATTTCTAGATATTTCTGAGTATAGAAATTCCGTACCTCAACCGTCTCAACCTCATGCATCAGGGCCAATAGCAGAAGGGACAATTATTTTCTCGAAAGAGCAACTCATAGGAGAGTGTCAAAAATACTCATTACGTTTAAATGTACAACATAAAACCACTGCTAGTTCTCCGAAAAAATTAATATTGAACTGTAAGGAATATGGTTGTAAGTGGCGTATGTATGCCCGTACAGAAAGAGAAGGCAAATTTTGGAAGATAATAACGAATGAACACGAGCATACATGCGTGAGGAGGGCCGGAGACTTCACACATGATAATTTAACGGCTGAGGTTATTGCCAACTGTATTACAAATGCAGTAAAGAGAGATGTCGGTATTTCCTTACCCGACGTTAAATCTCTACTGGAGAAAGAATACCCAAATGTGGTGCCCACTTATAACAAGATTTGGCGGGGACGAGAAAGAGGAATCGAACATCTTTTTGGTTCATGGAAAGATTTGTACAACAAACTACCGAGTCTTTTATTGGCTATACAGAGGACGACACCCGGCACGCAGATAAAGTGGTTGTTTAAAAGCGTAGGTGATCCGAACAGAGCTATGTTCGAAGCAGCAGCATGGGCATTCGGGCCTTGTATCGCGGTGGTTCCGTATATTAGGCCCGTGATTAGCATTGATGCCTCTTTCTTATCAGGTCGCTATAAGGGTAAATTCTTAGCGGCTTGCGGTTACGATCCTGAGCAACGGCTTGTTCCGTTAGCATTTGCTTTAGTGAGAACGGAGGATTTTGTGTTGTCTCAGACCATCATTGGGGAATAAGGAACATGTTTAAAAGACCACAGTACGGATGGCAAGAAAGTGCGGAGCCTGCATTGGCCGTACATCGGTATTGTATGCAACATTTATGTGAAAATGTGTACAAGGTTTCTGGTAAAGACAAAGGTATACCACACAAATTTAGAAATAAGTTGGCTAACAAGAAAAAGAAACGCCCATTCATGAAAATGTGGGATGAACTCCGAGTGACAAATCCTGAAGTTATCGATTATCTTAAGAAGTGTGGTAAAGAAAACGAGACAGATACCAATGAGCGAATGAGACCAGAGAGGTGGGCACAAACTTTTGACACTGGTGCACGTTGGGGTCTTATGACTAGTAACGGATCTGAAAGTCTAAATAGCCGGTACAAGGTTGAGAGAAGACTCCCAGTTGTTGGACTCGTAGAAGGCACTTGGTACAAGACTGTTCAGTGGTTTAATGAAAGGAAGCAAATAGCATTGGGCAAAAGAGGTGCAATTAAAAGTCATGAAGCGTACTCTTAAAGCGGGTAAGGATTACCGTTGTATACTTTACCTAAAATTAACCTTCATTTATATTTACATGTTTTTTTTATATATTTTAATATTTACAGCGCTGATGACTGTGGTAACCATTGATGTTGAACGTGGAGAGTTCGAAGTACAGGTGCCCAACGAGAAAGATTTCCCTGGAAGAACGTGGAAGTACAAAGTTCTCATCAACCGAAATTATCAACCGGAAGATCCTCAACTACCGACTAGGCGTGTGACGTGCAAATGTCAAAAACCTCAACTGACCGGAATACCATGTGCTCATGTTGTTGCCATATGCGGTACATATAGATGGGAAGTAGATGAATTTATAGACCCACTATATAGTACAGAGAACATGGTTAAAATATGGTCATCAAGTGACTTCCACTGCTATGAAGACGAAGAGAACTGGCCTCGCTACAATGGACCTGTGGTGTTCCCTGATAAGAATATGATTAATCGGGGGCGGCGAAAGAAGGACCGTGATTGGATGTGGATGGATGCAATGCGAAATAATAAAAATAAAAAAAGAAGAACCACAGAGGACAACAACCCACAACCACCTATCTCTTTGGAGGAACTTCAATCTGGTAGGCGTGCCAACACGCATAGACGAACAAGTACAAGGAATAGAGCTCCGCCTTCAACAGGTAACCGAGGTGAAAGTTTTTTTTTCCAGGGAGCCAGTTCAACCTGGCCGAAGTTCTGTTAGCGTAGATCCACGAACTCAAAGTCGTATTAGTCTTGGTATAGGAGGAAATGAACCACGCCGAAATTCCATTAGCGTGGATCCACGCTCAAGTTCTGCTAGGTATGTCACAAGTCAGGGGACATCAATTACAAGGGACAGTCAAGGAGCATCGAGTAGCAGAGCACAAACCGGAATACGTGGTGGAATTTTATGTCTTGGCGCAAGAATAACTAATTTTGCAAGAGGAGGAAGAAAATAATTGTAATTTTTGTGGTGATAATGTAATATTTAGTTGAATTGTACTTTTATGTGATGTGAAAAATAATTGTAATATTCGTAATACTAAGTTGAATCGAGAGCTGTTTTTTCAGTTGAAAGTGTGACTATCTTGGTCCTTTGTTATTTTTGTTTTGAACAAATGGTACGCCTTAAAATTTTAAAATTTAAGTTTAGGAAAATAGGTCCGCCAATTAACATCTCAGTATTTTTGATAAAATTTTTCAGAGCGTATTTCATAATTTTCTAGCGCCAAACTTTTCGAATTCAGAGCTGTTTTTTCAGTTGGAACTGTGACTATCTTGGTCCTTTGTCATTTTTGTTTTCAACAAATGGTACGCCTAAAAATTTTGAAATTTAAATTTAGGAAAATTGGTCCGCCAATTAACAGCTTAGTATTTTTGTTAGAATTTTTCAGAGCGTATTTTCTATTTTTCTAGCGCCAAACTTTTCGAATCCGGAGCTGTTTTTTCAGTTCTAATTTTTCTCATATTTAATTATCAAAATCTTAATTATTAAAAGCAAAAAAATAAATAAATTAATTAATTACACATAAATTTTCATATGAATTTTTCTTATTTTTCCGTATTTTTAAAATAATTTTACAATTTATTATCTATTTTTCTAATTAATTAAGTAGTGAGTAAACAAAAAAAAAAGACAAAAGAAATTCTAATATAATTAATAAATTACATATAAATTTAAATTTTATTTTTCCTCATTTTTTCCGATTTTTTAAATATTTTTTCAATATTTTCTCTATTTTTTTATTTAATTAACTAAATTAAAAACTAATAAACTAAATAAATAAGTAATAAAATAAAAAAAAATTAAACTTACTGTGCTCGCGCGCGGAAAGGAGGTCCGGAGCGGAGTTAGATCGTAAACGTTAGATCGGAATCCAGGATTTCCATCTGTCGTTAGATCGGAATCCCAGAATCCGATCTAACGTTAGATCGGAATCCCAGAATCCGATCTAACGTTAGATCGGAATCCCAGAATCCGATCTAACGCTAGACCGGAATCCCAGAATCCGATCTAACGCTAGACCGGAATCCCAGAATCCGATCTAACGTTCGGAATCCCGGATTCCGATCTTGCGATACTACTTATATTAAACTGATTAAATTGATATTAATTTTAATGGATTATATTATTTTAATATTATTTTACAAAATTTCGGGACTAATGAGCTGAGCGCATTTTCTTTGCTGTTTGGGCCATGTTGTTGAGCCCGTTTCTGTTCTTTTGGAATTTAATTTCTGGACTGGGCCAGGTTCAATTACAAGGTTAATTAATTAATTCAAGGATTATTCAAAGTTAATTAAATTAATTAACTTAAATGTGGGAATTAGTGCAAATTTTAAAAAACTAAAATTAAAAACTTGGGTCCCAAAATAATAAATCTAGAACTTAGACCCGAAAGATTTATTTGAGATTAGCTAAGCGGACCGAGGATAAGGTATAAAATTCGAAAGTAAAATTGTTGCCTAATAAAAATTGGATTAATACGTAAACTTAAAGACAAGAGATGATTTCAATTAGTCCAAAAATAATAAAAAAATACAGATACCATGGAAAAACCTATTTGGTCTCGTATAATTCCAAACACATAAAAACATCAACACATCATAATTTATAAGTTATACATTAGCATTATTAATTATATATTAAACTATTTTAATTACAATTGAATTTCGTTTATTTATATCTTTTTTAATATTTTTTTTTAATTATAAGGATAAAAGTCTTAACACATAACTTATTTCTTAAGAACTTTCTATAGTCAAATCAAAGATGCCACGACCTAAATGAGTAGATTGGACTATAGGATCTGGTCAACACGTCTTTCTTCACACTAGTTTTATAGATGAAATCTTTCCAAAATTTTTATAAAGTATTTAAGTAAATATAATAATAAATGTCTAGTTTTTAAGTATGCTTAGGTACACCAATAACCAGAACGAGGTAGATGGTTAGAGTAGATTTTTACGTGTGAGTTTCGTTCATGGTGAAACATGCACATTTGATAGAGTTATAACAAAATATCATTTCAAATTAGTAACCGAATAATTAAATTATTTGCATTGGTAAACAATGGTTGAATTGCAATTGTCTTTATTGCTTTCTTTTTATTTTTGCATGCACTTTATCTTTTACAAACAGAAAAAAATTAGGTGTGCATAGTTTTTTAACATTTTATGATTGTAATGACATAGCATGAATTTCTCTAATTGTCAACGCTGCTGAGTATTGGTGGTACAGCATAAGGGCCTCTGAGCCACCCTTGGGCAATGTGGTGATAAGCAGCTTCGGTTAAGTGAACACCATCCCAATTGACATACTCCAGTGGATTTTCACATGATCCAACTCCTGGCATGGCGCATGCCTCGGTCTGGTTCACGTTATATTTGTGAAAACCCGAAAAATATTAATTGTGAGTTAATGTAATTAAATAAAAAAAATCTTCAAGCAAATAAATAAATATAAATAAATACGATTAAAAATCTAACTCAGTTAATTAGCGGATTATCAACTCCCATAAAATTTAATAGTCGATTTCATTTCGAGTCCGATATAAAAATTTAATTTCGGCCATGTACAAAATTTCCATAAAAATTTATTACTCAAATCTCTAATTTATATTATAGAAATTCAAATAACTATTTTAATAAACTAGTTTGAGTGGGAAATTGTGTTAAAATCCATTTTCTACTGTTGTTATAATCAATTTCCTAATATTCCTTTGTGCTGGACCGTTTGATTGGGTTTAGAAAATCCTGATTAATCTCAACCGTCTGATCATCTCCTGTTCCTTTCCTTTATCTCATCTCCTCTCCCTTCTCTCTCTCTCCGACAGATCCATCGTCCCCACCCCTTCTTCTTTTCTCCTTCTCTTCTCTCTCGATCCGCCATTGGCGATCTCGCGTGGTCCCTCGACCAGTCCGCTTGGACCCCTCTCTCTCTCGCCCCTGACAGAAGCACTCGACCCCACTCTATCTCCTTCTCCCCCACTCCCCCCTTCCTGTCAATTGGCTGAGACCCCACTCGAGTCCCTCTCGAGTGCATGTTGCGCTGTCCCCTCTCTGCTCCACACCTCTTCCTCTCGTCCAATCCGATTGGAGCCCCCACATGGTGCATGGTTCTGTCCCCTAATTTCTGTCAAACCGAGAAATTCACCCTTGACCCAAACCCTACCATCTCATCTCTTGCCCTCTCCCCCTCTGCCACCTCAGCAGCTCGATTGCCCCCTCTCCATCTCCATTCCATTTAAGCCACCCTTCTCTCTTCTCTCTACTCAGACCCAACACGGAGAACAGATACAAAGAAAGGAAAAAAGAGCAAGAGAGAGAGAAAGGTGGAGGCTAGCGACTGGAGTGGAGGCGGCGGCGGTCGATGAGGCTAGATGATGGAGCTGACGGGAGGTGCAGTGATGTGCTGCTTTGTGCTGTGATGTGCTGAAACCCTGTTTCCCCTGCTTCCTTCTGTTTTCTCCCTTCCCTGTTGGTAACCCCTTCTCCTTGTTCCTTGTTTCTGTGTGCTTGTTTGACTGTGTGATTGACTGAGACTTTGCATGTGATGGTTTAGGTTTGTATTTGTTTTGAGAGGCCTTTCTGAGGCTCTATGATGTTGATCTGATGTTTGGGTATCGATATCGCGTGTTAAGGCTTGAGACTTGAGTTGTGAGTCCTCTCTGTTGCTTGTGTTTGCCTTTGATGCACGGTACAAGGCTGGTTCAGGCCTTTGTACCAGTCTGGTACATGTATAATTCTATATAGGGACCTCTTTGTAAGATGTTTTTGCTGTCAGGGACCTTTTTGTATATATAGATGAACTGTTTTAGGACTTCCTTACATTTAAATCTGTTATCAAGGTCTGTTTGGTAATTGTTAGGCAAATAAATTTTAATCCAAGGACATTTGTGCATAAGTTCAGTACTTATTGGATCGGATTCCATTTCTGATGTTGGGTTCGGATTTGATCCCCGAAACCCATTGGCTCCGGGTCCGCTTGGATCCTGTTTTGTTTCCATGTGGGCTGTGTGTTTTCACTCTGGGCCGTCAGGCCTGTTTCCTTCTGGGCTCGTCCCTCTGTTCTAATCCGTGTGGATGTCTTGTGGGCTCTGTGATTTATTTGTGCGTGGCCCATTTGGTGTTGTTGGCTGTTGAAGTTGTAATTTGAATTATATAAGTTGGATTTTGAGAATAAAACTAGAACTTGGGAAAATAAAACTATAACTAATTAATGGCTTGACTGAATAAACTGAATATTAAAGTAAATGCTTTTGGCCGGAAAACAATTAAGTCGGATTCGAATTTTAATCATTGGCTTTTAAATGGGAGATGATTAAAATGTCCGCAAAACAATTTTTTTACAGATACTATGATATAATCAGACAATATATGATCTCAAACCCAAATCAATTAAACTAAGTTTTCTTTTCTTTTCCTTACTACTTAGTTAAAGTCTTTTAAATAAAGTTTATTTATTTTAGAAAGATTAATAAAGGAATTTCATACTTAATTAAAAAGTAATCACAATAATATTAAATCAAACTTCCCACACAATGATTTTATAAAACAAACTATAGCAAATTTATTCCAAGAATATTTCTTAAACTAACATTTCTGCACAACTAGTTCAGATGAAATTTTGTCAAATTGTTTCTAGAAAATAATTACTAAACTTAATATATTTTAAAACAGAATCCCTTCTCTAAAATCCTAGGTCCAACTCTTCTTAAATCAGAACCTGAATTCCCTTGTAAATGTCTAGGATTTAAGTTTGGTTTTGCACACAGTAACCAGAATGGGATAGATCGTTAGAATAGATTTTAACGTGTGAGTTTCGTTCGTCAGGTGCACCACAAGACTTCTCTGGATCGGTGGACGACTTCTATCCCGAACACGAGATTACAGGAGCTGGTCAGGACTTCACCAACCTTCCAGCAGAGTAGTTACTTCTGAACTCCACTTTTCCAGGTGTGGTAGTCTTTTTATGACCTGTGTGGATGTCTTTTGAGACTTTGTTATTCTTTAGAAAGGAACTATATTTATTATAGTTATCTTTAAAATGATCCCTTTTAAAATTGATAAATGCTTTCTCAATCAAAGTAAGAATTAGCAGTTAGTTAGTATGTAGTATTTTTAGTACCTTTTTCCAGGCGTGTCAATAAAGGTACTACCTAACGGCACTCCATTGGCAACATCCCGGTACCGTGCGATGCAGACCTCTGCCACTGATCATGGTTGAGGCCCCCGGAGAATTCAGGGCGAGTTATACTCGCGGGTAGTTATCTTAGGCACATATATTTTTAGCAAAACATAATTTTACTAGATTGTATCACGGCAGACCTTCGTGGTCCAGAGGTTATCCTCAATGGCACCCGAATACAATCATCACTTACAATATAAACTATTTCTGAAAACATACAATATTGCTAAACATTTTGTGACACTTGAATGACATTATTAATGTGGCTTTTTATATAAATACTTGTTCTAATCTTTTGAATAGCCTAATCCCAAAAGACTAGTTCACCTTACCACCACTGAGTATTCGCGTACTCAGCCCCACATCTTTGTTTGTGGAGCAGGTTCAGGTTTGATAGACTTAGTAGAGGAGCAATTGAAGATCAAGCCAAGCTGGAATAGTTTCTTTCCGTTGTGCATTGTTATTTTGTTTGTATGCTGGCTGGAAATTTTGATATGTAAATATTATAACCAGCCCTTCCTTGATGTATGAACAATACTTCCTTTATTATGTGATATTATTTGTGGATTATCTGTTCTGTGACACTGTTTATTTAGCCTTACGTGTGTACAGTAGAGTGTACACGCGTGGCGGGGCTGTCCATCTCGAATTATGGCTTGGTTCGGGGTGTGACAATATTGATTGGATGCATTTCCACAACAAGCTCTTAAAGGGGTGTCGATAAATCCTACAACAAAAATAGAGGGAAATAAGGATGTCAGAATTATATTTAACGGTTCACTATGATCGGCTTTGGCTTTTTTTCATTATTTATTTATTTATTTCTTGTCCTTTTTGTGCAAATTGGGGGTTTTTTTATTCATGTTAGTCCGTTGGAAACAAGCTCATTCACATACACCGCTAATTCTGGGTAAAGTTATCTGGTACAATTCCTGATTCAGTCAATATTCCTTTCCTAACAATTTAAAGGCTTCTCACCAACTTCTTGTCATATTAAGAGAGCACCCCAAGCAAGGGTACCAGAAACTTCTTGTCATATTTAGTAGTCCCATTTGACATCTTCCATAATTCAATTTTTCCAAATATAATACTATTGAAAGCTCAAAATAGGTATGTTAGTTTACTGCAATATATAAGTGGATAGGTAACTATAAATTACTAATTCTTCAATCAATCAATGCACCAATTTTGGACGCATAAATAGGTTAACCTCAAAAGGTGTACAAGCAAAGAAGGCTTACCAAAATGGTGTGGCGTCCTGATTATATTCATAATTGCATGATAGTAGTCGGCATAGATGAGCCTCACATGTGAATTCTTCTGTTGTAATTGCTTTACTGCTTTTAAGAGTTCTGAATTGTGGTGCCTTGATAAATCATTCAGGTCCTTGAGGCATCCTGTTTCAGGCTCATAGTCTTCTTTAGGTCTACTAGTGTTTTGTACCAGATTTGCAGGTATGCATCCATCTGGCAATATGCCCGGTATAACAACAGTCTTTGCACCTTGTTTGATTAGACTCTATGTAAGAAAATGATAATTTTTTATCTGTCCTTTTTATGAACCATACCAGGAATCATGATACATTAGAAGTCATGAATTGAGAAATAATATTGATTTGTAGTTCATCCTCATTAGCTTAAGTTATTCAGAGTACTCTTTCTTATGGTTAATTATCACAACTCACCAGTTAGCTTAAGTTAGCTTTGTCTATTTCCCTATTTCTTTCACATATAGAAATAGTTAGCATAAGTTAGCTTTGTCTATTTCCCTATTTCTTTCACATAGAATTTGTGAAGGCACAAATTAATCACCTAAGAATTTGTGCTCTTACAATAAAAAATTCAAAATTAATTCTAATACTTCTGCTAACCTGCTGTAGCATGTGATTATCTAGCAAAATGATCAGATAATGCAACAGTAAGTTGTAGTAACACAAAAATAATGTGCAAATTAAGTTATATACCTCAGCCGCAGCAGAAATTGTTTCAATGACCATAGGCACATAACCATACACTTGCTCAAGAGTTTTGCCACCAAACTTCATAAAAGAGTAGTCGTTCACTCCAAATTCGCCAAGAATAAACAATGACGTGCTAACATACTCCTGGCATTCTATAATACCAATGCAAGAAGTTCAATAATTGAAGCATCATTTGATTTACAAATTAATTAAGTTTAAAGATTAAACGTAGAACACTAACCTTCATAGCTCTTGCAAAGGGAAGGCTTTAAGTCAGCAAACCATCCGAGCTGAATGCTAAGGGATCTGTTGAACATGAATGGATTTGAGAGGTTGTTATTCACAAAGAATGAAAAATCCAATGCTGTTGCACCGGAGACTGCAAAGTTTGCACCTTGTTTGAAGCTTGAATTGTGCGCCAAATAAGGGGGCACCAAAGGTAGAGAAAATTTTTGAGCTATATTTCAAAAAAAAAAAGTTTAATTACGAACATAGTATATAATAAGAATGTATTAAGCAATTATATACGTAATTACGTATATAATGGACCAATGTATATATGTAATAGAAACGATAGCATTCCTCAGTCATTAATTCATGGCTTAATGCATTTTACTTTACACATACATCAAATTAGATTAGAATGATAAATATCAAATTATAAATAAAACCTGATAAATTTTAACGAAATTCGGATGACTCAAAAAGAAAAAAAAAAATTTAACATAACTAATTACCTAAGAAATCTAGGACAAATCTTCCATCAGACCAACGTCCAGTGGAGTGGTGAAAGAAGGTCTCCCCATAAGGGGGCATTGCAACCCATACGTCTTTCCAAACAGTGGTTGCTAGAACAACCAAGTTGCCGGTGTCGGCATAAGAGTCACCAAAGCTAAATATTGAGGTAAAGCTAAGTGAATCACGCTTACAATTTCCACGGCATGAGAGAACTAGGAACAAGAACAGAAGTAGGAGTCTCATTGCTTGAGGATTGTGCAGAGGCTAAATGAAGAGAACACAAATGATTATAATAATTAGTGACACAGACCTGCGCTGACTTTATTTTTATTTTTTTTATTTTGGAAAGAAGAATAGAAGTCCGATGGTTTTTGTGTGGTGCAAAAAAGAAGGGCGTGTATGTAGCGGAGAGCCAGAAAACGGTTCACATTCATGTATGGCTCCGTTTGGATGTGTTGAAAATAAGGTAGGAAGAAGGAAGAAGGGAAGAAATTTATTGGGAAGGGGTAAATTTATTGGGAAGTGTGTAATTTTTGTGAAGAGTTTGGATGGTTAAAAATAAATTTATTGGTAAAAAGTGGTAATTCCTTATTCCTTATTCCGGGAAGAAGCCATCCAAACGGAGCCTATATCTTATTTATTATATTATTACATATCTTAATATCCCATGCAATAATAATAATAATAATAATATTAATAATAATATTATTATTATTATTAAATGATGATGATATAAAAGCGAGCAAGGAGAGGTCAGAGGTGAAAGATATATACATCCGTCCTTTTTCTTTTAGGTAATACTAGATAGATAGAGGCTATCTAGTGAGCAACATCCGTTCTTTTTTTGGGTGTGTTTGGATGAGAGAAGAAGAAGAGGAAGAAGGAAGATGGGAAGAAAAAAAATTATAAACAATCCAAATTCTTAACAAAGTTACACACTTCCCAATACTTCTTCCCACTTTTTCCTTTCTTCCCTTCTTCCCACACCTATCCAAACGCAAAAATTGAGGTGTTTCTCCACCAAATTTGTGGGGATTTATGCAATTGCAAATTAGCAACGGGTGACAAAATGCTGTAAACTCTTTAATGGATGCGTATCGCCTACTTTAATTTCTATTAATTATTGCTACTTACACAATACAAGATGAAATGTGATGCAATCGGGTGGGACCATATTACTTTTAATTAGCAAGATATATGGATCTATCCCGGCTTCAAGTCACACATCACTGCATTTATAAATCAAGCGGGTCGAGTTGGATAGTTGGATAATGATGCTTAGGACCGTATACAGAAAATGCGCTCTTTTATTTAATTTTATTTTTAGTATTTTTGTTTTAAACAAAGTTAAAAAAATAACCAATAATATCCGATTTTTTTTTTTTGCTGTCTTTATCATAATATGTCGACATTATATCTCGTTTAAATATAACAACTAAACAGAAAAAAAAATAGATGTGAGAATTACGTAATAATATACAAAACATCTAAAAAAAACAAGTACTTCTATACAGAACGTAATGCTTGCTCAATTCTGTAATTAAAGAAATTTTGTGGGAAAAGACAGTGCTGTACAATTTTTTATTAATGATCGTGAGTTACAATATGTCATCACATAGTAAAATATTATGAGAAAAATATTCAAATTATAGAAAAGAAAAGGATTAACATCTGAAACGTATCAATTTTACAATAACTTTGAAAAGGTAGAAAAAATATATGTTCCCAAAATATTTGTTAGGATTAAATAAAAAGGACACAGAAGCTTTATTCCCCAGTTTTTTGTCAGACATGGTCCCCCAGTATCTCCTATTTAAAATCAACTGTATTTTCCTCTTAGAGTGTTCTTAGAAATGATATATCATATATGCCCTACATTTCCTCTAATCTACAGAGTGTAATTTTTTTTGTGTTTAATATGAGGTAGGTCCGTCGACATTGTTCGATATTTTAATTTTTGTCGTTATTCTAACTGCTCCATTAATTTTAATTTTAAATAAGATACATTAAGTTAGATGGAACGGAATTAATAGATAGAAGGAACGTCATAGATTTATCCCACAATAAAGCAGCATTACTCTCAATTTGTGAAAACGCATCCATTAATGTCTCATTAATTTAGCTGTTAAGTGTTAACTCATCTATCCTTCTTGATGTCAAAAATATAATGAAGATATCTATATTGAATAATTTCCAAATAAATCCTATATAAAAATTAACATTTTATATTAGTGTACACGAGAGGATAATACTAGTCGCGAAGAGCAAGTAATATTGGGGGATCGGCATAAGGACCTCTGAGCCAACTAGACGCAATGTACCGGTATGCAGCCTCTGTCATGTGTGCGCCGTCCCAACTGACATATGTCGATGGATCTTGACATGCACTCACTCCTGGCATGCCACACGCTTCTGTTAAGTTTATATTGTATTGGTTATTTCCATTTCCACAACAAGCCATTAGAGGCGCTCGAATAAACCCTGTAAGTAGTATTTCAAAATCTGATTTATTCAGTAATTTAAGTCTCAAGCATTACTATTCTAGGTAGTTCAAAAGAAGTGTTTAGTGTATGATAAAACATATCATATGCAATACAGGGGTGCTAAAGGCTATTAATTACGATTTGAAGAAGATAAGCTTACCGAAACGCTCTGGAAACAGCAGGAAGTCGATTGTGAGGCTGTAGTAGTCGGTATAAATAAGTGCTATGTGAGGGTATCTTAATCGAAGCTTTGTAATTTCGAAGCGAAGTTTTATATTATGACTCCTATGTAGCTCGTTGAGTGCCTTTATGCATCCTGTTTGAGGCTCATATGCATCTATACTGGCATTCATGTTTATTGCTAAATTTATGGGAGCACACCCGGCAGGCCAAGTTCCAGGTATCACAATAGCGGTAGCACCTTCATTTATCAGCATCTGTGTAATTAATAAGCTTATTGATTTATTTCAAGTTATGTTGGAAATAATAATGCAAACTGGCATTCACATAAAATCTCTGTATTGTCTGTGTCACTAAATATGACCAACTGTGTAGCATCATCGTTTGCCGGCCAGAGATGCAGGTTTGTATATGGTTATTATTACGTAGGTACATTGTAACATGAGCATACTATGCATGATCAGCTTGTGCAACTGCATCTTTTTTTTTGTCTTGTCTCAATGAGGTAATAGTCCAAGTACATGTAAATGGTCAAAAAAAATATATATATATTAATAAATAAGAGTTAAAAAATTGACAATAAATAATTAACATAGAATCTTGATATGTAACTAACCAGTTCAGGATTTCCATACGTAGCTACCACAAATCAACAACTAGACTGAGCATGTTACTGTAAATTATCAAAATAATGGTAATGTACTTGTTATATAGAGATTAGAAAAACCTGCCTCCACAGCTGATGAAATGACGCTGATGACATGAGGCACATATGCCATCGTTTGTTCAACGCTCCATCCAAAAAACAACATATATGCATAGTCATTTCCTCCAATCTCTCCAAGCACAAATAGGGATTTACCAAAATAATCCCAACAATCTGCAATATATATATATATATGAATTATGCGAACAAAATTATCCCTTAATCAATCTTTGTAAGTCAATGAAAGTTGAAGTGCGAAATGAGATGTGATTTTTAACCTCCTGGTGTGCTGCATAAAGAGGGCTTCAATTCATCAAACCAGCTAAGCTGGACTCTTAGCGAAGAATTAATAATATCACGGCTGGTGAGGTTGTTCTTCACAAAGAACTCAAAGTCCAGTGCTGTCGCTCCCGAAACAGCGAAATTTGCTCCTCGAGAGAAACTCTCATTGTGTGACAAGTATGGTGGCAAAAATGGAAGTCCCATTTCATCAGCTATAGTTCACAATAATAATAAAATATATATATTAAAGCAGCAATGGGATTTTATTGATACGTATAAAAGAAAAAGAAAAAAAGCAGTCAATAAAGATAACAAACTTCAAGTACTGGCAAGTGTGACCATTGACCAACCATTAATAGTGGTCAAAGTGGGCTTATAACCATGGTATTTTTTTTCTTTTGCATTCAAGAATTGGTATTTACCTATAAAATCAATAACGAGTCTCCCGTCAGAGCACCGACCATTTGGTCCATGAAAGAAAGTCTCTCCGTAAGGTGGCTTACTTGTCCATATGGTAATATTCAGTACAGGCGAAGCAAGAACCGCAAAGTTGCCAGTATCAGCATATGAGTCGCCGAAGCTAAAGATGGCATTGACATGCTTAGTGCGAATAAGAGGAAGTGCCTTTGCAACAAAGGAGAATAGTAAGCATAGGAGAGAGAACTGAGGAGACGACTTCATTGCATGAGCAGAGCAAAAACAGAGAGGCGCAGTGAAATGTAAATAGAGACATGTGATTGGACTGTCAAAAAATTTATTTACTACCATGCAAGACTATCAGTATCAAGTAAGGACAGTTTGAAGTTATGCCATATTTATTAATTGGTTGAGTTAAACAGAGATATGGTCTGTACTATCTCACTTCTCAGTCCTCTTTTTTTTTTCGATTTTTGTAAAGTTAATAGACTTCAAGCACATAAAATTAATACTGATGACTTACAAGCTCATAAATGCTTTAACTGTTATGATCCAGCTGGATTCTCAGAAAGCTGCAACTACAGAGAGGGATGAAAGAACTGTAGAAGGGTAAGGAAATGGTTTGAAACCTAGATTCTGCCTAAAATTATAGGTCCCAATCGCGGGAGCGTATCCTCTACCAACTTTTTGAAGTTGGTAGAGGGCCAACGTTTGACCCGAGCCGTTAGATCTAATCTCGACGGTTAAAATTTTTCGGGCCTATCAATTTAGGTTACATGCACGGGGCTCCCTTAACCATTGAGATTAGATCTAACGGTCTAGATCAAACGTTGGCCCTCTACCAACCATAAATGGTTGGCAGAGGATGTGATTCCCCCAATCGCGGGCGGTGGGCTCCACTCCTTTCATTTGCAAAAATGGGCGAAAATAGAGTACATTTAGGCCCAGAATTTAATGTTTCAGGCTCACTCATATCTAGGGCTGTCAAACGGATACCGTTTCAACGTTTTCCGTTCCGTTCCGTCCGAAACGGAACAGAAACAGAATGGTAAATGACTTACGTTTTCAGAGACGGAACGGAAACGGAACGGGTTGAAATGCACGTTAGTGTTCCGTTTCATCAAAAATGACTGAAATTAATGGAAAATATGCTGAAATCAGTGCAAAATAAGTAGCGGAACAGTTAACGAAACGGAAAAGTGTTCCGTTTTACGAAACGGAACAGAAACGGAATGGTTTTTTATTACGTTACCAGAAACGGAACGGAAACGAAACTGGCATATACCGTTCCGTTTCTAAACGTTTGACAGCCCTACTCATATCTAATACTTGGGCCAAACTTCTAAATTTGGTTTATTTTGGTTATTACGAGGAGCACATTCGGTCTGGGAGTATCTGAGAACTTGTAGTTGTACATTAAGCTATGATGCAATCAGATGTGAAGTATCCGTCTCCATTTCTTTTGGAGTAATGCTAGAATCAAATATATAAAACGTCCAACACGATTCGAAAAAGTCAACTGCAAGGTTTTAAAATGCGATTTGTGCGGTTTAGCGGTTGGATGGTGATTTAGTGTTTATCGGTGATGCAACGGCGATAAAACGGATAAAACCGCGATATAGCGGATAAAACGGTTGTGCGGTGTGAAAAAAAATTTAGATAAAACAGAAAAAACGGAGTTTTTTAAAAGCTTGGTCAACTGTTAAAATTTTAAACGGTCGATTCGAACCGCTCAATATGATCTCTATATTAAAATATTCTTGAAAAATTAAATTTTATATTTTTTTCAATTTGGAGGGTTCATAACTTTTTAGATTAAACATATTCAAAATTTTCAAAAAGTAGTAAAAAATTTGAAAAAAAAATATTAAATTTGGTTCCAATGGAGATTTTATTATGGAGAATAATTTGAGCAGTTTGGATTGACCATTTTAATCTCAAAAATTAAAATTTTATCATGTTAGACACTAGCCACTCCCATCCTTTTGAGATGGTAAAATGGATTCATTATTATTATTTTTTTAACCAAGATCATTTATTTAGAGAGTCATAACTCAATCAATAATTTGACTTTATTAATTATCTTTTTGCAGCGAGAATTGAAAATGCTGTCATTATCAAATCCATACAATTTGGTCTTGCGCAATAATTATTCAAATTATTTGATTTTTATATGGAATGTGTTTTTGACATGAGATCTTGCAACCAAAAAAAAACAGCACCAACGTCATTGGTTCAAAACCGATAAAAGTAGGCTAGAAATTAATGTAACCAACTGTTTTTCAAGGAAAAATATTGAAACCAACAAGCCTAAGAAATTAAAAGTTTCTAATCGAAAATAACTTCTATTCAAGAGCCTTTGTTTAAATTTGAGATCCGACCTTATATATCTTCTTTATTTTTTACTTTAAAAATAATGTTGGAAGACTCAATGGGTTTACGGTAAAAGAAAAAAACTATGTCAAGGCGAGCTCATCTGCACCGTTAACTTTAATCCAAATTCGCTCCAGATTTAGATCTAATGGTTTGAAAGATCACAAAATTTCTCCTAGTGACACAAATTGTGTTAGAAGTTGTGAAACGGGCAAAATCCTGCTAAAAATAGTGAGTTTTAATTTCCAAAGGCTCCGTTTGGATGGATGCAAGGATAAGGGAAAAGCTTATTCCTACTTTCAAATTTATTATAAACAATCCAAACTCTTCGTAAAATTACACACTTCTCAATATTTCTTTCTTTATTCCTCTTATTCGCACGCCATCCAAAACGGAGCCAAAATGCCGTCCACAGAATTTCTGATGCAAGTGCAACACATACGGACCTACGCACGTGGTCGGACCAATACAAAGCGCTTGCATCCAGTTGGAGGATGATGCGTGTTTTCCACCAGACGACAGAGCAGAGAATTATTTAGGAAAAAGAAAAAGAAAAAAGAGAAAAGGCGTTCTATTAGTTGGCAATTTGGCATCTCCAGACTCCAGTGCATCAGAACATCAGTATGACTTTTTTCATAGCAAACCTTGTTATTTTTTTTTTCCTTTTTTGAATTCATAGTAAATCTAGGTTAACTCAGACACCGTAGTTTTTTTCCCCTCACTCTTGCTCCTTCTCCATCGCATCATCTCTTCGTCTC
The DNA here is from genome assembly GCA_028095005.1 of Rhynchospora pubera. Lineage (NCBI taxonomy): Eukaryota > Viridiplantae > Streptophyta > Magnoliopsida > Poales > Cyperaceae > Rhynchospora > Rhynchospora pubera. Next base: position 179,409,702 of record CM051462.1, read on the forward strand.
ACGTCACCCTCGCACCCACCCTTTTCCTCTTGTCATCCTTTCGCACTCGCACGAGCAATGTGCCCCTCTGCCATCCTTCTATCTCAGTCATTCACCTTGACGACTTTAGATAACTATAACATTCAGACTGATAAAAAATAAATAACTGATCGTTTGAATGACCACAAGACATTTTAAACTAATAAAGTGGACATAATCTAAATGGGGTCGTTTGGATACATCCCAAATTCCGGGAATAAGCAATTCCGGGCATAAATTTTAATATAAACAATCCAAACTCTTCACAAAATTACACACTTTCCAATAAATTTATGCCTAGGAATAGCAAATTCCCCCAATTCCTAAGCGATCCAAACGCCCCCAATAAAACTAATTACGTGGCCTATTATCAGTCCAACAAACATACTTTGGCAGATTGTTATAAATCCTAATTTTCTATCAGCAAGGACCACTTCTCTTTGCTTTGGTTGTCGTTCAACATCATTATAAAAGCAAACTGTTTTTGAGGTGCAATTGTAAGAAGAAAGGGATATAACTAGTGATTCTGACTATTGATTTGGCTATGAATTTCCCACATCGATCGAATTGTATATTTCTGTATTGCATATATAGTCCAGGTTCGTGCTGGAAGGTGATTCGTCATAAGGTGGAAAAAGTAAGAGAGGAAGGACCGGGGCATTTTAGTACTAAATTTCAAAGATTAAAATTTCTGAATTAATACATCATTTAAATTAATAAAAAGAATAAGTGGCTCTACAAATGAAGATTAGCAGGATAAATGAACAATATTAAAGAATATGAGGGTATATGGCTGATTATTCAAGATTTGAGGGATACATATGGCTGATTTTTCCATTTAATAAATTGGATTTAAACTAGATAAATAAACTTTAAAATGACTGCAACATTTAAACTAATCATCTTGACATAAACTAAATAAATGAACAATTAAGTACTTTAAAATAACAAATTGGACATTTACACTAAATAACTGCACATTTGGACGCATTTAGTCTAATTATAATAAACTAAACATTTAGACTAATAGACTAGACATTTAAACTAAATAAATGAACTTTTAAAACTGCAACATTTAAAATACTAAACTGGCCACTTAAGTTAAATCAAGAAATAATATTTAACTAAAATATTTAAAGTAATAAATAGGACATTTAATTAAACTAAATAATTGCATATTTTATAACTGCATGGTTAGATGCATCTAAAGTTCTAAACTAATATAATAAATTGGACATGTAGAACAAATAAACTGATATTTATATTAAATAAATGAACATTTAGACAATTACAATACTAAACTAGTAAACTGGACATTTAGACTAAATAAAAGAATGATTAAATAACTGCATGATGAATGATGAAGAGGAGACAACAAGGGCAGAGAGAAGGGATGGGGAGTAGGAGCAAAGTGGAGGGAGGTCAGAGAGGAAGGAAATAGAGATGGAGGGATTAAGAGTAGAGGGCCGAGACGAAAGGGCGAATGAGAGGGGGTAAAGGAATCAATAGAGATTGAGGGTGAGGGTGATGGTAAGGGAGCGAAGATGGCGATAGCATGATTGCAGTAGTTAATCAGATTTTTATTTTTTTTTTATAACATAGGTTCTATCACTCATAAACCTATTCTAGCCAACATTCGCGGTGAATGTCCGGAGTTTTTTTTTTTTTTTTTTGAAGGATTTCGTTATAAAAAATTTGAAAATAAATATACTCTCCGTGAATCGAACCAAGGACCACATGGTTGGCGGAATAGAGCAAAATCACTGGCCCAAACAATCCACCTTGAATGTTCGGAGTTTCAGTGGTCAACCTAAACTGTTCATTGCATTCTCTATATTAGAATCTTGTTGGAGACCAATTTTTTTTTTTAATTTGTTTCTTTGAATTATCTGAAAATTATTATCATTGGAGGTCCAGAATTATTTGGTTGATTTTTTTTCAAATATAAAAAAATGAGGAATTTTAAAAAATTACAAATTTTGCCAGTAATGAGATTTTAATGTAGAGAACAATTCGAGAGTTTTGATTAGTTGCTGAAATCCAAAAAATTCATATATATTCGCAACTAACGGGCTCATCCAACTGATTTAAGTTTATCTCTTATTTTTTAGATATATTTTTTTCTGTTGTTTTATTATTCCTTTTATTTTTTTTAACTTTAAACTTTTAGCTCAGGGTTAAATTATGTACATATTCTATTTTTTATTTAATTTAATATAAAGATGGGGAGATGGGGTCAATTCCTATCAACGGGATTTATCCGGTGTCCTTCGTGAGCTTGCTGCTTATATAGTACTATGCATCGTTTGCTGAGATAACAACAAAAGTATCTCAACAAGAGGAAAGAACACAAGCGATCAATATGTCAAAACAAGATAAATCAATGACATGACATTTTTTTTGTCCCCAGCAATTAGTCTTCCTTCAAAATGGAATCACTAAATTAATGGTTCAAGTTCAACATTGCTCGCCCCAAGCTGGCGGTCTAATATTTGATGAGAAACTAGATATAAATGTAAGAAATCATTCCAATAAATATGGAAGCAATTTTTCTTTGTTTGCAAATTTTATTTCTGTGCGGTAAATTGCAATATAAATCGAACAAATTCCTGTAATTTTGTTGAAATTTCTCACAAACCTCAATAAATAAAATATATTGTTATGTGTGTTCAGTCTAAAATGAGTCGATCTCCCTGCTACTTGGAATTATTTTACTTGCCTATCCTTCCTTTTTATAAAATAGCACTACTATCTCATATTTAAAAAAATTTAATAACACGTATATGTGCGATTACATACATGAGTGTAGTGGATACAAAAAAAAAAAAAAAAAACTAGATGAAAGATACATTTGAACACATATTTCCAGGATTGCCTTGTGAATATTTCTTTGGTAGTCCGTATTTAAACCTTTGAAAACACTAGCTAGTGGTTTCCACCTAGAATTGGTGGATCTGCATAGCGACCCTTAAGCCAGCCGGCGGCAATGTAACGGTGTGCACTCTCCGTTAAATGCACGCCATCCCAGTGGACATATGTTGATGGGTTTTCACAAGCATTAACACCTGGCATACCGCAGATCTCAGTTAGGTTCCAGTTGTAGCGGCCACCTTTTCCACAGCAAACTCTGAGTGGGGATTTAGTAAACCCTGAAACCATTAAAAGAAAAACATACAATCAGATTACAAATCAACTGAACTTTTTTTTTTTTTTTGAACTTCTCTCTAGTTCATTAACCCTATTGTACTTGCAATTAGACATGTCACTGTAACAGACTAACAGGGCCTGATTTCAATAAAGGAATCGAGTAACACATTATATTAGGCATATATTTTATCACTCATAAGACTTGTTATTTTACCAAAGAGTATCTTTTACCATAGTGTTTTGAAGACTTGACAAGTTTGAGAACTGGCATATAATAATCAGCATATATGATCTTGATGAGGGGATATTTGCAACGGAGCTGTTTTAATGACTCTTCCAAGAGGGCATTGTGGTAAAGTGCCAAATAATTATATTTTTTCAGGCAGCCTGTTTCCTCTTCATAGTCATGTTTGTGGTGGCTGGCATGGATCGTCAGGTAAAGTGGCACACATCCAGTTGGCAATTGTCCAGACACTGCAATATTAACTGCCCCTTTGCTGATCACATGCTGTGCAAAAGCATAGAATCCGAGTTGAAGTTTATTACCATATTTAATTGTTTATTAATTCATCTTTTTCCTTTTGACCTTTTCATCTACAACTTTTGTGATTATTTATTAAAATGAGTTTTTAGTGGATATCAAATATTGATTTCAGTCCATGTTGTCTAGGTCATCAATTACACAGTGCACCCATCCCTTGGTACCTTATAATCCTGGTACCATGTACCTTTCTATAACATGAACTAACCCCAGCAGGCCCCTACAAATCTTTTTAGCCTCCTACAGAACCGCTTTTCTGTAGTTCACAAATTCCCCACAAATCTTGAATATTAATGTTTTTCATTAATTTATTCATTGATTTATCTGATTTATGATAAATTGCATACAATTTGGATCGGAGTGTCAAGTCAGGACTAAATCTGAGCAATACTAGCAGAGCTTAGCTATTTAAAAGTATCTTGCCAGCATTCATTAGAATTATTAAAATCATGCTTTGCTTGTTGCCTTTACCAGAAAATGTTAGATGATGAGTCAGAGAGTTATATAAAATATTGCACATAATGTTACTAATGTACCTCAATAGCCAATGAAATGGTCTTGATGACCTTAGGAACATAGGCCAAAACATCGTGCAAACTCCTTCCTCCTTGAAGTATATAGGTATAGTCGTTGGCACCGAACTCACCAAATAAGAACAAGGACCCACTAAAATAAGCCTTGCACTCTGACAAACAAAGTAAGACTGAGTACTAATGCAACTAACATAGTACATAGAACTTGCAATGCATTGTGACTTCTGTGTCCAATTAGATACCTTTTTGTGACTTGCATAGAGAAGGCTTCAATTCATCAAACCATCCTAGCTGAAAATTAAGTGAACTATTTAACAATTTTATAGTTGTCAAGTTGTTCTTCACAAAAAATGCAGTTTCAATTGTGGTGGCTCCGGCAACAGCAAAATTTGCACCATGAAGGAAGCTTTCATTCTGACCAAGATATGGGGGAACCAGAGGAAGGCCGAGTCTTTGAGCTAGAATATTAATTACAACAAGGTAAAAGTTCATTTGTGAATATATATAATAAGTTAATAACAATTAAATCATGGGCTACAAAATTTTGACAGATAGTTTGGATGGACTTATCAACTTAGCAAGGAGAGTAGTACCTATGAAATCCACAATCAATCTTCCATCAGAGCATCGACCTGTTGGGTAGTGAAAGAAGGTCTCACCATAAGGCAATTTATTTATCCATATCTCTGGAACAGTCGGGGTAGCCAGAACCACATAATTACCAGTGTCAGTGTACGAGTTGCCGAAACAAAATAACGACGTGTAATTGTTGCTGTCATGTCTGGCATGGCAATGAAATGAGAAAAAGAGGATGAGAGACAGAAGAAAAATACTCATGTTTTATGAAGTGGGAAAATAATTGATGTATGAATGTTCAAAATGAGTGCATGTGCTTCACTGCAGAACTTTAGAAATCTCTGAAGGTCAAAATAAAGGCAGCGTTATCCTTAGAATCGATGGTGGATAAAATAATAATCACCTTATGTGCTTTCATTCTCAAAGCATCTACTTGTTGACTTTGTCTGCACAATTTGAACAAATATAAGAATACAAAATTCATGAAAATATGTGCTTGTCACTATAAATCTTAATCTTCTCCAGTGGGTGAAATGGTTAAAAAAGAGCAAGAGAAAAAATATATATATAAAACTATTTAATTAAGAATTGATGCTAGTGACCAACGGTTTTAAGGGAAACAAGCCAACAGCAAACAATAAATGCCACAATAACCCCAAGAAGAAATATTGTATTACGGTACTTGACGTGGCCAAGTAGTAGTAAATATATGTTGTTAAGGGATACACTAAAAATAAAATTTAACAACTCATTTTCATCATTCCCTGTCAGCTTCATGCTGATTGAAGTTTAATACTTATGTAGTTAGTTTGTGAAAATATTTGCTTTCTACATGAAAAGTTAATTGTAAGTATTGAACATTTCTATTGTAAGATTTGATATATGTGAATAAATTGTTAGGAACAAAGAGAAAGTTTATAAGGTTGATTTGCAAGAAAGAAGAATATTGGATAAAAAAAATTGAGAACAGTGTAACACTGCTTTTCGCCACTATTTATTTGTACTTGCAAATAATTCTTTGAAAAATAATATAATGAATCACATTAAAATATCACAAAGAATGAAAAAGACAAAAATATGACAACAAAATAGACAAAAAGACAAAAAAAAATAGAAAGAGACATAGAAGTAAAATAAAACACATTAAGCAATGATAACATAAAAAATAAACAAAAATAAAGAAATCCAAAGAAAAAGTTGAATAGATAAGAACAAATAAAATATTTTCAATTGAACATTTACTAATATAAGAAAATTATTGACTACAAAGCAATATAAATTGAAGTTGAAACAAATAAGAACCCAAAATGTGGCATTGTAGTTTAAACTAGTGGTGAACTGACAATCATCTCTTTTATAATACTTACTAGTCCCATTATATAAGAATAAAAAGAACATCCATCATTCTCCTAGAATGCAACATGTGCTCAAAGAAAAATTAGTCTCACATATTTTCGTGGATTCTATAATTCAGTTTTGATGTATAAACTGGATATTTTGAGTAGAGATTTGTAGTTTTGGATAAAGTCCACAGTAACATAGCTTAAGAAGGACATAATAAAATTATGCATGGAATATACCAAAGCTCAAGCAGCCAAGGTGGTATTATTATAAGGTTAAGAGCAAAAGAACCATTCCAAACTTTTTATTCTTACAGCTCAAAGTTCCTAATGATTAGTGGATCCTGAAAAAGCATTCTGGCCAGAAAATTTAATCAAAGAACATAATTTTCATAAACTACATAATAACTATTTACTGGATAAATGATGCTACAAAATTATTAGTAGTACTGGTATGCATTCTGAGGTTTTTAGTAATTTATAATAGCAATGAATTGGAAATTTTCATGTGTATCATAATTAAGAACAGATATTGACACATAACAGTAACAGCTATTACTTCACCTTAACAACCAAAGAACTGAAGAACTTGGCTTAATGCCAAAACAGATCCAACTTGCTTCTTTCAAAAAATCAATGACCAAAAACCCAAGTTGACATAATTAATCTGGCCTGTATCAGACTAGCCCTAAACCTAAATTACCATGAACCTGACTGACCCTTAACTAGACCAGAATGGGAAACTAAACTACCTGACAGGACAGCTTCACCTACTGAATATGACAGTTTTTATCGAGTTCAAGCTTAAAAAAAAAAAAAAGAAAGAAAAGTAATAACTGGTTATCGAGTTCAAGCTTAAAAAAAAAACTTCAATCTGAGTTGTTGCATTGTGTTAATCTCCAATCCAAATTTTATTTTTAGCTAGATGGCAATGCAATCTATCTGGTTAACGACTTCTCAGCTCACAATTATTTTCAAGGTGTTTTATATCCAGCAAACAATTATTAAGATAACGAACCAAAACAACCGAAATTTGAATCCAACTAAAATCCAACCTGATTTCTGCCCAGTTTCAACCACAAGCTTGTACCATGCCTATTTTCTAAATTATTTGGACAGCCAGGAGACACTTAATGGTGGAAACAATGAAAACAGAATTAGAATAAAAAAATTTGGTGAAATTCATTCCACAAATTATTTTCTACAGTCTTGTCGGAAATTGAGAATCATTCGGATTATTTGACAAACTTGTTTGGTAGCAGACAGTAACAGTAAAAATACCCCATCAAATTAAGAAATTATAGCCTCAGCTCTCTTTTTCTCTGGTTAAAAAAATGGGAATTTCATGAAATTGAGATTTAGAATCAGTAATTAAGCTTCAATTTTGTAAGAAAATATAGAATTGGGATTTGGGTTTTAGCTATTAAGCATCAACGCTATTAACTTTTTCAGGTCAGTTCCTACTTTGACTACATTCCATTACTCAGGTCCCCTTTAATTGGCGCTAAAATTCACAAAAGATACATAACAAAATCAGGAGACTTTTCACAAATTTGTAACAATTAAAGCAATCAGAGCTAGATCCACCTTAGCGAGCATAACAAAACTGGAGGGAGAAAGAGAGAGGGACGAAAATACCGGTTGGCATTGCTATGAGCTTAGTCTATTCGAGGCACGCGCGAGAAGAAAAAAAGAGCAAAGGAAAGGGAAACGAGAGAGAGAGAGAGAGACAGAGAGAGGGGTGGAGCTGGAATATCATAATGTGGGGGTAAAAAAAAATAAAGTTATTATAGGTAAAAAATAGTTCGCCGCACGAAAGGTTATGCAGAAGTTTTATATAAAATCCTTATTACTCTTGAGCCGTTTGCACGGTATGGGAATAAAAATTTTAGAAAGAAAATATTAGAAAGTGTGTAATTTTAGAAAAAGTGGAAAGATCTTATTTTGAGAATAAGAAATGTTGTTTGGATGATGAGTTAGGAATAAACAAATTGATATTAATTTCAATAAATTATTAAAAATTATTATTTTATTATTAAATAAAGTGCTAATTAAATACCACATAAAATTTCATTTAGTTATTAGTATTTAGCTAATTTTGTTGAAATTTTGTATATATAATTGTTGAAAAATTGTTATTCCTAGAAAAAAAATTATTCTTTTACTTATTTCTAATTTGTTTGGATATTTAGAAAAAAACTATTTCTAGAAAAAAAACTATTTTTTTTATTCCTAAGCAATCCAAACGATCTCTCAGTATTTTGTGATCTTAAGGATTTTATACGGATTATTTGCATAGCCAAACCACTGCTAGATAAAAAAAAAACGGGAAATTGGGAAAAAACGTACAAAGCATCACGATAGGTTGCACCGCGACGTACGCAGAAAATACAAACTGGCCAATCTTAACAACAGTTCTTGCTGATTTTCTTGGGTCTTTTCTTTGGAGGTTACATTAAATGGTTGCTACCGCTACAAGTTTTTTCGCTGTTTACTCCCTCCTTTTTCGCAGTTTTTTTATAAACGGAGGTGACGGGAAGGAAGCTTAAGCATTTTACCCTACTCCAAACTTTTTGGTGAGACGATGGGAAAGAGGGTCCGGAAAGTGTGAATTTGCGGAAAGAAATTGTGACCCCTGTTTTTGCGGTGTACACGACGGAATGGAAGCAAGGAAACCAAATTCTTCTTCCAATACTAGTATACTACCCTTCAATCCTGCTCCCTTCCCTATGAGACCGGGTCCCACCACGAATTTCATTTCCCTCCTTTTTTTTCCCAAGTTCCCGCCAGATTTAGCATCGGTAATTCATATTATATACCTCCAGATTTACTTTTCTCTCTCATCCTTCACCTTTGCTGGTCCAGTCCCACCACATCACCTCTTTAATTATGGAAGAACTGTAATATCCAAAATTAATTCTGCTCAATCTACATAGATTGATTTTCCAAAATCTACTCAATTTACTTGGATTGATTTGGTCCATTTTAGAATTATGAGAAAATTGATTACTGGTACACGAGATCTCAGGATTGTCTACTGAGATGATTTTTCAAGAAGCTTTTACTTTTCCTTATTTATTCTTAATTAGTTTTCTTTTTTTGTTAGATGTTAGCACTTTCAAAGTTTAGGTATCAGCAAATGCCAAAGCTAATGTATCAGCTGATTTCTATCATAACAATTGAACAGTTGATGAAAAATAATAACTAATTTCTTCATTTTCATATAGTGAAAGAAGGTTGCCCCAACAAGCTTCGGTTAGAGAGAGAGATACACAGGAAGGAAAAGGACAGGTAATTATTAGCCTTATTCTTTGACAAGTAAGCAAACTTATTGTACTTTCAAGTTATCCTTCTAAGTTGCTACAAAGATCCGCTTGTTTTGAGTAACATCATGCATGTTTTTGAGCTATTGGTTATATATTATAATTACGAGTGGAATAGCAACGGTTTGAAATCTGAACAATGCTTAATGCTTGCCTTTCTTGTGTACTTTTGTCATGGTATAGATTTGATTGCAAATGTACTACTGATTCAATATCTATCTATGAATATAAATTTTATATATATATCATTTTTTATATTCTATCAGGAGAAGATGCAGACTAAAATTGTCTCGAAGTATACTTATGCCGCGCAGTCATGCATGTTAAAAATAGAACGCATGAATTTGGATTTTTGATGATGAGAATTTTCTATTATCTGATCTTAATCGGGTGTACTTTTACATAAGGCTTTACATGTCTATTTATAGACTAAGTTGCAACGGTAAAAAAAATGACCGTTGTTATATCCCTAACGGTAAAATAAAGAAAAGTAGCAACCCCTTTTTAAGAATAAAAAAAGGTTGGAGGGCTATTTAACAAAAACGCCAATGATGATTGTTCTAAGATTACTGGTCTCTAATTATCTCTATTCTCAACACTCCCCCTCAAGCTAGGCATGTAGATATCGTACAAGCCTAGCTTGCTTCCAATATCGTCAAAAAACTTCTTGCTTAATCCCTTGGTGAAAATATCCGCCAATTGTTCTTGACTTCGAACGAAAGGAGTTTCAATCTCTTTGGCTTCAATTTTTTCTCTAATGAAGTGACAATCCACCTCTATGTGTTTAGTCCGCTCGTGAAAAACGGGATTTGCCGCAATATGTCTTGCCGCTTGATTGTCACAAAACATTTTCATTGGCTCTTTATTAGCAATATTCAAATCGGCAAGTAGTTGCTTAATCCACGTCAATTCGCTTGCGGTGGATGCCATGGCTCGATACTCTGCTTCCGCGCTTGATCGTGCCACGACATTTTGTTTCTTGCTTTTCCATGTGACTAAGTTTCCGCCTACAAATGTGCAAAAGCCGGTAGTTGATTTCTTATCGAAACTTCCGGCCCAATCTGCATCGGAATAGCCACATATTGCATTAGTACCATTTCTCCTCATCCAAATTCCCTTTCCGGGAGAACCTTTTAGATATCTTAAAATTCTATTAATGGCATCTAAATGAGGTGTTCTAGGTGAATGCATGAATTTACTAATTTGACTTACGGCAAAAGATAGGTCCGGCCTTGTAACGGTTAGGTAAATTAATTTTCCTACAAGTCTTTGGAAATGGCTTATGTCTTTTAATGGTTCACCTTTTTCATTATCAAGTTTTTCATTCATGTCAATTGGAGTTTTGGCCGGCTTACAACCTAATTTACCGGTTTCCTTAAGCAAATCAAGAACATATTTTCTTTGGGATATAAATAGCCCTTTTGAAGAATGAGCAATTTCTATCCCTAAAAAATATTTTAATTTGCCTAGATCTTTAATATCAAACTTATGTTTTAAGTCATTTTTTATCCTATCAATTTCAAATTGGTTATTGCCGGTTATGATTATGTCATCGACATAAACTAAAACCGCGGTGGTACCATTGGTATTATGCCTAACAAACAATGATGTATCGGCTCCACCTTTTTTAAAATCACAAGATAATAAAAATTGAGAAAGTTTGCCATACCATGCCCTTGGAGATTGCTTTAATCCATAAATAGATTTTTTTAACCTACACACAAGGTTAGAAATATTCTCTTTTTTGTGGCCGGGAGGTAATGACATGTAAATTTCTTCTTCAAGATTTCCTTGAAGGAATGCATTTTTAACATCCATTTGATGCAAAGTCCAATTATTATTTACCGCTATAGAAAGAAGTATCCTAACGGTATTCATTTTGGCCACCGGTGCAAAAGTTTCATGGTAATCTATACCATAAGTTTGGGTATACCCTTTGGCCACCAATCTAGCTTTATACCGTTCTATGGTACCGTCGCTATGGTATTTAATTTTGTACACCCACTTACAACCGACCGGTTTTTTCTTTTTTGGTAATTCACAAAGTATCCAAGTTTGATTTTTTTCTAAGGCATGAAGTTCTTCTTCCATTGCCTTACACCATTTTGGATCCTTTTTTGCTACCTCATAATTAGTTGGTTCCACAATTTTGGATAAAGAATTTAAAAAGGCATAATGTTCACGAGATATATTATCATAAGAAATGTAATTTTGAATTGGATATTGTACCGAATAAGTAACAAAATCCCTTAATCTTATGGAAGGTTGAGGTTGTCGACTAGATCTTCTCAATGGCATATCTTGCTCTTGAGTTTCGTCATCCTCCTCAATATGTTCTTCTTGATCGGTTTCTTCAAGTTCTTCATTTTCATTTTCTTCGTTTTGTAAGCTTCCTTCACTTTCTTCTTGTGTTTCTTCACCTACAATATTTCTCAATTCTCTTCGAAACTCATTTGTTTCGACGTTAGTAACACAAGGATATATAAAATCATTTGGAAGAATTTTTTTAACATTGTCTTCACTATAATTTTCATAAAACGGTTCGTTTTCAAAAAAACTAACGTCTCTAGAAATGTAAAGTTTTTTATTTTTTGGGTCGTAACATTTGTATCCCTTTTTTTCGGAAGAATACCCGACAAAAATAGTTTTAATTGAAGTAAAATCAAGTTTATCAATTCTTTGATTGTGCACAAAACATTTGCAACCAAAAACTCTTAAATGACTAATATCTAATTTTCTACCATAAAGAATTTCTAAAGGGCTTTTAAAATCTAAAATGGCACTTGGTAACCTATTTATCAAATAAGTCGCGGTTAAAACGGCATCCGACCAAAAATTTTTTGGAACATAATTTTGAAATAAAAGTGATCTAGTAACTTCTAAAAGATGACGATTTTTTCTTTCGGAAACACCGTTTTGTTGAGGAGTGTAAACACAAGTAGTTTGATGTAAAATACCTTTTTGTTTAAGAAAGTTAGAAAAATTTTGATTGACAAACTCGGTACCATTGTCGGTTCTCAAAATTTTAATTTTCTTGTCAAATTGATTTTCAACAAAATTCATAAAAGCTTGAAAATGTAAAAAAACTTCATTTTTATTTTTCATCAAATATAACCATGTAGTTTTTGAAAAATCATCAATAAAAATAACAAAATATCTATAATTATTATAAGAAGTTATAGGTGCCGGACCCCAAACATCGGAATGGATAAGTTCAAAAAAATCATTACTTTTAGAGTTTGAATTAGGAAAAGGAGGTCTAGTATGTTTTGCAAGTTTACAAGTTTCACACTTACTACAATCTAAATTAGAAAAACTAAAAATTTTGTTTAAAACTCTATCAGAAGGATGCCCAACACGCTTGTGCCAAAGTTTACTCAAATCTTCATCTTTATTTGTTTTGAAAACAAATTTATTGCTATTTAAAAAATAAAGACCGTTTTCGAGAAATCCTTCACCAATCTTTTCTTTCGTAAATAAATCCTGAAAAAAAACATTTTCTCCTTTAAAAATAATTTCGCAATTCAACTCTTTTGAAATCTTACTAATAGATAATAAATTAACAGAAGAATTCTCAACATAAAACACGTCTTGTAAAAAATTTTTTGGAAAAATACTAACCATACCCCAACCTTTAATTCTAATTTTTTCATTATTAGCAATGGTGAAAAATTGATCATTTCTAATAGGCCGATAATTTTTTAACAATTCTAGATTCCCGGTCATATGATCCGTTGCTCCGGAATCAAGAATCCATTTGGTACAATTATTTGGTGCATTAATGGTGGTACAACCAATGGTTAAACATTTATTTTCAATTGGATTTTCTAACCGAGGCTCAAACAAATTTGTTTCATTTATGAATTTTGTATCGGGCATAGGTTTAACCGAACTAATTTTCATTTCCAAAATAGGTTCAACATTAGTTAGGCTGGTTCGGTTAACTTTTGACCCATCTGTTGAATAACACGAATTTAATTCGTGGGTTGTACCAAGCCCACCAGGAGATAAAATACTAAGACCTTTGTTTAGAAGAGAATAAAGTTGGGCTTCAATCTTATCGAGTCGATTTTTAGTCGAGTCCGAGCCCACTCCATCTCTCCGACTTGGTTTGTTCGACAGAAACTCGAACTTCTCTCTCTCCCCCTTACGCGAGCAGCCTCCTCTCGTTCTCCTCTCGAGCGTGTCGCCGCCTCTCTCTAACGCAGCTGCGCGACCTCCTTCTTCCTTCTTAGCCGAATCGAGGTGAGAACAAGGAAGCCAGCATCTCTCCACTGCGTGACCATATGGGCTGGAGCAGTCGGCGGCTCTCCTTGTTTTTCATCTTCCATGGCCCGAATTAGGACTAGGTTGATGGCCGATGTCGATGTTTTGACCAACACCATTCACTTGATTTTTGCTCGAGAGGCTGAGGAGCTCAGTACTAGGTAACTGATTCTGAGATTTGTTGGAGCTTGATTCAAGATAACTTTTTTTAGTGTTTTGCTTGATTCTTCCTCCTTGTTCTGTCAGTGTTCTTGTTGAACGTCTTTGTTGATCTGGTTGAACTGTGCTTATGGCACATTGCTGATTTTGACTGGTCATTTTGCTTACAATTTGTGCCCATGAGAAGGTACTACTCCCTCTCATCTGAGGGATCGTAGATTTTGAGGTAGGGGCCTCAGATATGGCTGAGAGCAGCTCCTCTTGATTTAGCACCATTTTTTTGTTGGCTAGTTGGTTTTGATTGCGGAAGTTTAATCGAAGGGCTCTGATACCATGTTAAAAATAGAACGCATGAATTTGGATTTTTGATGATGAGAATTTTCTATTATCTGATCTTAATCGGGTGTACTTTTACATAAGGCTTTACATGTCTATTTATAGACTAAGTTGCAACGGTAAAAAAAATGACCGTTGTTATATCCCTAACGGTAAAATAAAGAAAAGTAGCAACCCCTTTTTAAGAATAAAAAAAGGTTGGAGGGCTATTTAACAAAAACGCCAATGATGATTGTTCTAAGATTACTGGTCTCTAATTATCTCTATTCTCAACAATGCACTATGATCATGTCGTCATGATAATATGTTATGGTCTGTGAGAATTTTATCAAAGTTACACGAATCTTGATGCCAATCGTTCTATTCCATTTAATAACATTTAAAATTACAGAACGAATTAAATTATGGACAGCTAAAAATAAATGACTAATGATTTCGCTTTTTGTTCTTGTGACATTTATGTCCAATTAATTAATGGCTGACCCACGTTATTATTTGACATACAACAACTCTAAGGACGCTTATTTATGTTCAAAGATCTCGAAATTAAGTAATGCAGTAAAACCCCATAAACACATACACTCGTTTAAAAATTCAGACCTGATCAATTATTCTTCCTGTTCAATTAAAAAATGAGTATATTTTTTTATGTTTCTCCTCGTTCTTTAGCATTTCATTTCCATGCTGGCCATTACAGTAACAATTACACGTCTTTAAGTATTACACGAGTACTGATAAGTTCATCCAAAATTATTTGTACAAATTTTATTGTTCATGATTTAATTGTTAATATTTATGTTCACAATTTCACAAAGGAACTTTTACCTTATCTTTGTCTGGAAGTTTCCTTCATGGTGCAAATTTTGCTACAGATCCACCACAATCGAAACTGTATTTTTTTTTTTCTTGAAGAACAACGTGACAACTATGCAATTGTTAAATAATTCGCTTATTTTCAACTAGCTAAGCTAGGATGGTTTGATGAATTGAAGGCTTGATCACTATATATGCAACTGTTTAGAATTTAATGCTTAACAACTAAGAACCAAATCTCAATTGTGCCTATTATGACAAAATTGATTTCGAGACTCATTTTTCAATTCACCGACAAATACTGTAACGGAAAAGGCAAACATTAAATATTGTAGTACTGTACTTGAGAGAGAATGTGGGTAAGCCATTAATTAATTCGTGCAGTTAAAGGAAATAATCAATCTGAAATAACCCTAACTGATCCTTACTCAACGGGAAGTGCTTTGGGCAACGGGCTTTCTTCTTCGAGCAACATAATTTTATCTGGAATGACTAATTTACCCAAAAAGGACCCAACTACCTGACAGGACACTTTAACCTACTGAGCCTTATCTTTTTTGGAGTTCAATAAGAAAAATCTAAACCGTGCTTATTTCCGAATTATATTTACAGCTAAAAAGAGAGGCCAGGAAACACTGAATGAGGAAATAATCTGATGAAATGCATTCCACATGTAGTATTTTAGAATCTTCTAGGAAATTGAGAATCAGCTCTAGGATAATCTGATGTACTTATTTGGTAGCATCCAATAACAACAGAAGTACCCTATTTGAATTGATTAAATTCAGTCTCAGCTCACTTTTTCCTCTGGTCGAAAATGGAAATTTATGAAATTGATATTTTGAATCTGTAATCAAGCTTCAATCTAGTCATAGAAGGCACAACTGAGATTGGGTTCTTAGCTTTTAAGCATCATATTCATCAGCTTGAAGTGTTCTGATTCTGATGATGTTATATTTTAGGCTAGTATTCACAAGAGGCTCTTAAGCATCAAGTACATCAATTCCAACTATTGACTTCCCTCAACATATTAATCAAACATTACTTTTAGGTCCTCTTCTGAAATCCCCAAATAATATTTTCATGTACTTTTGGCTAGTATTAAAAAAAGATGCGACCTGAGAAACATCTCGTAAATCTTACTTTTATGGACAGAATAAAGAGATTTTTCATAAAATTGTACCAAAGCATTTAGACCTTGATTTGCCTCAGTGAGCTTAATTTTACCTTTGAAATTATATCAAATTCAATTTCCAAATCTGCTTTTTATCCAACAACTCTTTCTTTTAGATTGCATAAAACTTAACTGGTTGGAGGATCTAATCTCAGAGGAAGGTTGAACCTTAATTTGTTCAATTAATTAATTACTCTTTGGCTGTGTTTGGATGAGCCTAGGAATAAGGAAATAACTTCTTCCTACTTCCGAATTTTTTTATAAACAATCTAAATTCTTCACAAAATTACACACTTCGCAATACTTCTTTCCTTATTCCTCTTATTCCCACACCATCCAAACGGAGCCTTTTAAGAATTATCATAGCTTTCATGGAAACACACATTGTGTACAACATACGTTGAAAACTCCAACGAACATGAACTTTACCATCCTTAAACAAAATTAAAGGGTTTTGAAAATTAAAGGGTCGGGCTTGACCTGCACTTTTTACTCAAAAAAAAAAAACAAAATTAAAGGGTTTTGAAATCACACTATGTTGTTGCAAAATAGACCATGTTTGACCCTTCAAATTCTCAACAATAAACTTTAATTTAATTATGCACTGCAGAATTTTGAGAACCATAATTAATTCTTTCACTATTCTCAAACAGAACTGTCTATGCATGTAGCCTATATATATGGTTATATTGATGCAAGAGGTTGCAAGTGTCCATTACAACATTCATTACATCAGAAATGAAATTAGTGTTCCTACTCCTCTTGTCTCTGCCATGTCTTGGCCTTGGCAATACACAAATATCATCAATTTTTAGCTTCGGCAACTCATATACCGATACAGGAAACTTATTGGCTTTGGGGTCGATGAATCAAACACAGGGACCGGTCGTGTCAGATTTTCCACCTTATGGTATGAACTTCTTTCACGAGCCCACCGGCCGCTTCTGTGATGGGAGATTGATAATAGATTTTATTGGTAAGGGCATGCATTATATAGATATTTGATGCAATAATTCAATTAATTTTATTGTTGCTTGTGCACAATTAAGAAAAATAAAATTGAACGCATTAAAGGAAATTAAACTATATATATACGTGTTCTTGGCTAAGACTATATTTTTTTAATGTGATATTTTATCTGCCTTTTCTGAATTTTCTTATTTGAATATTTAAGTACTAAAGTCGGTTATTATCGCCTATCTTTTATTTTAGTAATATCAGTTGTTGCTATATTATATTATTTTTTTTTTAAAAAGAAATAAATTAAAGCAATGTCTCTTGGTGATTGATTGAGAGACCCCGCGCTCCTTCACATCCCCACCCCCACATGAAGAAGAGAAAAAACAAAAGAAATAGAAATCGTGCTTTAATGTGAACGATATAATTAACCGGCGTATATAGAATATAATAAAGTAGCATATTTTTCATATAAAATATTGAAATAAAAAAAAGAAAGTGAATTATGCAGTTCACCATGCCTTCTCTAGTAATATATATGATGTCCTTTAATATCACAAATATATTTCAAGATATGGGACAAGTAAATTAGAAAGGAATGTCAAGGTACTACAATACTAATTACTACATATTGTTCTATCTAAGTCAGCTCAAGCATTCAATCTACCGCTTCTTCCACCATACTTGGCTCACAATGGAAGCTACCAGAATGGCGCAAACTTTGCAGTTTCTGGCACTACTGGACTGGACCTTTCCTTTTTTGTGGAAAGGAATGCATCAAATCCTTTTTTCTTAAACACAACGCTAGATGTTCAACTTGAATGGTTCATGGAGTTAAAGCCTCAGCTTTGCACTTCATTTGAGGGTATGTGTAATATATGTGACTCTCTGTATAATTTTAATTTGTTTCAGATTGAGGGTACGTAACAAAATATTAGCACTGAACACTGCACATATAAGTTTATTTTAGCCACTAAACTAATGCATTTGTGTTAAACTATTCCCAGAAAAATTTTACCTTTCGATGGGATGTTTGAAGCAGTACAATGACTACATTAATCCAAGAACTATCACTTGGTACAGTCAATTAATTCAAACTTTAAAATGAACTGAATAAAGAAATTAGTTAAGATCGATGTTGAACAAGCACTTGGGAAGTGCAGACCATGTGGTAGACAGGTGATAGCCTGTATAAATCCTGGTGTCAATTAATAGATAGCTAGCATGCCAACGTTGCACAACAAAATGGAATATGTAGCCCTAAACTCAAAATTAGACTTTCATCAATTGTATAACGAATTACTCATTTCTTTTGCGACAAATAATCTGAAGCTTATTTTCTTAGATTGTAGGATATTCTTTCGTAAATCCCTCTTTATTGTTGGAGAATTTGGTATAAACGACTTTTCTGTTGCCTTTATGGCTGGGAAAACTTTGGCTGAAGTGAGAAGCTATGTCCCGTATCTTGTTAAAACCATTGAAAAAGCAGTTGAGGTAATTTGTTATATATTTTTTAAGTTCTATGTAAGCCTACTGTAATGAGATTACTTTTCACATACATATCTGAATATATTTTTCTTCTTAAGTTTTAATAGTAAAATATGAGAAAACCTTATAAACAAATTGGTAGCAGTTAATGTAATTAATTTATATGTGTTTTCTTGCAGAAATTAATCAAAGAGGGTGCATTGACCATTGTGGTATCAGAAAATGTGCCATTTGGGTGCTTACCATCGGTTCTGTCTTTGTACCCAAGCAGTAATGAAAAAGATTACGACCCTCAAACTGGTTGTCTGATCAAGTACAATGAGTTGTCGCTGTATCAAAATAAGTTGCTGCGTAAGGCTGTCACATGGCTGAGGTTGAGATACCCGTATGTGAGACTGATCATTGGCGAGTATTATCGTCCAATGACTGAATTTGTCAAATACCCTAAGCAATTTGGTATGTTTTGTTTTACCATGAATACTACCGAACAAATATTTGAAAGCATTGTGCAACGTACTTAAACATTTTAGCCTTTGTATTAGATTTAAATATTAAGTCTCAAGTAAAAAAACAATAAAAAACCTGATTACAAATAGTTTTTCTCTTCCAAATTGTATATATAATGGAATATGATGGCAGTATGCAGTTAGCTATGTCCTCATTACTTTTATTGAATTATTATCATTTCGCAGGATTCATAGAAACACCATTGCAAGTTTGCTGTGGAGGTGGAGGTCAATATAACTTCAATATAATCCAGGGATGTGGAATGCCGGGGGTAAATGCCTGTCAGAATCCATCAACTTATTTATATTGGGATGGACCCCATTTAACTGAGGCTGCCTATCATTACATTGCTGATGGTTGGCTCAGAGGTCCTTATGCTGATCTGCCTATTTTAACTGCGGTAACTGAGATATCTCAGTCTCAGCAAATGTGGAGCAACATGTAGTTGATTAATTATACCATGCATGATCAATTATGAAGATTCAATAATATGGTGGTGTTTTTAATTTGTGTTGGATCTTATTGTGTTGATATGGTACCATGCTGATGGTTAATACGAATTGGGTAAATGAAGTTTCATGTACCAACATTGTATGTGAATTTTATGCCGACACTGAGTGTGTTGATATTGTACCATGCTGAATGCATGTGTCTTCTGTAGTGAAGCCAGCTCATGAGCTTAAACCCCTTAAGCAGTTCACATACAAATATTTTGTACAGTGAGATATAGGACAAGTGGTTGGTACAACTAATATAAATTAGAAGGGAAAATTAATATGTATGGTTGGGACAATTAATATTGCTTATGATCATCAATTAATAAGGCTCCTAAGCCAGCTCATAAGCTTCAGTAGTGAAGCCAGCTCATGAGCATAAGCAATTAAGCAGTTCACATACAAATAATATTTTGTATAGTGATCAGACATAGGATAAGTGGTTGGGACAACTAATATAAGTTAGATCGAGTATGTATGGTTGGGACAATTAATATTGCTTACTTAAAAATATGTTGGGAGGGCTTCACCCTCAATTTATCTTTAAAAAAACAAATAATATTGCTTATTATCATCAATTAATAAGGCTATACCAGAGAATTTTATTGTTGTCAAGTTAATTATATACAACTGAAGAAAATGTGTATACTATGGAGTCTCATTTACTGAATGGAAGCGTTATTTGTTTTGAACTTGTTTGGCCATTGGCATTTCATTTATCCATATCTCTGGAACGTACAAAGCAATGACATGTATTTATTACTACTAGGTGGGGAAACGCGGCTTCGCCGCGACTTAGCAAATTTTTTTATTTCAATTTTAAGAACCACGAATAATTTGTCACTAAGTTTAAATTGTGTGTGATAGACATATAAGTACAAAGACAAAATACCATAATTTTTCTTTTCACATGAGCCGTAAAAATTAAGTGCATAAGTATCATACATGAATTGCTTTAGCATCCATATACATTGAATTTAAAAAAAAAAAAACATATAACTAAAGAGATCCAAATAGAGCCACTATATATTTGATCGATATTCCTAAACCTAACTATTCCTTTAGGCAATTATACGTAATAAGAATGCGGTACTTTATGCTTTCATGATTTTGACACTGGATGATACAACCGATATCGGAAATTAATCAAAATTTGCAAATCGAAAAAGAACTTAACAATTGAGAATAACTTACCACAATTAAATATTCATTCTCTTATTGTATATTCATAATCAGCCTCTCCCTTTCCTAGGCTCCCCAACTAAATTACATATGAATAAGCAAAATCCAATGTCGACATAAGTAGACTTGCAACATGCAGAATGTACTTTCAAAAATGAAAGGAAACTACTCTAAATGCCATACTGCAAAAGAAAGATTGTCCTTTACCAAATAAGTATAATAGCGTGCTTTGCTGCGAGCGAGGCAGGCTGTGGGGCCCGTTGCAAGGACACATATCTCTTAAATTCTTTCAAACACTGCATCAAAAGAATAAAAAAACGTATTAGTAAATCTACTCAATTCAACACAAATTTATTATAGTACCTGTTAAAATAATCTAACAATCCACATAGATGACAATTTCTTTTTTAACTTTTAATTCTCTTCAATTTTAACTATATTTCTTATGGTAATACCTGGAATTTTGTAAGAGCATCAGTCAAATAAGGCCACCGTTGAATTGCATCGGATTTGGCTACTTTCTTTGAATCTCCAAATGCTTTCTGATATTCATCAAGAACCTACACAAATACAGAAAGATAATCAGAAATTGGGATGTTGTGCCAACATAATGAGTCATATGCAGAAATTAATCATGCAAATGAAAATTTTCAGATTCCAAGAAAACAATGGTATCCATACATTAAATGAACTAAATCGTTTTCTGTGACATGTTTGCAATTGTATTTAACCAAGCAATTAAACCTTAAATCCTAATACTAAACTCTTAAGGCAATGAAGCAAATTGGTAACACTTTACGTACCTTTTTAGAGAGTCATAGGAACCTGACCAAAATCTACTCCAGAAAACAACACAACCATAAGAAATTTAAAAGGCATAAAGAAAATCAGAACTAACTGGGAAAATAACAGTAAAAAATTAAAGAAAGGCAAAAACTAACCAATATCAGAGAAATACAATCCGTGGTGATTCTTGCTACAAATGAACACCCTGAGACAACCTATAAAAACATTCCTCAACCCTGACTCAAACATGTATTTGGTGCTATGCTCATCATGATTAACAAACATTGCAAATGGCATTCTATGTCATTGACCTGATATTTCATGAGCAAATTCATAATACTATATAAGGAAAGTACGACAATTAAACTCAGAGATAACTTAGATGAAAAACAAAAAGAGTCAAACCAAACACAATTGATCACTTATAACATATATAAGGGCAGTTAGATCATACCAGAAGAACTTCTTCATACATCATTCAAAAAGTTGAAATTGACCAACAAATGCATTTAAGTATAACAAATTTGCCTGGTTTGAAATTTCTTTAATTGGTCTCCGAGTTGAATTATAACTCAATATGAAATTCACTTAACCATTCTGAATTAGACTGAATGTTAAATTATTGATTTGAGAACAACTAAAAAGATATTGCATAAAGAAAAGTTCAGAATTGGCATAGAGAAAATGAGATATTAGAAACGGAGAAACCTTACCATCAAAAGATCTTTCTAGATCACTTGTTGAAGTCGCAGCTGAAGCGCATCTTGATTGGAGATTTTCTCATTGAACTTCACTAAAACTTTGTTTTTTCTTTATTTTGGGTACTAATTTTGTTTACCGTTCACTTAGTTTGCAGTGAACAAATTACCATGATAATTTGTATTGAACAAATTTGGTATCATATGCTAAGTTCCAAAGCAACCTTCTGATAATTTGTATTGAACAAATTACCATTAGTACCATATCCTTAACTTTTTGAGCTAAAATTCTCAAATACATCTATGAAAATTTTCTTAGGCCTAATTTACCAAATATACTTCAAAAGAAAACCATGAACTCAACAACAATTAGATACTTATTAAGAAGCGATAAGGCACTTCTGATAGAATATGTTGAGTAGAGGCGAGACGCTATGATAAAACTTGCTTTTTTATTATCACTAAAACTATCGTTACAACCTCTACTACTCAAATATTATACCTCCAAGAATACAACTTTCCTTCTCTCAACTATATTCCTACACCTCCTAACTACTATCACTCTTTACTTAGCTTAGCTTAGATTGCCCTTTACTTGGATGATACAATCCATGCTCTAACCACCTATTTATACTTCTCTAATGTCGGTTATGATTTATCTAGATATTACATTAAACTTCTATATAGATTAAGCTATTATACTCTAGAATTTACTTGAGCAATTTGGCCGGTTTTGATCATTCAAGAAAATTCTAGATTTGGGCTTTTGGGCCAATGTTGCTCCTTTAACAGAATATAATGGTCATCCATGAATGCTACAGCACACAATCCATTTCTAATGCACCTTGTATTCTACATATTTAAAAAGAGAAAGGAGAAGCCAGAGTATGAGCATTCCATCATAATATCATAACAAAACAATAAAAGCTAAGTTGATCAAAGAACGAAATAGTTTATTTGTATAAAAAAAACACCAATTCAATTTGTGCATATCATATATCGTCGGTCACTTGAAAACTGATCTAGCTAGTTTAAGGGGTTTAATTATAATGGAGATTAAATTAATTTGGTTCCAACCTGAGAAGGTCACACTCGAAGGGTTGCTAGCACCAGAATTGGTAGTCCTTTTCAGGTCTGCCTCTTTCGAGACAGGTGAGTTGTGGTTGTATAAAGGGACAATCGGCCTCTTGGTATAGCGGTCAAGTTACCGCATCTCTGATCGGAGGTGCAGATTGGGGTTGCTTCGAGAGGAGGCGGAGGTGCTTTGAAAGGAGATGAGGCGGAGGTGGGGTCGGTTTGTCGAGGAAGAGGCGATGAAGAGGGAACGACGGCCGTGCAGAGGACAGCCACAATCACGAACATAAGCATGTGGCGATAGATGTGGGGAAGGAGAAGGTGATGGAGATGGAGAAGGCGATGGAGATGGAGATGGGGAGAAAGAAGAGGCGATGGAGATGGAGACGGAGACGGAGACGGAGACGGATTTGGGCTAGGGCTAGGATTAGGGTTTGGGTGTTACGGTTTGTGAAGCAGGAGATGAGGAGACAGTTCCAGAGAATGAGAGAGAATGGAGGGACGGAGAGGCTACAGAGATCAGATTGTCGTAAGAGAGACGCCGTGTCGAAATCGAAAAAAAACGGAATCGGACACCCACGGATTTAATTAATACTATAGATAATGCCTGCCATGACAACGAATTGAAATAATTGACGAGGAGAAATAATTGTGGTCTCTATGTTTACAAGGACGTATTGTGCCAGTATTCTCTGCCAATATAGCCAACCTTTTAAGGTCGGCAGAGCGCAAACTTTTGATTGTGGTCTCCATGTTTAAAATGGGGTATTCATTAACCGTTGAAATTAGATCTAACGGTTAATCAAAGGTTGACAGAGGATGTGATTATGTATTTGAGTATGTGCGGTCAATTGGTCACTAAATAATTTTTCAATAGTGTTTTCAAAAGTGGACTGACACCCCTGCCGGCCAGGTGGCCAAAATCCAGTAGTTTTTAAATTTTTTCGATATTCGTTACGGTTTTCAAAACTTTGCTTTTGAGATCCCTTAAACTTCCGATGATCAAGTCCATCCAATTTCACAGAATTTACGTGTTGACATTTGTCTGCACAATTTGAAATTTTGAACAAACATAAATGGACAGGGTGGGTAACGTTGATAATGGAAACGGAATGGGTAGTTATGTTTTCTGTTCCGTTTCAGTAACGATTGTATCGGACTGATTCGTTATTTGTTCTATTTTGACGAAACATGGCGGAACGACTATATTTGCAGTGTATTATAGATGAATCACAAAATGAATTTCGTTTACCGTTTCATTTGTAAAACGAAATGAAATTCATATTCCATAGGGATGGAACGGAACGAATTTGCGTATTCACGGTATCCTGCGCCAGGCCTATAAATGGATGACTCATTGACTGAAAGTTGGTCCGAATTCCACTGTCCTTTACGGCTTTATCCCATAATAGGAACTTTCCTATTTCTGGAGCGTTAATATATAGAAAGACAACGACTTCCGGGTCCACAAAATGTCGCAAGCGTAGGGGTGCCGGCGGTATACCGTCATTCGTTTTTCATGGACGTTCCGTTCAAAAGGAACAAGTGACGAATCATTTTTCAACATACGTTTCCGAAACGGAACGGTAAACGGAATGAATTTCGGCATACCGTTGTGTGAAATAAATATAAATTGAGTCGTTTTGCTACGTTCCGTCCATTTCGTTGCAAACGGAACGGATAACGAATCGTTCCAGTACATACCGTTGTTGAAACGGAATGACCCATTCTGTTGCCGTTTACAACGTTAAACATGCTTAATCGCACCACACCCACTCCATATTTCTGTATATGTATCTTTTATGACAGCGCAGGTGCACCGGAAATTAATATTCATGTCCCAAATCCTATTTCTATGGCATCATATACCCTTTCGTAACTGTATCTTTACATGATTTATAAACGAAAAATATTTTTTTTACATTTTTCATTTTCTGAACCCATTTGTATATCCATTTCCAATTGAAAGATTACTTGATTAAATAATCAATCAAATCAAAATATATATTATTCCGCAAAATTGGATCCGCCTCCGAAACTATTGTGCGCGTACAGTAGTTGGAACAGTTTTTGCATCTGGTCCATCCATCTGTTCTTCTTCGATCTTCTCCGTCCGATTCCATCTGCTTGATATCGTGTCGATTCTTCCTTCTCCGTCTCGATTCTTCCCCTCTGCGTTAATCCGTCGCTTTGGTTCCTCAGGGGTCGCCACTCGCCAAGCAGTGCCTCGATGCTGTGCTCCATGTGGTCCCTGTATGGAAGTCTGTCGAAATATGCTCCCGGTGTGTGCGTTGTTCCCTCAGCTTTTCATGTGTTCTTTACTGTGCACCTTATGGATGGTCCATCCCGTTCATTCGTCGTTTCCTCTGCGTTTCCTCTGTGCGCTCGGTGTTGTCGGAGTTTTTCCTCTGCGCCTCTTCTTCTCTTTCCTTGGTGTTTCCTGATCCGCTCCCATCCGTCTTCTATTTTGATTTGTACTGCCTTCCTCATTCCGATGTGAGCGCATTCTCATCTATAATTTTTCCTTTTGCTATTTTTTCGTTTGTTTCTTTCTACTACACTGTCTTTTCCTTTTTTTTTATTTTGTTGCCCTAGATTTGTGCTGCTCTTTGCTCTTTCCTTCTTTTCTATGGATTTCTCTTTTAAAAGTTCTTTCCTTTTTTTCCATTCTCGAATTGTCTTGGGTTTTCTTCTCATCGCTTTTCTTTCTTTTCCAATTGCAGGTTTCTTACATACTAGGTGAGGGTTTGTTGTCGTTGTCTCCTTGATGATGCTGTAATTTGTTGTTGTCCAATTTAATCTCTTCCGCTTGGCTTTCTGTGGGTAAGTATTCTCTGCCATACTGAGGATTTCATGTTTAGATGTAAGGTATATTATTGATATTTGATTGATAGTCAGGACAATTGGCTGTGTATATCTCTATTTTCATCTTTTAGGATTATATATAGTACATCTGCTTTCAGCTTTATTTTTCAGTTTCTCTGGCTATTAGCTGTAGACTTTGTTAGTTTCTTTTCTAAAACAAATGATTTTATCTATTGTTGTTGTGCAGTGCTCCTCCTGAGAAAGGCCTTTCAGTTGTTTTCTTTTCAGCGAGCAAATAAATTTGCAACATCAATAGGTTAATTTCAGTTGGATGTTCTTCATTATCATTGAATGCATTTTTATTGTATTTCTTTTTATAGAACATGTCTTCGTAACACTGATACTTGCATGATTTGATTTCATAATGTTGTGTTTCAGGGATGACTTAGGATCTACTGCAACTATTGTGAGGTAACAGGAATTACTGCAGTTGCTTTTGCACATTTATATGTTTACAACTTTAGATCTGTGTATGTGAACTTAGGTATTGGTACCATACATGAAATGGATGTACAAAAATTAATGACGCTCTTATTGTATTTTAGGTAATAGAACTGGGCTTCAGGTTAAATTTGATATATGATGTGTAAAATTTGTCAAAATTAAAAGCTCAGGGAATTAAGTTCTTTACAACTATTGCTGGTATAACGAATTGACCGTTCTTGCTTTGGTGCCTCATGTATGAAAGTACATTTTTATGAACTAGGCTTCAGGTTAAACTCCCTGTACATTATATAGTGATTTAATTCCAGTGATTTATTAGGAATAAGATGAGGTAATCTAAAGTTCAAATTGTTCTTTTTTCGATAATTAATCACATCCTAAAGTTGGAAAATTATCATGTTAGCATATATTTTCCTCATTATATTAAATTGAGTATTTTATTGATTTCATATGATTTTTCTAGATATCAATATCAAGGGCAAAAAAAAAAAATACAGTTGTTGCGTTATTGATATGGAGGTGATGAAAATGGAAAACCAGATTTAATTTATGATCAAATGCCGAATATTATCAGATGATTGCACTATGCTCATGAACTATGCACAACAAAGAAAGTGTTAAATTGTGTTTCAGCACATAATGGTAAGAATGAAGCTGTGCAATGAATTTCTCAGTTTTATGATGTCTTTATAAATTTTTCGATTTCTATGTAACTACAAAATAGAGAATCCCACGGTAAAAACATACATCTATTTAGACGCCTAGAGTAATCATGCCTCGGTTGCATTTGTTGGATCAAGCCTATTTCACATTGCCATCTCTTTTTCTTTGTTTGTATTTTGCATACAAGATTCTGGAAAGGAAGAAAATAATCAAGCCAAGAAAAGTTTGCCTGTTCATTTTTTTTATTGTGTATTAAGCATTTTTAATCTGTGTTGTAGTTTGGTTGAGAAAATTGAGGAGATGAAGAGACCGCTGAATCAGTTAAACCAAGCTGCTAAAAAATAACATGAGGTGCCTCCTTTTTTTCTGTCTATCTTAAAGAGATTCAAATATTGGTAAGTGACATCTGTGGTATTTTTTTTTATCAGAGATGCGTAAATTTTTTTAATCATACTATAAAGATCGGTAATTAACATATCTCTCAAAGGACTCATGAGGATTGGTACAATACTGACTATTTTGATTGTATTTTTTTTATTATTCTATTGAATTTTATCAGTTAATTTTTTTGGTTACTTTTGTCAAGTTGGATCGACCTTCGATCCCGGTTGCAAAAATTCGTATCAATCAATAACATATAGTAATCCCGGTTGGATTGACCTTTGAGGTTTTTTTTGGTTCAGTACTTTTTAACCATATATCATGTTCTCCGTTTGTGTCGTGTTTTCTCCTTTTAATTGTTTATTAGACTTTAATTAAAATTTTATGTTTTCAGCTCAGCACTTTTGGCCACTAATTACAAGTTGTGATGGATACTGCTAGGTGTTCGGTGCTTCTAGATATAGTTCGTCTTCATTTAACTAGCACTTTTCAGCGCTGATTCACTCTTCATTTTTCCTTTCTCTGTATGGGTCATCTTATAAAATTTAATCTGGTTTTGCATGCTTTCTTTTGGAGTTGATTTTTATTTCCAACAAGCGACAAGGGACAACATAGCTGTGCAATGAGGGTGCAGACAGCTTTCAAGATGTCTGGCGTAGCAGAGTTGTGCGATCCCTGTCGCACTGTCACGCATCCGGAGAATGGAAGAGTCGTCATGTTTGATACCAGTACTGGCAACCTGTTCTTTTACCACACACACAGTTGCAGCCCTCTGTTGTGCTAAGAGTATGTCTAGCTTTGTTTCTTTTACTTTTCTTTGATATTGCATTGTTTCCTACTGCTATGCTGCTATTTTTGTAGCTATTGTTTTTTCCCCTTCTCTTAACTAGGCGTAACTGACACCAACATAAACTGCATTTCCCATAGACCGTACAGACAATACCTCATTCTGAATCAATAAACCGTGTATACATTATCACCACTATAAGCCATTACATCCATTTATTTATCACCATTATAGCGTAACTGCCACCAGTCTATGCATATATAAATTATCATTCTCTGGGTGCGTTTGGATGAGATAAGAAGAAGAGGAAGAAGGAAGATGGGAAGAAAAAAAAATTATAAACAATCCAAACTCTTCATAAAGTTACACACTTCCCAATACTTCTTCCCACTTCTTCCCTTCTTCCCTTCTTCCCACACCTATCCAAACGCACCCTCTATCACGATTAATCAAAAAAAAATATTTGTACATTAGCACTCTAATACTAAATTAACTACAAACTGTTCTAAACAATAGATCGCGCAACGCGCGAGATCCCACTAGTATTAATAGAAATTAAGTAACCACATCCGGTTTGTTCCGGTTCCAATTTGACTAGTGTCGTGACAAATCGTAGTAAAGCTGTTATTTATGTTCAATTGGGATTATTCATCTAAGATATACCTCGCATAGTAATAGCTAATTATTAATTTTTTTTTTGAAAAGCATAATTATTAATTTGTTCCATATAAAAAATTTAGAAATGATAACTACAATTTGACATTATACCATTTCGTGTCATCGCTCTCCTCCGATCTTCTTCCTTCTCTAGCGCTCCTTTCGCTTTCCTCCCCTCCTCCTAGAGCACTCTTTTTGCCTTTTCCAACTCTTTTTCTGTCTCTCTCCACTCTCTTTCTGCCTCTTCTCTTTGTTTCTTCTTTTTCCATTTGCCTCCTCATGCCTCCTACATCTCTTACTATGGCATTTTTTTCCACCAAATGATAAAAATATAAAACAAACTGAACACTTAAAGGAACAAAGTGAACATATATAAATAAACAAAATGTACATATGCATAAAAAACAAGGGGAATACGTAAAAGCACACAAAATGAGCATATAAACGAACAAAATAAATATATACATACATAACACCGGAAAATTAACTGAATTAAAAAATCATTTCATAATTAAACAAAGTAAATACATAAAATAGATAAAATAAATATTTAAAGGAAAAAAATTGACACATACAACAAATAAATTCAATAAAAATACAAAATATAACACAAATACATAATTAAATAAATGAATAATTAAATAAATGAACACACAGATAAATAAATTGGACATATAAAATAATAAAGTGAACAAACACAATAGTTAAGGAAAAGATAAATAAAGAGGAAACATGATAGAGCATGAAAGAGATTGAAAAGAGAGAAGAAAAAACACGCGAGAATATAAAAAAAAGGAATGCAGAAGAGAGCGAAGGGAGGAAGGAAAGGTATTCACCGCTTTGTCAAGAATGAGGGTGGAACGTAAATAGCGCTAGGTAAGGGGAGAGCAGGAAGAGAGAGGAGGGAGATAACGCTAGATGAAGGAGCCCACTAGAGCAATAGCATGAGAGAGAGAGCGTATCTCTTAGTGTGTTCAGCGATGGTATTTCTTTTGATTGCAATAAGCATTTTTCTATATAATTGTCTTCTCCTTACATAGCAGTTAGTGGCCTTTTAGATTGGAAATTAATTATTATCATCTGCAGTTTTATTCTCGTTTGAACAAAGTAAACGTATAAATGATTAAAGTTAACACATACAAACAAATAAGTTCAATAAAAATAAGTTGAATATGCTTATAAAAAAGATGAAAAAATATAATTTTTTGGTATGTGTTCACTTTGATTATCTATATGTTCAACTTCTCTATTTTATGTGTTTATTTTGTCCGAACGATGACAAAACTACATATGACAGTTATCATTTATGGTTTAGATTTTTTTAGGCATAGAAATGGCGGGCTTCCCTTTTTACGGCCCACTCAACTGAAGCCCAATTTGGAATTATAAGTACGTATTAACATTCAAGAAAGATAAGTGTCATCGCTAAAAAAAATCATCTCGCGCCATCACTGTTCTCTGTTACAAATGTTTAGTTTAATAATTAAAAGTGTATGAACATTTATATGTAATAACCTGAACATTTAAACTTACGAAATTGAACATTTGTTCTTGCTAAACTAAACACGTATACTTATCCAAATGAACATTTTTGCTGATAACATTTATATTTTTTATTTCAACTAACTGAACATTTATACTCAATTAACAGAACATTTGTACTTATCCAACTGAATATTTTCGTATGAGATAAAGTGCATTGGATGAGAAAAAAATGTGCTGGGTGAGGGATCGCTAGCTTAGCGATGGCAGCGATGACATTCCTAACGATGGCACTAATCAATTTTCATTAACATTTATGTTCATGTAAATGATTTGGAACTTTGTTCCGCCAATGCCTGTGAACCCCCAAGTGTGCTCCAAGGTGTTCAGGTAATTATATATTATGGATAACTATCCAAAATTAATTCTTCCTTGTAATAGTTCTTTCCACTAACTAGAGGAATTAACATAAAGTATTAGAACGTCAGGCAAATTATCTGATCTTGGACCCAAACCATGCAGTTACAGAGCATGATTTCTCTTATTAAAACATGAACTCCTCCTTTATCACTGGCATTCTTTTGATATATTGATCGATGTAGATGCTAATTGTGCAACTTTTTTAGCGGTGGATCTGCATATGGTCCATCAAGCCAAGTGGAAGATATGTAGCGATATGCAGCCTCAGTTAAATGCGCACCATCCCAATGCAAATATGCCGATGGGTTTGGACATGCACTTACACCTGGCATGCCACAATTTTCAGAAATATTAAAATTGTATGGGCCGCCTTTTCCACAGCAAACTTGGAGAGGTGTGTCGATAAAACCTAAAAATAAGCACCCGAGTAAAATGAACATTTGCAAAATAATAATAATAACGGTGATCATGATGAATACATTATACATACAGAAAAAGCAAGATATTACCATATAGACCGGGAGATTTGACCACATTAATGGTGGGATAATAGTAGTCTGTGTAACTAATTTTCACTCGTGGGTACTTTCCTCTAAGGCGTATCACATCTTGATGAAGTAGCGAGTTATGGTACATTGCCAAGCCATTGTATTCCTTTAGGCATCCTGTGTCAGGTTCATAGTCTTCTTTGTTGGAGCTTGCAAAAAGTGTAAGTATAACAGGCATACATCCAGCCGGAGGTTGCCCTGCGACTGCCAAAATGCTTGCTCCATCATTGATGACTTTCTATGATAAAGCAATACAAATAATTGTTATTTACTTGGCTAATGGAAACATAAAATCATCCTTTATTTTCTAGAGCTCTTATGTACAACTGTAAGTTTACCTCAACAGCCTCTGAAATCAGTTTAACAACTTGGGGTGCATATGAATTTGTCACATCTTGAACACTCTTTCCGGCAAGCAGCAGCAAAGTGTAGTCATTTACACCAAACTCGCCAAAAATAAAAAGAGATTTGCCAAAATATTGGATACATTCTGCCAAAATAAAAGGAGATTGTTCGCTTATGTATGTATTTATGTCTGTATGTATGTATTAATTGTTGGGTAGCAGGTTATAAACAATAAGAACAAACTCTATACTTATTTTGTACCCTTAAAATCCCGTTAGATACACCCAAATTAAAGGGCCGACATAATAGCAAGTACTGTGACCTGCCTAATCCAATTTGAAACCAATTAATTGACTAGAGTATCAGAATCACAATTTATTATTCATCTTAAACAATGCAATATATTCAATTCGTCACCATTTGCTACCTCTTAACTAATTATTTTGCTGGATCAGATTGTTGCTATATAAAGTACCTGCTGTTGTGTTGCACAATGAAGTTTTTTTCTCCTCAAACCATGCAAGTTGGTAGTCCAGAGAACTACGGAGCAACTGATAACTCACAAAACCATTCTTCTCAAAAAATTCAACAGGAAAAGCAGGGGCAGCTGCCACGGCGAAGTTTGCTCCCTGGGTGAAACTTGCATTTTTTTCTTTTGAAGGTTGAATAAAAGGGAGGCCATATTCTTTGGCTGAATGAAAGGAAAAGGTAGATAGTAATAATAAATATGCAAAAACCACAAAAGAAGTATTTCAAACAATAAATAAATAAATTTAAAGTTGTACAAAAATTGATCAAAAAAACATGTATATAGTAGTTGACGTTTATAACTGATAACTATATATTATTTTTTAGAGTATTTCAGACAATAATGAGCAAGATAGTACAGAAGTTGAGATGTAAAATATGAATTTGAAATTTGGTTTTATTCCATACAAGAAACATGAAGCCCAATAGCTTCTAGTTCACATTTGGGTAATCTGGTTATTCATATTATTTGACAAACAAATCCAAGTCTGTATCAAATTTTTATTGTTTTTCTGTGGATATGAATATGACTAATTTCTTAACAAATGCAAAAATTTATGGATAATCTGCAAATTCAAATACAAATGAATTGGATAAATATCTGCTAAGCTCACCCGTAAAACCGATGTACATAAAGTTATCTACATTAATTGACAGCTAAATTGTAATTTTCGAAGAAAAATTTGGTGGAACTTTTTATAGAACGTCCATCAGTCATGAAAGTCTTAATTAAGAGTTCCAGTTAAAATTGTTTAATGGACGATTTGTGCACCATTCTATAGTAAGTAGTAGGCTGGCCAAATGTTTATTAAGGTCTAGTTAAGATATTTAACTTTCTGAAAACGATGAGTTAATGCTCAGATTCCCACAGGACCTTGCACCGCCCAAAAGTTAATCTTGACACATTTTGACAGCATTTACAGAAGAGGAGTCAAAAAATAATGAGAGGAAGAAGTTTGTTAATTGTGGAAGAAAAGAAAAGAAAATCAATACAGAAAAATAGACAAAATATAATACAAAACAACAAATTCTTATTTAAAGGGGCCAGCTGTACATAGATAAAATGATATAATAGAGTAGAAATTTATAGAATTATACATGGAAGAGTCTGGGTACTTCCACTCAAATTCTCAACACAAGTTCAAATGAAAAAAAAAAAAGGAATGATTGCTAGATAAAAAGGAGTAATAAGGTAGTAATACTACTTGTATTTCTACTATTTTTGTTTAAGGAGGAGAGTTACTTACGATGAAATCTATAGTCAATCGTCCATCGCAGAAGCGGCCAGCTGGGTGACCAAAGAAGGTGGAACCATAAGGATAAGGTGGAAATTCAACATTGCTGTTTAACGATCCTGCACTGGCTGCTAAGATTTGATAGTTACCGGTATCGGTGTATGAGTTACCAAAGCTAAAGATTGATGTAAAATTTTGGGTAGTTGTTTTTGCAAGACCATAACACGAAATGAAAAGGATGAAGAAATAACAAGAAAACAAGTCCATTTCTCTCAGGAAGAGTTGTGCAATGATAAGCTCCCAGCTCCTCTAAAATTTTACTTGATTTATAATGCCACCAAACCAAATTTTATTTATTTACACAGTAATTTTTCTAGGTGGTGACCACAAGAAACTTATAGAACAAAAAAAAATATAAAACTATTTATTTAAGAATTGATGCAAGAAACCAACAGTCTAAGGGAAACAAACAAACAGCAAACAATAAGTGCCACAAATAAAACCAAGAAGAAAAATTGCATTACTGTACTTGATGTGGGAAAGTCAATAATTAATATATGTTGTTGACAAATACACTAAAGTCTAAAGTCTAAGCTTTTTATCCCAAACAAGTTGGGGTAGGCTAGAAATGACACCCCGTTGTTGACAAATACACTGCCCCAAGGAAATAAAATTCAACAACTCATTTTCATCATTCCCTGTCAGCTTCATGCTGATAATAATTATGTACTAAGTTTCTGGGAAAAGATTTGCTTTCTACATGAAAAGTTAATTGTACGTAGTAAGCACTGAACAATTCTATTGTAAGATTTCATATATGTGAATAAATTATTCAGCAAAATAATAGAAAAAGTCCATAAGGTTGATTAAAAGTAAAAAGAATAGTGGACAATGAAAAACCATCAGCTTATCTACTATTTATTTGTGCTTGCAAATGATTCTTGGAAAAATAATACAATGGAATCACATTGAAATATCACAAAGAATAAAAAGGACAAAAATATGACTACAAAATAGACAAACAGACAAAAAATAACAGAAAGAGACGTAGAAGTAATAATAACATACATTAAGTAATGATAACATAAGAATAATCAAAAAGAAAGAAATCGAAAGAAAAAGTAGGATTAATCAGAACCGATAAAATATTTTGAATTAAACATTTACTGATATAAAAATAAATTACAGAATAAAGACCAATATAAATTGAAGTAAAACCAAAATTCTTTAATAAATATTAAGAAGCTGAAGTAAATAAAAATAAATAAAAATAAAGAAATCTAAAGTAAAATAGAATTCATAACAGAAACTTGGAATAAAACAATTACAAGTCCAAATTTATTAAAATTAAATTAAGTTGCGGAGGTAAATAGAAATAAGCCCATAGTAGCACCAACAAAGAACCTCAGAGTAAAATTATGCATGTAATGCACCAAAAGGCTCAAACAGTCTGATATTTTGAGATTAAGTGCAAAGGACCCATTGCTAACAACTTTTTGCAGCTCCGAGTTACTAACGATTAGTGGATAAGGAAGTTCAACCAAAGAGCGTGATTGGTACAAAAGATATGATACCTGTACAGCTATACTGGATTAATGCTGCTATATAATTGTTATTAGTACTGGTAAGCATAAGTTAGACATTTTTGTAATTAACAATTACAATGAGTTGAAAATTTCAGAAGGATCTTAATTAAGAAGAGATAATAGTATTCAACACCAACTAAAGGAAAACATCATACAGCAATTGATACATACTAGATAATGAGTGAGAACTTGACAACTAAACCAGAAACCCCTAATACATAGAATTACAAAGCCAGATAGCATTGGCAAAATCTGACTAGATCTGAAGAACATGACTAAAAACTCTGAACAGAACAAATTTAATTCTTCCCAAAAATCAGTGACCCAAAGCGAACCCCAAATTACTAGCCCAAAACCTGAATTACCATGGAGATAGCTAATCCTAACCCCAACTGATTAGACCCGAAAAGACCAAAATACTTAACAGAAAACTCAATCTTCTTAACCTGACTTTTTATCAAATTTAATCAGAAAAATAAAATAAAAAATACAGCTGAACACTAGTTCCAAATCAATCTTATTAGGGTGATGAACAGAAGACTAAAACTTGAAGCCTAACAAAAACCAACCTAATTTCTTCCATTATAAACCAGAAAAATCAAACCACAAGCTGGTACCATGCCTATTTTCTGAATTTTCTGTATAGCTAAGAAAGGTAGGGTCACACTGAATGGAGGACAGAATAACAAAGAATCAGAATAAGAACCTTTTTTTTTTTTAATTCCTTCATAAGTTACTTTTTACTGTCTCAGGAAATTGAGAATCATTAGAATTATTTGGTGTAGTTATTTTGTAGCAGCCGCTACAATATCGAGTATGGTAAAATTTCAGTCTCATCTCTTCCTGTGGCAGCCAATGCAAATTTATGAAATTAAGATTTTAAATCTGTAATCATGGTTCAGTCCTTATCTAGTTATCTATTAAACTCTTCGCTGCTCTCCTGAAGTCCTTTTATTTAACTATAATTCTAGAAATATTATTTGATATAATTTAGGCTAATATCAGAAAAGATAAGATGCAGACCAGTCAAACACACCTAAACCTTATTTGAATACACAGAATCAATAGGCATTTCACAAAATTGTAACAAAGAAGTTAGAGCTGGATCCACCTTACGAAGCATAATTTTACTTTCAGCTCATGAAATTGGTCGACTGTCCCAAATCTGGTACACTCGCTTTGTATAGATCGAATTGGAGAGACCGAGAGAGGAGGAAGGAGGAAAACACCGACGACATTGTTGTGCGCTTGATCCATTGATAGATGGCCGGAATATCGCCGTAGCCGGACCGCCGGAGAAGTAGAGAGAACGTAAAAAGCGAGGCCGCTTTGTTTGCTCTCTACTTTTTTTTTTCCTTTTTTTTTGATGGAATATCTGTCGGCGTGGGATTTTGCCAACTGACCCTCGAAAGTCGAAAGAAAACTTGAAATATTGAACAATGTGTCCATGGACCGTTCGATCTATATCGGACGGTTAGTATGAAATTACAGGTTCGCTGACTTAACTATTGGCTTTTGATGACTTTGGCGACTCACTGGACGTATTGTTGGGGAAAGTTGACAAAAAGAAGAGTATTTAGAAATTGAAAAATACTAATAAATAGAGTGAAATTTTGCTTTGTTTTCTTTTGTATTCCAACAAAATAAAATGATATGGAATTTAATATGTAAATATATGGCCACTTATGTAGGGCTATTAGCAGTCAAAATTGTTTCTTTTACGTATCAGCAGATGGAATTTTTTATTTTTTTTAGGAAAAAATGGAGATCCAGTCTCCATCTTTTAATTATAAAAAGTGAAAAGTACAGAGTTTAGCCAGTAGCTAAAAAAAGAAAAAAAAACTAAAAACTAAGAAAGAAGAAAGGCAAAAAGCAAACTATAAAACTAGGACCCACAAAAAAAAAAAAAAAAGTAAAAGGCAACTAATTTGAAGAACGCAGCGCTTCCTAATCAGTGAAAATCAGCATATGGAATTAACAAGTAGCATGCATTCGCCAAAATAACGTATAAGTCTAATCCGTCTAATTAATATTAATACACAGAACTGATATACAAAAGTTCACTTCTACAAATTAATTGGATTTGACAAAAATTAATGAGATGAAAAATATACTTTGGTTCCAGTTAAACATGAATTAAATTACAATAAAAGATCAAGATAGCAATAATAATATTCTTAAGGATAGAATTTTAGATGATCATTGTGATAATCTCACTCTCTCACATATTTAATTAGTTGCGGGGAGCTTTTATGGGTGGATCTGCAAAAGGACCATGGAGCCAAGTATCCGAGATGTAGTGATAAGCAGCCTCCGTCAAATGCACACCATCCCAGTGCAAATATGTTGATGGTGTCTGGCATGCATCAACGCCCGGCATGCCACAGAGTTCGGTTAAGTTATAGTTGTACGGGCCGTCTTTTCCACAGCAAACTTGGAGAGGTTTGTCAATAAAACCTGCAATAGCCAGCCTATTTAATCAACATATATGCTGGTAATTAAGAAAATGGGATGAACTTCCAACTTGTCAATTGTCAAGCAAGGTAGATATATATAAATATGCGCGTACAATATTTGCCGGGAAGACACGGAGATTTGACTATATTAATGATTGGATCATAATAGTTGGTGTAACTCAGTTTGACATGTGGGTATTTGCTCCTCAGCCGCATCAATTCTTGTCGAAGTAACACGTTATGGTACATGGCCAAATTGTTATATGCTTTCAGACATCCAGTGTTTGCCTCATAGTCGTCTGAGTTGGAGTTTTGAAAAAGTGTTAAAATGATTGGAATACATCCCGTCGGCAGTTGCCCTGCTACTGCCAAAGTTACTGCTCCGGCACTGATAACTTGCTGGCATAGATCAGTATGACAAGGTCACAAAGCATTTACAATTTCATAAAATTGAATCTATAATTAATTATATGCATTTACAAAATTCAACACTTGTTCTATTATTCTTCTTGATCCAGCAATTGGTGTAATTTACCTCAACAGCCGCTGAAATGAGTTGAACGACTTGGGGCACATATGTTCTTACTTCATTTACACTAACTCCAGCTTCCAACATAAAGCTATAGTCATTTGCACCGAACTCGCCGAAAGTGAAGAGCGATGTACTAAAGAACTCCTTGCATTCTGGCAATGACTCAATGTGTATCAGACAACCGCATAAAACACAAGCTGTTAAAATTAACTTGGACTGACCCTAAAATTTTTTTTTTATGAGACCCTCAAAAAAAAAATATTTAATTGACTTGAACTGCATCTCAGTGTTTTTATACCAAACCCAAACAAACAATTTGTTCAGCTTTTTTTATAAAATCATAGATCCAGAATTAAATCCAAACTTCAAGGCAAAAAAAGTTACTAACTGTAAACCTGTTGTTTTTATTAATTTAATTTTCATGATACTATAGATGTACGATCAATACCTTCTGTCGATGCGCAAAGGGTAGCCTTTAGTTCCTCGAACCATGCTAGTTGGTAGTCAAGAGAATCACGAATCATGTTGAACTTTACATAGCCATTTTTCTCGAAAAATTCAACATTAATTGCAGTTGCGCCTCCCACAGCAAAATTGGCTCCTTGGTTGAAGCTTCCTGTATATGCTTTGTATGGTGGTATATAAGGAAGACCGTATTCTTCAGCTGAAATTAAGGGTAAATTGTTGCAAGTGAGAATCAGATGACTTGTTCTTCTTAATAGATAAGCGCGCGTAAATTGTTGTTTTCGATTCCAAACTTTTGGAGGGGCGGAGCTAGAACTAAATTGGGCTGTTAAATTACAACATGTTTTTTTGGTTGGGGTGCAAATTGTTTAATCTACACACAATTTTATTGAAACTGGTATAAATTTGTAGTTAAATTTAAATCGCAGGGATGCAAAGCCCTCCCCTGCGACCTTGAGCTTCACACCTGAATATTTGGGACTTGTTTGAAATTCGGCAACACATCCAGAAGAACGAATTTGGATCTAATATGCAATACAAATTGCAGAATATAGTAGGTTCGCAGAATATGGATATATATGCAAAAATTAGTGAAGTACAGACAATTTAAATTGTTAGTTCCTGGCATATAAATAAGAATAAAATTCTGCACTGCATATGGGAGAATATACCCAGCTACACCATATAAATGCTCGAAATGGACTTTGAGATAGACAGAGCGTTATATTTAAAACCATAATAAAAAAAAAAAGAACACATGGATACAACAACATGCATTTATATAATAAAAAATTGCATTGAAAAAAATGCATGTTACAAATAGATCTGCCGCAAAAGAAGTATTGGATTGACTAAATATAATTTAAATAGTATTGAGGCATGATCTGTTTACCATTAAATATATGTTGTAAATTACCTCCCATCTTTCAATACAATTAAGGTATTCCTGTATGAATTATGATGGGTCTGATCTATCAAAACAATAGATTTTAATTAATACATAAAAAATATTTTTTATCCAAACATTCAAGCCAAATAAGTAACACATGTTTTACACCAATGACCAGCAATTCAAAATGTGAAGTTCAATTAGTAAGTAATGACACATCATACAATGATTAATAGTCATATAGAAACATTGATATTCAAACTGATTGACAAAATTTGACATGGAAATGTTTCTACTTTCAACCACGTTACACTTGACCAGGTGAATTCTCACTTGAGGTGTTTTTCTTTATTGTTTGAATCATAAATTAAAATCAATTCGAATCTAACCCAATCATCTTATGACAATTTTTTTTTTTATTCCGCTAGTCCAACAACGAAACATGTAACAAATTAAAAAGTTATGAAGTATGAACATTGATGACCAGTATCCCCATTATTAGATATGTGCAGACATAGAACGAGAATGAAATTTCCATACCAATGAAATCTATGATCAACCGTCCATCAGACCAACGACCAGCCGGCTGATGGAAGAAGGTTTCACCATATGGGGGATAGATGCTGGTGAAGCTGATTGGCCATCCTGCAGCTGCTGCCAGAGTAGGAAAGTTACCAGTATCTGTGTACGAATCCCCAAAACTGAAGATCGATGTAAAGTTTTGAGAGCTTTGTTCTCCATATACATAACATGAAAGGACACCAAAGAGAAGGAAGTAGATAGACAACTCCATAGTTTTGATGAAGAGTTCAGGAAGGAGAGTTGCAGTACATTAGAGGCACTTCTTTGGCTGCTATCGTGCTCTTTAATTTATAATAACATTGCCAATTTCTATGTGTAGTTGACTCACTCATACGATCGCAAGGTGCTGTTTCTTATCATGAAAAGTCAGCTAATTGAAAATACAACAAATTCACAGTTGGGAAGGCGTGTTAATAAGCATATTTATGTACAGGTGTTTCTATCTAATATAGTTTTCAACATACTTGGATGCATGTATGTGGGATAATGAACTAGTAAATTAAACTAATTAAGAATACAATCCTCGCATCCTATTGTACATTTGTATGCTAGTCACATCTTCAAAAAATTTTAGCCACGACGATCTGGTCATATGAAAATATGATTGAATCCTCGTTTAAACTTGCATAAAGCTAGATATGTGTTTGACCGACAAAATTGCATGAAGATACATCCACGTTTCACGACTCACTAATAGGTTTATTGCTCTCCTTCTATGTGCCCACAATGTAACAAAGTGAATGAAAAATGAACCTATGAGGTAAATACTTAGTATTTCTTTAATCTCCCATTTGTATCTAATTAATCCACTTCAAAGACAAAAATAAAAAACGTTTAAATGAAAAGAAAATCGGTAGAATAACTTCACTCTGGTTTCATATCGCCTATTAATGCTTCCGAGTAACTGTGTAAATTTATGGTTTCCCCAATAACTTAATAATTGTTAAAAAAAATCGTTGACTACTTCCAGATGCTTACTAATCAGGGTAAAGCTGTTATATATGTTAAGTTGTGATTATTCCTCTAGGATATACCTGTGCGGCTGTGCACCTCGCATACTAAGAGTGAATCATTTGTTTTATATGTCTTCTAGTCTTCTACTTGCACATCGGCCTATTATTCGGATTTGCAGGCATGCAAATGGCGGGCTCCCCCTTTATATTGCCCACTGGACTTGACCCAATTTGGAAATTAAAGGATGTATAGTCATGTAATGGATTCACTATTATGGATAACTATTCAAAATTTTTCTTGCTTGCTGCAAGTTGCAATAGTTCTTCGCACTATAATATTTAAAGGAACACAAATTTTTACAAGATCAGGTAAATTTAGACCTTGAACCCGAAACATGCAGCTACAGAGCATGATTTCTCTTATTAAAACATAAATAAAAAGGACCTCATTTCTCACTGGTTTTTTTTTTTTTTTGATATATTGATCGATATAGATAATAGATTTTTAGTTGTGCAATGTTTTTAGCGGTGGATCTGCGTATGGTCCATCAAGCCAAGTGGAAGATATGTAGCGATTTGCAGCCTCAGTTAAATGCGCACCGTCCCAATGCAAATATGCCGATGGGTTCGGACATGCACTTACACCTGGCATGCCGCAATTTTCAGAAATATTGAAATTGTATGGGCCATCTTTTCCACAGCAAACTTGGAGAGGTGTGTTGATAAAACCTAAAATAAGAACCCGAGTAAGCTAATCAACAGTAATTTGCAAAATAATAATAATAATAATAATAATAATAATAATAAATAATGAATACATACAAAAAAAAAGCAAGATATTATTACCATAGAGACTGGGAGATTTGACCGCATTAATGATGGGATTGTAATAGTCTGTGTAACTAATTTTCACTTGTGGGTATTTTTCTCTAAGGCGTATCACATCTTGATGAAGTAGCGAGTTATGGTACATTGCCAAGCGATTGTATTCCTTTAGGCATCCTGTGTCAGGTTCATAGTCTTCTTTGTTGGAACTCGCATAAAGCGTAAGTATAACCGGCACACATCCTGCCGGAGGTTGCCCTGCTACAGCTAAAATGCTTGCTCCATCGTTTATGACTCTCTATGACAGAGCAATAAGTAATAGTCATTTACATGGCTAATGGAAACATAAAAGCAAGTTCCTTTAATTTCTAGTGCCTCTTATGTAGGTCTATAAGTTTACCTCAACTTGCGGTGCATATGAATTTGTCACTTCTTGAACACTCTTCCCGGCAAGCAACAGCAAGGTGTAGTCATTTACGCCAAACTCACCAAAAATAAAAAGAGTTTTTCTAAAATACTGGATACATTCTGCCAAAATAAAAGGAGATTATTTGTTTATGTATCTGTATGTTTGTGTTTACATTATGAATGTTTGCTGTGTAGCAGGTTATTTAATATAAGACCAAAATCTATATTGGTATAGTAACATTAAAATCCTGTTAGACATACCCAAATTAAAGGGCCGACAATCAAGTACCTTGACCTATCTAATCCAAATTGAAATTAAATTGATGGGACTATCAGAATCACAATATATTCATCTTGATTAATGCAACTATCCGACCATTTGCGATCATGTAACTATTTATTTTGCTGGATCGGTATTGGTGCTTCATAAAGTACCTGCTGTTGTGTTGCACAAAGAAGATTTTTGGTCCTCAAACCATTCAAGTTGGTAGTTCAGAGAACTACGGAGCAACTGATTATTCACAAAACCATTCTTCTCGAAAAATTCAACTGGAAAAGCAGAGGCAGCTGCCACGGCGAAGTTTGCTCCGTGGGTGAAGCTTGCATTTTGTGCTTTTGAAGGTTGTAGAAAAGGGAGGCTATATACTTCGGCTAATACAAAAAGAAAGATAGATAGTACTAATAAATATGTAGAAACCACGAAAGATATACTTAAAAAAATGAAATAAAATTTAAAGGTGTACAAAAATTGAAAAAATAAAAACATGTATAACAAGAGTATTTCAGACATGATGAAAATTATATTACAGAAGTAGAGATGTAAAAATATGAATTTGAAAATTTTGTTGTCTTCTTGCAAACAAGAAACACAAAGCCCAACTTCTTCTTATTTCAGATTTTTACAATCTGGATATCCATATTATTTGACAAACAAATCCAAGTCTCAGTATCGAATTGTTATTTTTTTTTTCTGTGGATATGAATATGACTAATCTCTTTACGAACGTAAATAATAATATATTATGGATAATGTGCGAATTCAAATACAAATGAATTGGATAAATTTCTGCTGTGCTTATCCGTACAACGGATGTACATAAAATTATCTACATTTTATTAACAGCTAAAGAGTAATTTTCTAAGTTCAATTTGGTAAAAAAAATTTTGTAGAACGTGGATCAGTCATGAAAGGCTTAATTAAGAGTTCTTGTTAAACTGGTTTAATGGACTATTTGTGGCCCATTCAATGGTAATTAGTCTGGCCGAATGCTTATGAAGGCCGAGTTAAGATGTTTAACTTTCTGAACATAACGAGTAATGCTCAGTCGCCCACAGCGCTTTGACCACCCAAACATTTAACCTTGACAGTCACATTTTTTGACAGCATTTACAGAAGAGGAGTCATAAAATTACAATGAGAGGAAAAAGATTGGTAATTGTGGAAAAATAAAAAAACCAAAATAAAAGGGGAGTGACTAGTGTCCAATATGTTAGACACAAGCACTCATCCAACATGATAAAATTTTAATTTTTTAAATTAAAATGGTCGATCCGAACCGCTCAAATTGTTCTCCACAGTAGAAATCTCTGTTGGAACCAAATTTTATATTTTTTTAATTTTTTTTACTATTTTTTGAAATTTTTCAAAATATTCAATCTAACAAGTTATGAACCCTCCGATTTAGAAAATTCAAAAAAAAAATAGTTAGAAAATTAAAAAAATATGTAAATTTTGATTTTCAAGAATATTTTAATATAGAGATCATATTGAGCGGTTCAGATCGGTCTTTTGAAATTTTAACGGTTGACTTTTTCGAATTGTGTTGTATGCCTTATATATTTGATTCTAGCATTTCTCAGATAAAAAGCATAAAACTAACAAAATATAATATTAATAAAAAAATTCTTATTAAAAAGGGTCCAGCTGCATATAGATGAAAAGATAAAATACAGTTGACATAAGGTTTGGATGATGGAGAATAAGGTTTTGGATAAGAATAAGGATCAAGTTCTTTATTCTTGTGCAATCTAAACAATA
Source organism: Rhynchospora pubera (assembly GCA_028095005.1). Taxonomy (NCBI): domain Eukaryota; kingdom Viridiplantae; phylum Streptophyta; class Magnoliopsida; order Poales; family Cyperaceae; genus Rhynchospora; species Rhynchospora pubera. Next base: position 179,454,203 of record CM051462.1, read on the forward strand.
TAAGAATAAAAAATTTGTGTCCTTATTCTTATACTAACAAAACCATAATATAAGAATAAGAAATTTGAACAAGCACGCATACCGAAATTTTTTATTTTTATTCTTTATCCAGGGAAGGGTCTGGGTGCTTCCACTGAATTTCTTAACACAAGTTCAAATAAAAAAAAAATAAAATAAGGAATGATTTCTAGGTAAAAAGATGTAATATAATAGCATTACTACTTGCATTTGTACTAATTTTGTATTTTATTTTTTTTGTTTAAATTTGAGGAGGCAAGTTACTTACCGATGAAATCTATAATCAATCGTCCATCGCAGAAGCGGCCAGCTGGCTGACCAAAGAAGGTAATACCATAAGGATAAGGTGGAAATTCAACGCTGCTGTTTAACAATCCTGCTCTGGCTGCTAAGATTTGATAGTTACCAGTATCAGTGTATGAGTTACCAAAGCTGAAGATTGATGTAAAATTTTGGTTAATTGGTTTTGCAAGACCATAGCTCGAAATGAAAAGGATAAAGAAGTAAAAAAAGATTAAGTCCATTGCTCCGTGGAAGAGTTGTGCAATGATAAGCTGCCAGCTCCTCTAAAATTTCACTTGAATTTATAACGTCCCCTAACCAAATTTACTTGATTTGCGTGGTAATTTTTTTGTAGTTGGTGACCACACGAAAGTTATACTGTATGTACTATGTAGTAATTAAAGAATTTATTGCACTGTCTATGAATTGCACAAGATGTAAGGAACTTCCAATGGATTGCATAAAGATGTCTACAGATGTTATTCCAAAAAATGTAACTATCCACCTTTCTTAAGAGAACAAATTTTTTGTCGATTTCAGAAGCACTGATGTTTTTCATTCCCCTGTTTCCTACATACAAGCTAGCTTTCTTTCCATAAAAAAGAAAAAAACGTGTACATTAAATCTGCAGAAATTAATATTAACACTTCCCATATGTAACATGTCCAAACAGAAAATTATGTCTAACAAAACCATTCGAGTTGATAAAATTTATTGTTGGAAAGAAGAGATTTAAGTTTAAAATGAAAAATACCAAGTTATGTTCTTAAACAAAAAATAATTAAGTGTCAGTAAGTTTTTCTCACTGACGAGAACCAATAGCTCTATGGATAGCTGAAATTAATGGCAGTTCAGCTGCAAGGAGATTTTATTAGTGGATCAGCATAAGGGCCATGGAGCCAAGTGGTAGTGATGTAGTGATATGCAGCCTCAGATAAATGGATACCGTCCCAATTATTGAAATATGTAGATGATGTTAGACATGCAATGACATCTGCCACATCACAAATTTCAGTTCCGTTCCAGTTGTACAGGCCATCTTTACCACAACATGTTTGAATAGGGGTGTTGATAAAAAACCTGCCATATTCAGAAACATAATATCAGCATATATTATAATTTATCTCTGATTTTTGACAAACAGAGTGAAAGAGAGAGAGTTACGAAATTTATCTGGATTTTTAACAGCACTGATGACAGGACAGGATCCATAATAATTAGTGTAAATAATATTTACATGTGGGTACTTTCCCCGAAGCTGCCCCAATGCCTGACGGAGCAACAGGTTACAGTCGAGTTTGTTTGAGCTTTTTTAAAAAATAAAAAGGATTAGAAAAATCGGTACACATCATTTTCGGTAGTTGCGCAGCCAAAGTGAAAGCACCATCGCCAATAACTTGCTGGAAGAGAGTATAATAAGATTGTTGTACTAATTTTGATAAATTCTAATCATACTAATGATTTTGCATTTTTTTTTTAGACATGCTAGATAGCGGCTATCTAGACTGAGAAAAGAAAAAGGAAAGTAACAGGAAGAAAGAAAAAGAAACAAAAGACAGAAGAAAAGAGAACAGTAGAACTAGCAAATAGCAGAACTTGAAGAACAAAGCCCCCTCCTGAACAATCCAATCATGAACAGATTGAATATTTCTTCTCTCATTTCGGAAGATAATGTTGTTTCTCTCTCTCCAAACACCCCACAAAGTTGTTGCAATCACAGTTGCTGAAAAACTGGTTTTTTTGAGAGAGCACAAGAAGCGAAGAACCTCCTTAACCTCAGAGCAGTTAGCAATCGGCAGTCCTAGCTGTTGCCAAAAGCTGTTGGTGAAAGGACACTGGCTGAAAATGTGATTAGCTGACTCCAACAAACCTTGATGGCATAAATGACAAAGGGGTTGTATGGGAATGTTTCTCCTTTGTAACATAGGCGAGGCCAGAACAAAAAGAGGCGAACAAAAAAAGGTGCCCTAGCCGTCTCTCTCGCAAGTATCGCCCCTCCACCTCTCGTCTCTCGCCTCCTCGATCTGACCCAAGAGAGAGAGAGAGAGAGAGACGGCTGCTTCTCTGCCTCTCTTCTCACCCTCAATCACTCTCTCCCTCTCTCTCTTTCCATCTCTAATCCATTTCCCTCTTCAGATAAATTTACTTACAACCTTTGCTACACTTCTACATATCTACCTTGTCGCAGAGAGCACAAGAAGGATCCGGTTCTTTGTTACAAGCCGTGGTCACAAAAATGACGACCTGTTCATTCCGACACTGGCACCAATGCTTCCTACTGACCAGGCCTCCAATCCACTGAAATTATAGGAATAGAAATTCGAATGAAAAAGATTGAGATTCAAGCTTACTGCCTCACAGCCACTCACCCACCTCTGCCCCTCCTCTCAAAACTGAACCCTTATCCTCTCACTCCTCTCAAAACCGAAGCACCTTCTTGCCTCAGCTAGAAGAAGACACGGCTGAGAAGGCCGTGTTCTCAGATCTATGTTTCGGGCCTGAGAGCATCATCGCAACTCGCCTTGACTCTTTTGTTGACTGACTTTTCCCCAAGGTTTTCTTTTTCTTTTAACTAAGTTATTTGAAGATATTTTACTGAAGTTTTGCTTGAGTTTTTAGTTTTTTCTTTCAGTTTGTTTTTTGGTATCTGGATATTTTCCAACATGAAGTTTAGCTTGAATTTTTCCTAATGCATGCAAACATTAGGATTCTCTCTGGTGTAAATACTGTCCTTCTCTTTTCTAATTTGTATTTTGATTTCTTATTTCATTTGCTTTTGTTGAGTACTTATAAATTGTTTTGATGTTTTGATTAATTTAATGTGATTGGTTCTAAACTCTATTATGGTACCAAGGAACTGAGGTACTAGTACTGGTACTGAGGTACTAAGGTACTGGTGCTAGTAATATTTGAGGTACTGATTCGATTTGATTTTTGGGTTGATTTTTGCAAATTGATTATTTGTGCTCTGACTTTGGTATTTGAGGTTTTTAGTTTTACTATGAATCCAATTCTTTCACATTTCTTTGAATTTCTATCATTATTCTGAAAATTATAACTTATGCATTTTGTGTTTTTTCAACACTGAAATTCTACCAGTAAGTGAGGATTTGAGAGATTTGAGAGATGGCACTAATATTCGCATTTCATCTATTGACAGTGTCATTTTAGTTTTAGTGAGGATTTGAGAAATAACATTAATATTCTAACAAATATCTTTGGTTAATTTTTTTTTCTCTAATTTTTGGATTACTAACGTTTTTAACGTTTGTTCCGTTCAATTACACGGAACATTAAACGAAAAGAAAATTTGTTACGTTCTAATAACGGAACGTCAACAGAACTGAATATAGTTACGTTGCAATGAACAGAATGTACACGGAGGTTACTATTTCCGTGTACGTTCTGCACGTTTAACAGCCCTAATTGAAACCACTTGGTTTTATTGACTTAATGATTTTGCATTTTTATGTGACCTATCTCCATGCATGGCATTTAAAATCAGTTGAATCACTTGAGGTGCGTGCAAGTTCATCACTTCTTCAACCCTAATGCCATATTCAGGGTGAGAAAATTATGATAGGAGGAGTAAAATTTTAAAGATTGAACAATGAAAATAGAAATTTATTTATGAAAAAGAATAAATTCAATGTTTTTTTAAAAAAAAAGAAGGGTACAACTGAAGTATCAAAATAAATTTTGTGCGACAATTTAAACTAGATTAGTAAAAACCAAGGATGATGCAAGTAAATCCATATCCATCTGCCCAATTGTGGCCGAAAAAGTTTTTTCTTTTAAAAAAAAAAAGAAAAGAAGTAAGAGCAAGTTACAAAATATAATATTTGAAATACTTTCTTTACTGCTACATATTTTTGTTGCGCAAATATCAGTATGAAATACTCAAGATAATATGGCAATACCGTACCTCTTTTTTTTCTTTGTTTTTTAAAGAACGTACATTTGGGCGAATTAGTAAATAGTCTTATTTCTGACAGCTAATGTCTGATAATTAAATTTGGTTTTAGAATAGTAACTAAATTCATTGATTATTATCCTTTATAAATGTGTACAAATAATTATCTAAGCTTAACTCTTGTGATATCTCCATCCAAAGAAGGCAATTAATTATACAGAATGTGGTGGCCGTCAATTATTCTATTCGGAATAAGAGTGGACTATAAAATGTAAAGGGCAAAGTAACACCCTGATCGGAAAGAAAAGAAGTAAAATGACGAGGGAATTTGATTTGATCGGAGTCGAAAGAAGAAGAAAGAAGAAAATTTGGGTTTCACAAATTCTGTCGCTGATAAGAAAGAAAGGAGGGATCAATTTGAATGGAGGTTTTTTTTTTTAGAGAACTAGGCAGTAGCTACCTAGAAGAAAGTAAAAATAAAATAAAATAAAAATTTAAAAAAAAAACTAAAAAACAATGCAATCCTTCGCGCAAAGCCAAATCTCTTGTAAAAGGGCATGTGCTGTATGTCTTTGCTGTCGAAAGATTCTAGAGTTCCGCTCCTTCCATAAGCTCCAAGCACCGCATGAGAGGAAGGTAACTGCAATTTGCTTTTGTGCAGTCGAGACATTTTGCAAAAAGATGTTGAAAGTCGATAGACAATCCTCCTGTGCAATTGCAGCCAAATTTCCTTAGAGAAGGCACAATTAAAGAAGAGATGCACTGGTGTCTCCAAAACGTGTGAGGAACAGAGCACACACCCTTGTGTAAAGTTGAAATTCCATCTTAGCAAAAGAGTTTGATGGTCGGTGTCAGTTTGAAATTCCAAACAATAGGAAGGTCAATTTGGACGGAGTTGATCTTTGCTCTGTGTCGATTCCATCGAACGATCTCATGCACGCAAATACAAAATCCCATCAAATTTCATCGTTTTTGAAAGAATTTCGAAATGGAATTTGTCCCTAAAAAACCTGTCAAATCATCCCTCTTCCTATTAGCAAATTTGGTGAAATCGGAAATCAGAATCAGATTCCCACGGAGAAAAAAGGTTTCCGATCAGCGACTATGAGATTCCTAATTAATTAACTAATAATAATGAAGCAACGGAAAGGATTAAAAGAACTCAACTCATTCAGTTGACCAAATCATAAAAAAATCTACATAAAAAACACACATAGACATGAAAACCAACCAAACATATCCTTTTCTCTACAACAACGTCACATGAAGAATCACTGTACTATTTTGGAATGGTAGGCTCATATCAAACAGCCTAGTACTATTGCGCGCTACTGCGAGACAAAATAGGAGGATCGGCGTAGGGACCATAAAGCCAGCCCTTGGCAATGTGGCCATAAGATGCCTCAGTCAAGTGAATTCCATCCCAATTCCAATGAGTTGTTGGATCAGCACAGGCAGTGGCGCCAGGATCACCACACTTCGCTGTCAAATTGAAGTTATACGACCCCATCCCGGCCGCGCCACAGCACGCTCTTGGTGGCTGCTTGTAAAACCCTGTAATAATTAGACATGTGCAAAGTTTATCAGCTTCTAATTAAAAAGAAGAAAAAACATATAATTCGTTCAATCAATGGGGATAGTTGAAAATTAGAACGCTGATCATTTCAAAGCTACCTAACAAGATTTCCTAGGGAGTGTAACTATCTTAATGTAAGCAGACCAATAATTTATTGAAGCAACATCATTTTCAATTCATTTATTTAGACTAGGCTCACAAGTCACAAGTCTAATTTTCATTTATATAGAAAGTGCAATAATGAAGTCGTGTTGTAACACAACTCTTCTATATTCTGGAAAATGAACAGTTAACATATATTACAAAATAAAGTGTCACAGAAAAATCGGTGTATATAATTAGTGTCAAAGATTTGAAGTTTTCTTTGCGAAGCAAGTTTTAATTTAATGCTTGCTATTAGATGGTGGCTATCTAGTACTTATTGCGAAGCAAGATTTGAAGTTTTAATTTAAGCAAGTTTTGATTTTTTTTTTCTCAAATAGAGAAATGACTCAATTTGACCTGATGTACTAAAATAAAACTAAGTTCAACCATCATATATGCGAACTTTCTGTGCTGTTGACACAACATGGAATTTTCAACTTAATAGAGTAATTAATTAGAATAAATTTGAAGGAAGGAAACCTAACCAAATTTTTCAGGATGGAGCATGAACTGTACAATCGGCGTGTAAAAATCACCATATATTATTCTTACGCCAGGATATTTATTGCGCAGCCTCAAAATGGCACGTTGTAGCATGGAATTGTGCGCCCAAGCTAATGTATTGAAATTTCTCAAGCAACCACTTTGTGGACCAAAATTCTTAACTGGTTCGTTATTAAATATTGTCAAGTACACTGGAAAACATCCGATTGGAAGTACACCAGGCACCACCAACTCTACTGCTCCGTCCGCAATTAGTTTCTACATTTGAAAATGGAGAGTTAGATAGAGGTAGGATGAAATAAATTATATCAAACTTGGTGCGTACTTTTATAGTAGTATATTTTATATGGTCAACGATTATTGGTTCCTATATGTAAAAAAAATTTTGTTCCCGTTCCTTGAATGCAAAAGGAGTTCGTTCGGCGAATTTTCGAAAAACGAGATAAAGTCAACAATAATGCAGAGGAGTAAGAGGAGTTTATTTAATTTTCTTGGATTTACATATTAACTAACAAGAATATACGCAATGGTCGCAATAAAGATGTAGAAAATAAGCTTTTTATGATATTTAATCCGACATTTAATACCTACCTCAACTGCTTTTGAAATGGAGTCAACCACAAAAGGGATGAGTTCATGAACTTCATCCATTTTTCTGAAAGCAAATATAGGAGCATTATAGTCGTTCCCTCCAAATTCGCCAACAATAAACAGGGACCTTCTAAACAAATCCCTGCAATCTGCAACTCTCAACAAAGAAACCCAATTTATTATGACATTCCTTAAGGGGCTTAAAACAAAATATGTTGTGATAAACCTATTGATTATTGTTTGTGTTACCTTGAGGTGAGCTGCAAATGGAAGGCTTCATCTCATCAAACCACTTTAGCTGGGTGTGTAGAGAGCCAGCATTCCATATGTTCTTTCCTAGACCCCTTCCCTCAAAAAAACTTATGTCCATTGCCGTTGCACCGGTGATTGCAAAATTGGCACCCCGGTGGAATGTTGCATTATGTGCTTTAGATGGTGGAAGCAATGGAAGCCCCAATTCTTGAGCTGCAATTGAAAATTAAGAGAGAATCTACATGAGAAATATGATAGAGAACAGCAACAATTCAGTAAATAACTCTGATATTTACTTCATACTCATGATCCCCTTGAAAGTTTTTATTTGTACATTAGTGCTTACAAATATATAATAATAATATTATAAAAAGTAAACTATTGGCGTCTAATCAAAATGATTATAGTGATGCAATATTAAAGATAATATGAAAAAAATCCTTTTCTCACTTTAAATACAAGCGAGCTGAGATAACTAAATAATTCTGAAAGTTAATTGCATGTATACTAGTAATATTTCCTTCTCCATGCATGAAACTGCACCCTGAGGGAACTGGTTTTAGTTTCCATCAAATTGATATACTTGATGAGAAATTTGATTTATGACCAACTGATCATAACAAAATGCAACCAAAACTATAAAGAAAACAATTATTTATATCTATACCGATGAAGTCAGTCACTATGCGTCCATCAGAGCAACGACCAGTCGGGAAACCAAAGAAATTCATGCCGTACGGCAGTCTTGCAGTTGCCAGATATGCAGGAATTCCATCAGCACAGAGATTTCCAGCATCTGCAAGCGAGTCGCCGAAGTTGAATATGGCGGCATAACGCTGAGCCGAAACGATCGGGTTGAGGTACAGAGAGGAGATAAGGAGGACAGAGAGGAAGATGGGAAGGTTATTCATGGTCAGAGGCGATGGAAGAGAGGAAAGAGGACAAAAGGAGAAGAATTTAGATTAGAGGATATATAGTTGTGTCGAATTCGTGTATATATGCATATAGTTTAGTTTTGATAAGAGTGTAATGGAGTAATAAATTAATAATGCTATTTTTGCATACTTCCAGTTTGTTTTCCAATTTTTATTGGAGCATGCTCTCAGACGAAGTCACAGAGCTTTCCTTTTTTTTCAAAAAATTGAAAGTCTTCTTGAATTTTCTTTTCCTTTACCACTCAAATTGAACGAACTCCATTTTTTATAAAATGAAGATGTCCGGCTCTGGACTAAAGATGTGTTTCAAACATGTTTGCTTTATTTTTTTTAATAATAGAATTATGTTTGAAATGGAGGATGAGTTTAAAATTTTCTTAAGCAGGAAATGGAGAGTGGGATGATGTACTAATCAAATTAAGTTGTTGAGAGCTTAGTTAAATTATTACGTGCTGGAAGCGACTTTGAATAAGTCGTGCTATTGGACATCAATTAGAAGAGACCACTTACAATCCTACTCTTTAAATAAGGTTAAACAATATGGCTTATCCAACAATCTATTGAATGTAGAGACAATGATGCCTTAATTACCTTGGAAAATGGGTACTGAACCTTAATGTACACGTAATTTTTTTAAGGGAGATTCCAGCGAGGGAGTAATTACCTAACACATGACAGAATTTCTTTTTTTTTAATATTTACCTTTCTCTTGTGTTAATTAATTAATAAAGGGAATTTAACCCCCTCTTATTTTTCCATTGCCTCAAAAAAACTTTAAGAAAATGACATGATAAAAATGTTTTATATTATTCTTTTTACATATTTGGTTTTTTTTCAAAATAATCTGCAATTATCTAGTAATATGATTAATTATATCATTATTATTTTGTTTGTACGCTTGATGTAAATAAAAAAAATCGTAATTACATAAAACCGGAGCTGCAAGAACAAAGAATGTTACAAAAATCACTGTTTCATTTCTAAGTAGAATTTTGTATATACTTGTTTAATTTATATATATTAAATGTGTGAAATGGATCTAATGATTAAAACGGCACATATGAAAATTTTTCATCATCCTCCTTACAATTTACAAACGTTTTCTTCACTTAACAACCACTTCTTTAAATTTTTAATTCGTAGTAATCATATTCCAATTAATATTAATTTCATTAGTTTCAAAGAATAAACGATGTTAAACATTTTGTCATATTTTTCTTAGAATGCATTGGTACTGATAACGCTATCCTTTTAGTTAATCAATTATGGATGATTTTATGAACTTTTGAGTGGGACAATGAAAATGGGTACTCTCAAATTGGGAACGATTGTTGCAAATTGAAATTTTAAGTTGAAAATTGCAATTTAAATGAATGTATAATTATTGTTCCTTTTTAAAAACAATTTTGGGGGTGAGGGGGTGAGGGGGGTGAGGAACTGAGGATCTTCGACCTTGTATTAATAAAAAAAGTGCATAAATTTCATAAGAGATAATGGAAATGGCTCACATGTCATGCACCATTATTTTAAGCAATAATTTCATTTTTAAAAGGACGTGGCCTGCTTGGGAACGATTGTTGCAAATTGAAATTTTAAGTTGAAAATTGCAATTTAAATGAATGTATAATTATTGTTCCTTTTTAAAAACAATTTTGGGGGTGAGTAGACCTGTCAAACATGAAACGTTTTAACGTTTCCGTTTCTGTTCCGCCGAAACGGAACGTTAAATGAAAGCTGAAATGGGTTCCGTTTTCAGAAACGGAACGGAAACGGAATCAAAATTTGTTAACGTAAATGAAACGGAACACGGAAATGAGTTGAAATCAATAGGAAATTGAGGCGGAACGTTAAACGGAACAGAAATTTGTTACGTTTGCCGAAACGGAACGGAAATGAAACAGCCATTTCGTTCCGTTACCGAAACGGAACGGAAACGGAAATGCCTGTTCCGTTTCCACCTCTAACGTTTGACAGGTCTAGGGGTGAGGGGGTGAGGGGGGTGAGGAACTGAGGATCTTCGACCTTGTATTAATAAAAAAAAGTGCATAAATTTCATAAGAGATAATGGAAATGGCTCACATGTCATGCACCATTATTTTAAGCAATAATTTCTTTTTTAAAAGGACGTGGCCTGCCACTAAATCAACTACCCAAATTTTGTTTTGACGGGGAACAAGTCAAACTCACAGGTACCATATTAATATGTCACTTCGAGCAGAACTGCATGTATTATTATTTTTCTTAAAATGATTTTACAATTAGCGTTGGTAAATGTAATTTCCCAGTTGTGGAATATTCATCAGGTCATGTCCTGTGTGGGACCGGAATTTTTTAATTGTTTAAATCTTACGAAATAGTAAAAAATTACTTCTTAATTATTCAAAATTATATCGTTTTTTGATATATATTGCCATGCAATATTACAAGAAAAATCTATGGTGAATTTAGAGATCGCTGAATTATGTTTAAACTTCGAATTTGTTATTACGGTCTTAATTAATGTAATTACGTACGTTACTTTTGTGGAGTTCAGAGAATAGCATGTGATTTTTGAGTTCCTAATTTTTACGCTTTCATTATTTTGAAATACTATTATAAAAATTGATGATAGAATACACCACAATAATAAACATGTACAAAGTGAATGTTTTGACCTCCCAAATAGAACATGGTAATATTGTGCTTTAATATAATTTTACTTTTGAAATAATGAAATGCCATGTACTCATGTGCTTTATTTCATTTTAAGTTATTTATTTTTCGAACCTACTGACAGCATGGACACGTTTGACCTTGTGTATTACTAAATGGACAACATGGACACGAAACAGGCAACACCACAATGTATCTATAGTCTTGAATGAATATTTAGATGCAGTTCATGACCCTAAACCCTTAGACCATAACACACATGCCTAAACACCTCGGACCATTAAGTTAATTAGGGTTCCACTTGGACACACTCTCTTGGTTGTTGGTAGGGTTACAATCCTTCCCTATCAATTTTTAATTTAGACACCGTTTGAATGCGTTAAGAAGAAGGTAGGAAAAAAAAGAAAGAAATAAATAAATTATAAACAATCCAAACTATTTACAAAGTTACACACTTTCCAATACTTCTTTCTACTTCTTCCCTTCTTTCCTTCTTCCCACACCTATCCAAACGGAGCCTTAGAGATTTTTTTGTTGACCTAAGAAATTGAGTAATTCTAGAATCTAGGGCTCCGTTTGGATGTGTTGAAAATAAGGTAGGAAGAAGGAAGAAGGGAAGAAATTTATTGGGAAGGAGTAAATTTATTGGGAAGTGTGTAACTTTTGTGAAGAGTTTGGATGGTTAGGAATAAATTTATTGAAAAAAATTCCTTATTTCTTATTCCTTGTTCCCACTTCCCACCATCCAAACACAGCCTAGGAGATCTCCTGTTTCACAAAAATGGAGAGAATATAAACAGACAATTAAGACAACAACATGAACTGTCACATTCATTACATCATCACTTAATAGTTCGGTTAAACAATCAATTATGACAACTGTTGACTTGTTCCAATCTATTGATAGCATCACGTATTCACGTATTTATTACTTTCAGAAAAAAAAGGTTATTAAGATATCTCCCTTGCATTAATATAATTGTTAAATTGATAAATATGCCAAGCTTCTTTTAATCTTAAAACAATAAAAGTATGAGTTTTCCCAAGTTGGATTGGGTCGATAGTGCGTAATGAAGAAATTTGACTTACTATAAAATATGGAAAGGATGAAAAGAATTTCGGCTCAATTTTAAATTCATCTGATGCGAATCCTGATCTGCTCTCGCGCGGGACCGTCCAACGCAGCGTACGAACTGTCCGATCTGATCTGGACGGTTCGGGCCTACCAATCAGGTTACATGCACGGAGCTCCCTTTGCCACTGATATTAAATCACACGGCTCACAGCAGTACGCTGGACAGTCCCGCGCGGGACAGGATTTCATTTCGATGCAAATATCATATTAAATTTAGAATTGACGTTGAATATTCTACCTGTCTAATCATGTCAATTGGAGAGGAGGTAAACCCAATTTAAAGTACATATATTGCTATCTTGAATTAAAGGAAAAAAAAAGTATATATATTTGCAAAAAAAAAAACAGTTAGAAATGGGTATATCTGGTAGGGATCAGGATAATATATATAAAACATGACAAATAGCAAAATGTCAAAATGCGTTGCATATCGCAAGTGAGAATGTCAAACTATCAATAACCTCAAATGGAAATAGGTGCTCTAGAAACGAAAAAATATATATGTACAGTTTTATTTGTATCTTTTAATAAAAGATAATTTGAAATAAAATATGGTTATGGATGTTCACATTAAAAAATGATACTTTATGAAATAAATAAAAATGATTCTACAGCATTTTCTCACATGATTACAGGTACTTTTTATTGACGCTTAAGAGCACTACATGCATGTTGGTGGGTATGTCAAACTGTGTTAACATATATAATTAAAAATGAGATTAAACTCCGTACAACTGGAGCAGCATGGGTGAAAATAGGTGCACTTAATTTGTTGATATAGCATATAATTATTTTATTACTGATATAGCACAAATGTAGTTGAAGTAGGATTTTGTGTAAGTGTTCTCCACCGGATAATTTTTGGTTAGCTAATCCCACCTAAAAATGTCAAATTTTCGCCTACAGTATATTAATGGACCCTCCAAAAAAAAAGTGCAATACATATTCGATATCTTAGAGTGTTGGGGGGCGGGGGGTTAATGTCTTTATCTCCGGTGGTTCTCAAGAGCCGTCTGATCAAATTTTGACGGTTGAAATTTACAGATCGTATGTATCTGATATCAATTGCAGGACATTCATTATTGATCGGATGGTTCTGGTGAACCACTGCAGTGATAGGCGGAGGAGGATTTTGTGTGCTTTTGTTTTTTTTTCTCATTCTTGTTTTGGACGAGTCAGTGACCAACTCGTATCACCTTCCATGCAACATCCATTCAGACTATCTGTATACATTTTCGCATATAATTATAAATGGAGAATAGGACTGTAGGAGGGTAATCAAACATCCTCAATAGCGTAATTTGTACTGTACAGAGTAAAAAAAAAAATGAAAACAAATTATACATCGGAAGTCAAATTCACAGCATACATTAATAACAGTCATATTATCTGAGAACTAATTTAAAATAAAATTTATTTTGATTAGAGGTATGAGTTACCCGTTTGAACCATCATTTACTCTTATAGTCTTATTAGATCAGTTTCTAACTTTCTATCCTAAAAATAAACTTTAACACGCATACCTTATAGCGTTAAATCTTTGTAAGTTTTTCTCATTTTTCATTTTTTCCAATTAATATCCAATATTCCTTTTCGTGAAGACTTTTAAAAAAATCTTAGTTAACAGTAACAGTTTATTCAAATAATAATTATCCTATTATTATTATTATTATTATTATTATTATTATTATTTAAGATAAATTGGGTGCCACCCAATTTATTTTTAAATTAAATATCTATGAAATATTTCCAACCGAGTTTCGAACGTGTCAACTTTCACTCATGGTGCATAATAATTATCCTATTAAAGCTGCAGTATTCTATCACCATCATCAATAACCTTTATCGTTAGATAATTAAGAAAGAACGATTAGTAGTACAAGCATCCCTACCTTCGTTGAAAAGGACCATATGTCCTTTATTTGTTATTTGATGTATAAATTACTATATAGATGAACAAAAATTCGATACATTTTTAATTCAGACTACAGTGGATCTATTAATAATACATCTTATCATTTTAAAAGTGAATTTTTAGTCAGCAGATCATTAATTCATTGTAACAATACAAAGTACCATGCAGAGGCAGCCACAAAAGAACAGCATCTCATCGAAGGGAGATTTCATGAAAGGGACAGAGACCTTGTTCAGATCAGCATGCTGAGACAACAACGAAATAGCATCAACATTAATGAAGCTGGAGTAGTGAGATCCAACAATAAAACGACTCACACTTAGACAACACGAAAGAGTACAATTTACATGAAGCAAAAGTTCAACATAAACCGGGCTACGCACGCTTTATGAGGACGCTTCTCTGGCGAATACAGTACGGGCCACGTGCTTGCTGATTGCACTGAAGATGATTGTTTGTGCCTTTTTCCTTGCATAAAAGTGCTATTCAATTTAGAACACAGTAACAATATTCTCAAGTAATATGTGTTACATAGTTATTGAAATTATATACGTGAATTACAAAATAATATATTATGGGTCGTTTGGATTGCTTAAGAATAGAGGGGCCGTTTGGATTGCCGAATTCTTCATAAAATTATACATTTCCCAATACTTTATGTAGGGGTGTACAACGGGTGGGTTGATGATATTTTAGTAAAATTTGAACCCAACTCGACAATACCGGATTAGAAAATAAATTTAGTTAACCCGCCCGTAATCCAACCCAACCTGCCAATTTTTTATGTACGGGTTAAACGGGTTTAGTGGATTAAAATTTTGTTTAAATAAAAATACATAAAAAAATCGTTTTGTGGCTATTACAATTTAGTTTGAGGCAAATTAGAAATGCATTCAAAGCATCTTTCAACTTTCGAGGTCTTGTGAGACGCATAGAGAACGTGCATGCCTATGGATGAGATCCAAATTTTATGAAAGAAGAGTTCCTTAAGTAAAATACGGTTCGGGGTCGGGTGGGTTGAACGGGTTCACAGTTTTTTTGTACACCCCTAACTTTATGTCTAGAAATAGAAAATTTTTCTTATTCCTAAGCGATCCAAACGGTCCCGGAAGAATAGCTTCTTGCTAGAAATAACATCTTCCAACAATTATATATACATAATTTCAACAAAATTAGTTAAATACTAATAACTAAATGAAATTTTATGTGATCTTTAATTAGTACTTTATTTAATATTAAAATAATAATTTTTAAAAATTTATTTAAATTAATATCAATTTTCTTATTTCTAACTCACCATCTAAACAATAATTTCTTATTTTCGGAATAATATCTTCCCACTATTCCCAAAGTTACACACTTCCCAATATTTTCTTCTTAAAATCTTTATTCCTTTCTTATTCTCATACCATCCAAACTTTGTATATCAAATTTAGATAATTTGAAAATCTAATTTTATTCATCAAACAATTTTAAAAAAAATTAGCGGTTCAATTTTTATAATACTTGATCGATAATAAGTTATTCAAATTACATCAAATACATTGGGAAATAAATTTAAACTATAAAAAAATAACGAGGAATCAAATGCCTTCATTATGCCTCCAGTGTGTGCCTATTTTTAAAACCTCAATAAGACAATAACTAATAATTAAAAACCTAAGTAGGAAAATGAAATTGTTAGATATAATCTTTCTCATAATTGTGTACAAAATTAGGTATCGACTATATCAGTATTAAGAACTTGTAAAATTACACTGATGTAAAGAATTTTATAACGAAATTAATTATTTTAAAATCCATGAATTATACCAAAAGCAAAGTCAAATTACCATAAATTTTGTATGCGCATGTAAAGAAACATCGTTCTCATTTAATGTTTATATTTTTGTATTCGAAGTTTAGAAATTCTTTTTTTATTAAGAAGCAAAATAATGGGGAAATGGTAGAAGAATGAAAAGTAGAGGTGCTTGCACTCTCTTCTATAAAAAGATATACATGCGATTTAGCTTTTTTATAGTTTGATAATATTTTTTTTAAATGCAACAGAACTAGTCACGTCTCTGTCGAGTGTAATAGCAAAGCGAGAAAACCGCACGATCTGCATCTTCTCCATACGCCGTCGGATCAGATCTCCAACATAAGTCAAGGCGCCCCCTCAAACCAGTCAAGAGTCACTTTCACCCCATCTCTTCCTCTCCTTCTGATATTGCATTTATATATATGGTATTTGGCCGGACTTAACTCTAAAATCATAACCTAAACTCTTGAAATTGTGTGCTTTTCGGTTTGGATTTGTAGGATTCGGTACTGCTTTTGGTTTGTCGTTAAATTTTAGGGATTTGAGGAGAAACCAACGCAAATCGGCACCTTTCCGGCAAGTTACAAGTGATTTGGTGCGGCCTACATCAACCCTGTGCGGCAGACACCTCACATCCCTCTTCTGTGGATGCCACATGTGTGACTAGCAACTCTCCTATGCGGCCAACACTTGTCTGGTGCGGACAACAGCCCTCTGGTGCCACCAAGACCTCTCTGGTGCGGCCAACAACTCTCTGGTGCGGCCAACACCCCTCCTGTGCGGCCAACAATCCTCCTGTGCGGTCAACAGCCCTCTAGTGCCTCCAAGACCTCTCTGGTGCGGCCAACACCCCTCCTGTGCGGCCAACAACCCTCCTGTGCGGCCAACAACTCTCCAGTGCGTCCTACAATGCATATAAAATGCCCTGGACATCTCTAGTGCGGAGTACAACCCAGCTGTGCGGCCAACACTTGGGCTGGATGACTCATTCCCAGCCCAGCACGCTGTTGTACTCCGAACTGGGCCTGCTGTAGCCCGCACAGCCCAAGTTGTAGCCCGCACCGACCTAATTGTACTCCGCACAGAACCCTAAACCTAAACCATTCCCTCTATAAAAGCGCCTCCCATGTCAAATTAGGGATCTTTCTCTCCATTTTTCCACTCCCACCCCAGGCAACCGCCTCATTTCCCACCATTTTCCTTCACTGTACCCCGCACAGCTTCATCGTTGCCCGCATAGTGCCACCGTACCCCGCACAACTCTACTTTGTACCCCGCACAACACCATTTTCCACCACCGATCCACTCTCGCCACGTCGATTCACCCCGCACCGTCGCCATTGCATCCCGCATCGTGCCTCTGGAGCTTGGAATTTCATGCGACAACAGTGATTCCGGCTCCAACTTCAACTCTAGAAGCTTGCAAGTAGGAGGAATAGGCTGGGTTACGGTTGTCTCTCTCCTTTCTCTCTTGTTTGCTCGATTATGGAGTTTGTATCTTGCATTTCATCATTTACTTTCAGTTTTGAGCATATGCTAGGCTAGATTGCATTGTCTTAGGGCTTAGGTTAGATCTTTATGTTTGGATTGATGTATGACACTTGATATTTGGTATTTGATGTGTATTGCTTGTTGGATGTTATTTGTAAATGCTTGTTTGTGCTTGATTGATTAACTGAACCTCCTATTAGATGAATGGCCACATCTAATCTTGGTCAAAGGTGTAGTTTAGTTGATTGGTTGAACAAAGTGACTTAAGGTAGGATATAAGCCGAAAGGTAGTCCAATTGGTACCCGACAGGGGAAAATTTCTGCTAAGGCGAAAGCCTAGTGGATACCTTTGAAAACAACAAGTGAACTTAGGTAGATTAAGCCAACGTGCGAAAGTTGAGGGTTAATCGACCTAATGGGGGTGTTAGACTAGGTTCCGGTCGCGATACCATGACCAACAAGCGACAGCTGAGGTCTAGGGAGTCCAAGTCCGGCTAGATCTGCCTCATATAAGCCAAAAACCAAGTTATTGAGTCGAAACACCATTAACTAAGGGTTGTGCGGGAAACATTGGTGCCTGTGCGTAGTACACAGGCCTAATCTGCTGCGCACTAGTCGGTATCGACACGAAAGTGATCGGTGCCGACGACCCGAAGCTGGACTGAAAATAAACTGAAACCCTAGGACACTTTCATTGCATATTTTATCACCAAAACACCAAAAATTGTTAGTTGTTTGTCTCTTAGTTAATTGTCTTTGTTAATTGTTAGTTTAAACCAAAATCCTTCATTTGATTGTCTAGATTTTGTGAATAAGTAAGGTTTAATACTCAATCTACCATCCCTATGGATTCGACCCCTAACCACATCCAACGATTTACCGTACGCTTGCGGTATTTTTAGGACCAATTAGGGTATTATTAGCTACACATCACCTTCTAACTCCAAACAAGATTCAGAAATCGCAAAAAAACCCTAGTTCCGTGCCAGATCCGCCAATGGAGTCGCAAGAACCGATCAAGGTTGAGGAAACCGATGAAGTGGAGGAACTCACGGCGGAGGTGTCACGTAGCATAGTCATTTAGGCTGATTCTGGAGTCTCGTTGATAGATGTCATGGCTGAGATGCGGAGGAGATGCCTTCCTGATCAGCATCGAGTGATCTTGATGGCCAATCAGAGGTTTCATATCGTAGGCCCCTCCATTCAATGGAGACAGGAGATGTTCAGAACTGGCTACTTGGATGTGACTGACAGTAGCAGAGTCAGGCGTCCTTAACAGATCCTCAGGCAAGTACCGGAGTTCGAGGAGAAGACTGAAACTAAAAAACTCTAAGTTAGAGTGGTAGATCTCCCTTATGGCTGGAGAACCTGGAATGGAGTGCGTGAAGTCTTCAAATTTGGACAAGTAATAAGTGCTGATCTGGTTTCTCAGCTGGGTTTTGATGGTCGATTTTATCGAATTTTTGTAGAAGTAGGAGATAGAAAGATAATTCCTCCATTTAGAAGAGTTAAAATGAAAAGTGGTGAAGTCTATTTGGCTAAGGTTCACTTTGTAGTGGAGGAATATGCAGTAGCCTCTGATTATTATGAACAAATCAAGGGGCTAGTCAGATTTGACTGGACACCACATGATGAAGCCATAAATGCCATCATCCCACCACCTCTCACAACCCCAGTCTACAGCAACGGACTGACAAAGACAAAAACCAAAAGAGAAGAAAAATGCCAAAGGTAGCAATAAAGGTACCCCTATCCTGGCTTTACCTTCTTCAACCCCTCTCAACTCTACACCTGTGATCACTACACCTATAGATGTGGTTCAATCCAGCAAAGCAGTCAATAGTCTCTCTAAAAACCCTGGGGTGCTAACCTGATCTCGGGCCAAAAAACAAGCTGTCAGTATTGGCATACTGATAAATGAGCCAACTAGTGGCACTGAGCAGGCCAACAAGAAGTTGTTGGTCAGTAATGAATGATAACAGTGAAAGAGAAGTAGCTCAACTCAAAAAAAGTCACTAAGGAGAGTATAATGCAACAGAGGATGGAAGAAGATAGAGAACTCAATAAGAAGGGCTAAAGCAGTAAGCAGAAAACTACTTCTCAGACTAGCAATGACTCTAGTATTATGGAAATTGAGAATCCCAATGATGTGTATCGATGCAAAGTAGACAAAATACCTGAGATAACCAACCTGCTGGTACAAAGGGGACTTTTAAAGAACATTCTGATTGTAGATCCCTTAAAGAAAATCACTAGAATTAGTAAAGATAACACCATCTCTAGCACTGTTCCCCCAGCTAGAGTTGAAATGCTGCACAACAGAGAAATTTCTGTTCCAAATAGGAAACTGACCCGCAGTGAACTTCTCTCTAAGATGGAGCTTTTGGAGGCTAGAAATAAAGCCCTTCAGGCTTAGATCAAAAAAAGAAAGGGGATTTGGGTACATGCCACCTCAAAACTTCAAAATTAGAAAAATGCCATCCTAAACTTAACTCTTTGAAAAATGCCACCCTAAATCAATTA
Source organism: Rhynchospora pubera (assembly GCA_028095005.1). NCBI lineage: Eukaryota > Viridiplantae > Streptophyta > Magnoliopsida > Poales > Cyperaceae > Rhynchospora > Rhynchospora pubera. The sequence continues at coordinate 179,473,935 of CM051462.1, forward strand.
TACTCAGAAATTTGCCACTGTTATATAATTATTAAACATTCTAAAAATAAAATACTATAATTTAATTCGTATTTTAATATTTTCAAATATGTCCATTTTCTTCCTCAAGTCTCCCTACGCACGGGATTGGTATCCTTGCTTCAGACCATTCGTCTCCTTCGTATCATATCTTCCTCCGAAGTAAGACCCCATCCCACAGACGACGCTACCTTCCATCCACGCTCACCTTATCCTCTTCTTCACCTCCGTCTCTTCCTTTAATCTTGTTCCTTCACATCTTCTTTTTTCCTCCGATCGACTCCGACCGCCGCGACTTGTGCGGCTAGGCTCAATAGTATCTTGGTAGTATAGCGAACAAATTTTGGGGTTGGTTTTTATTGCGCTTGGCTCCATTGGTGAGAGGAAAAAATATGAAATTAACTTATGGGATCGTCAATAGGGATATATGTATTTGTACTGACTAATTTAAACATCCACTTTGCAACTTATAAATGTCTTGATATAATTTGTAAGAAAGTGAGGAGCAAATAGGAAAAGTTAGCGTAGCTGGTCAAAACTTGAAGTCGTGTTTAATTAGAATTTGATAACTTTGTCTGTTTAATTTAGCACAGTTGGCAGGAGACTATGTTTGAGATAAATTCATTTTGTTTCACTGTTATATTTTAAAATTCATATGCGTATGCTTGCTGTATATAATATCCTATTTGCGGTTGTGAATTTGTGATTTTAGTTCAATTAAACATAATACTATAGTCAGTGAAGTCAAATGACATTGCATACTCATGATAATTACAATCTTAAGTATGGTGAAAGATATCTTGCACAAATCTTGATTAGCGAGAGAGAGAGAGAGAGATAAACTGATACTGGTGAAATGAAATGTATTGATGTAATATGATTGAATGTTTACAACTTCCTAAGATATAACAGGCGCACACATAATTTGTGTGATGAATTACAAAACTATCCATAATCTTAGAGCCAATTACATCTTGAAAATAAAACGTTAATCATTCTTTGTACTGTTTCTCTGGTACTCTAACATATGGTACCGGTACCAATCCAATGTATCATTCAAGTGGCAGTTCCATCAAATTAGCAATCCTCATGACCAATTGATCGCTGGAACACTTTCTTTTCACCACCCCGATGCCAAAATCCTTCTCTGTGTACCAATCTATTTCTTCAAGATGCCATCAGTACCAAACTTCTATGCCGCACCACCTAGTCATCCTCCCACCAATGGAGCCATGCGCAATAGAAATTAACCCCAAAAATTTATTCTCTATACTAACACGATGCTATTGAGCCTAGTCACACAAGTCGGGCTGCCCGGAGATGATCGGAGGAAAAAGGAGAGGGAAGGAAAGGGAGGTGAAGGAAAAGGAAGAGGAGAGGAGAGGCAGAGGTAAAGGAGAGGATAAGATGATTGTGGATGCCATTTGTGGGATGGGGTCTTTGCTTCGGAGCAAGGTACTATAGAAGCAGATGAATGGTTTGCGTATAGACCAGACTTGAGAAGAAAAAGATGGGAATAAGGGGAAATATTAAAATACATCTTAAATTATAGTATTTTATTTTCAGAATGTATAATAATTGTATAATAGTAGCAAATTTTTTAGTATAATTGATTTGGGGTGGTATTTTTCTAAGAGTTAAGTTTATAGTGGCATTCTTCTAATTTTGAAGTTTTGAGGTGACATATACCCAATTTTCCCAAAAAAGAAAGGAGATTATCAGGAGTAGGAGCAGAGAGAGAACTGAGCAAGATGATGACATGAGCATCTCTACTCCAGCCAAGAAAGCTAAGGTGTCTTATCGTGAGGATGATGAGATGCTGCAAGTTAAAGATGGAGAATTACAAACTTTAGAAGGACATGCAGCCAGCAACAACAAAGACATCAACAAACGTTAATGTTGAGGCTAAGACCCCCAGCCCACCACCAGTTCCTGCAGATAATCAACTGATCGGTCTTTTTGAGGATATTGGTATATCCTTAGGACCTAATTTGGATAGTAGGAATAGTTTTCTGCAGAAGTTACAATTCTAATAACATTATTAGTTTCCTTCAAAGTGCAATTGCTTCCTACAATAGTAATATTGAGAGGCATTCTATGGGTAATAACTCAGTATCCCAATGAGGTACATCACATGGAATACTAGAGGTCTAGGGAGTAGTAGTAAAATAAGACATTTGGCAGAGATGCTCTTACATGAAAAGATTGTTAGAGATATGTCCTAGAAGCCAATCAGTTGGTAGCTATTATATTAGTTTATATTATTGATGATGCTTAATCATTTGTTCCTAGAGATTATTATTTATAGATCATTCAGGTTGAGGATCTGAATTGTAGATCTCTGTGGATCATTCGTTAGAATGATAATAATATGTCTAAAGAGTCCATAATCTTGATAATTAACAAGGAACATTAATTATCAGATAAGACTAGTATGCAAGTTAAGTGCTGATTAAGTTCTGCAAATCATGGGTAAGGAGTTACCGACTTAATTACATATGTGTATGTTACTGGAACATAGCACAGGACATGACCCAATGAAATAAATATATGGATTGTGTTATGTGTCATTATTTATTTCATACGTGTTTGATTCTGAGTTTGAGATGATTCAATTTCTCCACATGAGAATAGGTTCTATAAATATCGTCTAACGTTGATTCCTGATATGGGCTGCTATACGGACTTTATTTATGTTATCTTGAATTGTGCGGAGAGAAACTGTTCATCAAGACAACTATATGTCCCTCATTAGTTCACCTAGTGAGTGATGATATCTATTGGACCCCTTGATAAAATTGGATCGTATGCGCACAACTAAATGAACTTTAAAAATCTTATAACATCCTTTAAATTTGGCAAACCAAAAATTGACATCCGAAAGGTTTGAAGCAACTATTTTTGAATTAGTTTTGAAGGACGATTTATCATCTACCAGTCGACCACCATGACTTCATCAAACCTGACTAATGAATCTTATCGAATTAATATATATAAAAAATATATAATTGAACTGGATTTTGTTGAATCGATATTTAAAAAAAAAATGCTTAGATCGTCATTTTTTAAGTAAAATAATTCTAGTTGCGTATTTACTTCTATTTGTCAATTTCGTTCACGATTAATTCAGCTTGACATAGTGTCATAGTCGTCCAATTTTACAAGAACGGTTTAAATTTGTGATTAAAGTACAAAAGATGGATCTTTTAATCTTTTAAACAAAATAAAAAGGCCACCGAAAGCTATTTAAGCAATGTAGGGGTAGGCTGTGTTAACTGACAAGTGATAAGCACATTCCAAAAATTATTTGCTTCGAATGCATGGTCTCTCCAAGTAGGGGTGAAAACGGTCACCGTTTCGACCGTCCTTTCGTTTCGTTTCGTCCAAAATGAAACGAAACGGTTAAGATTTTTTGTTACGTTTTATAAACGAAACGGTTAACGAAAGCTTAGAATAGTTTCGTCCATGTGTATTTTCGTGATTTCGACCGTTTCATTCAAAACGAAACGGTTAACGCAAATGGGTGATTAATTTCGTTTTAAAACGAAACGGTTAACGAAATCGACCGTTTTCGTGGTCATTTTAGACGTTATGCAGCCATATCTCCAAGCCGTATTTTGTCCAAAAAAAAAGAAGTCCCAAATTTCCAATTAGAATTCTGTTCAGTTAACAGGCCTAAAAATTTATTAACCATTATATGGGTCAAGGCCCATGTAATGTTAATTTGTACCTTGTCACAGGAATGGGCCTAAAACAACAGACAGTAGTCATGCACTCATGTGTAATTGTGTACGCCGTGTAAAGAATTTAAATGTACTTGGTTGTAAACTTGTAATTGATTGAAGGCAATTGGTGTTTCTGAATACGCGTACTTTCTGAAGTTGATATACGCAAAGCATAATTCAATTTCACACTATCCATAAATACACACAAAAAAAATTGAAAGGAAACTCACATTGATATTTTGAAATGACTAATCATACAATTATTTCTTGACATGACTCCTTAAATGAATTGATTGGAATAATCTAAAAAAAAAGAACTAATTACTTCAACCCAAGAATGACACAAGCAAATCGACCCGATCCTTTCTAATTTGCACAATTGACACGGCTGACAAATATATATCTATCGCACACAATTACTTATTAAGTTAATGTAACTGGAATCTAGGCAACCGATGACTTTAATTGCATAGTAGCATGTAACTAAACATGCATGCAAGTCATCTAACCTAAAATTGAAGGGCTGCAATAGGGACCCTTGAGCCAGCCATTAGCGATGGATCGATAAGCAGCTTCGGTCAAGTGAATGCCATCCCAAATCAAGTAATTCTGTGGATCAGAGCATGAACTCGAGCCAGACATGCCGCATCTCGCGTTGTTGTTGTAGTTGTACTGGCCTTGACCGCTGGCCCCGCAACATACCTTTAGACCATATTTTAGTCCTGCATTAACAAAATTTTACAAATAACATTAGATCATAATTTTTTTGTTATCAAATGAAGTAATATTTTTAGATGGCATATATAAGTTTTCATATGAGATAGAAGGTTAGTCTTCAAATCATCTCTAATTAATAATTTGTACTGAATTTCCTTCCTACATTTCCTATACGGAAAATTATTCTTAGGCACCGTTTGGATGGCTTCTTTCGGAATAAGGAATAAGAAATAACCACTTTTTACCAATAAATTTATTTCTAACCATCCAAATTGTTCACAAAAGTTACACACTTTCCAATAAATTTACCCCTTCCCAATAAATTTCTTCCCTTCTTCCTACTTTATTCTCATCGCATCCAAACGGAGCCTTAAGTAAGAACTAGTGTATCGCATCTCAATATAAATATTGCTTCATATAAAAACTGTTCTAGAAGTATAAAAATAAAATAAAATAAAACTATACACTGAATGTGATCTAGTTGAACAGAAATAAAGAGGAGAAAAAAATAATGGGGCATATAGCTAGATTAATTGGCCCATGCCTAATAGCTGGCTAAAATGTTACACAGCAAGGATATATTAATGCACTGTTGTGTGCGTAAGTAAGTCGGTCACATGTAGTATTATCTTCGACATATATATTTATACTATTGAACAAAAAAAAAAGGAATTTTGATTTATTTGAGAACTTTAATTAATTAACTTCTTATAACTACTTGTTAGATAATTTTGTACTATACGAGAGTTTATATTTTTCACATGCACTTGTTTCTCAATGGATCCCGGCCCCATGAACTCGGTGGGCAACAATCTATTAATTGTTGGGTGACGCTATTTAATTATCTACACACCTTTTATGTCATCGTCTCTCCCACCATTTACTTTGAATGAGCCATGCAGTTATATTTAATTTTTTTTTTATAATTGGATTGATAATTGAGGCAACTCATCTCTTCTCTTTCTTCTACTGTTATTCCCATTTTTTTTTTTCACTAATACACCGACTATATGTTCTAAACTTCTAATAAATCAAACATATTATATTTCGAGCACGAAGAATTCCACACATCGCTCTCACTGGAATAGCAATCAGGAAGTACTTAAAAAATTGTGGCAGCCTTCTCCTTTATGCCTTTTTGGTATAACAACTTCCCTATGGCTCCGTTTGGATAGGTGTGGGAAGAAGGGAAGAAGGAAAGAAATGAAAAGAAGTATTGGGAAGTGTGTAACTTTGTGAAGAATTTGGATTGTTTATAATTTTTTTTCTTCCTTCTTCCTTCTTCCTCCTTCTTCTTCTCTCATCCAAACGGAGGCTATAATTAGAATACTCTACAGAATATGGGATGCCATTTGCACCATTAGTGGCTGTCAATATGAAATTCAGTATATAACTTTACACTAAAACATCATTTGCTAGCCAGCTAAATCGCATTCATTTCGAAGTGCATAACAATGATTGTTTAATTACTTTAAAAGTTCCAATATTTTCCGTTTTTAATAAATGAGGCAACGGTTTTACTTTAAAAGTGAGGACAAATAGGTAGAAGTCTTTATTTTTTCCTTTTATCCCCATACTTTTTTTTTTGTCTTTTTAATTAAGAACTATTTGGATACTGGACTAAAAGATAGTAGTATTTTGGTATATATATAATTGCGAAAAAAAATTGTGGAATTTCACATAAACTCTGTGATGTGCACGCACCTGGCCATAGATTATAGTTAATTACATGTGGTCATAACAGCTGTGACCGTACATGTAATCAAAGACAAAGTTTATGAAATTTTATTAACTATTATATCTTTTATCTGTTATTGGTTGAAACTGTAACGCGTTTACATAAATAAGAAGGGTTGATAAGCAATAAATTTCTAACTGTAATTTAAAAAACTTCTGTATAGGATTAAGAAATAGTGTGTACTTTTCAAGCAAAAAAAGTTTTACTTTTAGCTATTCTGCATCCGAAATGCTGTCTGTCCTGTGAATTTTACACTTTTTCGCTGGGGTGTAGATACGGTAACCTACTCCGTAGAGTATTTCGGGCAAAAGGTGCTACTCTTTTCACCAGTCACTATTGCCACTTGACCAAAGAGGCCCTGGTTACGTACGTTATTTCTTTCAAAGCAGACCAATTTCGAATCTAATGAAGATAAAATATGAAAAATACAAGGTCCACGTACAATTTCTCATCTCTCAGTGAAAATAATGTATTAATATTGGAACACCGTAAGATGAAAAATATGCTACCGCAAGGAAACACACAAAATCAATCAAATTTATTCTCTTGCGTGTTGGAAATAATGAGGAAATAAGAATATGACAAAGCAAATAAAAGACAACCTATAATAAGTACAACAGTCACCAACCTAGTAGTTGAATCAACATGCTTTTGTAAATTTATTACTAAAACCATAGGAGAAGGTAATAGAAGGGAACACAATAATTTTTTCAAGGAGCAATTTTGGCAAAGAATAGGACTTGAGGGGTCTTTCCAGTTTCCAAACATACACGTCTCTATCCAAGAACATTTTTGGGGACCAGCTGATTGATGAATTTGGCATTATGGTAATACTTATGCACGTTGGATTTGTAGTGATGATTGAGATAAAATGCATTAATTAGTAGATTTCTTTTGCTTATTTATACAATGTTTGTACTCCGAGATTGTTACTTAGATCTTACAAACACATATCCGTTATTAAAATAGAATATACAATGAGATATTCAATATTTTTGTTCAAAATAACTTTAATATAGAGAATTTCGTATAATTCAATTTATTAAAATAATGTCCACCATCCATAAAACGTTGGATTTGAAGCTGACTAAAATATTTTGACCGGGTATTATTCACTATTATAATCCTTTTTAATATTGATTTTATGGCCATATAAGGATATATAATTAATGGCCCATTAGATTATAATTGCATCATGTGAGGAAACAGAACTGGCTGGTGGACATAGCAGTCTCAACCAAAACTCATTTAGTCTTTTGCTTCTTTTACAAACAGCTACACCTAACCAGTCAACTCCTATAAAGAAGTGTCCAATTACGTACATGACGACACTAAGTGCTTGTCAAGAATCATTAACTTGTGGAATTTAAATTTTCCCACTTTTTAATTTTGATTGTAGATATATATATCTATGTAATTAAAATTAGTAGTCAACAACAGTATGCATGAGTGATTTTGTATGATGCAATTTATGATGACATTGTGTCTAAAAATCTCCAGAATAAATAAGTTGAAAAATAAACAAACTGTAAGGGGAAAAATAGAACTAACCAAAGCTCTGAGGGGACTGAACCATCTGCTGGACCTGATTGTAGAAATCAGCGTACATGATCCTGGCGCCCGGATACTTGTTGCGGAGATTCGATATCGTTTGTGTGAGCATTGTGTTGTGGTACGACGAAAGACTGTTGAATTTCTTCAAGCAACCGTTCTGATCGTAGTCACCGGAATTTGAGTTCTGGAACAAGGTTAGGTACAGAGGGAAGCACCCGATCGGTAGCACACCGGGAACCACTATGTCGGTCGCTCCTAATGCTATTAATTTCTGTTAATAAAAACATCAAGAAATAGAATAATATAAATCAGTAATCTTTTTGCTTATTAATTGTTGTATCATCAACATTCATTAGTTCATAATTATTTGTTAATCTTATTTCTTGTAATTTGGTTTTTCTAGAAATCACTTTTTGTTTTTGTTTCATGAAGCAAAGACAAGTTCACGTCAAGCTGTTAGTTCACCAGTGAGGTTTGGTGGTAACAGTAGTATCTTTGGTGTGTGTGTGTGTTTGCTTGCTAATAGGCCATGGTAGCATTATTTGTTATACTTTTTGTATGGAATAGTTTTTCCTTTCCGTAAAGCAAATTCTGTGCTTCCGATTGTACTATTTTGATGGGGAAAAATAGAACTAACCAAAGCTCTGAGGGAAAAATAGAGCTATAGAAGATCACCCAACACCAACAATTGCTTCTGACAGTGGGTCCCACACCATAAAAAGAAAGGGTCACATGTTACAGTAATAATTGGAAGGAAGTAGACCTGGTTAACGTTCGAAACGGCAACGGAATGGGCCATTCCGTTTGCCATTCCGTTCCAGAAACGGTATGCACTGAAATGATTCGTTATTCGTTCCGTTTGCAACGGAATGGACGGAACGTAGCGGAACGACTCAATTTACACTGTATTTCATAACAACGTATGCCGAAATCCGTTCCGTTTACCGTTCCGTTTAAAAAACGAATACCGAAATCTGTTCCGCCACTCGTTCCGTTTGGACAGAACGTGCACGGAACACGGAGGACGGTATACCGTCGGCAGGCCTAGAAGGAAGTGTGCTTGACCCATTATCACCCTCAGATCCATTGCTGGTGATGTATCTGTGTGGGTTTACATCAAATCAGAGCACTTAATCTTAGCGTACCTCAATACCGGCAGATATTGTCTGGATAACTCTGGGTACATAAGTGCTGACAGTGTCCGTGCTGGAGCCAGAGAATAAGGGGGCATTATAGTCATTTCCTCCGAACTCTCCCATAATGATAAGGGATTTGCTGAGGTAAGACTTGCAATCTACAAATACATATTATGTAGTTGTTAGCACTTAGCAGAGAAAATGAAAACAAAGATATGATCTAAAGTAAACTTCGACAAAATAATTTGCACTCTATACATACCGCTGCCGCAAACCGAAGGCAAGATCTGCTGGAACCATTGAATTTGGGTGTCCAAGGGGCCGTTGTTCCATATTTTGTCACTCAAACCAATCGATGCGAAGAAATCAGCATTGAGAGTGGTTGCTCCGATGATCGCCATGTTAGCGCCTTTCTGGAAGCTGGTGCCACTCGACTTCGACGGAGGAAGCAGTGGCAAGCCAAAATATTCAGCTGCATGAAATTTGTTGCAAATTTTATTATGGTTGCAACTTGCAAGTAAAATGATATTTTTTTAATCTAATTACTAAAATGTTTAGTGCATATGAAACGAATATCGTTGAAGTGTGTGTTTAATGTATCATAGTTTTTCAACTAGTATCTAATAAAAGTTCTCAAATGCCAGAGTACAAGTGCATTCATGCCTCACCAACACAAAACTACAAATTGATTATGACCCTACAGGCAGTAATTTGCTATATTCAGAGTGTGGTCCACAGGAAGCCCGTGAAAAAGAAAAAGGACACAACCATGAATATTTTAAATGCGCCAAAAGTTCACTGTAGTTTGATATTTAGTGCAACTATCTAGTTAAATGGCAAAACAACTGATTCAAGTACAAATTAAGAATATTACATTGATTTTGTGGTCAATATATATGCAAACAAATTATAAGATGACATATTTGATATTTGACACAATATGTATATACCTAAGTAGTCTATGATGACCCGCCCGTCGGTGCACCTTCCAGTTGGCTTGCCGAAGAAGGTTTCGCCGTAAGGCGGTTGACCAGTGGTTAGCCAAGAAGGGCATCCACCAATACACATGTTACCGGTATCAGATATCGAGTCACCAAAGCTAAATATTGCATTGTAATATTTCTGTGAGTGAGACAGAGAGAAAAGAGAGCAAAGGAGCAAAACCAAGAAAGAGCGATCCATGTTAGATAGAGAAAGAAAGGGAGAGATGGATTGATTGTGAGTTGGAGGGATGGAGAGAGCAGGGAAAACATTGTGGATTTATAGTATCAGTACACACGGTTTGTTAAGGGGTCATTTGTTTTTGCGCCTTCTGATTGTTCCTTCTTTTGTCACCTTCATCTTTATTCTAATTCCTCTACTTTTTCTTTGTTAATCCTTGATACATTTATTTTTTTTTTAATTTTAATACGCTGTATGCATATCCTATATATGGCTCGAGTTGTTTAATTAGTGCTTCTATCATTGATGATTGATTCCTTATTTCTTTTGGATTTTTTACATACATGCCCTTTAACCTTTTTATTTGAATATGTATGTACTTTGAAATATTATAGTTGTATTTCTGTTCCCGGAGTAGTAGGATTACCTTACCTAAGACTTCAATGTAATGTGTCTAGAAAGTTGTAAAAAGCCGTATTAATTTGAATGGATACTTGCAGTACACATGACTTCCATAAGATTCTGGAGTATTAATTATTGCAATACATTCATATATATGACTAATTAACAAGGTAGGAAATGAATTTAAAGTTGAACATTTTACAAAAAAAAAAAAAGAAGAAGGGCTCTACATCGCATATTTACATCCATCCATAACGAATAGTGATATAATCGTTAAGAGATAATCTGCTGCAATTAGTTTGTTCACATTTAATTAACAGAGCATATTACATATGCTCTTCTTTGCTAATAACACATTCTACCATAAAGCATATAAAAGAAGAAAAACAATATAAATTTAGGGGCCTAAATGCAGAAATAAGAAATTAAAATAACCCCAAATATCTATGGGGTTGTTCGTTCATGTATCCAAATCACACGAGCAACAGCAAAATCCCAAGAGAGAGGCGACTGGAAAGACCCGTTACGTTCCTTCTTCCTTCCCTTTATTTTCTTTTCGAAAGAGACAATTTCTTTACTTTTTGAGAAAATAGAAGTGTATAGCTAGAATAGAAGGACCTTTGTCAAGAGTCAAGGAGTAGTTGGTTGATTAATTGAGTATTTTGTCCAAGACTACATTATTTTCAAACGAGTAAGATATGGTCTTTTATAAAATGTAACCCAGATGTTGTGGGTCCAGTGGGCTTATTTTGTACGTATTTTAATAATAGGCTGTGCATACTGGCTACAGCTGTACATTTTCAGGAATTATAAGTAATCGGCAAATATACCATCCCAGCCATCGCTAAATACAAAGTTAACATATACAACAAATAAAGTGAACATATAGATAATCTAAGTGAACACTTACAAACAAATAAGTGTTGTCATCATTTGTTCAGAAGTTTACATGCATATTCAACTTATTTTCATTGAACTTATTTGTTTGTATGTGTTCACTTAGATCGTTTATATGTTCACTTTGTTTGTTGTATATGTTCATTTTATATTAGCGATGACAGGAATGGCAAAACTGCAGATGGCAGTAATCAATTTCCGTACATTTTTGCACCTCATAACTACAATGTTGTTCTCCTGTATTTTTATATAATTATATTATTAATTGAGCCTTGTATATATATATATATTTTCTATCACTTGTTTCTCTTCGTTCAAAAACAAAATAAGCAAATTAATTAGTATTACTTTAGTAGATACACCATATGCACTACGAACGAAAAAATGGATTTTGTTTTTCTTAACTACTTATGTATTTTTTGTTAAAGATAATTTTTCTGTTCATTTATAGTTCCAGAGAGAGATTATGTTCTGAAAAATCTTCCAATTAATGATTAACAGAAGAAAAGATGCCAAATCACTAATATACCAGTCCTCTGTTTCCTACATTGGAATATATTGCATATCACTTTCACTAAAGAAAAGGGACATTCCCCAATCCCCATCCTCCCGTTTGTTCTTTTGTTATATCATTTCAAAGAGAGCTTTTCTTTAAATTCTTAATCTTTCTTTCAAACAACTCCAAAGGTCCTTTGAACTCTGACACTCAATGAATCAGTGCTTGTTCTCATTCTTGCTTTCTTATAAAACAAAACCTCTTTTGTCCTGGCTATATATGAAAAACATGTTTGATTAGGTAGGGGTGACTAAATGTTAACCTTGGGTCAAATCAGGTCACAAGTGTTAATTAAATTAAAGTTAAGTATGAGAATCAGTTTGAGCTAGGTCATTTTGAGTTCAAGTCACTTGGTTTTAATTATGTTTTGGGCAATAAGTTTTAGGGTTTAGGCCATTAATTTGGACAGTTGCATCAATATCTTCCTTCTAAAATATTTACCTCTTTTTTCTGCAATTAAAGAAAAAGAAAACTTCAAATAGAGATGCATTTCAATAACAATTTTATTTGTTTGAGTAAAATTCACATGATCTCTGTTTGTAATAATTGCTTCATGAATTTATTCAAGTTCCCACTGAAATTGAAAAATCTAATAAACTTCTATCAAGAAGAAAAGGTACAATATTCATAGACTGCCTTCAGAGACACTTGGCGACAGAAATAGGATATTAGCACACTTATTTTATGAAAAAAAAAATAATGTAACAGTCATATTGGTTGCATCATGCCAAAAAAAAACAGAATATTGTGACCTCTCTCTGTCGTTAATTTGTTTATCGTATGAAGAGGAGTAAAAATGTTGGATTTATTGATTAATTTGTTGATTACTTAAATTTCCTAAGAGAACTCTTTATGCTAATCTTCTAATTTGGAGCCTATATGGTAAGTGTCATGTGTGTGGTCGTACATATGACAGAGATCAACGAAAGAAAACATTATTCCCTTTGACTAGACACGATTGGAAAAGCATTGCTCTACGAGTTCAAACTGTTCAATTATTTGACATGCTCACATGCACATGTACATACGTATAGTTAGTTGCTCACTTAGCTCCTTGGCATTACTCCCTTTGACTATTGGATAACCTTTTCTACGAGTTCATTTATTTGACATGCACATATATACCTATAGGAATTAACACTGTATCATCTCTAGTCGAGTTAGTTGATCGTTCGCATCGGTATCTTCGAAATGTCAAGATGATTGGTACAACTGATTTAAAAGACATAAAGAAAGATAAAAGAGAATAGATAACCATTATTTGAAAGAGATGGCCACTTTTGCGGGCGAACTAATTCGCTTTCTATCTACAATATTTATCTTAATCATGTACCCCGGTGCGTTGGCATCGGACAAATTCAATTCAATTATAAATAGTTAAATTTCATACAGACAAAATGAATGTAACTTTATTAATTACATTACCATTACGTAATAAAGCGACGTACTGTCCTAATATGTAACCTTTTGTATGGCTATATAAGTAGTTATATGCTTGCTCTTAATTGCGATTGATTTGTATTGTTTCATTTTTTTTTTTTTGCAAGAAAAAGGCTAATCTAGGAGGAACTAATTAGAAAATGGTGGGGTTATTTGTGTGGTTGTCCCTTGAGCAAGGTAATGCAGTTCTGTTAAGCAACGTAATATGTGCACATCCAAAATTAATTTAATAGTACGAGAGTTCATGTCATATAATGATTTTGATGAGTGTGGCTTTCAATCTATAGTTTCCTCTTTGTATTTTCTCTTTAATTCACTGTGTTTTAAAAGTTTGTAGCATCCACGTACTATGATCGATTGGTAATTTGTATGCAGTATGTATATATACTTTTTAGAGTTTCGCACTGTTATCTTCTCCAAAAGGTTCCTATATGAAAATGAGCCCTTCCATATCGTAGTTTTTTTTTTTTTTTTTTGGCTGTTTGTACAGGATATAGCTGCATGATAAATTAGATAATAATAATAAAACAACAACAAAAATAATTTGATTTAATATGAATTCATTCGTGTCCCTTATTTTAATTTCTTCACAGTTATGTCCGTACGTGTATTTTGGCGATTAATTTATTATTCATTACGTCCCATTTTAATTGATTTCTCCCAACAGTTCGCTAGCTACCAATATGCACTTTAATTGGCGGTGAATCACTGTCGGAGCATCGCTAAAAGGCTCAAATTGAAGTACTGTTCGTTAGGATAGAACTGTTTCATTAAATTATTTATAAACACACAGATGGCATCCACGTAAGGCATGATTAGAGGGAACTGGCTTGGCATTTTTAAGTGGGGTGTAATCGTAAATAGTCAAGTATTTGGAACAACATTAATTCTATTTGATGGAACTGGCTTGTTATCTATTTATAATGGGCTTAGAATTTGTACGATCACTAAACTTTTAAATTTACTATTTTGACCCCTTCAAATCTTAATTTTCCAAAACAAATTGCGTTGCTAAAAAAATTAATGTCTTTACTTGATCATCTGAACAATATTGTGTAAAATCCACCACAGTATGATTCCAAGGTACAATTCAAAGTTTGCCAGTTAGACAAGAAAAGTTTTAATTACTCAATTATTAAGCCAATTTTTCTATGGAGCTGGATCCACAAAAAAGATATGGCAACTTCTTCTTTCTGTATTTATGCAATTAACGAGCCCCTTTATTTTTTTGGTACAAATATCTGTCAACTTTTATTGAAGCAAGCTTGATCATTAGAAAACGTACTAATGTGTGTTTATACAAAGAGTTGATTGGTATATAGTTGGTATAGCTTTCTGGTTAAAGATCTCATGCACCCACCCCATTACATGTAGCATAGGCATAATTGTGCCATTTAATTTAGGAATAGTATACTTAGCTATTGCTTTTTCTTTTATGTAAAGAATGAAAAGAAACAAAAAGAATTCTAGCTATTGTTCTTGGTGCCTAATAATTGTAACCTTCCAAACGAGCATATATGAAGCCGCCATCAAATAGGCATTGTTTGCACATTTAATTGCCTTTGATTCTTTTTCCAAACGAAGACCCAATTCCAAGGAAGAGTTCAACAAATCTTGTTTGAAATATAATTCTTTAGCGAAGTACAGTCAAACACGCTACTTCTTTTTTGAGCCTACTTTCTGAGATGCTATGCCACAGGAATTATCCAAATTTGCCAAACAATAGAGTACAGAATGCAAGAATACAGTGCGCACATCATTGGGGATTTGAGATCGTTTGATGATATGAAATTGCAAGCGTCTCCTTAACCTTCAGTGGTTTATGACTGTCTGTTCCCAAAAAGGTTAATGGATTTTCGTTTCAATTTTAATTATAGTAGCGGATTAAATTATCATCGACTAGTATTGGCCGGGTTTGTTTTTAACGTGAATTTTAAAAGCATGTAATCTGTTTCTTGAATATTATTGTTGAAATACGACCCATAATTTTCACTTCGGCTCATTAATTAATTGAATTTGTCAAAGACAAAGACAAGCACTAATTTCAGAAGAACTCTTTTTTCAAAATTAAATTAACATTAAATGGTTATCTAAAGGCATCAGAGATTTCTTGAAAGTTGTTTGCCTGTTATAGAAGATTTACCTAATAAAGTGATGCGACTAACAACCTCATCCACTTAAACCTAAAAAGCAATTATCACAACTAGCATAGTTGAGCTAATTACCCTAAATAGTACAAAACTACCAAATATGTCATGGCAATCCAACAGACAGCTTTCAATGCCTTGTTATCAACTTTTCCAAAATTTCACAACCCTCGATTGATCTTTTCAAAAAATACGCATACAAAAAAAGTGGTATTATGATAAGTTTAACAAAAAGGATATGTCAATTCAATAAGAAATGCCCAATAAAAGATACATATTTTGCCATGCTAAGTATACTTCTAGAGGTCAAATTTTGCACAAAAGAAAAAAGTTATATTTTAAAAGTAAACTATTTCTGATGAGGTCCTACGTTACATTCTCAGTTTTGAAAGTCAAAAGGTCTAGACGAAAACACTTTGTAACTGACCGATCCACTGGAACCAAGATCTCATTTAAAATGTCTCTGGTAACAACTCAAAGAAAAAGCATAACAATAATGTGACAAAATGAAAGAGACTAGTTGACAACTAATGCATTGCAAAACTATACACCAGAAAGGACTGACGAAAAGAAAGAGCCAGTGTGGGAGGACAACGTTCATCAACCTAAGTATGTCAAATTTCAGTCAAAAATTTAACAAAAAAAACAGTCTAACCTAATCAAACACTATCTCATCAAACTAGTTTCCAACATATCCTATGCGATATCAACCATTCCAAACTGTCTTACCACCAACACATACTTGTCTTTTTTTTTTTTTTTGAAGAAACCAACACATACTTGTTAGAAACCTAAGTAAAGTTGCAAGTTGCCCTTTAGAAATACTGTACCATTTACCTTTGTAATTATTATACCTTTCTTACTGTCATATTTGAGACAAACAGGTCTGTTGAGAATGTAGACAGTGAACTGCTAATTTCTCATTGGTCTCTGTTAGCAACGTCGTTCTTGTGGCAGATGAGATATCACAGTCGCAAGTTGAATTATTGCTAGCTTTTTCAAAAGGCAATGCAACACTTTGTCATGATGCCCATTTCTTCAACATTTAGAACCAGTGCCTTAGATATTACTTGTTCCAATATTACTTGGGCCTAGACTGAACTTGAAGTTCAATATTACTTGGGACTAACTGGCCTTGAGGAAAATTCAGGGATCTATTGGGCTTTTTCTTTCATATCAAGGCAGCAAGGCCCATGGACAAACCAACCAATTATAACGATTTTGCACACCTCTATCTTAAACCAGTCCCCCTATATCCAGTTCTACAGGTTGAGCTCCTCTCAAAAAGTATATAGACTTGGAGACGCCACATTCTATCTGTGTTGCATTAAGATCAGATTATTCATACCATGCCTAAACTGTCGTAGTTTTAAAAGAGAGCTGATATGCATCCCAGACTATTCAATTTTATGGGTACACTGGGAAGAGGACTCCACTGAACAGATATCGGAATAAAGTAAGAACAAAAGGTTTAATGGTTGATATAGGACAGGGCATCTTGGGAACTAATTTGATGAAGAAAATATGTAGAGAAGTCTTTGCACTGGAAAATTATAGATGAACTGAATTTTTTGTGTGTTGCTGCTCCTAGTACAGCAGCCAATTGGCGGAAGGTGCCTCAGAAACACTGAACGGTGTTCAGAAGAAACTCAAATTGTCATGCCTGGGGAGTGAACAATTAACCTGAGTTTTCTTTCTCCATTGCAACAATGAGAGCAAGCCTGTCATGAACCTGGAAGGCCAGTGTTTAGGTTATGTTAACTGACTGGAAAAAATAATGATTGGTTATTCATTGTCTGTGGTATGAAGAACTAGGATTAGGAAGTTTAAGGGACCCACCTTGGAAAGCTCATTTGTACCACCCTGATTGATTGTGCTATCATACCTGGTTGAGATTTAAACAAATTATTGGCAACAAATTGCCAAAAAAAAAAAAAGATGGGTAGTTATGTTGCACAAATATTTACAGTAAAGGAGTAATGAATAAATACATTTTTATTTCTTCCTGTTCTTTCTGGTAAGGAGTTGCACCTTTTTCATTTGGTGTTTTCTTTACTCAAGAAACAAAAGGGATTCCACTATACAGAATTATTATTTCTCGTTTATATAGCTAGTGGAAAAATCGAGCAGGTAAACAAATATTGTTATATCAAAAAATGATGTACCACAAGTTATTTTCTTTGGAAGTTCTTACTTAGAACTTTACTAGCGCTACTTGTTCAGCTTACTTACCAGTGACGGGGTATGCCAGCCTCATCTCGAGCTGAATAGTTGAATGGCCCCTTTAACTCAACTCCATACTCCTTCAACAAGACTTAAAAAAATGGAAAAGGAAAACAAAAGATAAAAATATTTCAAATATCAAGAGAGAGAGAGAGAGAAGTTCAAAACATATCTTTACCTTTGAAAGTTGAACAAGGGATACGTCCTAATTGCTCACAGACATGTGCAAACCAATGCACACCAACTGCCACATGAGCCACTTCTTCTTCTGCTATCTTCGCAACAATTTGTGAAGATCTCCGGTCCCCACAACCAACAAGTTTCTGTACTAGTCTGGGCCCTGCATCAAGACCCCTCGCCTCCTATTATGGTGGTGATTATTGTTATCCATTTAATCAACACAGCATTAAAGTACTCATTTCAAACAATGCCAATTTCTCAATTCACTCAAAAAATGTTAAAAGACTATATGTTTCACTGTTCGATCTAGATACCAACATTTTTTTCCAAATTATGATGTTTACAATTATACATAGTAATTTCAAGATGTACAGGTGTGCATAACTTTAAAAATCATAATTTGACCTGTATAATCAAATCTATTTCGAATACCATAAGTACACAAGAATACCATGCATATCCTACAATCACTAAGGTACTGTATGTATTTTTAGGTCTGAAGTTTATAAGATGTCCACAATCTACAGTACTTCATAGCTTACAATTTTACATCAACACTAAGAATATTTCCCTTTTTTTGGGGTATAATTAATGAAATTTGAACTCTTTATTTATCAGGACATATACAATATATTATCATTTTTTAAAAAATTAAATTAGATACATAAACTAGACTAAGAGAACCTGAACTAGAGGAATCGCAGCCAGGCGTGCAGAAACATCTCCAGCCGTTTTTGCACATTCCCTCCACAGTAAATTATGAGCTGGCATGTCTCCATACCTATTTAAAAACAGTAATATGTCATTTTGCAAGCACTACCTTGATTTCATATCAAATTAATTTACATGGCTTCTTATAAGGCAACAAAGAAATCTTGCATTTGGTCCATACTTGAATCCAAGTTCACGGAGCCTCTGGGAGCACCACCCAAAATGCCTGCTCTCATCATCGGCCACACGAGCAAAGTCATCAAAGAACCCATCACCAAGCAGACCATGCAACGGGGAGAACCGCACAACCGTGTCCCAAGCAAGATCGATTGCATTCAGTTCAACATGTGCCAAATTATGAAGCATGTACGCATTCAGAGGCAAACCAGAGTTCTTAGGAGCAGGTACCTCTTTCGTCGATACCTGTCAATTTCATACAATCACCAATAAAGGGGAAAACCCATAAGAATGATTGAACCTTTACATTTGTCAAAACAAATAATTGCTCATTAAGGTGAATATAACCTGATATAATCATTCTATTATAATAGGGAGTTGAAGAGAATACCAGAACAGGCTTCTCCGGCCTCGCGGGTCGGTCGGGAGCGACAGCATGCCCAACCGGAAGCTTCAGCCGACGCCACTTAGAGAAGGCGAGATGTGAGAGGTGGGACTTGGCTAGAGGGTCGGCAGTAGACAGCACCACTGCGCCGAGTTCAGCCAGTGACGAAGCTGATTCGATTGATTCGACTTCTCGTACGGGGAGCTCTTCAGGAATGGGTCCTTTGGGGCCCCACTGACGGAGCTCACATGGTGGGGCCCGGCGCCAGGTGTCGAGACCGCGCCAGGGGTGAGGGGAAGGAGGCGGGGAGAGAGAGCATGAGGCGGAGAAGGGTAGAGAGGTGGTGAGGCGGGTGGGGATACAATGGAGAAACGGGTGCAGTGGTTTGGCTGACGCACAGCGTACAGAGAGCATGACAGTAAGAAATACACACTGATCGGAACCCTATCCTACCTCTCTCAAAGACTCAAAACCTGAATACCTGGTCGGAACAGGACAAAGATGCGGATGTTCGATTCGTGAGATTTCCACATTTCCAGATTTCATCGTCTGTTCTTGTTCACTTTTTAAGTATTTGACGTATTTTTAATTTAATGAAAACATTTTCCCGGCTTTCTAGTTTTTACCCTTAATTTTAAATTTTTTTTTACTAATTTTTCGACTTTTTTTAAATATTATTAATCTAAAAATTTATGAGCGCCCCAATAATAAAAAGTTTTGATAATAAAATAATTTTAAAAATAAAATTGAGTTTGTAATGATTTTAATATCTAGATTATATCGACCACTCAGAATCGATCATCATACTCTGCGTCGACGTCTCTTTCTTTATATCTCTATTTCTCTTTATATATACTAGAATCTGTGGGAATAATAAAAAAATTTTGAGACGATTTTATTAGAATACGATTTTGGTATGATGGAAGCGGATTGATTTGTAAAGGAGTCCGACTCTTTGTTTGAAATACAGATCTAAACCATACATCAGATCAAGTTGCACAAGATCAACGGTCTATAATGATGCTAACAAATGTTTGAACTCTTTTGTGAAATTATTATGACTTTGTTTTGAGTACTTTATAAGTAGCATAGATACATATAAAGAAAAATTTCTACGTATTTTGATGAATGAGTTTTAATGAATAATTTACATAGTTTAATGAGATCGAATATTAGCACACACTAAATTTTTTATTTTTTTTCTTACTATTTATTCTGATTTATAGAAAATTCATTGACCTAAAATCATATATCATTCAATAATAATATTTTATAGAAAATAAAATATTCAAACAAGCACAACCTTTTCCTACTAATTTGTCTTAATTTTTTTTTTCTTAACTTATATACTTCGCTGAATCCATAATCAATTGGACCAAAATCACAGAATCCACCCGAATTTAAGGTGTTTTTCAAAGACCAGCAAACTTGGGCCTTACTGGCTTACTGCCAATAGTACAAACTAATTTGAACCGCTAAAAATAAAAGAAAATTGAGACGTAATAGGCCCAATTTTATTTATTTCTTTTTTTGTGAATTTTATATTTTTATGTACGTCTTTCCGTCAACACACAAGTTTCAGTCCAACACTCTTAACCGACTAATATAATAATAAAAAGAAGAAACATCAGATTTTTTTTTTAAAATTCCCATCTGAGGTCATCAACGATAACAACTTTTTTTTTTAAATAAAAAAAACAAGCAGGGGCATAACCCCGCCACTTTCCATTACTAGAAAAGCCCACAAAATACACATCAATTATAACAATCAAGGATGGCCCCCTTAATATAATCTCTCTCATCACTGCATTATGCTGAAGGGTGGAGGAGGTTTACAGAATCATGCACAATTTGGGAGCAAGTGTTAGATATGGGAGGTGAGGAGTAGTGTAACACCCCGAGAAGGGTGCTACAACCCGCCGCGTTAAAACGCAAGGCGTACAAGCATCACATACACTATCAATAGCAATAAAAATATTTGCCACAAATTTATTCATAATTGTTTAATGTTTTACAAAGAGAAAACATGCCCAACATGGTGGATTTATGACGGAATAACACCATGTGAGGTCAAATGTTCAAATTCAAATAACAAAATAAAACGATAGATTGTGACAAATTAATGACCCGCTTCTATCATCTTGTCTCACTCAGTTTGCGAATGCGCTTCTCCATGTTCCTCGATACCTGGATCTAAAATAAATAACAATACGAATGAGAGCCCTGACAACTCTCAGTGCGGTACTACAAATACAAATATATATATACAACTATTTAAAATAAACAATTAAGATGAAAAATACGTTTATTAAGTTGAGGGGCTTAAGAATGCATAATTTTTAATAACTAATATCAACTATGATTATCATTTCACTTTTATAACTTTTGTTGTCCTGCACAATGAGCCGCATGGCCAGCACCCCTGTTTCATCTCCATCCTGTCATGAGCAGGCCGCATGTGGAGGGTAACTAGCATGTACATGTCAAGTTCCTGGGTGGGTTTCTCAAGGTACCTGAGACTTAATTCTCTTCATCATTCATATGTATTTCATGTATGTGTAGTGATGTCAGGACTCGGTCAAAGTAAAAATGCATCGGACCTTACGTTACCAGGACATCACATTGGAAATATGTAATATAGTTTACCAGCTGAACAGAATATGCTAGATTAGAAAAATGAAAATATTTAATTTCATATGACTATGTCGGCCAGAAGAGCGCAAATACATGAAACGTTTAGATTAGAAAATAGAAGTTTTACAATTGTTTAAATAACATTTTTAATCAAGCTCAAATATATCCTTATCGGATTTCAAAAGTGTGAATGTGCATTTATATCTTAGAAGATAGATGGATGCTTTATGAAGTTTTGAACAAATTTCTTAGCATCAGGGTAATATCATAAGATATGCATTTGATATTACAAATTAAAGAATGCAATAGGAAATCTTTAAGTCTGGACGTGTAACTCTCTACTATATTAAACTTTTATATTATATTCATAAAACTATATATATATTCAAATATATTTCAGAATCATTCTTTCACATTTTCTCAAACCCGGTGTCTACTCTACTTTATAAACCTTTCAGCTAATTCGGAATCAGGAGTATAAAAATTCATGTGTGCATTTTAATGACGCATCCTCAAAAATATTTTGTATAGGTTCAGATTCTAGATATCAAGTTTAAAAGCCCATACATAAATAAACTTTGACAAGACCATGTGCATATAAAAATGTTTTTATATTAATTGGAAATATATAGGAGGTTTCAAACTAACCATGCATGGTCCACTGTATAGAAGCGCATGCATTCATTTGAGTTATCAGAAAATTACTAAGTTAAAAAGCTTTCTGAATGCTTATGTTCACTAGCAGATCTGGTTTGGATAACCTCACGTGCGGTAAAATCAGTTTAACGAAAGAAAGCCGGTATAAATTCTTATTTCTTATAGAAAAGTACACGACCAGAAGCTACTTGTTTTATATGTATTCTCAAAGCTTATATATACGAATCCATACGTAAGTGAGAGTAACCCCAGATTAATTGAACATAACAAACTTTATAATGTAATAGAATATAGGGAGAGTTCATGAAGGTTGTCTAATTATAACTTACCCAAGAATAGTCAAAAAAGTACTTTGTTACGTGCAACCCTTCTGTTATTAAAAAGCAAGTGCAAAATCCAATATTAGTTTCAGAAAACTAGTCAGGTTTAAGTATAATCCGCACCTCTTTGGAGAACAAAACAATTAACTTGAAAAAGGTCGATAAGTTGGACCCTATGTGTGCCTCGTCGTTCCTACGCCCTGCCTCATCGACTCATCTTCGATCATCACGTCACACTAAATGGAAGAGGTCAGCAAATTCGGCTAGGAGGGTAGGTCGAGTTGAGGGGTTAGAGTTTGGGTTTGGATCTGGTATAGAGGAGTCGGGTTTGGGTGTTGAGGTGGCGGTAAGGAAATGAGGACATGAGGGGTCGTGAACGTAGGAGCTGGTGATGGGGGTTGCTGGCTGTTTATTGGGCCGGGTTGAAACAAAAGGGAAAGGAAGAAGGGGCAAAAGTTAAAATAGGATTTCATTTGTGCTCTGGTGGAGAAACGAGGACGACCACACCTCTATTTGTATAACTATAAAATATATCTTTTCCAAATTCAGATGGATTTGATTGGAAGTTTGATTGCACGCGATTTATTATGGGACAAATATGGTAGTACTTTGTGGCTAAGAAATTGTCATATGTGGTGATAATTGGATGAAAATTTAGAAGGGAAATAAATGTCAGATTGCAACGTGGGGTGGAAGAAATCATTATAAGGGATTAATTGGTGGCAATATATTATCCGGATTGGATGGAGGAATATTAATTCGGATTAGAACTTGGGAAAGAAGACAACCCATACAAGAACTTGCGTCTTGATTGGATTGGGCCGGCCTAAAAAAAGAGTGGGCAGCAAGTGGGTCCCACCTAACGGGTTGGATAAATTGGGCCTAAAACGATTTGATAATTACATTTTCTATCTTGAATACTGAATGCTATTTGGATCTCAAAGTTGAAATATAAAAATAAAAAAAAACAATAATAATAATATAAATTAATTAATTAATTAATTAATTATTCTAAAATTCTATAATGTTACAAGTAGCTTCCATTTAGCACCCCATGTGCAATCACCTTGTAAGCTGCCTCTGTGAAGTGAATCCCATCCCATGATGCATACTTTGATGGGTTCGAACAAACCGAATAACCTCCTCTTCCGCATCGTGCATTTGATGAGTAGTTGTAAGGGCCTTTGCCTCCACAACATGTTACTAAAGGATAGGTAAATCCTAAGGCAAAACAAATGGACAAAAAAAAAAAACAATGACTAAGAAATAAGCAATTAAAACCCAATGTTTTTAAAAACTCGGCGGATGTGACATGGGCCTTACGAAAAAAGCGCAATACGTGTATCTAAAAAAAAAAGAAAAAAGCGCAATACTAGAATTTTTCTTGAGGAGCTTCACATATTTACCTCTTTAGAACTTTGGAAGTTCCATGCTTAATTATTACTTTTGTATTTCGGGTTCTATGTTGGTTGTTTTTTTGTTTCTTTATTTATTATATTTTTCTTAATGTAACTCCTATACAGTTATTTATTATTTAATGAAATTTTGCTAGTTGGCAATTTACGACCAGACCTCAAAAAAATAATAAATAAAATAAAAACTGGACTGACCACTAAATCGAGAAGGCTACCATGTGTGTCGGTTCGCCAGCTTATAACAGCGGTTGTATCGGTCAAAATATGGTTGAACTAGTGTCTAGACAGGGTTTGATTCCCAGTTTAACCGGTTCAATTGACTAGACCGGTCCAATTTTCAAAACAGTGCTAAAACCTTCATGTTTATGGTTTTTTTTTTATTAATGAGTACTGATTTTTTTTTGCAAAAAAATAAAAATATATATTTATGTTACCAAAGATACTTTAGAAAACTAAATTTGCAAGGGAAACTAAACTATATAGGGGCATGAACAACGGTATCAGAATCAGATAAAAATTCTTTTTGGGATATGTACTGAATATATACATATTGTTGTGTTTGAGAAATCGCACCTAACTTCTTTGGATTGCGATAGATGTTCATTGAAGCTTCGTGATAGTCTACATAGATAATTGCCACATCAGGATATAGCAGGCGTAGCTTCACAAGTTCCTCTAAGAGCTTTGTATTGTGGTATTGTGCAAACTCATTTAATCGCGTGATACATCCTGTTTCTCGGTCATAATCTTCCCTTTTGTTGCTTTCAAAAAGAGTAAGATAGATCGGTATACATCCTATTGGGAAATTATTTGGCACCAATAATGTTTTCGCTCCAAGACCGATCAGTTCCTATAAAATATTTTAATAATTTTAATTTATTTTTTCATTTGTGACTTAACAGCTGGTTAAAACTAAATTTTATTACACCCTTTTTCTTTAATATACAAGAGAACGCACCCTCCCAATGTATGGGCAAATAAAAATTAAAAATACTTTTAATTCATGAAATATATATATATAGAGAGAGAGAGAGAGAAAATATCTATTGTGAACCATGATGCATAGAGGACTTCGTGCACCATTACCGTTTGATTGGTGATTTTATAAATTGACAAATCTAAATTAACCAATCTGATCTATATATTAAAATCTCATAGCAAACAAAATTTTACAATTTTTTAACTTTTTTACTATTTTTTAAAATATTTTAAACCTTGTCATTTTTTGCTACAAATTAGTGTATTTAAGTATCACATCTAATAACAATGGTTTATTTTTTTCAAAAAAAAAAACTGACAATTGTAAAAAAAATCACATTAAAATAGTTTGGATAGGTTGTTTGAAAAAAAAATTTTGAAATTCAGATTTCTTGAACCCAACGGTCTAACACGTTTATAACCTAAATTTTATATTACATAAAAAAAATTATATACGTATATATCCTAGATAAAAAAAAATTGATGGACATTGTTTCTGATTAATTTGTTCTTACTAAATTGGCCACAGAAATTGAATTAATTGCTAAGAAAAGGGCAGAGGATATATACGTACTTGGATGGTTAAGCTAATTGCACTGATTACATCGGGAACAAAGGTGCGGACTTCATCAACCGCTCCCCCATTAAAGAATGGATAATTGTAGTCATTTCCTCCTATCTCACCTACCACAAACAGAGCATTGCTCATGATGTCGAGTCCGTTTCCTGCAAGGTTGAATTATATATATTAAGGAAATTCTGCCATGAGAATTGATTTCTCAATCGGAGTTAATTCTCAAACACACATTTTTAAAAAATATTAATTTATTAGCATTCATGAAAGGTTGAGATTAAAATTCGATTAAAATTTGGTTCTTATACTTGAATTATATTAGTTAGTGACTTAGTGTCATTTAGTGTGTAATGTTTGGCATTAGTGCCCTGGCCTCACAGGGCGTACACATGGAAATTTTTTGTTTGAATTAATTAACTGCCAGTTGGATATATACTTTGAACCATTTTGACTTTAACCTATTATTACATTTCAAATTACCTCGGACCGTAGATTATGATTAAATCATTTTCTAATTACATCAATTTCGACGTCTCTTCATCATCAAATTGGAAGACCTGAAATGCATCAATTCTAGTTTCTTTCCCGAAAAAATTCTTATAAATTGTCAAAATATAAAAAAAAATTTACGAAGATTTTGAAATGAGAAAGAGATTAAACAATTTAGAACGACTGTAGAAAGATCTGATTTTCAGAAATATAATGAAATAAAACAGAACTATTACTTCGAAAAGTATCGTAGTCCATCCTTTTTTTTATTAGTTATGTATTATATTTTGTATTACTACCATGAGATTAGAGCCATATGCTGGGTCGTATTGCCTTCCACACGAATTTATTTTGAAAATAAAATTTCAGTTTTCCTGACCAATTTTATAATTTTATTATCCCTGTGCCGATTTATAAAATTATAAATATAAATTAAAGTTTCCTTACTATTTCTGTAATTTTATTATCCAAGCACCTATTTATTAAAATGAAAAATTTCAGTTTTTTCTTACTATTTCTATAATTTTTTTCCCTCAACCTATTTATGAAAACTGAAATTTCATTTTTTTTCTTACTTTTCTTGTAATTTTATTTTACCAGTATCTATTTATAAAAATAAAATAATCAGTTTTTCTCTCACTGTAATTTTATTATCCTGTACATATTTATACAAATCGAAATTTCAATTTTTTTACCATTTGTGTAATTTCATTTCCACTGTATCTATATGTAAAAAAAAATAATTTAGTTTTCCGTTCTATTTGCGTAATTTCATTATGCCAGTACATATGAAAATCAAAAGTTGTTTCTTCATACTATTTCTATGATTTTATTTTTTCTGTACTTATCTATAAAAATTGAAATTTCTATTTGTTCTTACTATTTGTTTAATTTTATTTTTTGTACATATATTTATAAAATTTAAATGGCAAGTTTTTTAACTATTTTTATAATTACGTAAATTAGTACAAAGAAAATGAACTTACATATATTGGAAGATTTATTGAAATTTCCATTTTGGTAAATAAATACGGAGAAAATAAAATTATACAAGTAGTATGAAAAAGTGATTTTTTTTTCATTTTCATAAATATGTATAGGGATTATGAACTTCCACAATTATTAAGAAAAACTGGTATTTCGATTTTCATAAATAAGTATAGTGATAATGAAATTATAAAAGTTGTAAGAGAAACTGAAATTTCATTTGAATCAATAGATATACAGAGAAATTGAAATTAAGAACAAATGAAATGTCCGTATTCATAAATAGGTACAGGTAAAATAAAATTACAAATGTAGTAAAAGCTGAAAATTTTAATTTTATAAATAGATACAGAGAAAATAAAATTATGGTGTGTTTTGATGAGGGTTGGATAAGGAATAAGAATAAGAAATTTCGGTATGCGTGCTTGTTCAAATTTTTTATTCTTATACCATGGTTTTGTTGATATAATAATAAGGGCCCAAATTCCTTTATTCTTGTGGGGTGTGTTTGGATAGGCCGGCAATAGAAAATAGGAATAAGGAATTTCGATTTGCGTGCTTATTCTTATTCTTGTGCAAAACAAACGGTATAAGAATAAGGAATTTGGGCCCTTATTTCTATACTAACAAAACCATGGTATAAGAATAAGGAATAAGGATAAGCACGCAAACCAAAATTTCTTATGCTTATACCCTATTCACGACTTATTCGGTTGCATCCAAACACACCCGTGTTGTTTTGGTTGCACAAAAATAAGACATTTGATCCTTATTCTTATCCAAACCTTATTCTCCTCCATCCAAACACATCAAATATTAAGTTAAAACTGAAATTTCAATTTGTAACATTAGGTACAGGCAAAAAAAAAACAAAATAGTAAGAAAAATTGGAATTTCATTTTTATAAAGAGATGGAAGGAACATAATAGAGCAAAGGCACATCTTAATTTCGTCATCTAGCTACATCCTTTGTACAAATCTTAAAGCAGATTTAACAACCTGGATTATGGTCCATAAGAGCTTTAGTACATCATGGTGCACAATAAAAATTCTCTCTCTCTCTCTCTATTTATTTTTTCGTAACATTAAAATTTTAGTTATATTTCAAAATTTAAAATTTATGACACTTATTTTTTTAAAAAAAAATTGTATAGCATTAGAGCTCATTTGATGTTAGATTAAGATTCTAGAATATGAATGAATATAGTTAATTTCATAATAGATTAATTCTAATTTAGTGATTGAATATGAATGCATTTTTATTAAATGAGTGTAAAAAATTATAAATATTATGGGACTATATTTCTTATGAAATTGAACAAAATCAAATAGTTAAAAGTTGATGGTGTAATTTTAAAATTTAAAATATAAATAAAAATATGATTGATAACTTCTTGTGTTGAAAACTTGTGTGACACAAACTCTCACTTTTTTATTAATTTATAAAAGTAGCTTTGCGTGATGGCCTCATCTTATTCGTTCATTCATTATAATTATAATTTTTTGGATTTTCTATGCTCTTTTCACTTTTGCGATTGAACTGAATAGTTAAATTCATTTCCTTTTTTTATTGCCCTGTCGGCAAACTTGGGCTGCATAATAGAGTAATGATAGAGTGAAACACATTTCACACCAAAAAACGATCAAGACTCATCTAATATTGAAATTATAGACAACCGATCCGAATCGTTCAATTTAATATTCATATTGGGGCCGTTTGGATCGCTTAGGAATTTGGAGAATTTTCTATTCCTAAGCATAAATTTATTGGAAAGTGTGTAACTTTGTGAAGAGTTTGGATTGTTTATAATAAATTTATGTATAGGAATTGAAAAATTCCCAAATTTCCAATGCATCCAAACATGCCCAAAAGGAATAGCCTATTCCTAGACGAAAAATATTGGGAAGTGTATAACTTTGTGAAGAATTTGGATGGTTAGGAATAAATTTACGTTTAGGAAGAGGCTATTCCTCTTATTCCTATACGATCCAAACGGTCCCATTGATAATTCCTTGAAAACGAAATTTGACATTTTTTCGATTTTGTTTTTTTGGAAAATTGGATGGTGAGAAGTAAGTAGATTGAGAATTTTCGAAAATTGAAAATAAAAAGTAAAAAAAATTGAAAAAAAAATCTAAAATTTGATGTCCAAGAAGATCTTATAATTTTAAAAATTGAAATTTCATCGTGTTTGTTGAGCTCTAAATGTCAAACATTAATCCGCGTGATATCCTCGTTGATTTAAAAAGGAACTACCTTCAACAAACTGAATATGTCATTGTAAATAAAAAAATAAATTTTGACATATTTCAAGATTTTACCAATAACCCTAGAACCTCAGATCATGCAGACTCAATGGAATCATTTCAATTGTTGACCAAAATACAACTGGAGACCATATCAACTTACCTGTCGTGCTATAACATTTCTTCAAGATTTCTTTTTTGCTTTTTATTTTTTTGTTTTTGCAAGTTGTTTAATTTAAAATTGAACAGCTCAAGTATATATATTAGAATAATATAGTGGTCAATGATTCTCTTTCCAACTACTCTCTTTCCCCTCAAATCTTACTCAACCGGATATAACCCTCTATAATTTTAGAAATTGGATGTAACCCCTCCTAATTAAGTTAATTTTGAATATAAACTCTTTTCATTTATTTAAACAATATTTTAAATAAAAAATTTCTGTATTTAATATGTATGACTAAACTACCCGGATGAAACCCTAGCTCGTACCTCGCAACCTCGCGCATCTTCCCATATGTTATACTAAAAGCATATATTTTACGGGATGATAAGGATCATCCCCGTATTTCATCATCCCATCATCCCAGCGACACTTCATTAATAACATTTCTAAAAAATGAAAAGAGTTTCTCATCCCCATCCAGTGATATCTCATCCCCTCTGTCCCTCTGTCCCTCTGTTCCCTCTATCTTGTTTTCCTCCCTCACTCTCACATTAACTACAACTACAACAATTACTAATACTAACTACAACAGTTAGTATCCGAACTACAACATTTATTCATATTAACTTCAACAGTTAGTATCCGAACTACAACTACAATAATTACTAATACTAACTACAACAGTTAGTATCCGAACTACAACAATTACTCATATTAACTTCAACAGTTAATATCCGAGCTACACTTTCAACAATTTAAATATGCCAACTTCAAATACTATCTTCAACATTTACATATGCCAACTTCAACAATTACGACATTAGCTTCAACATTTATGAATATTAATTTCAACGGTTATGAAGTGTGTGAGAGGGGGAAGGGGAGGGTGGGGGAGAGGGAGGGGTGGGGGGAGCAGTCGCTCTGGCATTTATCCTCTCATCCCCTGGACTTTCGAAAATGGAAGAGACATTTCAAACGCGATTTCTAAAAATAAAATAAAATAAAATAAACTCATCTGTAAAAGATGATGTGAATAATAGAAAAGCTGAAATGATCCTAAGCAATTCCGTATATTCTATTACAATTCTATGCAATCTATAATTCCATCTTTAATTAGCGAAGGATTTTGTGGAGAGATACGGTGCGCTAGGCCCTCCTTATTGCGTTTTTTTTCTTTTGGGGTTCGTCAATTTGGATAAGAAAAATGCACTATCGAAGTCCAATCCAAGCACCTACGTAACTGACCCAAATAAACTTTCTATAATTACGTATATCATCTTTGTAAATTCAAGCCCGAGTTTGTAGTTCACAAATTAACATATTTATTTACATCTCCCTGAATGGGTGCTGGAGCGAACAAATAATGCAACGGAACGCATGGTTTAAATAAATAAAAAGGGTTTATATCCAAAATTGACTTGATTACGAGGGGTTATATCTAGGGGCGGATTCAGTGGTGTGGCGAATGGGGCTAGAGCCTCACCTATCGTCGTCGAGCCCTGAAGTCTCTTTTTAGTCTCAATGAATTTTTTCAACCATTGGAGCACTCAAAGATGTGGCTGAAGAACAGAAAAAGAAAAACCGTTCGATCAAATGATTTATTATAGTACTCAGTCCCATCTAAATATTTTTACTAGATCCGCCACTGGTTATATCTATAATCTTTCAAAGATTATAGGGGTTATATGTAGTTGAACAAGATTTGAGGGGTTATATCTAATTTTCCCTTTTGTATAACGCGAGAGTCTTGAGACAGAACGAAGGGGAAAGAGAGTAGTCGGAGAGAGAATCATGGACCGCTCTATTATTCTAATATCTAGTGCTAGCTCTAATGATCGTTAATTTAATTAATGTGAGTATAAATTAACATATCTAGTAGTGCTAGCTCTAATTTAATCAATTTTGTGTCGTAAAAGCAAGAATCACGTATTATACCAAGGAACCATATATATATTCGAAAAACAAATGTTCAGATAAATAATACCAGCTTCTTCCATGATTGAAGGTAGCAATTTCTTGAACCATTGAAGCTGAATGCCAAGCGAGTCAAACGTCCAGTTTCCCTTAATTCGTTTGGATTCAAAGTAGGACCTGTTAAGTGCCGCAGCGCCTCCGACGGCGAAGTTCACACCATGCGGGAAGTCCTTTGTGCTATTTCCGGAGAGATACGGAGGGATAAACGGCAACCCGTATGCTTGCGCTAATAAATGGAATCAAAACCAGTTAATTAATTCGTTCTGAAGTCAGATTCTAATTTACTAATTAAGCAAGACTTCATTTGTTCCCTTGATCCAAATTACAAGTTTACAACAATTGTCTATGTGCGTTTTCACATTAATTATTCCGGTGGCTGACGAATAAATTCTTTTCAAGTTCCAACGTCGACAAAGGTGCATGAAGGTGCATGTTTCGAGTATAATATACTCTAATATATTCACATCCGCAAATTCATAAGAAATAACTTATAATAAAGAACACTATAACTCAGTGGCACTAACCTATGAAGTCGAGGATTATCCGTCCATCAGAGTACCGGCCTGTGGGGCGGCCGAAATAAGTCTCTCCATAAGGCAGGCTACCGACAGGGTGGTAGCGGTCGCCGATAGACTTGAGGTAGTTCCCAGTGTCACTAATCGAGTCGCCAAAGCAGAAAATATGGGTGAAACAACAATCTCCTTGTTTTGTCAAAATTAGGAGGAGGCTGAGAGTATAGATGTGAAGAGGAAAGAACACATACCAGGAAGCCATGAGATATTGTATTAGTTAGGTTTGCGGAATATATGTGCTTCATCTGTTTTTTAATAAAGAGTTAGATTGCTTTGGCAGTTGGGCTGCTCTTGCAAATTAAATAACTCCAATATTTTTTTTGTAAACAAACAAACATATCCAGTGCTTGTTTTTCTTCTATTTTTTTTCGAATGATATGTTTTTCTTATTTTAATGTATCGCGTCCAAATGTTTAAATAGCGTTATTGATAGCGACATGTATATTGCGATATTGTATTGATAGCAACATGTTTATAAGTTTTCTTTTTAAAAAAAAACTCGTGCCAATTTTAGACGACGATCCATATTAACCAATACTTCAATATTTAAATTATGTACTCTCACTCTCATTGCATTTTTATGTTTTGATACTTGTGCATATAAGTCTTGTTGATATGATGTTTTAAATTTTGATCCGATAGCGGCAGCTAAATGTTCGTTATCCGTTAACTGATATCCAAAATCATGTTCGCTATGATCCCGCTAACCGCTATTTAAATTTTTTATCTTTTCAAATAAAATTTGAATCCGCAATATCTAGAAATTAATTAACTTTATTCGTGTTCTACTTATGTTAATACTTGCACTGAGAAATGTATAATATATATTCATCATGGAATCCTTGTGTGTAACCCAGTCAGTCTATTGGTCTGCTTGCAAAGCTCTCTATCGAGCATGTTGAATGGTCCAGATCTGAAACTATGAGAAAGAACACACTTGGGTGAAAATTGGGAAAATTATTCGGATTCGGAGGTAAAATTTGCTTAAAATGTGACTGTTTATAATTATCGCCGAACAAAATGTTTAAATGTTATGGAGATATTAGCACGTACCTACTTGCTTTTTGTTTTTTTTTTAATTCCAATATTCTACGTTATTTTGGTAGGGGATGACGGGGCGAGGATATAACTAGGGATGGTGGTTTGCACTCTAAATACTCTTTGTTAGGTTAGGATATAACTGTCATACCTAAGCTTAATTTTTATAGTCTTTTTTAAGTATTATTCACTACCCGAAAAAAGGTTATCTGTAACGGTTAATAAAACACTTCTGTAACGGTTATGGTACCGTTACAGTAGGTCCCGTTACAGAAGGGTAATCTGTAACGGTTATGTATAAAAAACCGTCATAAAAGGGCCAAATCAGTGATGGTTATTATATAAAAACCGTTACAGATTAAGACCATCTGTAACCGTTCTTATATAATAACCGTTACAAAACTCATATTTTTTTTTAAAAAAAATAATTCTGCTACCATCATCATTATCATAACGTGCAATCATAAAACTAATACATACAACGTTATTTTTTTTTTTTGCTAATGACAATCATAAACATTCATACAAATAATATAAAGCTAATATAAATAACAGTCAGTCGGCCACGGCTTTTACCCCTTGGCACAACTTTCGATCGCTCGGCCACGACTTTCACCCCTTGGCATGATTTTTTATCACTCGGCCACGGCTTTCACCCCTTGGGTACGACTTTCGATCACTCGGCCACGGCTTTCACCCCTTGAGCATGACTGCCGACCCATGACTTTCACCTCTTGGGATGACTTTCGATCGCTCGGCCATAGCTTTCATCCGTCGGATACGACTTTCGTTCGCTAGATGTTGCGAGCTCAGATCCTCAATCTTCGCCTCACCGAAAATCACACGCAAGTGTAAGATGTCGGGCTCTTGAAAACACAGGGCTTTGAGATATCAAATAGGACCTGCATAAATCAGATGATTGTTATTAAAGATCATAACATTGTCAGTAATTTCAGGTAAAGTTAAAATTAGTGCATTTCTACCAATTACTCTGTCCGTATAGCCAAATTGCTCCAAGCTACTGTAAGCCGCAAACAAGCATTGGACCAAAGAAACATGCAACGACAAATAAGAGAGTTGCTCTTTCAAGTGCTTCAATTAAAATCCTTGTAAAGTAATATGTTAATATGTTGGGTATTTTTTCTTTAAGAGCCAAAAATTGAAAACAAACAGCAGAAAAAATAATCAATTACAATGACTTGTGACATGATTGTTTTGATAAAAATTGATTACACCTGACAAAAGGTGCTATGAGGTTCTTCGAATTCAGAAGTGGGAAATAGTTATAACTTTATTGGCCATACATTCTAGGAGTAACAATGCATTTCAACAATTGATAAAGGTCTAAACTAGAAATAGTTATAAGACTAATACCTGGGATTTCACACTCTTGGCCATCTTGATCAAGTTCTCTTTCATGACAGTCTTACAGGTAGAATGGATTGGCCATCTCATCCTTTGAACCTCCAGGCTTGATGCCAATTGTCTCTAGTTGGCCAATCCTGTCACAAAATTTCAATTCAATAAAACATATCAATTACCGTAATATTTTAAATTAGAAAACTATTGCAATTGAAAATTTGCAGAACTAATTTACAGAGCCATTGCAGGATTTCTTGACCTAATAACCTTAAGTAGGTGCTCTGGCTTATCTCTACAGCAACAAAGGATAAAATATAACACAAGCTGATTTTAACAAACTCACTATCATCAATAGCAACTAGTTCATGTTCTTGCACGAGTTCATGTGTAGGATTACCATAAATTTTACTTCGTTCAAGCGTAGAAATTCTGGCATTTTCTGAAAATTTTAAAAAACGATAAAAGAAAACACACAAATCATCAAATTCTTTCGCAAAAAGCAATATTTGTACACAAAATAACATCTATCAGGTAAGCAAGATGACAAAAACCTTGTAGAGGAGGTAGAGAGAAGCACGGGTTGTCGAGAAAATTG
Source organism: Rhynchospora pubera (assembly GCA_028095005.1). NCBI lineage: Eukaryota > Viridiplantae > Streptophyta > Magnoliopsida > Poales > Cyperaceae > Rhynchospora > Rhynchospora pubera. The sequence goes on from CM051462.1 coordinate 179,509,110, forward strand.
AATTGGAGGGCCTTGTCTTTAGATGAAATAAATGAAAAAGAACTTGTAGAAATCTAAAAAATTTGTTAACAAGAGAACATTACTGATCTCTTTACCGTCAACAAAATTAACCATCTCATCCAAATCAATAATTTTAAACTTTTTCAAGGCACACCTCAATAGCAACAAGCAATTAAGAAAGGGAAGGTCTAGTTCCTCAGCCGCCTCTGCTCTTCCTCTACCTCTGGCCAGCACCTCAACTACTGTCTCAACCACGAGTCACCGCCTCGGCCGTCGACAAAAAGAGAGAGGATTTTGAGCACAATGCCAGCAAGAGAGGGAAGGTTTCAAGGACAGAGAGATGGAACGATTTTGAGATCTGGTGAAGGATTGAGAATCAGATCTAGGATTTGTAGAAAAGCGAGGAAAGAAATAAAGTGGTGGCCGGATCTGCGGAGGGAGAGAGCAAAGAGGAAGAATAGGTGGCTGGATTTAAGAGGAGGAGGCTGAGTTCGGGGGTCAGAGGTGGAGGCGGTGGAGAGATCGAGAGAGAGTTAGGTGGCTGGGTAAAGAGAAGAAAGAATTAAGGGGGTAAAACAATGAAATGGAGAAGGATAGGGTCGGATACGTTCGGAGATAATGAAATAGAAAATAGGGCCATTTCCGTAGCAAACCTGTAACAGTTTTTAACTTTTTATATAAAAACCGTTACAGATTTGAAAATTTATATTCTGTAACGGTTTTTATATTAGAACCGTTATAAATTGTAATAGATTCTATAACGGTTTTTATATAAAAACTGTTATAGAAGGCTAGATGGATATTTTTTGCTATTTATGACGGAAAAATTATAACGGTTTGTTGAATAAAACCGTTACAGATGATTCTTCTATATGTTGCTGACATTTTAGTAACGGGTTTAATTGAAACCGTTACAGATGGTCCGTTACAGAAGCCCTTTTTTTGTAGTGATTTTATGATGGCGTGTAGTTTAGTGGCTCAGTGGTAGGCTGGTCTTCAAGAAATTAAAAATTCAATTCAAGTCCCGCATACATTTTTCATTTCAGAAAAAATTGAATAACAAAACCTTCCCTCCTTCAAAAAAAAGTATTATTCTATGATGTAGTCCACTTACAGCTTGTGCTTATCGAACTAATGCACCGAAGTATATAGCATTGCATGCACATTATAACTTCACCTCTTCCACACGGTAGACTTTTAAAAGTTTTTCGAAAGAAGGAATCATAGAATTAATTTATTCAAGAAAAAAAGGGAATAATTAATATATAATAATGGTTTCTCTAAAATATTGATGCTTTACAGAATTACTCACTATGGGTGTCAAAACGTGGTAAGTGGCACGGAACACACTGTTCTGTTTGTCGTGCCGGATCTATTTTTCTATACTTAAATTTCAAAATTTTTAGACGTACTATTAGATCACAACAAAAATGACAAATGACCAAGATAATCACACTTTGAATTTGAAAAAAAACAGCTATGGATTCAAAAAATTTGGCGCTAGAAAACTATCAAAGACGCACCGAAAAATTCTCAAAAAAATGCATAGCTGTTTATTGCCGGACCTATTTTCCTATACTTAAATTTCAAAATTTTTAGACGTACCATTTGATCACAATAAAAATGACAAATGATCAAGATAATCACACTTTGAATTGATAAAATAGTTCTGGATTCGAAAAGATAATCACATTAGAAATATTACACTTATTTTTCACATCACATAAAAGTACAATTCACCTAAATATTACATTATCACCACAAATATTACACTCATTTTCTTCCTCATCTTGCAAAATTAGTTATTCTTGCGCCAAGACGTAAAATTCCACCACGTATTTCGGTTTGTGCTTTGCTACTCGATGCTCCTTGACTGTCCCTTGTAATTGATGTCCCCTGACTTGTGACATATGACATATCTGGCAGAAGCTGAGCGTGGATCTACGCTAATGGAATTTCGACGTGGTTCATTTCTTCCTATACCAAGACTAATACAACTTTGAGTTTATGGATCTACGCTAATGGAATTTCGGCTAGGTTCAACTAGCTTCCTGAAAAAAGAAGATTCACCTCGGTTACCCGTTGAAGGCGGAGGTCTATTCCTTGTACTTGTTCGTCTATGCATGTTGGCACAACGACCAGATTGAAGTTCCTCCAAAGAAATAGGTGGTTGTCGGTTATTGTTCTCTGTGGTTCTTCTTTTTTTATTTTTATTATTTCGCATTGCATCCATCCACATCCAATCACGGTCCTTCTTTCGCCGCCCCCGATTAATCATATTCTTATCAGGGAACACCGCAGGTCCATCGTAGCGAGGCCAGTTCTCTTCGTCTTCATAGCAGTGGAAGTCACTTGATGACCATATTTTTACCATGTTCTCTGTACTATATAGTGGGTCTATAAATTCATCTACTTCCCATCTATATGTACCGCATATGGCAACAACATGAGCACATGGTATTCCGGTCAGTTGAGGTTTTTGACATTTGCACGTCACACGCCAAGTCGGTAGTTGAGGATCTTCCGTTTGATAATTGCGGTTGATGAGAACTTTGTACTTCCACGTTCTTCCAGGGAAATCTTTCTCGTTGGGCACCTGTACTTTGAACTCTCCACGTTCAATATCAATGATTACAATAGTCATTTGGGCTGTAAATATTAAAATATATCAAAAAAACATGTAAATATAAATGAAAGTTAATTTTTATAAAATTATACAACGGTAATCCTTACCCGCTTTAAGAATATGCTTCATAACTTTTAATTGCATCTCTTTTGGCCACCGTTCTCCATCTGCCTGTCTCCCCAATGCTATTTGTTTTCTTTTGTTAAATCACTGCACAGTCTTGTACCAAGTGCCTTCTACGAGTCCAACAACTGGTAGTCTTCTCTCAACCTTGTACCGGCTATTTAAACTTTCAGATCCGTTACAAGTCATAAGACCCCAACGTGCACCAGTGTCAAAAGTTTGTGCCCATCTCTCTGGTCTCATTCGCTCATTGGTATCTGTCTCGTTTTCTTTACCACACTTCTTAAGATAATCGATAACTTCAGGGTTTGTCACTTGGAGTTCATCCCACATTTTCAGGAATGCCCGTTTCTTTTTCTTGTTAGCCAACTTATTTCTAAATTTGTGTGGTATACCTTTGTCTTTACCAGAAACCTTGTACTCATTTTCACATAAATGTTGCATACAATACCGATGTACGGCCACTGCAAGCTCCGCACTTTCTTGCCATCCGTACTGTGGTCTTTTAAACATGTTCCTTATTCTCCAATGACGGTCCGAAACAACACAAAATTTTTTTGGTCACACCACTTGTTCCCTTAGAAATTTCTTGAACGAACCCTAACAAGCTTCATCCTCCGTTCGCACTAAAGCAAATGCTAACGGAACCAGCCGTTGCTAAGGATCGTAACCACAAGCCTCTAAGAATTTACCCTTATAGCGACTTGATAAGAAAGATGCATCAATTCTAATCACGGGCCTAATATACGGTGTCAGTAATGAACAACAACCTGATGCCGCTTTCTGGAACGAGGCCGCTCGATTCGCCTACAACCATGGTGCCAGTAATTAACATGAAATTAATGCGGAAGAAGATCAACCATGGTGGGATGAAATTCTGCAACATGTAGATGGAGATCTCTAAGTATTTATTACTTTTAAATATCTATGTATTTTTTAAGTACTTTGTTTTTAAGTAGCAACTAAGTTGAGTGTGTTAATTTATATTATGGTTTTTTATGTACTTTATCTTTTTGTTTATTTTAGTGTGCTAATTTATATTATGATTTTTTATGTATTTTTTCTTTTTTTTTATTTTAGTGTGCTAATTTATAGTATGGTTATAAAATTCAATTCTTCTTCTAATGGTGTGTATTTTTATATTATGAATTAAATTAAATAAATTTTATATTTAATTAAAAGTTAATATTATAATTATTGCCAAATTATATAATATTTGATTATATATAGAGGCTAACATAAAGTATTATTTAATTATTAATGTAAAGTAAGAACAACAACATTTAAAATAATTGAAAAAGAAATAAAAAATAAAACCATTCATATTAAATTAATATCAAAATAATATTTATAATATAGAATTATATTAAAATTATTCAAAATGTCAAAAATTCAATTCTGGCCAAACTAATATTTATAATATATTAACTTAATATTAAAAATTTTAAATATTAAATTAATATTTATAATATAGAAGTATATTAAAATCATTAAAAACGATAAAAATCAAGTTTCAGTCATGTTAGGAATCCTAGATTTCGATCTTAGCTAAGATCGGAATCTTGGATTCTGATCTTGCGTTCGGAATCTGGAATTTCGATATCGCGATACTATTTAAAAAATATTATTATATTGATATTATTTTTAATATATTATATTAATTTAATACTATTTTTAAAATTTTCGGATACGTTAACATGCCAAACACTTACACGGCCCACGGCCCATATAGAGGAAGGTACGAGGCCCAAGTAGGGAGGAGTCCCACCTGTCAGTAAAATGGCATAGTTAGTGGGTTCGGGGATCAAATCCAAACTAATAGGCAGTGTTTTCAATACCCTACCGCTTACCGAAAAATTTTGGTAATACCGGATACCGGAATGGTGATCGAAATGGCGGTATTCGATATTTAGAGAGAAAATACCGGGAAATTTCGGAAAAATACCGTATTTCGGTCACTGACCGGTATGGATGCCGGTAGGATATTGAAAACCATGCTAATAGGTTGTCGAGCTCGATTTGCAACCATTTTTTTAAAATAAATTGGATCAAGCCTCAAATTTATTTTTAAATTAAAAATCTATAAAAAACTTTCTTGTCGGGTTTCGAATCTACGAGTATTTTGGATCTGATTAATTAGATCAATGGTATTTTGCACAAATCCGACTATTTAGGATCTGATTAATTAGATCAATGTATTTTGCACAAAAGACTCTAGACTAAATTTTGGACATATCTTTACAACAAAGGCTCTATTATTAACCGTATCATCTTAAGAAGTCCCTAATATATTTCAAAGGAGTTTAAGAAACAGTGTTGACAACCGATTCTTTTTACACAAATCAGCATTTCGTTTTTAAACCGGTACCAGAACGGTACAGATCCTAGTATCGGCTTGGCAAAAAGTACACATGGGTTGGTAGCATCACATAACAAAGTAGATACCACATACTAGTCATAAAAATAAATGTTATCATTTTTTGTTCAGATTTTTTCATGCATATTCAACTTATTTTTATTGAACTTATTTATTTATATATGTTCACTTTGATCATTATATATGTTTAACTTATCTATTTTATGTGTTCACTTTATATTTAGCAATGGTAAACAATGATAAAAAACTACAAATTGCAGTAATCAATTTCTATTTCTTTTTATTTTTTGAAAACTTTTTTTTTAAAAAAAAAAGATCGTGCAGGTCTGACTGCAGGATGCAGCTAAATATGCACTTCCTTTTCGATTGTTGTTACATAAAAATCAATTGTTACGTGATGTTGTCATAAATTTACGATTCTTATGAGCCACTAATAAAATAAATGATGTTGTTTCTTACTTTCTTATATAATTTTAACGGAAATTGATTACTGCCATCACACTCTGTGTCATCGCGGTCAGCGTCACATCCCCTCTACTCACCCAGCGTGCATTTTTTGTTCATTTCATTATTATAAGTGTTCACTTTATTAGATACAAATGTTCACTTTGTAGTAGAATTGTTCATTGTTTTATAAGTGTTTGCTATGTTCACTATATTCATTTTATTATTTTTTTTGCCAAAAAGTTTAGTTGGTTAAGTACAAATGTTCTGTTAATTGAGTATAAATGCTCAGGTAGTTGCAACTGAAAATATAAATGTTATGAGCAAACATGTTTATTTTATTAAGTATAAATATTTAGTTTAGTAAGTATGAATGTTCAGTTTAATAAGTACAAATGTCCAGTTATTTAAATATAAATATTCAGTTAGTTGCAACAGGAAGTATAATAGTTATAAAAAAACCAAGCGAAGGGATCACGAACCGGATAAAAAATACATAAAAAAATTAGAAGGGGTCATGAACCGATCTAGTTCAAATTAAATTTTTTCCGACTCTATCCCTGCCTCCTAGCGCACCTTTTGACCCACGCGCGACTCTAGGCATTTAATCGAACACTTATTATTATTAAACTGAAAATTTGTAACATACAGCAACGATGACAGCGGTGGTTTATGTAGCGATGGTAGTTATAATAGCTGAATTTTAACATATACGTTGTAAATCAAGCGCTCTAAAGTGGTTGTTCGGCCCACTAGTTTGGCTCAATTCCGTCAATCATGTGGTTATTAGTTCGAATCATCAAAAGAACATTTATTTTTAAATTTCTTATAAAATAATTGTCAATAATTCAATATTAATATGAATATGATAAAAGAAAAGATTAAACTTAATTCGAAAAAAATTCCTAGTCATATAATAGTGACTTTGCCTCGATATCTCCTTAATTACATAGGTTCCACAAAAGAAATACATATAAATCTGAATTGATAGCTCGTTTATGAGAGATACCACGAAAGAAGATGACCTAATAATAACTGTACTTGTTACGAGCCTTGGTTTCTGCCGTGTGAAAAGAAAAAGAGATTAAGGAGAAAAGAGAGATAAAAGGAGAAGACTATCTTTATTAATTTCTACTTAATTCTAATTCTAATGCAATTCTGAGCTCATAATATATATAAAGCTTTCTAAAATATGGCAACATATCAATTTATAATATCAGTCGGCTAATAGAAATAGAAAGATACATACATATATCGAAATCAAATAATATTCTATTATATTATTTTCTTAAAGACTATATCATTATAATATGCTTTCGAATCATTTCAAACGTAATTAAAATTTAAAATAATTGGACATCATGAAAAAATGACCTCATTTGAGCGAAACTCACATGTAGTCGGATTGTAGGTTTTTATTTAACTTTTGCTCATTATAATTTACAATCATAATTAGTCAAGTTAATTAAAACTATAGCTTATAAAGTAAACCATACATTATATAATTCCAATTTTCAAATATTCCACGGATTGGATATAGAGTAATGTCTCGTTGCATCTAAAGAAAAGATTCTACCGGAGGCGCATCAGCAGGTAATGTCTCATTGCTCAGGCCTAGAACTTTCAATTCTTGCAAAACTTCCTCAAATAATACTTTGTTTCCAAGTGCCGCGAAGTGCAGCCCATCACTACAAAAAATATAGGCCATGTTTGGATAATTAGGAATAAAGATTATTCTAGACTAAATAGCTATTCGGAACTAAGAAACCATCCAAACAGTCCAGGATTAAGAGCTTATTCTTAATCAGACTAAGATTAGTTAATCCGACATTTTGTTAGTATAAGAGTTGAGATTAGAAAGAAAAACTCATTATTTATTCTTTCCTCATCCAAACAAAAAGTCTTAATCTGAGATTAAGCTTATTCTTAATAATTTAGGATTAAGAATCTTAATCCTGAATAGCTAATCTTATCTTTAATCTCGTACGATCCAAACAGAGCCATATTTATTTGTTATATGGTTATTGCATGAGGTTAGCAATTTTATATTCTGGGTACTGAATGAACATCATATTGATACCTTAAGGCTGATTTTTCCCAATCTGGCATTTGTTGCATCTTAGACCAGATATCAATGACGGGACTGCTACAGTCTTTCGCAACCGCAATGCAAGCCTTGGCAAATTCACCGGCAACTTCGTTCTTCCTCTCAGGCAACCCTGATGTGTCATCTTCAGGTAATAACCTGAAATGATGAAAAAAATTATGTATTGGGGGTTGCTATGTTTCAATCTTTCTACAACGCTATGACAAATTACTTGCCACAATTTATCATCTTAGAAGAAAATATGTATATTGTTTTATGGTGAACACTGGACACAAATTTTCATTTGTTATACTGTTCGGTCATGATGCTATCAGAAATCCATCATGTCATTAGTGTAATAATAATGAACCTTTTCTTATTTGTTCTTATTCTTTGAGGTTCTGTTTGAATCGTATGAGATTAAGGGTATGATTAGCTATTCAGGATTAAGATTCTTAATCCTAAATTTTTAAGAATAAGCTTAATCTCAGATTAAGACTTTTTGTTTGGATGAGGAAAGAATAAATAATGAGCTTTTTTTTTCTAATCTCAACTCTTATTCTAACAAAATGTCGGATTAACTAATCTTAGTCTGATTAAGAATAAGCTCTTAATCCTGGACTGTTTGGATGGTTTCTTAGTTCCAAATAGCTATTTAGTCTAGAATAACCCTTATTCCTAACTATCCAAACAGGGCCTGAAAGAAGTAATCTTGGAGCAATTTTTAAGAACAAATAATAATTCAGGAGAAAATTACATGAATAAAAATGCAAAAAAAAAAAAAATCTAGGAAATGAGATGTAGGGTTTTTAACCAGACGTACCTTACGCGGGCTTCATCATCAACTGGTGGAGGCGTGATAAATATAACAATAGTTGAAGGCCATATTTTCTGATCCTCGCCCAATTTAAGTTGGAAGTAATAAATCATCAGCAGAAAAATGACAATAAAGAAGGTCTATACTAATTCATCATTTAATAACATATATGTTGTTCAATTTGTCACTGAATTGATCAAAATTAGCAAACAATCTAATAGATCAAGGGATAAGGTACGGAATAAGGTCCAATACACCATTGGATAAACCTCTCGTACAGAAATATTCCAAATTAATCATGGAAACTGTTAGATCATAATTAAAATTGATTGACTTGTCGAGAGCATATTGAATCAATCCAAACAACATTATGTATGGAATCTCAGTTGCCACAACTCATCAATTGAAAATTAATGGTACTGGTAAATCAGAAATTTCTGCATGTTAAGAAACCAACAACCATTTCGGTACCCGTACTACCTTGATACATGCATATATGCATTTTCTTTGCTGATACATGCATAGAGGATAAAACAGCCGCAACAAGAGACTTTTCATCACCTCCAATCTCCTCCATGGTCTTCTTGATAATTTTTATTGCAAATCTAGTTGTGTATCCGTCATATCCTCTTAGAATTACATCTGCCTATATAACAGCAAAGAAAATGCATATATGTCTCGAGTGAATTAACTAAAAGAAAAAAGAAAGGGATGTATAGGGAAATTAGAGTTACCCGGCGAGTGAAGTGGTTGGCGAGAGAAGCCCCCCAGCCACCTTCATCGAAGGATCCCTCTGTGATGGAGTCACCAAAGAGTACCAATTTTGGTCTCATGTTGCTAGAAAATATAGAAAAAACAAGCCGAGAGAGTGGTTGGCTAGGCAAGGCGAGGTTGTCGCCTTTCTCGTTCTTTATGGCAACCTTTTTTTGCAATCCTATTCTATTGGATTTCCTAGGTCTGTTGGGTTAATTATGTGCTCAATTAAGCCTTGTAGCGGTATAATTTGAGTTGTGTTAATAGATGGACGGTTGTGGGTATTAGAGTATAGTTGCCATCTCAAAGGTGTGTTTGTATATCTGAACTGTATGTATGGTTATAGGTTATATATACATATTAGATCAAGGACTGACCAAAACTAATATTGGTATATCTGAATTCTATGCATGATTATTGATGAAAAACGATATATATTTTGTATAAATGGATTGCTTCACTATATCTTTCATTTACAAGATAGTACACGGTATATATAGACCTGTTTCTATTTTTGACCGTTGAGTGTTTTCCTTATCAGCTCAATTACAGATATTACAATTGCCTAATTTATTCTAACGTTTCTATTGAGATTGTTACCTATTCTGAGCGCCTGGCTGGCTACTGCCATCTTTGATCGATGATGAGCTTGACTTTGAGATCTGATTATCTTCAACACTCCCCCTCAAGTTGGGCTCAAAGAGATTGATTGATCCTAGCTTGAACATGATATGTTGAAATGATTTTTTGTCCAGTGCTTTGGTGAAGACATCTGCAAGTTGTTCATGGCTTCTCACAAATGGTGTTACTATGATACCATTTTGCACCTTTTCTCGAATGAAATGGCAATCGACTTCAATGTGCTTGGTTCTTTCATGGAATACTGGATTTGATGCAATGTGACGTGCAGCTTGGTTGTCACAGTACTTTTTCATTGGTGCATTATGTGGGAGCTTCATGTCACTTAGTAATTGTTTGATCCCAATTAGTTCTCTTGCAGTTGATGCCATCGTTCTGTATTCTGCCTCGGCACTTGACCTTGCAATCACGTTCTGCTTTTTGCTTCTCCACGTGACCAAGTTTCCTCCAACAAAAGTACAATGTCCAGTAGTTGATTTTCGATTAAAACTTCCAGCCCAGTCTGCATCAGAATAACCAACAATATTGTTAGTTCCATTTTTCTTAAACCATATTCCTTGTCCAGGAGTTCCTTTAAGATATCTAAGAATGCGATTTACTATGTCAAGTTGACTAGTCCTAGGGGCATGCATAAATTGGCTTACACAGCTAAGTGCAAAGGTAATGTCAGGTCGAGTTACGGTAAGGTAAATTAGTTTCCCAACGAGTCTTTGGAATCATCCCACATTATCTAATGGTTCTCCTTTTTCAGGACTGGCCTTGTTATTGGTTTCCATAGGGGTATTTGCTGGTTTCGCTCCTAACTTACATGTTTCCTTGAGAAGGTCCAAGACATATTTCCTTTGTGAGAGAAACAAACCTTTTTGTGAACGTGCAATTTCAATTTCTAAGAAATACTTGAGACTTCCAAGATACTTGATATCAAATTTTTCTTTTAAATAATTTTTTCTATTTTTTATTTCTTGTTCATTGTTACCTGTTACTATGATATCGTCAACATAAACTAGAATTATAGTGGTTGATCTTTTATCATGTTTAACAAACATAGAAGAATCAGCGGAACATTTATTGAAATTATGAAGCAAAAGAAAGTTGCTAAGCTTGCCATACCATGCTCTTGGAGATTGTTTTAGACCGTATATAGATTTATTGAGCTTACAGACTAGATTGCTTTGAATATTCTTCGAGTGACCGGGTGGCAAACACATGTAAACTTCTTCTTCTAAATCACCTTGGAGGAAGGCATTTCTAACATCTAATTGAGACAAACTCCACCCCATATTAGTAGCAACAGATAATAAAATTCTTACAGTATTCATTTTTGTGACCGGTGCAAAGGTTTCATGATAGTCCACTACGCCAAATTTTAATATTAGTATCGGTTTTGCAGCGGTACTAATAATAGGGGTACTAACAGCAATAAAAAACCGGTACTAATAAGCCGGTAGTAAAGGTGGAAGGAAACGATATTAATACCGGTTTTTTATAAAAAAACCGGTACTAAAAATATATAAAAAAACCGTAATTAAATATTAAAATTTAGTACCGGTTTTTTATTAAAAACCGGTACTAAAAATAAAATAAATTTATATTATTTTTAGTACCGGTTTTTTATAATACTAAAATTAATTTAAGAAAAAACCGAAAATTTTAATTCATTTAGTACCAGTTTTTTATAAAAAAAACTGGTACTAATTTAAAAAAAATTAACCGAAAAATCTGTAAATTTAAGTAAATCTCACAAATTCACAGATGAAAATTCAACTGTGAACCTCTGACAATTTAACATTGGGTAAATGCACATGTAAAACACCAAAAGAATCATAAGTTATATGTTGGAATCTTTAACAACATGGAAAACCCAAAAGAATAACAACCCTGATAGAAGTAAATATTAAACAGATACAATATCTTCAAGAAAATACTTAATAAAGAGCCAAAGTGATGAAAATCTCAGCCAAAAATCAAGTACAAACATAGCTATAAGAAAAAATTACCGTCAAGTAACTCACATGCCAAAAACCCTACAAAGGGGCATGATAATTTCTTCAAGTCAGGCTAATAAATGCAATGAAGATAAAAACTAACACATATTATGTGAAACTCCTAACATAGCTAACTTCAATCGAGCTACACCTTCTCCAACTCGCTGATCATTTCCTCAAACTGTAAAATTTCAATTGAAATAAAGTATTTAGTAAGATATTAATATTCCAACTACAAAATCAATTCCAAGTAATACTGAATAATAACAAATCAAATACCTTCAAAATATGGAGCAAGAAATAATCACAAACATTTACTTAAATGCACATAGTGAATTTTCATCTGTGAATTTGTGTGGATCACAAACATTTAATATGAAATCATGCACATCGATCAAAAAAAAAAGTTATTGAGGGTTAAAATAAAAATTACCGTAATTGCCCTTCTCTTAATCGATCCTCTTCAATAAAAAAACCTCAAATGCGAATTTTTTTAGCTTTTCTTTGATCTCCTTTGCTTCCTCCAATGATTTTCCAAATTTTCAGAATTTTTGTAAATTTTTTGCTATTTTATTTATATGGTTTTTGAGAGTATGAAAATTTTCCGTTTTAGAGAGAGGATAAAATAGCCATGAACAGTATATGACCTTGAGAGGCAAAGGAATAGTGAAGGAAGTCAATATAGTTCGACTAAAAAAATATCTGCCTATTTTTAGTACCGATTTTTTATAAAAAACCAGTACTAAAAATCGCTTTCAAATAAAAAAAATAGTTTAAAATTAGTACCGGTTTTTTATAAAAACCGGTACTAAAAATCAATTAATTAGTACCGATTTTTTTATAAAAAACCGATACTAAAGATTTGAAGAATAAAAAAACCATTATATATTTAGTACCGGTTTTTTATAAAAAATCGGTACTAATTTTAAACTGTTTTTTTTATTCTTTCCAAACTTTAGTACCCTAATAATCAATTAATTAGTACCGGTTTTTTATAAAAAATCGGTACTAAATTAAAAACGTTTTTTTATCTTTCAGACGATTTTTAGTATCGATTTTTTAAAAAAACCGGTACTAAATAATAAATCTGACAATTACGAAAATGCCATGATTTATTATTAGTACCGGTTTTTTTAAAAACCGATACTAATGAGCCGATACTAATAATCTTTTTTGTTGTAGTGGTCTAAACCATACGTTTGGGTAAAACCTTTGGCTACAAGTCTGGCTTTATATCTTTCAACAGACCCATCACTATTGTATTTAATTTTATAAATCCATTTACATCCTACAGGTTTTTTTTCTTTAGGTAAATGCACAATAGTCCAAGTATTATTTTTTTCAAAGGCTTGAAGTTCTTCTTCCATAGCCTCATCAAAGTTAGAGGGTTCGGTGTTGTTTGAGATAGCACTAAGATAAGATTTGTAACCCTTACTGACAGCATCATAGGAGATATAGTCTTGAATAGGATAAGTTACTTGATACGTCTCAAAATCTCTTAGTCTAACATAGGGTTGTTTCTCTCTACTTGATCTTCTTAGTGGAACATTGTCATTATCTTCATGAGACGTAATTTGCTCGACTCCCTCTGAATTGGTTGGATGAACTCCCCCTGAATGATTTTCTTCCAGTTCAAGGCCGTGATTGTTGTCAAGCGATATATCTTGGTTTCCTTCAAAAAACGTTAGACCTGGAAGAAAAACATTCATATTTTCATTGTGTGATTGGATAGGGGTATTATGACGAGACAGAAAATAAGGTTCTAGTTCATGAAAAATAACATTTCTCGATATGTGCATTTTATTTGTAATCGGGTCAAAACATTTGTAACCCTTTTTTTGAGAGGAGTACCCTACAAAAATAGTTTTAAGCGACCGGTTATCAAGTTTGTCATTTCGTTGCATGTGAACAAAGGCGGTGCACCCAAAGACCCTAAGGTGATCAAGGTTAGGTTTGCTTTTGTTAAGAACTTCTAAAGGACTTTTGTTGTTCAAGCTTACGTTTGGATGACGATTGATCAAATAAACAGCTGTAAGCATGGCTTCTGACCAAAAAGATTTTGGAACATTAGTAGAAAACATAAGAGATCTTGCAACTTTTAAAATATGACGATTTTTTCGTTCAGCAACTCCATTTTGTTCAGGTGTATAAACACAAGAGGTTTGATGAATAATACCGCGGTTTTGAAAAAAGTAAGAAAATTATGATTTATAAATTCAGTGCCATTATCGGACCTAAAAATTTTGATTTTTCGACCAAATTGATTTTCAATCAAGCTAAAAAATTGTTCAAAAGTTGCAAAAACTTCATTTTTAGAATTGAGCAAATACAACCAAGTAGTGCGAGAAAAATCATCAATGAAGGTAACAAAATACCGAAAATTATTATAAGACTAAAGGGGGGCAGGACCCCAAACATCCAAATGAATAATATTAAAAGGCTCGGAAGATCTATGTTTCGAAAGAGAGAAAGAAAGTCTAGTTTGCTTGGCAAGTCTACAAACATCACAATTATTAATACTAACTTTATTATCAGAAAGTTTATGCAAAACAATATCAGAGGTCTCCAGTGCAACAGCTTATTTGATTCAATCAATCGTTTAGCAACAAAACACTTATTTGAACAGTCAAGATAATAGAGGCCATTATTCAAGTGACCTTCACCAATCTTCTTCCCAGTTTTTCTGTCCTGAAATACCACATTCTTATTAGAAAAAATAACATTGCAATGTAAATCAGCAGTAATTCGTCTGATGGACAACAAATTGGAATTGAATTCAGGCATGTATAAAATATTTTCGATGTTTTTTCTAAGAGGTTTGTGGGTAGCTACCAAAACCATGAACAGGTATTTTATCACCATTTGCAATAGTCACATGCTGAATAATGGTGGTGGTACGAATGACATCTAAAATTTTTTTATCTTTAGCCATATGGTCTGAAGCACCACTGTCTAAAATCCATAAATTATCTAATGTAATTGGGCTTGAAAACATACCTGAAAAACCCTCACCTTTTTGGACCGGATCCGAGTCTGGAAGCATGGAGTTAAGCTCCTTAATCATCATTCGGATCTTATTTGAATCCATACCCGACACACCAGAATCCGATGTAGATGGGTCACTATTTACTTCCGCCTCTACATTGTGGGCCCGAAACTCAAACCTTTCTCTCCCACCTCTTCCGCGAGAATTCGAGAAACCACCTCTTTGGACGCCACCTCCGCGACCTCGACCTTTAGCCGGCTTGAGATGCGGATGGAGAACCCAACAACCCTCGCGATTGTGACCCGCCTTGTTGCAGTGGTCATAGTAAGCGGCAGTTGCGGTGGCTTCCTGCTCTCGGGTGACTTTGGGATTAGGGTTAGGATAGCGGCGGTTGGTGGTATAGGCATGGTTTTCGACAGGGGAAGGTAAGGAATTCATGGCAACCCGACGAGATTCCTCTTGTTCAATCATGGCAGCAACTTGATTGAAAGAAGACAGATCAGGTGAAAGGAGTATTTGGGATCGGATGCTGTCATAGCTAGAATCAAGGGCAGCCAGGAATTGAAAGATTTTTTCTCTTTGAGCTCTCTCTTGGAGGGTTTTAAGGTCAGTGGTTATTGGATTAAGCATATTGATTATGTCCCACTTGGTTTTGAGTTGACCTATGAGTTCTGAGATTGTTTTTGTCCCCTTTTTTATTTGATTGATCTCTTGTTTGATATTATACAAATGGGCAAAATTATGTGCTTGCCTAAATCTTTGTCGGGCGTTTTCCCAAATTTCTTGGGTTGATTCGCAAAACAGAAATTCTTGGCTTAACTCTGGGTTCATTGTACTCAGTAGCCAAGTCATGACTTGAATATCTTCTCGTTTCCATTTTGGATCATTTTTGTGTTGGTTTTGGGGATCCGATACAGTGGCAACAGTACCGGTTGTTGTTTCTGGGTCTGTTTTTTGTCTTTTGATTTCTATTAAACTTGGATTTGGTAATCCAGAGAGATGGTGCTCTTTACCTTTACCGGCGAGACTTAAAAATACCCCTCTGGCCCATGATGTGCAGTTTGCGCCGTTGAGTGGCGGCGTCATAGACTTCATCACAGTGAGCGCCTCTCCATCGAGCGTGCCTCCTATGGTGTGGTCTGTCATGGCTGCTGCTCCTGTGACAGTACAATTTTGTTGCTATAAACAAAAGAATTGAGGTCTCCAGAACCTATGCTCTTGATACCATGATGAAAATGTTAGGAAATGCCCAATTTTTAATTTATATGCTAATTACAATTAATTTAGCAATTAAAACATCAAGCATCAAAGAATCTAGTGCAAAAGTCCATTCAACAAATAAGAGATTATGAGAAAGGTTTCACCTCTTCTTGAATCGTATCAAGAGGGAGATCCTAGGCTTTGAAACCGGTGGCGTGTTACTCCAACGTCCTTCAATCCACGCCTCGAGTCCACCTAGAGATTAACCAATTTCTCGAATCGATTTGTGCTAGCAAATCATTGAGAAAAAAACTAATCCAAAGGAGCAACCTTCTTCTAGTTCAACTAATTGATTTAGGTGGAGGGTTTATGGCTCAACACATGAGCAAAATAAGTGGAGGAGTGGTGGTTGCCGACGGCCAAGAGAGGAGAAGGGGAGAGGTGGTGGCGGCTAGGGAAGAAGGGAAGAAAGAGAGAGAAAATCCAGCTCAAGGGGTCCTTTTATAGCCTACCAACCCTAGATATAAGTTGCTAGAAATTACACAAATGCCACCCCACCTACCTCCTCTTGGCCGGCCACATAATGGGCCATATGGGCCTCTCCAATACACCTATTTGGACTTTAATTCATATAATTAAATCCATTATTATTTGCTTTATATTTGGGCTATAAATTTGCTATATACAAATTAGTCCAATAATTCAATATAACTATTTATATTAAATTAAGTTGAACCAAAATAATTATTAACTAATTAATAATTATTCTAGGATTAGTGATGAAGGCTTAGAACCTAGGAATCAAATAAATCTATAAACCTAGAGCTAACCTCACTAGTCGTTTTAGTTAAGCTTTAAGGTCGAACCCAAAGGACGGATTAATGAGTACCGGACTTTAGTTCCTCACGAAAGTTAGACAAGATAATTTTTATGGATTTTGGTTGATTAAATCTAAAGGTGCAAGTAAAATAAATATTTTTGGATATTTTAATTATCTAAAAGTCGTCTTAGGTTCAGGTTTCACATCGGTTTGGACTCTAGAACACAGAACTTATCACTTTCGTACATCAAACGGTATTTTTCAAGAATATACCGCTCTGTTTGGTCCGAACAGATGGTATAAGTGTGTGGTTTTGTCTCTTTATAAAACTTTATGCTTTGTGCTAGGGTTTGTTGGTCAAACCTAAATACTCTAAACCTCAGTTTTCGCTTGTTGGACTAGACACTGGTTCAATCACAACCTAACTTAATTAACTCGATTGGTTCACAAATTTTGGTGCAGAATTCAATCAACTTAAACTTGTTTGTTGGAGTTCATAAGGATATCTAGAGGTCTTTTGGACTTGTCTAAAAATTACACTTTTGGTATCAACTAATCTCCCCTTTCGGATCTACGATTTATTCCAAATACTTATCTAAATTATCTTGATTAACCTAACTTTAGAACTTAACTAAATGCGGCCGTACATCTAGAAGTTAATTAGACTTAACTAAGTAATTAAAACTAGCAATTAACATAATTCTCAACAAAACAAATCAACAAAACATATCATATCATAACGAGTCAAATCACAACATCCAAACCTAAGTTACTACCTTACTCCTAAGACAACATAAATTTAGCCTAACATCGAATCAAAACACACAACGAATACCATAGAAATAACAAGATACAAGCCCATGGAAATTATAGATAAAAACATAGGAAGAATAAACCGAGTTGTCTTTCTATGCTCAATCTTCAATCTTCAAAGGTGGCGGAGCGATGTAGGGGCGTGTCACAACTTCTCCTTGCTGCCGTCGCCTCAAGAATAGGTTGTCTTTAATGAATAATGGTGGAAAATCGTCTTGGGAAGGTGGATGGAGGCTATGGAAAGTGGATTTGTGGTATGGAAGGTTTAATTGGAGGTGTGGAGGCTTGGATCCTTCTTGTTGGGCTAGGGGTGCATTTATATTGATCTCCACACACATAGAAAGGTAATTGGAGCACCAAGGAAAGAAAACTTGTCAAAAAAAACCAATTTCTCCGCATAAAAACTTGTCATTTGAGCTCTGTCGGTGCTCTGCTCGGACCGAGTAAAAATTCACTTGGACTAAGCAAGATTTCACTCAGACCGAGTAAAATTTTACTCGGACCGAGCAGAGAGATCGATTTTTCAGAAAACTTACTCGGACCGAGTAAGATTTCACTCGGACCGAGCAGTAAGCGTGAATTTCAGATTTTGGCCTTCATTAGTGTTTTGACCATAATTTCTTCATCCGAATTCCGATTGAGGCGATTCAAAAACCATTGGAAAGCTTAGGATGAACTCTTCAATTTTATTTATTCCATTTGATCATTTTTTTCTACTAAATCTTCCATTAGGCCCAAGCATGAGTCATTTGGTCCAAGCAAACCTCCATTCGGTCCGAGCATGAGTCATTCGATCCGAATGGTGGCTTGAACATCACCTTCAAGTGCTAGGAATGAGTCGTCTAGCTTATGCCAAGTGCCAAATCCATCTAAAGATTGAGAATCCACCAGAAATCATCAAGAAACCTGAAAATAAGAGAAAAGATGACGGTAGAGCCAATTTCTAGAAAATCATTGCAATTTATCAAATAATTCAATGGTTTGAGTGTTATGTGAGTGCTAAGTACGGTCCAAATACTAACAAATAATGGTGATATCAATTAGCTTATGCTATTATTTATTTCTATATGACCCGTTTGACTTAATCAATTAGTACGTTCCATAACAGTACATAATTAATTAATCAATTCGTCATATTTATTGCAATTTTCACTGTTGCGAATAAATAAATAAATAAATAAATAAATAAAATATTGTATTGGTCAAAACTCTATTTGTGTGACCCTTTGAGGATTTATGCTATGTTGGACATGGAATTAAATCGTTATTTAATTTCAGTAATCATAAGCGGTATCTAGCAACACGTTATGATTCCCAATTCGCATAAATAGTGTACTGCTACAATATTTCAATCCTTCATAAGAGAATAATTATGTTTCTCTATTTTGATTCTTATGTCTCACGATATCATCGTATAATCGAAGATAAGAATGTGTCATTCTTTCAGATTATACGTTTCTTGATCTAGAGTTGATCGCTTAGTTGCGCGCATACGATCCAACTCCATCAAGGGGCCCAAACAAATATCATCACTCACTAAGTGAATTAATGAGGGACATACGGTTTTCTTGATGATTAGCTTTTCCCCGCACAATTCAAGAGAACATAAATATAAGTCCGTATAGCAGTCCTTATCGGGAATCAGTGGTAGACGATATTTATTGAACCTATCCTCATGTGGAAAAGATAAATATCTCAAATTTAGAACCAAAATCATAACGAAATAAACAATGACACATAACACAATCCATGTATTTATTTCGTTGGGTCAAGTCCTGTACTATGTTCCATAACATATACATATGCAATTAAGTTGGTAACTCTTTACCTATGATTAGTACAACTTAATCATCACTTAACTTGAATACTAATCTTATATGATAATTAATGTTCCTTTGTTAATTACCAAGATTATGGACCGTTTAGATTTATTATTGTCATTCTAAAGAATGATCCACAGAGATCTACAATTCAGATCCTTAACCTGAATAATCTGTCAATAATAAACCTAGGAACAGATGATAAAATATCATCCATAACATAAACCAATATTTAAGTCATCAAATTATTGACTTCTAGTACATAACTCCAACAGAAAAACGATATATATTTTATATGAATGGATTGCTTCACAATATCTTTCATTTACAAGATAGTACACGGTATATATAGACCTGTTTCTATTTTTTACCGTTGAGTGTTTTCCTTATCAGCTCAATTACAGATATTACAATTGCCTAATTTATTCTAACGTTTCTATTGAGATTGTTGCCTATTCTGAGTGCCTGGCTGGCTACTGCCATCTTTGATCGATGATGAGCTTGACTCTGAGATCTGAATATCTTCAACAGTTATAGGTTAGATATACAAATTAGGTCAAGGACCATAGACACTTGGTTTGCAAACTGAATCTAGACTCATACAACGAATGTGAACACACGTCTATTGGTACCGATGATTCGTTGTAACTTGTGCTCATACCACATGTGCTAGGCGACTCTTAGAAAATGGGTTGAGTGGTTCCAGGACCAAGACCGTATGACTCCCCATTGCGTGAGTCCCATGATTACGTACCCTTTGACTTTTGACTATGTCATGAGGGGTAGGATCAACGCCTACTACTTTGGTGTGTACCCTATGATGATGCATATTCCACCTGTCGGGGCATTGTTGGGAAAGCGACTGATTTTGTTCTAAATTTCATGAGACAAAGGAAAGATCAGATTCGATTTGCACAAATGAGAGATCTATTGGTGTTCAGGATCCACCAGACTCGTCATTTGGACTGAGATTGGTAACATACAGCAGACTAAGACTAAAAAGGAAATGACATGTATCATTGAGCGGTCGATAATGTCCGATCTAGTGCAAATTTGAATGTATCTAAGGTACTAGTATACACAAATATTTAACTGTTTTGATAAAAGGGTAGATGCTTTCTCGCTGGCCTTAACTTTGTTATGGTGAAGCATTTTAGCTCCCGCTTGACAGGTGTATGCGCTGGTCGCACGGTCCATTTGTGACACCCCGTCGAATACTGTACCTGAACAACATGCGACGGAGTGCCCGCCGCGGATGCCTACCGCACCCGCAAGGCTTAGTACCACTCATTTTACGAATTACTGTTAATTATACACAATTAATATACGTCAATTATAAATTTATAACTAATAACTTCAATATGAATTAAATCCTACAAAGTCTGGTAAATATAGGTTGCTAACCACAATATCCAATGGCTCGCTACTCGTCCTGCTGTCCAGCACTTGACCTGAAACCTGGAACCCACAACCAATCGTGGTAAACAATGCAAAAGCACGGAATGAGAGAAATAAAATTTATCTCAGTACGGTATTCAGTTCCAGCCACTTGAGTTTTGATTATCATGTGTTGGAACTAAATACAAGACTGAGTCAAATCAAATCCAAATCAAATTTCATTTCTTTTTATTTCAAATAACATTAAAACTAGACTTTCGATCAAGCAATGCAATTAGACAAATAAATTCAATACTATTCAAAATCCTTTAAAATTCAGAATATACCAATTGTCATTTCAATTCCTTAGAAAAAAAAATAATTAATCGTTATATATCAATTACCGTGTAAAAACATTCACCTCTTGTTCAAAGCAGAATAGCAATGTCAAAATTAATTAAATCAATGCAATATGCAATGTGAGCTCGGCATCAATTCCATAACAATTCAAATGTCAATGTATAGCAAAAGCCGACTCATTTGGTTGGGCAATTACCTAATATGCAAGTTTGGTTTATCACAAGTCAATCATTTCAGTCATTTCCTTCAGATACCGCGAACCACCCTATAGATGGATGCCAACGGCCAATTCAATTCATACATAATTCAATCAATTTAAATCATCAAAATGTACAAGCAAGCTGGGAACACTCACACTCCGGTCCATTCCAGACTAGACCTACTGAGTCCCGGTACATAAGCGCTTATTACACGGTGCTTGGTAGGATGGGTCATGACTCCACCTCCAAACATTACGAGTGTCTATCTCAACCACACAAGCTGTACTTCCTCAATCAAATCACATTTCAATCGGATACCATTCAATATGCCATTTTCCAACATTTCAATCGGATACCATTCAATATGCCACTTTCCAATCATGCATCAATATACAATTTCACAAAATGATCTCATGAACAAAATTCCAATTATGAATTCAGAATGCATAATGATAATAATAACAATAATAATAATAAGCACAATCAAAACTTATGTCACATATAATTAAAACTCAAGTGAAATCCGTACCTGATAACAAAATGAACATCAGCAAGCAAACAAATAATCATACAGACCCTCAGTTGCACCAGCCCTATTCGGCTTGAAAACCTGCCCCGACTCTACATAAACAAATACTAGACTAAGTCCTTACTTTAGCAAGCAAACATTAACAATTCACATTCAACAACTCCGTTGATAAGGTTAAGGGTTTGATTAGTTCTTTGATTACCTCATACAATTATAGTACACCTTATTAACAACTCTAGAAATCAATACACAATGGTAAAACAATAGTGCTGGACAATTTTCTGGCACAACCCGTGAAGGGTATTTTCGACAGTTTACAAAATCCTTTTTATTTCAAGAACGGCTGAACGGAATCAAATGAAAATTTAACTTTGAATGAAACATGATAGGACTCATCTACTGTAAAAATTTCATGATGTTTGGACATACAGATTAATTATAGTGAATTTTCGAAATCAGACAGAATCAGGTTTCATAAAATCTGTTCCAGCAAATTGTGCCAGTAAATACGTCTGAAAGTTCCTGCCTTGAAACCCTTCAAATAAATCTCTACAAATTTTGTAAAATTTACAGAAGCTGCCTCTAGATGTCTAGTTTCATACCTAAAAGTTTCAAGTCCTAAATGCAAACAGAGAATAAATGAAAAATGAAAAACCACACTGGGGTCTGTCTGTTCCAGAAACTGATTTTCAAAAGAGGCCCTAGTTTCAAAAATCTTGTAAAAATACCAACCAATCTCAGAAAAATTCACTTTAGATACCAAAATTTTCATCTTGAAGTCTAGTTTCAAACAAAACTATTCTCACATCCAAATTCGAAACAGAATAACAACAGTTACTTAAAGACTGATGCAAGGTCACAGCGGTAACAGAAAAACTGCAAATGACTTTATTCAAGTTGGCCCTTTGAAATTAATTTGAGTAACAAAAGGGTAGAAATCTAATACAATCAACAAATTTACTTACTCAGTAAGTGTAACGAGTTAGAAGTTTGCAAGAAAAATCGGAAGAGACCTTCTCGGATTTGATTTCCGAAAAACTTCCATCGAAAAATACGACGAGGAGAGGCCTCCAATTGACGATCCAAAGGTAGATAATAAGAGAGGGTGGTGAGACGAACGCGAAGGTACTTTGATCCGGTGAAACGATGGAGGAGTGGTGGAGATTGGATTTGGGGGAGGGGTTTCGATTTTTTTTTTTTGAGAAAGAGGGCACTGCCTCTGTTGGAGCCGAAAGGCAATGAGAGAGAGGGAGAGAAAAAAAAAAGTAAAGGGTCGGCACCCACTTTTAAATTTTCCGATTTTTTTTTTTTACAAATCAATATCTCATAAAAAAATTAAAGATCAATACTCCTTGCATAAAAATAATTATACAACATAAGAAATATAATTAAACTCTTTATAATCCAAACTAGAAATTTAGACAATTTTCATATTTCTATTTCAGAATAAACAATAAGTTTACCAATTTAATTTCATACAAAGAAATTACTCATAAATAAACTAAGCAAGTGCACCCAAATTTATATTAAAAAAACTTTCAGAAACAACAAAAATTTCGGGTGTCACACCATTTGCCATATGAGGTATGACTCTGTGTTTGGCAACAATGTCTCCAAGAGGGAGATGTTGCAAAAAGTATGTGGAGTCATGTTTCGGACGGACTGGTTTGCTGGGCAAGCAGGCTGCCGCATTGGAGTTGGGACGAACCGGTCCAACTCTGGAACGGCCCGGTCCAATCTGAAAAGTTTGTTTCCAAGCTGGCTATTTATACACCTCTCTTCTAAAGCATCTCTAAGGGGTCGTTTGGATGTGGCCGGAATTGCAAATTCCGAGCATTTTATATTCCAAATTTATTATAAACAATCCAAACTCTTCACAAAGTTACATACTTCCAAATAAATTTATGCCTAGAAATTGCAAATTTTCCAAATTCCTACAACATCCAAACGGCCCTAAGGTTGGAATTCGTGTCTTTTGAGATAACCACCATCCTAGAGAGACAAGAGAGAGTCCAAAAAGAGGGAAGAGTCATCTTATTGCTTGGAAAGCAATAGGAAGCACACGCACGAGTCGACCGACATTGAGATTCGTGAAAGGTGACGCCAAGCCCTGTCTTGAGGTTGTGGTGTGCCAGTTGCATATGAAGGAAGACTAAGAGACAAGGAGGGGTTGTAGAAAAGTTTTGAAAAGAATCTAGGCAATCGATCAACTTCCGCTGCAGTATATCTGAAAGATATGCATGGTTATAGGTTAGATATACATATTAGGTCAAGGACCGACCAAAACCAACAGTGCTGATATCCAACACTTCATACAAAAAGGGATAGACGGATATGTGTAGAGACTTGAGGTTGAGAAGCCCGTTAAGGAAAATGCGAAATGACTTATCATGTTCTGAGTAGATGCCATAAAGCTTTAGCACTCTGATGCTGGACATTTAGGGCTGTCAAACGTGCACAATGGAAATGATTTTCACTTAATGTTCCGTAATTACAACAAAAATGAAATATGTTTCGTTTTATGTTCCATCAATCAAAATGGAAGAACGCAAGTAACGTTAATCTTTATTATCGTTGAAATCAGAAGCTCAAATATTTGTTTGCCAGTAAAATCAAAAGCTACTCTTATCAATTCAAAAGCTCAAATATGCTCTTACCAGTAAAATCAGAAGCTCAAATATGCTCTTATAAGTTTTAAATATTCTCTTACCAGCAAAATCAGAAGCTCAAATATGCTCTTATCAATTCAAATATGCTCTTACAAGTAAAATCAGAAGGGAAATTGAAACCAAAAATGAGAAAGGGAAATTGAAAACAATTGTGTCAAATTTAATCAAATAAAAATCAAAGCAAAAAATAAGAAGAAATTAAAGAGCAGACAATGAAAGCCAAATTGTAACAACTCTTCAAATCAGAAAAAAAAAATATATAATAGAAAAAACCAAAAATAAAAATATGTGTTTATCAGTAAAACCAAAATAGAAAAAATCCTATCAGAAAATCAAAAGACAGAAGTTGAAAAGAAATTGAAAAAGAATTGAAAGCCCAATCCAAGAAGAGAGAGAGTCCTTAAAGAAAGGAGGAGAAAAGTTTAAACTGCTGTTAGCTGTCATCATCACCACCGCCAAGCCACTACTAGTCACTTGGTCGTCAGCCGCCATCTCCATTGTCGATCAATCACAAAAAATAGAGAGAAAGAGGTGTGTGTGTGTAGGGTAAAGGAGACGGGCAAAGGAACTCGGTTTTGAGAGGATAGGTGAGAAGTAGATAGGTGGGTTGAGCTCGGGTATGAGAGGAGGTGGCGGTGAGGGGCCACCTCATTTGTTCAAAACAACTTCTCACCTCATTTGTTCAAAATGGCGGTGAGGGGCCACCTCATTTGTTCAAAATTGACACATAAAATATTTGCAGTTGTCAAAGTACCAATAAATTTATTTCGTTTCCAGTAATATCGTTCATTTGTTTAATTTAAACATCATAGATAGATAATAAAAGGATAATGAGTTTGAAACTAGAGTACAACAAAAAAAATAAATGCAATTTATTTCTGAATAAAATATTGTTTACTTTTATCGTTGGTACCCTATTAAAGAAGGATTTGAGCCATATAATAACAATAGAATATAAACATAACAAGCCATTGATATATTTTTTTTTATTCCGCAACATAATGGCCACACAGAACGATGAAGCAGAAATACAAGACTTCTTTTCTCAGGTATTGCTTTTCCAAGTCAAATACTTAACATGAGCAAGTGTTATGCCTTCCCCTAAAATATCAAAAGTCTACTTACTAGCTCAGCTTATTCTCTCTTAGTTAACTACAGCATATATAGTTTTTAACCAATTCCCAAGAAAAGTTAGGATCAGGCAATGTAAGACGCTGTCCTTTTCCGTTTTTTCATTTTTTTTTCTTTTAATCTTTTATGGTTAGACCCTTTAATTTTACAATTTATGATATTGTTCTTGCATGTTTTACAACATATGATATTACTATATGTTATTTATTATCATTATATATATTATATACTAATGTAATAAGCAATTTATTTACAGTTATCATTATAAATAATAATATGTACGGTAATAAATAGGTTTATGTGTTAGTTTCTATAATATGCTGCCTGTGGCTTAAACGATAAAAAAAGATGTTATTAAATTATTATTCTCGTGTGCAAGGATATAGGAAAAATAATATTTCATATGATCAAGTATTAAGTTTATGAGAAATGGTTAAATAATAATATAATATTGATTTAAATTGTGAGTAATGCTAATGTTATTTCATGTTAATATTCAAATCTACGATTTAAATTTTTTATATAAAAAATTGTGCAACATGAAAGAAAATAAATTTACATATGATATTTATATATTAAAATATATATTACTTTATAAAGTTTTGCAATGGATAAAAAAAATTGATCTCATAACGCGCATAATTATCAATAGTGTTATGAAATCTAAAACGTTCCAAATTGAATCTAAACATATACAGTATTTTTAAATAATAATAATAATAATAATAATAATAATAATAATAATAATAATAATAATAATAATAATAATAATATAGGATTATATGGACTCGCTTGTTTCTTCTCTCTTGTGTACTAGTACGGCTCGACGACTTAGTTAGTTTTACCTTGCCCCCAGGGGCGGAGCTAGAAATAATAGTCTAGGGGGGCAAAAATGCAATTTTTAATGACCGGGGGGGCAAATTGCTTAATTTCTATACAATATTACAAAGATTAGTAATACTAATACACTAAAATCTGAAATCACAGGGGGTGCAACAGCCCTTGCCCGCACCCCTATTGGCTCCGCCCCTGCTTGCCCCCCTCATCTCTCAATCCTGGTTCCGCCCCTAGATAAAGGCATAAGTTGCTAGTTGTTAACTTAATTCGATTTGTACTGGCATTTTTTAATTTCAGAATTTTGGCATTGGTATTAATCTAATTTTTCCTTTTTATAATATTTTGATATAAAAAATACATTAATATTTTCGAATGATCATTTCACTATTTAAAAAAAAAACATCTTTTAGGCAGTTAGCTGTGAGTACATTTACAAAATTTTCTACAATATCATCATCATCATTTACGATCATTTTTTCGTTATCATAGTCATCATTGTTTTTTTAAGATACTCTTGGCAGAGACTGCCAACAAAATCGTCATTGTTATATCATTAACATTGATTTCTATGAGCTAACAAGAATATTTTCCATTTTTACTGTTGCAGGAGACAAAACAATTATCTCAACTTCCTCATATAATTCCCTAAAATTATGTCTTACATTGACCTGATCAGTATTTCTACTATTTCTTTTCCTGAAAGAGGTTCAAATTGTTCAAAAGCAATATTTAATTTTGATAAATTAGACCAGGGTTATCAATTTTAAATATCAAGTCTATTGATCTATCAAACAGTTAAACAAAAAATGGAATGTATAGATTAATGGAGTCAACTTCGATTTATGTGTGCCGTCGGATAAAAGGAAGTGCGCAAGTCGGGATATTAAAACCTAGTAAAGTTTGGTTTTGAGCGACGCAAAGTCTACAGTGCACTTTCTTTTTTTTTTTGCTCAGGGATTAATGTGGGCCGTTGGATCAGAAATCGGATGGCTGATAACGATTTTGAGACATCATTCGCTGACGTCAAATTATTTAATAACCGTGCCTATGAACAGTGTCCTTTTCTGAATTTTCGTGCGAATTATCTGATCCTTTGATTTTGAATCGTACGGTTAGATTTGGAGAGGGAGATCTATGGTTGTTGGAAAGAGAATGCTGGACTTGGTGTATTGATTTAAATGCGGGACGGTGCTATCAATTTGTCTTGCTGTGTTTATTACATCTGTTGTTCCACGACATTTAATTTTGTTCTCTTTTGCACCTGACCTCTTCCCAGAAACGATTGAAATGCTAAAATGATATTAAAAAATGCATTATTTCAAATTTTTATACGTAATTACTAAGTATAATCAAACCTTTTTTTAATAAATAAGATATGAAACATACTATAGATAGTATAAGAAGTTTAAATGTTGATTATTGTGATCAAATAACTTACAATTACAATGAACCTAGAAATGATTGAAATACTCAAAAGATACTCACAATTGCATTATTTGCACTCTATATGCGTAATTATCATGTATAATACAATCTTTTAGAGTAAATAACATATGAATCATATTCGAAACAGAATAAAATAGTTTAAATGTAGATTATGTTGATGAAATGGCCTATAATGAATGCATAAACGATTGAAATGCTGAAATGATACATTGAAATGCATTATTCGCACATTATATGTGTAATTTCCATATATAGATGGCAATTACACACATAAAGTGCATATAATGAGTGATCTGGACAGAATTGAAGCATTTTCACGAGATTGTGCATTCATTTCAAGCCATTTGATCACAACAATCTATATTTAAACTCTTTATACAGTGGAGAATGAATTTATGATCTTAAAAAATCAAAAGGATTGGATTATACATCACAATTACGCACATATAGAGCAAATAATGTGTGTTCTGGACAGAATTAGAGAATTTCAAACGATTGTGCATTCATTTCAAGTCATTTGATCATTATAATCTATATTTAACCTCTTTAAACGGTGAAAAATAAGTTTATAATCTTAAAAATTCAAAAGGATTGAATTATACATGGAAATTACGCACATAATAAGTTTTTATTTCACGCGATTGTGAATTCATTTCATGTCATTTGATAACAATAAATCTATATTAACTCTTTAAACAGTGGAGAGTTAGTTTATAATCTTAAAAATTCAAAAGAATTTGATTATACATGGCAATTACGCACATATAGTGCAAATAATGTGCGTTCTGGACAGAATTGGAGAATTTCAAGCGATTGTGCATTCATTTCAAGTCATATGATCACAATAATCTATATTCAAACTCTTTATACAGTGGAGAATGAGTTTATGGTCTTAAAAATTCTAAAGGATTGGATTATACCGGGCAATTACGCACGTAAAGTGCATGTAATGAGCGTTCTAGAAAGAATTGGAGCATTTCATGCAATTGTACATTCATTTGAAGTCATTTGATCACAATTATCTATACTTAAGCTCTTTATACGGTGGAAAATGAGTTTATGATCTTAAAAATTCAAAAGAATTGGATTATACATGGCAACTTCGCACATAAATTGCAAATTATTATCGTTCTGGACAGAATTGGAGCAATTCACGCTATTGTGCATTCATTTCAAGTCAAGTAATCACTATAATCTATATTTAAGTTCTTTATACAGTGGAGAGTTATTTAATGATCTTCAAAAGTCAAAAGGATTGGATTATACATGGCAATTATGCACACATAGTGCAACCAATGTGCGTTCGGGACAAAATTGGAGAATTTCAAACAATTGTGAATTTATTTCAAGTCATTTGATCACTATAATCTACATTTAAGCTCTTTATACAGCGAATGAGTTTATGATCCTAAAAATTAAAAGGATTGGACTATACATAGCAATTTCCCACATATAGTGCAAATAATGTGCGTTCTAAACAGAATTGTTGAATTTCAAGCAATTGTGCATTCATTTCAAGACATTTGATCACTATAATCTATACTTAAAGGTCTTTATACCGTGGAGATTAATTTATCATCCTAAAAATTTAAAAGGATATGATTATACATATAAATTACTCTCATATAGTGCAGATAATGTGCGTTCTGTACAGAATTCGAGAATTTCAAGCGATTGTGCATTCATTTGTACTGATTTGATCACTATTATCTATATTTGAGCTCTTAATACAGTGGAGCAAAAGTTTATAATCTTTAAAAATCTAAAAGAATTGGATTATACGTGGCAATTACGCACATAAAGTTAAAATAATGAGTGTTCTGGACAGAATTGGAGCATTTCATGCCATTGTGCCTTCATTTCAAGACATTTGATCACAATAATCAATATTTTCTTTATACAGCGGAGAATAAGTTTATAATCTTAAAAATAAAAAGGATTGGATTATACATGACAAGTATGCGCATAAAGTGAAAATAATGAGCGTTCTGGACAGAATTGGAGCATTTCACGCGATTGTGCAATCATTTCAAGTCATGCAATCAAAATAATCTATATTTAGGCTCTTTATAGATTTAAAAGGATTGGATTATACATTGAAATTACGCACATATAGTGCAAAATAATATGCGTTGTGGACAGAAATAGAGAATTTCAAGCGAATGTGCATTCATTTCAAGTCATTGGATCACAATAACCTATATATAAGCTCTTTATACAGTGGATAATAGTTTATAAACTAAAAAATTCAAAATGATTGGATTACACATGGCAAATATGCGCATAAAATGCAAATAATAAGCGTGCTGGACAGAATTAGAGCATTCCATGCGATTGTACATTCATTTCAAGTCATGTGATAATAATAATCTATAGTTAAGCTCCTTACGTAGTGGAGAATGAGTTTATGATCCTAAAATTCAAAAGCATTGGATTATACATGGAAATTACACACATATAGTGCAAATAATGTTCGTTCTTTAGAGAACGGGAGAATTTCAAGTGATTGTGCATTTATTTCACGTCATTTAATCACTATAATCTATATTTAAGCTCATTATACAGTGGAAAATGAGTTTATGATCCTAAAATTTCAAAAGCATTGGATTATATATGGAAATTACGCTCATATAGTGCAAATAATGTGCGTTCTAGACAGAATTCGATAATATCAAGAGGTTGTGCATTCATTTCAAATCATTTCAAATCATTTCAAATCATTTTTTTTTTTCAAATCATTTGATCACTATAATCTATATTTGAGCTCTAAGTACAGTGGAAAATAAGTTTGTTATCTCAAAAGATTTAAAAGAATTGGATTATACATGGCAATTACGCACATAAAGTGAAAATAATGAGTGTTCTCGACAGTATTGGACAATTTTATGCCATTGTGCCTTCATTTCAAGACATTTGATCACAATAATCAATATTTAATTTTCTTTATACAGTGGAGAATAAGTTTATAATCATATAAATTCAAAAGGATTGGATTATACATGACAATTACGCGCATAAAATGCAAATAATGAGCGTTCTGGACAGAATTGGAGCATTACACGTGGTTGTGTAATCATTTCAAGTCATGCAATCACAATAATCTATATTTAAGCTCTTTATAATGTGGAGAATGAGTTTATGATCTTAAAAATTTAAAAGGATTGGCTTATACAAGGCAATTACGCACATATAGTGCAAAATAATATGTGTTATGCACAGAAATAGAGAATTTCAAGCGACTGTGCATTCATTTCAAGTCATTTGATCATAATAACCTATATATAAGCTCTTTATACAGTGGAGAATAAGTTTATAGATCATTTCAAGTCATTTCAAGGATATGATTATACAAGGAAATGACGATCATATACTGCAAATAATATGCGTTCTGGACAGAATTGGAGAATTTCAAACGATTGTGCATTCATTTTAATTCATTTTATTACTATAATCTATATTTAAAATCTAAATACAGTGGAGAATAAATTTATAATATTAAAAATCTAAAAGAATTGGAGTATACATGGCAATTAGGCACACAATGTGAAAATAATGTTTTGGACAGAATTGTGCCTTCATATCAAGACATTTGATCACAATAATCAATATTTAAGCTCTTTATACAGTGGAGGATAAGTTTATAATCTTAAAAATTCGATAGGATTGGATTATACAAGACAATTACGCGCATAAATTGCAAATAATGAGCGTTCTGGACAGAATTAGACCATTTCACGCGATTGTGCAATCATTTCAAGTCATGGGATCACAATAATCTATATTTAAGCTCTTTATACTGTGAAGAATGAGTTTATAATCATAAAAATTAAAATCGATTGGATTATACATGGCAATTACGTACATATGGCGCAAATAATATTCTTTCTGGACAGAATTGGAGCATTTCACGCGATTGTGTTTTCATTTCAAGTAATTTAATAATAATAATCTATATTTAAACTCTTTATACAGTGAAGAATGAGTCTATGATCCTAAAAATTTGAAAGGATTGGATTATACATGGTAATTACGAACATAAAGTGTTAATAATGTGCGTTCTGGATAGAATTGGAGTATTTCACAAGATTGTGCATTCATTTCAAGTCATCTAATCACAATAATCTATATTTAAGCTCTTTATACAGTGGAAAATGAGTTTATGATCTTAAAAATTCAATAGGGATGGATTATACAAGGCAATTACGCACATAAAGTGAAAATAATTAGCGTTCTGGACAGAATTGAAGCATTTCACGCGATTGTGCATTCATTTCAAGTCATTTGATCGCAATAATCTATATTTAAGCTCTTTATACAGTGGAGAATAAGATTATAATCTTAAAAATTCAAAAGGATTTGATTATAAAAGACAATTACGCGCATAAATTGCAAATAATGAGCGTTCTGGAAAGAATTGGAGCATTTCTCGCGATTGTGCATTCATTTCATGTCATGTGATCACAATAATAAATATTTAAGCTCTTTATAGAGTGGAGAATGTTTTTCTGATCTTAGAAATACAAAAAGATTAGATTATATATGGCAATTTCGTGCATAAAAAGCAAATAACGAGCGTTCTAGACAGAATTGGAATGTTTCATTTGATTGTGTATTCATTTCATATCATGTGATCACAATAATCAATAATAAAGGTATTTATACAGTGGAGAATAAGTTTGTAATCTTCAAAATTCAAAAGGATTAGATTATAAATGGCAATTACGCACATAAATTGCAAATAATTAGCGTTTTGGACAGAGTTTGAGAATTTCTCTCGATTGTGCATTCGTTTCAAGTCATTTGATCAAAATAATCTTTATTTAAGCTCTTTATACAGTGGATAATAAGTTTGTGATCTCAAAAATTCAAAAGGATAGGATTATACGTGGCAATTATACACATAAAGTGCAAATAATTAACGTTCTGGACAAAATTGGAGCATTTCACGCTATTGTGCATTCATTTCAACTCATTTGATCCCAATAATCTTTATTTAAGTTCTTTATACAGAGGAGAATGAGTTTATGATCTTCAAAATTCAATAGAAATGGATTATACATGGCTATTACGGACAAAAATAGCAAATAATTAGAGTTCTGGACAGAATTGGAGCATTTCACGGGACTGTGCATTCATTTCAAGTTATTTGATTACAATAATTTATATTTAAACTCTTTATACAGTGGAGAAAAAATTAATAAGTTAAAAATTCAAAAGGGTTTGATTATATATAGCAATTAAACACATAAAATGCAAATCAAGATAATTCTGGACAAAATTGGAGTATTTCAAGTGATTGTGCTTTCATTTCTAGTCATTTGATCACAATAATCTATATTAAATCTCTTTATACAGTGGAGAATAAGTTTTTAATATTAAAAATTCAAAAGGATTAATTTATACATGGCAACTACGCATATAAATTGCAAATAATTATTGTTCAGGACAGAGTTAGAGAATTTCAAGCCATTGTGCATTCATTTCTTGTTATTTTATCACTATAGTCTATATTTATGCTTTTTATACTGTGGAGAATAAGTTCGTATTCTTGAAAAATCAAAATGATAGGTTTATACAAGACAATTACACATTAAAAGTGCTAAATATTGTGCATTCATTTCAAGCGATTGTGTATTCATTTGAAGTCATGTGATTACAATAATCCATATTTGAGCTCTTTATACTGCGGAGAATGAGTTTATGATCATAAAAATTGAATAGGAATGGATTATACATGGCAATTAAGCACATAAAGTGCAAATAATTTGCGTTCTGGACAGAAATGGAGCATTTCACGCGATTGTGAATTCATTTCAAGTTATTTGATCACAATAATCTATATTTAAGCTCTTTATACAGTGGAGCAAGAATTTTGTATCTTAAAAATTCAAAAGGGTTGTATTATACATGGCAATTACACACATAAATGCAAATCAAGAGAATTCTGGACAGAATTGGAGCATTTCATGTCATTGTGAATTAATTTCAAGTCGTTTGAGCTCTTTATGCAGTGGAGATTAAGATTATAATCTTGAAAATTTAAAAGGATTGGATTATACATGACAATTACGATCATATAGGTCAAATAAATTTTTGTTCTAGACTGAATTGGAAAATTTCAAGCTATTGTGCATTCATTTGATTCATCACTATAATCAATATTTAAGTTCTTCATACATTGGAGAATAAGTTTATAATCATAAAAATTCAAAAGGATTTGATTATACATGGCAATTTTGTGCATAAATTGCTAATAATGAGCGCTTTGAACAGAATTAGAATATTTCACACGATTGTGCATTCATGTCAAGTAATGTGATCACAATAATCAATATTAAAACTCTTTATACAGGGGAGAATAAGTTTGTAACCGTAAAAAATCAAAATGATTAGATTATACATGGAAATTACGCACATAAATTGCAAATAATTATCGTTCGGGACAGCATTGGAGCATTTCACACAATGTGCATTCATTTCAAGTCATTTCATCCCAATAGTACTTATTTAAGCTCTTTATACAGTGAAGAATAAGTTTGTAATCTTAAAAATTCAAAACGATAGAATTATATATGGCAATTACGCACATAAAGTGCAAATAATTAGCATCCTGGACAGAATTGGAGCATTTCAAGCGATTGTGCATTCATTTCAAGTCATTTGATCCCAATAATCTTTATTTAAGCTCTTTATACAGTGGAATGAGTTTATGATCTAAAAAATTCAACAAGAATGGATTATACATGGCAATTACGCACATAAATTGCAAATAATTAGCGTTCTGGACAGAATTGGAGCTTTTCACGCGATTGTGCATTCATTTTAAGTTATTTGATCACTATAATCTATATTTAAGCTCTCTTTATACAGTTGAAAATGAATTTTATATCTTAAAAATTCAAAAGGGATAGATTATATAAATAAACACATGAAATGCAAATCAAGAGAGTTATGAACATAATTGGAGAATTTCAAGAGATTGTGCTTTCATTTCAAATCATTTGATCACTATAATATATATTAAAGCTCTTTATACAGTGAAGAATAAGTTTGTAATCTTAAAAATTCAAAAGAATTAGATTATACATGGCAATTACGCACATAAATTGCAAATAATTAGCGTTCTGAACAGAATTGGAGCATTTCACGCGATTGTGCAATCATTTCAAGTCATTTAATCACAATAATCTTTATTTAAGCTCTTTATACAGTGGAGTTATGATCTTAAAAATTCAATAGGAATAGAGTATACATGGCAATCTCGCACATAAAGTGCTAATAATGTGCATTCTGGACAGAATTTGAGCATTTCACGTTATTGTGTATTCATTTCAAGTCATTTGAGCTCTTTATACAGTGGAGAATAAGATCATAATCATTAAAATTCAAAAGGATTGTATTATACATAGCAATAACACAAATAAAACGCAAATCATTTGTGTTCTGGATAGAATTGGATAATATAAAGCTATTGTACATTCATTTCAAGACATTTCATCACTATAATATATATTTAAGTTCTTTATACAGTGGAGAATGAGTGATCTTAAAAATCCAAAATGATTGGATAATACATGGCAATTATGCACATATAGTGCAAAATAATGGGCGTTCAGGACAGAATTGGAGCATTTTCACGCGATTGTGCATTCATTTCAAGTCATTTGATCACAATAATCCATATACAAGCTCTTTATACAGTGGATAATAAGTTTATAAACTTAAAGAATTCAAAATGATCGAATTATACATGGCAATAACGCCCATAAAATTCAAATAATGAGCATTCAGGACAGAATTCGAGAATTTCAAGCGATTATGCATTCATTTCTATTCATGTAATCATAATAATCTATATTAAGCTCTTTATATAGTGGAGAATGAGTTTCTGTTCTTAAAAATTCAATAGGATTGGATTAAACATGCCAATTACGCACACAAAGTGCAAATAATAAGCGTTCTAGACAGAATTAGAGCAAGATGCATGTTTTCAAGAGGTTTACAAGGATCGCAATAAGAAGATAAGCTAAACTCGAGGACGAGTTTCAGCGCAGCAGAAGCGTATGACACCGATCAAGATGCATGTCAGATGCAAAATCAGCAAAAGAACTGATTCATCAATTCAAGGACTGTCAACAATAATTAATTAGTTAGTTGAGAGTTATCTTTAGTCTTAATGAGTCAAAATGAGTTAATAATTTGTTGTTATATTTTGTGTTGTCTTTTGTGGTCTTCTAGGAGGTAATTAAGTGTGTTTTGGAATTAGAAAAAGTTGTTGAGATAATATATTAATGGGTAGTAGCTTTTAATTGTGTTAGATTGCTATTTAAGCTGAAAATCAGAATGTAATAAGGAGATTATTGAATTATTACGAATTTTACTTGTGAGTTGAGTTTATCTCCTCTTTTATCCACTGTTGGGTCGAGTTCTTACTCCTCTTCTAGTGATGTATCATTACGCTTGTTAGTTTCTCTAAGTCTTCCGGTCCGAACGGCGTCAGATTGTGCTTTCATTTAAAGTTATTTGATCATAATAATATATATAAAGGATTTTTATACAGTGGAGAATAAGTTTAAAATCTTAAAATTTCAAAAGGATTGGATTATACATGACAATTACGCATATAAAGTGCTAATAATATGTGTTCTAGACAGAATTGGAGAATTTCACGCGATTGAGCATTCATTTCAAGTCATTTGATCCCAATAATCTTTATTTAAGCTCTTTATACAATAAAGAATAAGTTTGTAATCTTAAAAAAATTCAAAAGTATTAGATTATACATGAAACTTTTGCGCATAAATTGCAAATAATGAGCATTCTGGAACGAATTGGAGCATTTCACATGCTTGTGCATTCATTTCAAATCATTTGATCACAATAATCTATATTTAAGTTTTTTATACAGTGGAGAATAAGTTTGTAATCTTAAAAATTCAAAAGTATTAGATTATACATGAAACTTTTGCGCATAAATTGCAAATAATGAGCGTTCTGGAACGAATTGGAGCATTTCACGTGCTTGTGCATTCATTTCAAATCATTTGATCACAATAATCTATATTTAAGTTTTTTATACAGTGGAGAATGAGTTTATGATATTAAAAATTGAATAGAATTGGCTTATACATGGCAATTACGTACATATAGTGCTAATAATTAGCATTCTGGACAGAATTGGAGCATTTCAGGCGATTGTGCATTCATTTCAAGTCATTTGATCCCAATAATCTTTATTTAAGCTCTTTATACAGTGGAATGAGTTTATGATCTAAAAAATTCAACAAGAATGGATTATACATGGCAATTACGCACATAAATTGCAAATAATTAGCGTTCTGGACAGAATTGGAGCTTTTCACGCGATTGTGCATTCATTTTAAGTTATTTGATCACTATAATCTATATTTAAGCTCTCTTTATACAGTTGAAAATGAATTTTATATCTTAAAAATTCAAAAGGGATAGATTATATAAATAAACACATGAAATGCAAATCAAGAGAGTTATGAACAGAATTGGAGAATTTCAAGAGATTGTGCTTTCATTTCAAATCATTTGATCACTATAATATATATTAAAGCTCTTTACACAGTGAAGAATAAGTCTGTAATCTTAAAAATTCAAAAGAATTAGATTATACATGGCAATTACGCACATAAATTGCAAATAATTAGCGTTCTGAACAGAATTGGAGCATTTCACGCGATTGTGCAATCATTTCAAGTCATTTGATCACAATAATCTTTATTTAAGCTCTTTATACAGTGGAGTTATGATCTTAAAAATTCAATAGGAATAGAGTATACATGGCAATCACGCACATAAAGTACTAATAATGTGCATTCTGGACAGAATTTGAGCATTTCACGTTATTGTGTATTCATTTCAAGTCATTTGAGCTCTTTATACAGTGGAGAATAAGATCATAATCATTAAAATTCAAAAGGATTGTATTATACATAGCAATAACACAAATAAAACGCAAATCATTTGTGTTCTGGATAGAATTGGATAATATAAAGCTATTGTACATTCATTTCAAGACATTTCATCACTATAATATATATTTAAGTTCTTTATACAGTGGAGAATGAGTTTATGATCTTAAAAATCCAAAATGATTGGATAATACATGGCAATTATGCACATATAGTGCAAAATAATGGGCGTTCAGGACAGAATTGGAGCATTTTCACGCGATTGTGCATTCATTTCAAGTCATTTGATCACAATAATCCATATACAAGCTCTTTATACAGTGGATAATAAGTTTATAAACTTAAAGAATTCAAAATGATCGAATTATACATGGCAATAACGCCCATAAAATTCAAATAATGAGCATTCAGGACAGAATTCGAGAATTTCAAGCGATTATGCATTCATTTCTATTCATGTAATCATAATAATCTATATTAAGCTCTTTATATAGTGGAGAATGAGTTTCTGTTCTTAAAAATTCAATAGGATTGGATTAAACATGCCAATTACGCACACAAAGTGCAAATAATAAGCGTTCTAGACAGAATTAGAGCAAGATGCATGTTTTCAAGAGGTTTACAAGGATCGCAATAAGAAGATAAGCTAAACTCGAGGACGAGTTTCAGCGCAGCAGAAGCGTATGACACCGATCAAGATGCATGTCAGATGCAAAATCAGCAAAAGAACTGATTCATCAATTCAAGGACTGTCAACAATAATTAATTAGTTAGTTGAGAGTTATCTTTAGTCTTAATGAGTCAAAATGAGTTAATAATTTGTTGTTATATTTTGTGTTGTCTTTTGTGGTCTTCTAGGAGGTAATTAAGTGTGTTTTGGAATTAGAAAAAGTTGTTGAGATAATATATTAATGGGTAGTAGCTTTTAATTGTGTTAGATTGCTATTTAAGCTGAAAATCAGAATGTAATAAGGAGATTATTGAATTATTACGAATTTTACTTGTGAGTTGAGTTTATCTCCTCTTTTATCCACTGTTGGGTCGAGTTCTTACTCCTCTTCTAGTGATGTATCATTACGCTTGTTAGTTTCTCTAAGTCTTCCGGTCCGAACGGCGTCAGATTGTGCTTTCATTTAAAGTTATTTGATCATAATAATATATATAAAGGATTTTTATACAGTGGAGAATAAGTTTAAAATCTTAAAATTTCAAAAGGATTGGATTATACATGACAATTACGCATATAAAGTGCTAATAATATGTGTTCTAGACAGAATTGGAGAATTTCACGCGATTGAGCATTCATTTCAAGTCATTTGATCCCAATAATCTTTATTTAAGCTCTTTATACAATAAAGAATAAGTTTGTAATCTTAAAAAAATTCAAAAGTATTAGATTATACATGAAACTTTTGCGCATAAATTGCAAATAATGAGCATTCTGGAACGAATTGGAGCATTTCACATGCTTGTGCATTCATTTCAAATCATTTGATCACAATAATCTATATTTAAGTTTTTTATACAGTGGAGAATAAGTTTGTAATCTTAAAAATTCAAAAGTATTAGATTATACATGAAACTTTTGCGCATAAATTGCAAATAATGAGCGTTCTGGAACGAATTGGAGCATTTCACGTGCTTGTGCATTCATTTCAAATCATTTGATCACAATAATCTATATTTAAGTTTTTTATACAGTGGAGAATGAGTTTATGATATTAAAAATTGAATAGAATTGGCTTATACATGGCAATTACGTACATATAGTGCTAATAATTAGCATTCTGGACAGAATTGGAGCATTTCAGGCGATTGTGCATTCATTTCAAGTCATTTGATCCCAATAATCTTTATTTAAGCTCTTTATACAGTGGAATGAGTTTATGATCTAAAAAATTCAACAAGAATGGATTATACATGGCAATTACGCACATAAATTGCAAATAATTAGCGTTCTGGACAGAATTGGAGCTTTTCACGCGATTGTGCATTCATTTTAAGTTATTTGATCACTATAATCTATATTTAAGCTCTCTTTATACAGTTGAAAATGAATTTTATATCTTAAAAATTCAAAAGGGATAGATTATATAAATAAACACATGAAATGCAAATCAAGAGAGTTATGAACAGAATTGGAGAATTTCAAGAGATTGTGCTTTCATTTCAAATCATTTGATCACTATAATATATATTAAAGCTCTTTACACAGTGAAGAATAAGTCTGTAATCTTAAAAATTCAAAAGAATTAGATTATACATGGCAATTACGCACATAAATTGCAAATAATTAGCGTTCTGAACAGAATTGGAGCATTTCACGCGATTGTGCAATCATTTCAAGTCATTTGATCACAATAATCTTTATTTAAGCTCTTTATACAGTGGAGTTATGATCTTAAAAATTCAATAGGAATAGAGTATACATGGCAATCACGCACATAAAGTACTAATAATGTGCATTCTGGACAGAATTTGAGCATTTCACGTTATTGTGTATTCATTTCAAGTCATTTGAGCTCTTTATACAGTGGAGAATAAGATCATAATCATTAAAATTCAAAAGGATTGTATTATACATAGCAATAACACAAATAAAACGCAAATCATTTGTGTTCTGGATAGAATTGGATAATATAAAGCTATTGTACATTCATTTCAAGACATTTCATCACTATAATATATATTTAAGTTCTTTATACAGTGGAGAATGAGTTTATGATCTTAAAAATCCAAAATGATTGGATAATACATGGCAATTATGCACATATAGTGCAAAATAATGGGCGTTCAGGACAGAATTGGAGCATTTCACGCAATTGTGCATTCATTTCAAGTCATTGATCACAATAATCCATATACAAGCTCTTTATACAGTGGATAATAAGTTTATAAACTTGAAGAATTCAAAATGATTGGATTATACATGGCAATAACGCCCATAAAATTCAAATAATGAGC
Source organism: Rhynchospora pubera (assembly GCA_028095005.1). Lineage (NCBI taxonomy): Eukaryota > Viridiplantae > Streptophyta > Magnoliopsida > Poales > Cyperaceae > Rhynchospora > Rhynchospora pubera. The sequence goes on from CM051462.1 coordinate 179,550,053, forward strand.
ATTCAGGACAGAATTGGAGAATTTCAAACGATTATGCATTCATTTCTATTCATGTAATCATAATAATCTATATTAAGCTCTTTATATAGTGGAGAATGAGTTTCTGTTCTTAAAAGTTCAATAGGATTGGATTAAACATGCCAATTACGCACACAAAGTGCAAATAATAAGCGTTCTAGACAGAATTGGATCATTTCACACTATTGTACATTCATTTCAAGTCATGTGATAACAATAATCAATATCTAACCTCTTTATACAGTGGAGAATGTGTTTTGGATCTTAAAAATTCGAAAGGACTATATTATAAATGGCAATTTTGCGCACAAAGTGCAAATAATGAGCGTACTGGACAGAATTGGAATATTTAAGGCGATTGTGCATACATTTCATGTCATATGTTCACAATAATCAATATTTAAACTCTTTATATAGTGGAGAATAAGTTTGTCATCTTGAAAATTCAAATGGATAGGATTATACATGACAATTACGCATATAAAGTGCTAATAATGTGCGTTCTGGACAGAATTGGAGCATTTCACGCGATTGTGCATTCATTTCAAGTCATTTGGTCACAATAATCTTTATTTAAACACTTTATACCTTGGAGAATGAGTTTATGATCCTAAAAATTCAATAGGAATGGATTATACATGGCAACTACACACATAAAGTGCAAATAATTGTCGTTCTGGACAGAAATGGAGAATTTCACGCGATGGTGCATTCCTTTCAAGTCATTTGATCCCAATAATCTTTATTTAAGCTCTTCATACAGTGGAGAAATAATTTTATATCTTAAAAATTCCAAAGGGTTGGATTATTCATGACAATTAAACACATAAAATGCCAATCCGGAGAGTTCTGTCCAGAATTAGGGCTGTTTGGATTACCCAAGGAATTTGGGGAATTTCATCTTCCTACCATAAATTTATTATAAACAATCCAAACTCTTCACAAAATTACACACTTCGCAATAAATTTATTCCTAGAAATTGCAACTTCCCAAAATTCCCCAAATTCCTAAGCGATCCAAACGGCCCTCACAGAATTGGAGCATTCATTTCAAGTCATTTGATCACAATAATCTTTATTTTAGCTCGTTATACAGTGGAGAATAAGTTTGTAATCTTAAAAATTCAAGAGGATAGGATTATACATGGCAATTACGAACATAAAGTGCAAATAATTAGCGTCCTGGACAGAATCGGAGCATTTCACGCGATTGTGCATTCATTTCAAGTCATTTGATCCCAATAATCTTTATTTAAGCTCTTTATACAGTGGACTGAGTTTATGATCTAAAAAATTAAACAAGAATGGATTATACATGGCAGTTACGCACATAAATTGCAAATAATTAGCGTTCTTGACAGAATTGGAGCATTGCACGCGATTGTGCATTCATTTCAAGTCATTTGATCATAATAATCTATATTTAATCTCTCTTTATACAGTGGAGAAAGAATTTTATATCTTAAAAATTCAAAAGGGTTGGATTATATATGGCAATTAAACACAAAATACAAATCAAGAGAGTTCTGGGCAGAATTGGAGAATTTCAAGCGATTGTGCTTTCATTTAAAGCTATTTGATCATAATAATCTATATATATGATCTTTATACAGTGGAGAATAAGTTTGTAATATTTAAAATTCAAAAGGATTAGATTATATATGGCAATCACGCACATAAATTACAAATAATTATCATTCTGGAAAGAATTGGAGTATTTTCACGCGATTGTGCATTTATTTCAAGTCATTTGATCACAATAATCTATATTTTTAAACTCTTTATACAGAGGAGAAAGAATTTTATGTTTTAAAAATTCAGAACGGTTGGATTTATACATGGTAATTACGCACATAAAATGCAAATCAATAGAGTTCTCGACAGTATTGGAATATTTCAAGCCATTGTGAACTCATTTCAAGTCATTTGAGCTCTTTATACCGTGGAGAATAAGATCATAATCATTAAAATTCAAAAGGATTGGATTATACATAACAATTAAACAAATATAATGCAAATCATTTGTGTTCTGGATAGAATTGGATAATATAAAGCTATTGTGCGTTTATTTCAAGGCATTTCATCACTATAATATATATGTAAGTTCTTTATACAGTCGAGAATGAGTTTATGATCTTAAAAATTCAAAATGATTGGATAATACATGGCAATTAAGCACACATAGTGCAAAATAATGGGCGTTCCGGACAGAATTGGAGCATTTCTTGTGATTGTGCATTCATTTCAAGTCATTTGATCATAATAATTTTTATTTAAACTCTTTATACAGTGGAGAATGATTTTATAATCTTAAAAATTCAATAGGAATGGATTATACATGGCAATTACGCACATAAAGTGCAAATAATTATCGTTCTGGACAGAATTGGAGCATTTCACGCGAATGTGCATTCATTTGAAGACATTTGAACACAATAATCAATATTTAAGCTCTTGATACAGTGGAGAAATAATTTTATAACTTAAAAATTCCAAAGGGTTGGATTATACATGGCACACATAAAATGCAAATCCGGAGAGTTCTGGACAGAATTGGAGAATTTTATGCGATTGTGGTTTAATTTCAAGTTATTTGATCATAATAATCTATATAAAGGATCTTTATACAGTGGAGAATAAGTTTGTAATCTTAAAAATTCAAAAGGATTAGTTTATACATGGCAATCAAGCACATAAATTAGAAATAATTAGCGTTCTGGACAGAATTGGAGCATTTTACGGAATTGAGCATTCATTTCAAGCTATTTGATAGCAGTAATCTTTATTTAAGCTCTTTATACAGTGGAGAATAAGTTTGTAATCTTAAAAATTCAAAAGGATTGGATTATACATGACAATTACCCATATAAAGTGCTAATAATATGCGTTCTGGACCTATTTGGAGCATTTCATGCGATTGTGCATTAATTTCAAGGCATTTCATCACTATATTCTATATTTAATTTCTTTATACTGTGGAGAATGAGTTTATGATCTTAAAAACTCAAAAAGATTGGATAATACATGACAATTACGCACATATAGTGCAAAATAATGGGCGTTCAGGACAGAATTGGAGTATTTCACGAGATTGTGCATTCATTTCAAGTCATTTGATCACTATAATCTTTATATAAGCTCTTTATACAGTTGAGAATAAGTTTATAAACTTGAAAATTCAAAAGGATTGGACTATACATGGCATAAATTTCAAATAATTAGCATTCTGGACAGAATTAGAGTATTTCACGTGATTGTGTATTCATTTCAAGTCATGTGACAACAATAATCTATATTTAAGCTTTTTATTCAGTGCAGAATGAGTTTATGATCCTAAAAATTCAAAAGGATTGGATTATACATAGTAATTACGCACATATAATACAAATAATGAGTGTTCAGGACAGAATTGAAGAATTTCAAGCGATTATACATTCATTTCTAGTCATGTGATCGTAATAATCTATATTGGAGTTCTTTATATAGTGGAGAATGAGTTTATACTCTTAAAAATTCAATAGGATTGGATTAAACATGACAAATACACACATAAAGTACAAATAATTAGCGTTCTAGACAGAATTGGAGCATTTCACGCGATTGTGCATTCATTTCCAGTCATTTGATCCCAATAATATTTATTTAAACTAATTATACAGAGGAGAATGAGTTTATGATCTTAAAAATTCAAAAGGGTTGGATTATACATGGCAATTACGCACATAAATTGCAAATCAATAGCGTTCTTGACAGAATTGGAGTATTTCACGCAATTGTGCATTAATTTCATGTCATTTGATAATAATAATCTATATTTAAGCTTTTCATACAGTGGAAAACTAGTTTATGATCTTAAAAATTCAAAAGGATTGGTTTATACATGGCAAAAGCGCACATAAATTGCATATAATTTGCGTTCTGGACAGAATTGTATCATTTCACGCAATTGTACAATCAAGTTAAGTAATTTGATCTTTATATTTAAGCTCTTTATACAGTGGACAAAATGTTTCTGATCTTAATAATTCAAAAGGATTAGATTATACATGGCAATTTCGCGCATAAAGTGCAAATAATGAGATTTCTGGACATAATTGGAATATTTCACGCGATTGTGCATTCATTTCAAGTCATGTGATCACCATAATCAATATTACAGCTCTTTATACAGTAGAGAATAAGTTTGTAATCTTAAAAATTGAAAAGGATAGCATTATACAAGGCAATTACGCACATAAAGTGCTAATAATGTGCGTTTTGGACAGAATTGGCGCATTTCACGCAATTTTGCATTCATTTCAAGTCATGTGATCACAACAATCTATATTTTTTAGATCTTTATACAGTGGCGAATGAGTTTATGATCTTAAAAATTCAATCGGATTGGATTAAACATGGCAATTACGCACATAAAGTGCTAATTATGTGCGTTCTGGACAGAATTGGAGCATTTCACGCGATTGTGCATTCATTTCTTGTCATTTGATCACAATAATCTATATTTAAGCTTTTTTATACAGTGGAGAATGATTTTATGATCTTAAAAATTCAATAGGATTGGATTATGCATGGCAATTACGTACATAAAGTGCTAATAATGAGTGTTCTGGACAGAATTGGAGCATTTCACGCGATTGTGCATTCATTTCAAGTCATTTGATCACAATAATCTATTTTTAAACTCTTTATACAGTGGAGAAAGAATTTTTTGTCTTAAAAATTCAAAACGGTTGGATTTATATATGGCAATTACGCACATAAAATGCAAATCAAGAGAGTTCTTGACAGTATTGGAGCATTTCATGCCATTGTGAATTCATTTCCGGTATGCCTTTAGGCACGACCATAAATAACATAGAATTCAAACATGGAAAGGGCGGACAATTAGCTAGAGCAGCAGGTGCTAGAGCGAAACTGATTGCAAAAGAGGGTAAATCGGCAAAATTAAGATTTACCATCTGGGGAAGTTCGTTTGATATCCCAAAACTGCTTGGCAACAGTCGGACAAGTGGGTAATGTTGGGGTAACCCGAAAAAGTTTGGGTAGAGCTGGATCGAAGTGTTGGCTAGGTAAGCGTCCTGTAGTAAGTGAAGCAGCTATGAACCCTGTTGATCATCCCCACGGGGGCAGTGAAGGAAAGACTCCAATTTGAAGAAAAAAAACCCGCAACTCCTTGGGGTTATCCTGCGCTTGGAAGAAAAAGTAGGAGAAGTCATTGGAACTCTTTATACAGTGGAGAATAAGATCATAATCATTAAAATTCAAAAGGATTGGATTATACATAACAATTAAACAAATATAATGCAAATCATTTGTGTTCTGGACAGAATTAGATAATTTAAAACTATTGTGCATTCATTTCAAGGCATTTCATCACTATAATATATATTTAAGTTCTTTATACAGTATAGAATGAGTTTATGATCTTAAAAATCCAAAATGATTGGATAATACATGTTAATTATGCACATATAGTGCAAAATAATGGGCGTTCAGGACAAAATTGGAGCATTTCACATGATTGTGCATTCATTTCAAGTCATTTGATCATAATAATCTTTATTTGAACTCTTTATACAGTGGAGAATGATTTTATGATCTTAAAAATTCAATAGGAATGGATTATACATGGCAATTACGCACATAAAGTGCAAATAATTATCGTTCTGGACAGAATTGGAGCATTTCACGCGATTGTGCATTCATTTGAAGACATTTGAACACAATAATCAATATTTAAGCTCTTGATACAGTGGAGAAATAATTTTATAACTTAAAAATTCCAAAGGGTTGGATTATACATGGCACATATAAAATGCAAATCCGGAGAGTTCTGGAAAGAATTGGAGAATTTCAAGCGATTGTGCTTTCATTTCAAGTTATTTGATCGTAATAATCTATATTTAAGGATATTTATACAGTGGAGAATAAGTTTGTAATCTTAAAATTAAAAAGGATTAGATTATACATGACAATTACGCAAATAAAGTACTAATAATGTGTGTTCTGGACAGAATTGGAGTATTTCACGCGATTTTGCAATCATTTCAAGTCATGTGATCACTAAAATCTATATTTTAGCTCTTTATACAGTGGCGAATGAGTTTATGATCTTAGAAATTCGATCGGATTGGATTAAACATGGCAATTACGCACATAAAGTGCAAATAATTAACGTTCTAGACAGAATTGGAGAATTTCAGGCGATTGTGCATTCATTTCAAGTCATTTGATCACAATAATCTATATTTAATTTCTTTATACAGTGGAGAAAGGATTTTATATCTTAAAAATTCAAAGGGATTGGATTATACATGGCAATTACGCACATAAAATGCAAATCAAGAGAGTTCTGGACAGAATTAGAGCATTTCTCGCTATTGTGAATTCATATTAAGTCATTTGAGCTCTTTATATAGTGGAGAATAAGTTTATAATCTTAAAATTTCAAAAGGATTAGATTATACTTGGTAATTACGCACATATTTTACAAGTAATTTGAGTTCTAGACGGAATTGGAGAATTTCAAGCTATTTTGCATATATTTTAAGTCATTTCATCACTACAATATATATTTAAGGACTTTATACAGTAAAGAATAAGTTTATAATCTTAAAAATTTAAAAGGATTGGATCAAAATGAGCGTTCCAGAACATTTCACGCTATTGTACATTCACTCTTTATAAAGTGAATAATAAGTTTGTAATCTTAAAAATTCAAAAGAATTAGATTATACATGGCAATTACGCACATAAAGTTCTAATAATGTGCGTTCTGCACAGAATTGGAGCATCTCACGCTATTGTTCATTCATTTCACGTCATTTGATCACAATAATCTATATTTAAGCTCTTCATACAGAGGAGAATGAGTTTATGATCTTAAAAATTCAATAGGATTGGTTTATACATGGCAATTAGGCACATAAAGTGCAAATAATGAGCGTTAAGGACATAATTGGAGTATTTCATGCTTTTATGTATTTATTTCAAGTCATGTGGTCATAATAATCCATATTAATGCTCTTTATATAGTGGAGAATGAGTTTATGATCTTGAAAATTCAAAATAATTGGACTATAGATGGCAATTTCGCGCATAAAGTGCTAATAATGAGTGTTCTGGACAGAATTGAGCATTTCACGTGATTGTGCATTCATTTTAAGTCATTTGATCTCAATAATCTATATTTAAGCTTTTTATACAGTGGAGAATGAGTTTATGATCTAAAAAATTTAAAATGATTGGATTATATGCGTTCTGGACAGAATTGGAGCATTTAACGCGATTGTGCATCCATTTCAAGTCAATTCATATCAATAATCTATATTTAAACTGTTTATAAGTGGAGAATAATTTTGTAATCCTAAAAATCAAAAGGATTAGATTATACATGAAAATTATACGCATAAAGTGGAAATAATGAGCGTTCTGGACAAGTAGAAGTCCCTACGATTCCGATCTAGAGTATGCTTCTATTCACTGATTAAAAACGAATCATAATAAGGACTTGAATTGGAGAATTTCAAGCGATTGTGCATTCATTTTAAGTCATATAATCACAATAATCAATATTTAAGCTCTTTATATAGTGAAGAATTTGTTTGTGATCTTAAAAATTCAAAAAGATTAGATTATACATGGCAATTTCGCGCATAAAGTGTAATTAATGAGCGTTCTGCACAGAATTGGAATATTTCACGTGATTGTGCATTCATTTCAAGTCATGTGATCACAATAATTAATATTAAAGCTCTTTATATAGTGGAGAATAAATTTGTAATCTTAAAAATTCAAAAGGGTTGGATTATATATGACAATTACGCGTATAAAGTGCAAATAATGAGTTCTGGACAGAATTGGTGATTTTTCAAGCGATTGTGCATTCATTTCTAGTAATTTGATCATAATAATCTATATTTAAACTCTTTATACGATGCAGAATAAATTTTCAAGGTAGTACTGGTACTGAATGGTTGTTGGTTTCTTAACATGCAGAAATTTCTAATTTACCAGTACCAACATCAACATTGTTTTCTTTGCGATACAGACATCTTAGAAACAGCAGATCACCTGTTTTGTGAATGCCATTACTCAAAGTGGATTTGGAACCAATTTGGAGTTGGTCCTCACTTGCTGACAAACATTTGTACGCTACTGCAACATTTGTGCTCTGGTCAGTCTACTAACCCCTCTTTAGTTTCTCGATTGGCAACAACGTTTTGGGGGATTTGACTGGAACGAAATAACAGGATCTTCCGAAATGATAGAAGAAGCTGCACTGTTGTTCACAATTGGATTGTTCAGGAGTCCTCGATTTTTTTAAAGTTTTGTTAGGGCCTTTTTTCTGTCTTTTTAAATTTGTGTGCTTTGTTCTTGTTTTTCTTTCTTTCTCTGGATAGCCACTATCCAGTTTATCTAAAAAAAATAATTTTCATTTGATGGCCGCTATCCAGGTTCTCTAAAAAAATTTCGTTTGATGAGTTGTGGCAACTGGCAACTGAGATTCTTATACATGGGTGTGTTTGGATGACTAAGGAATATGGTATAAGAATAAGGATTTTCGGTTTGCGTATTTATCCAAATTCCTTATTCTTATACCATGGTTTTGTTAGTATAGGAATAAGGACCCTTATTCCTTATTCTTGTATTGTTTGGGTTGCACAAGAATAAGAATAAGCACGCAAATCGAAAATTCTTATTCTTATACCCTATTCCTTAGTCATCCAAACACACCCATAATGTTTTGGATTGATTCAGTATGCTCTCGACAAGTCATTCAATGTTAATTATGATCTGGCAGTTTCCATGACTAATTTGGAATATTTCTCTTCCAAGATTTTATCCAATGATGTATGAGATAGGTTAAAATCAGCCACGACTAACGGACGGACCAGTTAACTAGGATTATATCTCAAGTTTTGAAATCTCATTGGAAACCAAATTTTATATTTTTTCGATTTTATTTACTATTTTTTTTAAGATTTTTAAAAATCATAGTTATTGAAGGGTCCATAATTGTTTAGATTAAGAATTTTGTAAAATACCAAACAAATATTAAAAATTTCAGAAAAATATAAAATTTTGTCTCCAATGAGATTTCAATAAGGAGAACACATTGAACGGTTCGGATCGACTATTAGAATCTAAAAAATTGAAATTTGATCGTAGCTGTCACGACTGATTTTAGCCTATCTTATGATGTATTGGACCTTATTCCATACCTTATCACTTGATCTATTAGATTGTTTGCTAATTTTGGTCAATTTAGTGTCAAATTGAAAAACATGTTATTAAATGATGAATTAATATATACCTTCTTTATTGTCATTTTTATGCTGATAATTTATTACTTCCAACTTAAATTGGGAGGGGATCAGAAAATATGGCCTTCAACTATTGTTATATTTATCACACGTCCACCAGTTGATGATGAAGCCCGCACAAGGTACGTCTGGTTTGAAACCCTATATCTCATTTCGTAGATTTTTTTTTTTTGCATTTTTATTCATGTAAATTTTTTGGTCAATAGTGCAAATTATGTTGTCAATTCGTTACGGTTCACATTAATTGATATATAATAAATTTTTCCCCAATTAGTATTTGTTCTTAAAAATTGGTCCAAGCCTTATGATTACTTCTTGTGAAATAATAAGAACAAATAAGAAAAGGTTCATTATTATTACACTAATGAGATGATGGATTTCTCATAGCATCATGATCGAACAGTATAACAAATGACTATTTGTATGTCCACCATAAAACAATATACATATTTTCTTCAAAGATGATTAATTGTGGCAAGTTTTCTTCAAAATAAATAAATAAATTGTGGCAAGTAATTTGTCATAGATGTAGAAAGATTGAAACAAAGCACCCCCAATCCCCAAATCTTTTCCATCATTTCAGGTTATTACCTGAAGACGACACATCAGGGTTGCCTGAGAGGACGAACAAAGCTGCCGGTGAATTTGCAAAGGCTTCCATTGCGGTTGCGAAAGAATGCAGCAGTCCCGTCATCGATATCTGGTCTAAGGGAGCGTTTGGATCGTTGAAAGAAAGAAGAAGAAGAAAAAAAAATTATAAACAATTCAAACTCTTCACAAAGTTACACACTTCCCAATACTTCTTCCCACTTCTTCCGTTCTTCCCTTCTTCTCACACCTATCCAAACGCACCCTAAGATGCAACAAGTGCCAGATTGGGAAAAATCAACCTTAAGGTATGAATACGAGGGCGTTTGGATCGCTTAGGAATTTAGGGAATTTGGAAAATTTCTTATTCCTAGACATAAATTTATTGAGAAGTGTGTAACTTTGTGAAGAGTTTGAATTGTTTATAATAAATTTATGCCTAGGAATAGAAAATTTCCCAAATTCCTAGAGCATCCAAACAGCCCCATGATGTTTATTTATTAGTAACCACTAACCAGAATATAAAATTCCTAACCTCATACAGTACAACTATATGATTCCATTTGCAATAACCATATAACAAATTGGTAAATTTTGTGTAGTGATGGGCTGCACTTCGCCGCACTTGGAAACAAAGTATTATTTGAGGAGATTTTGCAAGAATTGAAAGCTGTAGGCCTGAGCAATGAGACATTACCTGCTGATGCGCCTCCAGTAGAATCTTTGCTTTAGATGCTTATTATTTGTTATTACTCTGTACACTATATAATGTATGGTTACTTTATAAGTTATTTTAATTAACTTGACTAGTTTTGATTGTAAATTATAATGAGCAAAAGTTACATAAAAACCAATAACCCGACTACATGTGAGATTTGCCGAAATGAGGTCATTTTTTCATGATTGTCAAATTTGATGGGCACACTAACAATTTATAGTTCAGTACATAATTTCCCAGAATTCCTATTGGGTATATATGAAATGGGCTGAAATCAAAGGGTAATGATGGACGGATGTTAAACAGAACAAAAATATATTTCATTTGACGAAACAGAACGAAAACAAAATAAAAATTTCGTTCTGTTATCGAAACGAAATAGAAACGAAAATATCTGTTTCGCTTCCGTATTACACATTTGACGGGTCTAGATATGTGTAGAGATATGAGGTCGTGAAGCCCGTTAAGTAAAATACGAAATGACTCATCATGTTGTGAGTAGATGACCGTTATTCGAGCTGACATCTCAACAACACAACCATAGCGGTATTTTTTTTTTTTTGCTCAGATCATTTAATTTATTATATTCATTAATTTTGAAAAGAATTAGGATAACTATGAACGTTTTTACAAACATTGTGATATCCCTGAATTTTAGGACCTGTTTGCAATACATCGAAATCTAAGGTCCTATTTGAAAAATGTCCATGTTTATCCACTTTGAAAATATCTCTTTGATCTTATCCACTTTGAGAATATCTATTTGATCTTATCCACATTTTTAGTAGCTAAGTAATCCATATTTATATAAATAATTTCTGATAATTAATATCTTTATGAATAGGCTCAGTTATTTTTATAAATAGTATTAATATTTTCAGAAATAATAGCTAAGTAATTCCTTTCTGCTTACTTAACCATTAAGTAATCTAGAATATTTACCATTTTAGCCATACCTCTACTATTTCTCATTTCATTTCATTTCGTATATCATTTCTGTTTCTCTCTCTTCCTAGCAAACTGTGAATACCACCTTGGCTTTGAATAGTCGGCCATTTGGAATTCGAGTTCTACGTCGCAGTTAGAGTCATCCCGATTTGCTTGTGCTATGGATCGCTCAGTCAGGTAACCGGACTTCTCTATAATTAGTTCCGTATTGCTTGATTTGATTACCGTTTGGCTTTGCTTGCATGTGTATTCCCGTTTGTGGATGTCTTTTGAGATTTTGTTATTCTTTTGATAGGAACTAGTAAATTTGATTATGAAATATAAATGTGACTTGGAATAACTGAAAATGGATGATGAAAGTGAAACAGAATGAGACCGAGTAGTTAAGTTGTTTTACCTGGGATTTCTATCATCGGGGGATTGCACCCCAGCTTAATGCCGGTGGTCTCCTTATGATGGCGATTACGGGCAACACATACTGATCTACTCTGCTATTCAGCCTCTAGGCGGATTAGCGGTCATTTGGTATATATATTCGTTTTGTTTGGACTGGCTGGAACCATTAGGTGTGTGGAAGCGGACTACCCCACGGAACTCCGCGGTAGTAACCCAGTACTGGTGTATACTAGCCCCACTTAGTGCACGGTGGAGGGCAGGAGCAATTAGGGTCGAGTGTCTATACACTAGGTATACACTCGTGGGTAGGATCGAATAAGCACAGGTACAGTCAGAAAAGCACAATCTATTATGGTGGACTTGGCGCAGGACCTTTTCCCCAGGTCTAAGTAAGGATTGAGACATGTAGGGTGGATTTGGCACGGGAATTATTCCCGCAGGGTTGGAGTTTTGTAAGGTGGATACTCTCGTATCATATTATATGCTATTCCTCAAGAAAGTACACCGAATCACATCCAGTCATGTTTAATTTGCTTTAACAACTAATATAGAGAAGTTGCGTCGTTAAATAACCGGTTACTGAGCTTTGTAGCTGACATCCGTTTTTTTTTTTCTGCTTGCGACGTAGGTTGATGGACCGTCGGATGGATGCAGAAGATACCGTCCCACCGTCTCGCCCCGTGTGTCGGTGTATCGGCGCGGGGTGTGACAAACATCGTGTAAAAACGACACTCTGTTGAACTCACCATCAAGGTGCACAAATGACCTTGGCATATGTAGGATAACTACTCTATTTGACCCAACACATGGGAAGTTTGGTGATTTGTTGTTGGATGATTAGCTTGTTTCAATTTAGTTCTAATATTTTATTAGAATAAAAATAAGAATTCGAATAAACTATTTGGCTTGTTTTAAAATTTGTTTGGCGATCTCTAAAACTAGTAATTTCAAATAAGATTTTATTCCAAAAATTTCAAATATCCCCCAAGTGTTTAACTATATTATTATTGGATGCAATTCCAATGGCTAGTATCGGATTTTAAAAAACTGATACTATCTTGGGCTCCGTTTGGATAAGGTGTGGGAAAGAAGAGAATAAGAAAATAAATTTATTATAAACAATCTAAACTCTTCACAAAATTACACACTTCCTAATACTTCTTCCCTTCTTCCCACACTTTATCCAAACGGAGCCTTGTATCTATTTTTCAAAACCTGAAACTAGCTTGTGTCGGATTTTCAAAAATCGATATCGGCTTTTGGAAAACCGACATTGTGATACCATTAAAAAAATTCATTTTTTTTTTGAAATTCACAATTATTTTAATATTATTTTTAATTTTTTCGGGAGTAGAGCTCTAAGCTCCCACGAAAGAGTACCTAATAGTCTAATACCAAACACAAAAGAGTACCTAATAGTCTAATACCAAACACATACACGGCCCAAAGAGAGGAAGGAACAAGGCCCCGGTAGGAAGGAGCCCTACCTGTCAGTACGGTTAGTGCCTTCGGGGATCATCCAAATCCAATGGCTCCGTTTGGATGGTTAAAGAATAAGAAAGGAATAAAAAATTAGAAAAAAAAATATTGAGAAGTGTATAACTTTGGAAAGAGTGGGAAGATGTTATTCTAGGAATAAGAAATGTTGTTTGGATGGTGTGTTAGAAATAAGCAAATTGATATTAATTTAAATAAATTATTAAAAATTATTATTTTAATATTAAATAAAGTACTAATTAAAGAGCACATAAAATTTCATTTAGTTATTAGTATTTAGCTAATTTTGTTGAAATTATGTATATATAATTGTAGGAAGATGTTATTACTAGAAAAAAAACTATTCCTAGACAGAAAATATTCTTCTTCTTATTCCTAACTTGTTTGGATGCTTAGAAAGAAAATATTCTTAGAAATAAGTTATTCTTCTTATTCTTTTCCCATCCAAACGGAACCAATAAGAGTCGAGCTCGATTTGCAACCATTTAGGATCCGACTAGCTAGATGATCAAGGGTTTTTTCTTTTTGCACAAAAGACTATTGACTAATTTTTTTTACACATCTTTACAACAAAGGCCCTATTAATAACCGATAACCGTATTATCTTTGTAAGTCCCTAATATATTTCAAAGGGAGTTTACGAAACAATCTTGACAACCGATTCTTTTTACGAATCTGCATTTTGTTTTTAAACCGATACCAGAACGGTACAGAACCTAGTATCGGCTTGGCAAAAAGTACACATGGGTTGGTAACATCACATAACCACAATCAAGCAATAATGAACAAACACGTCCCAAATTACTTTTGAGATGGCAAGTTGGCAACTATACTCTAATACCCACAACGGTCCAACTATTAACACAACCCAAATTATACCGCTACAAGGCTTAATTGAGCACATAATTTACCCAACAGACCAAGGAAATCCAATAGAATAGGAATGCAAAAAAAGAAAGAGAAAGGCCACAACCTCGCCTTGCGTAGCCAACCACTCTTTCGGCTTGCTTTCGTAGCTCAATCACTCTCTCCGCTTGTTTTCTATGGCTCCGTTCGGATGGTGTGGGAATAAGAAAAATAAGAGAAAAAGTAAGAAAGAAGTATTGGAAAATGTGTAAATTTGTAAAGAGTTTGAATTGTTTATAATAAATTTACTCTTTTATTTTCTTATTCCTTAATTCCTAAAGCTCATCCAAACGGGACCTATATTTTCTAGCAACATGAGACCAAAATTGGTACTCTTTGGTGACTCCATTACAGAGGAATCCTTTGATGAAGGTGGCTGGAGGGCTTCTCTCGCCAACCACTTCACTCGGCGGGTGACTCTAATTTCCCTATGCATCCCTTTCTTTTTTCTTTTTAGTAAATTCACTCGAGTCATATATGCATTTTCTTTGCTGTTATATAGGCAGATGTAATTCTGAGAGGATATGACGGATACACAACTAGATTTGCATTAAAAATTATCAGGGCTCTGTTTGGATGGTGCTAGAAATAAAAAATAGTCTCTTTCTAGACGTAAATTTATTCCTAACTATCTAAATTCTTCACAACGTTACACACTTTTCAATATTATTTCTCTTATTCGTGAGCAATCCAAACGGATGGAGGTGATGAAAAGTCTCTTGTTGCGACTGTGACGGTGCTTTTCGGAGCAAATGATGCGGCATTGCCATATCGGCGTTATGGGTTTTTGCATGTGCCACTAGCTGAGTATCAGCAAAATCTCAAATCCATCTATTGCATGTATCAAGGTAGTACGGGCACCGAAATGGTTGTTGGTTTCTTAACATGCAGAAATTTCTGATTTACCAGTACCATTACTTTTCAATTGATGAGTTGTGGCAACTGAGATTCCTATAGGGTGCGTTTGGATGAGAGAAGAAGAAGAGGAAGAAGGAAGATGGGAAGAAAAAAAATTATAAACAATCCAAATTCTTCATAAAGTTACACACTTCCCAATACTTCTTTCCACTTTTTTTCTTCTTCTCTTCTTCCCACACCTATCCAAATGCACCCATACATAATGTTGTTTGGATTGATTCAATATGCTCTCGACAAGTCAATCAATTTTAATTATGATCTGACAGTTTCCATGATTCCTGTATTATTATGTGACAAGATCATGTGTGCCGTCGTACTTTTATGAGCACGGGTATAATATTTTTTGGTCTTTGAAATGTTATTTTTGGTTCAAGCAAGTTCAAGATTTCATAGCAGGTCAAAAATTCCTTAAACACTCTAACTCGATTCGATCAAGTCCTCTATTTTTCCCAGTAGTTAAGAATACAATATATGTTTTTTTTTAGATCTGTTATGAATACAGTGTAACTCTGTGTCACACCCCGACACCTAGGGCTTGACAATCCCCGCCGCGAATACACAATCTCTGTGCACCCGCAAGGCATCTCCTTACTAGTTACGAGGGTTAAGTTCCAGCTTACCATGATCTACCACGTTGTCTCCTATGACTCATTGAGTCATCATGGCAAGATAAATTTTGGCTTAACTTTGCTTGACTTGATCGAGCCCGTCTCTGCAACCTGGAACCCACATCCATTATGGAAAACATGCAAAAACACGGAATGAGAAATAAATTCTCAGTGCGGGTTTTAGTTCCAGTACGTGGATTTAAGCTAAAATCCAAGTTCTAGAAGAAATACCCATAAATAAATAATTTATTTATTGAACAAGACAAAACATTTTCTGCATTTAATATAAAACTAGGCATGCATGTGTCAACTTAAATGATATCAATTGCAATTCTTCGTTTAAATCATGATATCCAGCATATGACCGTAATTGAAATCGGACGAAATCACAAAATCTGACTATGACAAAAGTCATATACATGTCGGGCTGATCACGTGGCACGAATCCCGTCGCAGACAATACATGTCTGTATATGATAGGAAACTGAGCGTGTCAGGGGTCCGAGCATGGCAGAATTGAGCATATCATAAATCTGAACAAGTCACAAATCTTCCCCTAACCCGAGGGCAGGACAAAAGGGGATTCCAAATCCACATGTCATTAACATAATTTCATAATCATAATCATTTTCACTCATGACTCCTAACCCAACCGGTTGGGCAGGCAAAAGGAGACCTCTCCCTAACCCGAGGGCAGGCAAAAGAGACTCATCTCTAACCCTGGGCAGGCAAAAGGGAGTTCCAAATTCGCATAGCGCTACCGAACTGGCCGAAGCCGGGGGCCAACCGACTCCGGAGAGTGATGCAAACATATCAAATCACACATATCAAGCACATCATATCATATTTCATTTATTTATTCACATCATTTCCTTCCTTTCAGTCAGATCATTCATAAGTCGGATCTATCAATAGCAACAGCATTTCCAAATGTCTGACTGTTACTTATCAAATTTCTCAAAACGGAGAACATGCCTTTCAAAATGCAGTTTTATCAATAATTGGGCACTATCATTTTAAATGCTTGAATACGGTCATGCAGACAAACGAGTTTCCAATATGCATATGAATAAAACATATTTTATTAATTATTTAAACTTTAACAAAAATCCAACGTAATTCCGCACCTGGATAGTAGAAAGCATAAACGTAGTTTCTCGATATCTCGTGATGATTCGGATGCTTAACGGCCATCATACTTGGGTTCTCTCCCTTAACAGTTTGCTAGGCTTGATAGTCACGTGTTAAATGATTCTAGTTCGCTTTTCCTAATAAAACAAGTGACTTTCTTACTAACCGTTAAATACTTAAAGTAACCTAAATAACCTAATTATTGGCGGTTCTTGGGTTACCATACTGACGGCTTAAGTTAACCAGACTGGTTGAGATTTGAATAGTTAGGTTCAGATTATTTATTTAGAGGATTCTATTTTAAAATATATTATTAAGTATTTTATCTTATTATTAATAATTGGTTTTGACTTTCCAGTCATTAAGAGTTTATATTTATTTTTATTAAGTTATGAATTATATTTTAGAATGAAAATATTCACTTTTGGTATTATATAGTGTTTTTCCCCCATTCATTTATTTGTGCTATATTTGATTTATTTCATTAATACTTAATTAATTAGTTTGCATTGCTTAATATTTATTAAATTATTTAACTATTTGTTAGATCGAAAATTTAAATCAGAAAATTATAATCTAAGATCAAGAAAACAATTGGAAATAGAAAATTAAAATCTAAATTATTTGATTGGTTTGTTTAGGATCAGAAAGTCGATGATTTGTGTCATTGTATCTGTTCTTGACTCACTCAGACTATTCTCATCATCTCCCGAAAAATAAAATCGAATCCCACTTAATTAAAGGAATACCCAGTTATTGCTAACGGCCTTTCCTATAATTAATTATTAAGCATACTAGTTGATTAACTTAATCTTGGATTAAGTTCAAGTTTAAATTTAAGTCCAAATTCCTGCACTGGGCCGAGACTAATAGCCCAAAAATCAATTTCTGTATCGGGCCAAACAAATTTCCTTTTATTTCAGCCGAAGCCCAAAAGAATCAGCCCATTAAGGCCCATAATCCAACATGGCTAAGTCAGGTCAACCTGACCCAGTTGACCTGAGCCAAGCCTAACGGGTCCGACTCGGATCCGATATGAGGGGTCTGGATCCGACCCGCAAGGACTGTAACATTTATCCAGAGGCCCCTGAATTCATTTTATTCACAACCAAGTCCTTTTCTTCACAAAGAGGCCCCCAGAAATTACAAACAGGTCCTTTTTTCTCACATTTTAGTCCCTGACTCAACGTCACAGCGTACCAGTATGTACCAGTGGTACATCGAGTGTACCAGAGGCTGGTACCAAGCTTTAATTCCCATCGCAAGGCCTCACAAAGTCTCCGTCAGTGCCCAACCACGAGAACAACCTCAAACTTAAACAATTAACAGACCCATAAACCGCAGCAATTAGGGTTTCGAGCATTCAAAATCTACAAATTGGGGTTATCATACTATCAATTCATCAGTCCAAGTCAACTCAGCAACACCAAACCAACACATAATAACAACTCGAGTTAGGCTCAAACCCTAATCAAGTAATCAGTCCAGCAAGCTATCAACCTACTATTTAAACTCATTTATAGCACAGGAAGGTTCAATTATACCTTGGATCTTCAACGATTAGCTCCCTCTCTTCTTTTATTTTTCCTCCTTATTTATTTATTTTTTCTGGAATTGTTCTTAACCGACAGAGAAGCAGAAATTAGACCAACCTCGAGGTATTTATAGGCAGCCATGGTAAGGAGAGGAGAAGAGAGGGGCCAACGGTGAGGATCTCAAGCTCGAATCCTACAATTTGAGTCAAACTTCAATACTTATCCATCTCTCTCGTGGATAAGAGCAAGAGGGGCAGCCAATCGAAGGTGCTAGGCTGTGGCATGGTGGGATTGGTTAGCCACAGTCCATCCGCCCCAATTTCTCGAGAGGAATTTCTCGTCGGAGAAAACGAGAGAAGAGAAAGGATCGGACGGAGCGAACAAAGAGAAGGGGAAAGGAGAGAGAAAGGAGATGGTGCCACGGAAATTTACTGATTTTTATTAAAAATTCACCCATTTGATCTTCTGTGGCAAAAACTCTATGGCCAAAGGTGCTGTAACTCATATAGAGTTATTTAATTAATTGTTTTCATTCAAATTTAATTAGTCTGATGTTAAATTTCAGTATTAATTAAACTTTGATTTTGCTAGAATCATTTAAGTCATTTTTAGATACTACACAATTTAAAAGATTCCGATTTCGAGTGAATTTTACTGCTACGATTTAATTAATCGTTTGAGATTATTAGTTTTAAAATTTTATTTATCTTAATATTATTTTTAAAATTAACCTACTTAACTTAATTGTACTTAGTCTGCTAGTTCTACAGTGTTACATTCCACCCCCCTTAAAAAGAAATTTCGTCCTCGAAATTTCAAAGGAGTTAAGTTTAATATATTTGAGATTAGTTTCATCATGTTTTAACTTGTTTTAGTATCGTTCCACCATATTCTCTTTATTATTTTGGTTCTGCTCAGTAATTGTTTTTACCTCTTGGTTGGTGGTACACATATATCAAAGTATGACTTTAACTTTCTTGATGGTCAGTCAAGGAAGCAAAGTAATACTTAATATATAAAAGATTAATATCAATATTGGTGACCAGCCAATACAGATTTCAATCTTCGTACACAGATATTTTAGCGTCTTTATTAACCGTTAAATTCCATGGTAGTTGTTTCCTATATATTTCGGTATGATTAATATCTTAATTTTTGTATTTATTTATTTATTTATTTTTTTTTTAGATCAATTTGGATTTAGATTGCTGATTCTCACAAGCAAGATTTTGAAATTTAGTGATGTTTTGATTACTGAATAGACTTATCTATCTTATTTATTCCAGCATACACATTCCAAATAAACGAATAGACAGGGTAATCTAGTGTTGGTGAACTCTATTCCAGGTACAAAGGTTTCTTCTAGACGATGGGTTTCTTCTCTCTTACTGACTCAAGATAAAATATATAATCGATTCTAATTTCGACTTCCATTATTAAAGTTTCCTTCAAGAATGAAAGTCGATTATTCTTGTAAGAACCGATATATTTCCATGAGTCCTACTCATCTGTAAAGAATTCATAGTTCCTTTAGTATGACTGATCTTATTCTAACTAAAAATATCCGTTGATCATGTTATTACGGAATATTTAAGTCATAAGCTTGCTATTAGCTCAAGTCACACTAAGAATTCTTTATTTCGAGTCAGGTCATTATATTCAAATAGTTTCAGTCAACAAGAAACATATGCTATTCAATAAGGATATAGCATAAGTACTCGCCTCGAGATTAATATGACTGAAATTGGTGTTGAATATTTTTGACTCGTTTCTTAAGCATTTTATTTCTCTTTATTGAGAAATACTTTTAGGTATAACAATTTATTTCCACAATAACCCTCAAGGTCATGGATAGCTTTCCATCAGACTTGGAAAGTTAATTTTAAATTGTTATCTCCAATTGGTTGATAGTTATAGCTTAATTCTATAAATCTACAATAATTCATCTAGTGAATATATTGTAATTTAAGAATATGAATTATCATAGCTATTAACTAATCTTGAATAATTTCACAATCCAGTATGGATTTAAAAATTATTAACAGTCAATGGAGATAATGTATTTATTCTAACACCATAAGACAATTGAAGTTCTTCGATCCTCTAACAAATCACCAAGGTATGATTTATCAGATTTCCAAGAATTGCAAATCCGAACGACATTACTATTGAATTTAATGGTCGTTAACGGATATAGCAAGTGACCTTCCTTGATAAAGTAAGGATAAGTTGAAGTTATTTATACCAATATATACATATGTTCATAATAACATATTGATTTAACTTCAAGTCACCTCCTTTATGTGTCTCAAGAGTGAATTGCTTAGTCAAATAAGTTATCGACTAGCAATTATTTTAATTGCACCCAATTTGCTGTGTTTTAACAGAAATTAACGGCGCAATGTTTAATGATAAGCTGTTTAAATATTTAATCTCTTATTCCTGACAAAATCTCAAAATTGTTCTTATTGAAATATTGAGATATTTGAAAATTAATTGGAATGTTTGAGATATCAACTTATCATTAGACAAGCATTATAACCTGTATCTTAACAAGTTAATTGCTTTAAATGTTAATAGCTTATGGACTTAATCATCATATATTCGACATTCAAAGTACAGATGGAATTATTCAGGGAGGTTAAATTGCACTTCCTCTGGTTGCCAAACATTTGGGTTATCCAGTTGTTTAGCAAAGTCCATAGTTTATAAGCTATTAACGAGTCCTCCGGTTACAATTCTAACCTAATTTATTTTATACAAGTACATTTATTGAGTACTCGTAACTATAAGATGACTTAGTGTAGGTGTCTAGGGACAAAAAGATCATCTCATAGAATAATAGGTAGAACGAATTTCCAGTAATATCCAGAGGTTATTTTGGGATACATCCTCCTAATTTTTTTCAAGTTGTTATGAGAATTGCATCTCATTCTTACATCAGGGGACGTATTTTCCCATAACGTTTGCCTCATTGAGCTTGTCAAAGTCCAATGTTGAATTTATTTTGGAACAGTCTTCAGCTCATTTGTCCTTACTTCCATACTTGAAATAAACATTATTCAAGTAATTATATTAGGGTTAAGGACAAGGCAACTTATCATGATTGTACCAAAACTATTTTGGTACATACTTTCTTCTTACAGGTTCAGTGCAAACTATGGGGCTTGCATTCCTGTTTTGTTTTCCAACAGTCATCTTCTTTAACGCTGGTAGTTCTTGTATAGCCGAGTCGTTTCTTGAAGTAGCGTCATCTAAAATTCGTTTATCTACGTACTATCGTTTTTAATAACAAATAAAGTTAGGTTTATATCAAAACTTAAATTATCAGTAACATATTTCTCTTATTTCCAAATTATAGTAGTATATATATACATTATATTAATTATCAGAACAGTTCTAATTGAGAAAAATAAAATAGCAAATATTGATTATCATGCATTTAGTATTATTTAAGAAAATATTTTAAGGAAGTATTTAAATCTAATTAATTACCTAATTAACTAGAGAGAGTTCCTTTTCTAAAAATAACAGGTATATAATATTTTTTTCTAGTTTAATTTGCAATCATTTGCAATTATATATATATGCATCCTACATGATTGTATTTCCATTTATATATTATCTACCTATTTTATGAATATCATATTACCACTTAATTATATATATAGGGTATAAATCATGCCATTAATTATCCCAGCTGCTACCCACACTCGCGTATTACAAGTCTGGTTAAGGCTTAAAACCATGCTCTGATACCACCAAAGAGACTGTCACACCCCGACACCTAGGGCTTGACAATCCCCGCCGCGAATACACAATCTCTGCGCACCCGCAAGGCATCTCCTTACTAGTTACGAGGGTTAAGTTCCAGCTTACCATGATCTACCACGTTGTCTCCTATGACTCATTGAGTCATCATGGCAAGATAAATTTTGGCTTAACTTTGCTTGACTTGATCGAGCCCGTCTCTGCAACCTGGAACCCACATCCATTGTGGAAAACATGCAAAAACACGGAATGAGAAATAAATTCTCAGTGCGGGTTTTAGTTCCAGTACGTGGATTTAAGCTAAAATCCAAGTTCTAGAAGAAATACCCATAAATAAATAATTTATTTATTGAACAAGACAAAACATTTTCTGCATTTAATATAAAACTAGGCATGCATGTGTCAACTTAAATGATATCAATTGCAATTCTTCGTTTAAATCATGATATCCAGCATATGACCGTAATTGAAATCGGACGAAATCACAAAATCTGACTATGACAAAAGTCATATACATGTCGGGCTGATCACGTGGCACGAATCCCGTCGCAGACAATACATGTCTGTATATGATAGGAAACTGAGCGTGTCAGGGGTCCGAGCATGGCAGAATTGAGCATATCATAAATCTGAACAAGTCACAAATCTTCCCCTAACCCGAGGGCAGGACAAAAGGGGATTCCAAATCCACATGTCATTAACATAATTTCATAATCATAATCATTTTCACTCAGGACTCCTAACCCAACCGGTTGGGCAGGCAAAAGGAGACCTCTCCCTAACCCGAGGGCAGGCAAAAGAGACTCATCTCTAACCCTGGGCAGGCAAAAGGGAGTTCCAAATCCGCATAGCGCTACCGAACTGGCCGAAGCCGGGGGCCAACCGACTCCGGAGAGTGATGCAAACATATCAAATCACACATATCAAGCACATCATATCATATTTTATTTATTTATTCACATCATTTCCTTCCTTTCAGTCAGATCATTCATAAGTCGGATCTATCAATAGCAACAGCATTTCCAAATGTCTGACTGTTACTTATCAAATTTCTCAAAACGGAGAACATGCCTTTCAAAATGCAGTTTTATCAATAATTGGGCACTATCATTTTAAATGCTTGAATACGGTCATGCAGACAAACGAGTTTCCAATATGCATATGAATAAAACATATTTTATTAATTACTTAAACTTTAACAAAAATCCAACGTAATTCCGCACCTGGATAGTAGAAAGCATAAACGTAGTTTCTCGATATCTCGTGATGATTCGGATGCTTAACGGCCATCATACTTGGGTTCTCTCCCTTAACAGTTTGCTAGGCTTGATAGTCACGTGTTAAATGATTCTAGTTCGCTTTTCCTAATAAAACAAGTGACTTTCTTACTAACCGTTAAATACTTAAAGTAACCTAAATAACCTAATTATTGGCGGTTCTTGGGTTACCATACTGACGGCTTAAGTTAACCAGACTGGTTGAGATTTGAATAGTTAGGTTCAGATTATTTATTTAGAGAATTCTATTTTAAAATATATTATTAAGTATTTTATCTTATTATTAATAATTGGTTTTGACTTTCCAGTCATTAAGAGTTTATATTTATTTTTATTAAGTTATGAATTATATTTTAGAATGAAAATATTCACTTTTGGTATTATATAGTGTTTTTCCCCCATTCATTTATTTGTGCTATATTTGATTTATTTCATTAATACTTAATTAATTAGTTTGCATTGCTTAATATTTATTAAATTATTTAACTATTTGTTAGATCGAAAATTTAAATCAGAAAATTATAATCTAAGATCAAGAAAACAATTGGAAATAGAAAATTAAAATCTAAATTATTTGATTGGTTTGTTTAGGATCAGAAAGTCGATGATTTGTGTCATTGTATCTGTTCTTGACTCACTCAGACTATTCTCATCATCTCCCGAAAAATAAAATCGAATCCCACTTAATTAAAGGAATACCCAGTTATTGCTAACGGCCTTTCCTATAATTAATTATTAAGCATACTAGTTGATTAACTTAATCTTGGATTAAGTTCAAGTTTAAATTTAAGTCCAAATTCCTGCACTGGGCCGAGACTAATAGCCCAAAAATCAATTTCTGTATCGGGCCAAACAAATTTCCTTTTATTTCAGCCGAAGCCCAAAAGAATCAGCCCATTAAGGCCCATAATCCAACATGGCTAAGTCAGGTCAACCTGACCCAGTTGACCTGAGCCAAGCCTAACGGGTCCGACTCGGATCCGATATGAGGGGTCTGGATCCGACCCGCAAGGACTGTAACATTTATCCAGAGGCCCCTGAATTCATTTTATTCACAACCAAGTCCTTTTCTTCACAAAGAGGCCCCCAGAAATTACAAACAGGTCCTTTTTTCTCACATTTTAGTCCCTGACTCAACGTCACAGCGTACCAGTATGTACCAGTGGTACATCGAGTGTACCAGAGGCTGGTACCAAGCTTTAATTCCCATCGCAAGGCCTCACAAAGTCTCCGTCAGTGCCCAACCACGAGAACAACCTCAAACTTAAACAATTAACAGACCCATAAACCGCAGCAATTAGGGTTTCGAGCATTCAAAATCTACAAATTGGGGTTATCATACTATCAATTCATCAGTCCAAGTCAACTCAGCAACACCAAACCAACACATAATAACAACTCGAGTTAGGCTCAAACCCTAATCAAGTAATCAGTCCAGCAAGCTATCAACCTACTATTTAAACTCATTTATAGCACAGGAAGGTTCAATTATACCTTGGATCTTCAACGATTAGCTCCCTCTCTTCTTTTATTTTTCCTCCTTATTTATTTATTTTTTCTGGAATTGTTCTTAACCGACAGAGAAGCAGAAATTAGACCAACCTCGAGGTATTTATAGGCAGCCATGGTAAGGAGAGGAGAAGAGAGGGGCCAACGGTGAGGATCTCAAGCTCGAATCCTACAGTTTGAGTCAAACTTCAATACTTATCCATCTCTCTCGTGGATAAGAGCAAGAGGGGCAGCCAATCGAAGGTGCTAGGCTGTGGCATGGTGGGATTGGTTAGCCACAGTCCATCCGCCCCAATTTCTCGAGAGGAATTTCTCGTCGGAGAAAACGAGAGAAGAGAAAGGATCGGACGGAGCGAACAAAGAGAAGGGGAAAGGAGAGAGAAAGGAGATGGTGCCACGGAAATTTACTGATTTTTATTAAAAATTCACCCATTTGATCTTCTGTGGCAAAAACTCTATGGCCAAAGGTGCTGTAACTCATATAGAGTTATTTAATTAATTGTTTTCATTCAAATTTAATTAGTCTGATGTTAAATTTCAGTATTAATTAAACTTTGATTTTGCTAGAATCATTTAAGTCATTTTTAGATACTACACAATTTAAAAGATTCCGATTTCGAGTGAATTTTACTGCTACGATTTAATTAATCGTTTGAGATTATTAGTTTTAAAATTTTATTTATCTTAATATTATTTTTAAAATTAACCTACTTAACTTAATTGTACTTAGTCTGCTAGTTCTACAGTGTTACACTCTGTCTCCCAAGTTCTTACATAAAAAAAATAAGAGAAGAGAGGATGAGGAGCACACATTTAATAGATATTAAAAGCAAGATTAACGGAGGTGTTTAATTAAAAAATCGAGATAAAGAGCTTCTAAGGTTGTTTGAATTTTAAAACAAAATTTTAAGAGTTTGTTTGACATGAAAACAACATTTTAGGCATAAATCTTACTTCCCAGTTAATATTATGATTAATGACATACCATCGTTTCTTTATTATTATTATTATTATTATTAGCTTTTACAGGTGCTCCGTATTGGTAAATGATTTCTTATTAAAAATAAAAATACAAATGATATATTTAGATTGTCATTACATAAAATATTTGTAGTTGTCAAAGTACCAATAAATTTATTTCGTTTCCAGTAATATCGTTCATTTCTTGGAAAATTTCCTATTCCTAGACATAAATTTATTATAAACAATCCAAACTTTTCACAAAGTTACACACTTCCCAATAAATTTATGCTTAGGAATTGAAAATTCTCCAAATTTCCCAAATTCCTAAGCGATCCAAATGTTCCTAATGAATTTGAAACTAGAGTACAACAGAAAAATAAATGCAAATTTATTTCTGAATAAAATATTGTTTACTTTTATCGTTGGTACCCTATTAAAGAAGGATTTGAGCCCTATAATAACAATAGAATATAAACATAACAAGCCACTGCCCACTGATATATTTTTTTTTAATTCTGCAACACAATGGTCACACAGAACGATGAAGCAGAAATACAAGACTCCTTTTCTCAGGTATTGATTTTCCTAGTCAAATACTTAACATTGTCATTACTTATTACACACCTCAACGCGACTACCTCTCTCTCTCTCTCTCTCAACAAACATTTGCAAAATGAGACCAAAGCTGGTGCTTTTCGGAGACTCCATCACTGAAGAATCCTTTGGCGAAGGCGGCTGGGGTGCTTCTCTTGCACACCTCTTTGCTCGCAAGGTAAATAAAACAAACCAAATCACCACAAATTATAATCAATTCATTCCCCATTTGTCACCATTCTCAATTTCCTCTTCTCTGATCAGGCGGATGTGATTCTCAGAGGATACAGCGGCTACAACACGCGATGGGCTCTCAAGATCCTCGACAAAACAATGAACGGGATCGGAGGAGATTCGGATGCGCCGGTGGCTGTGACGGTGTTTTTTGGGGCCAATGATGCGTCGTTGCCGGATCAGAAGAGTGGATTCCAGCATGTACCATTGGTTGAGTACAAGGAGAATCTCCGATCCATTCATGCCTACTTCAAGGTAATTAATTTGATGTGTTATAAATTTAATTTACTCTTTTAAGTTTATTTACAGTACTTCCATGTGCGTTTCACATGGATGTGAGGGAAACGACAGGGCAGGTTGGTTGGAGCTGGTGAGACTTGTCACCAAATCCGTTTAATATTCTTTTTGGATGTTGGCATTATCTAAACTTAATCTGGAAATTGAATTTATTTATCTGAATCAGGACAAAATATCAACTTACAGCCCATTTTATTCCATTATACTTGTGTAAATTTATCAATTGACTGTAACCTGACCCGAACTGAACCTGGTTCAACTCCGTCTTGGATAAATTGTAACATGTCTATTATCATGCACAAGTCCTCAAATTCGAACAAAAGCTGATAAAATCATTTGATTGGATATTTCTGTTAATATTTAGTTTATTTTTGTGTGGAGATCAGAAGAAATGGCCGTCAACAACTGTGATATTCATTGCACCGCCGCCAATTGACGAGGAAGGGAGAATCAAGTAAGTTCTGCTTAAAAGCTTTTATAACAGTATGAATTAGAGTCATTTTCAGTCATATAATAAAACTATCAATGAGCTGTAGTTTGAACTCGGAGGGATGCCTTAAAATGCTCTGGATTTAGTTTAAAATTTTCCTTGTTTACTTTATAAATTTCATGGTTTATTTTTGTAAGGCATGGAATCATGCTTTTTTTAAAAGAAAATTTTCCTCTAAAATGTGATAGTACCCCCATTTACTAAATAATGAGTTTAATCAAAGCCTTCTTTATGATTGGCAAAGAATATCGAGCCTGGTGCCATCCTGTTATAGGCCTCCTTTTACATTTTTTTTTTCAAATGTAGAAGCCCATTTTATATACTAGAACTACGCCATTTTTCAACTTTAGTACCGGTTTTTTATCTATTATTAGTACCGGTTTTGCAGCGGTACTAATAATAGGGGGTACTAAAAGCAATAAAAAATCTGTACTAATAAGCCGGTAGTAGGAGGTTTTGTAAAGTGACGGGAAACACGATTAGTACCGATTTTTAGTAAAAAATATTATATTTAGTACCGGTTTTTTTATAAAAAACCGATACTAATTAAGTTACAAACCCGAATTTAATTTTAAAAGTTTAGTACCGGTTTTTAAGTAAAAACTGGTACTAAATTCATTTTTTTTAAAAAATAAATTTTAGTATCGGTTTTTAGCTAAAAACCGGTACTAAATTGATTAAAAAAAAGCCAAAATTTTTTAATTAATTTAGTACCGGTTTTTAGTTAAAAACCGGTACTAAATTAATTAAAAAAAATTAATACGGTACTACATCTGTCACATTTAATATGCTAATTTTGCAGTAGTTCACATTATTCATTACCCACATATCCCTCTCATAATAAATGAATTATGACAATATTTTTATCCTACATGCATGCTAAAAGAGAATAAGGAAAAAAAAAATCAAGAACAATGACCGAATATTACTCAAAAATTATAAATTTGTTAGGTTGCAGTTTTTGAGATAAATATTTTCTTTTGTTGTATAAAACATACATGATTTCAACTATCCAATAACAAGAGATCATGGTAACTAACACAAAAAATAGTCACTGTTGGAAATTTCAATGCTCTATACAGACAAAAGGGAGAATAAATTGATAAAGAAACAAGAGCAAAACCAATTAACTTAAAATAAATTGAGGAAAAAAAGGAATAGATACATACCCGTCCATAAATTGAGTAATCAATTCGGAGCATAATCCATGCCATCTCCACCACGTCCCACTCACGCGACCTAATCGTATCAATGCGGTAGAACAGTGGTATAAGAACTTGAGAGGCAAAGGAATAGTGAAGGAAGACCTTGAGAGGCAAAGAAGGACCTTGAGAGATAGAAAAGTGGCATAAGAACTTGAGAGACATATAATTCGGTAAAAATATCTGTGTATTTTTAGTACCGGTTTTTTATAAAAAACCGGTACTAAAAATCGCCTGAAAAATAAAAAAAAACAGTTTTTAAATTAGTACCGGTTTTTTATAAAAAACTGGTACTAAAAATCAATATATTAGTACCGGTTTTTATAAAAATCCGGTACTAAAATCGCCTGAAAAAAAAACTGTTTTTAAATTAGTACCGGTTTTTTATAAAAAACCGGTACTAATATATTGATTTTTAGTACCGGTTTTTTATAAAAAACCAGTACTAATTTAAAAACTATTTTTTTTATTTTAGTAAACCGGTACTAAAAATCAATATGTTAGTACCGGTTTTTTATAAATATAAAAAACCGGTACTAATTTAAAAGCTGTTTTTTTTTCATTTTTCAGCGATTTTTAGTACCGGTTTTTTTAAAAAACCGGTACTAAATAATAAGTCTGACAATTACAAATTTCCATGATTTATTATTAATACCGGTTTTCTTAAAAACAGGTACTAATGGTCCGGTACTAAAAATCCTTTTTGGTGTAGTGTACAATAATTATACTTCCTGCACTGAAATCTATTATGTTTCCTAAATGGTAGAGATCTTTGTGGTGATGACCCATCGGGGCAGGCTGAGAGGACAAACGAAGCTGCTGGGGAATTTGCAAAAGGATGCATAACTGTTGCTAAGGAACTCAACATTCCCGTCATCGACACATGGTCAAGGATGCAGGAGATTCCAGATTGGCGAAAATCTACCTTAAGGTACTAATCTAATATCTTCTGTTGTAATTCATTGTCAGACAAACTTTGTACACTTCACTGGTAAATTTTACATGTTATGTCTTATGTGGTCTGATTTAGGGATGGATTGCACTTCACCCTACTAGGAAACAAAGTATTGTTTGATGAAGTTGTGAAGACGTTGAAAGATCTAGGCCTGAGTGATGAGAAACTAGCTACTGATCAGCCTTACTATAATGAAGTCGACTACAACGATCCCTCTAAAACTTTCGGCAATTAAAGCACACTTAATGTCATTCAATATGCATTTCCTTCCCATATTAGACATTTGGTTTTTATTTTGTTCAAATTAGAACACAAGATTACAAGAATAAGGTGATAGACAGATTGCGCAGGTCATTGTCTTCATTCTGTTTTCATTACATTTATTTGTACGCTATGTTAGTTTAATTGATCCCCTTTTAAAGAACATTCGGTGCAATCGAGATCTAGTCTTAGCAATGTCCTTTGTTTTACACTAGAATTTGTATAATCTAAATCTCAAGGCACGTAGGCAGACTGATGAAATGCCATTTTAAAAAGTTTTGTAATAATTACTCATATTACAAAAACTGAAGTTTAAAAAGTTTTGTAATAATTATTCTTAGCAATGTCCTTGTCATGTTTCCACAAAAAAAAAAAAATCAAAAACCGGAAAAAATAACAATAGATATTTGCAAACGGACATAATAAATAAATATTATGTTCGAGTCACAAAAATTAAGTTTGTTAGCCGCAGAGATAACTCAAAACAAAATCAATAGTAGTAGTATCAGACACATACGCGTTTGAACCGAAAACCTGTTGAAACAGATAATATATATATATATATATATATATATATATATATATATATATATATATATATATATATATATAGAAATACTACGGTGCACTGTGATGTATTGAAGCTTTTGTGCACTGCGAATCCTGATCGTTGGATCTGTCTTAAGATCGATCGCTAGATGAGAAAGTTTTAGATGTGCCTCTGCTTTATTTTACTCCAGCGAGTAAACATCCCTTCTTCGATCTCTCTCTCTCTGAACTAGCTCTCACCTCTCCCTTTATAAATCGATCTCTCTCTCGCCTCTCTCTCTCTCTCTCTCTCTCTCTCTCTCTACACATCGCTCTCTGTCTCTCTGTCAGAACTACCCTTTCTTTCTCATAACTTGTAAACCCTTGATCCCGCCGGAGACAGCAAGAGTACGGAGCGCCTCTCGGTAAGGAGCGCCATCTCTCTCTCTCGCCTCTCAGTACGGAGCGTCCTCTCTCGCCTCTCAGTCGACAAAATCAAACACTAGATTCACATAAGCCAAACCCTCATTCAGTAGGATCCAGATCCTGTGTCGCGCGGCACGCTTCCAGCGCACAAGATCTGGACCCTTCGTCAGATCCAACGCCCCTAAATCATTTCCTGTCCGCTCCCACTCGATACGCACCTTATCGGATTTTAATTTCCCTCCGTTTCTTTGCGTGCTTGGATCCAAAAAACCATCAAAATAAAAAATAATAAAAAAAAAGAATCGGAGTTGATGAAATTGGATGGAAAATTGGAGAGAGCCATGAGAATTCGTGAGAGGGGCGAGAGAATTCGCGAGAGGCGATTTGTTGCGATTCCCTTTCAGAAAACCTTACTGTGGAAGCGGAGATTGCAAACTCTCCAACGAATTTATAGAAGCACGAGGAAGGTAATTTGGGTCACTTTCTGAATTTTTTCTATTTTGAGTTCTAGTAAAGAAGAGAAATAGATTCTGGACTTGTTAAATAAAAGCAATTTGTAAGTTCCAGACTTGTTGTCTATCCATCATTTACCATGTAATTTTTCTAATTGCAATCAGATACTTTGATGTCTATGGAACACTTCACAACATAGTACCATTGCCCAGCCGTATTCTCCAAAAAATTGCATTATTTGCCATGGAACAGCCTGTAAGTCTTGATGGACAAGATCTTCGAAATGAAAAGGTAGATTATTTTTTTTCCCAATTCAACGTGGTGTAACTATTTTCAAATGAGAGGATATATGTTAGGCACAGTCATTGTAAAAGGGTTGATAAAAAAAAAAACCATTTAAGCATGAAACTAATGTTACTTAGGAGGTGTTTTGTGCACTTTATTTCACTGGTTGCATAACATTTAATAGCTTGCAAAGCTCCAATAGCTACTAAGCACATACCATTTTTACAGCACTGGTTCAAATAAAAATGGACAACTACTGATCATTTCTATTTGTTGTTACCAGTACAAGTACTGATCAATCTGTGAGAGTGAAGATATATAGAAATGCGATGGTCATTTGAGTACTCTATGAGTTGAGCACAAATAGATACATATATATATGTTCTATCAATGAAACTATTAGAAACTATTAGAAATTAAAACATCAAAAAAGGTGCCCACGGGCATGTATAATTGCTACACTTCTGTACTCCAAGGGAAGAATAAAAATTCTTGTATTTGATGTGCTTGTCAAACAAAATAGGACACTTAAAGATTGGTTGTTGTTGTTTAATAAATATATGCTTTTGGCTTATGATCTTCTTTATGCAATTTCTTGATAAAAATAAAGAGTTATGCCAGTAAAGGACATCATGGCATCATTATTAAGGCAAATTCGAACTGTATCATGCATATATCAATCATTTCTCTCGCTGTAATTTGAGTCGATAGCTGTTGTGTTTAATTAAATGTAGTTCCAGTTACTTGCTAAAATACGGTCACACATCTAGTAAGCACACTCAGTAGTTGATAAACACCATTTAAGTTGCAAACCTCCCAGTAAATGCAAGGTATCATGGTTCTGTATTCTAATGGGAGAAGAACACAAGGTTCTGTATTCTAATTAAACTTCTCAGTATAAATTATTGTTTATTTTGAAATTCTGTGATGGGATCATTGGTTGACAATCTCAAAAATCTGGTTTCAAAAAATTAGTAATTATTGTTGGAAGAACTTGGCATCTACTATAAAGGATTTTGAAAAAAAAAATTATTAAGTATTTTTATATCACGCTGCTAAGAACAGAAAATGCAGGTTCACCTCCATCTTCATCTCATCACCGTACCAATCCATTGGCTCCTCCACCAAATCAAACTTTTCCACCATGAATTAACTCCAGAATCTATCTCTCCTCACCTTCACGAAGCTAACGAGCCCACCCACGCTCGGCACCGTGGCCTGGATTACCGGAATCACGCCAGAGATTAAATTCCAAAAAAAATAGGGATTTATTAGAAAAATAACACAGAGGAAACGGTTTGGATATGAGCCGCGCTTAGGATCCGGATTCGAAAGCGACTGTGGATCGAGCGGATCCGATATTGGGGGAGCGGAGAGAAAAAACGCTCGACAACCATTGGATTTACGGAACGATTCAGATCTGCTGCGCTGGACGCTTGCCGCGCGACACCAGATCTGAATCCCATTCAGTACACTCTCTCTCTTTTTAATTGATTTTACTTTCATCTGAAATAAGCCGGTTGGTAGAATTTTTCATAATTTCTGTGATTTCTTTAAGCTTTTAGGGATTTGAGTAATTTCTGTAATTTCCGTGAATTTCCATACTTTCTCTAATTTCTGGGATTTTGTTTTCATCTGAATTTCTGTAATTTCCGTGAAGTTTCCATACTTTCTCTGATTTTGAAGTACCCTTTAATTTGTTGTGATCTAATTTTAGTCAAATTCATAATTCCTTCAGATTAATTTCTAATTGATATCAGGTTTTATTGCCTCTGTTCAGAAGATACCGGATTGTACCAACCAAGGTGGTAGTTTGTGCTTTTAACATATTTACGCATTTGTAAATAGATGGCTGCTAAAGTGCTAGTAACTCGTAGATATCATAAATATCCATTACTTTGTGAACTTATAATGCATGTCTAAATAGATTTTAATTAAATTCAATTGTGAGTTCAGTTCAGAATATAGCCATTTCTTCTTTTCTTCTGTTTACGGTGGAAGTAAGCATGGATTTATAATTGGTTTTAATCATAGTATATTCATATTGTCATATTGTATTGTAGGGATGAGTAGTCGAAGCAACAACTGAAATCTGCTAGCAAACCTGTCGATAGACAATGTTGACAATAGAGAACATAAGAAGTCCAAAGTATGCTTGAAGATGGAGATGTCAACATAGGAGAATACGAAGACTAATATTAAATTTTTTGTTTGAGTGAGCACATGTAAATATGTAATTGAGTAGATGATGTTTTGAGTTAGATCTATATGTTTTGTGATATGTCTGATATAAATGATATGTGCTTAGTTCTGTAGCTTAAATTTGAATATGTTAATGGCTATGTTTAGTTGTACCATCTTTTTTTTTTTATTTAGTAATGACAAGCAAGTTGCACATTTTTATTAGTAAGCAATATACTAAGCAAATTGCATACTGAGAAATGGTACCAAAATTCATGTTTTCTTAAAAAAATGAACCGAGACATTAGTACCAACATGAAATTTCACATGTGCTGAAAGAAAATGCATATGCTGAGATGTTGCATGTCATCACACTGGAACATACTAGCTTGAACTTAACATAGAAATAAATTCTTTCCTTAGTCAGCATATGTTATCAACTTATCATTTGTTCGAACAAAATATTACTTAAAAATAGTTGATCTATCACAATTCAAAAACATACAAGCAACAATACTTCA
Organism: Rhynchospora pubera; assembly: GCA_028095005.1. Classification (NCBI taxonomy): domain Eukaryota; kingdom Viridiplantae; phylum Streptophyta; class Magnoliopsida; order Poales; family Cyperaceae; genus Rhynchospora; species Rhynchospora pubera. The sequence goes on from CM051462.1 coordinate 179,584,589, forward strand.
AATTAGCCCTTGCTAACTAAACAAAATGAAAATGGGCCGGTGCCATACAAAAATGAATAAATTTATCAAATGCACGAATGAGAGTAAAAATTAATAAAATCAGAAATATGCATAAAAGGCAAATAAAAGGGGTCTGGTATGATGCGCATCTTCCTCAATCAAGCTTTGAGCATTATTGTGCAAATGCATGAAAGAGAGGAAAAATCATGTAAGCAAGTACCAGAATCAATTTACTGGTAAGAAAGAGAGAATAAAGAGAAGAGAACGGGAGAGCTTTTTTTGAGAAAGAGAGTTTGTCTTCTTAGTATTCTTTTTACAAGTACAAGCAGGGGCGGAGCTAAGTATAGTAAAAACTGGGCAAATGTCCCCCTAATGTTCTCAAAGTAACTCTTAAAAATACAATAATTGCATGCAAATTAGTTTGTTTTATTTAATTTGCCCCCCTTAGAAATCTAAAATTTAAGCATGAGCATCATTTGCCCCCCTTATCATAAAACTCTGGCTCCGCCCCTGAGTACAAGAGTATATATAGGCAAATTAGTTACGGGGGTTAGGACTTACGACTAATCAAAGAGACTAAATACACTGAACCAACTCTTGACTAATCTTGAAATCATGCCGTTATATCAGCTGGTAGCGCTACTGGAGTCATCCATTGATCCCATCTGATCACTTGTGTAATTATCCTTGACAAATCACGAAAGAGAGGGAGAGAAAGGGAAGGGAGAGTGAGAGGAGAGAAGTACCTTTCAATTTGGGCACAAACCCTAGAATGCGAAATTGAGTGAGACGAAGTCCGATCGTTCAGCGATAGAGGCAAGATGAGGGTCAAAAGAAACTTAGTCATTCGAAAGACTTGAAACCATCAGTCGAGTGAGAGAATCGAAAGGAAAATTCTCTGAGTGAAAGAGACGGAGATATGAGAGGCATGCACTGCTTTATCGTAGAGATGAAGGCGAGAGGCAAGAGGCAGGGTTAAGGGTCGACGAGACTCGGATTTAGGAGATTTATCGCAAAAATGGAGAGGCGAGATAAAGGAGAAACAGGTGAGAGAGGAGGTTGTCTAAGTAAGTTAAGAGTACAAGCAGAAGAAAGAGAACACAAGATATCGGAAAGAAGTTTAGTAGCAGCCTCTCGCAGGAACAAAATAAAAAAGAGGGACATTTGAAATCTTCCCATCCAGCGATATAATCAAGATCGATCCGAAGACAGATCCAAGGATCAGGATTTCCAGTGCACAAAAGCTCCAATACATCACAGTGCACCATAACATTTATATATATATATATAGAGGATGGCTAATGTGCCATAGATGGCACAGAGGGTCCCGTACCATAGAGTCGATTTTCGAGATCCAAAATCCAAATACTCAATCCAAACCGTTCAAGTTATTCACCATATTAAAATACCCTTGGAGACCAAATTTTACATTTTTTCGAATTTTTTTGCTATTTATTATGATATTTTTAAAAAACGTTATAATTGGAGTATTTCAGACCCTCCAATTTGAACATATCAAAATAAATACCAAAAAAAATAAAAAAAATGTAAAAATTTGGTCTCCAATGGTATTTCAATATGCTGATCAATTTGAACGGTTTGGATTGACCGATTGAATTTCGGATCTTAAAAAAATGTCTCAAAAAAGACATCTATGGCATTGCCATCTATGGCACTTTAGCCCACCTCTATATATATATATATATATATATATATATATATATATATAGAGTTTAGCTACGGTGAGTCGTAACTCACGGACCTTCCGGTGAGTCGCGACCAAAATTCCTAAATCTAGATCAAAATGACCGATCCAAACCGTCCAACATGATCTCCCTATTGAAATCTCCGTGCAAACCAAATTTTTTATTTTTTCGAAATTTTTAAGTATTTTTTTCGAATTTTTAAAAACTGATGTTTTTGAATGGTTCAGAACCAATTAGATTAACGATTTTCTAAAATTTCAAAAAAATACTTAAAAATTTCGAAAAAATGAAAAATTTGGTCTACAAGGAGATTTCAATAGGAAGATCATATTGGACGGTTTGGATCGGTCATTTTGATCTAGATCTAGGAGTATTGGTCGCGACTCACCGTAGCTAAACTTTATATATATATATATATATATATAGTAAATCTATTGTGAACCATGATGCATAGAGCGTTCCGTGCACCACGACCTTTGATCGGTGATTTTGCAAATTGACAAATCTAAATTAATCAATCCAATCTATATATTGAAATCACATAGAAAACATAGTTTTACAATTTTTGAAATTTTTTTTTACTTTCAGTGAGGAGGCTAAAAATAGATTGGTGATCGGTGATTTTGAAATTTTTTTGATCGGTGATTTTGCAACTTCCAAAGCCATTTCAGCGTTACCTTTTCATTTCATGCAAGTCATCAAATTGCCAACATGGCTTATCAATCAGATAGACAGAGTAAGCCGAAGTTTCCTATGGAAGGGATCAGATGTTTGTCATGGTGGACATTGCCTTGTTAATTGGGAAAAATGTTGTCTTCCTAAAATAAATGGGGGTCTTGGCATTTTACATTTACCCTCACAAAACATTGCTTTGCTTTCTAAATGGCTTTGGAAGTTGCAGGCGGAATCGGACTCAGTTTGGACAAAAACTATACATAATCTGTACGGCACAACTAACTTGCAGTTGCTTGCCGAGCTGGATTGCACTTCGTATGGCCTTAAGGATGCCTTACAGGGTTTGCACGTTGTATTGGCATCAACCAACATTTCTGATAATGGAGATAGCATTAATTGGAAATGGACTGCGGATGGGGCCTTCACAACTAAGAGCACTTACATGCTCCTGAGAGATCCTGGAGTACGTTCAACATTTCAGTGTTGGATTTGGAAGATACATGCACCGCCTAAAACAAAATTATTTTGCTGGTTACTTCTCATGAATAGGCTGCTAATCCAGGAGAATTTGGAGAAAAGACGGTGGCCTTCGATACAGCACTGTGTCTTATGCAACAACTCGGATAAAGAAACAACTCGACATCTTTTTCTGCATTGTGCGTTTGCAAGGGATTTATTGGAAAGCACAATAGGGAATGGGCTGATAATACACCAAGCTGATGAAGTCATTAATTTTTGGGATAGGAATAAAACAATACTTCTTAACAAGTCAAGTCTATGGCTGGCAGCTATGTGGAGAATATGGAAGGATCGAAACCTCTGTATCTTTGAAGGGAAGAGACCGAATGCACATACCTCCATTAGAAGGATCATCCAGGACTCTATTCTTTGGAAAACTTATGACAGATGATATTAGTTTGTTTGTAGGATTAAACTGTTTTAGATTGTAATTTCATTTTTTCTTTTTGACCGATTTTTGTACATATCTTTTTATTTAATGAAAATCTTGTAGGGTTAACCCTACCCTCAAAAAAAATAAACTAGCTTTACAACCTGGATGTTCTTGAGTTGAGTACCAGTGGCTCTCTTTTTGGGTGGTTATGTGTAGGCCTGTCAAACGTGGTATGTGGCAACGGAACAGGCTGTTCCGTTTGCCGTGCCACAAATGAAACGGCACAATTTCGGCGTTCCGTTTGCCGTTCCATTTACCATTTCGCTAAACGGCATGTACAAAATATACGATTTCAATAAACGACATGTGCTATTCCGTTCCACTACCCATTCCGTTTGCCGTTCCATTGTCGAAACGTCACAATTTTCGCTGCCACTTACCGTTCCACTTACCGTTAACGTGACGGCATAACGGCGAAACGGTTGCCGTTGACACCCCTAGTTATGTGAACTCAAAGACCTCCTAAATAGGCCGTCATTAAATATTTGCATCGAAAATAGACAAGAAATTGATCTTGATAAGTATTCCACTTATGCGCTGTGGTCAAGTGGGATGTTGCCATCTCACTATTTTGCACCTGTGGACTTACATCAGAATCTCGATATATGCAACAGATACATCAAATCTAAAAGTTTCCTCGAGTCTCTGCAAACACTCAATCACCTCACTGAGTTAAAAGTAAATGGATATGAAGGAATTGGATATCCAACGTGGTTTAGGTTCAACAGTAGAGTAGCCATTTTTATGCAGTGTTATCTTAAAAAAGGCAAATTCTTTGAAGACTTCGGAGAGTTAACCTCACTCAAGTCACTTACTCTGATTGGAGGAACTTTAGGGGATGACTTTTTTCAAACTATTAACATTCTTGATTCCAAGGTGATTTTTCCAGCGTTAGAGGAGATAAAGTTAACAGATATGCTCGAGGGGAATCTTCCAATTGGAGAACAAGATAGGGATATTCCAGTATTGCACACTCTTAAAATTAACAATTGTCCTAATATGAGTTCAATGCTCAACTTTAATTCTGTGAGAAGGCTAGAAATAACCAAATGTTCAATTTCAAGGCTCGAGCTCAACAAGTTGCATTGGCCACTACTTGAGAGTCTCCACATCGAAGAATGCTTACAGTTCACTTCACTTCTAGGATTGAAAAACCTTAGTTCCCTCCAAACATTATACGTGGTGTGATGTCCTTGGCTTGAGCAGTTCGCTTATCCGATGATACTAAATCTGCCTCTGTCCATAGAAATTGTTGAGTGCCCTTTCCTCAAAAGCTGGTGTGAATGTCAGCAATTGTACTACACGGAGGTATCTAATTATTGCAATTTTTTAATTTTCTAATTTTGAAGAAAAATTATTTGGGAAGAATTTTTTTTTTCCCATACTTATGTAAGTATTTGCTTAATGTATCAGAATTTGTGTTGCAAAACTCTAGCTACCTCTGGGATCCGGAATATAATGAAGCAAGGGGATCAGGAATTTTTGCTTGAGCATCTTCTCATCGAGAACTCTATAGAACAAAGTCTGGCATTCCATAAAGGTCTCTGTAATCTAGTTAGGCTAGAGATAAAGAGATGCTGGAAGCTAAATACCCTCAAGGGCCTCTGTGAACTCAAGTGGCTTAGAATATTAGTTTTATGGGATTGCCCCTTTCTTGAACTGGAAGATGCTGATGATGAGGATGGTAGTTATCTACCACCATTTCTCACGTCATTGGATGCTCATGGCTGTCAACGAATGCTTTCTCTTGATTTATTACAGCTTAAACATTCATCATTCTTAACAGAGCTAGAGGTTTCAAATTGTAAGCAGCTAATGTACATTGGAGGCCTTGCAAACCTGATTGCACTCGATACCTTAATTAGCAATTATCCGATGCCCCCAGCTTCAACTTGAGCTTTTGTCTGTTGTGCCTGCCTGTGTGGTTATTTCTGGATACCCTAGGTTAAAGGCTTGGTGCCACATGCATTCTATTGAACCTCTTGGTAATTAATATTAAAATTATTCTCTTCTCATGACAAGTAACAATTATTATAAATCAGTGTCATCCTGAGTTTACAATAATAATATTAAAATTAGATATTTTGAGACTTGTGAAATTGTGCAGATTAGGAGATGGAGTAAGTCACCTAATGAATCTTATGCCTGGAGTTAGGGAAGGATGTGTACCTGCAGCCCAACTTGTATGTCCCGTCAACTAAATTGTTATCTTTTCGCTTACATCTCTATAGGTATGACATAGCTTTCATAATTAATGTTTTTGGATATTCCTCATGAATTGAATTTGTTTTTGATGATCTTCATACACTTCAAATTGAGTTCATATTGACTCAAAGAAGGATGTTCTGCAGATGACAATGGTAGGAAAGAAAATTATAAAATCATGCTTGTAGAAAAGTTTCAGACATTTTTCATTTCTCCAATACAGTAATGCAAAGAGTGGCTCGTTCATCAACTCAAGTGAATAACATATATGTACCATACTTTGTTCTGGAACAACGTATTAGTACAATAGTCAGTACTAATACAGCTTACGTACCAGTACCATAGGGATCCATGTTTAAAGTAAACCTCACGGTATGTTGAAGTATATAAGACTCGCTATTTTAAAAATTCCATTCGACTGAGAGAATATAGAAAAATATAATAAGAAGAAAAATAAAGAAAGAGAAAACATCATCATCTGTTGAGCTTAGACTACGACCGGGCCATCCCTTACCAGATGCACAAAGGGACCTTTCAAAAGTTTGTGCACGCATGGAGAATTGTTTGTATATGACTGCATTAACATCCCATTGCACTTTTTAAGAAAATAATCATAGTAACAGATGCTATGTTGAAACTTTGGAATAAAGCATCAGATTACACTCTGATTTCCCACCATATCATTCTGTGAAAAACCGTTTTTCTATTATAACATGTTGAAACCAGCCTATAACAGCTTATTTTGTTTTGGGAAATTAGGACCAAAATAAATTTTCCAGTATAAAGAGGTAAAATGAAAATTCAAACTAAAAAAAAAATAATAATAATAATAAATAAAAGAAAAAGAAAAAAAAGAGCTGACGTGCCTTTTGCAGAAAGCCAGTGGAGATGCCACGTGATTTTATGTGATATTGTTTGTAACTATTCGTGTAAAATGAGTAAGACTGTACAATAAATCAAACCAACATGATATGCCACATGATTACTACATGACACAAAAAAATCAAAAAATTTGCCTCTATTATTATATATAAATTTGTAGATGAACAATAAATACTCATTTGGCCTTTAATATTAATATGTATGATGATGAGAAAAATACAGATCTTCTGCAAGATGGGAACCTTATTATAATCTCATTGGTGTAACATCCCATTTTTTTTTACTGAAATTTATAAATTTGTTTTATCATTGTTGACCGAAAATTTATTAGTTTTTGATTATTTGACCAGTCTTTGACCAGTACTTTGACCGAAATGTTAAGGAATGGAAAAAAAAAAGAAATTGAACCGTTTTGACCACTCTTAGCCGATTGAAAAGTGACCCCACCTGATATTTTGCAACGTGTTACATGCCCATTTCCTTCTTTCCACGTGTCCTTATTCCGCTTATATATTTGATATGTATTGCTTTCTGTGTTTACTCATTTTTCCCAACCGACTTATTTCTTCCCTGACCGAAAAAAAAAGAGAGAAACCAAATTAAAATATGAATTTTAGTTTGCAAGTTCGATTGATATTTGATTTCATCGGCCGTTTGAAATTCGAGTCTACGTCGCAGTCGATTTGATTTGTTTCTGAATTTTGGATCGCTCAATCAGGTAACCGGACTTCTCTATATTTAATTTCGTATTGTTTGATTGATTTGATTTATCGTTTGGTTTTGATTGAATATGTTTATTGAATTGTGAATTGGTATATTTTACGGGTTATCGGGTTTGGAATTGGATGTGGAATTGAATCTGAATTTTGAGCCCTGATCCTCCTGAGTTCGGGGAGGGGCCGGTCCTGATCCTCTTGGCATTGGGGAGAGACCACTCTGACTGATTGACTGGCTAGACCCGATTATCTCCGTAAAATATATTATTTGTTATGTGGATTAATCCGATCTGATTGAACTTTGTGATATTAATTAAATGTAGAGAAGCTGCGTCGTTAAATAACCGGTTACTGAGGTTTGTACCTGACTCTGTTTGCTTTTCTGTTGCGACGTAGGTTGACGGACCGTCGGATGGGTGCAGAAGATACCGTTTCGGCTCGCGCCCCGCGACCCGTCGGTGCGGGACGTGACAGATGGTATCAGAGCATTCGTTCCTCGGACTGTGTTTGGGTCCTGACATTTCGTTTGAAATTTGATTTCTGTCCAATTGAACTTGATTTGTTATCGTTCGTTTGAATTTCGCGGACGAAATTCTTTTGAAGGAGGGGTGAATGTAACATCCCATTTTTTCTCCACCAGGCACAACCCGCGTTTCCCACAGTTTAAAAACTGTTTTCCATTTTCAATTTCAAGTGCGTTCAACTATATAAAATTTTCATTATAACTCATATAAAGTATTCATCTAATACTTATCTGGATCAAAGCATCAAAATGAGATTGAAAAACAAAAGGAAGAGGATGGAACAACAAAGGTCGGGACGGCCCCTACCTTAACGACGAACTCTTCGGGGTGACACCGTACGCCCTTCCTGCTATAGCCCGCTCCTGCCTAAGCTCCTTCTCGCTCTCTCAAACTCTCTGAACTCGTTTATTTGTGATTTTGATTTGGTTTGAGTATTTGTTGAACCATGCACCTCTATTTATAGCTAAGGTTTTCACCTAACACCATTCCATATTTTACACATGTATTTTGAACGAGATTTCGGCTTCTACCACTTCACACTTCACGGTAGGACAGTTTTACTAAAGTTCCCAAGCATTTATTGCAATGTCTAATCAAGTTTTACCATGAGCACCATGTGTTTGTTGAAATGCCTGAGACAAGACCGAGATTATTGACCATTTTAGCACATTATTTTGTGTGAAATCAGTAGCCCACACTTCTCTTACGGCTATGTAAATAGTTGGGCGGCTAGATTAGGCTATTACCTCATGTGTTAAATGGATTAGTATATGTTAACATTTGAATGACTGTTATGTGTTTGACAGAATGCTTAAATACTCATTTGGCCTTTAATATTAATATGTATGATGATGAGAAAAATACAGATCTTCTGCAAGATGGGAACCTTATTATAATCTCATTGGTTTGTATTTTGGAAAGATAATCTGAAGCAAGCAGTGAGATGATAACACCAGCACTGACAGAATTACCCCTGCATCTCACATGGAGTGCCTCCGATGCAGGAAGCCAGGAAGGAAGGGAACCTAATTTGTTGGACGTTGATAGAAGACATAATTTGTTGCATCTCACAAGCTGTAGTTATATTGTATGAAGGATTAATCAGCAATATTTTTGGAACATTTACATTCGCTTTTGGTATATGGACTTTGTAGTTGTAGATAATAATGTGGCACTGGTGAAGTGGTGATGTCAGATGGGCATCACCGGTGCCAATGTTTGTTGGTTTGTTGATATAGCTGTGATTAGATTATAATCTTGCTTCTAATCTGTTAAAACAGTTTGCTTCTATTTTTCATCGAAGGGGAGGATTATCTGATTGTTGTCCACAAAAAAAAAAGGATTATCTGCTTGTTGTCCACAAAAAAATTTAAAAAAGAAAAGAAAAAGAAAAATTCTTGTGCAAAGCACAATTTTGTAGGAGAGTTTTTATAATTTTTTGTTACTCCCTTTTCATTTAGTACCAAAATAGATAGAATTCTTTTCTTATGTATGACCCAAATTTTAGAAAGACAGCAAAAATATCGTTCTTTATAAACCAAAAAAAAAAATCACAATACTCTGCATGATATTTGGAACACATACGTGTTGAACACTTGCTGTTTTGGCATCTGCGATTAAAGCTCTAATGCCTATACACTCAGAAACAATATTGAATACGTGCATTCAAATTTAAGCGTAGATTTGCCAATCTTTTGGAAACAAGGATGCCGGTTATCAAAATCCGGGTGAAGCAAAACAATTCACACAAGTACATAACAGTACCTGAGCGGCTGAGCCAGACATTTTTTCCAATAGGGGTCACTAAAATAATTAAATAATTAATTTATAAAAAATAATAATAGAAATATCACATCAAAAGTATAGAACTTTAATTGTAGAGTTCAATAATAGAATTATATTCAAATTTTGATGGGGTTCAAATACATAATTTAGGATAAAAATGATATGTTTAACTACAAAATGCATGCAAAATAATGAATTGAATATAAAAAAAAAGGTGATAGTGCACCCCCTCTTTAATACACTAGATCCGTCCTTGAGTACAAAGCACTATACTCAGGAAGAACAAAACAGGTAATTGAATTGAAATTCTCTTCTTAGTTGTAAACCAATGGTGCAAACCTACAATGGACACTTGCAACAACCAAAATCCTCATATATTATTAGATAAAAATTGCATATTATGTTTAGAATGTTAATTCTGTAATTCGGTTAACGGCATGGTCCCAGGAGTTTCTCTATTTTCTGGAAGATTGAATTCCAATAGCCTGGATGCTGCTCTTGAAAGGAAGGCGACCTTTGGTAAACAACTGATGCAGCACGGATCAAGATACCAGCAGTTAATCCCCAAATCAAGTACTTTATGTCATCTTTTGTGTAATCAAAAAAATGCAGGAGGTACTTAATTCCCTGCCATTCCCGATCTTCAGCTCTCCTGTTCTCATCCTAAAATAATTATGAGAATTAGAAGAAGCATAACATCATGTCAAATGCAGGAGTAGTACTTTTGAGCTCCACATTGGTTCTTCCTTTTATAAAAATTAAGTAAATAAAATAAAACTAGAAAATATTGGATTCAGAGGAAACTAAAACAATGTTGACTATTTTATTGTATGTACCTTTAAAAACATCTCCAAGGGCACATCAAATATTTCTTCAACTTCATCTGGGTTCAAAACAGGCTTGAATGCATCCTTATCATTGAAAATGCAAACTACAGGTACCACTCTAAGAAGACTCTATCAAAAGGAATTAAGTATAAAGTTAATATACCTTCTTAATTTCTCATAGAACAATATAAAAAATCAAATATCAAATCCAATCACCATTTAACTCACTGAGGTTATGGATACTTAGTCAAGCATAAGAACAAAACTTAACAATGTAGGTAAAGGCATACAAAAGTTGTACATAAGCTTTTTTTAAAATGAAATACTAAATTTAAAGTATTAACAGCCAGAGTACTAAGAAATTACTACCTTTGTAAAGATGGGTTCAAGAACAGTAACCACAGAAACGAGATTAGGCTGAAGTCCAATCTCCTCTTTAGCCTCTCTTACTGCTGTTTCCATCTCATCTTTATCTCCTTCTTCGGTTTTTCCTCCTGGCAACGACACCTCACCTAAATTAACAAGACCTTAATAAATCATAGGAATAACTATCAATATAGAGAATATGAAAAATACAATCATGCTCTTAGAAAAGTATGAATTAACCACATACCTACATTAATTACGAACAAATTTCCAAGGCATATCTTTCTTTATTTAAAATGAGGTGAACACTATCACCCCACCTGTTTTTAAGATGAAAATTTATACACAGGCATTGCTTAGTTTATGCAAATCATAATAAAGATTTATCAATTGAACAGCTGGTATCAAACACTGCCTGATTATATCACACCAATTGGTTTGTTCAGAGGTTATTACAATAAAATAGCTAATTTTGATTAAGAGATGCACTAAATTATGTTCTAAATTACCCATACATGACAAATTGATTCCAACTTTCATAAGACATTGTCACTAAATTGCAATTCTGCATAGTTACAATGTTTAACGTGCTTTTCAGAAATTACAAAGATTAACTGGGTTAGAACATGTAAAAAGATACCACCAATTTAAGGTATAGTTACTGCTTATAAATAGCACGTGGGATTTACACCAATTCGTTTATGATTTCTTCTTTTTCTTCTTACCAGGGGAAGTGTGGAGGTTGGAAGAGCGCTTGGTGAGAATGACGCGCAGATCTCCACTGGAATCCTCAAAAAGACAGATCAGAACAGCTGCTGTCTTAAAAGGGATCCGACCAGGACGGGAGAGAGAAGACGGCGCCACCTCCTTGCGACCATCATCGACCTCCGATTCCTCATTTGGGAAATCGAGGGGACAAATAGGAGCCTTGTACAAGCGGAGCTGCTTGGCGAGATGGGCGAGGCGGAGCGATTTGAAGGGAGAGGTTGGAGAGGTCTCCATGACGTGAGATCGGAGGAGGAGAAGCGATCTGAAACCAAACCATGGTGACCAAGTAATTAATTAATGGCGTGCTGTGTGTGTTTGTGTGTGTGTGTGTAGAATTCAAAGCGAGCTGGTGTTTGGTGTTTTGCACATTCGTAATTAGTTGCTTACCAACCACACTCTTTCTGGAAGGAAGAAATCAAGAAAGGGAGGAGATGTAGGTTGATTAGTTTTCCTCTGCAATTGATGGAGTTTCTTAGATGATTCGTGAAATCAGGACCTTTAGATCTACATCAGAGGATTCAACATCCGACGACTTAAAATCAAAGTAAGTAACTATCTGAGGAATGAACGGTCCAGATTTGTTGAAACTAATAAATTGTTCGGTAGTGGTGGAGAGGATTGAGGAGTCGATGGAATTGGTAGGTTTTGATTGATGCAGCTGGCGACTTGGCGAGCAGTAGTCATGATTGTTTGAGCCGGATGATTGTTTAATGTGATGCAAAGTGCGAACCAACTGGGCCGTATGTTTTAATACTAAGTTCAAGTAAATGTCAAATTAAAGTTTCTTATAATATCAAAAGTCATAGTCTATTTCCATTAGTGCACAAAATTAGAAGTAGTCAAGAACTTTTTTAACTTATTAAAATAATTAAAATTAAGGTTAATCAAATAACTAACTACGAATCGATCGAACTCAATTTGAGTTTGTCTCTTTTTTATTCTACAGGTATCAACCTCAGGGCACCTCACGTCGACATTTGTCTGCTGCTTATTGCTCTGATTACTACTTAATTTTCTCGGTTATTGTTTAATTATTTGAATTTATTATGAGTTAATGTAAACTACTCTAATCTATTTTGGAAATCACGATCTTGTTGCTCAGATGATTTGGGCAGAACAGTTTGTAGTTTAGTTTTTTTAATAGTGTTTCAGTTCCAAAGCATGTGGATTCTGTGCATTTGGTGAGAGTGGGGATAGTGCTAACCAAAGGGTTAGTGCACTAGTCCACTAACCTCAACTCACTAGGGTTGTTTGGCAACATAAAAGTTTAGTGACATCAAGGATTAAATTTAGTATTTTGGGATTAGTGTTTGAGGTTAAAGTTAGTAAAAATTAGAACTAACTTAAAGTTAGTAATTGTTGTTTGGCATGATAGGTTAAAGTTAGTGATCAAAGTATATGCATTCACTTATAATATTCATTTTAATCGAGACATTTTAGAATTCGAAAGTTTTAAATTTTGATATTTTCAAAATTTGAAATTTTAAAAAGTTGAAATTTTAAAAATTTATAATATTTAAATAAAAGTTGAAAATTGAAATTTGATATTTGAAATAAAAAATTTAAAATTTGAAATAAAAAAATTTAAAATTTGAAATTTGAAAATCTAAAAATTTGAAATTTTAAGGTTCTTTCTCAAGGTTTTTCTCTTCATATAATATAAATTTTTTTTTGGTGTTTTAGGAACACTCAAATATGGAATGACCAAGTTAAGGAGGTAATGTTAATTCCTTTGACCCCAAAGTTGTTTGGCAATGCAAGGTCCGTAGGTTAGCTTGTTGACCTAAAAATCAAACTAAACTTGTGGTTGCCAAACGGGTAAATGAATCAAGGTTACCTAAGGTAAGGTTAGTGCTAATTTTGTGCTAACTCAACCAAGAGGCGGGTTAGCAATTTCATCATCTCGGAAGTTACCGCTAATTTTGTATTAATAATGATAATTAATTAATAATACTAATTAATAAGTTATTAATAATAAAAAATAATTATTATAAATTAATTATAATTAATACTTAATATTAATTATATAAATTTAAATAATAATTAATATAATAATGATAATTAATAATTATAACACTAATAATCACTAACCTTAACATATATACCACATCAAATGACAATTACTAACCTCTTCTAATTTCTAACCCCACCATTCTACCCTACTAATCTCAAAAAGTACTAACCTTACACTATTAAACCTTGGCATGTTTGGCAACCATAAGTTTAGTTTGACTGAGTCAACAAGCTAACCTACGGACCTCGCATTTTCAAACAACTTTGGGGTCAACAGGATTAGCACTACCTCCCTAACTTGATCATTCCATATTTGAGCAATCCTCAAACACAAAAAAAAAATTATACCTTATTTGAAGAGAAAACCTTGAGAAAAAAATCTTAAAATTTTAAAATTTCAAAATTTCAAACTTCAAATTTCAAATTTCAACTTTTAAAAATTTTAAAATTTTTTAATTTCAACTTTTTAAATTTTCAAATTTTTAAAATTTTAAAATTTTTAAATATCAAGATTTAAAATTTTCGAATTCTAAAAATGTCTAGATTAAAATGAATGTTATAAGTGAATGCATTCGCTTTAATCACTAACTTTAACCTATCATGCCAAATAACAATGACTAATTTTTATTAACTTTAACCTCAAATACTAATCCTAAAATACTAACTTTAATCTTTGATCCCACTAAACTTTGATATTTGCAAACGTGCCCTTAACCTTTGCTTCGCTGAAATACTATCTTTAGTTTGGAAAGTTAGCAGTGATGGTTTCTTGGGGCGGTATAGTGTGTCATTCATTATGCTGTTAGTTTCTTTTGTAGACTTTACTACCAGATTCTACTATTGTTTTGGTAGGTCTTTGTTATTTTGGCATTAATAAATGTAAAGCAATCCTGTCTTAGGGTGCACTGGGCAACAACTAACAAGTGTTCGACACCAAAGATGACATTTGTACCTCTGGGACTATTTGATTGATCGAGGGTTACATCAAAAGAAAATGACAATCAACATTCAATTAATCACCATTAAAATAAGCTGGATAATTCTACATTTTTCAACTACCAATCACCGTCTTCAAGTGACCTTTTCTTTTTTTTCTCTTTTTGCTGTCTAATGCTCGCGGGGCCACCATCTTCAAGTTGAGACTGAAGAAAGGATACATTGCACGAAAGGTGGTTCATAATTTAAGTTACACACAATATATGTACAAATATAATATTATTTGTTAACTTATATCAGCCACGTAAGGAGTATTTAACTATTTCTTTGGCTCCGTTTGGATGGTGTAGGAATAAGGAAAGAAGTGGGAAGAAGTATTGGGAAGTGTGTAACTTTGTAAATAGTTTAGATTGTCTATAATAAATTTATTCTCTTATTTCTTTATTTTCTTATTCTCACACCTCATCCAAACACAGCCTTTGGAAGTATGTGAGTTACTTTATGAAAAGTTTTGACAATCTTTAATGTTCATGCAACTGTCAGAACACATTTTCTTATAATGATCATTAGTTCATTACAAATTAGTTTTTTTTTTTTTAGCATTTGTAATTTGATATATGCAATTGATTAGACTAGTAGCAATTTCTTATTTTAATTTACTTTTGTAAAAGGTAGACATAAGACTGCTTATTTCAGTAGAAAAATAAAAGTACCAAACTAACAATCGAATTGTTTATTGCTTATCTAGGCTTGCGTTTGGATGAGAGAAGAAGAAGAGGAAGAAGGAAGATGGAAAGAAAAAAAATTATAAACAATCTAAACTCTTCACAAAGTTACACACTTCCAAATATTTCTTACCACTTCTTCCCTTCTTCCCTTCTTCCCACACCTATATCCAAACGGAGCCAGGAATGACAGACAAAGGTTTAAATAGCGGCCGTAGCGGCCGCAATAGCGGTGCTATTTGGTACACCGCTATAACGCTACAGATTTAGCGGCCCGTCCGATAGCGCGACCTATAGCGGGAAATAGCGGGATATTGCGGTGAAATAGCGGGAAATAGCGGGTGATATAGCGGTATAATAGCGGAAATAGCGGTACAGTTTATAATTTGCTGATATAACAATAGTATTTTGGGTATAACTTTCGCATACGAACTCCGATTGACGTGATTCAAAATTCTATGAAAAGTTTACAAAAGTGGCCACAATTTTTATATTTTGAACATTTTCAAATTCTTAAAATTTAATGCTCAAATCTGCATAGAAAATAAATATAATTTTAGTTAGCATTAATTAGTTGCATGAAATTATTTTAATTTTTTATTTTAGACTAAACTAGACCTTCAAAATGCACTTGTGTGTGCAAATCCGCTATGGTCCGATAGCGCCCGCTAAATACCCGCTATCCGCTATCCGCTATGATATTAGCATGTCCGCTACGAGTCCGCTATCCGCTATTTAAACCTTTGATGCCAGAAACTCACCACGTCTATACCGATACTGTACCCACCTATACCAGTGCTCACACCAGTCTTTCTTTTCCTCAACACAACGTATAATTACATATAGTTCCGAATAGCCAAATGCAAACAAATGCATAAAAGCTAAGATACAACTTGGCAACAAATTGAAGGACGCATCTTTTCCATGTTGTATGCTCTGGTTCAACCAGTTGCAACAGGAACCAATTCCCCATCATTTGGAGTTGCTTATCTGCCATTCCAGGATTCTCTTCAGTCTTCTGCTTCTACTCAACACCTTGTCGCGTTTATCAGAGTCTCCAACTGTCTTAGTCTTTGATTGCCTTTGATTCTTTGCCAACCAAAGAAAAAAAAACAAAGGAAAAAATCTCCTGATGTCTACCAGCTCCCTTCCTGCTAACTCCAACTGGTAAGTCAATGGGTGTTGGTGTGTGGCCCTAATACTGGTAAGTCAATGGGTGTTGAACTGACAGAAGCCACCAAGAATGCCTAATATCGACTCAATTTAAATAAAATTCAAAATTTGACAAACCAAATTAAAAAAGTTGAGTGAAGAAAGATAGAATATGGTTTAATTGACCCTTATGTCCCTTAATTTTTTTTTTCTCCCTATTATGCAATGCCTGTGGGCACTCTTGAGTGATTTTTCCTTTCAAGTTGTTGATTTATGAGTTATGACTATGGCGTCCTTAGGAAAAGGTCTACGGTTACAGTAGTTTTCTAAATTTATTATCATTTTATTTTCAAAATTTTGTAATTTTATATATTTTTTATTTTGTTTAATAAAACAGACCTTAAAGAAAATGACTTATGGCACTTTGAAAAAGATCCCTATATTAACAGTAGCCACATCAGTTTCCGAATGCCGATAGCTTCTTTGTTATGTACCTTCCATAAGGATATATATCAAACCCCACCACTGTTCAATTTCAACGCCTGAGTCATTCCCTATAAATTTTTCCATTGATTGACATTGATTGCCGGTATGAAACTACATAGAGAAAACGATAACTACAAAGACATCTTTAATGAAGGCCAAAATAATCTTGTCGTGTGAGAATAGTAAATGTATGAAGTCAGCCAATCAAGTTCAAACTTTTCGTTTTCATTACAATTATATTACTAACTTTTGGTATTTGTCAAAACGACTATTATTTAGATTGCAGTGAAGATTGAAACAAAGAAAGTTTGATGTGCTATCTAGGTAAGGATGTGATTGACGACGTGCGATAATTACACGAAAGATATTTCGATCTTCCTCCTTCCAGCTACTTGGGAACAGTATATCAAATAATTAATGGAGATAAGGTGGCTATTGTCGACCACGCTAAAACAGTTCTAGCATGCTTTGGTGCTTTTGAAACTCATTAATCAATTTTTGACACAAGTCATTAATTTGTACTAAGCTGTTTCCAGTGGACCAGTACAGTTATAGACATAGCAATCTATAAAAAATCACTATTCCCTATACAGTAGTATTTCAAGAACACAAACTGCCTCTTTTACTTGAGCAAAAATAAACCGTTTGTCTAATCGACATCCTTACGGGCTTGATGCTAAAATTAAAATTTTGACATGAATTGTTAATTTTTATGAAATCAGGGGATCTTTGACAATGATTACCTTTGCCATTTTGAAGATGATTGTGAAATCAATTCAAATAAAAGCTACAGAGAACAAAGCAACCCATAACAAATTATTGGACATAACAATAGGTTAATAATGAAGTTTTGTGTAATTTGAATATCTTTTTTTTTTCATAACACATCAAGAAACATTAACTTTAGGTCGTTGAAAATTAAAATAACTAATGACTGCAAAAACCGCACGCCAAATTTCATTATTTTTTTTATATAGACATGATATGTACATGTAGATCATACATATAATTTTAGATTTCAATTTTAAAAATTTTATTGAGAAATATCAAAAACTTTACAGTGCATCATATATAAGGGATTTTTTTTCTACATCATGACCTTATCCATTAAATTTATTTTAAATCGACAAATATAATTCTCTAATAAATATTGAAATCTCATAAAAAATGAAATATTTTTTGTATATTTTATACTTTTTTAAAATTTTTATTTTGCATACAAACTAATAATAATAAACTTCCAAAAAAGTAAGTTAATTTTTAGAAATGACAAGTATATTGTTAAAAAGTTTTAAAAATATAAAATTTGGATTGCTATGAGATTTTAATTCATAAATTGAATTAGTTAAATTAGATTTGTCAATTTACGAAAATACCGATGAGTAAAGTCTTGATGCATCAAAGGGATTGATGCACTATCAACAATCTCTAGATAGATTCTCAAAATTATTAAAATAAATAATATAGTGATTGGTTCTGTTTTATTTACACATTTATTCTAATTAATTTAAATTATGACATGGCTAAAGATCCATAAGCACAATTATATAGTGAATTTAAGAGATTCAATGCGTCTATAATTCATGTATCTGTATTTTTAAATCGTAATAGCTCAAGTTTGAAATCCAAGAATAAAACTAAACATTATTATTTATATTGTTTCCTCTATATATATGCACATAAAGAAGTTAAAATACTGTAACATTTTTTTTGTGTGGATTTATAAAATGACATAAATCATATCTAATTATTTTCACATTTGAGTTTTTAACTTTTAAGTTATAAGAAATTGATGCCACGATGGGGGTATGAAATATAGATGTATTTGAACCATTCTCTTTATCATCAATGATGCTATGTAAAATAATTATTTTTCACAATTTTCAAAATTTTTTTAGTTGATTTAAATGTTGCCAAAATTGTCTCCGGTTCATCAAAGACCAACCTATAATTAATAAATCTTTTTTTTTTTGAAGAACTATAATTAATATATCTTCATGTTTACACAAATATATATATATATATATATATATATATATATATATATATATATATATATATTCTGAGGCTAATAAAAAATGAAATTTTTGGAAGAAATGTCAGAGCCAATCACTCCTTAATATAGGGCGATGGTGACGCTAGTACCGGCTCATTATTCGATTTAAAAAATGAAATTTTTGGAAGAAATGTCAGAGCCGATCCTTCCCGAAATTAATTAATATAAAAATTTGGACACAAAAAATTTTAATATACAGAATTATTTTATTTTTTTTTTAATAAGAAGAAAGTTCGAACGCGTTTCAGAAGCGAGCATTTGAATTCCCCTCTGTACGCGTTTATAAAACGCGCTCCAACCCTCCGAACGCGTTTTATAAACGCATACGAGGGAGAGATAAGTTCGCCCCTTCAGTAACGCCTTTTGAGGAGCTGACACCTTCGAACGCGTTTATAAAACGCGTTCGGAGCCCTGGAGCGCGTTTTATAAACGCGTAGGAAGGTGGTAATTTTTCGAAAACCAGTTCTGACCGTTTTTTTTTCTTTCTTCGTCGCTTCAGTCAGTCCAGAGAAGAGAAAAAGAAAAAAAGAGAGAAAAGAAGAGAAGGGAGAAGAGAAGGAAGAAGAGAGAAGAGAAGGGAGAAGAGAGAAGAGAAGGGAGAAGAGAGAAGAGAAAGAAAGTTGCGGCCGGAGAAAGAGAGAAGAGAAGGGAGAAAAGAGG